>OZ025302.1:232500406-233796697 GCA_964019185.1 Maratus speculifer | reverse complement strand
ACGATACAAGAGAAGTATCTGTAAAACTACTAACCATTTATTGGTAAACATACTTAAAAAGGACCTGTATTGACTACTAAGAATTTTTTAGTGAAGATACAAGAGAAATATCTGTAATACTACTAACCATTTCTTAGTGAAGGTACAAGAGAAGTATTTGTAATACTGCTAATCATTTCTTAGTATTCCAACTAAAAAAGCACCTGTAATGTCTACTAATGATTTCTTAGTACGCTCACTAAGGAAGTCTGTGTGCTGTTTACTAAGATTAATACAGTAGTGTTACTTAAGAAGAAACTGTATTGGTTACTAGAAAAGTTTATGGAATCCCAGTTGCCTAGAGTTTTTCTAGTAGTACTACAGATTTTTTTTTTACAGTGTTTCATACTATAAAATACAATTATAAAGTTCCACATTGACCCTCAATGCACTAAAATTCAGGGTCACAAAATTTTTTTTATTTTATTTATTTATTTATTTATATTTGTTTTGTTGTTTAATTAGGTACAAAATTAACTATTTTTTGGCTGCACGGAGGGCAAGACATGCAACTAATGAGCTAATTTAGTTGATACTGAGTAGTACTATACAAGTTAAACCCCAAAACTGTGGCTGACCCTCAGTGCATGGATCCAAGAGGTCTCAAATATGGCATTTTTTCCCTTTCTGTGGCAAAATTTGTCAAACCATGCCAGGTTGCACTCAAGGTCAGTCATGAAGTTTACAAAATAATTCAATTTAGCAACTAAATGTCATGTTGTAATCACAAGAATTACTTTGGTTGATGCTCATTGGCAATGCAGTAAGATAATAATACAGAAAGATGTCCATTCGAGAAAAATACTGCGTCGTGACCCGCTTTAGGAATTTTTGTGGGTCACAAAAAAATTTCAGGTGAAAAACAAAATATAGATATCTTCTAAAATCATTAGAAGAAACCACCATAAAATTTTCAGCAAAATAAAAAATGGTGTGTATAATGACATGCCTGACTCTTATAAAATCTGACTCTTAATCACATATCTTAATATTAGAACGGAAGTAGGGGCATTTTGACAAATGAGCGCTTACGTCCATCGATTACTTTTGTTTGGCTGATAAAAATCATTTGAATTTTTTTTTCTTTTTACTTTTGTTAAATAGATAACATATATCAATAAAAAAAAAAGATTCAGCATTCTGGATTTGTTAGTTTTCGAAATATTGGCATGTATTTCTAGAATGAGAATGGGGGTCATCTTGACCTCTTTAGTAAAATACTCTTTGTACTCAAAACATTATAAAACCATAAAAAAAAAGAAAAAAAATCAGTGACAAGCATTTTTGGATTGCATTCACGTTGTCTCCCAGAGGGATCAAAATCGATGTATCTTAAAAATTAATTGTGTAAATTTTGACTGAATTCTTCAATTGATCAACTATAGTCCAAGAGCCGACTAGACAAAACCCTATGTCATCGAGCACAAGAAAAAATCCTTTATTGCCGAAACGTCAGTGAAGGCTTACTTTGGAGACACGAAATTTTTTGGTTTCTGTCTGTCTGTCTGTTCCGCGATAACTAATGCAAAAAACATCCGATTGGCTTGAAATTAAGTGGGTATGTTAGTGAGGCACTGGGATTAAGCTGAATGGTTTTTTGTTAGATTTGATTTATTCGTTCGGAAAATATAGAATATTTTATTTTGCGCAATAATGGTTTTCTATGGCAAATCCAATGATTTTCAATTTTTTTTTTTTTTCCTTGAGAGAAGATGACACATTTCATTAATGGAATTCAACGATAAATAGATATTAAAATTTACCAGTTAAATTATTCATATTGTTTTGAAATTTTGTCTACGCATTTGTCAGATTTTTAAAATTATTGCTGTAAATTTTAGAGATTTTTTATAAATGTGTTCCAATAATATAAACTAATTTGTTTTAGAGATTTACTTATTTCAAATGTATCTTTTTTCATTTTCTTTATTTTCTCTTAATGGTTGCTCAACCATTCATCCTAATCCTTATTTTTATAATGTTATAAATTTGAATGTGTGTACTAAAATTTAAATGAAGTCAACGTCAAAACTGATGAATTAATGTCTTTTTATCTTCGTGGATAAATATAACATAGCCCAGAAAAGAATATAGGCTATGTTTTATTAATTTTATTCAAATATTTTCCTTAATAATTCAAAATTTCCTTCTTTTTCATACAGAATCAAGAGCGATTTTTTAGATAAAATTTAACCAATTTCCTTTATCGTTGCCAAAAAAAAAAAAAAAAACGAATAATTTTTCAACGGCAATAAGTTTCAATTGAGCAATTTCCATTCGAAAAATTAAACTAAGAAAAAATAAATATGACGTCAAAATTAAAATAAAAATAAAAGTAGTACTTTGTTAAATATTAAACACGGAATTTTGTTTCATTAATAAGAATTTTCTGACAAAAATGGGAGCATAATTAGAAGTAAAGGAAATAAAAAATAATTATATTTTTAACAAATATTTCAATTGGTAAAATTTGACATCATAATTGAAATAAAACAGGTATTTTATAAATATATATAGGACAGTTGCACCATAAAATTTAACTAATAATAACACATTGCTCAGTGGTGCACAAAACAGGAATTTTACTATACATTAGTACATATTAAAATAAAATAAAACTTTCAACGTTTCGATTTTATTTTAATATGTACTAATGTATATTAAAATTCCTGTTTTGTGCACCACTGAGCAATGTGTTACTATTAGTTAAATTTTATGGTGCAACTGTCCTATATATATTTATGAAATATTAGCACGAGAAAATAAACCATGTAATGATAATTTATCCTACAATATACCAAAAATATGGCATAACATCATAAAACCTTAAAATTTTTATTTCCTTGCAATATTTTAATTTTTACTCACATGTAATTGGCAACATTTTTAAAATTTTAATTCATTTAGTTTTTAATTTAGTAGAAATATTACCTCTCGAACAAGATGCAAACGTAGTCCTTCCATTTCATATTTTCCTGAAGACGGCGCGAAACGTTGAGTTTTATTTTATTTTAATATGTACTAATGTATATTAAAATTCCTGTTTTGTGCACCACTGAGCAATGTGTTATTATTAGGTATTTTATAGTTGTTAAAAATACAAGAAACATGGACAGCAATAACTCATTAATAATGACGCCATTGCCGAAACTTCAGTGAAGGCTTATTTTGGCGACGCAAAATTTATTGTTTTCCATCTCTCAGTCTGTTCTTCTGTCTATCTGTCAGTCCCCGATAACTGCCACAAAATGCAATCAAAACTTCTTTTTTTCGTAAACAAAATTGTAAAACCCTAGATTACTGAGTTCACACTTTCAAAAGTTCCTGATACATCAGATTTAGGTGTTTTTGGTGGGCAGGTATCTAGAAGTATGAGGATAATGAAAAATGCTTATTAAAACTGTCACTTATCCTTATAAATCAAAATGTAGAAAGAAATAAAAGCTATACGATAACCATTAGCAGATTGATAGAAAGTTAGAAATTTAAATTTAATGAGACTACGGGGGGATTCAGGGGGGCTCTGCCCCCCTGAAGAAATCTACTGTGGTATAATAAAAAAACAAAAATAATAGATCATGAATTTTTCAGAATAGCCTAACATAACTAAATCTTTAATTTAACGGCTTTTGATGGCTTCAAATTTCTTATTCTTATTTTATTCTTATAAATAATTACGTAATTCGAAAATTTTAAATTAGTTTCCAGGAAGTTGACTATTACGCTAAGTGTGTTTTAAAAAAAAAGATGTGAAAAGCTGACGTTGAGGCTCTTGATCTGCAGATTTACTAGTTTTATGGAAGAGTAGTAATAAGGGTATCTAATGGTCCATTTTTGCTGCAAGTGAAGGGGTGCATAAGCCAAAAATTAATACTACTAATGGCTCATTCGTAGGTCTATTATTGTGTTTGCCGTACAATCAAAAGTATGAAAACACGGAAAACTGGGTGCCGGAAAACAAAATGCTAACAAGGAAGGTCTCCATACGGGCATGCTCCGAAAAATCTGAAAAAATTACAGAATGCTCTTCTCATGAGGATATATACGTTTATGAAAAAAATTACGGCGGAACCTCCTTACCCTGTCCGTAAAAAATTAATGAAAATTTAGTTATTTGGAGATTTATCATCGGTTGGCGATAAAAAGCAATTTCTAAAAAGGTTTTTTTTATGTCAAATGCATTTTAAACGAAAAAAGTTTCATGTTCAACGTGTTTAGATAGATTAAATATCTTTGGTTTTGCCAGTTTTAGTTTGTTTTAAGGTAATTTCGTTATATCGATATTTATATGCATTTATATTCAAATTTAACCATCAAAATTTGAGATTTAAAACGAAATTCAAATTTAAATTCATTAAAATTGTTTTAAGTTCAAAGTCCAGTTGAGCATTGTCAATTCGATTGTGTTGCTATGGAAACATCTTTTTATTTCTGAATACGCTTAAATGTACGAAAATAGTTTTACTGAATAAGAATTTTTTTATATATGAAAATATTTTTTTCAGAGGTAAATTAAATAACTACAGCAACAAATAATATATGTATATGCAATTTAATATATATGTATGTATATAATATATCTATGCATATGATAGATTAAACTCTCTTATTTTTTATGTTTAAATTCATTAAATACCATTTATACGAATTCTGAAAATACAAAAGTTTTCAGTTGCATTAAAATCGTTTAATTTTGGCGGGGGGAAATGCTGCTCGCCAAATCGTGTGATACTTTCGTCTTTTCACGCCAAATATTCGAAAGTACTTTTTTTTTTTTTACATGTTTTCTAATGAAATTCTACCACTAATTTTCACTGGTCCTCTATTAGATACATGAGTAGTTTAATTAGTATTTTTTTTTTTTTCAAGAAAATCTGAGTATGCCCAGTATGGAGATCTTCCTTGTAAGTCTACAAGTCAACCACTGGTGGTATTCATTTTTGGCTTATGCACCCCTTCACTTCCAGCAGACAAGGGTCATTAAGAGCCCACAATAGTCACAGAAAAAGACCCGGATGATCATGTAAAGTCTATGGGAGCGTTCTTTTCGAATATCTCGCTGAAATTTTAATATTTTTACATGATTTTTTTTGCACAAGATAGCTGAGGGCAATCCGCAACAGGGCTAGTTTTTACTTTTTCAATTTTTGTTTCAGATTTTAAAAAATTACTTTAACTTCCGAAACCGGTTTAAACCGGTTCTGAAACTGAAACTATCGTAATATAAAAAATATATAACCAAAATCGAAAAAGTAAAAACTAGGCCGGTTGGGGTTGTGGATTGCCCTCAGCTATCTTGTGCAAAAAAATCATGCAAAAATATTAAAATTGGAGCGAGATATTCGAAAAGAACGCTCCCATAGACTTTACATGATCATCCGGGTCTTTTTGAGTAATTTTTCTGTGACTATTGTGGGCTCTTAAGCTCCCCTATTACTACTCTTCCATAAAATAAAGGACTTTTTCTTGTGATCGATGACTTAAGGTTTTGTGCAGTCGGCTCTTGGACTAGTACCGGGAAAATGATAATAAACGAAAATGCTTGCTTATAAATTTGTTGCTATTTAATTTTAGCAGATTTAATTTTTGAAATTGATAGGACATTCACTAAGATTTGTAACAATCATGTTAGTTTACTTCTAAAATTTAAAAGGAAGAAAATACAGGGAAACCCCGATAGCATTGATCCTATTTGATCAAGTACTGGCTCGATCACCTTGTATAATTGTAGTAATGTATTTGCAATCTCCCTTTATCATGAACACCCCCATAATCTGAAATGATGTGCACCAAAAACTGATCAGAATCAATTTTTATCAGTTATTAACTAAACCTGAAGTTTGTTGAAAATCCACGCATTAGTTCTTGAGATACATTTATCGTGAAAAATGCAACATAGCAGTGCCAACTGTAGAGCGATTTACACCAAAAACTAAACATTACTAATATATATTAGGGACTATCTGAATCTGAAGTTTTATAAAATTCCGTTTGTTAGTTCTTGAGGTAGAGCTATTGCCATAATTACGAATAATGCACCATGGTGGCGTGATCTGTTGAACGATTTGCACCAAAACGTAATCAGCTTCATGTTATATCAAGTACTAACCAATTATAAAGTTTTATGCAAATTCATGCGCCAGTTCTTCAGATATGGCAATTAGGGTAATGGTGAATAATGAAGCATAGCTGCGCCACCTGTTGAGCGACATGCACCAAAAACTAATCCGATCTAGTTTATATTAAGATCTAACAGAATCTAAAGTTATGTGGAATTCCGTGGATTAGTTCTCGTGCTAGAGCGTCCAGAATGTTTTGTCACATATATATGATACGCACAGACTGACAGACCGAAAGGCAGACATTTTGTAAAAACATGTTTTTCTGGTTCTCTGACCTCTAAAACCAGTAAATCCTTTGGAAACTGAATTTCAAAAAATTTTACGACTCCAATACCTTTTTTTTTTTTTTTTTTTTTTTTGTAAAGATAGATGAAAGTTTAAAAAAAAATAATGCAACTTTCTACTCTGGCAATAAAGTTCGGTGAATGAATTCAGAACGGCCGATCTAGCAACACTCGGGAAACAAAACGCTGCACCTGCATAGAGGCAAGTGTTGATAATCTCCCCACCGTTGTTCTGTTGAGCGTCGATTATGTTATGCGTAAGACGTGTTTTACAAAGTGCCCGTTCAGTGTGTTGGTTCTTAACTGAGAACAAGAAAATGAAAGAACAAAAGCTCAGTTTAAAGTTTGGTTTTAAGATTTGCAAGATACCGAAAAAAATTCATGAGGGGTGGTGCAAATTAAACATTTACTATACTCGTCAGATCTGAATCTTCCAGACTTCTTCCTAATTCCACGACTCAATCTCTTTTTGAAAGAGATTTGACCTTATTGCTGATATCCAACGAAATGTGACGAGGCTTTTGAACTCCATCCCAAAAGAACACTTCTTGCGAATTTTCCAGGACATGTATAGCAAATCTCAGCGGTGCATAGTTATGGGAGGTGACTATTTCGAAGGATGGTACGGTAACTTTCTTTAATATTTAATCTACATTAATGTTACAAGACTATTCACCGAACTTTATTGTCAGAGGCAGAGTTTTCGCTGACATTTGACCAACGTTAGTAATTTGGCTAATTAAATATTTAAAGCATTCACCAAATGAAAAAACGTATTAGCAAAATTTATTCGCCGTGTAGCACAAAAAAATTATCTTTAATCCTTTAATGTACCCCCATTTTTTCAATATGTTCTAAAATAATCTAAGTTTTTATAACTGCGACAACGATTTTTGCTAATTTAATTTCAATTATCTGCTACAAATATATTAAAAATATATATGTATGCATATGTGTAAAAAAAGAAAAAAAATTGAGCACTAATCGCTTGTTTATTCGCCAAATGAAGAATTTAGTCGCAATTTGGCGCAATGCGAGCGACAACGAGAACACTGAGAGGTAGTTCGCGTTTTCCTGAAAATTCAGTTTTTATTTAGATTTTTATGAACATTACATCGTTGATAAGTTCCATTCTTTATGGACCCAGTGCCTTCAACTGAATTGCCAGTCATTTTTTCAGTATTGGAATATCCAAATGTTCAAGAATCCGATACCAAATATTAGCCCTCTGGAAGCGATTCTCCTCAGTCCTTTTCTCTGTTTGAACCTAATGATCCGACTGGAGATGTGGGCCTTTCAGAAAAAAGCAGTTGAATTGTTGGGCCTCCGAATGAAATAAAAAAAAAAACTTATTGGCACATAAAACCTTTTTTTATTAGTATAGTAATGGAGAAAAGAAATTTATAAAGTATATTGAGGAAGAGGAGAAGCTGGTCTAATGTTTCGCTGTTCCGGGATAGGTGAGCAATTTTTATATCACTTACAATAAAAGTAAATGAAGGCTGTATATAGATTCATCGAAAAGCAGCCTTAAAACAGTCCTTGATCATTGAAGCCAGTATGGATCTGTACCAGTTGGGAAATTCGTGCATTTAAAATAATGCTAAAAAAAACTTGGATCTCGATCTCAACAAAATATGGCGACCTCGGTCGGATCATTTGCAGTGATTTGAAAGTTTTATTCATGCTTCTTTTTCATCAAGGCGGATACACAAAATACCCATGCTTTAGTGGTGTGTGGTAAGACACAACATTGGATCAAAAAGAAATGTGATCCGGAACAGTCAATTTCATCCTTTCAAACCGATAAAAAAATACAGATTACTCGAAAATTAATTTACCTCAATAAGAAACGAATTTTTTACATAGATCTGAATGAATGAAAACTACAGTTGCAGATAATATTTGCAAAATTGTTTGAAACGCACTTTTTCAAATAAGATTTTCGCAAAAATATTGATATCGATTTTACAAAAAATATGGGGAAATATAGAGGTCATTTTCAAAATCAACACACCAAATAACATAAAAATCAACTAATATGTCACTTCTTTTTTTTCAAAACTTCAGTTTCATAATGCTGTGTTACCTATAAAAACTATTCGGAAACGTCTCCGAAAATTGGGGCAACTAAATAAAACTTTGTTTCATAAATGCTTCCTTATTCTCTAAAATATATCTGTTGAATTATTAACTGCATAAAAACAGATATTCCAGTTTAAGAAAACGGATTATCTACTAAAATAAAAAAATACTCGGAAAAGTTTCCGAAAATTAGTGATAGATGCAATTTTTGTTTTATAAATGCTTCTTTAAATCTCCAAATATATCAGTTGAATTATTAGCAGCCTAAAAGCAGATATTCCTTTTTGAGAAAACTGATTACATATTGCAAAAACTACTCAGAAATTTTTTCTAAAAATCAGCCGTAAGTACAGAAAACTTGTTTTATAAAAGCATCTTTAACGCTCTAAAATATACCAATTGAATTGTTAACAACTGAAAAACCGATTATCCAATTTCAGAAAACTGATTATCTATTTTTAAAAATATACTCGGAAACATTTCCGAAAATTAGTGGATAAAAGAATCTTTGTTTTATAAATGCTTCTTTAAATCTCCAAAATATATCAGTTGAATTATTAGCAGACTAAAAGCAGATATTCCTTTTTGAGAAAACTGATTACATACTGCAAAAACTACTCAGAATTTTTTTCTAAAAATCAGTGGCAAGTACAGAAAGTTTGTTTTATAAAAGCATCTTTAACTCTCTAAAATATACCAAGTGAATTCTTAACAGCAAACAAACCGATATCCCATTTTGAGAAAACGGATTGTTTATTAAAAAAAAATACTCGGAAACGTTTCCGAAAATATGTGATATGTTTTATAAATGCCTCTTTAAATTTCCAAAATATACCAGCTCAATTATTAGCAGCCTAAAAGCAGACACTCCTTTTGAGAAAACTGACTATATACTGCAAAAACTACTCAGAAAATGTTTCTAAAAACCAGTGGCAGCTAAAGAAACTTTGTTTTATAAATGCTTCTTTAACTCTCTAAAGTATATCAGTTGAATTGTTAACAGCTTAAAAACCGATATTCCATTTTGAGAAAACTGCTTATCTATTTTTTTTAAAAAACTCGGAAACATTTCCGAAACTCAGTGATAGATTAAAAAATTATTGTTTTATAAATGCTTCTTTAAATCTCCAAAGTATATCGGTTGAATTATTAGCAGCCTAAAAGCAGGTATTCCTTTTTGAGAAAACTGATTATATACTACAAAAACTACTCAGAAAATGTTTCTAAAAATCAGCGGCAAGTACAGAAAGTTTGTTTCATGAAAGCATCTTTAACTCTCTAAAATATATCAATTGAATTGTTAACAGCAAACAAACCGATATTCCATTTTGAGAAAACGGATTATCTATTAAAAAAATACTCGGAAACGTTTCCGAAAATTAGTGATAGATAAAAGAATTTTTGTTTTATAAATGCTTCTTTAAATCTCCAAAATATATTACTTGATTTATTACCAGCCTAAAAACAGATATTCCTTTTTGAGATACCAGATTATATACTGCCAAAACTACTCAGAAAATGCTTCTAAAAGTCAGTGGCAGCTAAAGAAGCTTTGTTTTATAAACGCTTCTTTAACTCTCTAAAATATATCAGTTGAATTGTTAACATCTTAAAAACCGATATTCCATTTTGAGAAAACTGCCTATCTATTTTTTTAAAAAAACTCGGAAACGTTTCCGAAAATCAGTGATAGATTAAATAATTTTTGTTTTATAAATGCTTCTTTAAATCTCCAAAATATATCAGTTGAATTATTAGCAGCCTAAAAGCAGGTATTCCTTTTTGAGAAAACTGATTATATACTGCAAAAACTACTCAGAAAATGTTTCTAAAAATCTGTAGCAAGTACAGAAAGTTTGTTTTATAAAAGTATCTTTAACTCTCTAAAATATATCAAGCAAATTTTTTACAGCAAACAAACCGATATTCCATTTTGAGAAAATGGATTAATTGTCTATAAAAACTACTCGGAAACGTTTCTGAAAATTAGTGGTAGCTAAAGAAACTTTATTTTATTAATGCTTCTTTGGTGGCTAAGCTAAATAGCCACACAATTTGTTTACGGGATGCCAGGACATGGAGAAATTTCTGCTGCTGTAAGTTGACACTAAAATAAAGACGAGAATTATTTCAAACTAAATATTATATTATAAAAAGTGATTCACATGCTCAGCGTTTTTCAAAACGACACCAAGATGAGCGGCAAAACAGAGTGAGTATACCATTACGGTTACAGGCAAGAATTGGTTGATTACATTGAATTGAGTTGTATTCAATACATAAAATGAGTTGAGTTGTAACAAAACATAGTGTAACATGAAGTTGAAGATTTTAGGTTACAGTTAAAAATAAAATAAGGTTAAATTGGCAATTAGAGTCCCTGTATAACAGAGTTGAAAGTGTATGCATACAGTTCGATTGCAGTTAATCGCTACATTATCCCCTCAAGTACCGCAGGTACTGACACTTTCACAGGTAGTGGGGATTGAATCGCACCAGCTCTACCGGAACGAGTAGTTGTCGTGGAAGGCAAATATGGTATCACTGCCACAGGGTCATCATGAGTTACACTCTGAGCTGGCGGGTCCTTACGAATGGTCACTGGAGGTGAAGGTGCGACATCCTCTTGAAGGATGAATGCCCAGCGTTAGAATTCCTAAAAAAAAGTCACTGGTCCCAAGGACCAGTAAGCATGAGAATTTACTGGTCCGCAGACATCATCACTGGTCCGCTATATAAAATTCTATTAAATAATTTTAACACTTAGAGTGGCCTCCCCCCCCCCTCCTTGGAAAATAAACCAATCTTACTTTGCATTAATCCAAATTTTTCAGCATAATACAATGTAAAATTATAATTTGCTAAAAATTAAAAAGAGACATTTTCTGTACTTTTCAAAGAATAAATGTGCAAGATACAAATTTAATTATAAAATAATGCTTATTTAAGTGTAGAAGATAACAAGTACCACTATTGTTTGCATTTCTTTTAAAATGGGGCAAGACAGGTTTATTGAAAAAGACATTTTTGCTGAAAAAAGGGATATTTTTGTTGAGTAAATGGGCACTTTGCTTAATGAAATGGTGCTTTCATGAGCAGGGCCGTAGCTAGGAGTGAACATAGGGAGGGCTCAAGAGAATGTAGGGGGGATCATATTTTTTACTTTCTTCTGTCTTCAATAGAAGAAAGTATTGTAATCGAAATTTTTTTCGACTTCCGGTTTTCGACAGATTTACACGTTTTAGGGGTCAGAGGTTCCAAAAAACATGTTTTTACAAAATGTCTGTCTCCGTGTGTGTCTGTGTGTATGTCGCCATTCTACCATCAAAAAGTGTATGAAGTTATGCATAGAAATGAACCAAATTTTAAGTTTTTGGCTGTGGCAAGCAGGTCCTCCTTCAGTTTTGAAATATTCCGCCTGAAGGGGGCGCTGCAATCGTGATTTTTGTGCCATTTTCAATATTGTACCGACCAAAAGTATATGAAGCTATGCATCGAATTGAACCAAATTTTTTGTGTAAGTGTATGACTATGGCTAGTTAGTCCTCCCTGAATTTGAAAATAATCCTCCGGAAGGGGGCGCTGCAATCATGATTTTTGTGCCATTTTCAATATTGTACTGACCAAAAGTATATGAAGTTATGCATCGAATTGAACGAAATTTTTTGTATACGATTATTTTTTGGTAAGGCAAGTAGGTCCTCCCTGAATTTGAAAAAAAAATCTGCCTATCATTCTATTGTCCATCGGCTCGTGCAGAGACGGAAATTCGTTTTTACTCCGATTAATTGATTGAAGCAGAAATTTAAGATGAAATTTAAAGTTGGTATGGTATTGAATTAAAATTATTAAAGCATTAAAATAAGTAACTATTTTTTTTAATATTAAAATGTACGTATGAGATAGAAGAAAGTTTCGGGATTGGCACATCCAACTAATTTTCACTCTCTCTCTCTGGCGCAGAAAGATAAATTAGCGCATATTCACATTGTGTGTACTCTGTTTCTTATTAAACTGTTATAATAACTTCATTTTATGCTAAGAAAAGTATATGATGATGAAAGTTTTGGGTACATAACTGGTGCAAAATTAAACATGATGTTAGCTTCATACGTACAAATAGGATAAGGGAGTCTTGAAAAACTTATTTTATATACAATTTAGTAACTCTGCAAAACTGTGAAAAGGTCCCAAAACTGAATTAGATTTTCGGAACAGAAATTTATTGAGTGACCTTGGAATCATTTCCAAGGGGGGCTCAAAATATTTTAGGGGGGGGGGGGCTGAGCCGCCTATAGCGCCCCCTTAGCTACGGCCCTGTTCAGGAGTCACATTCACTCAGAAAGATTTGGAGCAATAAAAATCCGATTGGGAAGCAGGAAAATCAGTTTTTGGAGCAGCAACAACAATTTTTAAGCAGGAAAATCTCTCAGGGCATTAACTTATTTTATTTTTTTTCCGTTCTTTTTTGTCGAAATTTCCGTCTTTTCGCGTTATTTTGACGAAATCTTTTGTTTTTTCGGAATTTATTGACGAAATATACCGTTTTTCGCGATATTTTGTTCCAAAATTTCCCGTTTTATCGCGATTTTTTGACGAAATTTGCCGTTTTTTCGCGATCTTTTGAAGAAATCTACCGTTTTTTGGGTTTTAGGATGAAATTAGCCGTTTTTTCGAGATTTTTTGACGATATTTGCCGGAAATTAGTCGTTATTTAGCGCTTTTTTTAACAAAATTTGTCGTTTTTTGCGATTTTTTTTTCAAATTTTGCGGTTTTATCGCGATTTTCGGGCAAAATTTGTCGTATTTTCATGATTTTTTGAAGAAATCTGCCTTTTTTTGCAATGTTTTGAAGGAATCTGCCTTTATTTCGCTACTTTAAAAAAAAAATCTGCCTTTTTCGCGATTTTTTGGGGCGAAATTTGCCGTTTTTCCGCGGTTTTTTGAAGAAATCTGCTTTATGTTTCGGGTTTGAAATGAAATTAGCCATTTTTTCGAGAATTGTTTAACAGAATTTGCCGGAAATTAGTCGTTATTTCGCGATTTTTTAACGAAATTTGCCGTTTTTTCGCGATCCTTTAACGAAATTACGCGTCTTGTGGGACGCGTAAGAACTATTTTTTTGCGTCCCATCGCCGATTTTTTGCGTATTTTACACGCTATAGCGCGTCCGCGGCATCGCTAAAAAAAAAAAAAAAAAAAAAAAAAAAAAAAATGTGCGATCGATTGCTGTTTTCTCAGGGTCTGCAAAGGCACTGGTCCTGCGGACCACTATATTTTTCAGATTAGTGGTCCGATTGAATTATCGGTGGTCTCGGACCAGCGGACCACCAAGGATTTCGAACGCTGATGCCGGTTTGAGACGATCAACACTAATTACAGCGTCCCTTAATTAATGAGCACAAAAAAATGTTTAGCTGTGTGATTGGTTATGCGAAAAGGTCTATGGTAAGGTTGTGTAAGTGGAGCTTTCACAGAATCATTGCGCACCAAGACATGTGTGCAAGTTTCCAGGGAAGGGTGCACAAAAGGAGTTTTCTTGGTATGCGCAGATGTGGGAATTGGGGTTAGCTGGTGCATGGTGTCCATGGATCAGAAATACAACTGGATAACGGATCCCTTTGTTCTCTTCCGAAATACTTGAAGCTGGAATGACCGAGGTTCTATCGCTAAAAGGGTGACATTTTTTTGGCGGTGATCCCTTTGGCGGTGTACCATGAAGCTCTATCAACGCAGACGAAATATAAGCTACTGGTGGGTGCGGAAATTCCAATGGCAGTTTTTGGAGGGAGAATAACCGGTTTGGCGCACATTGCTACCCACCATCACGTGCTGGTGGGTAGGTAATGTTGGATTCAAGAAAGGTTGCCATTTCTTAGTCCAGGTATTAGACGTCAATGATGGTGTCATACAGATGCTGGAGAAAAGTTGCAGGATCAATGCGAGACAGTTCTGAGGGATTTGAAGGTTGCAAAAATTCACCAGGTAGAGATAGTGTAGAACCATATAGCATTTCGGCACAGGTACCTTTAAGATCTTCCTTAAATGAGGTGTGGATACCCAGAAGCACAATTGGTAGGGATTCTTTCCATCGGGCATGGTTATGGCATTTCGAAGCTTGTTTCAATCTGCGATGAAAACTTCCGACGAGGCCATTACTCGCTGGGTGATATGGGGACGTCCTGGTACGATGAATGCCCAAGATCTTTCTAAGAGTCGAAAACAGGAGGGACTCAAATTGACGTCCTTGATCAGTGGTCAGGATCTTTGGTACACCAAACATTGCATTCCAATGGTTTACAAAGGTTCTGGCGATGGTATCAGCATTAATGTCTTGCACAGGTGTAGCCTCTGGTCAGCAAGAAATACGGTCAACAAATGTGACCAAATAAATTTTCCCTTCTGATGGTGGCAACGGCCCCACTATGTCAAGATGGACATGCGCAAACCTCTCAGATGTTGCAGGAAATTGTTATAGTGGACTATGTGTGTGCCGTTGGATTTTTGATTTCTGACAGCTCATGCAAGAGCGTGCCCAATTAGCAATATCTTTGGCCATACCTTGTCACACGAATTTTTGCTGAATCAGTTTTTGGGAGGCTCTGATGCCAGGATGCGACAAGTCATGTAAGCTCTGAAAAACTATTCGGCGATATTTTTGTGGAACGTACGGGCGTATTTTACCAGTACTGACATCGCAGAATAGAGTTGTTTCTGGAGCAACATGCAGCTTTTCGAACTTAAGAGATGTGTCAGGATTGGACAATAATGCCGTCAATTCGGTGTCATTGGCCTGTTCTTCAGCCATGGATGCAAAATCAGCTGAGGGTAATTGGATTTCGCTTATGCGAGATAAGGTGTCAGCCACGGTAATTTCAGATCCTGAGACATGTCGAATGTCGGTTGTAAATTGCGAAATCATATCTAGGTGTCTGAGTTGACGAGGGGAACTTGAATCTGACATTTTAGAAAATGCAAATGTTAATGGACGATGATCGGTGTAAATTATAAACTGCCTTCCTTGCAATGTATGCCTAAAATGTTTAACAACCGAATAAATTGCAAGGAGCTCTCTGTCATAGGTGCTGTAATTTTGCTCAGTTGGGCTCAAATTACATGAAAAATGGCGAGGGGTAATAACTTGTGGTCATCTACAACATTTAACACTGCTCCAATAGCAATATCCGAAGCGTCAGCACTTAAGGTCAGCTGTTAATAGGGGGCATGGTACGCGAGAGTTGCACAATTTATAAGGTCTTTTTTATAAGTTTCAAAAGCCTGCGTCAAAATATCATTCCACGGTGCTGGACGTTTGTCATTTCTTCTAGAATCTTTTAACAATTCATGTAAAGGGGCTTAGGTACAGGCAGCATGAGGGATGAAATGTCTATAAAAATTTATCATAGCTAAAAATCGTCTTAAATCAACAATTGTTTGAGACTTTGGGAAATCTACTATAGCTTAAGTTTTCTGAGGGAGTGGTTGAGCACCAGAAAGTGTTATGAGATAACCAAGGAAAGAAACTGAAAGTTTTCCTAAAATGCACTTAGCAGGATTTCATTTTAGCCCATGTTGATTCAAGCGATCAAGGACCTGTCGAAGATGACATTCGTGTTCTTCCTCATTGTTGGATGCAATGAGGATGTCATCTAAATATGGAATGCAAAAATCTAACAATTTTAAAACTTCATGGATATACCGCTGGCAAGTCTGTCCAGCATTTCTTTAACCAAAAGGGGTATATACAAATTCAAAAAGGTCGAAGGGAGTTGTTACGGTGGCTTTTGGGATATCCTCGGGATAAACGGGAATTTGGTGGTAAGTGCGAGCCAAATCTAATGTGCTAAAAATTTGCTTCCCATGAAATAGCTGCGTACAATCCTGAATGTGGGGTAATGGGTATCTATCAGGGATAGTGGAAGCGTTCAGACGACGGTAATCTCCACATGGGCGCCAGCTGCCATTGGCTTTGGAAACCATATGGAGGGGACTTGTCCACGGGCTTTTTGATGGACGTAAAATGCCCTGTGCCATTAGAAACTCAAACTCTTGACGAGCTGCTTTAAGGAGTTCTGGCGATAAACGACGCGGTTGGGAAAAGACAGGGGGACCTTTAGTCTCTATATGATGATAAATATGCAGAGCTTTATTTTCCTTGCTTGCGCGTGAAGGATTAGTCAAATCAGGATATTCAGATAAAATTTTATCAAATTTGGTAGGGCTAAGAAGTACACTTAAGGTACTACTCCCAGGTAAAACTTTGGCAATTTTCCCATGTGATGACAACAGAGTTTCAGCGTCAATTATGCAATTGTTCTTGGCGTCAACAAGTAAATTGAAATTTTTGAGGAAATCAACACCAATGATCGGTTAATTCACTTTCGCAATGACAAAAGACCAGGTAAAATTTCTTCGCAAATTTAAATTTAGGGTCAAACGTTTTGTGTCCAATGTTTGAATTTTTGTTCCGTTTGCAGCATACAGTACTAAACGCTCATCAATAGTGCTATGTTTAAAATAATTTGCTGGCAAAACCGAAATATCAGCCCCGGTGTCGACGAGGAAATTTAATTTCGAGGTAGGTCGGCCAAAAGAATGCGATTTACATGGCGGTCGCGATTATGGCCCTGATGCGATCGCCGGTCTAGTTTTCCGTGCGAAAAGAACAGGGAGCAGAGCATTTTCTAGCTTTAGAGCCAAAATTGGTATGGTAAAAACAAAGATTATTGGCAGGTTCTTTGTAAGGACTTCTGGATCGGCTGAGCCAAAAATTCCTTTCACGTGATTGGAAATACTCTCTTGGGCGGCTCCGCTGATTAATTTTGGTAGTTAACTCACTAACTTGTTGAGTTAACTGTGCAATTTGCAATTCAAGGGTCGAAGTATGAGCATTTGAGGTGCTTGGAACATTAGATGCTGAGTTACTTTGGGGAAATATAGCTAAGTCATGAATTTTGTCAGCAACGGGAGCCAGTTTTGCTAAATCCTCATTCCGTGCACCAACAATACTGCGTGTAGTTGTAGGCAGATGCGAAAGCAAAGGGATTTTGATAGTGGTTCTCCCACAGTAGTACCAGCCAGGGTTCTCATGCATGCTAGTAACTGAGATGGGCGTAAGTCGCCGATCTCCACATCTTGCAACAATGTGTGAATGTCAACAGCCGCGACCAAGTGATTAAATTTTGTAACTTCGCATGTGATTTTAGCCAATCCAAATTGGGCTTCTAGGCGAAAAAAAAACATGAAGATGGATTCGTCTTCCAAAAGGGAGGTGGTTTAATGCCTACATGAGAAACCTGACTAGCGCTTTCGTTAGGGGTATCGTCTGGCATGATTAAAAATAACACATAAATATAACGAAAAATACAAAATAAATTATATACAATACATTATGAGGGGAAAATTGTTACTACACGCTATTATTTATGGGATTGAGCCGAATTTGAGCACCAGTGACAGAGCGAAAAAATTTAATTCATAAATTAGCATAATTGACATAAAAAATTTTGCTACTATAGAAAATTAACATGATTACAAAGTAATAGAAATAATGGAACTTACCGATCATCAAAAATAACATTACGACGCACAGACATCTTGGTACACGATCCCGCACATTACGCACACTGTACCGCACACACGATCGGTAAAAAATAATTTATTGTTGAAAATATGACCACAGATAGCCAAAAAGATATCTTAAAAAACTATCTGTTGCATTTCCGTAGCAGTAAGACCTCATCGTTCGGATGAACAATGATCGTTGATTATATCCAATATGCAGCGCGTTCACGATTTGTACAGAGTCACCACTTTGGTGGCTAAGCTAAATAGCCACACAATTTGTTTACGGGATGCCAGGACATGGAGAAATTTCTGCTGCTATAAGTTGACACCAAAATAATAAAGACGAGAAATATTTTTAACTAAATGTTATATTATAAAAAGTGATTCACATGGCTCAGCGTTTTTCAAAACGACACCGAGATGAGCGGCAAAACAGAGTGAGTATACCATTACGGTTACAGGCAAGGATTGGTTGATTACATTGAGTTGAGTTGTATTCAATACATAAAATGAGTTGAGTTGTAACAAAACATAGTATAACATGAAGTTGAAGATTTTAGGTTACAGTTAAAAATAAAACAAGGTTTAATGGCAATTAGAGTTCCTGTATAACAGAATTGAAAGTTTATGCATGTAGTTCGATTGCAGTTAACCGTTACACTTCTTTAAATCTCCAAAATGTATCAAATCAATTTTTAACAGCATTAAAACAGACGTTCCACTTAAAGAAAAGTGTTTAATTATCTTTAAAACTACTCGGAAGCATTTCGGAAAATCAAGTACAGCAAAATTTTTGTTTTATAATTGTTTTTTAATTTTTAAAATATATCAGTTGAGTTGTTAACAACGTAAAAATCAATATTCCATCTTGAGAAAATTGATTGTCTATAAAAAGTACTCGGAAACGGTTCCAAAAATCAGTGACAGCTAAAAAAAAACTTTGTTTTATAAATGCTTCTTTAAATCACTAAAATACATCAGTTGAATTGATAACAGCAAAAAAAACTCATATCCTTTTTTGAGAAAACTGATTAATACACTGTGAAAACTACTCGAAAATATTTTCAAAAATCTGTGGCAGCTATAGGAATTTTGTTTTATAAATGCTTTTTTAAATATCTAAAATATATTAATTGAATTGTTAACAGCATAAAAACCGATATTTCATTTTGAGAAAACTGATTAAATATCTGTAAAAACTACAAATAAACGTTTCTGAAAACCAATGGTAACTAAAGAAACTTTTTTTAAAATATTTCTTTAAATACATCAGTTGAATTGTTAACAGCATAAAAACAAATATTCTATTTTCAGAAAACGGATTAGTTTTCTATAAAAATTGCATGGAAACGTTTCTGAAAATTAGGGATTGTTAAAGAAACTGTTTTATAAATGCTACTTTAAATGTCTAAAATATATTGTTTGAATTGTTAACAATCTAAAAACCGACATCCCTTTTTCAGAAAATTGATTAATACTCTTTAAATACTACTCGGAAACGCTTACAAAAATCAGTGGCGGCTGAAGAATTTTATTTTTTTTTTTTTTTTTTTTACAAATGCTTTTTTAAATCTCTAAAACTTTGTGGTTTCAGAAGTTTATATATAAAAAAACTTTTTAGAATTTTGGTTATTTTGGAAGAGATTAATGTGTATTTTACCTAGTGAGTGAAACAGCACCGAAAAACTGGCAATGAATCACAAATAAACATTAAAAATTAGAATAAATCACCATAAAAAAGTAACACAAAGTATGTATTTCGGGATGGAAATTTAACAGCCTGTTTTCAGTTAATGTAAATGTGTGTCCGTAAGAGCCAATTTGGTCGATTTATTAAAATTTGTGGTGATGCGTCTTGTATGTTTCTTTTGTTTTATGGATATTCACATAAACTTTTATTATATTTCAGCTAGTGGTTATATTTTATTATCGTAGATTTAAAAAAGCATTTGTATTTTTTACAATGTAGTATTCTCTATTACCTTTTTAATTTTGTAAATGTGAAACTAAGGCAACTGCATATCCTTAAGAAAAATCTTATGTACTTTTTTAATTGCAGGAACTGGAGAACCAATGAGATGATTTGGGATGAAGTGTGCAACTGATTTTAAATTAACAAGGACTTGTATTAAATATTCTTGCCTGGTGGAATCTGCCGATCAACACATTATTCTGATCATGTGCATGTAAGAAAAAATAGCAGATATGAAAAACGTTTCTGGAAAAGACAATATGTCTAGCTATAAAGTAACATTTGGAAATTTTTGAATCATTTAGTAAATTCCCTTTGTTGTTATAAAAAACACTCTTGCAAAAGTCGCTTACCACTAATAAAAATGTCTTATTTGTTTAAAAGCGAAAGTAGTTCTGGCAAAAACACTGATAAATTACCTAAAGTGTTTGAAGAGGGGGAAAAATACGAAAAAATAACATTATTATTACTTGCTGAAAGGGAAACAAAGAACATATCTAGCTGTAAAGTAACATCTGGAAAAAAAATAGTTAAAATCACCAAGAAAATTTTTCAATTGTTTTGTAAGTTTTCTTCAGTGTTATAAGAAGTACCCTTACAAAAATCGCTTAGCAACTACAAAATAAAATGTCTTCTTCTTTGTCTAAAGGTGAAAGTTACTCTAGAAAAGACACTGGTAAGTCAACTGAAGAAGGTAAAGAATATGAAAAAATAATATTAGTTTTACTTGCTGAAAGGGGATACGAACTTTCAAAAGATAATAATTCTCAATTCAGAAACTTTTCAATTGGAAGGCAAGTTAGAATAGGAGAAGATAGCAAACTTGATGATATAGTTTTGAGGTATGAAGATAGAGAAAGTACAAACAATCTTATTTTCGTCCAAATTAAGCATAAGCAAAATGATTCTTTAAAAATAAATTACCAGGTATTATTTGGATCCGGGAGTGGTAATATGGGAAGGGATTTTAAGTTACGACAATATTTTATTTCTTACCTTAATATTGGAGAGGAATTAAAAACTACAAAATCTTCAGAATTAAAAAATGGAAAGATAAGTTACATTGCTATATTCACAAATATCGGTATTGACGAGATGGAACTAAAAAATAAAGGAATTACTTTAAAAGATGCTCCTGATGATATAAAGACTCTTTTTGCATTAAAAAAGTCATCATTCGACAGACGAGAAACTTACCATTGTTACCAGCTTTGTATTGATGAAAATGTTAATGATGACCTTTTAAATATCTTTAAAAAATATGGTGATTTACACAGAATAGCAAAAGCTTTCGCACAGTACGTGGTACTGGAAAAGTATAAAAACTGTGTTATGGAAACTAGTATAGCTCCATTAAAACATTACCACATTGCACTAGGAAAGGAAGTCATTGAAAAAACAAGTAAAATTGGATCATTTACAGAACAGAGTACGGAAACAGGGCAGTATTTTTATGCCAAATTTAGAAAAGATTTTATCGACAATAACAGAACTGGAGCAAAAAAGGAACTTTTAGATTCAATTTCTGAAGCTATTAGAGAGCTCAAACCAAAAGAGGATGTCAGCGATGATGAAATAAAAGAAATTTTGAGGAATGCAAAATGGAGAGTAGATTCGCATTTTGGATGTTATTTACCATCAGAAAATAGCCCTGAATTGACAAAAATAGCTAAACAGTTTGCAAAATGTATTAGTAATGAAAATGAAATAGGCGAGGTAGTTTTGGGTAAAAAAAAAACACTTATAACTCTCACTATGAAGTTGCATTTGAAAGGGAGATCATTATCATAGCAGATGAAGTCAAATATAAATCATCTAAAAAGCAGAATGCAAAAAGCGAGTCCTATTGTGATGCGAAATTCAGAGATGAATTTATAAATTGCGAAACTGGACCGAAACAAGTCCTTAAAAAAGCTATATTTAAGGCAATAATGGAATCTGATACAACAAAAAAAGATTGCAGTATATGCGAACTAAAAAATATTTTAAGAAGTATGGAGCTAAAAGTTGATAAAAACTTTGGTAAACCTCAAAACTTTGAAGTCGATTTACCAGATAAATGGCCCACAATTAAAGATGATGACATAAAAGACTTTCTTAAATGTTTTGTGCTTTTTGTAAATCAGCCGAACGCAACAGATTTATTAAAAGAAATTTATCCAAAAAAAGAAATTTTTCTACTAGGTACTCCAGTGGGAGAAATAATTGAGAAATTACATCAAAAATTTAGGTACCGAATAGAAAAGGTACTTGGAATCTATAACAAAACTTCAAATGAAGAGGTATGGTTGTCTGGTGAACAAATCGTACAGTTTGTTCAAGAACTACAAGATGCAATTCATACTTGTGTAATGACTTATATATATGAAGAAAGAGTTATGAAGTATGGTAGCTTTAAGACAGATAAGTATAGCAAAATAAAGATAGGAAAACTAGCAAGTAATTTAGGAACATTTTTAAGTAATAAATGGAATAAAGTGTTCTACATTTACACTCCAACCATGCTTTTAACTGTTGTAAAAGTATTACAGTACTTGGATAGTAAAAAATACAGAAAAAGATATGGCCAGATTTCCATAGATATGAATGATTTAATGAAAATCAAGGACCATGTACAGAAAGCTTTTAGGTCTGAAAATACCAATTTATTAATCATCGAATGTAGACACACGGTAAATGAACAGAGTGTGGATGAGCTTTGTCGAAATTATTCAAGTATAATTAAAGAAAGTGATAATAAGAAAATAATTATAATTTGTCAGCAAAATGAAAGTACTTTAGCTGAGAAATTTCAATTTTATTTAACAGAACTCTTTCAAAAGGATTGCAGTCCTGAAAAGCTCTCTGTTCAACAAACAGATGATGTAAATTTGAAGGATTTCGTGCCAACAACTAATCCTATGGATAAAGAAGTAATTGTATTTCAAGAACAAAAGGTAAAAATAAATTTAGCTAGATTAACTAGTTTTAAAGATTGGGGCAGTTATTTAGATTATTTATCTAAGTCTAAAATCCTGAATATGTCTGACATAGAAGATATAATGATTCAAATTCTCAGTAATAATGAAATTGAAGTAGGAAGTAGAATGTTGGGGACCAGCAGTTTAGAAGGTGCGTATGCTACATTATTTGAAGAAATAAATTTAGACTCTTTATCGAATAAATTATTACCGAAAGAAATAAGAAATGTTTCTGTGTGTGACAATAATTTTAAAAAATCATTACCAGACACTTTAGAACAAAATCTTAATAACAATGATAATGAAATGTATATTTTTGATGGAATCGAGGGATCAAACAATAAAGAAAAAATAACCAAACTGACGAAATATTTAAGGTTAGACAATGGAAAAGATTCGGAAAAGATAGAAGAGATTGAAATTCGGTCGGGAAGTCTAGGTAGTGACAGTAAAATACAAGTAACTAATGGCCAATTTACGGAAGAAGATTTTAAGCAAATTTGCCACAACTATCCAAATAAAAAGATCTTATGGATTTATGTAAAATATACAGAAAATGAAGTAAAGTTAATCTTACGAGAGATTTACAATCCTCATTTTTATTTAAAAAGGAAATTTGAATTTTTCGAAAAAATTGTTATAATTAAAGAGATGATGAAAGAAAAGTTAAAACAGAGGTATTTCTCTGAAATATTTATCTTTCAATTTATGAATGATCGACAAGAGTTCTTTGACACACTAAAAATTACAAATGACTTTGAACATAAAGCAATTCAGATTAATTGCGAAAATGGTAAAATTAAAATCTGTACGCGAGAAGATGATGTACAGACTATCTTTCAGGAATGCTGTAGACAGAATGAAACTGTCCACTGGTTTAAATGTGAAAATGATCAAATCATTTGGTGCAAATCTCATGGTTCACTGGATAATTTGCGAAAGTTTGTTGACAAAGATGCCAGTGAAAAAACTTTGAAAGAAGATGATTTGATTAAAGAAATTTAAGACAAAAAGTTTGTTATTATCTCGGATGACCCAGGAATGGGGAAAACCACAACTATCACAAAACTATACGAATCGAAGTACTTTTCTTATTCATACACAGCAACTCAGTGGATTATTAGAATAGATTTGAAGGATCATTTACAAGCTATTCGAGACATAAAATTAATTAATGGTCTTATGAATGTAGTCAGTGTAGTAGCCTTTTTATCAAAGATAGATGTAATGTTAAATCAGAATGTTCCTAAAAGTCTGTTGGAAATAGCTTTAGATAAAGACAAACACTTCTCGAAAGAGTTACTTTTAGCATTTGATGGATTTGATGAAGTTTTAGATGAGGGTGATAGGAGCAGAATAATTTCATTACTGAAATTTTTAAAGGAAAACACTCCTGCAAAAATATGGATTACAACTCGTTTACATTATAAGGAATTACTAGAAAATGAATTATCCGTATTTTCTATTGAGTTTTTTCCATTGGACAATGAAGATAAAGTTGCGTACATAAAAAAATATTTAAAGGATCGTTTGGAGATAACTTTAAAATCAAAAGTATTTTCAGAACTTTTTGTTAACAATGATGAAGAGAAAGAAAATGAGAGACTCCAACAATATACCAATGCGTTTCTAAATAAAATGAGACTGGTATTTAAAGAAAATATGTTTAGATTTATAGGAACTCCATTACAGTTATATTTAATGCTTGAGGGTACTACGAAATATTTTAAAATTTGGATAGAAAATGCCCTGGATGAAATTCCAAATTTTAATTATCTAGGCAACGATATATTACAAATATATGAAAACTTTATTGATAGAAAATATGACATTTATTTTACAAAGATGGGTATTTGTCAAAGTGCATCGAAAGATAAAGAAAAATTTATTTTTAATAAATTTAACAAAGATTTTGCTAAGACATTAATTTTAAATTCAAAATTAAAAAACACTTTAGAAAAAATTAAATACACAGTTTTATCAGCTGGGATAATTAAGTCAAATGGCAGTAACGTTGAATTTATTCATACTACATTTAGAGATTATTTTGCTGCTATGGTATTTGTTCATTGGATAAAAGAAATACCAAATGAACTATCAAGAACAAATAAACAGGAATTTGTAATAAAAGTGATTCTAAACAAACCAGATTATCAGCTAATTCGGACATTCATAAATTTGGAGCTAAAGAAAATTAGAGAGTCTGGATTGCTACAAGAAAGTTTGAATCACTATGGAATAATTATGGAAAAATTACATGAGCAAAACTTTTGGTTTGGTCAGGAAAAAACCATGCTGCACATTGCAGTTGAAGAAAGTAATACAAATATAGCCTGTTTTTTGCTAAAAAGTCTTATAGGACATAGGTATGTCCTAAAAAAATTTCTTTTTATGCGTAATAAAATTAAAGAAACAGCACTGCATTTAGCAAGTAGAGGAGAAGATGGGGAATTAATTAGAATATTGTTGTATGCTGCGGTAGGAAATTCAGAGTACACCAAAGGATTTACAGGAGATTTAAAGAATTTTCTTACTATGCGAAATGTAGTAGGAGAAACTGCATTGCATTTAGCATGTTGTGAAGGGAGTATTGAATTAGTTAAAACACTATTGGGTGCTGCGGTGAAAATTTCAGATGATGCAAAAGGATATAAAGTTTTCCTAAAGAAATTTATTTTTAAACGTAATAAAAGGGAACAAACAGCATTGCATTTATCATGTCGTGAAGGAAGAAATAAATTAATTAAAACACTATTAGATACTTCAGCAAAAGTTTCAATTGCCGCAAAAAAATATAAAGACGTTCTAAGGGAATTTATTTTCATGAGTGATAAAAATAACGAAACAGTGTTACATGAAGCATGTCGTAAAGGAAGTAGTGAATCAGTTAGAATACTATTAGATACTGCAGCAGAAATTCAAGATGACACAAAAGAACATAAAGATGTAATAAAGGACTATATTCTTATGTGTAATAAACTTAAAGAAACAGCACTGCATTTAGCAAGTAGGGGAGAAGATGGGGAATTAATTAGAATATTATTGAATGCTGCTGCAGGAAATTCAGAATACAGAAAAGGAGATGCAGATGTTCTGAAGGAATTTATTTTTAGGCGTAATAAAATGGATGAAACAGCATTGCATGTGTCATGTCGTGCAGGAAATTGTGAAATAGTTGAAATTCTATTGAATGCTGTGACAATAATTTCAGAAAACTCAGAACATAAAGATGATCTAATGAATTTTATTTTTATGTGTAATGTAGATGAAGAAACAGTGCTGCATTTAGCAAGTAGGGGAGGAGATAGGAAAATAATTAGAGTATTGTTGAATGCTGCGGCAGGAAATTCAGAATACAGAAAAGGAGATGTAGATGTTCTGAAGGAATTTATTTTTATGCGTAATGGAAGAAAAGAAACAGCACTGCATGTGTCATGTCGTGAAGTAGATTGTGAAACAGTTGAAATTCTAGTAAATGCTGTAACAATAATTTCAGAAAATACCGAACATAAAGATGCTCTAAAAAAATTTATTTTTATGTGTAATGTATATAGAGAAACAGCGCTGCATTTATCATGTCATAATGGGAGAAATCAATTAATTAAAATACTATTAGATGCTTCAAAAAACATTTCAATTGCCGCAAAAGAATATAAAGACGTTCTAAGGGAATTTATTTTTATGAGTGATAAATATAACGAAACAGCACTGCATAAAGCATGTCTTAAAGGGAGCAGGGAATCAGTTAGGACACTATTAGATACTGCAGAAATAATTCAAGATGACACAAAGGAACATAAAGATATAATAAAGGACTATATTTTTATGTGTAATAAACTTAAAGAAACAGCACTGCATTTAGCAAGTAGGGGAGAAGATGGGGAATTAATTAGAATATTATTGAATGCTGCTGCAGGAAATTCAGAATACAGAAAAGGAGATGCAGATGTTCTGAAGGAATTTATTTCTATGCGTAATAAATGGCATAAAACAGCATTGCATGTGTCATGTCGTGCAGGAAATTGTGAAATAGTTGAAATTCTATTAAGTGCTGTGACAATAATTTCAGAAAATACAGAACATAAAGATGATCTAAAGAATTTTATATTTATGCGTGATAAACATAAAGAAACAGCACTGCATTTAGCAAGTAGAGGAAGAGATGGGGAAATAATTAGAATATTGTTGAATGCTGCGGCAGGAAATTCAGAATACAGAAAAGGAGATGTAGATGCTATGAAGGAATTTATCTTTATGCGTAATGAAGAGGCTCAAACAGCATTGCATGTGTCATGTTGTGCAGGAAATTGTGAAATAGTTGTAATTCTATTAAATGCTGTGACAATAATTTCAGAAAATACAGAACGTAAAGATGATCTAAAGAATTTTATATTTATGTGTGATAAACATAAAGAAACAGCACTGCATTTAGCAAAGGGAAGAAGAGATGGGGAAATAATTAGAATATTGTTGAATGCTGTGGCAGGAAATTCAGAATACAGAAAAGGAGATGTAGATGCTATGAAGGAATTTATCTTTATGCGTAATGAAGAGGCTCAAACAGCATTGCATGTGTCATGTCGTGCAGGAAATTGTGAAATAGTTGTAATTCTATTAAATGCTGTGACAATAATTTCAGAAAATACAGAACATAAAGCTGATCCAAAGAATTTTATTTTTACGTGTGATAAACGTAAAAAAACAGCACTGCATTTAGCAAGTAGGGGAGGAGATAGGGAAATAATTAGAGTATTGTTGAATGCTGCGGCAGGAAATTCAGAATACAGAAAAGGAGATCTAGACGTTCTGAAGGAATTTATTTTTATGCATAATGAAAGGGGAGAAACAGCATTGCATGAATCATGTCGTGCAGGAAATTGTGAAATAGTTGAAATTCTGTTAAATGCTGTGACAATAATTTCAGAAAACCCAGAACATAAAGATGATCTAAAGAATTTTATTTTTATAAGTAATGAACATAAACAAACAGCACTACATTTATCAAGTCATAAAGGGAGAAATCAATTAATTAAAATACTATTAGATGCTTCAAAAAACATTTCGATTGCCGCAAAAGGATATAAAGACATTCTAAGGGAATTTATTTTTATGAGTGATAAAGATAACGAAACAGCGTTACATAAAGCATGTCGTAAAGGAAGTAGTGAATCAGTTAGAAAACTGTTAGATATTGCGGTAGAAATTCAAGATGGCACAAAAGAACATAAAGATGTAATAAAGGACTATATTTTAATGCGTAATGAACGTAAAAAAACAGCACTGCATTTAGCAAGGACTTTCAAATATGGGGAGTTAGTTGGAATATTGTTGAATGCTGTGGCAGGAAATTCAGAATATAGAAAAAGAGATGCAGATGTTCTGAAGGAATTTCTTTTTATGCGTAATGAAAGGGGTGAAACAGCATTGCATGAGTCATGCCGTAAAGTGAGAATTGAATTTATTAAAATACTATTAGATGTGGCAGCAAAAGTTTCAATTGCCGCAAAAGGATATAAAGACGTTCTAAGGGAATTTATTTTTATGAGTGATAAAGATGACGAAACAGCACTGCATAAAGCATGTCGTAAAGAGAACAATGAATCAGTTAGGATACTCTTAGATACTGTAGCAGAAATTCAAGATGATTCAAAAGAATATAAAGATGTAATAAAAAAATTTGTTTTTGAGTGTAATATACATAAAGAAACTGCACTGCATTTAGCTAGTAGGAAAAAAGATGGGGAATTAATTAGAATATTGTTGAATGTTGCGGCAGGAAATTCAAAATACAGAAAAGGAGATGCAGATGTTCTGAAGAAATTTATTTTTATGCGTAATGAAAGGAATGAAACAGTATTGCATGCGTCATGTCGTGTAGGAAATTGTGAAATAGTTGAAATTCTATTAAATGCTATGACAATAATTTCAGGAAATACAGAACATAAAGATGATCTAAAGAATTTTATTTTTATGTGTGATAAACGTAAAAAAACAGCACTGCATTTAGCAAGTGTCGTCAAAAGAGGAGAATTAATTACAATATTATTGAATGCTGTGGCAGGAAATTCAGAATACAGAAAAGGAGATGTAGATGTTCTGAAGAAGTTTATTTTTATGCGTGATGAAAGGGGTGAAACAGCATTGCATGAGTCATGTCGTCCAGGAAATTGTGGAATAGCTGAAATTCTATTAAATGCTGTGACAATAATTTCAGAAAATGCAGAACATAAAGATGATCTAAAGAATTTTGTTTGTATGGGCAATGAACATAAAGAAACAGCACTGCATTTAGCAAGTGTGGTAGAAGATGGAGAATTAATTAGAATATTGTTGAATGCTGCGGCAGGAAATTCAGAATACAGAAAAGGAGATCTAGATGATCTGAAGGAATTTATTTTTATGCGTAATGAAAGGGAAGAAACAGCATTGCATAAGTCATGTCGTGCAGGAAATTGTGAAATAGCTGAAATTCTATTAAATGCTGTGACAATAATTTCAGAAAATGCAGAACATAAAGATGATCTAAAAAATTTTATTTTTATGTGTAATGTATATGGAGAAACAGCATTGCATTTATCATGTGATAATGGGAGAAATCAATTAATTAAATTACTATTAGATGCTTCAGCAAACATTTCAATTGACGCAAAAGGATATAAAGACGTTCTAAGGGAATTTATTTTTATGAGTGATAAAAATAACGAAACAGCATTACATAAAGCATGTCGTAAAGGGAGTAGTGAATCAGTTAGAAAACTGTTAGATATTGCGGTAGAAATTCAAGATGGCACAAAAGAATATAAAGATGTAATAAAGGACTATATTTTAATGCGTAACGAACGTAAAGAAACAGCACTGCATTTAGCAAACACTTTCAAAAATTGGGAGTTAGTTGGAATATTGTTGAATGCTGTGGCAGGAAATTCAGAATACAGAAAAAGAGATGCAGATGTTCTGAAGGAATTTCTTTTTATGCGTAATGAAAGGGGTGAAACAGCATTGCATGAGTCATGTCGTAAAGTGAGAATTGAATTTATTAAAATACTATTAGATGTTGCAGCAAAAGTTTCAATTGCCGCAAAAGGATATAAAGACATTCTGAGGGAATATATTTTTATGAGTGATAAAGATGACGAAACAGCACTGCATAAAGCATGTCGTAAAGAGAACAATGAATCAGTTAGGATACTCTTAGATACTGCAGCAGAAATTCAAGATGATTCAAAAGAATATAAAGACGTAATAAAAAAATTTGTTTTTGAGTGTAATATACATAAAGAAACTGCACTGCATTTAGCTAGTAGGAAAAAAAACGGGGAATTAATTAGAATATTGTTGAATGCTGCGGCAGGAAATTCAGAATACAGAAAAGGAGATGTAGATGTTCTGAAGAAATTTATTTTTATGCGTGATGAAAGGGGTGAAACAGCATTGCATGAGTCATGTCGTGCAGGAAATTGTGAAATAGCTGAAATTCTATTAAATGCTGTGACTATAATTTCAGAAAATGCAGAACATAAAGATGATCTAAAAAATTTTATTTTTATGTGTAATGTATATGGAGAAACAGCATTGCATTTATCATGTGATAATGGGAGAAATCAATTAATTAAATTACTATTAGATGCTTCAGCAAACATTTCAATTGACGCAAAAGGATATAAAGATGTTCTAAGGGAATTTATTTTTATGAGTGATAAAAATAACGAAACAGCGTTACATAAAGCATGTCGTAAAGGGAGTAGTGAATCAGTTAGAAAACTGTTAGATATTGCGGTAGAAATTCAAGATGGCACAAAAGAACATAAAGATGTAATAAAGGACTATATTTTAATGCGTAATGAACGTAAAGAAACAGCACTGCATTTAGCAAGTAGGGAAGAAGACGGGGAATTAATTAGAATATTGTTGAATGCTGTGGCAGGAAATTCAGAATACAATAAAGGAGATGCAAATGTTCTAAAGAAATTTATTTTTATGCGTAATGAAAGGGAAGAAACAGCATTGCATGAGTCATGTCGTGCAGGAAATGGTGAAGTAGTTAAAATTCTATTAAATGCTGTGACAATAATTTCAGAAAACCCAGAACATAAAGATGATCTAAAGAATTTTGTTTGTATGGGCAATGAACATAAAGAAACAGCACTGCATTTAGCAAGTATGGTAGAAGATGGAGAATTAATTAGAATATTGTTGAATGCTGCAGCAGGAAATTCAAAATACAGAAAAGGAGATCTAGATGATCTGAAAGAATTTATTTTTATGCGTAATGAAAGGGAAGAAACAGCATTGCATGAGTCATGTCGTGCAGGAAATTATGAAATAGTTGAAATTCTGTTAAATGCTGTGACAATAATTTCAGAAAACCCAGAACATAAAGATATAATAAAAGACTATATTTTTATGTGTAATAAACTTAAAGAAACAGCACTGCACTTAGCAAGTAGGGGAGAAGATGGGGAATTAATTAGAATATTATTGAATGCTGCTGCAGGAAATTCAGAATACAGAAAAGGAGATCTAGATGTTCTGAAGGAATTTATTTTTATGCGTAATGAAAGGGGAGAAACAGCATTACATGAATCATGTCGTGCAGGAAATTGTGAAATAGTTGAAATTCTGTTAAATGCTGTGACAATAATTTCAGAAAACCCAGAACTTATAGATAATCTAAAGAATTTTATTTTTATATGTAATGAACGTAAACAAACAGCACTGCATAGAGCGTGTGAACAATGTGATGAAAAATAATATTTTGTCGAAATAGCCAGATTATTGTTAGATGCTGTGGCTGGAATTTCAGGAGATACAGGACATAAAGATGTTCTAAAGAAATTTCTTTTTATGGGTGATGAACATGGAGACACAGCATTGCATTTAGCATGTGAAGCATTAAATGTTGCATTAGTGATAAAACTGATGAATTATGCAGCAGAAATCTCAGAAGATACACCGCAGGAATTAATATTCTCTTTGAATGGTTCAGGAAATACTGCAGTTGAAAAAGTAGTGGTTCCGATTGGACACATCACACTTTTTCAGATATTATTTAAGAGGGTGAATAATAAACTAAACTTCATTGTGAATTATGTAAATAAAGACCATTTTGCATTTTTAGAACTTATTAACAAAAAACGAGAATTACTGATAGTTGTATTGGAGGAGATTAAACATGATGAAACGTCTTTTAAACAATTTGTACTTATGCATGGAACTGGCAGTACTCTGTACAATTGTATATGTAATGTTTATGATGATCTATCTTCTAGTATCGTTGTGAAAGGCCTTTTGTCTACTGCTAAATCTATAAACGATAATAATGAAACACTTAAAAGTTTCTCCTGCCTGATGAAATACTTTACCGGCCTTTAAACGAAGCTATTAAAAAGGAAAAACTTTTTGTAGTTAAAATAATATTAAGTTTTGCTAAAGATATTGATGACGGTAATTATACCCTGAAAAAATTACTTTATAATACTACAACTCAAGAATCTACTTTGGTTACTTCAACCGAAGATTTCAAATGTAATACTTTACATATTGCTTGCCTTAATGGAAATGCAGAGATTATCAAAGTACTTATTTCTTATTCTATAAATATTAATGATGGTGGAAAAACCTTAAGAGAATTAGTAACAGACACAAACATGAATAACTTCACTCCTTTTCAGTTACTCAGAAATGGCTATACAGATGAAATAAAGCAAGTTATAGAAAGTTTGATCTCTGATGCTAAAATTAATAATGATAAGGATGTTGTAAATGTTTTAGAAGAAATTAACATGAAATATACTGTATTACATTCCTCCTTATAATAATTTGATTAGATGACGTCTGATAAAGTTCTATTAAATAAATTCTAAGAGAGGGACTGTCTACACTCTTCTCAAATAGTGCATATACTGTATTATGGGCACTTAGAAAACAAATTCGTAATAAATGTCCTTTTTTATTATTGTTCTCTTTCGAATGATGTATTACTTTTGTTTCTACGTCAGCGAGAAGTTTAAAACCATTATTTAGTGATTCAGTTTGGTTGCATCATACGTAAATTTTAAACTAAATTTCCTCAAAATATTGTTTATTGATCTTCGAAGTACCTTTTAATTTTAATAGAAACTACTCTATATTGTAATCTTGTCCGAATATTTTGCATATATCATTGATCAATGTGAAGTTAACTTTTGTTACCAACATAAATGCAAAATTTTATAAAAGAGTTTTTTTTTCCCTTGAAAAATAAGTTTTTTATTAATTAAAAATTGGTTTGTATTCTATATTTTTTTATTTAAAAAAAACTAAATAATATTTGTCTATAAAATCTTATTTCACTTTATTAGGAATTGTGTATTCTTATGATGTATGTAAAAAATTTCAAGGGGTATATATTTGAAAAAAAGGTACATTAATTTATAACACAGTAAAACCTCTATATAACGGACACTTCGGGAACACAGAAACTGTCTGCTGTTCGGAAGTGTCCGCTGTTGGAAAAACTTCAGAGATTCAAAAATCGCTAAGAAATGCATAGTGTTTCATTAATTGATCTTTATATGTCCTAAGACCTCAATTATATATTTAATCAGAAATTAAAATTTTTTTTTAAGTAATAAAACTGAAATAAAATTGTGCACACCTTTATCTATTGTTTATTACATTCTTATGAAAAAATATCAGTTACAAAAGATTTCTTTTTCTTGCGATTACTTGTAATTTGTTTTTCAGCGTGACGTTACTGGACATTATAGAGTTCCGGGGGGAGGAGGGATTGCACTTTTTGGCCATTAAATACATAAAATTTCAAAATCTTCCGGTGAGACATTTCAGTGCTGAGAGAGATGTCACTTCCAAGAAACCCCTTGAATTCAATACTTAATTCTACATTTATCTGTGATCACAAAATTTGCGACACGTTGCCCTGATAAATTTAGAGGCTTTTTTACTTTTTTTAAATTTTTTCTCGTAAAAAAATACTTTTTTCATCCTTTATCGCCGAAAATAGTGTCTGCTATTTGGAATGTCCTTTATTCAGAGGTTAAACATACAAAAACTTAGGTTTTGGGGGTGGGGATTGAAAAATTGCTCGTTAAATAGAGGTGGCCGCTATTTAGGAGTGTCCGTTATGGAGGTTTTACTGTATAATACATGTCAGGATTTCCCACTGCTCTGATGAATAAGCATTTGTGCCAGCGAGAAATCAATTTAAACGCGCTAGTAGAGTTTTTTTAAAGGGGACAGTTAATCGACTTTTCTTTATTTTTTAAAATATGGTTCAAATGGGGAACTCATTGCATTTCACTGTTCAACTAAAAGAACATTTTGAAAAAAAAAAAAATTAACTGCATATTTAATTAATATTTTAAAAATCGACAAAAAATTCTAATTTTGTAAAATCCCTTGCAAGTTTTTTAAATATTGATATTTTTCACCATTTTTCAAGGACTTCCAAAATATGTATCACACAAGTATACGCATGGATTTTTAGATGCATCTAATATTATATTTAATACAATAAAATCTAACGCATCTTCATATAATTATATTTTTAAAAACTAGTCGTTGAGGACCACCGTAATACTTACCCATCATAGATATGCATAATATAAAATATGAAAGTAAAACATGCGTATACTACAAATAAAATGCATTGCATTCCAAAATATAATTTACACGCATATTTAAATATTTTTAATGTACATAGTAATGTTCTATTAATGAATTGCTGATGAACCAAAATCGACAAATTGTATAAAACAAATTGTGTAAAAGAAATATCCTTATAATTCCTAAAACACTAATCATATATAGGGGGAACTGGGGTACATTGATACTTGGGGCACATTGATACACCCCCTGTACAGTACACAAGGGTCATTACAGGAAGTTTCACAACAGCTCCAAAAGGTGATACTAGTGAAATTAACTACATACAGAAAGTTTTGGAATGATTCAATAGTTTGATGAAATGGGATGGGTGATTAATTGTTTTTGTAGGTCAAAAGTAAATTTGAGTTGTACAATTGAAATTGTATTATACAATTGTTCCTGTATTTTCAACCGAAAAGAATACCTTCCCTGGCAAGTAGAGCTACTCTTTATCAGTTTTTCATTCTTTATTGTTAGATAAATTATGATGTGTTGGATTTGCGACTCATTTTATTCAAAATGGCTGTATGGGGCACATTGATACAACTTAAATCCTTTTCTAGTTAATTTTTTCATAACCTTTTAATTTTTTTTTACCATACACTCCTTAATTCAACCATTTTTCGTCATAAATTTCTACTATTAGTTTTTATTGAAGTGAAATAGCTCTAATTTCTTTAATGTAGAATATTTTATAGTATTTTTGCGAACAGAAGACGTACAAACTTACACATATCTAGCGCTAGTAGAATTAGGAAATGGACGGCAACCTGGCAAATCTCAAATTTATATTGATTCTCCAGAGAAAAAAGTATTATCGACATGAGAAATGTTAAGTAAGAGAAACAAGCTCCAGAACAGTACAGGATAATTATGTTACAAACATAATTTTTAATATAACTATCCTTTATTTTCTGTTTGTAAACCGATTTATAAACAGAAAACCTGGTAATTCTTTCACCTTTCCTAAGAAAGAAAATAATTCTGGGGCTAAAGTGCCAGATATGACAAAGTTACCACAGCCAACAAACAGACAAGGAACAGCCAGAACATCAGGTCATTACATTTCCTTTTGATTGCTTTAATATCGCTTACAAATAAATTGTGCGCAATTTTAATGTTTATAAATATATATAAAATGGTTTGCTAACTATTTTTCTATGAAAAATATGCATTGGTGTTACTTTGTCTCCATTTTTCCCAGACGTGTCAAAGTGTAGCAATCTGCCCCATCCCCGGGGCAGATTGATACAAATTACTTTTTTTGATTTTTTTTAAAAATTACACGCAAAAATAATGTATAAAACAACGATTGTACATTTTTGTAACACACTAAACAGGTTTTGCTGACATCACATAGAAAAATAACTTGAAATTTCTGCTTTCTAGACACCAAAAATTTTTTTTGAAAAAAGCTGTATCAATGTACCCTACTTCCCCCTACTAATAATTTATTGTGTGGATTAAGCGTCTCATATCCAATTACAATATACCTTTAAATTAAAATCTCGAAGAAAATTGAGATGGAGACTTGAAATTTTATATGTACTGAGCATGTAAAAATGACAAGAAGTTACTGTTTAATAACAGTAACTTCGAACTTCCGGAACTATTTTTTTTTTTTTGGACTCTCCAAAAATTCGTTCTGGGGAAAAGGTATATAAAAATCTTTGATTGTTTTATTATTATTTTAAGGAGTGGACATAAACGACAGTAAAATAACACAAATTTTGCATGAAAAACTAAGTTGATCGAATAATTAGTTGCTGGGATATTTGTAATCCTCTTTTCCACTTTCTTCGATTTTTCATGACCCCCTATATCATTCAAATTTCAATTCAAAGATATATTTTGATTGGAAATGAGACGCTTAAACCGACGCAGTAAACTGTTAGTTAATATGATTATTATGTTTGGAGTTGTAAGGATGGTTTTTTTACGCAATTTGGTACTAAAATGGAGGTTTTAATTTGGAGTAATTTGGCGTTTTATATGATTTGTCGAAATTGCTTCTTCAGCAATTCATTAACAGAGCATTACTATGCATATTAAAAATATTTAAATATACATTTAAATTTTGTTTTGGAATTACAATGGCTTTTATAGATAGTTTACTCATGCTTTATTTTCATATATTATATTATGCTCATCCATAAAAGATAAGTATTACGGTGGCCCACAACGACCAGTTTCTTTCAAAGCTCTACTGAATTAGTACCGAAATAGTGAAATTTTCGCCTTGCTTTTCTTACGTTCCCTCATAATTTTAAACAACAGCAACACTAGTACATTAGCATAGATGCCAACACATCTTAATCATTCCGGAGTCTGATAGAAGATTTGCATGCTTTAACCCAGGGATATGTTTTGGAAATTTTTATGTCCTTTAAAGGGCCCTTCACAAAAAATTTTATGCCCAAACAAGACCCTTCACAAAATATTTTATCCCAAAACAGGACCCTTCACAAAATTATTTGTCTCTAAAATTCAACTTTCAGAAAAAAAATTTCACCTTTAAATTGAACTATTCACAAATTTAATCATTTAATAATAAAATCTGGCTTGTAATTAAGAAGTTGAACTCACCAAAGAGCATATAACTTAGATTTTTTTATATATGAAAAATAGAACCTCAAGAAATCAATAATTCAAAATTCACAAAATTCTGACTCGAATTTTCAGAAATATAAGAAAAAAATTCACAATTTCATAAAAACAGGACCTTGTGAGAAAAGTCTGGATAGACCCCTGCTTTAACCGGAAATTTTATTTAACCTCTTCAGACCTGATACATTTTAAGCCATCATAAAAATTATTTCTCAGTTTGTTCCATCTATTTATACGTATAGAAACATAATTTTGTAACAAAAAGTAAAATAATTATTATTAGTTAATACAGTAAAACCTCCATAACGGACACTCCCGAATAGCGGACACCTCTATTTAACGGACAGTTTTCTAATCCCCACTCCCAAAACCTAAATTTTTGTATGTTTAACCTCTGAATAACGGACATTCCGAATAGCGGACACTATTTTCGGCGATAAAGGATGAAAAAGTATTTTTTAACGAGGAAAAAATGAAAAAAAAATTATCAGGGTAATGTGCCACAGATAAACGTAGAGGGTGGACTAGGGAAAATCCCCTCACCCCCCAAGTTGAGTGCTAAATTCAGAGGATTCCCCTGGAGGAACATTTCCCAGATCATTGAAATGTCTCTCCGGAAAATTTTGAAATTTAATGTGTTTAATGGTCAAAAAATGCAGTCTCCCAATCTCCGTCCGGAACTCTATATTATCCATTAACGTCACACTGAAAAACAAATTATATGTACTCGCAAGCAAAAGTAAAATTTTGTAACAGATTTTTTTTTTCATAAAAATGTAATAAACAGTGGATAAAAGTGTGCATAATTTTATTTCAATTTTATTGCCTAAATAATAGTTTTAATTTCTGATTAATCATGTAATAGAAGTTTTAGGATGTCATATAAGAAATATAAAAGTCAATTAATGAAAAATTAAGCATATCTTAGCGGTTTTTGAATCACTGAGATTTTCCCAATAGCGGACGCCTCTGAATAGCGGACAATTTTTCCGTTCCCGAGGTGTCCGTTATTTAGAGGTTTTACTGTATTTACTAGCAGGTACACATATGTGCACCTCCGGTTCATACTGCAAAAAAACACTTCATTTTTCAAAAGATCATTTAAATGAGAAATTTGGTGGACAATTGATACATATAAGCTTGTTTTAAGTGCTATTTAAAAAAAAATCATTTTTATATATAGAAATATATATTTCATCCTGTACAAATAACTCTTTTTCTTGATTCAGCCTTCATACCTGCATTTTGAAGCAAAGTTATCATTTGTTGAACGAGGAAACTGTTCAATTTTGTCATATCTAATATAGTAAATTGGCTTCTAAATACCCTTACGTTGTTTTCGCTGTGGTTTATTTGCTGAATTGTCTTCAGAATTATTTTCCTATGAATAAATTTTGCGTGGTCTCCATGGTTGTCGGTCTTCACTTACTTTGCTCTTATATTTCATCAGTATTTAAGCAATCTCTAAAAATATCGCAAGAGACACAATCTGTCTTTTCGAGGAACTCTAGCTGTTTTGCAATTTCTGATATACACTATCCAACAAATGGAAATAACCAAATCTATAAAGTGTACAAAAACTCTTGTTGACTACTTTTTTGTGTGAGTAGAACAACGGTAGTAAGCTAAAAACCTATCATTTAAATCTGTATTACTCATATACGTTTTGTTTTCACAATTGCAGGTTGTGTTACATTAATTTTACAGTTTTGATCTTTAGACCACCTAACGCAACTTCTCTTGGGATCGCTATCGATGCAAATCGAAAGCAAAGTTACACATTTGTTATCTTTCCAGTTTAGTATACACATATCCTTCCCTTAGTCACTCATCCCACTCTCCGTGTTACAAATCTCGATCATTCTTGATTTTTTTATCTTCTCCTCCTAGTCTTTTGTTCATAATCTTTCCAGTTTGGTAGATATTGTTCCGCAATAAAAAATCGACACAAATTTAAACTAGTAAAAAAACTGTCCTAGTAAATCACCCGTGTATTGTCTTTTGGTATAAATTTAAAAACAATTTGACATTGCCTCCACCTAGACCTAATCATAATTACTTTGAATCATCAGCTGGTACAGTTCCTTTTCCATGATATATTTGGCAGTCAAGTCTATGGCCATACATGGAAGATGAAATAAAGTTTTTTAATCCCAACGGATTAGGTTTTAACGGCATAAACTGTCTAGATCCACAACGTCCAGTAAATGGGATCCCACGATCTCTATTCATCTAATGATAAAGGTTTTGGCCGGAGCAGGGACAAACATTTTATTCTTACTGCATTAAAAATAAGATTTACTTCCCATAATTTGTTATCTGCTTAAAGATCATTTGATTTATCTGAAAAATGAAGATATTTTCTAATCTCAAAAAATCGATCACGTGACATAGTAGCTGCAATTCTAAGTATTGACAAGTCTTTTTGTCAGTAGAGCCTTGTAGATATTTTAAAGTTCCCACGATTATGTGTACGTCTGCAACTTTTATAACTTCATATTTAGATGCATTTATTCAGCGAGGGTTTCGTGTTTGAACGGAATATAGTGGAACTGGAATTGTTTGAATGGAATTGGTTTCATATGATACTTTTTCCAAAAATCTTCATTTACCTAATCTAGAAATGATGGAAAAGGATTTATGATGTTGTAAAATCTGCTTTTAGATAATCCTCAACAATCAATGACCCTTGAAATACTATTAGAAGAAAAAAAGATTAAATAAATATTTGCGAAAAGGTAAGATTTTATTACTCTAGTGTGCTGTAACACAAGTTTTAAAAAATTACTTATTTTCAGCTTTCCATAACAAAGGCCTTTTAGGTTAAACTTTATTGTTACATGGATTCGGGATAGGTACTGGAGCAATATACTTAGTTATATCTGTGTCATCTAAATTTTCATTGTCAGAAGACTCACCATCACCGTTGGCCTCACCACTTTATTTATTCTTACAAAGATATAATAATTATGATTTTTAAAAATTAATTTTTAATTTAAAACATCAACAAAATGAATTCTTATCTATAATTAAGTATATTTTTTTAATAATTCAACAACTTTAGCACTGCACCAATTAGATACCATTCAGTACAAATTTTTTGTGTGAGATGACTTCTTTCCAAAAACACAGAATTGAGACCGGAGGTGCACATATGTGTACCTTACAAATTTCACCTAATTTAAATAGATATTATGATCTAGCTAAAAAATTTAAATGAGTTATGCAATATAGAAGAGTTTATAAGTATTCTTAAAAAATATTATAAATAAATATTAATTTTCAAATTATAAAAATGTACTTACTTTTTCGAAGTTTTTTATTTTTCTCAATTGCTCGTTTATTTTCTCCAAAATCATATGAATTAAGATAGCTAGCGCAATTTCTTGCTGAAACTAGAGAAAACTAACGTACACAAATAACATCCACTGGTCTCAATAAAAAAATTTCAAATATTAAGTGAGATAAGCAGTTGAAATCAGAGGTACACATATGTGCACCTCAGGTCTGAAGAGGATAAGAAAGTGTGTCTTGTTTCTATGAGGTATATTTTCGATTTCATTTTGAAACTTTTGGGTATATAAAACTTCCGGTTGAAAACATGTTCATCTTGGATCAGACTCCGGAATAATTAAGGGGGTGTTCTCATCTATGGTATCAGCCAACCCGGAGTCGGACTCGAAAGTATTAAAATTTCCGGAATCGGAGTCGGATTTGGAGTCAGCCATTTTTTCCACCAACTCTGCAATCCTGATTATGTTAGCAAGAAGATTCATGCTTTTATCATTAATACTAAAATTTAAATTTTGCCAGAAGTATTGCACTTTTTCGGGCTAAAATCATTTTCCTTCATAAAACCACTTAAGTTGTCAAAAAGTTATTTCATAGCATTTAACTCTCTCATTCATAATGGCCTCATATGAGGAAAGATAAGTACAGAGTTGCCAAATTTCCGGCTTTTCGCTCACCACTATTATCTCAGAGAAAATGTTGAGCTTTTAAACTTAATAAATGCTCCAATTAACCCCTTAACTGGTTAATTCTTTTTCGTTCAATAAATTGAAAATAGCGGACTCACACCACTATTATTTAAATAAAATATTTGTAAAATTTGGTCTAAACATTTCCGCCTTTCAATAGTGTGAAATTTTCGTTAAAGTAACAGTGGTGTCAAAAAGCAAAAAGCTTTAAATGATGAAAAAAGCAAATTCGTCTAGCCCGAACGGCGTTCGGGCAAACCAGTTAAGGGGTTAAATAAAAGTATATTTTCTCTATTAAAATACTGGTATTCAAAAAGCTGGAGACTTGGCTGCTTTGTAAGTATTGCCCTATAAAGTATTATAGTCCAAGAGCCAACAGCACAGAAACCTAAGACACAAAACACACACATACAAAAAAAAAAAAAAAAAAAAAAAAAACTTTTTTTTAGGGAAAAATGATAAATGATCCGTCTGCCGGAAGTGAAGTGATGCATAAGTCAAAAACGAATACCACTAGTGGCTCACTCGAAAGTTTATCATTGTGTTTGTCCTAGAACCAAAGATATGAAAACATGGAGGACTGGGAGCGGGAAAAGACTGAACCTACGAGTGATCCACTAGTGGTATTCGTTTTTGACTTATGCATCACTTCACTTCCAAAAGACATGGATCATTAGATTCCCCTATTTGTACTCCTTTTTTTTTTTTTTTTGAGCTCGATACCTTAGATTTTTGTGCTGTCGGCTATTGGATTATTAGATTTACAAAAATAAATAAATAAATAAAAATCAGCATTTATTTATGGAGGCCTGATTTTTGTACAAATAATAGCTAGCATGCAGCACAACAATAAAATTATTTCATAATAAATTCTCATTTATCCCTCCCCCCCTTTTTTTTTTTTTTAACTGTGTAAAAAATAATTCATGCATGAAAGGATTAAAGAAAAAAAAACATTAAAAATCACAGAATCTCCTAAACAATATTTCTTTACTAAAAGTTGTACATATCCTTGTGGGTCGAAAAAGTCTAGACCAGGAGTCGAATCAGAAATGTCATGGCTGAAGCCGCCGATGAGATTAATTTTTAACACAATTATTTAGCCGGTAAATACATCATGACAGTTGACAACTCCCACTTTGAAATTTACAACTATCATAATTTATTGACAAATTTAATAACTGTGTTAAAAATTAATCTCATATTGCTTTTATTAAATAAAACCTAATTTTTTGTGATAGGAAAAAGCGAAAGATTTATGCAGCTATGCAAAACTTATATTACATTACTATACTGAAAATCTATATTGTATTTATATTTTATTGAAAAATCTATATTTTATCTATACTATATAGGCAAAGATGACCGACCATTTGCGATTTTAGACATTTTGTTAAATAAACAGAAAAATAAATGAAGAAATATCTTGAAACTCTAAGTGTGTAAACATAATAGTGAAAGTCATGCATTTTCGTGAATATTATTTCGCAAAACGCCATAGAGGACCGTCAACAAATTGAAAAAAACGTATATCTTTTAGATTACTCTGTAAAAATTAATGTAGCAAAGGTGTTCAAACTGTAAATTATTATTAAGTGGCTTATTGTAACAAACTGTCATTTTTATGCGGATATATGTATACTCGTAGAGAAATTAAGGTTTTTATAAAAACAGTCTCAAATTTTTTCAAGTTTATTTTTTATAATTTTAGAGTTCTTATAATATTAAATAATGTTATTTTTCCAAAAATATGACAAATAACATTGCACCCAATACCCTGATATCATAATTGAAAAATAATAAAAATGGTATGAAAAATGAATAGGTTTACTAATTAGTTTTTCATTGTGCATGCGTAAACGCTATCAAAAATTCATTTGCATATTGTGTTAGCTAAATGTATAGAGCAACTTTTGTAAAAGTCTCAAAAACATAGCTTGAAAATTTTGAAAATAATCATCAGTAGAACCAGCTCAAAATCCGTTATTCCCAAAATGAAGTAAAAGATGAGGGGCTGTATCCATTTATCCATTGATTAGTGTAAGTGTAGAATACACAATATGGCGCGTACTACAATATTTGGATACAATCCCTTATTTCTTTGCTTCATTTTGAGACCAACAGATTTTGAGATTATTCAACCGACGATCACTTTCAAAATTTTGAACCTATGTTTCTAGAACTTTTACAAAAGTTGCTCTACACATTTAGCTAACAATATGCAAATGAAATTTTGATAGCGCTTACGCATGCGCAATGAAAAATTATTTTATAACCCTGCACATTTTTCAAAAACTATTTATTATTTTTTTCTGATTACGAGGTATTATGAATAATGTATTTTTTAATATTTTTTGGAAAAGAACATTATTTTATATTAAGAACTCTACAAAGTATAAGCAAAAAACATGTGACTGTTTTTATAAAAACCATAATTTCTCTACGACTATACATGCTATCTACATAAAAATAACACAGTTTATTACAATAAGCCACTTAATCATAATCTACAGTTTGAACGCTTTTGCCTTTTGCTCCATTAGTTTTCACAGGGTTATCCAAAAGATATTAGTTCTTTTTCAATTTTTTGACAGTACTTTATGGAATTTCGGGAAAAAAGCTTCGCGAAAATGTATAACCTATTATGTTTACACTCTTAAAGTTTCAGGATAATTCCTCGTGTATTTTTCTAGATATTTAACAAAATGTCTAAAATCGCAAGTAGCCTGTCCCTTTTGACCATATAATGTATGTTGTATTGAAAAATCTATTTTGTATTGTAAAATTTGAACACTTGAAAATTTACAACTGTTACGATTAATGTATAAATTTAATAACTGAGTTAAAAATTAATGTAATTTTGAATTTATTGAGTAAAACCTGTATCTTTAAAAATGACAAAACCAATTTCTTCGACCAGAAAAATTTTACTGGAAATTTTGAATTATTTACGGCGATTTGCAATGATAAAATTTATTGTAGCTGTAGCTTTTTTTATGATAAAAAAAAAGCGGAAGATGGTGGCAGTTATCCAAAACATATACTACTCTACTATACTGAAAATCTATATTGGGAAATATATATTGTATAGTAAATCTATATGTATATTGGAAATCTATGCAAAACCTATATTATACTAGTTGAAAATACACAATTGTTGTGATTTATCTACAAATTGAATAACTGAGTTAAAAAATAAACTGATATTGCTTTTACATTGAAAATCTACATTGAAAATTCTGTATTGTGTCTATATTGTATTGAAAAATGTGTAATGTAAAATCTGTGCACTTGAAAATTTACAACTGTTATGATTTATCTATAAATTGAATAACTGTGTTAAAAATTAATCTAATATTGCTTTTATTGAGTAAAATCTGTGCTTTTAAATATGACAAAACCATGACTGCCAACTCTTCCAACTTTTTGGACCAGAAAAATTTTGCCTCATTTACGGCGATCTGCAATGGTAAAATTTATTCTAATTTGTTTGTGATAGAAAAAAGTAAAAATGTTTGGCAGCTCCAAAACATATATTACACTACTATACTGAAAATTTATGTTGAAAAGTCTATATTGTATTGAAAATTCTATATTGTATTGTAAAATATGAACACTTGAAAATATCCAACTGTTGTGATTTATCTAAAAATTGAGTAACTGTGTTAAAAAATAAACTGATATTGCTTTTATTAAATAAAACCTGTATCTCAAGATGGATTAATAAAAAACTAAAGTTTTTTATCTATAAAATTTCTTTAATACCTGTATTAACAACTTTATATCCGCATATTTACCAATTATATCAGGTATTATCGTAAGTTCAAAATGGGGGAGTTTTCTACGTCCAACTACTAAAAAATTCAAAATTCTTTTTCAAAAAATAGCATATAAATATATACACATATAAGCACATACTCTATGTATATTTCAATATGTAGCTCTCAGCGTTAAATACCTATATAAATCGAGCACGGCATGTATGTTCGAATGAAAAATTATTAAATCAAGAACTAAAAACAATTGAAACAATAGGAATCAATGCAGGACATTCGAAAGAAACGATTAAAAGATTAATACAGAAAACTAAAGATAAATTTGACCTAATCCAGCCAGCACAGAAGAAGAAAAATGATTTCACACCCCCCTTTCCATTCTTAAACGGCATCTCATTTAAAATAAAAAGAGAAATAAAAAAACTAGGAAAACAAGTACCATTAACACCGAATCCCTCCCTTTTCAATTTAATACGCAACGATATAGAAAAATATGATGACCTACAAACAGCTGGGATTTATAAAATTACATGTAAAAATAATAATAATGAAGATATTGTATACGTAGGGATGACCAAAAGGAAAATTGAGGAAAGATTAAGCGAGCATATTCGAGACTTAAAATACAATAATCAAAAAACAGCACTGGCAAGGAAAAACATAGAAACTCCGATTAAAAATAAGACAATAGAAATTGAAAAAATTGCAAATTATGGATGCCTTCACAATGCCCTTATCAGAGAAGCAGTAGAAATAAAAATCTTACAAAAAGAAAATGAGAAAATAGTATGTAATGATATGACGCACGCAACTATTGTTAATAGATGGCGCCAGCTGATATCTCAAGCAAAAAGAAAAGGAGGAAAATTTCGAAAATCTCTGCCGAAAAACTGAATGAGTTGTTTATTCTTGACTGAAGATGCCTTAGAAATAGGCGAAAGCGTTTTCAAGTGAAAAAAATGGAGGAAATGAACTATGTTGAACTATGAATGAAAATTAAAAAGGTAATGAATCTTATATGAACTTATGTATTTAAATACTGGGACTCTCTGGACCAATTTTCGTGGACAAATCTATGTTTTTAACTTGAACTTCGAACTATCATTATCATCATTTTTAAACATTTTAAAAGACTCGATGCAATATGCTTACTTTTTAAAAAGGATTGGTGAATTGGATTTATGGTATGCAATAAACTGTACAGAATACTTTGTGGACAAATCTATGTTTTTAACTTGAACTTCGAACTATCATTATCATCATTTTTAAACATTTTAAAAGACTCGATGCAATATGCTTACTTTCTTAAAAAAGGATTTGTGAATTGGATTTATTGTATGTAATACATTGTACAGAATACTATATTAATAACTGATATAATATAAATAAACATGTTGAACTATACATAGAGTATGTGCTTATATGTGTATATATTTATATGCTATTTTTTGAAAAAGAATTTTGAATTTTTTAGTAGTTGGACGTAGAAAACTCTCCCATTTTGAACTTACGATAATACCAGATATAATTGGTAAATATGCGGATATAAAACCTGTATCTTTAAAAACCCTGTATCTGACAAAACCATAGCTGCCAATTATTTCAACTTTTTGAACCAGGAAAATTTTACAGAAAATTGTTTCTTATTTACGGTGATTTGCAATGATAAAATTTGCAGTAATTTTTTTGCGATTGAAAAAAGCAGAAGATGTTGGCAACTATGCAAAACATATTACATTACTATACTGAAAATCTATATGGAAAAATCCATATTGTATCTATACTGTATAGAAAAGTCTATAATGTATTGTAAATTTAAACATTTGAACATTTACAACTGTTATGATTTATCTACAAATTGAATATCTGTGTTAAAAATTAATCCAATATTGTTTTTACTAAGTAAAATCTGTATCTTTAATAATGACAAAACTATAGCTGCCAACTCTTCCGACTTTTTGGACCAGAACAATTTTACGGAAAATTTTGCTTTATTTACGGCGATTTCCAATGATAAAATTAGCTGTAATTTTATTGCGTTACAAAAAACGGAAGACGTGGAAGCTATGCAAAACATATACTGAAAATCTTGCGTAAAATGGTTTCATCTGTATTCATTTAATCCCTCAGTAATTGGTTATAAAATTTGTTTATTGTCTGCCAATATTTAAAAATGTAAAACGATCACCTCTTGTAACCTTTTATATTCAATTTGTATGAAGAGCTATATTTTGTATGCCTTGTAAAATTAAACATGTAAAATAAACACTGTGCCATTTCGTATGCTTTAGATCGTTTTGTAATTCCCTTCAAAACTGTTTCAGTGCAACACAATATTACAGGGTCTGATAGATTAATAATACATTAAGTACACAAGTAATACATAGTATATTAAATACTACACTGCACAAGAAAAGTTTTAGTACATCAGAAAAAATACTACTTTTCTAAAACTTTTTAATTATGGAATGTATATTAATGTAATATGGCGATCCAGGCTTATATTATATTTTTCTAGTATTCGTTTTTTTTTTCTTTTGTAAGGTAAAAAAGTAAAGCATGAATAAAAAAAAAAGTCAAATGACAAAGACTTGCTAATGACATTCGCATAAATGTTTTTGAACAGATAAAAAGCTGTTTTACAGTTGAGCTATAATTTAGCAACAAAAATTATGGGATATTAGCTCTTGTTGAATTTTTTTAACGTCTCACTCCTAAGGCAGTTTGGAGTGGGGTAACATTGCATTCAAAAACTCTATATATTTTTAATGAAGCTCGTATCAAAATCATTAAAAAATATCTTGAAAACATGTCTTTGAGGAAATTTTAAAGCTTAATATCCAAGATTGCTTCAAAAAAAAAAAAAAAATGGTGCTACTTGATTAATACGTCGACCAATTTTACCAAACTATTCGTATTCGCCGAATTATAGAAATAGAAGAGTGTTGCCATTAAAAATTTTCACGATAGGAAGATTAATTTAAATTTAAAAAATCACTAAAAATATATGGTTGCTTTAATGAGGATGTTCATTTACGGTGCGGCGTAGCGACATGCCACAAATAAAATGTAATTTATTTTGATGATTTCGGACTAATAGTGTACGTATAATACTAATACTAAATAGTGTACCTATTTAAATGCGGATAAATACTAATTTAAATACTAATATTGTACGTATTTAAATGCAGAATTATTAAATTAACTCATAGGTTTACTATTGTGTTTTCCTGCTCCCAATCATTAAAATCGAGTCTGAAGGTGGTTTCCACCAAGATACGTCTTAGCAGACCAGTTGTATTCTAATGATAATTGTAATCTACCTGCTAACCGAGTTTTTTCGAATCCTGAAATTTCAGCTTCCAACTTAGACTGAGAAGCAGCAACACATACAATCACCTCATCGACTTCACTGCTGAAATACAGTCGATTCTCGTTAATTCGAAATCGGATAATTCGAATTTTCGCTTAATTCGAACTAAACACGAAGTCCCGAAATTTTCAATGGTAGAATAACATTAAAAATTTTCATTAATTCGAACTCATTTTATCTTGACTTCGTTTAATTCGAACTAACAAGAATTCCGATTTTTCTTTTTTCTTTTCTTTCTCACGAATTTCAGATCATTTGAATAACTTTCTTTCTTTGATTTTTGTAAAAATTGATCCGAACGAGTATACATATAATATAATCCAATGCGTTTGATATCCACTTTCTTAGTGCCCCGTCTCTCCATCAGTGACGCTTTAAATTTTTCTTCCAATGTGCTTGTTTCTAATCTTTTAATTAGTTTATGTATTTATACATTCTAATTTAATATTAAGACATATTCTAATGATAACAGACGAAATAAATTAAAAAAAACACTATAACATTATTTCCTTTGTAATAGTACCATATTAAGCATGTTTTCATTTCATACTTTTTTTAATTCGAACATTTCTTGTGGTCCCGACGAGTTCGAATTAACGAGAGCCGACTGTACATGAATAGACTTTACCCACGAATAGCAACAGCCAAAACTCTACGGGGAAAAACCCTCCGAAAAAGACTGTTTATTGGATGAAGTGGGAGCAGTACTAAAATAGTCTTCACGCCTATTGTTATTTTTTTAAACCCACTGCTTGCGTTACATCAGTAAAGTTAATTTAGTTAAAACACGATTTGCATATTTAAACGCAATCGGTCTACCAAGTTATATCTTGATAAAAAAAAAAAAAAAAACACTCGAAAACCCGATTTTTTTAGTTAATTCGTAAGTTTACCATTGTGTTTTCTGCACCCAGTTCTCCATCTTTTCACACCTTTGGGTGCAAGAAAATACAATGGTAAACTCACGAGTCAGTCGCTAAAATCCGGTTTTCAGATGTTTTCCACTAAGATATGACTATACAGACCAGTTGCGTTTTAATATGAGAATTGACTTTCAATCAATTGTAAAATTTTTCAACCGTGAACTCGATGAGGTGATTGTCTGTGCAGCCGCCTCCCGCGGTCTATATGTAAACATTAGATGACTTGAAGCGAAAAAAAAAAAAAATCCAAATTTGTTGTAATTTTAAATAACGGAAGAACAAATAAATTATTAATACACTATTAAGATACAAAAATACAAATTAAAAAGACTTGCTGACGTAACAAACACATGTAACGTTAAAATAGCAAATAAAGCCTTTGTTCAAAAATGTATAAGGATAGAAATCCAACGATTAGAAATTCACAAATGATGCATGAAAAGGTAAAAAGCGCCAATTTCGAATCTACTATTGAGATTCTTCATCAGTGCAGAGTCAACGTGCTAGAAAAAGCAAAGCGATAGAGAAGCGCAGGCTTATTATACAGGGTGAGACATAAATATCGAAACAATAGGCTATCTCCTTAAATATTCCTTAAACATACTTCCAGTTGCAAAAATTCATAAAAAAAGGTGACATTTTTATAAGATAAGTTGCAACTCCATAGGGGGTCTATTTGAAAAAATATGAAAATTAAATTTTTATACGGCCCCCGTATTGTAAAATTCCCAGTTTGAAAATTACTCCTTATCCACTCCTAAATTGAACAAAAATTTTTTTTATCTCTATAGCTAAAAATCTCATAGAGATATTAAAATCCAAAATTCATAACTTACAGCGCTTATCCATGCCTGTAAACGAAGAATTTTTGACTCATTTTAAAATCAAATGAGGAGTCGTACACAAATTGTCCGTTATTAAATATCGATTTATCACAGTGCATCTTATTTGGACATAAAAAAGCAGCGTATTGATTTAAAGCTAAACTTGTTTTGAAAATATGCTGGTAGTCTGCACAGGAGTGGGAAAAAAGTTTATTTCAAAATTATTTTCTCCCTAGCGCGGAAAAGTTGTGGAATGGTATCAGTAATATACTCACAAAACAATTCAAAACAATCAATAAATATCTTCCAGTTCCACTTTTGGATCGAAATATGTCATTTTAGCCAAAAATGTTGTAAATTTTCACATTTCAGTAATATTTTTTAATTTTTAATTTTTTCTTCGCCCTAGCGAGGAAAGACTGAAAGAGTACACAAGTTACATAAATCCAAAATATTAGAGTAATTTTAAAATATCTTCCAGTTCCACTTTGGGTTCTAAATATGGGAAATTTGTCAAAACTGGTACAAATTTTCACATTTTAGTCATTTTTTTTTAATTTCCGATTTTCTATTGCTTCTGACAGGAAATGTTCGAAGAATATACAAGAAACATAAGTAAACAACTTTAGAATAATCAATATATATCTTCGGGCTTCTTTTTTTGGAGTCTAAAAATGTCAAAGTAGCCAAAAATTATGTAAATTTTTACATCGCTGGGATTTTTCAGCTTATCAATTTTCTCTTCTCGCTGGGGCGGAAAATACGGAAAATCATATGAGAAACATAGCAGAAGAGGTTATTGGTGACACATGCCCTATATAATATAATCGCAACAGATTCTTCTATAAGTGTCACGTATCCTTCAAGCACTCTTTGTTGATTGACCGTTCCCTTAATATTCCTCTGAATTAAAGTTTGACCTTTTCGACGGTCAAAATACAATCTTTCTAAGGTATTGGTGGACATAAAACTTTAATCTTAGACTTGGCATTTCACGCAACATTTCTTTCTTTGTTTTCTTTGTTATGCTTGTCAGCCTGTCTATAACATTGGACATGTCGTCATGTGTCACAACTCCTAAGTCTTCAAGAAGTGCGCATGTTACTGATGCTGCAGCTCGATCGGAAACTCCCATTTTGTCTCAAGTTCTAGCTAAGACAGAACGAACGAACAAAAACCGAGAGAAAAAAAAGCATTAAATACTTCCAAATACTTGGAAAATAAGGTATACTTGATAAGTCTTGACTAAGGAGTGACATTTTTTAATGATGTGGTAAGCTTCCCAAGAATTATGATCAAGATTAGGAGGACATTTATGAATAATGGTGGCTGAGTGAAAATTGGACTTATGTAATAAAGACCAACAATGTTGAGCAATAGAAGAAAGTTTAAGCTCTTGATTTTTTCATATATTTTATGCTCCTTTAAACGAAACCTAAGAGCAAGTTTAGTCGGACCAAGATAAGAAAGACCACATTGGCAAGAAATTTGACAAATACCCCAGTTATCTGAGCGATCAATGGGTTATATCATATCTGTCATATTTTTGTGATTAAAAAAATATGACAGATTGAGGGTGTGACATCATGTTGGTTGGGGGTGACACCATTTAAATCCGTCCCGTGTGTCACCCCTCCTACCTACGCCACTGGGAAGCTCCACACAAAGAGTGCGTGCAATGGAGCCCGTGGCATTCGAACCCACAGTGCCCTACTCTCGCAAGAGATTAGCAGCGTGGTGTCTTAACCACTCGGCCACAGAGAAGGAGATCCCAAATTTCGTTATTTAAATTTGATTTTAAATTGTTTAAGCTGCGTGTTGCCAAAATTGAGTTTTCTTGTGAAAATTTTTAAAATTTTAACTCATCTTCTGTTATTTCCCTTGACATTCTAAGCATCACAAAACACTCATTTTCTTGTCATTTTTTCCATTCTATTAAAATACTTGTACCTGTAAGTTTTTTTTAGGTAGCTTTCATTACAAAAAGCAAAAAGCTACCTATTGCAGCCGTCCTAGGAAAACACTTCCGGAAAATTTTGGTATAGTTTTACCGATCATGACCCCTAGACCCAAAAACCACCCTCCGTTCAAATGTTGACATATATATATATATATATATATATATATACACAGTCGAGTCTCTATATAACGAAATCCACCGTTCCAGTAAAAAATTCGTTATATAGAGAAATTCGATGTATAGAGAATGATGTTAAAAATCGCATTTAACGTGTGAAATTTGAACAAATATTATTTTTGATCTTTTGAATTAAGAATTTGAAATGTTTAAAAGTAAATATTAACCTAACATTTTATTTCTTAATTATTTAAGCTGTTTCATAAAAGAGAACAGACATTTATTTGAAAGCTTAATGAAAATCAAATAAGGAAGTCTTGCATTAATTTCAGACGAAGAAATCTGTGATTTTTTGTTGTTTTGATTTTAAAATTGTTACTCTCTCTCTCGAAAAAAAAAAATGCTTAAATTTTAGCAAGGAATGAAAAATTGTAGTTAACATTTTCCTCCTTTTGAAGGCCTCTCTTATGTCTCTCATTGATTCCTCTCTTACATGTGTATCAATCTAATTGACTCTGTTTTGAGAAGGATGTAGAAAGGTGTGTGGGAGGTGGGATGAATTCGTTGGATTTAAAGAACAAGGAGAGAAGTAATATAAAAAAACTCAGCACTGACGATAAATCAAAAATAAGTGATGGAAAATTGATTCCATGTGATTTTGAAGCTTTTTAAAATCGAATAAATTAAGACCAATTTATGAAAAAAATCTTTATATGGAGATAGATATTTCGCTATATAGAGACTGTTTTTAATGGAATCATGCGAAAAGGGGACCGTTCCTACTAAAAATTCGTTATATAGAGAAATTCGATGTATGGAGTTTCGTTATAGAGAGACTCGACTGTATATATATATATGCTAAACTATCGTATTTATGAACCGATTTGAATGAAACTTGGTATATACATAGTACATACAAATGTCTCGACCAAGTTCGTTGGCCAGCATCATCCGCTATCTTGTTTCAAAATGGCGGCCATTTATTTTTTTTAATTTAAAATTAAATGCGAAAAAAATAAGAGTTGAGAAATATTTTTCTTTTATGTGTTAAAACTTAAAACACGATTTCAGAACACTTTTTATTTTGCCTATATCTTAAAAAATGACTGAGCACTTTGAATTTCTAATATGGCTGACATTTTGAAATGATCTGATTTTTGTCATGTGATAACACGCGTATTTATGAATCGATTTCGATGTAACATGGTGTGTATATAGTACGTACTGAGGTTTGAACCGAGTTCGTTACCCAGTTCTCTCCGCCATCTTGTTTCAAAATGGCAGCCATTTAAATTTTTTTTTAATTTAGAATTTAAAATTAGGTACAAAAAAGTGATAAATTGAAAAAGATTTTTCTTTTACGCCTTTGACCTTGACACAAAGATTCCAGAACATTTTTTGTTTCGTCTGCATCTTAAAAAATGGCTGAGTTATAACACTTTTAATTTCTAGTGTTACTCACATTTTGAAATGATCTGATTTTCTTCACGTGATACCACGCGTATTTTTAAACCGATTTGGATGTAACTTGGCACGTACATAGTACATACCGATGTCTAGACCGAGTTCGTTGGCCAGTTCCATCTGCCATCTTGTTACAAAATGACGGAATATTAAACTTTTTTAAAAAATTTAAATTTTAAAATTAGGCGTAAAAAAGTAAGAAATTGATAAAGATTTTTCTTTTGTGTGTTTGACCTTGTTACAAAGATTCCAGAGCATTTTTTGTTTCATCTATACCTTGAAAAATGGCTGAGTTATAGCACTTTCGATTTCCAGTATGTGACTGTTTTTAAGACATTCTGAAAAGATCTGAAATTTGTCACTCGATAATGCGCATATTTATAAACTGATTTGGATATAATTCCCTGTGTACATAGTAGATATCAATGTCTTGGCCGAGTTCACTGGCCAACTTCATCCGTCATCTTGTTTCAAAATAGCTGCCTTGTCAAAAAAATTTTAAATGTATAATTATGTACAAACAAAAAATAAGAAATTAAAAAAAAAAAAAAATCTTTCTAAAATGTTTGATCTTAATTATGAATTCCTGAAGTTTTTTTGTTTTATCTTTATCTTAAAAAATGCCTGAGATATTGCAGTTTGAATTTCTAATGTGTGTGACATTTTTAGGTGCGTTCGTAATTATGTAAATACGTAGCACCTATTGTTGTCGCTCAGTCTGTCTGTCCGTCTGTCCGTCCGTCTGTCTGTCTGTTCGCATATAACAACGCAAAAACTACCCAACCGAATCGTTTGAAATTTAAAATACATAATTATTACATAATTTTGTCGAGTCATTTCAAATGTTATGAAAATCGGATGCATAGATCAATGACAGGGACAATCAAAAGTATTCCGTTACATTAACGTCAATGGGGAAAAATTTTTCAAATGCATTTTAATCGTTTGAAATTTAAAACGTATATTTATTACATAATTTTGTCGAGTCATTTCAAATTTTATGAAAATCGGATTGATAGATCAATTACAAGGACAATCAAAAGGATTCCGTTACATTAAGGTCAATGGGCAAAAAAGTTTCAAATGCATTTTAATCGTTTGAAATTTAAAATGCATAATTATTACATAATTTCGTCGAGTCATTTCAAATATTATGAAAATCGGGTGCATAGATCAATTACAGGGACAATCAAAATATTCCGTTGCATTTCGATCAATGGGAAAAAAAGTTTCAAATGCATTTTAATGATGTTACACTCATTTGAAAATAATAGAATTGACATGAATCTATGAAATATGTACTAAAAAATACATTCTGTACAATCTGTGATGCAAAGAATATTTATTATTAAATTACAGGGCCACACAAATGTATTCTACTAAATAATGTTATACGGGGAAACATTGTCTGGGGCATGTTTTAATTATATTAAACTATTTCACATTTTATGAATAAGATATACGTTAATGAAATATGATAAAAATTACTCCCTGCATATTTACAGGAACACAAATATTTCGACCTCTATACTGTATCCAAAGTACGCTCTACTATATCAGCAAGATCTGAATATTTTAAAATTTCGTTATCGTACGAACGCACCTCATTTGCTACGCATCACTTGCAATTTCCAATTTGTTTTAAATATCAATTTGCCCGCGACATCACTCGTATATATTAATCGTTTTCGATGTGAGTGTGCATGTGCACATGAATTAAGATTTAGATTAAGATCATTGGTTTGTTTTATCCATCATGTTGTTTTAAAATATCATACACCTTATGATATCGTGAAATTTGGCGACAATATAAATCGCTTAAAATAAATCCAACTTGAATAAAAGATGACTATTTTCTAAAAATTCCCATTAATATTCATTATTGAAAAAAACTAGTATTCAATCTCATATAATCGGGCTCAACTATTTTGAGCTTCTTATGCTAACATAAATTAATTTAAAATAAATCTATACATATAATAAAACAGTAGGACCCGGTGTGTCTGTACATTGAAGATAATTGACAAAAATGGAGTCAGGGCGATAAAAGAAAACCAATGAAACACAAAAAAAAATTTTTTGAATTTTTTGTCTGTCTGTCTGTCTGTTTGTTCGAGGTTATCTTCGTAACTACTGAATGGATTTTTATGCGGTTTTCACTAATGAAGAATGCACACTCCCGGGCAGTGTATAGGCTTTGTTTCATCAAAATCGGACAACAGACAAAAAAGTAACAAAAAGAAACAAAAGAAACTATTAGGTGCGCTGCTCACGTTTTTTAGTACATAACGTTTTTTAGTACATATAAAATCCAATAGATGTCACTGTGCGATTTTAAAACGCGCTATCGTTATGTTTTCGCCAGTCTACTTAAGTATGAGAAAGTTTCAAGCTGGCTGTCGTTCCATGTGGTTTAGTCGGTAGAACGTCAGTGCGCCATACTGATGGCCCGGGTTCGATTCCCAGCATGGAATTTTTTTTCACTATGTTGGCATTAACGCCTATAAGCAATTAAAAGAATTTGAAATATTGTATTCAAGGCGAATTTTCTCTCTGGGAAAATTTCCTTGCATTAATATGTCAGTGTAATTTTTTTTTCGATTTAATTTTTTTTTTCGAAACTTTGTTTTTCTTAAAAAATTACAGTAAATATTTGATATTTCCCAACGTTTTTTGAATGATCGACTTGCTTTTTTTTTTTTTTTAATGTATGTCTGAACCTTATCTAACTACTTCTTCAAGATTTCTTTAGATAAACCGACCAGCGTAGCGGGCGAAGGCCGCTAGTAAATATATAAATAAATAAGTTATATGAAAGCTACTTCTTCCTCTCGGTACTGTCGAAAGGACCTTTTTTTTTCTCCTATCCTTAGCCAAAATTTACATAAAGGAATAAAAGGGACAGGCCTTATACATAAGCTATTCATTAATTGAGTTACCTTTTTTTCGTTGACGTTTTATCCATTGACGTTTTTTCCGTTGCCCTTTTTACCGTTGACTCTTTTTCCGCGCACCGTCGTGTTGTCGCATGTATTCATAGAATTTTACGTTTTGCTTTTCTGTGCCGGTACGATCGGCGTTCCGTGTCATGCGATGAATATAAAATTTGCATCTTTGAAAGTGAATTCATCTCTACTTCATAATGATTGTTTTTTTTTTTTTTTTTCATTTTAAAAGTGATTTTGCCGCTACTTATTCTTTGTGATTGTTTTTTGCATTTCTTTTTTTAGTTTTAATAAAACGTCTTCCACCAACTGTAGAAAAAAAAAAGTAATTTTACAATTACAACGACTATTTAGAAAATTATATTTTCAAAGACTAAAATTCTAAAGACTTATAAGAAAATTCTATATTTAATTTTATAATAATATTAATAAACATCATAGTGGCGTAGCCAAAGAGATTGCGAGTCCAGGGGATCCGAACCCCCCCCTCCCCCCGAAACTCGAACGAAGACCTGGTTTATTGAATCATGGATACAACAGTAAAAATGGATAAGATGGACACACAAAAGACTTATGAAAAATTCCGCCTATTACCTTAATTCCGATATTACCTTAGAAGATATAACTCGAAATTGTCTTTCGCCGAGACAATAAACTTTTCCGTTTCAGACAGGCTTCCATTCTTAACATTTTCTGATTTCTAAACATACATTAGCTACGTACGCTAAAACATGCTTACTCTGTAGTACACCTGTGAATTACATTAATGAATTACAATAAATCTGTGAAAATGACTTATCTCTAAAAGGAAAACAATCAAGATTAGGCGGAAACAGCACTATATATTTATGCTTTCTGAAGTTTGAAATCGATTTAAAACGAAAATAATTCCAATTGTGACACATACTTAAATGGTTTTCTGTGAACACAGAATCCTCTTGTAAACAAAAATATTTTAATCTTCCGAGACGGAAGGATAACTATGGATGTATACCCGCTATTCCGTTTACACAAATTTACTGAAACCAGATTAAACGTAAAGCTTCTTTAACCTGGACTTCGATGGAACCAACTGATGCCAACACTTAAGGGAAAAGACCAGTTTATATTAATACAATAATGACACATTGGTGAATTCGCGACTCTTATTTTTGTTGAGTTGAGTTTATAACAAGGAATATTATTAATAACTTTAAATCTGCTACCTACAATTATAAAAGTAATTTTATTTTTAGACTGATTATTTGTTACCACTTTCAAAGCACACTGGTTAAAGGAACAACTATAAAAAAGAGCTTTATGTTAGTTCTAAGTTCTATTATGGAAATTTCCTTGAAAGGTGACTGGTTACTAACTCATGGTCAATGTTATTACGTGGTCTAATGGGATTAACCGTCGCTACAAAAATATGCATCTTTTTTTTCAACCCGTTCTTACGGTTCACGTATAAAAAGGAAAGCACGGGGCGGAATTTGAAGTCTAATTTCAAGGATTGTACATGTGATTAGGAAAATATTTTGCTTGTGATAGGTGGAATGTGTCGTCAAGAACATATACAGGGTGTATCTAAACTACTGGGCAAAACTTTAAGGGGTGATAGTACACATCAAGAAAAATAATATTATATGGGAAACTAAGGGTCCCAAACGTCTTCCAAAGGAGGAAGTCGCCATCAAAGTTTAGGGTCCAAAATTTCAAATGATTATAAAAAACGGGAAAATTGGTCGATTCGTTTGCGGTTTTCACTAAAACTATTCTTTATGTCAGTATTGTCTTGAAAATAAATTATAAAGATAAATTTCAAAAAATGACCATAGAGGGCGCTTTAGACTTTGGAGTAACGAACAACTATTTTTTACCGTTATTTTTTGCATCTCATTAATTTTTTTAGAAGTTTAGACATAAACTTAAATTTTGAGCTCAAAATCTGTGGATAAGAAGCGCAAACTGAACTGTGTTCAATGGGAGACGGTAGGTTCAAATTTCAAATGATTATAAAAAACAGAAAAATTGGTCAATTGATTTGCGGTTTTCACTAAAATTATCCTTTATGTCAGTATTGTCTTGAAAAAAAAATTATACAGATAACTTTCAAAAAATGTCGATACAGGGCGCTTTAGACTTTGGAGTAACGTACAACTATTTTTTACCATTATTTTTTGCATCTCATTAAGTTTTTTTAGAAACTTAGACATAAACTTAAATTTTGAGCTGAAAATCTGAATCGTTGAGAGTGGTTAAGTAGCGCAAACTGAACTGTGTTGAATGGGGGTGGGGGGGGGTTCAAATTTCAAATGATTATAAAGAGCGGAAAAATTGGTTGATTCTTTTGCGGTTTTCTTTAAAACCATTCTTTATGTCAGTATTTCCTTGAAAATAAATTTTAAAGATAAATTTCAAAAAATTCCGTTAGAGGCCGCCTTAAACTTTAGAGTAACCAACAACAATTTTTAACTGTTTTTTTTTTTTCTTTTTTTTTTTTTGTATTTAATTAAATGCTTGCAAAAGCTTAGACTTAAATTTTGAGCTCAAATTCTGAATCGTTGGAAGGGGTTAAGGAGAGCAAACTGAACTGTGTTCAGGAGTTGAAATGTTACCCTGCCCACCCTACGAACGCAGTTAAATTTTTCGCTACTTAATTACTCACAATGATTCAGATTATGAGCTCAAAATTTAAGTCTAAGCTTTTAAAACATTTATTTAGATTTAAAAAAAACTGTTAAAAGTAATTTTTGGTTACTCTAAAGTTTAAGGCGCCCTCTAACGGAATTTTTTGAAATTAATCTTTAAAATTTATTTTCAAGGAAATACTGACATAAATAATGGTTTTCGAGAAAACCGCAAACAAATCGACCAATTTTTCCGTTTTTTATAATCATTTGAAATTTGAACCTCCCCACCCCCATTGAACACGGTTCAGTTTGCGCTACTTAACCACTCTCAACGATTCAAATTTTCAGCTCAAAATTTAAGTTTATGTCTAAGTTTCTAAAAAAATGTAATGAGATGCAAAAAATAACAGTAAAAATAGTTGTACGTTACTCCAAAGACTAAAGCGCCCTCTATCGACATTTAAAAAAATTTATCTATATAATTTATTTTCAAGACAATACTGACATAAAGAATAATTTTAGTGAAAACCGCAAATCAATTGACCAATTTTTCCGATTTTTATAATCATTTGAAATTTGAGCCTACCCACTCCCATTGAACACAGTTCAGTTAGCGCTTCTTAACCACAGATTTTAAGCTCAAAATTTAAGTTTATGTCTAAACTTCTAAAAAAAATTAATGAGATGCAAAAAATAACGGTAAAAAATAGTTGTTCGTTACTCCAAAGTCTAAAGCGCCCTCTATCGTCATTTTTTGAAATTTATCCTTATAATTTATTTTCAAGACATTATTGACATAAAGAATAGTTTTAGTGAAAACCGCAAACGAATCGACCAATTTTCCCGTTTTTTATAATCATTTCAAATTTTGGACCTTAAACTTTGATGGCGCCTATCTCCTTCGGAAAAAGTTTGGGACCCTTAGTTTCCCATATAATATTATTTGTCTTGATGTGTACTATCACCTCTTAAAGTTTTGCCCAGTAGTTTAGATACACCCTGTATAATAGACTGTGAGAAATGAAGTGTGATAGGGAGAATGGAAGTAGGACAGACATTCTCAGGAGTCCGTAAAGACTTAAAAATAGCTAAAAGCGTCATGTCAAAATCTGAAAATGGTTTAAAGACACTGCCAATGTGCACAGACAATCAGGTTAAGGTAAAAAAGTGCCAGAATAGAGTTTCAGACAGTTATTTGGACACGATTGCTAAAAGAAACAGGCAACTGACATCAGTTCAGATTACAAGGGTGTTCACTGCAGCAAATATTTTTTGCAGACTATTTAGATTTACGATTATGAGTAAGAGACTGCATAAAAAAAGGGCTGTATGCAAGGAAAACCGTGATTTATATTCCGCTAACTCAAGCAGCGAAATGAGCTTCAGTTAAAGAGCTATCATTATCATGGGAGTATTTCGGACTGAAACCGAGTTCTCTTTACCGATGAATCTTCATTTTGCTTGAAGAGTAATAACACACGTGTTACCACATGATATATGTACATATGAAAAGAAAAAACACGCGCAAACATCCGTGAAAGACATCGATACAAAGATCGTGGAATCATGGTATGAGCGGCTATCATTTTGAACGACCGTACTGACCAACATGTTTTTATCAGTGCAACTGGGAATGCCTATACATACAGAGATGAGGTCCTTGATCCACTTTTCAAGTTGTTTAAGGTTTCAATCATAAGATTTGGAATTTTATGTTTATTAATGTTCTAGAAGTGCTGCCAGCCCACAACGGGACTCCAAAATGTCTCTTCCAAAGCTGTAGAAATCTCACCCGGAAAAAAGTCTGGTTTCTACATTAGCTTTCACACCAATTACCGTAATTTCCGGCGTATAATCCGCAGATCAAACAGATATTTTTTGACCCAGAAATTTTACTTAGGAAATGTAAACAAGTATTTCTCGCAATCTAAATTGATGCACTTTACTTTTAAATTTTTCTAGATCGAAAAATAATTTTGATCCGCGGATTATACGCCGGAAATTACGGTACAACTTGTGAATACCCAGTTTAACATTGTTTTACAAATTTCAGGGGCAATAAGAGTTTTACGTATGGAGAAGGTCGCTGGCTACATTTTGTCTTTGACAATGAGGAATCGAAAGCATAAATTGAAATTAATTCACGTACCAGTGTCCGGAGCTTGTGAGGGAGTGACCTTTGCATAAAGGCACTCTAGTATTTCTGAGATCGTGACGTTAATAATTTAGCATGTGTAAGCGTAAAAGCGACATCTAACCTCTCTTTTACTTTAACTTTCTAGAGTGTGTGTGTCTCTTTCATATTCTGCAGTTAGGGCTCGCGGTTAGTAGTAATCAGTGTTCTCGCTGTCGCTCGCCAATGCGCCAAATTGCGACTAAATTCTTCATTTGGCGAGTAAACAAGCGATTCGATTCGCCAAATTGCTAGTGCTCAAATTTTGCTCTTTCGTTTTTCATACATATTCATATATATATAATATACATACATAATATGTATATATAATATACATATATAATATGTATATATAATATACATATTAATATACACATATTTTTTTTTATATTTGTAGAAGATAGTTGAAATTAGATTAATAACAATCACTGTCACAGTTATAAAAACTTAGGTTATTGTAGAACATATTAAAAAAGGGAGTACATTAAAGGGTTAAAGATAATTTTCTTTTGTGTTACACGGCGAATCTATTTGGCTAATACTTTTTTCATTTGGAGAATGTTTTTTTATTTTTAATTAGCCAAATTACTAACGTTAGCCAAATGTCAGCGAGAACACTGGTAGTAATATGTAAATTTGAAGTATCTCAGTTTGCAGCATATAAAAGCTTGGAGTTTGAGTGTGTGTAGAGTGTCCCTGGCGATAGCCAGCAGGGTGTCTCTGGCGATAGCCAGCGGAGTGTCTCTGGCAGTAGCCAGCCAGGAGTGTGTGTTTCTGGCAATAGCCACATAGGCGTAGCCAGCCTCTTGAAAGGGGGGGTGCCCAAATTTTTTAACCTGAACATGTTAGGTACAAACAATATCTTATTTAATAAAACCTAATAAAACGGAACCCCATAAAGCCTATCAAATTCCCGTTTTAGACAGGTTTTTTGCGGAAGGTATAATTGTGTAGAACTTTTTTTTAAAAGGACCCAAACGCAATTTTTCATTGCGTGAAGAAGGATGAGAAATTGCTTAAAACTAAATCTATTGGACAGGGGCGTGCGAAGAGAAAACTGATCCCGGGGCAAAGTTACAATTTGGCGTCCCCTCCACCCAACTTTTTCTTGTAACAGCCAAAAATGACGTTGGTAGTATAAATTTGGCGCCCCATAAAATTCCACGCCGGGGCAGCTGTCCCATACGCTCCCCCTTTCGCACGACTCTGCTAATGGATAAGAAAAAGATATATAAACATAAATAAAACATGATAGATATAAAAATAAGATATCCGTAAACATAAATCTGTAATTATCACACGTTTTCATTTCAAACAGCAATAAAATACTAAAATAAATAAGTACGACTTTAGTTTCCCCGTCATTTTGATGAAAGTAGCATTGAAATAACATGTACGCAATTTAAAGTGAAAAATAGTTCTTATATTTTCTACTCATGAATAAACAAAATTTTCCCGTAAAAAAATCAGCCCGTACGAATGTCAAAATATGATCCCAAAAAACGAAATTTAGCAAACCAACGAACTAACCTCCATATTAATTTGAATTTTGCGTAGCAACATTTCTTATTTTCAGAGGAAGCACAGATTTGTACTAGAGATGAGTTCGGGCTCGATTTTTGAAACCCGCGCCCGAAAGATTTTTAGTACATTGGAGCACGAGACCATCCGAGCCAAGGGCGAATGTGGAGAGTCCTCAAGGGGAGGGGGGGGGACGATTTTAAAAATTGGGAGACTCGCATCCTATGCGCGGATCAGGGCTAATATTTTCACTACGGGTCGGGTTTGGGTCCGGTTAACTTCTATATTTTCTGCGGGTCGGGTTTGGGTCCGGTCGACCTTTTTTTTTGAAGCGGGTCGGGTTTGGGCCCATTTGATTTCTACTTTTTTCTGCTGGTCGTGTTAACTAATCAGAGGCGTGTGAACAGAAAACTGCGCCTGGACAAAATTTCAGCTTGCCCCCCCCCCCCACCCCCCAGACTAATTTTCTTGTGACAGGCAAAAATGACGTTGGTAGTATAAATTTGACGTCGTTTAAATTTCCGGACCCAGGGCGATCACCCCCACCCTTTCGCACCAAGCTGTAACTAATACTTTTTCTGTGGTTCGCATTTGAGTCCATTTGACTTATACTTTTTGCAGTGGGTCAAGTTAACCTCTATTGCTGTGGGTTGCGTTTGGGTCCGGATGACTTCTTTTTTGCTGCGGGTCGTGTTAACTTCTACTTATAATATAAATCATAATAGTAAAGCTGTACAATACGAAGAAAAGTAAATTTTAAAAAATGCATTTCTTAAGATTTCGCTAAACAAATGTGCAACATAAATATATTTTTTACGAATAATAAATAAGATGCCAGTCCGAATTGGGCTCGGAGTGAAGAATTGCACGAATCGTTTGGTATAAAATAGTATATAAAATAAAGTTTGGTATAAAATAAAATTGTACTTTATACATAAAAAAAATCTCATATTTTGTCTCCTTTAATAAGAAAATATTATGGACATGTTAATGAAGTGTATTTCATGAATAAATGCATGGAACTTGTAGAAATTATTATCGATTATTTGTCAAATCGAACATTTATCAATTTTCTATAAAAAGTGCACATTTTTAACTATAACCATTTCATTCCTCATAACATTCTTTTGGGTAGGCGTGACCCAGACAATACCATTAAATTAAAAGTTTTAAATTGCAATGCTTTTACAGGAATAAAGGAAACACTGCTCGATTGCTTTCTATCGTAATAATATGGAAATTAAATTTACTTACGACCAAAAGTGACTTCGTAAATTGCAGAGTAACAGCTTCAGCATCATCAGAATTCACAAAAAAGCAACAATCACTAAAATTATTTCCACATGAAAAGCGATTACGACCTGTGTACGCTTTGTACAATAGTAATCTAAATTATGCGCCAAAAGCAAACTAAAATTGGAAGAAAATATCCTCTTCGCATTAAATGTCTAAATAATAATGATAATAAACAACCCTATTACAAAATAACCTCTGCTACAGACAAAAACCAAACTACAGACAAATTCATTATTCCCGCTTTTTTGTTGGCGCCAGAACATCGTCGGAAATGGCTAAAATAGGTTTGTAGAAGTGACTAATAATTTACTTTTAAAATAGCATTCTAAAGCTACAATAGAAAAAAAAACACAATTTCTGCTTCCCCTTCATTCTAATCAAAATATCAATATATTGATTTGAAAAGGAACAAGTAATGTTTAAAGGGGGGGAGGGGGAGGCAAGTTCTTTTAATATTTTCTATTCATTGATAAATAAAATTTATAGGTTTCAGAAAAAAATGAGTCCGGGTCCGAGCACTGTCTCTTCTCTAATACAGACATTTAGGAAGAATGACTCCAGGCAGGGCTCGACATGGAACAAAAAGAAGTCTGGCCCGACCCAAATCATCAGAAAAAATAAAGATCAGGATAATGCCCGGCTCTAAAAGTCAGAAAACCTGACTCAGCCCAACCCTAGGGTGTGTGATCGCCCCTTCGCCATCTCCCCCCCCCCCACCTTAGATCCGCCACTGCCTGATTCATGAATTGGCGCGGTCCGGACCGGGCCGCCCCATCGCCCCCCCCCCTTAGATCAGCCATTGATCCGAGCCCGATACAAAAAGTATACAAAAATAAATAAATAAAAAATTTAATGATATTTTAAAATTGTTTCAAATGTGATATCCCATTTTTAAAATTTTCTTATAAAATTTACTGTTAAATAAAAATTTTAATTCAAGCTTATGAAAAGAGCAATTTGCTATCAAATAAAAATATCCTTCATACCTAAAATGATTCCCATATTTCTTGTCCTTTAAGAAGAAAATTTGATGGACATATTAAAGAAGTGTAATGAATAAATGGATAGAGTTTATAGAAATTACTATTTGTATGCTGAAGAATCAAAAAACGTTTTCACTTTCCTATAAAAAGTGTACATCTTCAGGGGTGTAGTCGTAAAATAACCACAGGTTACACGATCGACGCAGAGGGTATATGCTCAAGGCACAGAGTATATTCCAGAAAGTACATCCTATAGGTTTCATGAGAAACAGAGGGTTATACTTAAAAAAATCCAGAAGGTATACCCCAGTATACCCTTCACTACATCCCCTGTACATTTATCTATAATCAATTCATTTTTCTTAACAATTCCCCATGACCGACGGGAACCTTAAAATCAACGCAAATTAAAACATTGATACAGTTATCTTAAAGTTCCGTTGTTTTTATGGGAAAAGAAGAAACATTAATCGAATGTTTTCTATATGAATAACATATAAAATATGTTTACCTTCGAAGGGAAATCCTCAGCATAAGCAAAATTCATGATAACAAACAGAAAAAAAAATCACAATGCTGTTGTCATATGAAGAACGATTATGATTCGTGCACAGTCAAATAATTTGCAAACCTCAAGCATCTAGTCTGCATCAAAAACGAAGAAATCATTCTCTGACAAAATAAATAAATAAACGATCGAATTAAAAAATATCTTCTGCCTTAAACGAAAATCCAACCAGAAGCTAATTTATTATTTATGATTATTTTGATAGGCGCCTTATCAATTAATCGTCGACGGAAATGCAGTAGACATAAATCTCCATACATCACAAATTTTCTTTTGAAGCAACAATCAACTATTGAAACATAAAAAAAAAATATATATATTTTTTTCTTTCGTTTTGATCAAAATAACACTGAAATGACTTGAAAAAGAATAAATAATTTTAAAAGGAAAATAGTAGTTCTTTCAATCTCTTCTACACATAAATGTTTTTTAATTCTCAGAAAGAATGAGCCCGAGCCCTCCCCCCCCCCCCTCCGGGCCCGAATACTAAAATGAAAATAGAGCCCGTGCCCGCTTCAAACCCGGTTTGGGCTCGGGCTTTCGTGCTGGGGCTGAGCCTGTCTCATATCTAATTTGTACAACCTTCCACCCCCTCCGTTCTCCAGGCTAATCACATGGTGGAATTATCGTTTCACATCTGTATTTCCTTTCAATATATATATATATATATATATTTCGCTTATATCTAGACTTTAGATTACAAAAGCAAAGATATAAATAGTAGTTTCTATCCTTGTCGAGAATTTACTCTAATTTTTTATGGAAATATGCATGCAACAGAAATGTGTTTAAAAAACTCCATAAAGAAACGACATCAAATTGGGATTATAAAACCAATTTTTTTTGATTTACTGTGATTAATACAGATTGTAGTAAATATTCTAGTTTTAAGAAAGATGAATAAAATAATTTTCTTAAAAAGAAAAAAAGAAAGAATCAAGGTCTTTTCTTTTATCACATTTCAAAACATAGACCTTTTGTTTTGATTAACTAATTGAACTAACTTTGCTTACATTTTTCTTTTATAAATTTTGATTTAAAAAAAAAAATCAATCTTGGATCTGCGCGAGCGGGGGGGTGCCCGGGCACCCAGGGCACCCCCCCTGGCTACGCGCATGAGCCAGCAGTGTGTCTAGCGGCGTTGATTGATCCGGAGAGAGTAGTATCAAGTAGCATCGAGCCTCCAGTGAATTGATAAGGAGTTTGAGAATTCGACTAGAGAAGTTGGCCAGTGGTAAGGATTCATTAGTAATTGTGTTGATTATCTCAACCTGAATAAAGAAATATACACAGCCACGGGCTGTCTAATTAGATTTTATCTAGCAGCTTAGCCGAAAGATAGCTGGGAAGTAATCAGAGGTGCCCCGGTTGAGCTAGTTTCGGAGCTGTGAGTATGAGTTTAATCTTTTAGTAGTATTCTCAGTTGTGAAATTTACAGACTTGCTCCACTCCTCTTGAGCCCTTATCGTTTTTAATAAACTGTGTTTTTATCTTAATTCCTGAGTATGTCTGCATTTAACTCCCAGCACGAGCACCCAACCGTTACAAGCTTACCGCAGAACTTGGAGAATACTCTAAAACTGTTTCGAACCATCTAAAATAAATTGGTTGGGAAGTACAATAACAGGAACCGCCATCATTACTTTTTAAGCATCCTAATACTACCAAAAAAGTGCTAATCAATGACAAATAAATTTATTGCAAAAATTTAACTTTCCAAATTTGATCAGATGTCGGAAGCAACTATTAGATCAAATATATGGTATCGAAAATGGCGAAAGGCGAGCCATGAAATACTGAAACCCAAAAGCAGAGATGTATAATAAAGACGCACGCATGTATGCTGTGCACAGAAAATTTTAGGAAAAAAAAACAATCTTTATTTTTGTAACTTTTTTTTAATACCAAAACATTTAAAATATTCCCTCAATTTTATATGCAAATTATTTGTTGTTAGCGCGCAATTAAAAATAGGCCGATTTTCGAACTTTCCGAAAATTTAAGACATTTGATGCCGAAAACTTTAAAAATCCATCAGTCAAAAATTTCGATCACCAAAAATAGCGAATTTTGACAACGGTTGTCGTAAAAAATCCATTTCGTCAATCGTTTGCAGAAATAAAAATCTCCAATTTCGTCAAATTAATGCGGAAAAACACGAATTTAGTCAAAGTTCTGTGGGAAAAGCACGAAATATAGTCGAAGGATCACGGAAAACATAAATTTCGTCAAAGAATAACGAAAAAACCCCCACAAATTTCGTCAAAGGATTTTGAAAAAAATCGCCAATTTCAACAAAGAATCGCGTAAAAACGCACATTTCAACAAAAGTCCGCATAAAAAACTCTTATTCCGCAAATGATCGCGCGAAAAAAGCAAATTTCGCTTAAAGATCACACGGAAGTCGCGAATTTTTGACAAAGGACCGAGCAAAAAACACGAATTTCTTCCAAAGACCGCACAAAAAATGCGAATGCCATCATTGAATCCCGTAAAAAATGCGAATGTCGTCCATTAAATCTCTAAAACAGCGAATTTCGTCCATGAATCTTGTAAATCTGCGAATTTCGTCTATGAATCGCGTAAAAAACGCAAATTTCGTCGATGAAATACTTAAAAAACATTAATTACTCCCATAATCACGTAAAAAACGCGAATTTCGTCCATGTCAAAATAATATAACACGTAAATTTATTAAATATTAAATTAATTTGCAGAAATTTTTTTACCCAATTTTTACGTGAACAGGAAGTTTTTGGTTTTATACAAGTCTGCCCAAAAGAATTATGGCTGTTTTAGACAATCGTAAGAAAACTATTTTTTCAGCATGAACTATAATATATGATGCGTTTGCTTCTTACATCACTAATTTTTGTAACTTAAGTTGCAAAATTTTTATCTTAAAGGTTTAAAATCTTATCTCAAAAATTCCAATGGGGAATTAACAGCTCACGCGATTCACACTTATGTGAAATCATTATCCAATATTTATTAGAGCACAAGTTCTTAATTCAATAACAAGACATTAAACATGAAAATTGCTATTTTAAACTTAACCACTGGATCTTTGCTTTATTGTTGACAAATATTATGTAATATGAAATTGGATATAAATAAATTTAACTCTTCAGTACGTGCTTAGATTTTTACATCCTAATGTTTGTAACATCTTTTTTGACTAGTAAATATTAATGTAACTTCGACGTAATATCAGTTATAAAGATTAACCTTACACTTTTTTAATCCATGCTTTCTTTTAAATTAGAAAATTTAAAACAATAAAAAATACAAGTTGAATGTAGATTCTGCCATTGAGAATTCAGTTTCGCCTCCGATTATATATATATATATAAAAAAAAAAAAAAAAAAAAAAAAAAAAGAAAAAAAAAAAAAAAAGATAGAGGTCTTTTAGAAGGGCGACCCCGTTTAGAATGCAATGATCTAACTTCATTTTTCTTGTGTTTATCAATATAATAGCGAACAGAACGGCGTGAAATACTCAATTGATTAGCAATTTCTCTCTGAGACTTGGAATTGCGGAATAATAAAGAGATACAATTTGATGTGCTACTTCTTCATTGACTAGATTCATCAAAAACGGATTTTTTCTTTAGTTTAAACGCTTTTTTATAGACTCTGAGAAAAAGAAAATGCATTTTAACAATAAAATTGTATGAATGTCTCGTTTTAACGGCCAGATTACGAAACTAGTCGTTGGGGGCCACTGTAATACTTACCCATCATGGGTATGCATTATATAATATGTGAAAACTATTTATAAAATGCATTGCAATTCCAAAACAAAATCTAAACGTATATTTAAATATTCTTAATATACATAGAAATGCTCCATTAATGAATTGCTGATGAACCCATTTCGACAAATTATGTAAAATACCAAACTACACAAGTAGTACCGGATTACGTAAAAGAAACATCCTTATGTTATAACTCCAAAAACAATAATCATATTAACTAACAGTTTACTGCGTCAGATTAAGCGTCTTATTTCCAATTAAAACATATCTTTGAATTGAAATTTGAAGAAAATACAGGGTCATGAAAAATCGAAGAATGTGGAAAACAGGATTACAAATATCTCGGCAACTATTAATCCGACCAACTTCGTTCTTGATGCAAAATTTGTGTTATTTTATTGCCTTTTACGTCCTTTTCTTAAAAGGGAAAAAAAAAAAAAAAAAAAATCGAAAATTTTTATATACATTTCATCAGAACGATTTTTTTGAGAGTCCGAAAAAAATAGTTCCGGATAATCGAGGTTACTGATATTAAATAGGCTTCATCATATTCTTACTACTTAGTAAGTACATACAAAATTTTAAGTCTCTATCTCCATTTGTCTGTGAGATAGAGCGTTTACAGGCAGACAGACAGACGGACGGCATTTTTTTTTCCTTCTAAAAGTATGTTTTTCGGAAGCTCCAGTATCTGAAACGTGTAAATACGTCAAAAAAAATTTTTTTTTCGATTTTCAAAACGATTGCAAGACTTACCCTATACTACGTATGATAGGTAAGTAAAAGTGGGCCACAATTTTTGACATGACACTTTTTAGCTTGTCTGAAAGAAACAGCATCGGAGGCTAAAAAATAAATTCTTAAAGTTGCTCAAAATACTTTTTTTATGCATGCACACACAATCAATACTGTCAAGACGTGATCGCAAGGGACTGGAAAAAGAATTCCATTTCAGACAGGTGACAGGCTTCCGTTTAAAGTAATGCAATTAGTTATACTTCTAAGATACACTACCTTAGTAAGATGCGTTGTTCGTTTCGTCGAGATCCAGAAATTCTTTGAGACAGAATTCTGTTACAGAAACATTCCGCCTTCACAGATTTTTACGGTGTTTTATTAAAAAGCGGTGAGAATCCTCTTCCAGACAAAAGTCTTGCAAATTTAATTATATGGGAATGGGAATTGATATTAATTAAGACCATGTAACACTTTCGTTTAAGGAAGGATTAGGTTATAGATAGTTACTATTTTAATAGATTCTAGTATTCATATAACATAAATAAGTATTTTTATATAAATACACAAACTTGAAACCTGCTTATTACAGAATTCTTCATTAAACGAAAATGTTCCGTAAAGCTTTCAAAAACGAATACTATACTATTACACTTGCTAACAGGAAAACCTGTGTAAAACGGAATATTTAATCAACATTTGTCATTTTATGCTGACAGGTTTTACTACATATATATATATATATATATAAGCTGAAAGAAAAATTTTGGACCTCCTCCGAAACGAAATCCTTTCTTTTAGGGAATTTTCTTCTTCTTAATAGGATGATCAAAACGTAGTTTACGTAATAACAGAGTCCTCTATTACGTACGCCATGGATTAAAAATTAATATTTCTGTACTTATTATATACAAATTTTAAATGAAATTTTAGTTTTACATTTTTCGGTACTCCAAATTTTTAATCTTCTAAACATGACACATTTTCAATTTTAACACCGTCGTATAGAGAAAAAAAAATGTATTTTTAAATGCAATTTGTTTGAAAGTTGTATCTCAATTTGTTTTTAAGTTATTAATTTTTTGTAGTTTTATTTATTTATTTATTTATTTTGTCATCGTGGCAACAGAAATATTCCATTTGTAGACATTAAACATGGGCCAATCAGAAAACTAATAAAATAAAATAAGTTGCGGAATTCAAGCGATAAAAAGATTCAGACATACTTCGATAACTGTTTTCCAAATAGTTAAAAAAGAAAGAAAGAAAAGAAAATGTGCCGTTTGTTGTAGTATTAAAGATGAGAAAAGAAACAAAAGATACCAGGTACTTAACCCCAGGGCTGTAGCTAAGGGGGCACTATGGGCGGCTCAGCCCCCCCCCCCTAAAATATTTTGAGCTTGAGCCCCTCCTGGAAAAGATTCCAAGGTCACTAAATGAATTTCTGTTTCGAAAATTCAAATGAAATTCTGTTCAAAAATATAATTTAGTTTTGAGATCCTTTTACAGTTTTTCAGAATTACTAAATTGTATCTAAAATAAGTGCTTCAACACTCCCTCATCCTACTTGTACATGTGAAGCCAACATGATGTTTAATTTTGCACCAGTTATACACTCAAAATTTTCATCATCATATTTTTCTTAGTATAAGATGAAGTTATTTCAACAGTTTAATAAGAAGCATAGTACCTACAGTGTAAATATGCTCTAATTTATCTTTCTGTATCAAAGAAAGCGAAAAAAAAATTATGAGCCCCCCCCCCCCCCCTTCCTGTAGATCACTTCTAGCTACGACCCTGCTTAACCCCTTGGAAGACGACGAGCGACCAGCATAAATGGTGCTGAAAATCGTTCACTATTCTCATCTGTAATTTTTTTTTTTTAAATTTTTGTCCTATTTAATCCGACCATTCTCGCGATTTATTTAGGCAAAAATCTCTGCTTTAAACCGGTGATAAAAGATTAAAAATTCTGTAAAAACCAGTGTTGAATTCAGGGGGGAGGACCCCCCCCCCTTCCGGAGCAATGAAATGTCGTCCCCGGATATTTTGAGATTTTGGCTTTTCAATGGTCAAAAGGTGCAATTTTCCCCTCGGAACTCTATCATGTCCCCCCGGAGCTACAAAAGTCCCTCCCCCCCCCCCCCCGAAGAAAATTGACTGAATTCAACACTGGTAAAAACTGCTCGTCCCGAAGAGGTTAAGAAAAGTACAAAAACGTTAAGCTCCGCCTCTTGCGTATCGCTCATTTGAAGCTATCAGCGTCCCCTGGGTAATTTAGAAAACGCTGGTACTGATGATTTTTGCCTAAAATCAGCCGAAAAACCTCTGAAATCGCAAATTTATATCACACACGGATGTTTAATTTCTCTAAAAGTGAACATCAAAGCCAAAAATGAAAAAATATTTTTTAAATTAAAAAGTTTCAATGAGTTTTGAAAAAAATATTTGAACATAATTTGTTACGAAATCGAATAGTTCATGAATTCTACTCTATTTATATCTCGATTTATATGTTTTTGTCATTTCATGCGATTGTTTGTCCCCTGTGGCCATCATCTAAAAATATCAAATCATCATCGTTCTCCATTTTGAAACAGCTGATATTTTGACTGCAACTGCTGAGATGTAAATAAAATAAAGTTTGCGTTCCGCTGAGTTTGGCTGTTGATTGTGCTACGAACCTGACATTGGTGCCTTGATCTGTGAAAAAGTACCTTTACTATTTGCATTTTTCTTTTTATGTATGTTGAGTAACATATGTCACTTAACTCACAATCGTTTTATCCAATAAGTTAAGACGTCAATTCTTTGTGTTTATTGAAAACAATTAGTAGCGGATATGAAAGAACGAAAGAAACTTTTTTCTCATTTATGGGATCTACCTTATGGACGCACTACTCCGTATCATTTATTTGATGCTTCCAAAAGTAAGATTTTATTTTTTTTAAAGTTTAATATCTGAGAGCTATTCAAAAGTTGGTTTAAAATGATCTTGTACTTTTTATTTCAATCATTCACCCTGTCTTTTGTTCTTTGTTATTATAATCAATAGTTTTCATGCTGAAACTCTTAATTTTATACATCGACAAAATATGTAGGGTAAAATGATTTTATTTAAAATGTGTGTGTTTCACAACTTTAAGGAATTTTACCCTTTACAAAAAATGAATGGTTAAATTTTCCATTGCTATGAAATAAGACCATAGCCGCCGAGGGGATCGAAAAAGTTTGATCATCCTCGGAAATTTCTATCTGGATGGGCTATAAACACTGCTATTCAGCATCTCAACAAAACAATCAAGATTCAGAAATAAAAATTCTATGCTAACATTTGTTTGATCTTTATTTCGCAAGCACATTGTAAAAATATTTGTAATTTTTAGGAAGTTCATAAAATTCATGTAAATTTTACGGAATGGGGCCCTGTAAAAGTGGAATTTTAGTGCTAACAAATAAAATTTTGGTATTTATTATCCTATAAATCGCCTAAAAATAGTTTCGCCATTCTGATAGAGTTTAACAAATTAAACAAAAGCATGAAATCCTATTTGATTTTAAATGCAATGTTAGAGCTTTTATAGAAAAAAGTTTATTAACTGCTATTTCTTTGATTTCTTTAGCATTTTGAGAAAAAATTATAAAGATTTAGGGACACAATTGTCATATACGCACCACATTTGCGTGTGCTTTTTTTCCCTCATCAATTTGGCATTGCACATCTGTGCCAAGGAAAGACCTGTTTAACAAGTTTATAACAACTAAGAATGTATTTGTTAAAAATACAAGTTTATAGCAATAGTTAAGAAAATAAAATAGGAAAAGTTCAGTAAAATGTGCTGATTAAATGATACAACTGCACAGTGGCGCAGCCAGAATTTGGCTCTAGGGGGGGTTTTGAGTTTCTAATAAAGTTGTTTGCCGGTTATTTGAATCGCCGGTTAATAGAATCAGTACTAATCAGTATATTTACTGTATTATACTTAAACTCAAAGGGCATCTATGTGACAGGAAATCATCATTCTTTTAGCATAATACATCCAGGAAAGTGATTTAGTTCAAATAATCAATTTTTTTAAAACTAATCCATGTAATATGCACTTTCACAGCTTTAAGAATTTTTGCCATTTAAGTGAATCATTTTATTAAATGAAATCTGATTCAATAGAGCGGCGGATTCCAAAGTACTCCAAAACTTTCAAATATTAAGTTTGGTTTTGATTCATATAAGCGGCAATTATAGAGATTTTTCTTAGCTCTGGGAGGGGTTTTAACCCCAAAACCACCCCCTTGGCTGCGCCACTGCAACTGCATGCATTCAATATGGCTTTAAGTATTACTATTTACAATTTATTGTCAAATTATCCATTTAAATAATTTAGTTTTAATGGATAAAAGAAAAATAATTACATAACACGGCGATAAACGCCACAAGCCAGGAATAAATTTTTAAGAACAACAAAATTGATAAACCAAAATATGCAAAGCAAAATTGTGTTGCCAAAGTAGTAACAGAAATAGTGACAACAGAATTCAAAACTTAATACTCCCTCCAATTATGTTGTCACTAAAATTTACAAGATAAATACACAAAACTTACTTAGATAACCACTTGGTGCAATTACATTACACGAAATTACTAAAAATGAATAATGAATGACATAAACAAAAAAAATTAGCTGTTAAACTCTAAAGTGTCATTTTCAAAGAAATTATGTGCTGAATGTCGAAAGTTTAACTAGAGTCATGCACATAGTTTTTTTCTTTTATATATTGAGTACTTCTCTTAATTTTTCAAATCTTAAGGTTGGTAAAAAACTTTTGCTGAAGTCTACTCTCTCCACTTGGGAGAACCTTTTAGAACAGAGTCTAGCTTTATATCTGTCAATTTTTCCATCGGGAAGATATTTTATTTTAAATACCCACTTGGATCCAATTACATTATTTTTTTCTGGAAGGGGTACGAAAACCCTGATCTCATTCTTCTGAAGAGAATTCAGTTCTTCATCTATTGCTTCTTTCCAATTTTCTGCTTGAGAATTCATTGCTTCTTCATATGTTTGTGTTGTTACAATGTTGGCTACGTTTAATTCATAGCAAGCAGGAGGTCTTAAAGTGTTTCTGGGTAAATATAAAAATAAGCACTCGCCAGTCGCCACTCGGCGACTAAATGTGAAAAACGGGCGACTAAAAATGTGTAAAGTACCAGCCAAATGCAGGATTTCCCAAAAGGTATTTTGACAAAGAATTGCCAAAAAAAAAACTTGTGAATTTTGTCAAATCATTTAAAAAAAATTCGTGGAGAATCAAGAATCTCGTAAGTATTGCAAAAAAATATCGTCAACGGATAGCAAAAAAAACACAAATATTGTCAAAGAATCGCGAAAAAGCCAGAAATATCGTCAGAGAATCGCAAAAAATGCACTTATTGTCAGTAAATTGTGAAAAGACATAAATATCGTCATAAAATAACGAAAACATACGCGAATTTTGTCAGAAAACGTAAAAACGAACGCAAAAAAAACGTGAATTGTATCGAAGAAACACGTGGAAAGAGGTGAATACTGTAAAAAATTCGCGATAATAAATGTGACTACTGCCAAAAATTGCGATAACAAACGAGACTATCGTCAAAAATTGGGATAACGAATGCAAAAACTGTAAACATATCGCGATTATCGTCAAAAAATCGTGATAACAAACACTATTTTCGTCATACAACATAAAAACGAACGCAAAAAATGTAAATTTTATCAAAGGAACACGTGAAAAAAGCGAATATTGTCAGAAAATAGCAATAATGAATGCAAATACCATGAAAAAATCATGATAACGAATGCGAATACCGTCAAAAAGTCATGATAACATATGCGATTTTCGTCAAAAAGTTGCGAAAACGAACGCAAATTTTGTTAAAAGATTGCAGAAAAGGAAAAAAATGCACATTATATTAAAGGATTGTGGAGAAAACTTATAACATTAGTTTCAGGAGAGACCCTCCCCCCCCCTTTTTTTTAAAAAAAATCTGTTGTGAATTTAAATTTTTATACTTTGAATCAAATGTGCTAGTCCTTAAATAAACAGTTTTTTTTGTCGCATTTTAATTCTACACAAATAATTATAAAAAAAATAGAGTAGGGTTTTATGTTAGCTACAAAAATGCTTAAGCATAGTTGTAGCTAACTACATACACATGTTACACACAACTTTGCTCTTAACTTAATTTAAAAAAGATTGAAAATTAGTATCTCAAATTTATTCCAAACAATACAAATTAAATTATTTTTTCTAGTTCATACGTTACTTATTTATTTTAAGCTTGTATATATCTTCTAATTAAATATTCAGTGACATAAATGTACTTACTGGCTACTAAAGAAATTATTCTCACTAGCCAATAACTGGCTATTAAAAAAAATCAACCTACCGGCCAGTGGCTACTAAGCAAAATTCCTTATTTTCATCTTTATTTCTGGGACGAAGGCCATAATGATTATTATTTTGCGAACTGGGAGGATTATTGCACAAGTTGTCTGAAACTTTATCACCAGTATCCATATTCAAATCATCTTCATCAATATTAAAGAAGATTTTTGATGATTTCGATGAGACATTCAGCTTACAATTTTCTTCCTTAAAGATGACATTTCTTGATATTTTGATGGTTTTAGTGACTGGATCAAAGAGGCGATAATTTGTAGAATCCTTGTCATACCCTACAAATATCATCTTCTTGCTTTGGGTTCTAACTTCTTTCGTAGGACATCAGGCACGTGCATGTAGGCTTCTGAACCAAAAATTCTTAGATGATTAAGTGTTAAAGATTTTCCAGACCATAATTCATAAGGTGTTGAATCTGGAGCTTGTGTTGTAGGAGTTCTGTTCAAAATGTAAACAGCTGTGTTTACAGCTTCAGCCCACATGTACAAAGGCAATTCTTTGGAGTAGATCATGAAGCGAGCACTTTCTACTATTGTACGCATATCTCTTTCAGATCTTCCATTTTGCTGCTTAGTATATGAAGCTGTTATCTCTAATTGAATGCCTTTCTTATTTAGATACTCATCAAAATGTAGATTGATATATTCTCTAATCTCTATCATTGTCAACTCAAAGTGCTTTAACTTGATGCCTAAACTTACTTTCACATAGTTGAACAAAGTTCTTGAAAGCTTCTAGAGCATCACTTTTATGCTGTAGAAATTTAACTGTTCTGTAACCATTGAAATCATCTTTCATTAGAATGAAATAGTTTGCACCACCTATAGATTGAACAGACATGGGACCACAGATGTCACTATATATCAATTCTGCTGGTTTAGTTGCCTTGTATTCTTTTGTATTGAATGAAAATCTGTATTGTTTACCATATTGACATCCTTCACAGAAAAATTCTTCTTTCTCTGATATGTCTATATTTTCAATTAAACCCCTCTTACTTAGTTCATAAAAAGCTTTCAAATTTATATGCCCTGTTCTTTTGTGCCATACTTTCAAACTACAGTCGAGGATCTATAATCCGCGGACCCATAATCCGCAATTTCCCATAATCCGCGTTACTTTACGAATGTAAACAATGAAATAAACAGTTAAAAAAAATTACAAATCCGTGATCCAAAAATGATTTTTTTTTACAAATAATAAAAAATGTAATAAAAATCATAATAAAACATGTATTTTTTTTTAATTTACTCTTTTATTTTATTGACAGTAAAATACTAAACTGTATTACGGAACGTGCCTAAGCTTACTGAACGTTCGAATTGACAACTGTTCATTCGTAGCTATTTCAGTTTGTGCAAGTTCAGGAGACTAAATAACCATTGAAAACGCACTATTTTGTGTGCATCGCACGTCCAAACAGTAAACACAGCACCAGCTGAGAACTAAATATTATACCGTTAATCCGCCCCCCCCCCCCCCCAAAGTGACGAAAAATCGTTCAATAGTTAGAGAGGGGGCGCTTGCACGGGAATTTTCCGCGATCGTTCAACAAAATTTACAGGAATGAATGAATCGTGGAATGAATCATGAATTTTGATACTTGAAAAAATTTGTTTTTTTTTTTTTTAAACGTAAAATCTATTGAAAAAATGCAGAAAAAAGGAGAAGTTTGTAAAAAAAAAAGCCAAAACAAGCATGAAATCAATTAAAAAATCTCGAAAAAACGCACATTTTATCAAAGATTCATGATTCATTCATTTCAGGTTTTGAAACAAACAACACTCGACTCTTATTTTTGTTAAACAAAAGATTTCTTAAATAATATTCATAGTACTATTTCATTATAGTATACTGAAGTAATTACCATTTATTTTACTTTGTATTGGTTATTTTTTGTGCATAATTTGTTCTCATTTTTTTATACTTTCTTCCATAAAGTATTCCTTAAAAATAAATCTCATTATTAATATGTAATTATTGTTCTTTAAATACATATATATATATATATCATTTTTAAAAAATAAAATAACTTTAAAAATGCATTTTTTTAGATTACTTATTAAATTAATTACTAGATTTCATATTTATCTTTCCATATTATACTGATTATAGAATTAAAATGCTGTCTAAGAATGATAAAATGACGCATAATCCATTATACTCTATAATCCGCAAAATTCCGTAATCCGCACAACCTTTGGCCTCAACTTGTGCGGATTATAGATCTTTGACTGTATTCTTCTGAGAAATGTTAGCTTCAGGTGAGCTTAAAATTTTAAAGAGCATGTGATATAAGTTGTTTGCAAAATGTACTGCAGTGCCAATTAATTCATCTTCACAGTTGTAGATATCAGCATGATCCTGCATTTTTATTATTTTCATACCTTTACTTGCTAGTAAACCTTCGGAGAGAAAATTTTTCTTCAAATCAGGAACACAGGAACATTATGTATTTCTCCTTTTTGCCATTTTCCATTAATCAACTTTTGAATAATTACATTTCCTCTTCCTTTAATGCATAATTCTAAATTGTTGGCAAGACGAATAACTTCATTATTTGATTCAGTGAAATTGTTGAAATAATTTAAATTATAACTCATGTGAGCAGATGCACCACTGTCCAAAATCCATTGTTCACTTTCTATAGTTTTCCCTACTTCACTGCTAAACTTCACTGCATTGTAACTTGATGAACATTTCTTTCTTTCTGGATAATCATTACCTTTTCCACGAGGCTTAGAATGGCATTCTCTTGTGTCTTGGCCTTTTTTTCGACATAAATGACAGATTATTTTCAATTTATCTATGCTTCTGTTTTGAATTTTGAATTTATTCTCACTTCTTGGATAACTTGTAGCCTTTTTCTTTTGGATTTTCGAGCGACTGGAAACATAAAATGCAGACTCGCTTTGTTGAGATTGCGATAATGAAATTTCTTCATCGATGAGTCTCGTGGTTAAATTCGATAAATTTTGTTTACTATCATCAACAGATAACCAAGCTTGTCTGAAGTTTTTGTATTTCGGAGGTAGTGTCCCTAAAATTTTCGTAGTGATAGTTGCATCGCTTACACTTTCTCCGCAATCTTTGATTTGAAGTGCAAAATTTTCAATTTTTGAAATGTATTGAACAACGGTTTCGTTATTTTCCATTTTAATCTGATATGATTTATCTAGTAGCAACATCTTGTTAAAATCAGATTTCAATTGAAAATAGAATCTAATTTTTCGAGCATTTCTTTTGACGTGGAGCAACTTTCAATAAGCGTAACTTGTGATAAATCCATGGCCGAAGATATCATGAACATAGCCACTGCATTATCTCTTTCCCATTTTTCTATTTTCGGTTCATCAGCAGCTGGTTTTTCTTTAGTGCCGTTTGCAACAGAATACATGGATTTTGCTTTTAAAGCATACACTATTTGAAAATGCCATTGCAAGTAATTTTGTCCATTAAACTTATTTATGGCTGAAACATCAACACTGGCCATTCCGGTAGTTATGTTTATTACCTGGCTGAAGATTGCAAGTTATTCTAACGAAAAATGGCAAAACAAATTCACTTTACTTAACAAATACGCAGTGGAAGCGTGCTGGGCTCATAATCTGTCAAATTATTCGTTTAAATAATTTAGTTTTAATGGATTAAAAAAAAAAAATTACATAACACGCCGACAAACGCCACAAGCCAGGAACAAATTTTTAAGAACAAAATTGATAAACCAAAATATGCAAAGTAAAATTGTATTGCCAAAGTAGTAACAGAAATAGTGACAACAGAATTCAAAACTTAATATTTATTGTGAAAATTATATTTACTGTTTTATTAATTAAGTTTATTATTTATAATTGTTTAAATATTGTTTCCATTTTTATTAAATTCATGTTTATTTACTTTTATTTTTAATTTTAATTCTTTAAATTAATTTTTATTGCATACTATATCAATAATATTTATATCAAACTATCATTTATTTACTTTTATTTCCTTTCTTAAAATATTAGAATCTTTCATTTTTTTTCTTGTTATTTTATTTTTATATTGCAATCAAAAATTGCACACTGTTATTGCATATAATTTGTAACTTATATTCAAAAACAAAATTTTTGCCAAATTGGCGGGAGAAGAAAAGCATGTGCAAATGTGCCGATTTAGGATTTTTCAGCTACAGAGCTTGATACTATAAAACTATATTCAAGATTACAAGATTTTGCAAAAAAAAAAAAAAAAAAAAAAAAAAAAAAAAAAAAGTGGTGTTCATTGGGCATAATACCAGACTAATCTGCAAACAGATATTAAACAATCATGATGTAATCTTAAAAACTATTTTTTTCTCCCTCCTCATGATTTTGAGCCTTTTTCTAATGTTTTTGTGCATTTTAATTTAAATGTTTGCTTTTCCTAATTAATGATCAATAGGTTCCTTTGAAACTTCCGTTATTATTGTCATTTATTACTTCCTTTGGGGAATTTAACTGTCGTAGCAGTAGATATATAAAACTCATTAAAAAAAAGTTAAGTTAATGAGAGCAGCTTTATTCCACAACCAGGGTTGGCATTTTTGCCAGGACAGTGGTAAAAACTGGAAAAAACCAGGAGGGACATGGAAAAAACAGCAAAAATGGAAAAAACCTATTTGTCCTTAATGGGTAATAAAATCTGCACGCTAATAAGGATAGTAATGGTATAAACAATTAAATTTAACAGTGTACTATTTAATATTTTAATTTAATTTGCTAATTAATATTAAATATTTTAAATCTTTGAAAAATAAGTGGGATTCAGTCTTACTTAGGAATTTAAGAACAAAATAAAAAATTACATACCTAATTATTTTTTACCTTAAGTTAGAGACATGTTTAGGGAAATTTTAGGTCAATTAAAAGACCCTTCATAAAATAATTTATCTTAAAACAGGATCCTTCACAAAATTCTTTAATCTCAAACAGGACCCTTCATAAAATTATTTGTCTCTCAAATAGACATTTCCCCTTCAAATTGAACTTTTCACAAATTTAATCATTTAAGCACACCATAGTAGCACACCTTCAAATATGTCCAGCAAGTAGTGCTGTTATTGAAAGATTTTTTTCAAGTTTTTCATTTGTGCAAACTAAGATTCGAAATAAACTATCAACAGATACTCTTTCAAAACTTTACTGTTATGCCATGCTAAAGCAGCAAAATTTAGGTTGTGAGGAAGATATTGCTGAAATATTTGAAATTTAATAGTTTTCTGCTTTAAATATAATTTTATATTAAATTTAGGTTACTATATAACTGTTTCTTCGAATTTTTAACATATATAAACTATAAATATAAATGCTTTACTTAGTCTCAACAGTTCTATTATATGAATTATTAATAATTGTATAAACATGAATAAATGAAATTTCTATTTATTTATATAAAATTGGTATTTTTTTCATTTATAATCTTGTTATAAAAATTAGTATTTTATAAAATGCATAATTATACTTTTTTAACTTAAAAGTTAAAATGAATTTAGAATAATATTGATTTTTAATTAAATGTGCAGCTTATTTTTTCTTTCGTTAAATGTTTTTTTCTCTTTCTGGGGAAAAAAATTAAATGGACAGCCTATTTTTGCCACATCTTTGGAAAAAACCTATTTTTGCCAGGACGGTTTTTACCACGGTTTTTTCCACCTTCGGCAAAAACTCGCCAACCCTGTCCACAACTTTTACAATTGGAACTTTGGCTAGTATTTATTAAATTTTTAGGGGAATGTTCCTCTGAGAATGGTCCATATTCAAGGCACACAGGCATTGGCCATTGTGTAATCAATCTATTGTCAAGTGAATGCAGGGTTAGAAATTAGCAGTCTTAGTCGCCAAATGCAATTAATTACTGCATTTTTTCAGACTTGAATAAAAACAAAAACTTTCTGCGCACATAAATGTTGGATCAAAAACTTTCTGCTAATTAATTTAATATTTAATAAAATTTATATTTGCTATATTACTTTGACGTAGGTGAAATTCGCATCTTTAATGTGATTCATGGATGTAAATTCACGTTTTTAGAGAGATCTGTTGACGAAATTTGCTTTTTTTATGCGATTCATGAACGAAATTTTTTTTTTTTTTTGTTTTTTGCAATTTTTGGACAAAATTCACTTTTTTGTGAAAACTTTAGACAAAATTAGAGTTGAGCGGTTTTTTGATCGAAACTCATTTTTCGAATGGTCAAATTTTGCATTTTTTACTTAGTTTTTTTGTCAAAATTATAGTTTTTTATGCAGTCTTTTGTTGAAATGCACATTTTTTTATGCGATTCTTTGTTGAAATTTGCTTTTTTACACAATTCTTTTGTTGAAATTCGTAATTTTCTCGGTCTTTTTACGAAATTCGCATTTTTCTCATGATCTTTTGACGAAATTGGTGGGTTTTTTTATCGTTATCCTTTAATGAAATTTGTGAGAGGGGGGGCTCTATTTTTTTTTATGGAATTTGCATTTTTTTGTGACCTTTCGATGATATTTCAAGTTATTTCTGCAAAATTTTGGCTAAATTCCTGTTTTTTTTTTCCATGATAATGTAACAAAATTAGATATCTTTTTTTTTTTTTTTTGCTAATGATTGATGAAATTGATTTTTATGACAATGGTCTGTCAAAATTCTCGATTTTTGGTGTTTGAAATTTTTGACTGATGAATTTTTAAAGTTTTCGACATCAAATGGCATAAATTTTCTGAAAATTTCAAAATCGGCCCTGTTTTAACTGTGCAGTAACAGTAAAAAATTCATACATAAAATGGGGAAAATATTTTTAATTTTTGGTACTAAAAAAAGTTACAAAAAATAAAAATTGTTTCTTCCCTAAAATTCAAAAAGCAAGATATGCCTAAAACTATTTTGCATCTCATGTTACCAGTTCTTTAGATATCTGATTGTGAAGATCTGCATGTAATTGTTCTAATTGTATCACCTCTTGGACATGATTTTTTTCACTTTCAAGAAGCACTATTTAACAATTTAAAAAAAAAAAAAAAAGCTAGAAAATAGTATATTGAGTCAACAATCCCTGATTTTAAACTAGATTAAGCTGTAATATTCCACTTGAACTTCTGTCTTTGAGTATTCTGGATTAATATAGGGTGGTTAGTTGCCAGTGCTGATTTCTGATGCTGGTACTAACCATAGATATTTTCAAACAAATTATGGATATTTAAAATCTCTATTCAAATACTAAAATAGAAAAAAATCATTAAAATTTTATCTAGAGAATATTTTAAATTTTATCTGAGTGAACACAGGCATGTATTTCTGTTATGAAAACCATGTTTTGGAAGGATAAAAAAATATAGTCAATGATTTTAACTGTTTTGAACCACAAAAATAATGCAATAATTGAATTATATTGAAATTCCTTTCTTCAATGAGATCTACTCCATGCAAAATCTTTTGAGCACATGCGTGATCTGTGCTGCACATCTGAACAAACCCTAAGAAAGTATAGAAGGAGTTATTACATAATTTACTACTTTTTTTTGGATGGTGCCATGGATAGGTTTTGAAGATTGATTATAAATCAATCAGGAAAAACAAAATTATCAAAACAGGAAAAGTTAACAGATGCGTGTGCAATTTGTTGCTAACATTCAGCCATGAAATTAAGTCATTAAAATCCTATATTTACCACTCACTCTCATCACTGGCTGCTTCATTGCCGCAGATTGGTGGCTAGCTGCATATCGCCTCTAACCTCGCTGCTTCATTGCTGTGGATTGGTGAAAGGCTGCAAATACCTTACCCAGCAAATTTTAATAATAATTAAAAAAAAAAAATCTAAATTGAGATTAAAAAATCCAGTTGTGAAGGTGTTAACATCCACACATGATAAAAATTTCAGAGACCTGGGTTTTATAATTTTTGTGTTATCTGCAGTCAGGCAGACAAATAGACATTTCTTATTTTATGTATGTAGATTATGTTATATAATAGTGAGAAGAGTTCCATTATCCTGTTTGTTTTTGTCTTTTTGACAAGCTTTCTTTAATGATAAATATTTGGTTATTTTTTTTTTTACTACTGATATGGATTTTCTTTATAATGTATTAATAAAAAGAATTAAATTTAAAGATTGAACTGAAAATATTTTAAAACTTAAGCCGCCATAAGCATAAAATATTAAATATACCAGAACTCAAAATGTACTGGAGAAAATCAGGACATTATTCCAGTTCGTGAAATGATGGTAAACATTGTTCCAGTTTGAAATTTTTAAAACATATTACAGTAGACTCCCTCAAATCCGCACAGCTTGCGACCAGAGGTTGTGCAGATTTTAGAATTTTGTGGATTTCTGGTCATTGCTTTGTTTATATTTTTTAAAAAATAATTTCAATGTAATTAATAATGAAAAGTATAATGAATGCTTACAATATACTAGTATTAAAATAAGTAATAAGCTAAAATAATAAAAATTTTGATAATTTTTAAAATGATTAAAATACTAAAAGCAAAGGTCAAGTTAATAATCAATAACGTACAGTTAAATATTTATTATAAAGATTAAATGTGTTTTTCCTAAATTATTCAATGATATTTGCCTCATAAAAGTACATTACTAATTCACATCAGTATCGTAAACTAACGAAGCTTTATTTCAGGTTTAGGCAGACTTAATTACTAAAAAAGCTTGATTAATATATAAATATATTTGATAAGATTTCAATTACCAATGATATCAGCAATATTTTGATTATTTTAGAAATAAATTATTCTTTCTTCATGTAAAAACATGAATTCAATAACCTTAACAAAAATTAAAAATTCAAAAATGTATGGAATTGATATAAAACTAAAAAAGAGTCAAATTTTGCACCTACATCTGAATTGAATGTTTCATTGTTTACATCTGTAAATTGTGTGTGGATTTTAGATAGTTGTGGATTTTAGGAGTGCAGATTTGATAGTCTACTGTATTACAGTTTTATGTATGTAGCTTATTGTGCTTAGTGTTTACCCTTCACTGCGCCGTGTGCCACATCTGGCACATACCTAAAAACATTAGAATTCTCATTATGTGCCAGAAATTTGGCCAATAGGATGACTGTAACTGATCAAGAATAGTCCAAAGAATGTAATAACACTTATTTTGTTTATGTGAGATAGCATTTAACCCCCCCCCCCCCCAAAAAAAAAAAAAATAAAATAAATCATTTTTTGAAGAAAAAAAAATTCGACCAAGCTATTAAGGCAAAATTTACTTTCATTATTTTTACTGAATACTTAAAAATATTAATATAAAGAAAGTCGTAGTGTTAAGCAGATAAAATTAATTTAAGCTTGTTTATAATATAGCAATACAATATTTAACAACCCTAATTGTTTATATAGGGTACACGTCATAAAATATAAAATTTTTGCTGAAAATTGGGATGTGAATTTTTTTTACTATTTTTCCCATTATTAGACCGATTTATAGATTTCAAACATTTTTTTTTTTCATAACAATAGAAAAAATCGTGCAGTGAAGGGTTAATGCCTAATAGAATAACGAAAAATTATTGATTTTAATAAACCTCATGATCAACATTAACTTCTTTTTTATTCTGATATTAACTGAATCAAAAAGTTTAGATGCAAGTTAAAGTTGACAGAATATTCAAACATTGAACTAGTAATATAATATTGAAGTATCAACATTTTTTAATACTTTTTGAATTATTGAGTTATATGAGACAGAAGAAAGTTTTGATATTGGCACATTCAACTAGTTTAAATTATTTTTGTATGGTTAGATATATGGTTATGTATGGTTAGATAGTTCTATAATTCAAAAAAAATTTTTAGTCAACAATAATTTTGAAATTGCATTCCAGTTTGTACATTTTTCTATTTCGATCCCTGAAATATACAATAAAAGGAAGTAGAAAAGAGATACTTTTTAGTTTTTAGAAACTTTCAGACATGAATGTATATAGAATTTGATATTGTGATACAGACATTCACTTTTTCTCATTGACCTCTGAAGATGAAAAATTTGCAATGTAGAAAATCAATTGGTTTAATGATAATGCTGACATTATTTAAATTATTTTGTTTATGTCATGCTTGGGGCACATATGGACAAAGAAAAAAATGTCTCACTATCATACATCTTGAATTTTTATATAATAATGATGTAATGTAAAAGTGACAATCCATCTCTTTGTCAATAAAAATCAGTTAAAGTTGAAATAAATGACATATTAGCATGCATTTTGACTTAGTGTTGTTTGATATTGGGAAAATACCAATTTTTCTGTATGGATTTGAACCAAACCAAAATTTATCTATGACAAGATACTGTCTAGTTCAGATCTGTAGAATGCAGCACCTGTGAACGCTATGGCACTCTTTAAAGGCTTTCTTGGCAGTTTGTCACTAAGTTTTTATAAGGATAAAGATCAATTTTAAAGAGTGTTTTTTAAAAAGGTATTTGCATGTATACTTTTAAATTATTAAAAGGTTCTGGCTTCCATGCCCTATAAAATGTTTTGCATGGTTCTCACTCCTTTAATCTCCCACTTAAAAAAAAAAAAAAAAAAAAAAAAAAGTCATTGTAAATTTACTATTTTATATTCTCTTTTTACATAGAGAATTATTTTTACATAAAGTTGATGAATTTACTTTTTTTTTTTTTTTTTTTTTTTTTGGAGCTTTATGTCTACCACAATGAAATACATATCCAACATGTAAGATGTGTGATACATAACACTACCACTGCTAAGTGATTATCGCAAAAATTCTTCCTTTAAATAGAGCAATGATTACTATACAAATATACTGGTGAGAGTTAGCCTCTGTGTTGAGCAGATTTTGCTGGGTACAACTGTGGGATAATACAAGTATTGCATGATTTAGCTATGTGTATAATGGCGCTCTTGTTTACTGAAGGTTTAGACAGAACTGGTCTTGTTTACTATCATGAGAAATAACAATAACTCATAAAATAAACAAAATTTTGTATTTACAAGAAAATACAGTAAGGCAATATGATAATCTAAAAACAAAGTAAGTTAAAGCAATTTTTTTAAGCCATTAAATTAATCTCCTGCTATGCTGCAGGGTTTCTGCTATAGGGTTGATGTGAAATTTTGTGTCTTGTATTATAATTTATTTTATTTTAATTGAATTATTGTGCTTATTTTTTAGATAGTCAAGAACTGGTTCAAAAGTTTCAACTTCAAAAGAAAATTCCTGTTCATAACGGTTGTGTGAACAGTATCTGTTGGAACGAGAACGGCAGATATCTTTTGTCTGGATCAGATGATCAACATCTATCAATCGTGCAAGGCTATGATTACTCGGTACATCTCTTTTAGAATACTTTTTTGTGTATGCACATGAGCTTATACCATTTAACTCTTAAATGCTGTGTGTTGCCTTTTGCCAATGTATCCCATTTAGTCTTCTAAAATGCTATAGCGTTATTAAAATTATGTTGAAGCTGGAATGCCTGATATATCCGATAAAATACATACTGAAAATACAGTAAACTCTGTGAAATCTGCACATTTAGTGACTGGGGGTTTTGTGGATTGCAATGGAAAAGAAAATATAATGCAGCACTGGTATGATATATTTAATAACTAACAAGGAGAGGGTCTGAGGTTTGTGTCACTGAATCGGATAACGTTTGTGTATCGATAGATTATAGCTAGTATATAAATATATGACAGCCATAAAGTGCAACTCTCAAGGGGTCTTAAGAAAATGAGCCTTAAAGTTTATGCTATAGTTTATAATCCGATAAATTTCCTCCTGTGGCAAGCACCTCGATAGTGTGCTGGATTTGAGATTTTGTACCCGAGATCTTACCCTGCTTTTTTAAAGTATTTTTCCTATTATTTATCTTAAAAATGAAAACTGAAAAACATTTTTAAATTGAATTTTGAAAAATCAGACATTTAATGTTTAAATTATTTTAAAAGAAATATTTTCAAAACAATAAAATCAAAAGATTTTATTTCGCCCTATAATTTGTTATGCAATGTGAAAGTACTAACCCTTTTCCTTATCTTATTATTATCATCATGTTGTTATTGTGCCTTCATGTATTATTCATTTAAGATTAATATTTTATTTCTAAAGAATTAATAATAAAATAAAATAAACACTGTAATGGCACTTAAGACCTTAACCATTGGGTGAGTGTGTGTGTGTGTGTGGGGGGGGGGGGGGGGAGTCATCTGAAATTTTCTAGAATGGGATTCTGTAAAAGTACAATATACTTATTTAAAATCCAAGTGTATGTAACCATTCCAGGTCGAATTGTGTATCTATATATTTAAAACACAAGAGCTATCTACTGAACAGATTTTGCTAAGTATTATTATTTTAAAATGAAAACTATGCATTTGTTGATGTGCTACACCAACTATTTTTTTTAAATATTCACATTTTGATTTTTTAATTTAAAAAGTTTTATGTTTTTTTTTTTTTTTTTTTTTTTTTTTTTCCCAAAATGATGGCAATTTGATCCATTGTTTCAGGTTTAAGATTAATAATGAAAAATATTGAAACATATGGTTTTTTGGGGCTTTTTTTTTTTTTTTTTTTTTTGCATTTGTAATTATTTTCAGTAAAAAATTTTATGCATGTGTATATTTTATTTTTAAGAGCAAATAACAATTCATATTTACTGCAACATCACGAGAATATTGTCTGTTGGATTTATTTTATCTTTATGCATTATAACTTTATTAATTTTTCACAGTATATTTAAATGGAAAATATATTTTTATTTGAACATATTATAGTTAAGTATAAAAGTATGTATATAAAGTATGTTTAAAAAGTTTGTGCCAGTGATGTCATATGTAGCTTGAAATGTATTTTTAGTTTAATAATACTAAAGAAAAAATTTATATGATTGTGTCAACATGATGTGATTTTCATTGATTTTTCGTTTCTTAATTCTTACGATATAGATAGTTTATTGATTGTTGAATTATTTCAGAAATGGAGTATTCAGTAAAAAATATCCCCATCATTTGTATTTATAGAAATGATTTGTATTTGTTTAACTGTACTATTCTATGGTACAAATTTTTCATTAATAAAATTTTCATGTTGTTTGTTTGTATGAAGTCTTTTGAAAAATAATGACGATGATCAACATTTTGTCATTTTTGACGAGGGCTATTGCTATATACTAGTCTTTATATATAAAAATCTTCTGTGCGTGTGTATGTAATTGAACTCCTCCTAAACGACTGGACCGATTTTGATGGAATTTTGTGTGTGCGTTCCAGTAGATTGGAGAATGGTTTGGATTCACATTTCGTCGAAATTGATTCAGTACTTTTTTAGTAACTAGGCAAAAACTAATAGTTAGTGATTTTTTGCTAATTAAAAGTGCTATATATATTAAAGAAAGTCAGGATTTCGTATTAATTATAGCACAAAAAAATCTACCAAACCAAAAATCTTGAAAATAGGGTAAAAATACTTCTTATAACATCGAGTGCCGCTAAAAATGAATTTTCGAAAATTTCACCCCTAAGATGAGTAGAAAAAAGAGAATTCCTTAAAAATTGGCTTTTGTAGTTATTTTTCAACTGATAACATATTTTAGTGCATTCTCTCATTCTGAATCGAATGGTGCTAAGCAAATTCGTTTAAATTCAGTAGTTCCTGAGATAATTCAAATTTGTCTAATTTGGCGATGTCTTCGGCTAAAAACCTCAAATTTTCAATGCTTATCTTTATATATAAAAATCTTCTGTGCGTGTGTATTTCACTGAACTCCTCCTCAACGACTGGACTGATTTTAAAGAAATTTTGTGTGTGTGTTTCAGTGGATTTGAGAATGGTTTAGATTCACATTTCGTCGAATTTGATTCAGTACTTTTTTTGTAATTAGGCAAAAACTAATAGTTAGTGATTTTTCGCTAATTAAAAGTGTTGAATAAGTTCGATGAACTGAGTGCGGATGGAATGTCGGAGCGGTCTAAGGCTCCAGATTTAAGCTCAGATTCTTGAAGAAAGAGATCGTGTGTTCGAACTCCACTGCTGACAAACGTGTATGCTTTACCATAATATTTCCTGTATTATAATTTTGATTAACCGACTTCAGACAATAGTTAACTTTTAACTAAAAAGAGAAAAATAAACTTTTCTATCAAAAATTGAACTGACTTCAAAAACTAATGAAGAGTAAAAAATAATTTCCTTACATAATTGTAATAAGAAATTAAATTAAGATCGTAGTGTTTATCGTGCGTATTACCATATTTACGTACATTTATTTGATTTTCTGAAGTCTGTGCCAAGAAGGACAACGCCTGTCGGTGACAGGACAACGTCTGTCGGGTGCGCTAGTGTCATATAAAATGGCTACAATAGCCTGATATAGCACCAGACTTGTTTAGCATAAATTCTTGAAAAATGAATGAAAATCATTTAAAATAATTAAACTTACCTGATCCTCATATATGCTGACTGCAAAGACATTTTTAGTAATAAAACATTTGAAAACAAATATTCAAATTTTAAAGCACTGGTATGGTTGATACTAACATTAATACATTACTGAAGGAGCATCTAGATGAAATTATAATTTTATTTGCAATGTAAAAGCTTAGATTTTCTTTTGTGTGTTTATTTTAATTCAATTACTAGCTGCACCCGTCGAAATTCGAAGGAAAAGAATGTATATTAGATATGATATATATCAGTCTTATATACACAATAAGATACTGAGCAAAATAAACAATTGCCACCTGATAAAATAGGGATAAGATAACTTTTCATGATGGATATACATAAACTTCAGAAAATAACAAAAAATATAAAAAAAACAACTCATAAATTGTCATGTTGGGCTTAACTTCAGCTACAAACCTTTTTTAATGCGGTTTCTAAACCTTAAACATTATTTAAATGCCAAATTATTTAGAAAGTTAATATAATACTTCCACAGACTAATTCAAAAATATCGGCATGGTTTATTTTTTCTCCATTTAAATATTGATTGGTAACTGTACAATAATTATAATATCAATAAAACATTTTCATTATAATAAAAACAGAGTTACTCAGCTGCAAAACCAATCCAGTACACATTTACAGCACTTGCAATAAATTTTAATTTATTTATTGGTTTGTAGCTTCCATGAACTTGTCAAAATTAATTTTATTGTTATGGCAATGAAAACAAAAACGATATCTTTGTAATAAAAATAAAATTTTTGTGTTGTTGCTGATATGAAGAAAACATTAAATTTATTTTAATTTTAAATAATAACTTAATAGAACAAAATGATTTTAATAGTTTTTTATATTATATAAAATAGAAATATCGCAATAACGGCATATCACAGGTTTTATTCCTTTTTTTTTTTTTTTTTTTTTTTTGTATGTGACATCATTTATCCCTTCAGAAACACACATCTTTACCAAAATAAAAGCGTGATTTACGCAGTTATTTAAAAATTCTTTATTTTCATAAAATACATGTTATAATCAAATGGAAAACTGGTACAATTTATAGAAATATATTCACTTGTGCATACCAAGGACCTTTAAATAAATAGAAAAAGTTCAGTTTTTTAGATGCAGGAATAAAAGTCAGTGAATATGACATCATCACTGACACAGCTATAACAATGTATATTATATTCATGGAACAAATTTATCTGGTTTCTGAATGACGACATTTTCTCCATCGACAAAATTTCGCTTTAGATATTATATTTTATTAAAATTTATTTTCTATTATTTTATTTACATAATACTTAATAATATTACTCAGTAAATAATCTGTGTATTGTACTGAGATAAAGGAATTATTATGTGCAATCATTTTATTAGGATTAAATTTTACGAAAACCATTATTTTTTTCTTTGAAATGCGATTACATATTCACCGATGAGATCAAGCTCCTGATTGGTGGAAAGTAATAAAAAAAAAAAAAAAAAAAAAAATTAATATTGTGAGAAAAGCTTAACCTGTTGCCACTGTTTTGAAGAAATGTCATGAAAAATCTTTTAAAATTAAAAATAAAATATAAAAATGGAAATAAATTAAAAATTAGCCAGAATGGGCACATCTGCACATACACAGCTTTCATTTAAAAAAATAGTTATCAAAATCACGCTTTTATCCAGTAGAAAGCTCAGGGTTGATGACTTAAAAACATCTAGGTCTTTTTAAAATATGGATTTTAATTTGCAATAAAACTTCATAAAACTCTTAACATTTACTTCTAATCACCAGTATTCTGTGTAACTGGTTGGGCATCAAAGCAACACCCATTTGACGGATTTATAAAATGTGTGTTCTGGGCAGTGTTTGTGATTAAAAATTGTTAGATTAATCAGATTAAAAATATCAGATCCAATTAAGATAAAAGATTAATCTGAGTTTGAAAAGGGCTGATTATGGGAATGAAATAATAATTCTGCATAAAAATCAAAATGCCTTAAACTTTATATCTAAATGCTTCCATTCCAAATTCTAGATATTAGCATCAAGTTGTGAGGTAATGTATCCCAAATCAGGAGTTGACCTGTAAATTCTTCAAAGTTTTGTTAAAATAATATATCCCATCAGCCATAAATTATATTATTAAATTATGTATTTTTTTCAAATTTGTTAATATTTTATTTATTGTCTGTTTAAGTGTTTAATACTTAAAAAACAATTACATTATAGGTTCTTGCTTATATACGAACTGGACATAGAGCTAACATATTTAGTGCAAAATTTCTTCCAAGTTCAGGAGATTCTCATGTATGTATACTACTATATTTTTTTCAAAATTCTGATTTTCATTTAATTCATTGCCATAGATTGAAGTGCTTTATGCATTATTTCAAAATTAAAATGTTAATTTTTTTGGAATATGAGATAAAATGTTTGTATTTTTAAATGCAAATTTACACTATTGTTTTTTTTTTTTTTTTTTTTCTTTTTCTTTTTATAATTTGTTTAGATATCTTTCAAAGATTTATTTATTTTTATTTATTTATTTTTTGCACTTTTTTTGTGTTTCATAAGTGAAAATATTATGAATACTACAAGTGAGGATTTAAAAAAATAACCGGAATGGCATTGCTGTGGGCTGGATTCATATAGCACACATATTTTCTGCTAGGTGCACATCAGACAAAAAATGCAGAGAATGTTTGTGTATTTATAGCGTATAATTAATATGTAAACCATGGTGTCAATGACTTTAATCAGCTGAATTAATTAGTTAATTTGTTGTGCTTAATATGTGCAGCATTATTAAAGCACGCTGCTTTTTTAAAAAAATAGTGAAAATCACCTGTAGTTGTAGAAAGAGGTCTGGTAAAAAACTATCTCATACCTTAATATTTCTAAATTCGCATACCTAAGACGTAACAAAAATAATAGAACTTTTTTTTTTTGAGAAAAAAAGAATATTAAAACATTTAAGCCAGTTTTCGTGAAAATTTGACCACTTTATTTTACTTTTTGTAAATGGCCTCCATAGTTTCTTTCTCTTGATTTTTTTTGTTTTTTGTTTTTGGTGAATCCAATAATCAGATTGTGCAGTGGGATTTAAGACATTTTTTCATCCCAAATATTGTCCACTGAAGTCAAAAGATTGGACATCCTTTCAAACTATATCTGTTTACTGAAATTAGTTTATGTCATGTTTATTGCTTTCTGTTGCAAATTCTGTTTTGTATGATAAATAAGAGTAGGAAGCCACATAGTAATGATTAAATTATATTAAAATTATTTATTTAGTGGCATTAAAGTTTGCTTATTTTGCAATGTAAATTTAAATCTAATTCAATTCTAATTATTCCTTTATTTTATTTATTTGTAGGTAGTGTCTAGCTCTGGTGATGGTATTATCATCTATTCTGATCTAGAACGATCAGATTCAAGTTTAAATAACAAATTCACCTGCCATAATGGAACAGCATATGAAATCATGACTGTTCCCAATGATCCAAATACATTTTTATCCTGTGGTGAAGACAAAACTGTAAGGTGGTTTGACATTCGGACAAAAACTTCCTGTGACATCGACAACTGCAAAGATGTAATGTTTGATTTTTCATTATTATTGCAAATAATTTTGTATTTATTGAAATACATTTTTCGATTTCATTTGTCTATTTTATATTATACAACTAGCTGACCCGCCCGGCGTTGCCCGGGTCCATAATAATAATCTTAAATGAACTTGAATTTTTTATGATTTTATCTTTAACTCGAAATATGTGTAAATACACTATTAAAAACTTTACCCTTTTGCTGCATCGTCACTCCACCGCTTTTATAGAAAATGATTACTTCAGCTTATTATGGAGCATTCTCATAGGTCTAAAGAGAGATGTTCTATAAAAGCGAGGGAGTGATGATACAGCAATAGGTTAAATTTCTTTACAGTGTAAATTATATTAAATACGTGGCCCCTGACTGTGTCAAAAATTGGTTTAAAAAAAAGTAATATTTAGCTGCAAAAGTACCCAAAATGATTGCAATGGGAAACGCAGGAGGGAATATGGGTCCAACGATTGCATGATTTTCGTGTTAAACTGTTGATATTTATCCTTAAAATTACTGTTAAGTGACTTAATACTTTTTTCACATAGATATCCCAAGTGAAATATTTTGAAATTCAAACTAATTATATCACTCTTAAATACGACTATACCATGAATGAAATCGATTCTCGATGATTAGCTAAAAGGTTAATATATAGTATTATAATTTCAGAGCCATTTTACAAAAATAGGTGCATATTTTTTATCAAACATGCGTAATGTTCATTCTGTGAACAAAACCCTAACCGTAACCTAATTGTATTGTAATCATAACTTGTCTGTAACCTAGCAGTATCTTAACCATAGGCGTAGAGTTTTCAAAATTATTGGAGGGGCTCATTCAGTGACGTAGTCGGGGGGGGGGAGGGGGGGGGAATCTGAACTCCTTTGGAACGAGGAATTAATTATTTCATCGTGAATACAAAAACATTAATTTCTAAGACGAAATTTCAAAAAATAAAGAAAATTCCGTTTTAGACAGGTTTATCGTTTTAGCAGGTAACTTTTTCAAGAATTAATTTAGTTATGACAATGGAATGTTTTAGATTGAGACAGTATCCTTTTATAGACTGCTTTCGTTTATAGAAAAGGTTAAATGTTTATAAAGTGAAATCTGTGAAAAAGTAACTGCAAAGGATCAAAATAATAGGTTTGACAGGTTCCTGCAGACTATAATAAGTATGATTGTATGGTAATCCTTCCATCGGAGTCCAGATGAAAAGTTGCAAATATTTGTTATAGACATGTTCCGTTTTGGCAGGTTTTAATGTACATATAACACACATATATATATATATAGATATATGTTAATATATCAAAAATCGGAACTGAACCGGACCTGTGAACCTACCTCGGCCCTACTGTGAATCAGAACTGATCTTAATCAGAAAAATACTGTAGTACCATTGAAAAAATTACGTGGAAGGTACTTCTACAGTTTATGATTTTGAAGAACACTTCTAATTTTCAATACACCTTTTAAGGCAGAAACCAGAAACCAAACAAATGGAATTTTACGCCTTCTAATTCCGTCTTAGTCTTAGTAGGTTTCACTATACATATATATAAACATGAAGAAAAATTCTAGACACCCCCTTTCCTTTCTGAAAAGAAACCCCCGCTACATTACTAGGTTTAGCTCAAAAATTCTTTTACGTGTAAACAAGAGGATATTAGTCGTTGGGGACCACCATAATACTTTACCCATTATGGCTATGGATAATATAAAATATGAAAATAAAATATATGTAAACTATTTATAAAATGCGTCGTAATTCTTAAATAAAATTTAAACGTATACAGTAGAACCCCGATAATTCGGATTAATTGGGACCGGACCCAATCCGGATTATCGAAAATCCGGATTATCCGGAGAATTAGAAAAAAATGAAATAAAATAAAACATATTTACAAAAAATCATCTTTATGTTAAACTTATTGAATATTTACAGACAGTAAAAATGTTTACTTTGCTTAATTCTTCTGAAAAGATTTCAGAAAAAGTTTTTTTGATTCAGAATACGATGATGAAATAAGTTAATGTTATGGAAATTAGTCAATCGCTTCTCAAACTTGAAAAAAAATATGACTAAACCGATCCGGATTATCCGGAGATCCGGATTTGCGGGGTCCGAATTTGCGGGGTTCTACTGTATTTAAATATTTTTAATACATAGTAATGCTCTACTACGGAGTTGCGGGTCTACTTCATTATCCCATCGACCCATTTCGGCAAATTATATAAATCGCCAAACTACTCGTAAATTACATACATTGGCATAACTTTTTATTTAAATAAAGAAAAAACAAGTAAACTAGTAAAAGTTTAATAAAAATACAAGTAAAACGTCGAAATCAATATCACTTGATGACATAACAAACACATGTAACTCGTTTAAAGTCAAGTAAATATGACATTTACCATAAACTATTATTGACATTTAATTTTATATTTAATAAGTGATAGTTAAGCGTAGAAAGCAACAAAGTGCAAAATGTCCAAGTCGGGGATCGAACCCGGAACTCTTGGAATAGCACTCTCCCATTTACGTGCTCTACTATTTAAGCTACGAGGACGATGCCCAGCTTGGCATTCTCACTCATTTGTTGGTAAGGCTGCAACTGCGGCACAAGATGGAAACGTTCTCATGAGCACACAAACCTGTGGCATAACATGAGACATACAAAGAGACCCAGCAACGGTGGACATATATATAATTTTAATTAATTTTTCAATTAATTTTTTCAATAAGTGAAAATACGCTTGAAATGATTGAATATTTAATAAGTGGACCATCACGTTACTAATTAAGAGTAGAACCAACTGGTTCTTATGCTTAACTAGCAATGTGATGGTCATTTATCAAATATTCAATCATTTCAAGCGTATCTTTACTTATTGAAAAAATTAATTGAAAAATTAATTAAAATTAAATGAATATTTAATTTTACTTACCCATCATACGTAGTATAGGGTAAGTCTTGCAATCGTTTTGAAAATCGAAAAAAATTTTTTGACGGATTTACACGTTTTAGATAGTGGAGATTCCGAAAAACATATTTTTAGAAAAAAAATTTTGCCGTCCGTCTGTCTGTCTGTCTGTCTGTCTGTCTGTCTGTCAGTCTGTCTGTCTGTAAACGCTCTATCTCCCGAACAAATTGAGATAGAGACTTGAAATTTTGTATGTAGTTAGTATGTAAGAATGGGACGAACCCTATTTAATATCAGCAACCTCGATTATCCGGAACTATTTTTTTCGGACTCTCGAAAAATTCGTTCTGATGAAAGGTATATAAAATTTTTCGAATTTTTTTGTTCTAAGTAATGGACGTAAAAGGCAATAAAATAACACACATTTTGCATATAGAACGAAGTCGATCGGATTATTAGTTGCCGAGATATTTGTAATCTTGTTTTCTACATTCTTCGATTTTTCATGACCCTGTACTTCATTCAAATTTCAATTCAGAAGTATATTTAAATTGGAAATGAGACGCTTAATCCGACGCAGTTAATTGTTAGTTAATAAAATTATTATTTTTGGAGTTATAAGGATAATTCTTTTACGCAGTTCGGTACTACTTGAGTAGTTTGGCGTTTTATATAATTTGTCGAAATTGGTACATCAGCAGTTCTTTCATATAGCAGTACTATGTATATTAACAATATTTAAATTTTGTTTATGAATTGCAATGCATTGTATAAATAGTTTCACATGTTTTATTTTCATATACATATCCATGATGGGTAAGTATTACGGTGGCCCCCAACGACTAGTTTTAGTTAAGCGATAGTTTTTTGGTCGACAGGATAATCAATTAATACCGAACTGCATAAAAAAATACTTACAACTTTAAATGATAATCCTGTTAACTAGCAGTTTATTGCGTCGGATTAATCGTCTCATTTCCAATTTTGAATGAAATACAGGGTCAAGAAAAAGCGAAAAGTGTAGAAAATCGGATTACAAATATCGCGGCAAGTCATTATCTATATTTTTAAATATTAATTTCATTTTATTATAATTTTTTTTAAATAAATTTCATGGAAAGGGGAACGACCGAACTAGGACATTCTAACAAACATTTAATCTAATCAGGATATTTTGAATTTTATGAAATTTCAAATCTTTCAGATACTAAAACTCCGTCTTGCCATTTTTAGAGTACAGAATATCTGAAATTACATAACGGTATAGTATAAAACTATAAAAAAGGAATTTTTTTAAATGTCCTTCATTAAATCATAATTGCTGTTATGTCTATTTTAAATCATTTTTAACATCATTAGATTTAAATAATAATAATGCAAATAAGCTTAATGATAGCTTTTTATGCATATAAAAGGAAAAAATAGCAATAAAAATAAACAAAGGAAAATTTATAATTGAAATAAATGGTCAAGCGCGAACATTACTCACGCTCAGAGGAATCCATACAATAAATGTATGAAATATTAAATGTTTTATTAATAAAAATCGTTGCTAAAAGAATGGTAAGACTATATAAAAAACTATATAACGTAGAGTCGAGTATTACTGTATTACTAGAAAAGTATGAATATGAATAAGTATACCATAAAAGCCCAAAGAGGTTGACACGACAAGAGGTCTGTACGGGCCCGGACCTGGCCCGTAGTCAGGCGGAATGGTTCCGAATATTCTAATGGGCCGGGCCAGAAAAAAATTTGAACGGGCAATAAGGGCAGGGCCATGCCGATGAAAAAAAAATAGCGGGCCTACTGACCTGTTATGAAGATTTAAACAAAAACGATATAATATGAGCTTTTTTCAATGAATATGGCTTTAACGAGAATAAGTATAAATGTGCGTCGCGAGTCGATACTAATTTGACAAGAAGACAAGAAGACACCCCACCGGGACCCCAACCGTTAGGTTTATGGGTTTTTACGTCACGAGGGAAAAGTCCCTACCGCCATCCAACGAACACAAAGGCAATATGATACGCACAAACTGACAAGAAAATAGTAACAATAATAAAAATTACAACTAAAACAGTAATCTGTTTTGGAAAAATTACAGATGCAGTAAACAGGCAACATCGCCAACTGCCAACCCGATAAATTATTATATAATAATAAACTAAAATTAAACAGGTAACAAGGCATACAAACATTAATAATAGCAACAAACATTAATACAAACATTGTCAATACGCTACAATAAAAAAAATATAAAGAAAGACAAATTAAAAGTACAAATAAATAAAGAATTACAACAAGAATAATGATATTTACAGATGAGAAAAACTGAATCCACTGAGTTTAAATTACAGATAAAGAAAGCTGACTATAAATTCATAGCATTAACATCAATACTAGGCTAACACATCACTACTTATAATGAATAATTGAATAGAGTCCATTCAAAATATTATAATTGTCCTTAAGTTTATGGTAATTTAAACAGTTCATAAGAGTCTTTTTCATATTCTGCCTATAAGATAAATCTCTATCAAATTTAAAATGATGGATCATGAGTTTGCATTTACCGAAAATATAGTGTTTCACGTTTCCAATAGAGCCACAATCACAGCGATCCGAAGGTCTTTTACCTATATTAAAATAAGTAGGATGGAAAGCTTCCATGACTTGTAAGGTAAAATTGTACCACTTCTTTTGTGCAAAGAAAATCTAAGTCAACTTTATTAAGAACTGCATACGTATCTCTTCCAACTGTAGCTGTCTGCCATTGATTTTGACAGTCTGCAATGGATTTTTGTTTTAAATGTCGTTTCAAAAAAGAAATAGGATACGGAACTGAGGCATGTACGTTCGCTGACCCTTTTAAGATAACATTTTTGGCTATCTTGTCTGCACGTTCATTGCCCTCCAGACCCGCGTGTGCCTTTATCCAGCCGATGAAAATCTGTTTATATCGATTAGAATTTAATATATTAAACATATCTTTGATAATGATATTTGACGGAAAAAGTCTCTGCAGATCACATACTGAAGACAGACTGTCGGAGTATAAAATTGCATAGTTGAAGTCAGAATTCATAAACCAGTCTATCGCAAATTTGATTGCTGAAAGTTCTGCTTGATATATAGTATTATAGCTCTTTAAACTGATACCATAAGCCATAATGAAACTGCCGTTATAAAAAACAGTGTATGCTGCTGATGTACCCTCTGACATATGAGAACCATCTGATGTATATATGATTGGATAGAGCGATTTTGGAACACACACTGTCACATCTTTTATAAAATGAAGATTCTGCAGGTGGTTAAAATCTGGAAAATCAAATGTTTTTAATTTATTCATAAAATCCTTGCCCTTAATAACTACGTTATCAAGTTTAATATTATCATGATTATGTAACACAGCATACTTCTTAGCCATACACCTCAAAGTGATTAAAATTGGCATAATTCCTGTTATTACTCGTAAAGCTTCAGTGGAAACATTTCGATATGTTTTGATGATTGACATGAGTCGAATTCTCTGACATGAATTCAATCTTTGGACACCATTAGAGTTCAAATCATTCACCCAGACTTCTGCACCGTAAGCAATCTGTTTTTCAATTACCAAACGATACCATTGCTTTTTATAATAAGTGGCAAGTCCCTTATCCCGATGACCAGTCTTTCTAATGCCAAATGTAAAATTTCGAACATTCTCTCGAACAATATCCAGATGGTGATACCAGTTGAAACGGCTATCTAAATTAAAACCCAGATATACAATGTGTTCTTTAACTGGAATTGAATTGCCTCTCAGCTTAAAAATTGGGCGTCTGTTCTCCAACGTGAATCTTCCCATCATCATAGCTAAACATTTATCAACACTTAAATTAAGTTCAAGACTGTTACAAATTCTATCAAAAGTGTTAACAGAGTCATTAACTGACAACTCAAGAGCTCGTCTTGTATCCGCACCTTTAATAACTATAAAGTCATCTGCATACGATATAATGTGAGAATGTCTTTTCTTATATTCCTTAATAATTTTGTCTGCAAAAATAATCCAGATGAACGGACCAAGGCATGATCCTCGAGGACAACCACGAAAGGCGGTGAACCACTTAATGGCATCCGAATAACGGAAACCAATTTTTCTATTAGACATATAATTCTTCAGTGTTGATTTCAAATAAATTGGTATAGGCAAATCATCAATGAGCTCTGCTAAAATGTTCCAACATACCATGTCAAATGCGCCTTCAATATCCAAGGACACAATCGTGCAATACTGTTTTCTGGTGAGAACATCCTTAACAATTTGCTTAAGTGTAGCTAGTGCAGTCACCGTTGAGCGACCCTCTCTGAATCCGAATTGCATATCTGAGAAAAAATTTTTAGATTCCAAAATGGTCATCACACGGATTTTAATGATCCGTTCCAAGACTTTACCAAAAATGGAGAGTAAAGTGATAGGACGGTACCCTCTGGGTGATTTAGCTGATTTGTTTCGCTTTCTGAAAAATATGACGACTCCTGCTTTCCAGCATTCCGGAAAATGTCCCAAGGCAATACACTTATTAAAGATAGCACAAACTAAGTCTGGAAATTTATTGCAGATATTCTTGACAATTATAGCGTCCAAATTATCAAAGCCAGGTGCTTTACCATTTGCCTGTTGGGATAAAGCAAATTTGATTTCCCTTATGTGAATATTAAAAAAGTCATCGTCATTTACATAATTTCTAGAAGAAATAAATTCATAAATTGTATTTGGAACATCGTTTGTCTTAAAATGCTCAGCCATCAACATATCTGCGACTTCATCATAAGTAGTAAAAGGAAACGAACCGTCCAAGGAAGTAAATATCAGATCTGAGAACTTTAAAGATTTTCCTGAAACGAATTTATATAAATTACCAAAAGAATTTTGTGTCCGTTCACAAAAATTGCACCATGATTTGATACTAATTTGACAACATCAATACTGAAATGTATCTAGTACATCGGAGTTACTTTGTGTCTAACCCATGCTTAATATTTTTTAGCTCACTTGTGACGCGCCAAAATCACGCTTACATTTTTTTTTTTTTTTTTTTTTATAGTCGAACCGGGCCGGAACTAGACTTAATTGTTCTCAAGATGTGTAGGGCAAACGTGTTTTATGAAAATATTAATAGCGATAAAGAACTTACGTTAGCGTAATATTTGGATATATACTTCTTAGTAGTTCTTAAATTCATTTCTCAAAAACGCGAATGTTTGGCTGAGTAATTTTTAGCTGTAAAGGTATAAAATTGAGAAGCCTGACAATTGAAGGGATTTGGAATCGAATAGCGTTTTCTATTTTTTTTTGGTAAATAAGATACTTGTTGAAATATAAGAGATTCTTGTCACGTGATTTCAGATTTTTCTCCCTTCCCATGCTCGCTTCTGGAAATTCGATTCAAAACGCTAATCTTGAGCGTATTTTCTTAAATTGCTTGTATAAAAAAAAAAAAAAAAAAAATAGATAACGCTAATCGATTACACAGTTTCTGAATGAAAACACCTGCTATTCATAAGCATTTCCGAAAAGAAATGAATTCAAAAATGTATCAAAAAGTAGGTCCTTTGGATTTGAGGAAGTGTTTAACAAAATGAGAAATATTTTCTTAAACCATCTTTTTATTACACAGCTTCAAAAGTTATTATGTTTTTGATTTTCTTTTTTATTCTTTTATTCTAAATTATATTATTTTTTTTTACTGAATCTTTATTTGAATGTTGAAAGTCTAAGAATCTAATTAATCATTAATGTTGCTAATGTGTCTTTTTTTTATAAAATATACTGTAAAATTATCCCATAAATACATGTTCTTTAAAGAAATTTCTTTTCTTTAAAGAAATTTTTATTATATAATAAAAATCTGTTTTTTTTTTTTTTTTTTTTTTTTTGTAATATTCGAAATTGTACTGGGCTGGGCCTCGTTTCACTGGTATCTGTACGATCCTGGATAGAAATGTAAAAATATAAACAGGCCGGTCCGGTCCGGGCTAGGGCCTGGAAATTCCTCTGTCACGACCAAAAAAATTGAAGTTCAGGCTTAGCAAGTTAGCAAAAGAAGGAGGGGTGGGGATAGTTCTTACTTTATTAGGTTTCGGTCAGTGGACGAAAACCGTCCCGAATTCAAATTTCGGGCCTGGCACAGATTCGAAAAAACTTTTAATCTGATAATTTATGCAACACAAAAATAAATTATTTAAAATAATAAATAAGAACAATTGAAATAGTCGGAATTGTGTCAGGCCAGATCGGTCCGCGGACGGGCTTGTTTTCACCGATTTCTGTACGAGCCGAGCCTATAAACATAAAAATATAAACAGGCCGGTCCCGGGCCTGAAAATTCCTTTCGACACGATCAAGAAAAACTGAAATGCAGGCTTAAATTGAGTTTGAAAAAGTAGGGAGGGGGGATGTAGGCTAGAGATCTACAAGAGTCGGGCCTCGGACCAAAGCCCGAGCCCGCCCAGTCCGCGGACCGGGTTCAAGCCGATTTCCATCAATGGTATTCGGGCCGGGCCGAGCTTAGTCACTAATCGTTTCGCGCCAGGCCGGGTCTATCTTATTTTTTTCCGTACGAAGCCATGCTTGATTTCATTCTTCCAAGTCTTCACGGACCAAAATAATCAGCTCTGGTTGAATCATTCCGTATGAAAACCCTTTTCTCGACCTAGCCAAGTCTGTTCAAAAATCAGTAAAATTTTGCTTGGTCTAAAAATTTTTGCAAAAGAGGCATATACTTTTAAGACCTCTTTTTTTTACAATTAAACATTAGAATTTATTCTTTTTAAAGAACCGTAGATTTCTACGCTTATTAAAATAGAATCAAACACGTAAAAAAAAAAAAAAAAAAAAAAAAAAAAAAAAAAAAAAAAAGCCTGGGACGGAATTTTTTTTAAACTGAAAATTGGAAATTCCTTTTAAACTGTTCATCCGTGCAAAATGAATACAACAATATGCAAGAAAGAAAAATATTAAACATTTACACCTGCTAAAAAGGGAATTTTTTTTTTTTCAATGCGATTTCGTCTTAGAAATTTTTACTTTTATCATATACCATTTTTTAGATTTTTATGTCTCCATTGTATGGAATATGGATTAATAATACTGATAAAAACTGAAACATTTACATACAACAAACAAAGGTTCATTAAAAGCATAAATATCGCAGCCTATGGCACTTCTGCATATGAAGAAAAAAAAAAAGAGAGAGAGAGAGAGAGAAATAAAAATAAGTTTTTTTTTTTTAGAACTCTTCCGTAAGAGTAAAGATCAATGTTCTGTAGAAATTCACTCGGGCCGGGCCGGGTTTGGGCCGAAATTTTAACTTTTTTCTGGGCAGAGCCGAGCTCGGGCCTTGTTTTTAGCAATTATATCGGGCCAGGTCGGGCCGCTAATTTTCTTCTATGGAACCGCGCCGGGCTCGGGTCAAAATTTTAACTTTAATAACGGGCCTGGCCGGCCAATTTTTTTTCTATGGATCAGGCCGGGCTCGGGGCCTGGAAATTTTGGCTCGTGCAGTCCTCCAATGTAGGCTATTTTTATAAGGTTGCTGTCAGTCGAAGAAAACCGTTCCGAGTTCAAATTTCGAGCCCGGCCCAGGTCCGTGAAAACTTTTAATCAGATAACTTAAACAACACAAAAATAAGTTATTTAAAATAATAAATAGGAACAATTGAAATAGTCGAAATTGTGCCGAACCAGATCGGGCCGGGCCTAGAAATATAAAAATATAAACAGGCCTGGCCAAAATAACTTCCCTTTCGTTCCGGAACCGGACCTGAAAATTCCTCTAGACACGACCAAGAAAAATTGAAATTCAGACTTAACCTGAGTTTGCAAAAGAAGGGGATGGGAGAATGTAATTCTACTTTATTAGGTTGCGATCAGTGGAAGAAAATTGTCCCGAGTTCAAGTTTCGGGCCCGGCACAGGTCTATGAAGACTTTTAATCAGATAACTTTGACAACAAAAAATTAATTATTTAAAATAATAAATAGGAACAATTGAATACTTACTGTTTATCGGAACTACTAAATGCTTAAGACGTATCCGTTACTGCACGAGACGGCTTGGTAACTTTAGACAATGTTAATAGATATTTGTCCATCTGAAATTTTCCCGCCTATTTTTGATTCGACACTATTGAACTGACAGTTTTGGTTTGGTCAGTAGGAAAACTCCTCTTTACTCCCCCACCTGCCATCTCCTGAGTTCTTGGAAGCTTCAAAATCAAGACCTTTTTATCCAAGGTCAAAAGGCCCCTTCTAGATATGTTTGAAAAAACGCAACGTATCGGACACAGTCTACTTTATTTATTGCCCTCTATGTAGCACGAATCAGAAAAATGTGATACTTCCTAGAAACCATGTTCACCGTCCAAAGAATAAAGAAAGAAAGAAAAAACTCCATGGAGACTGCTTCGTTTCACCCAAGCAATATACGGTGGAAGTTTTTTTAGGCTGTTTTTGTCGTTTATAAAGTATAAAAATAAATAACAAATTTAAAGAAAGATTTTTTTTTAAACAATATACGCTGAAAAATTCTATTTCAAAATTTGAATTTTTTCTATAATGGTTGAAGCCAAAAAATACAGCCCATCTGGAAAAATTATTGGAGGGGCCCGAGCCCCATGGGCCCATACAATTCTACGCCTATGATCTTAACAGTAATCTAACTGTAACTTAAATATACCATAAATGTAACCTGGCCATCACCTTATCATAACCTACCCATAATCTAACCACAACCTAATCGCAACTTAACCTAACTATAACTTAACCATGACCTAACTGTAACCTAACCGGAAAGTAAATATAACCTAAGGCTCACCGGAACGTAATCGCAACCTAACTGTTACCTAACCATAACCAAGTTCTAATTTAGCACTAACTATAAACGAAATATATTAACCATCTCGCGCTAAGTACTTAGTTTCACTTTCCACCGATACGGAGCGCATTATGTTTTGTAGAACATCCGAATTTTAGATTCGGATTGGATTCATGTTCATGGAAATTATTTTGTCTTCTTCGGATACGGTTATGATTGTTTGGAATATTTTTGTTCAGTTTAGATTCGGTTCATTTCAGATTTAGTGGGGTTTTTTTTTCCCTTCAAATGAGATTTTTAAGTTCGGTTCGGGTTGTACTTCCATGGAAATTATTTTACATAGTTCCAATGAGGTTATACTTCACTGAAATATTTTTGTTAGGTTCAGATTAGGTTTGGTTCAAATTTCGGGATTTATTTTTTTTTTACAGATTTTCTGGTTCGGATTGGGTTTATGTCCATGGAAATTATATTGTCTTGTTCGTATTTGGTTATAGTTATTTGGAATATTTTCGTCGGATTCAAATTTGGTTCGATTCAGATTTCAGGTTTTTTTTTTTCAAATTGATTTTTAAGGTTCTGGTCGGATTCATATCCAGAGAAATTATTTTGTCTTTCTCGGGTCCAGTTCTGGGTCTTTGGAATATTTTTTTAGGTTCAGATGTTATTCAATTCAGATTTCGGTTTTTTTAATGGAATTTTTAGCTTCAGGTTGGGTTGCGCATCAACGGAAATTAGTCTGCAATGTTTGCAGAAGGATAATAAGAATATATATAATCCGTTTGAATATATAATCCGAATATATATAATCCGTTTGAATAAGGATATGCTTCTCTGGAATATTTTTGTCAGATTCAGATTTAGTTCAGTTTTTTTGGTTCGGATTGGGTTCATGTTCATGGAATTTTTTTGTCTTGTTCAGATCCGGGTATGGTTCTGTGGAATATTTTTGTCAGGTTCATATTTGGTTCGATTCTAATTTAAGATATTTTTTTCAAGTGGAATTTTAGGTTCGGATCGGGTTCATGTCCACGGAAATTATTTTCTCTTATCCAAATCCGGTTATGGTTCTTTCGAATATTTTTATCGGATTCAGATGTAATTTGCATTAAATTTCACGTTTTTTTTTCAAATGGAGTTTTTAGGTTCGAATCAGGTTTATGTTCACGGAAATTATTTTGTCTTACTCTTATCGGATTATAGTCCTTTGGAATATTTTTATCGATTTCAGGTTTCGTTCTCGTCATTTTTCGGGTTTTTCAAAGAAAATTTTTAAGTTCGGGTCGGGTTGCATATACACAAATATTATTTTTCCTTGATCGGATTGGGGTATGCTTCATTTGAATATTTTTGTGGGATTCAGATTTCATTCGGGTCAGATATCAAATCCATAGTTTTTTTTCAAATGGAATTTTTAGGTTCGGGTCGGGTTTATGTTCAGGGAATTTTTGTCTTGCTTGGATCGGAGTATAGTCTGTTTTTTTCTGGTTGGGATCGGGTTATGTGTTAATACACCTAAACATTATGTTTTGCTACTATTCTCTTAGTGACTATTTTTGATACATAATTTATTTTGCTATTTGATAATTTATTACTGTGTATGAATCGTCTGCCGATTCGAACAATTGTACGTCAAACAGCCATTTCATTTTTGTTTTAAAAACAAAAACGAAGTACCAACGATCTGACGTAATAGCTGTATTCAAAAATCCTAAGTTAAACTGACTTTTTGCCAGTCTTTCAATTTTAAAGGTCTTTGGGGGAAAAAAAACAATCACTTTTGAAATGTCAATATCTCAAATTTTTTTCTTTCATAGAGTAAAAAGAAATTAATAGATTGGAAATATTATCTCTGGAGGTGATTCTAAAAATGTAACCCTACATTAAGTCCAATTAAGTACCAACAAAAGTACGTGCTTTGACACGCCTATCAATTGAAACAGGTTTAAATTCGTATTTTTTTGCTCTTGTTTCTTAAAAAGAACTAATCTATCGCTTCACCGGTAAAAATTTATTAATTATTTTATCATATGTGTTTTAAATATCAATATAGAAAATTATTTTAACGTTTTGCTTGAAAATATAACATTCTTTTGTTAATACATTAAAATCGTCTGCAGTCAGAAATCTATATTTTAGATTAATATTTATTACTTAAGTTTTCATACATGATTTTAAAAGAATTAATTTGATATTTAATTATTGCTAATTTTCCAATTTCCTTCATTTTAAAAGCGAACATTTATTTTAATAAATAATAATAGAACAAAGACCATTTTAAAAATTTGCTGTTTCCTCTTAAAATATGCTTCAATTGTAATTCATTTCTTTCCATTCGTCTTATAATACAAAATCCCTTCCACGTCCTTTTGTTTGGCACATTAAAATTTGAGCGATAAATGGTTTCACATTAAAAAACTTTTTTGAGGCTTACTTCACCTTCACTTATCTCATTCCTCTATGGGTTTCTTTAATTCTGTCTCAGCTTTCTTATTACTTCTGCGAAAATTTTTACACAACCAACCAACCGTAAAGAAACGAAAGAGAAAAAAATTGGAAAAAGATGATTTTTTATGAGAGTGACCTCTCGATATTAATTAATTACTCAGTTAATAATTAGAATTTCGAAATTCTGAAGCTCAGGTGCATCAGGAGAGATTTAGGGCTATTCTCAAAAAAATTTTGAGCTTCGTACATGCTGTAAATTTTGCTAGCCATCGCAGACACACACACACACAGAGCGTTTTGTTCTTTTATTAGTATAGATGGTGCATTACAGTGGTCCTTGAACACAGTTCATTCTAAAAAAACTGTTCAAAAAATAAATTGCTCAAAAATTAAATCCCATTTTCGCATAAGAAATAATGAAGATACAATTAATGACATTACCGTTAATCCCCCCCCCCCCCCCAAATGTGGCGAAAAATCGTGCAATAGTTAGAGGAGGGCGCTTACACGGGATTTTTGATTTTTTTGCGTTCGTTCAACAAAATTTACAGGAATGAATCATGATAAAATTAATGAATCATTGAATGAATCATGAATTTTGATACTTGGAAAAAATTTTGGTTTAAAAAAAAAGGTAAATTCTGTCAAAAAAATGCAGAAAAAAGGAGAAAATTGTAAAAAAAAGCCAAAACAAGCATGAAATCAATTAAAAATCCTGAAAAAACGCACATTTCATCAAAGATTCAAGATTCATACATTTCATAATGATTCATCCCACTCTCAATCACCTTTGAGAATCGGGAGGGAGGGCGCTTTCTTGGGATTTTTTGAAAATTTCAAATTCTTTATAAAATGGAGAGGGCGTTTGATCAGGAAGGGCGGATTAACAGGATTTTACGGTAGTTCTTTCCTCTCATGTTACTTCCTGTATTTATGTATTTCAAGTACTATGCATTACTGTGCAGTGCAGAAAATTAAAAAAAAAATTACATGGCATTAGATAACTAGCAGGCTTTGCGTTTTATGCTGGTCGGATTTCTATAACCCTTTAAGACCCGAAACATTTTCATCATTAAATATTATATTCCTCTGGTTATTAACTCTATACTAACCCTAATGACACCTAAAAAAATAATTTAAAAAATTTTCTCGGCCCCCTAGAGCGTGAAGAGTATCCGCACGATTGTGCGGGTTGGGCTTTTTCTGTGAAAGCCGCACCTGCACGATTGTGCGGGTTGGGCTTTTCCTCTGAAATCATTATTTATTACATGTTAAGATTTATGCATTTTCTAGCTCTAAATGGATAGAAGAGAGAAACTGAACCAAAAAAAATTTACAAATATGGTAATTATTGATGTATTATTTTTTATTTTATGAATTCGTTACTTTTTTACAGTGAAAATCTTTAAAACATTTTTTTTGACATACACAAATAAACGTTGCATTTTTCACAATGTTTTTTCGAACTTTTTTCGCAGTTTCCAAACCTGCACTTGCGAAGACTTGAAATGTCATCAACACATGTGAAATGGTTCGCTCTAAAGCCTAAAAAAGAAGGAAAAAAATAATATTGGAGAAGTACTTATCGACTTAAAAAAATATTTTAATTAATTTTAAAATGTTTGTTATATTTTTAAAGTTTTTATTTATTATATCGATTTAATTTCTTCTATAAGTCTATAACTTTTTTTTTTTTTGTTACAATTTAAGAATTGAAAAATATACTTGCAGTTGCGTGAAATCTAATGTTCCAGGATGAGGTACAGAAATGAACTTTTTAACAGTCCACTTGTATTCCTTTTTTTTCTTTTTTCATTCTTTTAGTATTTTCCGAAAACGCCTTGGAGGTAGAACTTTGGAAGATGAATTCAGGAGACTTTGAAGAGGAAGAATGATCCAAAATTGTCATTTTTTCTTCATCGAGCTCATCTGAACTTGATTGTCCTTCTAATAAATCTGCTTCAAATGTTTTGTCCGTAACATCGTCATCATCCGAGAGATCACTAAACTCAGAATCTGATTTATTCATCAATTAAAATATTTCTTCTTGAGTGAGAATTCTTTTCCGTTTAGACATCTGAAAAAATATTTTATTTTGCTTTATTAAAAGTTAACAAAGTACTGCATAAAAAATTAGAAAAAGTATTTGAAAATTTTATTAATTAAAAAGAAAAAAAGTAAAAATTATTTTAAAAAAAGGGTTGTTATCTATGACAACACCCAAGAAAAAAATATAGTATTAATTATATAACAGCATACTTCGTTTTATTTTGGCTGTCATCAAAATTGTTGAAACAGAAATAAAAATGAACATTGAAAAACACTTACCTTTACTGTAGCACTGACTAACGTAACGCCCAAGTTGCACGATCGTGCGGGTGACGAAATCTTGAGTCCTAAGAGCAAAATAAATAGTCTATAATTAATGTTTTTTATTATATTATACTTATTTAGACATTAAATCAAAAATATTTATCTAAGCAATTAAAAATATATTGATAATTACCTTTTTACGACAGATAAAATGATGAGCTATATCCGTTGTATTTGTAAACAAAGCTAGACATGTCACCTGAAAGTAAAACATGGACTACTACCGCAATCTGTTGATAAAAAAAGATACTTTACTCTTTCTGCTAACCGGAACAATCGTTCAATTTGGGTTTATATTACATACGACTGTTTCAGAAGCAAAAATTTAAATGTATGTCTAACCCGCACGATCGTGCGAGCTGGGTCTTAAAGGGATAAATGAACTTTGAATCAAACAAAATATATAGGTGAAGTTGACCTTTTTTTAAATGTTTGCAGTATGAAACTTCACTTGAAATGTTTTCCTACTTTGCTGTAAACAAATCACTATTGCACTATCATATTTTTTAATATGTAAGACAAAATTTGGCTGTTAATTTCAGACTATTTAAAATTGATCATTTATAGGATGATTTGTTAACCCCCTGACTGCCAGCAAAAGGATAAAATTGTAATGTTGTTTTCTCAGTAATTTATTAAAAATATTAAAAAAAGATGTTTTTTCCAACCTGATACAAAATATGTTATTACGTATAGGTGTATAATCTTTTAGAGTATTAATACTAACCTAATTTTTCAAAACTTGGTTTTATTTGTAGAATTATATTAACTGAAATATTGTTTATGTTGCAGTGAAACCTGTAGCTTAGTGTGCGAAAAAATCCGGTCAGGGCAGTCAGGAGGTTAAAGAATGATATGCAATGTATTAAAATCATCTCTGTAAAATTATCTAACTAATAATTCAAATTTCATCACAATTTATATTATAGAGTAGTACTTTTAAGAAAGGCTAATCTTTCATAATCAGAATTATCTGATTATAGAATTTCCTCCCATAATTCTATAACTAAGTAATTTGCAATATACTAAAACAATCTCTGATAAAGTATCTATCTAACAGTGCAAGTTCCATCAAAATCCAATCATATTCATATTTCAAGATCATTTAAGAATATCACTACGGGCACAAGCAATGCTGGGTGGCTCAGCTAGTATTTTAACTGAAGTTTTCTGTTTTATTTTTTGAACATTTTATTTGCATTTTAATATAGTGATTTCATTTCTTTAACCATTAAAGATGTAATGTGCTGTTCTAAAAAGGGAAAAGTTGACTGTTGCCAACATTATTTCTTGAATAAGTGAAAAGTACCAAAAAAAAATATGTACTTTTTTTTTAAATCTAAAATATGTATTGTATTTCATATGCATGTTGTTTGAGATCGTATATTTGTAATCTTTTTTTCAGGATATTCTTATATATAACAAAGCACCTGTAACATCAATTGCTGTGAATCCACTTATCCCTTACCAACTCGCTGTTGGTTGTGCTGATTCTTCCGTCCAAATATTTGATCGGAGAATGCTTTCAACTCGAGCTAACACTGGTTAGTTAATTTTTAGCATAATTTTAAAAAATATATATATATATTCACATAGTAGCTTGTCATTTGTATTGTTCCCCTGAATGAAAAATTATAATTGATATGGGTAATTTATTATATAAAGGTTATTCAGAAACTAAGTTTTGGAGTGTAATAATATCTGCAAAAGAGAAAAGATAGATGCTGTTAATCTGAATATGTGATAATGCATTTTCAATGATTGAAAAATATGTCATAAAAAAAGTAATGATAAAATGCTGACATTTATAAATCTTGCACTGAAGATGTTTAAGACTGTATGAAGATTCTTACAAACTAAAGGACTCAATACAGTCTTGAGTCACATGAGTGCATGTGGCCTTTTATTGTCAGGACAAAATGACATCATCCCTAAACAAGCCCTGTCTCTTGTTTTGAAAGCCACATTGAACATTTTAAAGTGTGTTACTGTTGTTTGGTATATCCTTTTATTTTTAAGTTCATTCATAATTATATAAATACATAACACCTATAGTTGTCTTGTCATCTGGTCAGTCTGTCTGTCTGCATATAACGGCACAAAAAATACCCAATCAAATGGTTTGAAATTTAATGCAGATAATCATTGCAGAATTTTATCATCATTTAAAATTTTATGAACGTCAAATCAAAACTTAAAAAGATATTAATCAAAGTTTTCTTCATTTTATTAAATCCTATGCATAATTAATTCAGTTTTATGCTACGATAGACAATGATTCTAAATTGCCATGATGATGATGTCAAGATGGAGTCTTATTATTTCAGTGTTATTAAATTTAATATAATAAATGCATTCTCATTCATTTTTTGCATAAGATTGCAACAGCTATTACACCAAGAACTGAATAATAAAACTAGTTATACTATGCACACACTCCAGTTGCCACATTTGACATGCAGTTTTTGACTTGTTCAATATAAAAAATGTATAATTTACAATTATATAGCAATTTTCTCTTTTTTTCTCTCTCTCTCTCTCCCTCTCTCTCTCTCTCTTTTTCTTTCTTTTTTTTTATTACCAATTGCACTTGTACTTCATTAATGATTAGTTAATGATTAATGGTTAGTTCATTAATGATTTTTATCCCCACTTTTGAGCTGATGATTCTTGAATTTTAAGACTTCTTTTTCTGATGTGTTCTTAATGTTATCAGGCTGTCTTTTTATTTTGTGATGTACTTTTAACATTATCAAATTGTCCTTCATTTTGTTATATGCTTTTAAATATTATCAGGTTGTCCTTTTGTTTTGTTATATGTTTTTAAATATTATCATGTTGTCCTTTGTTTTGTTATATGCTTTTAAATATTATCAGGTTGTCTGTCAAATGGCTTACATGCATTGATGACTATGTTTACTGTTCCTGATTTTCCTCAAAGTAGAAGAATTACTTCTCTGTGTTACAGTGCAGATGGCAGGGAAATGCTTGTTAGCTACTCATCCGACTATATTTATCTATTTGATGTCAAGGTATGATTTTCAACTTAAATTTATCCTTTAATCTGTAAAAGTATAAGTGTGTCCATAAGTAACCCTAATGTCATTTTACCATTGGCAACACTTGAAGATTATTTTTTTCTTTTACTCAAGGTTTTTATACTTTTAGATATTGAATTATTTCAATTTTTACATCATAGAATAGGAAAAAAAAAGCTCTTTCAAATGTAATTTGTTTGAAAACTTCATCACAATTTGCTGAATTTTTATATTAAAAATATATATATATATCTATTATCGCTATAATGCATTGATTAGAGATGACTAAAGATTCACCTTTTCACTCTTAAAACAATCTAAATAGTTCAGCATTTGTTTCTGGTTAGTATTCAAGAACAAAATTAAAACTTCATCTATAAATAAATTAAATAATATTAATAAAACACTAATTTAACTGATCTGTAATCAAATTATACAGCTTGACTATTAAAATAATCTGATTAAAAAAGACTGTATTAAAATAGCAAAATCTTGGGTCAATTTGTCTATCAACTGTTATTGCAGCTATTTTAAAAGTATCACTTTTAATAAATGTATAATCTTTATTTGATATTTTCATATAAAAAAATTTTTTGGTGTTGTTAATGGGAAATAAAGCTAAAACTATAAATAAATAAAACACCAAAATACTTATAAAAAAAAGAAAAAACTATAAAGAAAATTAAGAATGATAAACAGAATATTCTACACTAGTAATATATACATGAAAAAATTGGGATAAGCTGACAAACATGTGGATGAAGAAGGTGCGTAAATAAAAAACATTTAAATGATGATTTTTTTATGTGTTACAGAATAAATTGTATGTATAATTTTATTGAACCGAATATTGTTCTCTTTATCTTATTTAACTGAATTTATTTGACATCTGTTTTACTAAACCTGTTTGTTGCTCTGTTTGATAAGTCATTAATGGTGATCTTAAATATTACATGGAATTCCAAGATATTTATCACTTTATTATACAACTATGCATTGTAAAAGTATTGTAAAATCCTGGTAATTCGCACTTCCTGATCAAACACCATCTCCCCACTTTATAAAAAATTTTAAATTTTCAAAAATCCTAAGAAAGTGCCCCCCCCCCCTCCCCCCCAAGAAGAAAAAATCACGGAAAAAATGGAAATTTTGTCAAAAAATCATGAAAAAGAAAGGAAATTTTATCTGGTGATCGCTGAAAAAACCCTAATTTCGCCAAAGAATCACGAAAAATAACTGCAAATTTCTTGAAAGGATTGTGAAAAAAATCATGAATTTTGCCGAAGTATCACCAAAAAACCCACATTTCAACAAAAGATTGGAGTAAAAACATGAATTATGTCAAAAAATCTTTATAAAAACACAAATAATGGCAAAAGATTGCAGAAAAATCATGAATTTCTCAAAGGATCACCAAAAAGAATGTGCATTTTGTCACAAAACTTCTTTTTGAAAAAACGCAAATATATCGTATCTATAAATAAAGGGTCAAAAAATCGCGAAATAAAACGTAATTTCTGTCGTAAAAAGGAGAAAATTCTAAAAAAAAAAAAGCCCAAAAAATGTACGAATTCTATTAAAAAAATCTCAATAAAACGCACATTTCATCAAAGAATCATGAAAAAAATGCTCATCCCTATAAAAATACCGCAAATTTTTTATGTATTGCAAAAAAACTTTGCAAATTCACCAAATATCACGATAAAACCTTGCAAATTTTGTCAAATATCGCGATAAAACTCTGCAAATGTCGTCAAATATCGTGAAAAAATCCTGCAGCTATCTCGCAAAAAATGCAAATTTTGTGAAGCGATTGTGGAGAAATCCCATGTAAACGGCCCCTCTAATTATTTTACGCTTTTTCGTCACGTTTGGGGGAGCGGATTAGCGGTATTTTACGGTATTGTTTCTTATTGTGATCTTCAAACTTTATGATTATTATTTTTGTTTATATTTTGTTGTAGGATGATATGGGGAAAAAGCCAAAGGTTTTATCGTCTAATGATGTAAGTTAAATTTTGATTTCAATACTAGGTATAAGTTTGAACAATTTGTAATTTATCTCATTCATTTTCGTTTTTTTTAACAACTTAGAGTTCTACTCGCACTCGACCTTTGATGAAAAGATTGAGAGTTCGTGGAGACTGGTCTGACACTGGCCCCAATTCAAGGCCTGAAACAGAAGCTGGAGGTATTTTATTTATTTATTTTTGTTCCTATTTTGCGCTTTTTTTGTATCTTTATATTTTGATAATATTACTTACTCTTTATTTTATTTTATTTTTTTTTTTTTTGTTGTTGTTGTTGTTTTGTTATAAAGCTATATTTAAAAAAAATATATACTATAGTAAAAAAGATTAAGTGGTTCTCCCTTATTATACTGGCTCAAAAATCATGATTAAGATCGTACACTAGTCACGCGGTAAAAGCCGAGCGCTAATGTAAAGTCTATGTGGGCGTTCTTTTCTAATATCTCGCTCAAATTTTTATATTTTTACATGATTTTTTTTGCATAGGATAGCTTAGGACGATCTACAACCGGCCTAGTTTTTACTTTTTCGATTTTGCTCATATATTTTTTATATTATGATAGTTTCAATTTCAGAGCCGGTTTTGAAAGTTAAAATAATTTTTTTTTTTTAAATCTAAAACCAAAATTGAAAAAGTAAAAACTAGGCCAGTTGTGGATCGTCCTCAGTTAGCCTATGCAAAAAAAAATCATGTAAAAATATTAAAATTTGAGCGAGATATTAGAAAAGAACGCTCCCATAGACTTTATGTTATCATCCGGGTCTTTTTGAGTACTTTTTCTGTGACTGTTGTGTGCTCTTAAGGCCATGCAACACAATTTCATAGACACCATTGCCAGGCACATGTGTTATAGAGAAATAAAAATAAATAACATAACAATGTACTAATTTATGTTTATAAGAATACCAGCCAAACTTTGCCTGCTTCACTAGTTTTTTTTTTTTTTTTTTTTTTTTGTCAAATTAAATAAACCTGATATTTAAAGCACCCAAGTAAGCTCAGAAAGCTCAGATCAAGCAAATCTTGAATTATTCTGATTTTTTTTTTTTTTTTTCTACACAGATCAAATTTAAATCATGTCCATATCATATGTCCTAGCTTTAAAATCGCTCAAACACAAAACATCGAATAAAAGTCCATCCATCTCTAGGCCTCTCGTGTTTAAGTCAAAAGTCTGTCAAGTGTGTTAGATAATTGTATAAAATTCTTGATGCAAATAACTAAAAATTTGCCATTCATTTGTAATTCAATATTCTTGATTTTAGTATTACATATGATTATAAATGAAGTTTGCCTTATAAAATTCACCATTGTCTATCTAAATGTAATGTCAAATTGGTCTAAAACTGTACAGTATAAAATATATTCAAGATATATAAATATTTTGACTAAAATTATTCATAATTTTTATTATTATTATTATTATTTTTACTAAGATTTTTTTTTAATAGATTAAAATCTTATAAATGTTGTTTGCATTAAAGTTATTTATAGTTTATGTCTGTAGTAAATAAGTTATGATAAATAAGGACTTTACATTGTAATACTTAATACTAAACAAAATAGGTGTTGCTATCAAATGTACACTTTATTCATAAATTTAAAGATGATGTAAAATAAAGCAAAACTCACTGTTGTTTGAATTTAATTTTTGATGATATAGCATATTGATTGTTTCCTGCCTATTGTTATTTTAGAAAATTTTACTTCTGATGATGGTTTTAAAGTTTAAGCCAAAACATTGAGTTTTATTTTATTCATGTGTTTTTATTTTACATTATCTTTAAATTTATGATTAAGTTTATGTTGGATAATACCATCTAATTTGTTTAGTAGTAAATAAGTTAAATATTCTTTCAGGAATTCAAGAAATTATATTTGTCTGATAGGAAATTAGTTTCAGGACTTTAGTGATTTGTAAATGCTTTTAATTGGAATATAGCAAATTTAATTCTGAATATGTTCAGATTGCAGTATTCATGTTAAGATTTTGAAATTTTATTATTATTTATTTATTAGAATTCAAATCACCATTTGTTAAAATGTTTCCTAAAATCTATCCTCTTTTTTAAAAGATTGCATTATTAAAATTATCTTTGTCCAAATGATTTTTTTTTAATTAATTAATTAATTTATTTATTTATTTATTATTATTTTATCTTATTTTATTTTTGCAATGTTATTCAATGTTTGTTAATTTTAAAAATTTCAGTGGATGATATGCTATGGAAATATTTAACCAGAAAATCAGTTATCGTGAATCATTTTTCAATCTATTGACCTCTAAATTATTTCCAGAAAAAAGATCAAATGTGTCAGTTTGATGTGTGCATCGCTCAGTACCTTAGCAGATGCATTGCTTTACTCGATGTTAGCATCTATATTTCTCGAAGAAAAATCTAATAACTGCAATGTTGTTGAATTAAAAAATTTCAAAGAAAAATTGCTTTAATATGGACTGAAAGAATATGTAGAAGTTTCTTTAAATAGTGATGTTTCTATCAAAGATAATATTACTGAGTACTTTGATATTGATAATAATAATCCTAAACCTATCAATTCTTAAGTTCAGAACTGGACAAAATATTTCTAAGTGTTCCACAAAATGACTAGGGATCATAAAATAGCAAATATTATCATAGTGGAAATAAGTTCAAAATGTAAGATATATTGAAATAACAAGAAACATGGAGGGAAAAAGTAGTATTTTGTGGCTGAATCTCACATTCTTGTTTCTAATCAAGCTTAAAAACTGTTTTTGTAATAACAGAGTTGCTATGCAATGTGAGAGCAGAGAATTCTAAAATACAAATAAAAAATAGGGATGCAACGGATATCCGGCCAATATCCGATATCTGGCATATCCGGCTGATTTTTCAATATCCGAAATATCGTCGGATATCCGGATCACAATCACCGGATATCCGACTTCTCTGTCGGATATCCGGAGAATGCAGCAAAGCAAATATAGATGAATAACAGTAATCCTTTGATCCCAAATAATACTGAAAAACTTTTGTTTATAATGCAAAAGATGAAATAATAAGTTCCCTATCAATATGAGTAAAAGATAATTCTCAAAAGCTTAAAAAATTGCCAGCTTTCCTTACTATTTATATTAAAATTCTGTAATAAATTCAAGATTTTACATTTATATCTTTTAGAAAATTGTATCTTTACTTTCGGATTGTAAAACAAAATTTGAAGTCAAAATAGCAAATAAAGCCTTTTTGTAAAAGTGTATAAAGATAGAAAACCAACATTTAGAAATGCTCAAATAATGAAAGAAAAGGTTGCAAACAGCTGTTTCGAATCTATTGTCGAGATTCTTCATCAGTACAAGACTCAGCATGTAGAAAAAGCTAAGCTGAGCAAAGCGACAGAGAAGCGCAGGCTTATATACCATCCAGGGGTGCCCAGAGAGGGGTTTGGTGACGCAAAATGCGTCATACAATTTAATTTTGGGGGGGAATTTGAGAAAAAGTACATTTTGGATAAGGGGTTACATTCTTAATATTTTTCTTTTTTTTTACTGTTTAAAAAAATCTTGTTTTTTTTTTTTATATCACTTTTAAATTTTTTCAACATTTAATTTCCAGAAAGGTTCCTGTGTTTTCTTTCGTTAAATTCTAGTTAAGGGCAATAAGAACTCATTCTGCTACACTCAACTCGTTATTTTTTGTAAATCTTGATTCTTTTAATATCATAATATCGTTTTTAAATGTTTTCAACATTGAATTTTCAGAAATGTTAATGTGTTTTCTTTCTTTAAATTCTAGATAAGGGCAATAAGAACTCATTCCGCTATGCTCAACTCACTATCTTTTGAATGTGCAGTAGATTATAAGTAGAATATATTTTACAGTTGATATTCTGTTTAGAGGGAGGGGGGTCAATGTTAAAGAATGAAGATTTTTTTTGGGTGGGGAGATTTGCGTCATTGGGTTTGGGGGGGATGGTCACCACTGATACCATCTAGCAGCCTTCACCCGCTACGCTGGTCAGTGTTTTTTAAAGAAACTTTGAATCAAACGAAATTTTTATATCATAGTAATTTTTAGTTTTATATCATACTTTAGGCTGTCTGTCATCGGTGAAAAGTCCATCATCTAAACGGAAAGTTCAATGTTAGTCACCAATGAATGACGTAGCGCTCAACATGTTAACAGTTTTAATCACATAAAAATTCATTCAGCAGAGCCTTTAAAATAAAGCCAACCTTTTGTAATTGGGTTCATCTGATTTAAAACATCTCTCCATAAGTATTCAATTAAGCAACGTAGAATGCTATATTTCATTTGCTACAAAATTTCAGAAAAATTATCCAAGTAACAATGTAAGTTCCATTAAAATCTATCTAGTAGAACTTAAGTTATAAGCGGCCGGAATGAAATTTCACTTTGCGTTTTATATATATTGATATAATTAAATATATCTTACATAATCATGTTAACCTGATTATAGAACTCTCTTTCAAAATTGTAGGTACAACAGATTTTTTTGTACAATGATTAATACAAAATTCAGACTTCCTTTTATATAGATTGAAAATTTCAAGTTTTTGCGCAGAAGGCATCGCCAAATTAGGAAAATGCAAAGTATTTCACGAACTACTGGATTTAAAAGATTTTGCTTGGTACCATTCGATTCAGCATAAAAAAATACACTAAAATATGTTATCAGTTGAAAAATAACTACAAAAGCCGATTTTTAAGGATTTTTTTTTAATTCGTTCTTTTTTTCACCTCCCTTGGGGGTGGAATTCTCGAAAATTTCTTCTTAGCGGCACTCAGTATTATGAGAAGTGTTTTTATCCCAATTTTCAAGATTTTTGGTTCGGCAGATTTTTTTGTTCTGTGAATAATACGAAATCCAGACTTTCTTTTATATATATAGATAAGGATTGAAAATGTCAGGTTTTTGCGCCGAAGACATCGCCAAATTAGAAAAATGTGAAGTATCTCACGAACTACTGGATTTAAAAGATTTTGCTTGGTACCATTCGATTCAGCATGAAAAAATACACTAAAATATGTTATCAATTGAAAAATAACTGCTAAAGCCGATTTTTAAGGAATTTTTTTTAACTCGTTCTTTTTTCACCCCCCCCCCCCCCCCCTTAGGGGTGGAATTTTTAAAAATCTCTTCTTAGTGGCACTCAGTATTATGGGAAGTATTTTTATCCCAATTTTCAAGATTTTTGGTTCGGTAGATTTTTTTGTTCTGTCATTAATACGAAATCCAGACTTTCTTTTATATATATAGATTACAGGAGCGAATGATAGTAGATTCTAAATGGCTTTTTGCTACCTTACATGCATTATTTATGTATTTCTAAATATTGGTTTCTGTCTTTAGTCTTTATAAAATTTGAAATTGTTTAATAAACTATGATTTTATTAATTTTCTTTCTTTCGCTTAGTTTAAATAATGGGTTAATTGGTTTATAAGTAAAACAACCAAACAAACATTTTTTACTTTCTTCTATCCTTGATAGCAGAAAGTAATGTAATCATTTTTTTTCGACAAATTTATATGTTTTAGGAATCCAATATCCCTAAAAACATGTTTATTCAAAACCTGTCTGTCCCAGTGTCACCATCATATCATCAAAAATTGTATGAAGTTATACATAGAATGAACCAAACATTTTGTACATGTTTTTGGCTGTAGTTTTAAACATAGGATCATTCTGATGAGGACACCTCCATGATTAGTTTTGCGAGTTCATTGGATAAGTCTAAGAGGGGGGGATGGGAGGTAACACTCCCATCTTGAATTTAGTTTAATGGGTTTTTCACATAAAATTTACCGATTTGCTTCAAAATTTGGATATAGGTTCATTTGGATAAGTATAAATGGGGGATCGGTGGGACTACCCCTCTTAATTTAGGTAAATGATTTTTCTTGCAGAATTAACCATTTTGTTTTAATATTTGGGTACAGGTTTATAGTGATAAGATGCTTCCCTAATTAGCTGTGGGGTCCTTTTGTTAAGCATAAAAGGGATACCGGAGATTGCCTCAAACCCCCTTAAATTTGATAAATAAGTTTTTATGCAGAAATATCCTATTTGCTTTAAATTTTGGATGTACATTCTTTTTGATAAGGCGAATCTCTGAGTAGTTTTGGAAGTTTAATGTTTAAGTATAAAGAACGGGGATAACTCTTCTTAAATTATATAAATTGGTTTTTATGAAGAATTATTCAATTTGCTATGAATTTTGGATATAGGTTTTTTTATGTGATAAAGCATATCCTTGGTTAGTTTAGGGGATTCAATGATTAAGTATAAAAAGGGGAAATGGGGGGGGGGAGCTATTTCCTCCCTTAATTTTTTTTTTCGAATGTTTTTGAATTGGCAGTTCATGCAGCAATGGGAATTTTGCATCTTGCTAAAACTGGCTATTCGCAAACAGCTGATGTATAGCGGAATAACAAAAAAATATTAATTTTAATAAATAACATGATCGAGATTAACTCATTCTTAATCTAATTGACTGCAGCAAAAATTCTAGATGAAAATCAAAATTGGTATGATATTGAACTAACAATATTGATGTAGTATTAATATTTGTAAATATTTTTTGAAAATTGAGATCTATGAAATAGAAGAGTCTTAGGATTGGTGCATCCAACTAGTTATTTTTGTGACTTCATTATAAATATTTAAAATTAAAAGTAATTTTTTCTTTTCATAAATTTCAAAGTGATTTACCTTAAAATAAAATTAAATATAGCTTAAGGTAAGACATTTTTGAATAATTAAAACATGAAGAAAAAAAATCATCAATTAAACCTGTATTTGGATCTAACTCTTCAACCATTGGTATATTAGTAAGACTTTTATGTTTACATTATAAAAGGATGCTATGTATTTCTTTGTGAAAATTCTTTACAATTATAAACATATTAATAAACATGTAAAATTTGTTCTAAAAATTATCAGCCATTTCATTGTACATATTATAAGCAATTTTCAGCGGTTCAATGACAAATAAGCAGAGTATTTAAATATTAGAATTGCATTTTTTATTCAATATTATTATTATACACATACAGGGTTTGAATTTCGGGACGGGATGGCAGGATTCATGCACTAAAGAATCTTGTGTCATTCCTGTTTCCCAAAAAAATCACTTTTTGAAATTTTTTTCTTTGTGAAGTGAGGGTCAAGTCTCAGGACCGACTGACTATTTTCTTGATATTTTCCTCTATCGATTGACAAATCTCACAGTTTGCTCTTACGACAATTATACTAAATTCATGATTGTTTTTCTGCGTTTGACTGAAATGTTTTGTAATTTTTCTCACAAAATTTCCCGTTTACAAAATTTTCGTCTGGTTTTCTTCTCGTTTACGGTCTTACAAAATTTTACAACTTTTTCTTTCTGGAGACCAACAGGCAAAATTCATAATTTATTTCTCTCAACTAATTGACAAATTTAGCTATTTTATTCTGCGACTGATTGGCAAATTTCCCTTTTTGTTTTTGTGACATTCTGATGAAATTAACAATTATTTTCCTGTGTCCAGCTGAAAAATTTGTGTTTTGTCCTTTGTTATTGGCTGACGAATTTCATGATATTTCCTTGTGACAGCTTAACAAATTTTACGATATTTTATTGTAATTGATTGACGAATTTCGATATATTTTCCCACTACCCAAGTTCTCTCAAAGTTCAAATTTTTTCAGGCAGGTCGACAATTTTTGAAAATTTATTTTTGCCATGATGGACGAAATCAGCTACATTTTTTCTATGACAGATTTATATATTTTGCGAATTTTTTTCCTGTGCCAAAACAAGATATAACTAATAGGGCAGTAATGGTCACTAGAGTCTGAGCTCTATCACATGAGTCTGGAATTAGCTCTGAAGAAAATGAGATTAAATCCTGTGTTGCACATTTGAAAAAAATAAAAAATAAATAAATAAATAAACATTTTTTGTTTACAATCAGTGGATCAACATTAGATTTTTTCATTTTTCAAAGTCATCACACATTTTGTCATCAATGGGCTCAAAAATCATACCTCCTTTTTTTATTTAAAAGACGATCTTTCATACAGCATTTCTGTTCGGATTCATTTTTTTCCATATCTGATAATTTGCACCTTCCCATTTTGTAACTTTTCTACTCTCTTCTTTATTAACATTGACATTTTGATTTCCTATTCAAATAAAAATTCTTCTAAATTTAAAGAATTTCGTAAAATAAATAAATAAAATGTGGACATCCATTGCCCAAAGCAAGATGTTTAAATGTTTCCCATTGAGTTATTGAAAATCAGTAAAAACATTTTTTGATGTTCAAAACATGATTTATATAATAAGTCATATATTATGTATATCATGGATTAAACGTTAATATTCCTGGATGAATCATAAACAAAATAAAATGCAGACATCACAAGGCCCATTCTCAACCGAAAACAACAGCCGTTTTCCAAATGATTTAAAAAAAAAAAAAGAAAAAAAAAAAAAGATGAATTTTAAGGAAACACATTTAGAAACAATAAATACTTGATGTGCATAGTTCACAGAAATTAGGACATGACTTTTTTAAATAATCCATTTCTTGTGTAATAGAAGAAACCTATTGACTATGTCCTTTTCAGAATTTCATATGGGTTTAAATTCTAATAAATAGTAGAACATAATTCAGTTAGCTAAAATATCAGGGATTACACATTACAGTATTGATGATAATTCCACTAAGTGATATACAATCACCGAAGGATATTGACAATACAATCACCTACATGCATTATTCTTGAAAGTAAATTAAACTAGTCGTTGGGGGCCACCGTAATACTTACCCATCATGGTTATGTATACGAAAATAAAACATGTGAAACTATTTATACAATGCATTGCAATTCATAAACAAAATTTAAATATTGTTAATATACATAGTAATGCTATATTAAAGAACTGCTGATGTACCATTTTCGACAAATTATATAAAACGCCAAACTACTCAAGTAGTACCAAACTGCGTAAAAGAAACATCCTTATAACTCCAAAAATAATAACTCTATTAACTAACAATTAACTGCGTCGGATTAAGCGTCTCATTTCCAATTAAAATATACCTCTGAATTGAAATTTGAATGAAATACAGGGTCACGAAAAATCGAAGAATGTGGAAAACAAGATTACAAATATCTCGGCAACTAATAATCCGATCGACTTCGTTCTATATGCAAAATGTGTGTTATTTTATTGCCTTTTACGTACATTCCTTAGAACAAAAAAATTCGAAAATTTTTATATACCTTTCATCCGAACGAATTTTTCGAGAGTCCGAAAAAAATAGTTCCTGATAATCGAGGTTGCTGATATTAAATAGGGTTCGTCCCATTCTTACATACTAACTACATACAAAATTTCAAGTCTCTATCTCAATTTGTTCGGGAGATAGAGCGTTTACAGACAGACAGACGGACGGCAAAATTTTTTTTCTAAAAATATGTTTTTCGAAATCTCCACTATCTAAAACGTGTAAATCCGTCAAAAAATTTTTTTCGATTTTCAAAACAATTGCAAGACTTACCCTATACTACGTATGATGGGTAAGTAAAATGAATGCCAATCAGATTAAGAAAATTAAGAAAAAGAATTAAGAAAAAATAATAAGATGAAAAAAGCATAACCAAGTATTTTCGATAATTTAATGTGTTAGAAAAGTTGCTCTGTTCTGTTTGTCAAAAGTGTAACCTATAAAAGATTCTAAGCCACACAAAATCGAATAAACATGAATTGAAAAATTCATTTAGCAACTCAGTTATTAATTGCCCATAACATTTGAGTGAAAATTGAAAAATGATATAATATATATAAGGTTTGATTATTTTCCTTTGTTTTAATTAAAATAAACATTTTGGATAATTATCTTGAGTTGTTGATTTAATTTATTTCAGTGGAATTTAGTCCTGTCGGTATAATTTGTAAATATTTAAGTGGCATGTAAAAAATAATAGGGTTTAAAAAATATTTCCCCCCCCCTCCCATATAGTTTAACTCCCCTGCATTTACAAATGTTATGAGGGAAACTCTCTCCTCCTGGGAAAACCTGAATTTCAAGCCCTGATAGTCAAAGATATATAGTTTCTGTAAAATATATTGCAATATGTTTAAAATGTTGTAATGGTGTGTGAAACATGTTTGCAATTTATTATATGAGATGGCATTGTATAAAGAAATAAACGAGCATTCACCATAACTAAAAACATATTTAGTACCGGATATCCGAATCCGGCAGGCAAATCGGATATCCGATATCCGGCAAAATCAATATCCGTTGCATCCCTAATAAAAAACTTGTAAAAGCAGGAAAATCTTGTGAATTTCATATTTATTTCTTCTCAAGAAATGGCAATCTCCTCTCTCATAAAGAAAATCTAACTGTAGTGCAAAAAAGAGAAAAAAATGCTTGTAGGTGTTGAATTTCATCTTTCCTACTTGTGACAATTTTCTTTTGCACAGATCACTCCTGTGGAATGTCGATCATTTTTTTCTTTTTCCCCCATGAGATTCTTCAGTGTTGCAGCTAATGGAGAAAATGCAAAAATAACTTAATGCTTTAAAATGCTTTTTTCTAGAGCCCTCCCAGTCTCAGAATTGAGCCAACTTTTCTACTGAGCAAAATTCTCTTATGATTATGGCAACACTTGAAGAGAAATAAAGTTCTTGTTCTATGTTCATTGCTTGTTGCCTCATATTCATCTTGTTGTTCAAAGTTTCATGTTCTGTTAAATTTTCAATCTATATCTTCTTCTATTCTATATATATAGGATGGTTGGGTGGGTTAGATGTTAGATTACGGAGGAGGGCGGTGTTGTCTGGATAATACGCAATGGTTAATTATTATATATTTAATTTAAAAAAAAAAAAAAAAAAAAAAAAACTTTACACATAGTATTAAAGTTTATGTTTACCTAAAAACTAATATGCATAACTTAAAAATGATCAAGTTATTGAGATAACCTATGGTTGTCTATTGTATTTGTCTTAAAGAAATTATTTGTAAAATATTAGAATAGAAATTATTCTTGGAAATTCTTAGCTAATATATAATTTAATTTTTTTCCTATAATAGAGGGCAGCACCATAAGCATATAATTTAATTAATATATTAATCCTTTAGATGGCAGCACTAAAATAATTTTCCGCTAGAAGTTGTAGTAATATATTCTAATTAATTAATTAATATAGTAATATTAATAATTGATTAAAAATAAAAATATAATATTTCTAATAGTAGCATCTATTTTTTCTAAATATATTATGAATTATATAGTATAATATATGTTTTACTAATTTTTATAATTATTGTTACAACTTTATTTTATTATCTGTGTGATTTATACTATGACCATAACCGTGACTGTTAGTAAGTCACATGCAGTTTGTATCTGATTGCACTACAAATCTTGCTAGGCTATGGGTAATGGTAAATATCTTAGTATATATATCTTTTTTTTTTTAATGGAATAATGTATTATTGTTATTTTGTCATATTGATTTTATTTTCTTCTATGTGTATCTTTCTACTAATTTGTCATCTGAATAGCTTCCAGCCAGTCGGGTGTATTGTGAGTCGAATTCTTAGCTTTCAGCACGACTCATAACAGAAACTGGTTGGATGTTTTTGCTTTTTTGTTAAACTATACACCCCTGATGAAGTAGTTTAATGGAAAAGCCTTCTACTGCCTTTTTATCCATTTATCTTTCATTATTTTGGTAATCTGCCTTCTATTTCACTTCAAACTTCAACTGTTTTCAATAAGATGATTGTAAAAATACTGGTTTCATTGGTTTATTGTATGGTAATATATAAATTACTCTGGTTATATAATGTCCATTTATCCACATATTTCTTAGTAATTTGGTAATCTGCCTTCTATTTCTCTTCAAACTTCAACTGTTTTTAATAATATGAATGTAAAAATACTGGTTTCATTGGTTCTTTTATTGGTATTGTCTGAATAACTTTGGATGTATTTATAAAAGTATTTATATATATATATATAATGTATGAATTGTGTTTAATAAACATATGTTACTTTTTTTTTGTCCTTAAGAAAAATAATCAAATTTAACATTTAAATCAGTATCATAATTTAATATGTTTGTTAGGTAACAGAGATAATTCACCTAATAATTTGGTTCGACGAATGACAGACATTCTCACCCGTATGCTCTTTAGTTCTACTCGAGGCAGGCAACCTTTAGCTAACCAATCATCATCTGGCTCTTCACCACCTACATCTAACCATTCAGAAGATGGTGATATGGAAGCTGGATCTGACTCAAACAATGATGAAGCAGGTAAAGTTTTCATCACTATTACATTCACTGGTAATTGCTTATGTGGAATACTATTTAAATAAAAGTAAAGCTGCTACAGCAATGCTAGCTGTAGACTTAATAGTTATAGAAATTTTTTAATTCCAAACTGCAAAAGTATTTTGAATACTTATGAAAGTTTTAATAGATGATCATTTACAAAAATCATTATAAAGGATAAATCGAGGTAAGCATACTTAAAGCATATTTTTAATTAGATGAAATTTGTATAATTAGAAAATCATTCTTTGTCATTGATGAATTAGTTGCATTTTATTTTATACAAAAATGAAAAGTTTTGGTCATAGGCATAAACAGCTAACCTGTATCACATATATAATTAATTAACAATTAAGTATTTTTAATAAACATGTATAATTAATCAATAATTATGTATATGTGTGTATGTGTTAAATTTTTTTTTCTGTACATTTTCATTGAATAATAATTTTATTCAGCAATATTCATTTAGCTCATGGGTGCAAGTTTTCCGCCCACAGAGGGAATTCCGTCTTTTAAAAGTTCCCGAGGACGGAAGCGGGACGGAAAAATCTCCGAAGACGAAAAATGTTTGCGAAAATGACGCGTTTTTCGCCAAAAGATCTCAGAAAAAGACATGATTTTTCATCAAAAGATTTTGAATAATAGTGATTTTTGTCAAATGATCGCGGAAAAAAGCGTTATTTCTGTCAAAAAATCACAGAAAAAAGCGCTATTTCGTTTAAAAGATCGCAAAAGGACGCGTTTTTCCTAAAAAAAATTGCGAAATAAAAACGATTTTTGTCGATGTATCTTGAGAAAAACGTTTTTTCCGTCGTAGAATCACGAAAATGGTGCTGTCTCTGTCGAGGAATCGTGGAAAAGGCGCGATTTTTGTCAAAAGATCGAGGAAAAAGAAGTTTTTCGTCAACAGATCGCGAAAAAAGACACGATTTTTTTCAAAAGATTGCTGATAATACGGGATTTTTGTCAAAAGATTGCAGAAAAAAGCACTATTTCTGTCAAAAGATCGCAAAAAAGACGCGTTTTTCGTCAAAGAATAGCAAAATAAATGCGATTCCTGTCAGAGGATAGCGAAAATGACACAGTCTCTTTCAAAGAATCTCGAAAAATACCCGATTTCCGTGAAATGATAGCGGAAAAAGAACGTTATTTTTGTCAGAATTGCAGAGAAAACGTGATTTTTGTCAAAAGAGCAAAGAAAAGAAGCAAGTTTTGTCAAAAGATCGTGGAAAAGACGCGAATTTTGTCAAAGGATCGCGAATTTTTGTCTAAGGATCGCGAAAAAGTTGCGAATTTTTGTCAAAGGATCACGGAAAGTCACGAATTTTCGGCAAAGGATCGCAAAAAACATGATTTTTGGTCATAAGATCGCGATAGAGACGCGATTTTTGTCAAAGAATCGCTAAACAGAGGTGATTTCTGTCAAAAGATTGTGGGAAAAAATGTGAATTTAAAAAAAAAAATTAAAAACGTGGGGGGGGGGGAGTGATTCAAAATATTTTCAGTCCTGGCAAAATTTCAAACTTGCACCTATGATTTAGCTCTACCTTAGGAACTAATCTAAACTTTGATTTCAGCAAGAAACAGTCAGCCACCAGAAACAAACAACGAACCAAGTGCTTCACAAGCCTCTGAAGGAAATGAAAATTCAAGTGAAAGCATTGCTGATAAAGATTTGACAACAGATCATGTAAATAGTGATCCTGCTGCCAACTGTGCCTTTGTGGTGTGTCCACACTGCTCCCATACAGTAGAAACACCTCCATTATCTTGCCCACAGGACTTACCTAGTACATCTGGTGAACAAATAGCCTGTCAAAGCTCAACTGTGATCAAAGACTCTTGTATTACTACTTCTCATAGTTCAAAGTTAGCTGAAACAGCACCGCCATCTTCTAGTCAAGAAATAAACAATGAAAATACTGTGATAGAAAAGTATGTATATTGTTTAGTTTCTATTAAGTTTTTGCAATGTCACCAGAGTTATGTGCTATTTTAGAAGTTTTAAATTCAACCCTCTCATGCATAAATTATTTTTCATTATTTTTCATTAGTCACAAAAAATCTTTTCTTATAATAAATGAAAGACCCATTCTAAAATAATTTTATTATTGTACTGCATGCTAGCTATTATCTTTCCACAAATCAGATCTCCATAAATGCTTGAAATTTATTTACTTAATAATGCAATAATTATATGTCCTCATATGAGGCCCTTATGCATGAGAGGGTTAATCTTATTTAAAGAAAAATTCTGAGATAAAATTTTCAAGTTTTGAAGCTGAATTATTATGAATTGCTAATTTAAAGAAGCAACAACAATTGTGAAATCCTGTTAAAAACAGTTAATAATGACATACCTTTTTTTCTCAGAAACTATTCAAATAATTTCAATATTTTGTTGTTTATTTTGGAAATATTATAATTAGCAATATTTTCATGATTTTCCTTTTCTAAAAAGTTAATACCTTTTTTAGTTATGTTATTTGTGTGAACTAATGCATTAACACTTTCTAACAAAGTTGAAAAGTGTTTTATAAATTCAGTTTGTCTGTCTGTATATTGAAGTTAGAGCATAAATATACTCTGATTTTCATGCAACTGAAATTTGTTAATGATACTTACCATGGTCTGTTTGGTATTGTATATGAAGTGTGTAGCATTAACAGTTCATTTACAGGAGCATTCAAAAGAATTCAGTTACATTATAATTAGGGATGCAACGGATATCCGGCCAATATCCGAACACTGGAATAATTACCTTGTAACTGCTTTTTGCACACTTTAGCATCATGACATAGAGATGAATTCTGTTGAAATATTAGAAGTTTCATTATCTTGGAAAAGATCCAGTCTGAAAAACTTCTGTTGGGATTGAAGTATTTGTGTATGGTATTTTTAAACATTCATATTTCCAGTAATCACACACATTTTGCCCTCACCGTTTGATTTCATACAACCTCATATTATAATACTGACTGATGCTTCATAGTGTATGTATGTCTTTGATTCATCTGGGTCAGTCCATGTCAAATCAACTAAAAAAATTCAATATTCAAACTGACCATTTCAGATTTCAATGAAAGTGCTAACTTCTATCACATATATCTTTTTCACTGATATGCAGTATGCCCACTAAAATTCCTTGCCACCCTCTTAACTTTAAAGAAAAAAGAATAGAATGATTAAAATGCACATTTGGTTTTTCATGATGTCCTACACTGTGATGTCACAAAACTTGAACAAAAGGAGAAATGATTATATATTGGATAAATGTGCATTCAAATGTACATTGCAGATGACAGTAAGAAATTTGGACATCTAAAATAAAAGTATATTTTTATAGCTAGTTTTGTTTTTCCTCTCTAAGATCCAGTGTGGGAAATCGCACACACACAAAAGAAGGTGCATTTTAACTGTTTTATTTTTTGCATTAATATCCACAAGATATCTTTTCGTACTAAACTGCTGATGCCTACAACTTTGAAAATCACTTTTTCTTATCTTTTTCTGTTTTCGAGATACGAATGCTAACTCTACAGTTTTCCACCAGATGGTGCCGTAGATAATTTTATTCAGTACCGCATGACTACATTACTGTACCTAGACATCACTTTTATGAATACATCAACAGTTGTTCCAAAGTTAAGAGGGTAGCAAAAGACTTTAGTGGGCATAGTGTATAATTTTATAGTATTATTTTAACAAAATGATGTATTATGATACGAACCATCAAACCTCTAAAAGATGCCTTTTCAAGAGAGTTTCCATAATTTTGGCCACTATTGTATAACATAGATTATGCCATACTTAAAGGCCTTTCATTCAAATCATTACCATGCTCGGAGATTGCTACTAGCCTGAATGAAACAATAAAAAGCAATAATTATCTGCTTGATTTCCATAGATTGCTACCAAGGCATTATTTATGTTAGCAAATTGCACATATTTTTGTTTACTATCACTGTCTCTTTATTTTGTACAGAATATAGTACATTTTAACATTTATGCTCCTGAAGAATTTCTATTCCATGGCATTTTTAGAAATTCAATAGAGTCTGAAGTATCTGCAAATGTTGAAAATAGCACTGTGGATTCAGAACAAACAGAAAGTGAAAATGTAGCAGAGTGCTCTATACCACCATCCAATGCAGTATTAGAGGTTTGTATTATAATTATCTTATAACAAAAAGCATAGTTCTTTTTCTTCATTCAAGTACTGTATATTTGAGACTTCTGCTGTTTTTTAATCAGTCAGTGAACTTTTAATTATGGTATTTTAAAACAATTGAGATTACTGTGATTTTTTTTTTCCTTATCAACTACTAAACTGATTTCAATATACAGAGTGTACATAAAGAATATCCCAATTATAAATTTCAGTAGTATCAACTGTAATGTTGATAACACTGTTGAATCAACACTACAACTGTAGCATTGTAGTGTTGATTAAAGGTGACAAATGAAGAGTAATTCAAATAGTTAAGCTCATGCGTTGAGTACTGCTTTGTTATTTCCTCGTGTACATTGCCATATATGCAAAATGGCGACTCTTAAATGTAGAGTGTTATCGCTGGACTGTAGATTTAAAAGCCATATAAGCCATGCTATTTTTTTCTTTTGGGTTTTTATAAAAGAACATGTTTATATTCCAACACAACCTAATGATTTGCCAGAGTTGTGACACAGAATTGAAGAGGCTATTGCTTTCATTACTCTGCACTTGCTAACCGAAGTATAGGAAGAATAAAATTTTAAGTTAGATATGTGACATATAACTTAAGGTGCACCTATTAAACATTTGTAAGAAGAACTAGGTTAGTTTACCTTCAATTTTATGTATGATTTGGTTGTAAATTTTCTAAATTAAACTGATAAAATGCATCCATTAAAACTGGGATATTCTTTAATGAACTTTCCTGTATATATGTTTTTTAAATAGTTTTGGAAGCAGTTAAACTTTAAATTCATCCTTCTGTGAGAAACAAATATTTCATAGTATAACACAGAAAGTTATGCAATTTTGAAAAAAAAAATAATAAAATCTCATATTTAACAATTAACATTGATGTCCTTTTTCTCTCTAGGAACTACTAAAGGGTTTTTTAGTAATAAAATATTTAATTATGTAAGTAAAAGCAAAAAATATATATTAAATTAATATAATTATTACATTTTTTATTATTATTTCATAATAAATGACCTATTTATAGTTTAGCTACTGTCAAACTATTAAAAAATAAATAAAATCACTTCAATGAATTTTCAGAAAAAGTACATCATTACAGCTGATCTTACATGAGATTTTGCAACTGTAGCCTTTTTAGCAAATGGGGAAGAGGGGAATCCAAGGATACATAATGCAGTGAACATTTGTATAATGATAGAATATAGTTGGTATATAGATACAGTCTGCGTCATTAATTCAAACTCATCAGACCAGAAGAAATGTCCTAATTATCCAGAGTTCGAATTATGGAAGGTATGTGAGGAAAACATGTTTAAAGGGGTACTATTACAAAGGAATTGCTGTTATAGTATTTTTTTTTCTTTTATTATTTATTTTGGCTGTTATCATTAGAACATGACTTAATATTAAATTAAAAGATATAAATACATAAACTAATTTAAGGGATTAGAGGAACAAGTATAATGGAGGAAGGGGTGAAGGTGTCATTGGTGCACAGATGGGGCACTAAGAAAGCAGATATCAAATGCATTGGATTAAATATATACTAGTTTAGAATAATTCTAACAAAAATGAAAGGAAGAAAATTATTTAAAAAATTTGAAATCTGTGAGAAAGTAAGGAAAAATGAAAAGTCAGAATTTTTGCTCGTTCAAATTAAACAAAGTCCACAGAAAATGAATTCGAATAAATGAAAAATTTTAATGTTATTCTGCCACTGAAAATTTCAAGACTTTGTTTAATTCGAATTAAGCAAAGATTTGATTTATCTGATTTCAAATTAACGAGAGGTGACTGTATTTGAAAGCCATAAAGCTCAATTCTTGGTGAATTTTGAGAAAGTGAGCCTAAAATTTTAAGTAACAGTTTATAATCAGATAAATTACTTCTTATGGCAAGCAGCTCAGCAGCATAGTTGACAATGTACTAGATTACTGAACTTTCTCTTAGAGTTTGAATCCCAGTCGGACTTTTGTTTTTTGTGGCAAAATTTTTTATTGATTATTTTCAAACTACAATTGAAAAGATATGTATAATCATTAAAATTTATGAAAAATATAAATTATATATGGCATGTAAGAGCAATTTTAACTATGGAATTTTGTTTACAAATATTTCATGATAAGTAGAAATATAGATCAGAAATAGATCAGATTTTATAGATCAGAAATTTTTATTCTAAAACTATTTAAAATTACAATTATTTCTATGAATAATTTCCTATTTATTAAAATCTTTGATTATTCCTGCCAGCAATTTTAATTTTAAAATTTTGCCATATTTATTCAAAGCATCTCTAGAATTAAAATGTGAAAAAATAACTGTTTTGAAAACGCACTGGCGAAAAATTAAAAATTCTCTCCTTTCTAAAAAGGTTAAAAATTAAAACATTTGTACCAGATTGGCTTTGAATATGATTTCAGAAGATTAACCATAAAGTACCACACTTTGGAACCAAACTGAAATCTGACTACCAAAAGAGTTTTTTATGCTATGTTGAACCTAAAAATAATATAAAGTTAAACTAAATCTGTTGATGAATCAGTATGAAGTATTATCAGAATATTGAAATTGTATTTTTATTCTTAATATTTTATTCATATTTAGGATAGTGTACCCATGGAAGCTTCTGATAGTAATAATGCCCTTACTGAAAGAGGGTCAGAGAGTGAAACAGAAGCAGCTGTGCAATCTATACAACCTAGTGAAAATGTACCTGTTATTACCGAACTTCAATCACCTAGATCGCCATCACCTGAGGTACTTGAGGAAAATGCTGAAGAAGTTGAGTTGATGATGGAAGTTGACTCTTGGGACTCGGATAGTGATGATGGAACTCAAGCTAATACTTCCCAAAATATCAGAAGAACAAGAAGGTTGTGAACATGTTTATAATATAAAACACAGTTGAAATCACTTATAACAATACTGAAATATGTGTGAAAATTATTCATTATAACCAGAGGAGAGGGGGGGGGGGGGGTACTTTTAAAGTATAAGGACCTTGGCGAAATAGAGACAATGAACTTGGCAAAAGAAGAAAATGTTCAAGCATATTTTCTGACAACCTATTTTCTATCCCATACATGCAAGCAATTTTCTCGATAGTTGTACAATTTATTTAATATAAACAAGCCATTTGTTTACTTTTATATGAAAGTAGAAATAAACTGTATTTAAAGAACAATCAGAGTTTCCCCCAGAGGGTTTCAGGGGGGCGCTCTGCCCCTCCTGCCCTTTAGTTTAAAAAATATCGTCCCTCTTGCCCCTCATCCAAAAACTAGCACCCCTCTTGTCATTCATTCAAAAAAAATAGCGCCCTTCTTGCCCACATTTTGAAAATAAAACGCAGCCCTCCAGCGATGATCCAAACGCGCGTGTAAATTACACAAAAAAGTGGTGACGGAACGCAAAAAGCCGCTAAAAAACGGTGTTTCTTTAAAGATGGCTAATTTCGTCACAAAATTTTACAAAACATCAGATTTCCTCAAAAGATCATGGAAAAATGACAAATTTCTTCCAAAAATCGCAATAAAATGGAAAATTTTGTCGAATGAGTCACAAAAAAGGCAACTTTCGTCAAAAAGTAGCGATAAAGCAGCAGATTTCGTCAAAAGATTTGCGGGAAAAAAACGGCAAATTTCGTCCAAAAGTCGCAATAAAACAGAAAATTCTGTGAAAAGTTCAGTTTTTTCGCGATATTTGTCGTTTTTTTGCAATTTTTTAGCAAAATATGCCGTGTTTTTGCGATCTTTTAGCAAAAACTGCTGTTTATGCAATCTTTTAATAAAATTTGCCGTTTTTTCCCGTTTTTTACAAAATTTAACTTTTTTTGCAGTTTTTTTTACAAAATTTACCTTTTTTTTTTTGATGAATTTTTGTTTTTTTGTGATTTTTTGAACCGCTAGATTCTAGATTAAACTCTATAAAAGTGCCCTTAAAAAAGAAAAAGTGCCCTGAAAAATGCAAAAAGTGCCCTTTTCAGAACAGTAGCGCCCTGCCCTTTTTTAAACCTGGGGGAAACTCTGGAACAATAATAATAATTTATATGAATAAAACATTTTCAGATATACAGTGCTAGCAAAAAAAATCTTGGCATTTGTGATTTTAGACATTTTGTTAAATATCTAAAAATATACTTGAGGAATAACTCCGAAAATCCAGATGTATAAACAAAATAGTGCAGGTCATATATTTTCGTGAAGATTTTTTCAGAAATCCCATAGGGGACCATCAACAAATTGAAAAAGAACAAAGAACTTTTGGATAACCCTGTCAAAACTAATGTAGCAAAAGGGTTCAAACTGCTAATTATGATTAAGTGGCTTATTATAGTAAAATATGTTCATTTTTATGAATGTAGCATGTACACTCGTTGAGAAATTAAGGTTTTTATAAAAACAATCCCAAATTTTGCTAAGTTCTTTTATTATAATTTGCAGAGTCTTTAATTAAAAAAAAATATATTTTTTCAGAAAATATGAGAAACAACATTGTACATAACATCCTGCAATCAAAATTTTAAAATATTAATAATTGTATGAAAAATAAACAAATCTACTAAATAAAGTTTTAGTGTGAATGCTTGAATTCAAGTAAAATATATTTTGCATAATGTGTTAGCTAAATTTATAGAGCAACTTCTGTGAAACTCTCAAAAATATAGCTTGAAAATTCTGAAAATTATTGTTGATAGAATAAGATCAAAGTCCATTTTTTTTTCAAAATGAAGCAAAAAGATGAGGAGTTGTATCCAAATATAGTAGTATGTACAATATTGCATAGACACTAATCAATAGAATATGGACCCAACCCCTTATCTTTTTGCTTCATTTTGGGAATAAAGAATTTTAATGTTATTCTATCAACAATAATCTTCAGAATTTTCAAGCTATGTTTTGAGACTTTTACAAAAGTTGCTGTATATACAGGGCCCAAGCTAGCCACTTTATACTGTAATCTGCAGTTTGAATGCTTTTGGAACATTAGTTTTGACAGGGTTATCCAAAAGATCTTTATTCTTTTTCCGTTTGTTGACAGTCTCCTATGGGATTTTGGGAGAAAATCGTCATGAAAGTATATGATTTGTACTATTTTGTTTACACACCTGGAGTTTCAAAATAATTCCTTATGTATACTTCTAGATATTTAACAAAACGTCTAAAATTGCAAGTGTCAAGATTTTTTTTTGCTGGCATGTATAAGCATACATACACAATAAACAAGCATAAAAATTCATTAGGTTTGTTTTCATAGTTGTTTAATTAATTTGGCAATGAATCTTGCTTTCAAAAGCCAAGGTTTAAAAAAAAAAAAAAAAAAAAAAAAAAAAAAAAATCACCATGGCCCCTGTATTAGAAAAATACCAAAAAATGTTTATTGGTACTCTTAATTTGAGTTTGTTTTTGGTTGTCTACCTTTTGGTGGCTTCTGCCCAAAATATTTTTTAAATATCAAAATTTACTATAGAAGCACATGTGAAACGAGCACAAAATTCAGCTGAGTGAATAAAACAGTCATTTGATGTCATCAAGGAGTCATTGATAATTTGCATATTTGAAGAAAAAAAAATTAATATATTTACAGCATCAATATATCTCCAATAGCTCTGCTAAAGTTCTTGGCTGTCAAAAACTATGAACAACAATAAGCAAACTGGAATCTTTCATTGTTATTAAAACTTGTATTATCTAAATGTATTGCTGTAATCTGTTTTACAAAACCTTTCTCATGATAGTGTTCTTGTAATTAATAGCAAACTATTTTCACAACAAACTGTATTGACCATGTGGCCTTCCAAGTAAAACAAATAAACATGCAATAAAAGTACGGCTATCACAATAATGAGCTCTGTGCTTCACATCCATAAATCCTTAAAATCACAATTAAAAATAATATTTTGATGTAATCCTAGTAAAATTCATCAGCAATATTAATTAGAATTTGTTTTCTTTGTGCATGTAATGAAAACAATTATAATTTCATTATCAACTGAAAAATATGCAATTGTTTAACCAAATGCCTTTAGGGAAATTCTGTTTTATATGGCATTATTTTAAAATGGAAACTTGCATTTTACACATAAAAACTGATTATACAGTAATTATATGAGAATGACATCATTTTTCATAAGCTTATTTGATTATATACTTATTGATCTGTTATAAACATCATTTTTTGTGTTTAATAATTTGTATTACTGCTTATTTAAGAAGTTTTTTTTTACCCTGTCTTTAGTTGTATTAAATTTTTATTATAGTAATATAAGTTAGCATTAGATGTTAGATTAATTCTCATAAAATGAATATTTTCTGCTTTTTATCGTTCTAAATAACATCATATGCATTCTTTAGACGAGTACGTGTCAGCTCATCATGTGAGGAAAATGATCCTGATCAAAAAGATGAAATTAGAAAAGAAAAGCCACCAAGAAATGTAAATCATCCTAAAGTAAAAAGAATGTACACAGGTCACAGAAATGCTAGGACAATGGTGATTATATTTGTAATAAGACTGAATTTGCTTTTAAGAGTCCACATTAATCATGCAGTTAAATTTGAGGGCTAATGTAAAATCTATAAGAGTGTTATTTTCAAATCTCTTGCTTTGATTTTATGTTTTTGAATGCGCTTTTTTTGCATAGGATAGCTGAGAACGATCTACAACCGGGTTAGTTTTTACTTTTTCAATTTTAGTTTTTATAATTTAACTTTTAGAACCAGCTAGAACTGGCTCTAAAATTGAAATTATCCTAATGTAAAATTAGTTAGATGTGCCAATCGCAACACTTTCTTCTATGTCATACATCCTTAATATTTCATAAAGTAGTTATGCATGTTAATACTTCAATATTATACAAACTTTGATTTTCATCTTAAATTTCTGCTTCAGTCAATTAATCGGAGTAAAAGCAAGTTAATCTATGTCATGATAATTATTAAAATCAATAGTTTTTTCCTTATTACAATAGAACCACAGAAAACCGAAAAACTTTCACAAAAATCTTTATCACAGGCAGAGTCATTTTCCTATGGCACATATCTAAATTCAAGGCAGACCTGCTGGCCATTGCCAAAAAAATTTGGTTCTATTCTATGCATAACTTATACACTTTTCAATAGTGCAATAATGGAAATGGCTTAGAAATTGCTATTAATGCATAAATTTTCCTTCCGGTAGAATTTTTTCCAATTCAGGGAGGACCTGCTTGCAATAGCCAGAAACATGCGTAAAAAAATTTGTTTAATTCAATGCAGAACTTCATATACTTTTTGAAGGTACAATATTGAAAATAGCACTGACATCACTATTATAGTGCCCCCTTCTGGTGGGATATTTTCAAATTGAAGAAGGAGCTGCTGGTCATAGCGTAAATCATACACAGAAACATTAATTCAATTAAAAACATAACTTTATGCAATTTTCTATGGTACGATAATGAAAATAGCACAAAAATCACTATTACAGTGTACCTACCTTTCCAGCAGAATTTTTTCAAATTCAGGGAGGAGCTACTTGTCGTAGACAAAAACATGCATGAAAAATTTGGTTCACTTCTATGCATAATGTCATGCACTTTTGGATGGTACAATATTGAAAATGGTTCAAACATCATAATTATAATATTCCCTTTCAGCAGATTTTTTTCAAATTCAGGAATGACCTGCTGGCCATAGCTAAAAACATACACAACAAATTTGGTTAAATTCTATGTGTAACTTTATGCACTTTTCGATTGTACAATCTTGAAAATGTCACAAAAATCACTATTACAGTGCCGCTTTCTGGCCAAATATTTTTAAATTGAAGGAGGACCTGCTTGCTACTTTTAAAAATTTTGTTAATTTTACACATAATTTCATATACTTTTTGATTATACAAAGAAAACAGACAGACAAACATTTTCTATAAACATGTTTTTGGGGATCTCTGACTCCTAAAATGTGTAAAATTGTTAAAAACCAGAAGTCGAAAAAATTTTGATTACAATACTTTGTTTTATTGAAAATAAAAGAAAATAAGTTATAACAAAAATTGTAAAAGTAAAAACTAGCTACCTATGAAAAAAAAAAGTATCATTCAAAAAATTAAAATCAAAGCAAGAAATTTGAAGAAAATACTCCTATACACTTTACATTAACATTTTCCTTTCTTTCTGCAACTAAAGTGGGCTCTTAAATCTAAAGTTTTATTTATTTACTTTTAAGTTATGGTTGAATTGATCAGTTTCTTTATAAGAAAACTTCTGTTACTACTAATGTAAAATAATAATAATAATAATAATAATTTTCCTTTAAAATGTATTTACACACTTTTATTGAATGTCCACTTTTTATTCATGCATCTAAAAATGGAATTTTGTTGTTAATTCTTCATCTACTTCCTGATATGCTAGAATTCTAGAAGTTATGCAATCTTGTGTGTTCCCGATAAAATAAAATATTTTGATAATTATAAATTGCTAGTTCAGTATTAATTAAATTATGATTATACATTGATAATGCAGTTTAGATATCATAAATGGATTTTTCAAATATATATATTTTTTTCTCTGTTATATTTCTAAAGTAAAGTTTTAATTTTTTTTAATAATTTTTTGTGTGTGTTACCAAGCATAAATAAAAATGGCAAATTTTCTATAATTAGGACCTATACCGAATTCACATATTGGAACAAAAATATTTTGAAACAATGCTTATTCTGTGGTCATGAAATAGCTACAATCATCCCCGTTTAAACAAGTATTGGTTGTTCCAGAAAATAATATTCAATTAAATGAGAAATCATACAATTGTAATATTTAATGAATGTGTAATAAAAAGGTAAAATAACCATCTATAGTATATTTAATTAACAGCATAATAAAATAACATAAAATAATACATGTGCTTAAATAAATATATATTAATTTAATGTCCCTTGCAATTCCAATAAGTTATAACAAAAATGTTTGCTTCATTAAATTTCAGAAATTGTGCAATTATATAAAGTGTTTCTAAATAAAAATATTGCTATTAAAAAAACAAGAGGTTGGCAGCTATGAATCGCACCTAATACACCTCTTTTGAATTTTGACAGAACTTTTATACGTGTAACTCACGTTATTTATACAGACTTGCATAAGTCATATAAAACAGTTTATGTGGAATTTTAGAGGAGCAAATATTAAGTTTTGAATGATTATAAAATATCATAACTACCATCTCGAGCCTCAAAGAGACAGGTCATTGTTATTAAAGCTTGATTAACAGCAACAAGTGATTGTAGCAATTCAGCTATCTCATAGTCACATTTTCTTTTTCATCGTTTTTCTAAGTCAGCAGAACATCTTTAGTTTGTGTCTCCTTGTTCTCTTCTATATATATAAACTCCATGTACTCAGATTCCATAGAATTGCAATAATCCAAAATCCTCTGACGAAAATCTTCTGAGTTTTAAATTATCCTTTCATTGCCCAATATCTCAGGGTTTTTGCTTTTCTCTTTTCATTTCACAAATTGTGAACAACGCTTTCACATTTTCATTCTCACACTTTTTATTTCATCTCACATTGAAACAATAACTGTTTTGGTCACTCTCATCCTAGATCTTTTTACAAATGCAGTGCAGTTAAAAAGCTAATTTTCTTATAAATTCCAGAGAACTATTTTATGCCTGTGCTTTTATCCAGAAAGCAAGGAAAATTTTTTACAATTTGTTTTTTGTGTTGAGTTTTAAAGAATCTAATAATTCCTTGACTCAAAAGTTGAATTTTACTCATGGTAGGGAGGAACTGAAGCTTGATGTTGGTCTGGTAAATTGATTAATATCAATTTTGTTAAACACATTATTATTTTTTTTATCAATTTTGTTTTTCAAATTGACATCTAACTTTTTGGACATTTAAAAAACATTTTGTGGGTGTACTGGATAACATTTGACATACTTTAGACATTGTGCTTCACTTACTTATTATTGTTAGAGCTTTTAGATCCCAGTTTGATTTGCACAAAGAAGAAACATCACTGTTTGTTTTATTTAAATCCTTGAACCTTCTCTCTTTGCCCAGCAGTGGTTCTAGAAGGCATGTTATGATAAAAAAGAACTATTTCATAACAGTTAAATGTATTTTTTGGACTATAATCTGAAAGAAAGGGCTCAAAAATACATTCACACTGTCTGTGAATCATCATCTTATACTGATTCTTCATGTCCACTTTTGAAAAGAAAATTGTTTCTCTGTTGCCAATGGTTGATCAATCATTCGATGCACAAATCTTTTCATCTTCTTCAATGCTTTCTGAGCATTTGTTTGCTTTTTGCACAATCATGGTGCCTTTTATTAAGGCTTTGTAGGTCAAGCCCAAGTTTGACTCAGAGTAATTTTTCTTTGAAAATTTGCTTTTGACACCAGTAATAAATGAAAATAAAATTTACTGCCTATTTTAATTGGAGCATTTTCAAAATTGTGTAACTGAAGGTAATTTCTTTTAAAAAAAAGTAGTGTCAAACAAATAGAATTTTTGTGTAAGAGCCCAGTGTTGACTCTAAGCTGTTTTAGCTGGGTACAAACCTGGCGGCCCTTATTAACACTCCCTATGCATCCTGTGGCAGTTCATTTGATCCCAGAAAAATATTGTAAATTCTAAGGGATTCTAAACAAACCAGTTCAAAATGTTTTTGAGGAACAAGGCACAAGTGTGTCTCTTTTCTAGAATAGTGTTCCCTTTTTGGAAAACATATTTTAAAAAAATGTACCCTTTTTTTTAAAAAAATATACCTTTATTTACCTTACCCTTTCAGAAAAAATCTTGTTTGGCAACTTTTTTTTTTTTTTTTTTTTTTTTTTCTAGAGTTAACATTAAAGTACCCAGAACTCAATCTTTTGCTTTTTCCATTGAAAACTATTCTGTCACATTTTGATGAATATTATCAAAATTGGATTTAAGTTTCATTTTTTGATTCAAATTTCCATTTTCTTACAATTCTTCTTGGATGTATTTCTACTTTTTTTTAATATTAGAACTATCTTTTTATATTTGAAACTAGACTGTGATATCTTTAAATATTTTGCTATCTGGACTTAAGTTTTCTTGTTTAATGCTTCCAAAACTTTACCTTTATCGCAAAAGGTTCATCTTTCCATTTAGAATTCATCGCAGTGCCATTTTTTTTAATGAATAAAATACAAAGATGATCCACACTGACCATTTTATTTCTGACATTGTGTACCTGCAGACAAAAATCATTGCAGAAAGGATAAAAATCATAACTTTTAAAGGAACCAAAAATGACAAAAGGTGGGAGAAAATTCCATCTGAAATGTGTTTTCCGCATATATTTTAAGCATCAGTCACACAAACATTATTCGATTAAGCAGAGATAGTTCATAAAAATGTTTTGAGTAGGATGAAATAATGCAGAACCAATAGGAATTAATTAGTTTCTCGATGATTCTGTTCTAATAAGCAAGGTATTCAATTATTTGTGACCTAATTAAGTAGGAATGACTGTATGTTTTTTAGCATTAAAAGCATGTTTTAAAAAAACTCTTCTGTTATTTATTTTAAAACAACTGCCATTATTTAAATGAATGAAATATTATCAATCTTGGATCATAAATACTTTGCTGAATTTATGTCATGTAAGTAGTTCATGATTCATGAGTGTTATTCTTGAGCATAATCAAATAATTATCTTTATGTATTTAATATTTTAAAATATTTTTTGTTTTTTAATGAATAGAAATATTATCAATCTTCAATCATTCAAACTTTTTTGCTCAATTTCACTTTATAAACATGCATTAATATTGTTTGCTAACATATATAATAAACAAGTCAGAAATTGTACATCAAATGTAACAAATGAGGTGTGTTCATACTATAACTAGTTTTATAAATATTCGAATCTTGGTACAGTAGCTGTTGTACTGTTATGCATAACATGAATGCAAAATTTATCATGATTCTATAGATATAATTCATTAATACAGAGATAGTAGGGCTCCATCTTAAATAAGACATAATCACCATGGTAACTTACTCATTACCTATCTTGGGATTCATTGAATTAATTATATATGATAGGATTTAATTGAATGGAGAAAATGTTTATTGATATCTTTTGATTGTTCATTGAATCATTTTCATTCGATTATCGAAATGACTCACTGAAATTCTGCAACAATTATGTGTGTATATATATATATATATATATATATATATAATACCATTAAAAGTAGACAAAATTCACCAATAAATTTTATCAATAAAACAATAAACCAAAACGAAGAAATTAAATAAAATTGTATCATAAAAAAAAATAAAAAAAAAAATAGTGAAACAGTCAAGACAATGAATTAAACATAATAGCAAAAAAGAAAGTGAAAATATTATAAATATAATATATAAGACTAGATGGAACCCGTCAAAACTTGACGGCACCACAGAAATAAAGGGTGTCACAAATGACATGCATCGTTTAGTCGTAGTTTAATTTTTATTTATTCTTCTAGCTAAATTTCTAGGATTTTGTCAACGCGATTGTTAGTTTTAATTTATTTTCTTTAATTTGATATATTCCCCACTATGTCCGTTAATTCGTTTTTTTTTTTTTTTTTTTTTAGCTCCAGGAACAGGAAGATTTATTTGATTAAAAAAAAGGAAAGGGCGACGTATGATGGCTGCTGAGTAGTGTAAAAAAAATTTAGAATGTTTTCCTTTAAAAAAAAAATCTACGATAAAAAAAATAGAGGCAGGTGCGCCTCACACCAACATCTCAGAGACCAGCACACTGCTACTTGACTCCCCGATCGGAGAAAGCGCAGCCGAAAAAAAAAATTGGCGAGAGAGAGAGCGCGAACGGACGAAAAAAAACAGGCCCTCGAACGAGAGCGGTATAAATGACCGCCAAGTAAGATGTCAGTACGGCAAACCTACAGACGAACGCGCGAGAAAAGCGAAAGGAAAACCTCCTCCAACAAGGCGACGACGCAATTGAGAACAATTTATTGCGTAATAATTTAAAATAGTTTAATTACGATCGCAGGTACGGGAGAACAAAAAAAAAACGAATTAACGGACATAGTGGGGAATATATCAAATTAAAGAAAATAAATTAAAACTAACAATCGCGTTGACAAAATCCTAGAAATTTAGCTAGAAGAATAAATAAAAATTAAACTACGACTAAACGATGCATGTCATTTGTGACAAAGGGTATTTTCCAGCTATTAAAGGATTTTTTAATGACTAATCTTCAGCAAAAATTTCAATAAATAAAAGAAAAACCTGCATTTTACATCTAGGCAAATGACCCGCAATTGGCAGAGTTACATTCAAACATGCTGCTATAGAATTAGAATCTCTCTCATTTGATAATTTTCCATTTACAAATACAACACTAATAAATTGTACATGACATGAATAAATCATAAATTACCGTCACTTCTCATTTCATACAAAATATACATACTTCACTTACTTCGCAGCAAAATAAGACTGAATTTATAGTTTGCCATTTAGCAACAACTGTAACAATGATCCTCTCAGTGGTTAATTTGTTTTTACATTACCCACCCCATTCAACAAATAAACATTTGCATTTTGAACTAACTTTTCTATTACATTTTCATAAATCAAAAATACATGTCAATTTCACATATTAAAAAAATTAATGATATTTATTCTGGCTAGGTGAAACCCGTCAAAACTTGACAGCAACAATATGAAAGAACCAAAGAAAAAAAAGTATTTTGGCGCTATAAAAAAATTAATATTTCTTAAAAATTTCAATATGCTTTTCCATTTACCAACGTAACACCAACATGACATGATCCCGGGCGCAGAATCGGTGCAACGCTGCGACACACATCACAAACTCTTGAAAATGTTTGAAGATTATTTTTCTACTGTTAAAGTTTCTTTTAAAAAATGCTAGAAATCATTTACTATGTACAAAAATTTGTCTAGGTACCATAAAAAATGCAAATTTTGGCAAATAATCACAAAAAATAGTTATTTTCGTCAAAATACCCCCCCCCCCCCAAAAAAAAAAAGCATCACCCGGAAATTTTGTAAATGGATGTGAAAAAAAACCAGCAAATTTCGTCAACAGATTGCAAAAAACAACAAATTTTATGAAAAGATCTCTAAAAAATTTGTCAAAAAAATGCAAAAAAAAAAAAATTGTCTAGGTATCCCAAATAAAACAATTTTCGTGAAAGTATTGCAAAAAATCAAAATTTTGCCAAAACATCTAAAAAAATTGGCAATTTTCAAGAAAAATTTTCGAAAAATAAAGCCAAATTCCACAAAAAAAAAAAAAAAAAAATCCCTAAAAAATGGCAAATTTGTAAACAAATTGTGAAAATAAAATTCAAAATATTGTAAGAAAACAAAAAATTTTGACAAATCATTGTGGGTAAACAACAAATTTTGTCACATTGAAAAAAAAAAAAAAAAAGCAAATTTCATCAAATAATCACAAAAAAAGTAAATTTCGCAAAAAAAACCCAAAAAATTTTGCAAAAAGATCTTCAATAAAACGGCAAATTACATTGAAAGATCGTGACAAAACGACAATTTCATCGAAAGAACTCGAGAAAAACGATAAACTTCTCCGAAACTGTCCAGGTATCATAAAAGACACGAATTTCGTCCAAAGATCTCAAAAGCACATAAATTTTGTCTGAATAATCGCAAAAAAAGGTAAATTTCGCAAAAAATAGCAAAAAAAAAAACACATTTCTCAAAAAGATAACAAAAAACCACAATTTCTCAAAAAAATCATGAAAAAAGGATAAATTCGATAAAATGGCAAATTGCATCAAAAGATTGTGAGAAAAAAACAACTTTCATTAATTGCAGGGGGGAAAAGATGCAACATTTCTTTGTTCATCAGAAAAAAAAAAAGTCACAAAATTTCTCGATCCATCACATGAAAAAAAGAAAAATTTGTCAATCAGTTGAAGAAAAAATACAAAAATCGACAGTTGGTCATGTGGGGTAAAAATTATAAAATTCATTAATCAATCATGGAAAAAAAGTCATTCAGTTATGTAAAAACCCCACAAAAATTATCATTCAGTAGAAGTCCCCACAAAAATCTTGTGATTGATTGAGACATTTCAGAATGTTTTTTGCGTGTCCAAATTAAAAATATATATATATATATTTTATTAAAAAAGTAAGTTATTTATAAGGCATCTATTTTGACCTCTTATTATTTTGTTTATTTTTGCAAGACCTATGTTTATTTAGTTGAGTAATACGAATTTAGAATTTACAATGTTTTGTCTTTTGTTATTTTTTATCAATTTTTAAAATGATAATGCAACAAATGTAAATGCTATAGGCAAAATAGAAATGAAATTTTCATATGACAGAAATGAAGATCACAATAAGGAATTACTTTAGAAAAAAGAAAAAGATTGAAAACAAAATAAGAAGTGTTACGCAATAGAAAAAACGGTTAAATTGTGTCCTTCAATAAAAACGGGCAAAATCAAAATAAATAATATTATGAAATATAAAATTATAATATTATGAAATATAAAATTAAGCATCGATCGAAAAAATACTATCCGAGAAAAGTTTTCGCGAACATCGTAAGGGGGATATTTTACTTCAGTGTACCCATGGCAGAATAGAAATGTATTTTTCATATGACAGAAATGAAGATCACAATAAGGAATTACTTTTAAAAAAAAAGATTGAAAACAAAATAAGAAGTGTTATGCAATAGAAAAAACGGTTAAATTATGTCCTTCAATAAAAACGGGCAAAATCAAAATAAATAAACTCGATCGACCCGATGTTACATTGCATTAAAAAAAAAGTTCTCACTTACCAGGTTATATTGTTGAAAAGAATAATTTAAGCTGTAATAGATTACTCTGATCCTATGTTAAAAATATACCAAAATATAAAAAATCCATACATATATTTAATTGCACATTTTAAACATATGTCACTCAGCAAACAGTATCCATTGGCTCTGCTACGAACGAACGCGGGCATACCACGCTAACATTTAGAGACAGTAACTATCTCTTCTCTCATTGGTTCTGTTGTCGGATCTCCGCAAGCACGCATGCGCAGAGAGCACTTTGAGTGTGCTGAATAAATAGGGCTTTCGTTTTAATATATAGATATTCATGATGAAACGATTTGCAACTCTTAATGGAAATCCTATAAAGTGGTAACAGAAAACTACATTGTAGAAATCTCGCAGACAATACACAAAGGTTATGCGGATAGCAGCAATTACCTATGCACACCATATTTATAAAATTGCTGATTAGCAACGGATGTTATATATAAATTATATATAAGATACCACAATAGGAAAAAATTCATTATGACTATTCAAAATGGAAAGATATCAATTAAATATCAAATTGTATACATTCATAATTACACGCGCAGAGCAGCATGATAATTTGAATGCTAATATAATACCATTAAAAGTAGACAAAATTCACCAATAAATTTTATCAATAAAACAATAAACCAAAACGAAGAAATTAAATAGAATTGTATCATAAAAAAAAAAAAAAAAAAAAAAAAAAAAAAAACAGTGAAACGAGTCAAGACAATGATATATATATAATTGGATTAAAAATAAACTTAGAAAAGACTAAGGTGATGTTTAATTCATTTACATCAAAAAAGAAAATTGTCTACAAGAACACTGAGATTAAAGAAGTGCAAAGTTATGTGTACCTAGGACAGGAAATATCATCGGATAGTAGTATCATGAATGAAATCAATAGAAGAATAAGAAATGGGTGGAGTGCTTTTGGGAAGAACAGTATTATTCTGAAGAGTAATATGCCTCTTTGTTTGAAAAGAAAAGTGTTTAATCAATGTATTTTACCTGCATTAACTTACGGAGCAGAAACATGGATACTAACAAAACGAATGATACAAAGACTACAAACAACACAGAGAAGTATGGAAAGATGTATGCTAGGCATAACTAGAAGAGACAGAAAGAGGATAACCTGGATAAGAAATTGGACAAAAGTTTTTGACATCCTTGAAAGAATCAAACAGCTAAAACGTAAATGGGCTGGGCACATTGCAAGAAGACAAGACAATAGATGGAGCACAAATTTACTACAGTGGTATCCCTGAGATGTAAAACGACCTAGAAGACGATCACAAGTAAGATGGAGTGACGAAATTAGAAAAGTGGCTGGTGTAAATTGGATGACGAAAGCACTAGACAGAAAACATTTGAAAAATCTGGGGGTGACCTACATCCAGCAGTGGATCAAAAACGGTTGTTGATGATGATGATATAATTAAATTCAAACTTTCTGGTTGGGTAGTTTTTGTGCTATTATGTGTGAATGAACAGATTGACTGGATGATGACTCTAGATTCTACATATTTATATGATTAAGAATGTACCTATAAAAAGTTCTTATGTTTAAATTTTCTTTTTCTATCTTAATATGAAATAATTTGCCTGAATTAATGTTGATGAGCATAGCTTGTAGGGTGCAGAGGTCCCTAGTTGATAAAGATTAAATTCTTATTGGTTATTAGAAAATTGGCTAATTGTCATGAAATTAGACGTGATTCCTTTGTTGAAAAATATCATCCGTATGATAAAATTATTAAACAAAGGAGGAATTTTTTTATGCTGATTAAACTATTTTAAAAGATGAAAAAATAAACTAATGTTTTTTTAGTGTCTTTATAATATTTTATGTTAAAAAATGTAAGGATGTCTTCTTGTGAAGGATTTTTAATGCTTTTTTAACTAAATGGATGAGGTTTGTTTTGAAACTAATAAAAATTCATTATCAGCAATATTTTCAGAATTATTAGACAAATCAGAAATTTTGAAGTAAGCTATTTATAACGCTTAGAAAAATGTTTACAAAGAGTACTTATATGAAAATTTTGAGATTTTGTAGCTTTGATAGTTTTAATTATAAAGAATATAAGAGAAACTGGTGTAAAACAATAATAATTAAAAGACCTTAAAATAGCATTTAAAAAATTTAAATGTGCCAAAAATTCTGCACATTTAATATTTTTTTATGGTATTTTAAGATTTTTTCTTTCTTATTTTTAATTATAATTTACTCAGTAAAATCTATAGTGTACATTGTTTAACTTGTCTGTCTAAAATTTGAAAAAGCTAGTATTTATAATTTTCTTTGTCTGCTCCATTTAGATTAAAGAATCTACATTTTGGGGTGATAACTTTGTAATGAGTGGTTCAGATTGTGGTCACATCTTTATATGGGATCGACATACAACTGAATTAGTGATGATCATGGAAGCTGACCATCATGTTGTTAATTGCTTACAACCACATCCATTTGATCCAAGTAAGTTTTTTTTTTTGTTTTCTTTTTCATTGAGAAATAAAATTTGGGTAATTATTTCCTTTCTTGTCAATCAATTACAGCAAAGAAAATCTCTCTCCATACAATGTGATTTTGAAACCAAAAATGCATAACCATGACAGGCCTTGAATTTCAGAGCGAGATGGTTGGATTCACGTCCAAAATTTTAAAATCCCAACTAAAAGAAAATCTGTGGTGGGGTCACTGTTTCCTGTCCAAAAGATTTTATCACTTTTAGGTGAATTTTGGTTTGAAATGTCAATCAACTTTTGTGATAGCCTTACAAATTTCGTTATATTTTCTCCTGACCAGTCCAGGCATTTTTAAGGAATTTTTGTGGCAAAATATCAGTGAAATTAACTTTTTTTTCCATCAATCAATCGATAAATTTGACGTTATTTTCTGCGATTGGTTTATGATTTTGATAGTTGCTTTTTGTTTCATAAAAATGTAAGATTTATGAAATTCACAATTTTTTTTACTGAAATCGGTCGACAAATTTTGAATTTTTTTCAAGCAATTAACACATTTCTCTTTATTTTAAATGATTGAATGGTGAACTTCAATAATTTTTCTTGTGGCCACTGAACAAAATTCGTTTTTTTTGCTACATTTGATTGAAATGTTTTGCGATATTTTCCCATAATCGACACGCTAATTCTACAATATTTTTCTGCAATTATTTGATAGATTTTACGTTTTTTTTCCAACACAGATTAATAAATTTTGCTGTTGTTATTAATGAGCGATTGATGAATTTCACAATCTTTTTCAATGTTCTATTACCGAATTTCATGGTATTCTTCCTAAGACTAATCAAGGAATTAAGTTTTTTTTTTCCCCACAGCATATTGTTGCATGGAATTTATTATTTTTCCACAACCAATCAACAATTTCTGCTTTTTTAAAAAAAATTTTTAACTGCAACTGATTGACAGATTTTAAAGGTTTTCGCTTTTGGCAAATTGATGAAATTCATGAATTTTTCCTCGCGATCCTCTGACGAATTTTGATAAAAGGCTTTATATTTGGTGAAAGTTGAAAAATAGACTGTATAAAAGCTTTCTTCTTTTTCTAATTTTTTATTTATTTTTTAATAATTAATCTAAATTTTTGTTTTAAATTGTTTCAATGGTACATTGTCATGTCTGTATTAATGTAATTCCTCAAATAGTATGTTATATAGTAGTCAGTTTAAAATTTATCCCTTTTTTTTCTCCCTTCCAAAAAGCTCTACTTTGCTCCATTTATAAATGTTGGGTGGGAAACTCCTCTCTTAGAAAAAAGTGATTTTCAAGCCCTGCATTATGCTGTATTTATTGCATTTTTTTAATTAAATGTGGCATTGCATGTTATACATAATGTATACATATTTCATTAGTCTTTTGTTAAAAATATTTCAGATTGATGAATTTATTGGTAGCTATACTAAGATTTATTTACAGCTGATCAAAAGAATTTATACTTGGGTTTTCCCCCAAACAGTTTCAAAAGAATGCTGGACTGCACCAACACCCATGTCCCTCATTTAAAAAAAATTAGCACCCTTCTTGCCTGTCATTAAAAAAATTAACACCCTTCTTCCTCTCCAGTAAAAAAAATCTTTTATTTTATTTATTTATTTATTGCATTAAAAATTTTGCTTGCATAATAATAACTGATTCAATGCTATCTTGAAGAGTTATCTTAGTTTTAAGTATTAAAAATAGTTTTTAAAGTCAAAATAATGAGTTTAAAAGTTAAAGTATCTCTAAGAATCTAAAAAGTGCTTTTAAAAATCCAAAACATGCCCTTATGAATTCAACATTTTTTTAGACATTTTAAATTTTTACTAGATAATACCCGTCAAGATTTGACGGTAAATAACTTGAATGTTCCATCAGAAAAATTCTTGAATTTTTAATTAGTTGCTTTTAAATTTACTTTTCAAATTGTGATGAATTACTGTATGACATAAGTGATTTTGTTTTATTTTTATTTATTATTATTATTATTTTTTTTTTTTAAGACTATTGATTGTCTAATTTATTTGATGAAGTAAAATAGTTTTAAGTTTATAATTTACAACTAATTATGTTTGTATTTTATCAGCAATTTAACTAAAATACTCTATAAGGTTTTTTTTTTTTTTTTTTTTTTTTTTTTGCTTACTACAGCCTATTTTCTTTCTGCCCCCTCCCCCTTTCAAGTAAAAATATTTACGCGACCATTCAAAGCTGCCATGACTTTTATTTTTATCTATCTCATTCTCTAAAATCCGAAATTTGAAATTTGATGCAGCTAAATATTTACAATATAATTTTTTGTTACTTGAATTTTCTTATACATTTTTATGCATCTTTTCAAATATTAAATCATGAGTATCAATGTAATTTATTTTATAGCTGTTATACTAATATTTTTATTTATTTCCCCCTTTTTTTTAATGAATGAAAAACTCTTCTTTCTTACAGACATTTATATTCTTGATAATGGTTGAAAAAAATGTAACGAAAATTGTAGATCAGTTCAATTTATGTAATTGATAATTGCATGTAAAATATTTTAGGCTAAGTATTTTAAACATAAAATAATTATTTTTTCAGTGTTAAATTTTGTTCAATTATAAAGCATTCAAATAATAGTAATAATAAAAATCCTAAAACATTTCTTACAAATAAAATATGTTACTATTGAAATAAATTATCGACAAAAAATCTACACATATCATTCTGCCATGTTTGTATTCGAACCTGCATTCTCTACAAAAACTCAAAGCTTAAAACAGCTGCGTTACCCCACTACGCTATCGGGAACACACTAAGTAATCGTCTATAGTGGAAAAAATCTAGAATCAGTTGACGCATGCGCAATTGTCTGGAATTTGGAATTTAATTTTACAGAAACTGTTTTGGGTTTTAATATTTATGATAACTTATTTATTTATTTTTTTTTTTATATAGATATTGATATCAGCTACAACTTAAAATGCTAACATTTTCAATCTTCGTGTGTAACGGCAATTTATAAGAAGGATTACCAGTCGTAACTTTTAGCCTCAGATCATTCAGTTTATTTTCTATGTGTAGTACGACACCTTCCGAAATAAACCATATTTTTGAATTGTTAATAACACTGAAAGAGACAAATAATAGCTTTGTGATAAAAAGAAGAGCTTGTTTACAATAAGATCGAATAAATTATATTTGAGATGCAGACGCATTTAAAACGAAGCATCTAGCTGTGAAGTGATAGTTCAACTGAGCGAGGATCTCTACGCATGTGCAGTACATCACTCCAAAGGCAGACATGTACTTATGTACTACGCATGCGCATACGTGAAATTTTAATTGAAAATTGTGGCTAATTAATAAAATTTTTGAATAAACAAATGTACGATAACAAATCTGTGGCCAAATACCTTTCGTTTAAAAAAAGAATGGTGTGATTTGATGCTGTAGTTTGCTCTCACGGATTGTCTAAAGGAATTGCTTAGCGTTTTAAATATATAGATGTCAAGTAGATCAGGTAGCTGATAAGTCACTCTGTTTCATGAAATGTTAATTTTTATGGTCAATAGAAAGTAAATGAGTTCTAAAATTTGATAATTGTGTGATTTCCTTAATTTCAGTTCTTGCATCGAGTGGTATTGATTATGATATAAAGATATGGGCACCTTTAAGAGAAGAGCCCTTCTTTGATGTTGAGAAAGCTAATGAGGTATGCAATGTTCATAAATATGTATATTTCTCTATTGTTGCTCAAACAATTTTTTCACCTTTTTAACCTTTATTTTTATGTTTTATGTTTGCCATTTTCATAAATGGAAATTTTTATCTATACTTAAGGACAACAATAGCTAATATCGACATAAATTTTTCTTGCTAATTGCTGAAGAGATTTCATTCTTTTTATTTTTCATTACTTTTTTAAAATCTTTTTTTTTTTTTTTTTTTTTTTCAAAATCTTATAATTATTGTATATTTATTTATTCATTGCCAAAAATTATTTTATTGTTCAAATACAGCCAAAACTTTTTTCTTTTTCTTTTATTATATTAAAAGTGTCTGTCCAGTTCTTGAGTAAAAGGTATTTTAACATCAACTGTTTTCAATATTTTTTCGCAAGTTTTGTTGCTACTTAAAATGCTTTTTCTTTTCAAAACTAGTATTTTTTCTAGCTTTATTTCTTTCTTTGCATTTATTTTTCTTTCTTTTATTTTCGGCTCAAACATTATTTTAATAAATATGTACAGATGGAAGACAAAATAATATGAACACCTGTGAAAAAAGTGTGGCATATTTCACACTTGCAGTACAGCCGCATATGCAACAGCAGTCTGCCACCTAGTTAGCATGAAAATGAAGGTATCAGACTCTCATCTGCAATCACCTGCGTTGAATGCATTTATTGAACTGTCGGTGATAAGTTGAAATGTCAGACCTTTCAGGATTCCAAAAAGGAATGATTGTTAGAGCATGTTTAAGTGGAGCATTGGTTACAGAAACAGCAAACCTTTTGGGGTTTGCAAGGAGTATGGTATCAGCCTTAATGACAGCATACTTGAAAGAGGGTTAGATGACATCTTCAAAGCACAACAGTGGGCGAAAGTACAAGTTTGCTGATAAGGATAAACGAGTCCTGAAGCGCATAGTAGCCCAAAAGTACAAGCACTCATTATTCGAAGTAACATCTGAAATGAACTGTCATCTCCAAAACCCCATTTCAACAAAAACTGTCAAAAAAAAACTTCATGTTTCGAATATTTATGGTAGAGTGGCATCTCGAAAACCTTTTGTGACAGCAACTAATGCTTTCAAGGGATGCCATTGGTGCAGAGATCACAAAAGGTGATCCCCACAGCAATGGCAAAGGTAATATTGCAGATGAACAGTCTTTCACCCTGTTTCATACGACTGGACATGTTTACGTCCTGGAGAAGCGTTTAATCCTGAATGCCTCATGCTGACTTCTAAGCATGAGAGTGGCTCTATTATGGTATGGGGCTCGGTATCTTGGAACGTTCTTGGGCCACTTGTTATTCATGGGAGAATCAAATCCAATCACTAGCTAAGTATTCTAGGGGGATCATGGCCACCATTTTGTGTAGACTGTCTTCCCTGGTGAGCAATTACTTTTTCAAGACAACAACATCCCTATCCACACTGCTAGGTGTGTTCAAGCTTGGTTTGAACAGCATGACAATGAAGTTGAACATCTTTCCTGGCCCCCTCAGTCTCCTGATTTCAATATTATTGAACATTTGTGGGAATATTTGGAGCCCAAACTTTGTTCCCGATTTCTCCTCCATTCAGCTTTTCAGAATTGGAGAACGTTCTGCTGGAGGAATAGCTTAATATACATTTAAAATTGTCCATGACCTTTATGCATGTATCCGAAATCACATTAAATCTATACTTCAATCAAAGATTGGTCAAACCCCCTATTAATGAAGATTTTCCATTATTTTACAAGTGTTCATATTATTTTGTTCTCCATCTGTACATGTATTACATACACTCACTTATTTTCAGACACATTAACAAAAAGCTTATAGAAAAATTGTGCAATTTTGTTTTCTGTTGGTATATTCTTAATTTTTCTTTCTGTAATTTTCCTTTCATTTTGCATTTATGTGTATATACAAATGTGATTTTCATTTTTTTCAGATTGTTAAACGAAATGAAATAATGTTAGAAGTTACTAAAGATACTATAACAGTCCCAGCATCGTTTATGTTTAACATGTTCAACACCTTAAATCATTTAAGAAATGGTAAGTATTTAATTATCCGAAAATTAAAAATAAATAAATAAAATCAAAAGATTTTGATCTTAAATGGCATCTTTTGTTATCATATCATTCAAATTAATATGTTATGGTCGTCTATATTATTCTAATATATTGATTTATATAGCACTCTTACACAACAATTATAAAATGTGGCAGATTACTTTGAATTTAGCTCAGAATTACTTTTTTTCCCCTTTCTGATTAATGAAGAAAAAAAGACATAGTTCAACAGTTTCTTCTCCATCCCATGGGATTTTTTTTTGGGGGGGGGGGGGTGAGTATGAGCCCTGGTAAAGCCAATCTACAAATGTAGAGGTGTGTGCCTAGGGTTTAAACATAAAGATATAAAATTGAGATACCTGGATATTGTAGAGGTTTGAAATCAAATAACATTTTCTGTTTTTTATTTATAAATTATGTATAGAGTTACAAGAGATTTTTTTCGCATAAGTTTTTCTCCTTTCTTGCACTGCTGTGTCATGAATTCAGTAGAAAACACCATTCAGTGAAATAGTAAATAAAAACATCTGCCAATTTCATGTGTTTCTGAACAAAAATGTCCACAATATTGAATAAAAATGATGGTTGTTGCCTCAATTTGTTCCCTTTTTTAAAGCATTTTAAGTATGTTCCACTTAGTTTTTAGTCACTTCCACTCAGCTGTGTTTGGGATTTTTTGGAACATATTCTGGTCTCAAACATGATATACCTAAATATCTTAAGCTTTCTATCACAAAAGTATATTTAATTCTTATAAAAACTAGTAGATGAGCCCTTCCATCTTCTTTTGTGTGTGTGTGTGTAGAAAATGTAGATTATATATTCATACTGTGTTAACAAGTGTAATAAAACCCAGATGGTCTGAACTTTTATCCACAAATCCTTGTTTTTACCAACCCTGGAAACATTGCCATAAATCCATAATTTTTAATGAATACCTTAATTTTTTTTCTGTTAGATATATCTCTATCTTCTATTTTTTAGGTCACCGACAATTATATAGATGGAGCCGTGGTGCTGGGCGGGCTTCTTCCAGCTCTGAAGCAAATAACCGATAATAATTAAGTATTTATAATGTGATGGCTGCTTCACTTGTGTTGCATTTAGAAATTTATTTGAAGAATGTTGTTTTAATTATGTTTTCTGTTTTATTTATCCCGTGATATGCCAAATGTAAAGGTTGATTTGACATTTATCAAATTTTAATGATCAAAGACCTTATAGTGGTTTTTAAACAGCTATGAACTTATCTCAAATGTGTAAAGACAGACATTTGCTTTTAGTTTAAATATATTTTGTAAAATGTGTACTCATTTTTGTTTCGATTCGTAGAATATTTGGTATGTTTTTTTTAGCTTTTGTTATGCTTCGAAGCATGGGCACCTGCAGAAAAAAAATCCAAGGAGGGTAATATTTTGGGACAAATATATCTGTAATCTGTTGCCAAAAGTGCTTTTTAAGGAAAATATAAAAATGAGATCAGGAGAATAGGAGTCCCTGATGGAAAATCTTTAGTTACTATGTTAATCCTTTGCCTAGCAGATGGGTCCATTGAGAAAAATGGAATTATTTCAAATACAGTTCAGCTAAATGTTTTAAATTAAGAAATTGATTTGTAAACTCACATTTTTATGTCTTAATTCATAAAAATCTCGAAATATTTTATAAGAATATCTAGTAAAAACTAATAAATTTTTATTGTTCGATGCTTCTTTTGGTAGTCTGAGGGTTAAATAACTTGAGAATTTACTTTTATTTTATTTTTCAAAATTTTCTGGAAAGAAGAAAATTTAATTATTAAATTTAAAATCCAGAAGGATGTGGCAATTACTACTCCTTCTTTTTTCCTGTGGGCACCCATGTTTCTTATTGTTCCATGTTTCATAGTACATTGGTTTCTGACTTTTACTTCATAGGATGTATTAAAGGATCTTAATCTGTTTTGTGTGTAAAGTGTCTACGACTGCTTGACATTCATTAAATAAAAACTTTATATTCTTAGATTGCATCCGAGAATTTTAAAAATAGTTAGTACTGTATGAAAGACAAAAGAAAATATTTTGATTATATATAATTATATTCAACTTTAAACTTACTGAATGCATATTTTCTAATTTTTTAAAATCTCTCTCTCATATAGAAATATTAAAATTTTAGCATATTTTTTGTTTAATATAACCAGTTGTAGCTTAAGTAATGTTGCTTTTTATTATCATAGTCTCACACTACTCCATCTATGCATCAATTAATTTAATTATCATTAAACATCATTCACTTAAGATTTAAAATAAATTATTTTTAAATATTTAGGACAATCAGCTATTTTTTGCACCTATTTCTAAACTTATCAAAAATTCCAATAAACTTCTTTTAAATCTGTTAACTGTAGTCCTTATGCTTTAGTAGTGCAAAAATTTGAAAAATTAGTTTTTCTTATTGTTTCACAGGTGGCAAAACAAGAATTTTTGTTGATGATAACATAGGAGTAAATATAGATCTTAATGAACTGAAAAATGATCTTGGGAGAATGGTGGTATGCACTGCTGCATGTCTGAAACATCATTTATTAGAATAGTAAAAATACTAAATAATTTTAATTTTTTGTACAGTTTTTTGTAAATCTGAAATAAAAGCATTCTTACTAGTGCTGCCACTGCCAGCCCCGGTATTGAATCTGTTGTGTTCTTTTCACTTGCTTAGCTTATCCAGAAAAAAAAAAAAAACATAAATAAATATTTTTTAAAAATGGCTTGATAAGCATGGTGTAGCAGGCAATTTTTGAATGAAAGAGCTACTTTAAATGCTATTGCAGCATGAGCAATGAAACTTTATTACATTAAAAGTGCTTTTAATTTTTATTTCACTCACAGAATTCATTTTTTTATATAATATTTTTGATCAAATGGCTGTTAAATTATTACATTTACAGTCATTTTTCCTTACTTTTTAAAACAGCGATTTAGGATGTTTTTAGACACTATAACATCTGAGCAGGATTTGGTAATTATAACTCGTAGCGAGGCAGAGTAAATAAAAATTACCTTGTTTGCCTTTGGTGCAAAATAATAGTTGATTTGATACAAGATCTTAAAAATCACTTATTACTTTATTACTGAGTTGAAAATTGATTCATCTTTTAATATATTTCTAATCGTGAATCTTGCTTAAAAAAGCAAAGCATTTACAATAAAAGATAACTTCATTAGGCTATTTGTTAGAAAATTTCCTGATTTCTTGATTTTTTTAGGTATTTCCTAATTTCTGAAATTTTTTAATATTATGAAGTACATAAAAAACTGTTACATCCTCTTTCCTTGCATAAAAGATTCAAGATTTTTTTAAAGTAGAATCTCAAATAATTTACATTTTCTGATTTTTTATATTTTTTAAAACTGCATAAATCATTGAATTATCACCATTAAATTATAAATTCTGGATGTGTTAACTTCTGTTGATAAATTTGAAAGTTTTTATTAAAAGTGATTATGTTTTTGTCTTTGAAATGTTGTACTTGTGTAAATGAACAGTTAGGTGAATTGTTAAAAAATAAAATACAATTACTACTACAATCTTTGTTCAAAGCATCTATGCAATATGTAGCTTAATTTCTACATAACTATGTACAATAAGAGATGCTGTTTGTTGTATTTATAATATTGTATTTCTATAAATGAACAATTAGGTGAATTGTTAAAAAATGACATACAATTATTGCTATAATCTATGCAATATTTGGCTATGTAATCTATGCAATATTTGGTGTTTAATTTGTATATTTCCACGTGAAACAAAAGAATATTTTTGTTTGAAATTATTTTAATTTTTTGGAGGGGGGTAGGAGAGGGATAGATCTTTATAATATTTTACTTGTTTAAATGAACATTTAGGTGAATTGTGAAAAAATAAAATTCAGCTATTGCTACAATCTTTGTTCAAAACATCTATGCAATATTTGGTTTAATTTCTATATTTCTATGAATGAGAGATACTGATAATATTATAGAAATTACAATGAATGATGACAAAATAAAAATTCTACCTTTTTTTTTTCTAGTCGTCATTAAAACTGCTGTTTTGTCTTCTAATTTAAAATTGCTTTAGAAGAAATATATATTTTTTTCTAATTATTTATAATTGTATTATTATACAAAATATTTGAATTATTTCTTTTGAAAATATTAAAAATAAACATAACATTAAAAAATTTACACTAGTCTGTTTCGTGAACTTCTGTAGCCTGTTAAGAAAATGTTATTGTTATTAATTTTTAATGATGATATATTATTACTTTTCATGTTTTGTTCTTATGTTTATTAATTTGTTATATTCTCATTTAATTATATTTTTAGTATATATCAGTGTTATAAATTTAGTTTTCTTTTGATCCAACAATTCTCATATTCTATTGCTGAAGAAAAATTTATAGATTTATTAAGAATTTTCTTAAATGCAATCAGTGATTAAAAGAAATATTTATTTCATAAAGCACTCTAAGTGAAATTCATTTTACTGTTACAATGTATTTAGCCTTTTTTTTTTTTTTTTTTTTAATGAAGTTTAACAGTAATTGTTATATCACTTACAGGCTAAAATTTTTTTTTAAAGCTTGAAAACATATTGAGACGAAGCTATATAATAAAATAAAATCTATTAGAAAATTTAAAAAACTGGTGTATGCTTTGATAGAGTTGCCAGATGAAAATTCTTAAAAATTAAAGAAAAAATAAATTAATTAAAATATGACTAAATTTTAATTTGTTAATGATTTTATTATCTTTATATCTATAGATTTATATGTGAGGATGTGATTTTAAAACTCTTCTTATTTAGTTTAGAAAATCATGTTTTGGGAAATTGTGAAAAATAGCTTAACTGCGTATTGATTTTCATTGTAAATCAGGGTTTTTCAGTGTCAATAGTACCAGCAAGGCAAAGGTGTCAATCTGAGGAGAGCATTTAATTTAATAGGTTAATAAGCTCTTGATTGATACTGATTGAGCTTTATGATGAAACCAGGCTTGCCTTGAGACTCTGGTTGCATCATAAACACTTGCAAGAAGTGCAAACTTGCAATTTTATCATAAAGATAATCTGAAAGTAATAATTGTTTGGCTGAGAAAACAAAGTTATCAGATGCAAAACTGGTTTTGAAGAGAAGATTCAAAATAAGGAAAAAGAACTTTGGGATTTTAATTATTTAAAAAGGATCTTCTTTTTTATCCTTTCATGTAAATCTAATTAAAATGGATAGTCAATGTTATCAATTTAAAGTTTAAAAAAAAACTAATTTGATATAAATGAATGTTAATTATGTTATGTTTCCAAAGCACATAATAATAAAGACAGAAATGAACCAAGAAAACTGTTCAATGTAATGTGACTTGGCTGTACTGCAGAGGTTCATGTGTGTGAACAAAAACAAGATATATTTATTGTGTTTTTATTGATGTTTTATTAGATTTTATTGCTTTCAAAATTTTTGGCCAGAATTTGATTATTATATTTCCATTTATTTTCCTGGAAAATTTACTATAATTTAACTTTTTTTTTTTTTTTTTTTTTTTTTTTTTTTTTTAATCTTTAGTCATATTTTAAGATTCTGACTTGTAGACTGAATTAAAGATTATTTTTTTTGTTGTTGTTGTTTAGAGTGATTCTATGGATCATCTATGTGCACAGTTTCCTGAGAAAGATTTTAAACGTTTCCAAATCTTTAAAATAATCTCAATATTGCTTAATCTAAAAAAATTATGTAATGTTAATGATGCTATTAAACACTTCAATGTCTAGTCAGTTAATGAGTGGTTACTATGCATATAATCTTTATACAAGGATAATTCAAAAAAGTTTGTTGCATTTACATAATCATTAAAAACATAAGGTCAAATATTTGTATAGACACAAAATGTAAAAATTGCAGCAATTTTCAATCACCAGTTTTATATAAAACTTTTTACATATGTAGTCTCTTGACTTTTTGGTGAGACTGAAAATATGGCCTCAGCAAAAGAAGAAAAAAAAATCACCTGTACAATTTATTCAATACTTACATAATTTAATTAATATATACATTAACATACAGTAACCATATTTCTAATGCATATAAACTGATGTGATTTCTCTAATACATGTAATCGAAAAACAAATTTTTTATGCATACTTAGACAAGTATAACAGTTCATCAGTTTTATTTTCATAGCTGTTTGTCATGTAGCATAAAATCCGATTTTTTTAAAGTTAGCGGTAACCAGAAAAAGAGCGAGGCCCGAGTTCAGCAGCAACTTCTTCCAACTATGGAAATTCCTAATTTAATAGTTAGCACTCGCAGATATAATTTATAAGCCCGTGTTGTTAAAGTAAGATGTTATTTGTTTGCACAATACATATGGTTTATTTGTAAAATATATATATATATATTTAAAAAAAAAATTGGGAAAAAAATGCACTGCACAAAAATGTTTTTAAACAAGAATATTTAAAAAGTATATTTATTCACTTGTACAATAAAATTATTTGCATGAAAACCAACTGAGAAATAAACAGATGCTCTCTAAGATACCAGAAACTGTTGTGTGTGAAAATTTCAGCATCCATAATACATGCAATGCAGGGCTGTGGAGTCATTTTTGAGCAAAAGAGTCGGAGTCAGGGCCATAGCTAAGGGGGCGCTATGGGCGGCTCAGCCCCCTCTAAAATATTTTGAGCACCCTGGAAAAGATTCCAAGGTCACTAAATAAATTTCTGTTCCGAAAATCCAAATGAAATTCTGTTCAAAAATCTAATTTAGTTTTGAGACCCTTTTATAGTTTGGCACAATTACTAAATTGTATCTAAAATAAGTGTTTCAGCACTCCCTCATCCTATTTGTACATATGAAGCTAACATGATTTTTAATTTTGCATCAGTTATATACTCAAAATTTTCATCAGCAAATACTTTTCTAAGCATAAAATGAAGTTATTATAACAGTAGTTTAACATAGTACCTACGATGTGAATATCCACTCATTTAACTTTTTGCCTCAGAGAGGAAAAAAATTATGAGCCCCCCCCCCCCCCCTCCCCCTATTGTTCATTTCTAGCTACGGCCCTTGTTGGAGTCACTAATAAACAAACAGACTCCAACTCTGGCTCATTTTATTACAGAGTTTGAAGTGAAATTAAACCAATTATATGTAATTTTAAATCCATAATGGTTATTATTGTTCTTTATGATTATATCGGGCTACCCAAGTGAAAGATTCCCAATATACTGCCCAGCGTACACAGTAGATGAAAACCATTTATAATTGTAAACTTTAGTAGTTCCAGTATATTTTCTAAACTAATCATTTTTTTTTTATTTCTTTTTCATTGAAATTTTTTTGCTCTAAAGGACACAAATTAACATCAAAGTTGTAAAAATTTCCCTTCTTTCAAGTCCATGGATCCAAAATAGCAACATTCTTCTTTTGATTTCGTTAGTCGGTTTTTATGGGTTTGTGGACATAAAATTGAAAAATTAGTAAAATGGAAAACATATATTTTTGCTTTTTTCTTTCAAAGCTCTAACAACTGAATCCATGCTGAAATAGTGAAATTTTTGCCCTTTTTTTTCTTCCTTCCCTCATAATTTTAACCAGTAATAATACTAACCAGCCCAGAGTCGAAGTTCGTTAAAATTTCCAGAGTCTGAGTTGTCCATTTTTAACACCGATTCCACAGCCCTCATGTGATGTAGCATGGCGATCTTTACACTTTGTTTTATAAGCTGGAGGCTTGATAGCAAAGAGCTTCTATTCATGATTGGCACTTAATGGATCTCTCTATTCTTTCTGTCCTTTGCTGAATTTCTTCACTTTTAAACCATGATACTTGAGGCAAGCGCATTCCTATTCTCTGTCCGCAACCCCCAAAAAATAAATATGTACTCTTCTGTTATTTCTCACATAGACCGAGAGGCAGCTACACATACCATCACTTCATCGAGTTGATGGCTGGAATTCCAAGATTAGTTAAAACTCAATTCACATATTAAAATGCAACTGGCCTACCAAGTCATATTTTGATTTAAGGAAAAAAAAAAACCTGAAAACACAATTTTAGAGGTTAATTCATTTACTATTGAATAGGTTTACTATTGAATTTTCCTGCTCCTGAACCTCAATGCTTTCATATCTTTGAGTGTAGGAAAACATAATGATACATCTACCAATCAACCACTAAAATGGATTTTGCAGATGATTTCCACCAAGATATGACTTGACAGACCAGTTGCATTTTAATATGCTAATCAAATTCTGTCTAATTCGAAAATTTCTGCTGTCATCTTAATGTAGGTATTGTCTGTGAAGCTACTAAATTTTTATTTATTTTAAAGCAATTTATTAAGATAAGCTAGGCTTCCTTTGCTTAAGCCTAAATGGCACATATGTCATTTTAAAAAATACAGAGAACATTATGAAGAGATAATGTATCCTTTTTATAGTGTGGCACATATTTTTTTATTTTTTTGTAGAAAAATTGCTGTATAGCTTGCAAAAACCGTATTGTATCATTTGCATGATAAGTGTTTGGTTGAAAATGATCTTGTTTACAGTGATTCGCTTGTTTACATTATTCTTTACTTTAATGTAATCTGTGTTGCCGGACACTGTTACAATTAATGACTGTTCAAAACTATACTCTTACAATGAGATTATGGGCAATTATTTAATAATGTGAAGCAGTTTAAAACTGCAAAAATACATCTTTGGCATATAATTCTTGCAACTACATTGACTTCTGAATAATTATATTATTTTTTGACTCAGAAAGCTAAATTGTTGCACAATTTAAAATTTGGATGGTATATTTAATTCTTGTGGGCATCTTCCCAGGCTTCAAATAGTGAGTGCAGATACATAATTAAATATCATATCCTTTTTAAATAACATGCTTTAATAATTTATTAAGTTTTAGGGAAATATGTTTAATATTGTGATTTATAGAATAAACAATGGTAAAATTTTGTATTCTTGCTGGGCAGTGAGAGGGTTAAATTTGATAGCAAATAATTAAATACAATGTAACTCATCAGAAGAATTTTTTTTTAATTTAATTTAGAAGTGAAGAAACTGTATATGACCTCACACTAAACTAAAGTACCAATTTTAAAAAATAAATAGCTTCTAAACACAAAGGATTCAATTTTAGAAAACTGTTTAAAATTGATGGGCAAGTAGATAAAAGTTAGAAAACGCAATTCTTTTTTTACAAAAATAATAAAAGTAAATCCAGTGTAAATTATTAAATGCTTTCTAACACTCTTAGAATATTCTTAAGAAACTTCATTTTTTCACACAATCAAATGTTTACATATATCTAAATTAACAAGGATTGCAGGCCTTGGAATATTACTTTACTTGAAAATTAATTTCAGCAATTGCTGTCGATGACCAATAAAGTGTATGAATTCTTTTGTGCAGCTCTGTATATGATCTATAGAAGTTATACACACCATGTTATATACTGAAAATGAGTTAAGCTTAAAAATGTATACCACAGCTGAAAACGCACTTTCAGATTTATCACTCTTAGTTCTGTAATTAATTTTCCTATAAACCTTAATGTAATGGAATTCTTTAGAATTCTATTTTGTGTACCCATAAAAGAGTGGTAGATACTACTCACTCCATAATCTATTGGAAACATTTTGTACTGCATATCAATTCCATTATGTTTGAAATATCATAAAATCATTGAACTGCACTAAAAACAATTTTTCCCATAGACAATAATTTAATGGAATCCTTTTGTGCATCCCAAAAAATATACTATAAATATCCTTTCTCTCTAGAAAGTATGATGTAATCCACCTTAAATTAGATTTTTATGATTTTTTTCCTCGCCATTAAAATACAGAATAGATACAAAGAGTTTTATGTTTTCAGAACAGTTAAACCTCTAACTACTAACATAATTAACGCTTTTACACTTTAATTAGCAAGTAATTACAGAAATTATAAAAACAAGGTAGAACCCGTCAAATTTCGACGAAAGAAAATATTTAAGAAGGAACTGTTTCATTGATTTATAATAAACGTACAAAATTAATTATAGTAAAAAATGCATTTTATATTGGTATGTTTAACTCTTAAACAAACGATATTTAATTTTCTATAAAACTCAGTTGTAGAAATTGCTAAAATTAAACTTTAATTGTACATGTAAGCAGTAAAAAATAATAAAGATCTGTTATTATGATAAAGTTTTCAATTTAGATTCTTATGCTAGTATTCCAAAATGGAAAAAAAAACAAAATTTATTCAACTTTGACTCAATCATAGAATTTTTTTCTGTGAAATCTAAACCCGGCATCATTTTTATCATTTCAAAATTTACAAATGCACATTCCGTATCTGTGTTCACCTTTTGAGGAAAAATTAGCATTTTAATTTGATCATTTTAATTCAAAACTTGAAATCTCAATGCTATTAGCTGAAATAGATATTAAACTGTTGATAATCTTTTACGTGTAAATTAAATTTTGTAAATGAAATCAAATTTCACCGGGTTTTATAACAGAAGATATTTAAATTTAAATTTTTTTCTTTTTTAATGAGAAAATGGCAACATAAATATACAGTAATCATTTTCTTCCCTTTTTTTCCTTTGTTTTTAATAGAAATGGAATACTCCTGTTGCCACGATTAGAAAAGCGGTAATAAAAAAGGGAAAATAATTAATATTTCAAAAACAAATTAAGATACAGCTTTCAAACAAATTTCATTAAAAAGTACATTTTTCTTCCTACACGATGGTGTAAAAATTGAAAATGTGTGGTGTTTAGATGTATAAAAATTGCAGTAGCAAACATTGCAAAACCGAATTGCATAGGAAAGTGTTGCCATTCACAAAATGATGTATGCGTTACGCACAGATACGTTTGGCCTTTATAATATAGATTGCAAAATAATAGTTTCATTAGGTAGTAAAATAAAATAAAGTTATACATAATAGTTATGTAAGATTATATAAAATACTAGTAATATTTACTTTTATTAAAATGATCCTGCATGTAACTGCATTTAACATTAAAATTGTTAACACTACTTAAAATGAATAATTATTAAACAAATAATAACTAAGTAGGTACATATATATATAAATTTTTATGCTTTAATTACTAAAGTGATAATTTAATATTCATTCTAGATAAGGAAAAGGGGCAACGTGTTAGTTCAAAAAAGAGCAATATTTCATAAGGAAATAATAATAATGTGTTTAGTGACAATAAGAAAAAAAAATGTCTGAACTTTTAATATGATGAATAAAAAATCAATTTTTAATTAGTTACTAGCACAAATAACAAAATTAACAAGCTTGTTTTGCATTTGTACTAAAAAAAATTACTATTAGTTGCCTAAATCTTAACTTGCATGATGTATGTATAGCTAACCATAGAAATTGTAATAATGAGTTACCGTGTTTACTTGTGTATAAGGCGCATTTTTTTTTTCAAAAAATTAGGATAAATCTCCTAGGTGCACCTTATACATGGAATAATTTTTTACTGTTGGATGCAGTCGAACGATGTACATATGAAACAAGAAATTTTTCAAAGAAGATTTTTAAAATTCGGAAAATGTTACTTAATTGAAGTATTGCTGCATATTTATTTCATTCCTTGCAGTTTTTTATACAACAGAGATAATGACATTATCTAAACGCTAATTAGCAATTCTCTTTCCCGTCATTCATTCCTATTTCTCTCGTCATTCTCTTACAACCCGAAGTCGGAAAATGCATTTTCGTCTTGTTTTCTGGTCTGGTGTATAATTTGTTTCGACTTTTTTTTTTTTACTGAAATTCATTTGGTTATTCTTCATTAGCGTATCAAATTTATAGTGCACCTTATATACGAGATTTTAAGCAATCGCCATTGTTGCCATTACTTGTAAAGTAGGGGTGCGCCTTATACATGCGTGCACCCTATACACGAGTAAATACGATGTAGCTCAAATCCTCAAAATATACAACAGCAGCACTATTACCTCTAATTGGGAATCTCTTGCTGTGCTTAACATTTTTATACCAAGTAGTTATTTTTCTTTTATGACAGCTGTTGAGCACGTTATTCTTCCATTCTTCTTTAGCGCCAATATTTGGTATAAATTTATTGTTGCAAAAATAGAATGAGAAAATAAGATTCTGGTTATTTGCTCTCTTTGCAGAAATTAATTATACTTGCCACACTTATTTTATGTAAATGAATGAATAATTTGATTACTTGAAGAAAATAATGACATTGCAAATTATATTAGATTTAGATGTAATTTTAAAATGAAATGCTTTTTATGCCTTTACAAACTTACTGTACTTTATTTTTTACAATTTCAGGAATTAACCCTTTAGTGCATAAATTATTTTCCATTATTATTTATAATTTTTCATTATCTTTTTTTATGATAAATGAAAACCCATTATAAAATAATTTTATTATTGTGCTGCATGCTAGATGTAAATCAAATCACCATAAATAAATGCTGAAATTTTTTTTTTCTAGAGCAATAATTGTCTGTCCCCATATGAGGCCCGTATGAATGAAAGAGTTAAGTTAGAAACAATTATTTTATAACTTTTTTTTCATTTATTTATAAGACAAAATACCTGTAAAAACTTTCCAAATTATATTAATTTTGGATATTAATACTCTTATGTCATTTTAAACATTTATTTATTTATTTATTTATTTTAATCAATGATCTCTCAAGAAATCTGTTGATTTAAATCATGATTTAATCACTGATTTAAATCAACTGATTAAAATCGTTGACACCCAAAGCAACACATGTCAGTTTCATTTTGGTAATTCTTTTGAGTGTCCTTTTTTTTTTTTTTTTTTTTTTTGAGTAAAGTAACTATAAAGCTATACACTTTATTTGCTATAGCAAACCTCAATAACATATATCATTCACATTGCAGTATTTAGAAGAGTTAAAACATGGACAAACAGATGACAAATAGAAATCATAAGCAATTTTCAACTAGTGATTTCTACAAAACATCCAGTTTATCCAAATTGGAAAAAAATATATATATAATGAAATTGTACTTGAATGAAAAATATTTCTATAAAATTGATTGAAAGGTGCTAAAATAAATATATATTATTATTTCATGGATGGAAAATATTATTTATAACTTGGTCTTATTGCAATTTTTTTTAAGTTCACTAGTAATAAGCTTATCTCTATATATGCAATGAAACATTCAATTGCCTTAAATTAAAATAATATTATGAAATAAATATTGTATTCTATATTTTTTTCCCTGGATCAGTATTGTGTCTGTATTTTAATCCAATATGAATAACTCTTTTATGTGGAAAAAAGTGGTTGTTCCATAGAATTTTATTTTTATTGTATGTATATAAACACTTTTCTTCAGAAAGTTGTTTTTCTCCTGAGATGTATATATTAATAAAATATATTGGCATGTTTGCTGTTGCTGTTAGTGTGCAAAACTTCAAGACTGGTACATTTATTACCGTTATATTTTCATTTTAGGAAATTTTAGTGTTTCCACTGCTATTAACCCCTTAATTGTCGTGCCCCATAGATTCATGGGCAGATTGCCTGCAAAGGGAAAACCATGATGATAAAAGGGTTAAATTTAACAGATACTAGAAACACTTCCATCAAAAATTGTAGGAATGTGAGGTTTTGGACTGTTGTGGTTTATCTTTTCTAGAAAAATTTTATTTATTGGCTTTGTTTACTCTATGAAGCTATCAAGATTATCTTAAATAATTTAATTTTTAAGTTAATGGGATGTTCACAATTTATAACATGCATTAGTTTGAATGTTGATGTATCAATGTTAGTTATACTGATTTAAAATGTTTACTTATTGTAACTCATAAATTTTGATATCATGTAACTTATATGCAATAAATCACTTATTTATATGCAATAAACTATGTATGATTAAAATATCAGAACTTTATTACTTTTTATTACATATGTGTATCTTGTTATCTATTATAAAAATTTCATAGTTAGGATGATTTAAAATAAGAACGAAAAATTGCATATGGTATAGATTATTCCAACACTAACAGAATGTTTCTGTATGTGATAATCAGACTTCTTGCTGTCGCTCGCCATTGCACCAAAATGTTTCAATTGGCAAGTAAACAGATGATTAGACTCCCCAAATTGCAAGTGCTCAATTTTCTCTTTTTTGTGTGTGTGATGTATCATACAGATGACACTGTTAATTAGATTACTGAACGATTGATGTCACGTATCATGTTCTATCATACCATACCATTTATATTAGTTTTATGAATACTAATGCAACACTAATTCAATTTAGCATCAGTCAAAATCAGTCATCTTTTCAGCATATGTTAATGAGCCAAATACACAACAGTAAACTTTATGTAACTTTTGAAATGGCTTTTGAAGCATGGGCTTCAATGAAAAGTCGAAGAATTCTAGAAAAATAATTTTTGGCACATTTTGTTGGTTATATTTTTAATTTTTTCAGAATTCATTGAATGTAATGTCTCAAAATCTTGAGTTAACTGGGATTGAATGACATTTATTGAATTCATAACATTTTATTGAATTAAATCATATTTATTTATGTATTTATTTATTTTCTAGATTGTGCAAAACATTTAAAATGTAGTTATTTTTAGTTTCTATAGCGGATAATTAAATTTAAATGAATAAATTTATCTATATCAGTTACAAAAATTAATTTAGGTTATTTTAGAACTAATACAAGAAAAGTTAGGATACGTTAAGGGTTTAAAAATTGAATTTCCAATGTTTAATAATTTTATTTTGCAGACTTTTTTTTTTTTTTTTTTTTTTTTAATTTGGTGAATGTTTTTAATTTCTGATTAGCAAATTGTTAACATTCATAAAAAGTCAGTGAGGAGCCTGATGATAGCATATTCAAATTTTTTTTTCATGCAGTTATATACACAATGACTTTTAATTGACCTACAATTTTAAACGAAGTAACTTCCTATAGTCACACTTGATGGTGGCATGAATGTGTGGGGTGAGAGAAGGCTTAAAAGGAAGCTGTTTAGTGTTAGTTCCATGCAATTTTTAAAATAACTTCTAAAGTGTCATATTCAACTGAAGATTGTATTTTTATTATTAAAATTTGGTAATTATGTGAAAACGCAACACTATGGAGAAAGTGATCTTTAACATTCAGAAACCAACCTAAGCCTTCTAGAACATTAGTAAGTGATCAAATTTTTAAAAAAATTGAAAAATATGAGGTAATGCTGAGACAATAATTTTTTTTACCATATTTGTTATCTGAATATGAACACAGGGCTGCCAACAACTATGCATTAGGCGTAGTTACTCCACTTTAGCTTCTCTATTACGCACTACTCTATGCGAACTTCAAATTATGCTTTTCTGCTTTTGTTTACTATTAGCGCGCTGCAATTGCGCAATCTTTAAATGTTGGGTCTGCTCTAGGTTTCAATCATACTTAAGTCCAAATTTCTGGTGTACGCTGGGTGTGTCAAGCCATAATTGAAGATAACAAAATTGTTGAACTCGAACATGTTTATTAATTCAATAACAAAGTAACAAATGGTTAATAAAAACAATTAAAACAATCCTCTAACTTCAAATACTGCATAGGATGTCTGGTATCATCGTTAAAAAGGTGACTAAACATGACTGTTCCTGACAGCATAACAATCTTATTAAATATCAGCCAAATCAGAGCTATGCTAAAGCTTGCCAAATGCATTCTCATTTCCCATGCTGCCTATTCAATGCATTACAAGTGACTGCCTATTCAGAAAACAATCTCCTGGCTTAAATACAAAAGAAAAGAGGTTAAAATACACAGTTAAATATTAATATGCAAATTTAATTGGTAAGGGAGAAGCTGCAAAACCAATTAACTGCAGGTTAATTGGCATGAAGTGATTTTCATACCACTCACCCATTCATTCATGAATCCAGCCAACCATTTCCACAATGTCAACACAGCAAACTGATGTTGCATGAGAGGTCTAGTTAAAGTACATACTTTGTACTACAGCAATTAAAGTCCAGCTTCCTTTTAGTAAGTAATTAACATTCAAAAACAATATATTGAAACTTTAAATACATATTTAAATAAACTTCAAAACATTTTAACAATTTTAAACAAGTCATTGAAACTTTAGTTTCTTTGAAAAATATTAAGTGTTATTGGTTGAGCAGAGAAACTGGGAAAACTAACTTGGAAAATATATAAATACTTTTATATTAATAAACTTAATTGAAACTTTATATATTTTAAACTTAAGCCAACATTAAATGTCGCTGGTGGTTACAGAGGAAGTAGGTTTGAAATTCCTGTTTCCTCCTCGAGAACGAAGTGCGTACATATCCTCTCAATCGTCCCCTCTAACGCAAAGTGTGTGCGCATATTAATATGGCGCTGTGATAAGGTTATGTTTGTTAAGACCTTTCCTTTCGCTAGACTTACTTTTCTTATTCTTGTTTTGATATTATGTGGAATTGTATCAGGCTGAAGTCGATTTTCTGATTAAGTTAAGTTTTTAGAAGTTATATTATATCGGGTATGATATCATTTGGAATTATTAATCCTGTTCATTTCTTTTATTTCTTCGTCAAAATGAGTGACCGAGATAATCCGAAAAAGAAAAAACTTCTGATCAAAAGTTTCGATCCGAATATTCGACAAAGTGGCCTTGTTTGCATGCTTCAGATAAATCTCCGTATGAAGCATTCTGCACTATTTGTGAAAGTACCTTTCACGTTAATCATGGAGGGACATTTGATTGCTCGCATCATATAAAGTCAAACAGACATATCAAGAATAAAGAACGGGAAACAAAAGTTTAAAAAATGCTGGACACTTTCTTTTTTGAAAGCGATATATTGATAAGTATTACCAAAGCAGAAATGCTCTTTTCGTCATTTCTTATTGAACATAATGTGCCATTAAGTGCAGCTGACCATGCAGGCTATCTCTTTAAAGCGATGTTCCCAGATTCCAAAATCGCCAAGCAGTATGCTAGCACTCAAACCAAAACGACAGCCATTTTAAAATGTATGGCAAATAAAACCTGCTCTGATATAGTTACTATTTTAAAACGTATGCCATTTTCACTTTCAACTGATGGTAGCACTGACCAAAATGCTGTTAAACTATACCCTATTGTTGTCAGGTATTCTGATGAATCAAAACAAAAAATTCAGTGTGCATTACTCTCATTAAAAGAATGCAGTGATAATTCTGGAGGAATTTTTTTAATACTATAGAACTTCATTTTCAAATAGAAAATGAGTCCTAAAGACTCATCAAATTGGCAGAAATCACAAAAATGTTAGAAATGACAATGTAATTTGATTCTGTAATAATTTTATTATTAGGATAAAATGAAAAATGAATTTTTGTGTGATGTATCACTTTTATTGCAGATCCTTTTTTAATTCATTATGTTAGAAGTATCATAACCCTTTAACTGCAAAGGATATATATATATATGCTTGCATATACTATATCAGCGGTTCCCAATCTGGGGTACATGAAAATATCAATGACAGAAATCGTAAAAATAATTAGTAAAGTCATAAAAATGTAAGAAATGACAAATAATAATTTAATTCTATTTATTATATGGTTGTGATAAGATTACTAATGAAAAAAAGTATGTGTGTTATCTAGTTGAGTGGAAATGGAGGGGAGGGTATGTTAAACTATTTGCTGCCTTATTTAATTGACAAATTGATTGATGGAGACTGCATGAGGTTTTATTGGCAGTTAAGGAGTTAAAATGCATCATAAGACAATGTATCTCAACATAAAAAGAATGTAGAAATGTAACAAATAAAATCTATTAGAAAGAAAAGCTTTTAATTAAAAAAAGATAATAGTAGGACAGTTCTTTATTTATTTCTGTCAAGGAAAAAGAAAAATCATAACTTAATACTGATTAAAAAAATTCTTAATTTTTTTCTGTTAGTTTAATTATTAATAATTAAATTTTATTTTTTATTTAAAAGAAAAATAAATTTTAGTTAAATAATAAAATCTAAAGAGGGGCAAATGTTTTTCCCTGTCCACCTAGCAGGCATTCTTGCAATACTTGTTATGTAATGTATAATTTTTTTACTGTGTATGTTGACAAAAACTATAAACACAACAAAGAGTAATTATCAAGAAAGTGCATTTATTAAAATAGAATTTAAAATTGAACATAATTTAACTACAGTACTTTGATTAAAAAAGCATTCAGAGCAATTCACATGAGATTCTTCTGTTGCATATTCTTTAATCTTTAAATTTATGAGGGTCTTTTTCAATATTTGAAATTCTGAGTTGTTTACTTCTTGATTGTAAGCATCATGGATGAAAACATTCCATAATCTATTAAAGAAAAAAATTGCTCACATTTAAAAGGCAATACATGTTGGATGTTTATAATGATTTAATATTCACATAATGCATAATCTATGTATCACAAATCCTACTGTAATGTTGCACCTTATGAAATTAAGACAAATATTGTTCTAATTCATGATTCGTCTTCTTATTAAAAAATTTTGTTATAGTTCCTCAAAAACATTAATATTCCTGTTCCCATTAAAGTTTTACCCCCCCCCCCCTCCCCCCCAAAAAATGGAACTTGCAATGATGCACTTAAGATTGCTGTGATAAACTACTACCCATACTATGCAGTTAATGTGATAGTTTCTTTCCAAAATGAATGACTCACAAAGCAGATGACTTTTAAATTTAATTAAATAAATGATAGGCAACACATCTCCTGAAATTCAAACCCTGATTATCTTAAAAATTACAATAAAAATTTCTTGTTGATTATCAATTTCTTTTTAATAAACAAAAAATTTTGTCAAAATTTTTGAATTAAAATAAAAATATTATTGCTGAGAAAGTTTTTTATTTTCACAGAACTGGAATTTTGAATTATTGCTGTGTTTATTGAATTTGTTTATATTTTGATCTTGAAATCAGAGATCAAAGTCAAAATTTTATTTGTTAATAAATTGAAAAAAATAAATAGTTGCCAGCTTTAAGAAATGAGTTGAATTTGGTGAATGAAAAAATTTAAAAGAACTTATTGATTGAATTTATAAAAAATTCAAAAACTAATTACAATAAGTAACCAATCTTATATTGGCTGGTCTAATTCTTAAAATAGATATTTTTAATTAAAGTTTAATTTCAACTTTACTAATTCTTGTAAAATTAAACATTATGTATTCAGTAACATGTAACTAAGACAAAAAATCATGAAGTTATTAAGGTTTTGATCTTTGGTATTACTCAATGAAAAATCAGGAAAAGTTATGCCACTATGATACAATCAAAAAATCTTTTTCCAGTGAAATATCAGTGAAAAGATAATGTCATTTTCACTGCTGCAAAATTTACATGCATACTTTCATATTCACTATTTTAAAAAAATTTTAACTTTCAATAAATTATTAATAAATACATGCCCTAACTTGATGCCACATTGCTAATTATAATTTTGCATGTGATCATTCACATTCTTTACTTGAGGCTCTAATATGAGTGCCAGGAAAATCCAGAAATTTACTCTTTTAGATGTATTTGTAATAAAATAACATTTAGTTTTATAAAAATAATAATAATAATAATAATAATAAAAATACTCATTTGACTTTTACTATGACATCATTTTTACCCACTGAAACATTCTAGGATGAGAAATCTCCGTATCAATGGAATGAAAAAAAATATTAAAATTTAACAACTTTGTGAGCATAAATATATATATATATATATTAATTGTGACATAATTTTCTGTTCAAAAGTTACTTTTAATTGTAATTTGAAAATGCTATTTATAATGATATGGCAATTTCCACTGTTTCCTTTCCTTTCTCTTTTTAAAAATGGAAATAAACCAATATGAAGAAATTTTATAAAGGACATTTAAAAGCAAAATTAAAATATAAAAATGGGATTCTTTTTAAAATATAGCAAGTACAGAGTGAAATATGATGCTATGAAGTCTTTGTTTACCTTAATTTGGGGCTACCACTCAGCTATGGTTGCCGGGAAATTCTACTTTTGAAAATACACCAACTTTTTCCCAGTCAAAAATGTGAATATACTGTTGTAATTTTTCAAAACCAAATTTATAGGTTTTCGAAGCAAAATTTTAAACTTTTCGCTATTTTATATTTATTATTAACTAATTTATATTTTTAAATGCTTTTCTTAAAAAGAAAATATGTTAATAGTTTGATAAGTGATCTTGAAAATGCTATTTTCAGAAAATTATGCTGCTGCAAAATCAAAAATATCAATTGAACAGAAATTTCTTTTCAATTCTTAAACTTCCTAATATAAGGCTTTAAAATGCACTGTCTCAATGCTAGGTACGAGCAACACAAAAAGTGGTTCCCTTGTCAGTAGCGAAGAAGTAAATAAAATTGTGTGCTTTTGTAATGAAAGTTTAGAACAATAAGTTTTACATTTCCAAGAAGTTCTTTTGTAAATTCTTGTGACAGTCTGTCATTTTATGAACAGAATTTCTCTGTGTCAGAAAGGGTTAAGTGAAAAATCTATTCACTTAAACAATCTAATTTAAAATCTATCCGTTATTTTTTCATTGAAATACACTTCACATCCTAATTATTAATTTGTTAAAAATGCAATCAAAATTAAACTGAATGTAACGATTCTACATACAATCAAATCATCTGACTAATTACATAACGTATCTCAGACAGATATTCAAATTTTGAATTGAAAAAGACAAAATATATTTTTTTAATAGAGAATATGTGGCTTAATTACAGCATATGGTATTTATAACAATGCAAATATGTAAAGCAATGTTTTAAATATCTATATTATAAAGGCCAAACGTATATGTGCGTAACGCATACGTCATTTTGCGAATAGCAACACTTTGAAATTTGAAATGAAATTTCGGTTTTACAATTTTTGATACTGCAATTTTTTTATTTCTAAAAATCGCACATTTTCAGTTTTTACACAGTCTCATAAGGAAAAAATATGCTTTTCATTGCAATTTGTTTGAAAACTGTATCTTTAAGTATTTTGGAGATATTGATTTTTTGTAGTTTTTAATACCGTTTTTCTAATTGTGGCAACAGAAGTGGACTTTTCCTATTAAAATCAAAGGCAAAAAAGCCAAAAAAAGCAAATTGTTGTATCTTTATGCTGCCATTTTCTCATTAAAAGTGAAAATATTTTTAATTAAAATACGTGGTGTGTCAAAAAATATCGTCTGTTATAAAACTTTTGTTTCATTGTTGAATTTTTTTTTCATTTACAAAATTTTGTTTACACTTATAATATTAATAGTTTATTGTCTTTTTCAGCTAATAACATCGAGACTTTAAGTTTTGTATTAAAATTATTTCAAAATAATCAAATTAAAATAACCAATTTTTTAGAAAAGATTAATACAAATATGAAAGGTACACATGTAAATTTTGATATGGTGAAAACGATGATTTAGGTTTTGCGGGGAAAAACAATCGATATGATTGAATGGAAGTGGAATACATTTTTGTCATTTTTATGTTGGAATACTAGCATAAGAGTATTAATTGATAACTTTTTCATAATAACAGATCTTTATTATTTTTTACTGCTTTACATGTACGATTAAAGATTAATTTAAAAAACTTCTACATTTGAGTTTCATACATTATTTGTGCATTTATAATTGTTGGTTTTCTATTTTTAAACTGGTTTTGTATGTTTATTATAAATCAATGAAACAATGTTCGTTCAACATTTTCTTTCGTCGAAATTCGACGGGTTATCCCTTGTTTTAATAAAAGCAAAATAACAATATTTATAATACAAAGCGCAATCTTTCTTACTTGATGTTATAGTCAGAAATTAATATTTTCAATACAATGAGCAAATTCCAGCTAATCCCATCTCTGGAACAAACCATATTTCTGAAAAAAAAAAAAAAAAAAAAATCAAAAATCAGGGAAAGAAATAGGACAATACCTCCCCTCCCCCCCTAAAGTGATAAAGTTATGTATGTACAGGCCCTTATGGCTATTCAAAAATCCAAAAATTTAAATAATTTCTCATTTTTCTATGGAATAAAATATATTCCAGAAGACAATGTCAATGTTGGCATTTTAAAACAGCATTCAAAAAATGATAATCAGGAGGTCATCTTCTAAATATGAGACAAACAAAATTGTCCTTGTGAATACATCAGAAGGATTTGTGTTATAATGAGCAAGGGAGGAAAAATAAATTCCGAATACCTTATATAGCTATTAAACTTAAAAATTATTGGAATTTTTTTTTTTTTTTTTTTTTTTTTTTTTTAGAAATATTTTTCATGATCTAGTATTAATGTATATAGCACAAGATGTCTAAACTATATAAATATTAAAAATCAATTGTAATTTTTAAAAACTTTGTATAAAGATTTGGGAAGCTCCTAGGGGACCCTAGGTCAGTGATCCCATGAGTCTATGTTTTAATCTGATTCTGACCCCTGAGCACTGTTAAACCACTTCTTGGAGTGCTGAATTATTGAAATTCTACTATAATACATTTATGTTGTTAATCATAATCACATTTACATAAACAGATAAAAGTTGAAATAAAATGTTAAAACATTAATAAATTCAAATAAGCAGATGAAATATTTAAAAGGTACCTTAATAGCTTATTATCTTCTATAAACTTCAATTTTACATTGAGGCCATTGGAAGGAAGTTTACAAACCTTATATGCTAAGAGAATGTCATCTGAAAAAAATAGAACAGCATGTATTAAAAAAAGAAAAGAAAAACTAAGCATATTTAAACTTGGTAAATTGCAATAATTTCATATAATTGAGGTATTTAATATATTTGAAGTTGATTCAACAACTGAATAACTCAACCTCTCAATACAAAATTAAAATTTCTGGGTTGGGAATAGTATAGAGTGGTGCACAGACAAACTAACATATTAGATATAGCAATAGATGAAGCTGAAAAGAAGAAAGAAAAAGACAGGAAAACTAGGGTACACGACATTTCGGTCCCGCCATTTCGGTCCCGCCGTTTCGGTCCCGCCGTTTCGGTCCCGAGACATTTCGGTCCCTGGACATTTCGGTCCCGAGACATTTCGGTCCCTGGACATTTCGGTCCCCAGACATTTCGGTCCCTGGACATTTCGGTCCCGAGACATTTCGGTCCCGAGACATTTCGGTCCCTGGACATTTCGGTCCCGAGACATTTCGGTCCCTGGCCATTTCGGTCCTTAATCATTTTGGTCTCTTGCCATTTCGGTCCATTGCTATTTCTTTACCGGCCACTTTATAACTTGGTTTCTGATTGATGAAGGCCCACTAAACGCTGTAAGCTCAACATTGTTCGAGCCTTTTTTTAATATTTTTATTCTCCTGCCCTCCTTCCCTCAAATTTTATACAAAGCTGAATATAATAGTCCAATAAGTTTAATCTATTGTAACTCGTGATAATAAAATCACAGCGAGTAGTAAATTTGATTAAACAATGTTATATAATTTTACACTGTCTTTATTATTATTATTTAACAGAATAAATATTTTAAGTTTTATCATATATTTTTTGTATTAGGTATTTTATCTATACTATAAACTATTATTTTTATTGATTAACTTTTATTTTTATTGATTGTTTTCGCACACTTTCTTAGAATCTTTAAATTAGTGATTTCGTAACTAGGCGTGCTATAAAAAAATTTTTGTAAAAAAAATAAAAATGCTCCAACGACCTTTTTTTATGTAATAATTATTGGTTGCTTTTTTTTTTTTTTTTAACAGTTTTCTTACCTTATCAAGACAATTTTTGTGAGTTAATTTTATTGAAAGTGGGCCTATTTCTTTGTAATAAAATGATAATTTTTTTATTTTATATAATAATATAACTATTATTTTAAATAATTTTATTTTCGATTTTTAACTGACAAAACTAAGCTTTTTTAATTTATCGTTTATTTATTTATTTCCATTACCTTTTCGCTCCCACTTTCACAGAAAAAAATTGACAATTTTTATTTTAATTTTATTATTAATTGAATAAATAGTTTTAAATTTCAGTAACTTTAAATATAAAATAAATAAACAGGTAAACGATAAGCTTCAGTTTATAACTACTACAAAACATAATGATAAATTGAATATAAGACAGATTATTTATTGAGTTTATGTAAAGTAAAATTCGAAATGCATATTAATAATTTTATCAATTTAATTATATAAAGATTCATTAAATTAAAAATACATAAATTTAATAAAATATTAATTTGATTTTCATTTTAAAATCACTAACTGTTTTGAGATTTAATTTATAGCAATTATTCATCACCATAAGTTATTATTCAAAAATTGTTATTTATTTCAAAATAGGAAATTATTATTATTATTATTATTATTATTTTGAAAAATCAATTAGTAACGTAACGTAATAATTAATTAAACATAATAATGCAACACTGTAACAATGCGTAAAAATATTTCTTAACAGGTTTAGGTAACATTATTATCCAGATGCAGATTTAAATTTTTTGAAACAAAGTTATAGTTTACAGTTCGCAAAAATCAATCATATATTAATTATTATATTTAAAGAGTAAGAAAAATATGATAAACTACACCAATAAATGAATAAATAACATATTTATTTCGAGAATCCTTATCATTTTTATACATCCTAATGAAGTTAATAACATTATAGTAGCTGAAATTTAAAAAATATGTTTTTTTCATTTTTGCTATAAATTCTATATAGTTCTTGTACTAGATTTTAAACAAGTAAGTGATAAATAAGTCACTTAAACAATTAATAGTTAAAATAATTTTGAATCCTTATTAATAAATATGTTTGATAAAAATAATTTAATTTTTGAGAATTTTTTAATTTAACAGCATAATTATTAATGCTTTCAAATTTTCTAAGATGATGTTAATCATTTAATAAAATAATGTATAACATTAAGTAAATAACAAATCAAAACCGTGTGCCGAGAATTTTTAAACACTTTTTTTTATGTTGGTGTTCCTATAAAATTGGAAATGTATGCATATAAGTATCAGCTAAGTACTACGTACTACGATTAACCTCTTTTAAGCAAAAATTCTGCATGTCAATCAATTGTCAACGCCCATCTGAACAAATAGTCATCTTTATACAAGATAGCTAGAAGAGCTAGGTAGTTAGCTTTATTCTACGTATCTTGATCTTTAAACACTTTTCAGATGAAACCCTTATTCTTTACAATGCCCTTTATACTCTGGAGTTCAAATGCGGACGGACCTCCCACATAATCGCTGGCATTTTTTAGAAGAAATATGAATGTTTTGAAAAGAACAGCATTTCTCAGTGCTTTTTATTCCTCTTGCTGTTATCTTCATTTCAAACGCTTTTAGTATCAATTAAACCAGTATAAAAAGTAGAATGGAATATTTTTTATCCTTATTATTACAGCTTATGAATGACATTGAAATATTCAAAACTTATAACATAACTAAATAAAATTGTTAGATAAGATATTTACCACCTAGACATAATATTTTAAGTTACCTTTTTTAATTTAACTTACTTTGACAGAAGGCTTTTTTTCATATTTTTTATGAGGGTTTTTATATTTTAATGTTAAAAATAATTATTTTATATAATAATATCAGCTTTTAATGAAATGACAAATTTCAATACGCATTACATTAATAATTTTGTAATTAGTTTCCTTAAGCTGGTTTTAGAAAATTTAACAGATGTGTTGTATAAATGTGATATATGCATAAAAGTTTGGCAATATAATTTTTTTGCTGTTGCCGTTGTTTTGAAAAACATTAATAAAAAACAGGGAAGCGTCAATATAATAAACATTCTAGATTGTAATAATAACAATAAAAAAAGAACTGTTGTCATGAAAAAATAATTGCTAATAATTCAAGATGTAATTCATTTTTCTAAAATGTAAAAAAGAAAAAAAAAAAAAAAAAAAAAAAATCTTTAAGTTACAAATCATTTTAATAATTATTTCTGCTCGTGTCATATATTTATGTAATAAAATAATAGCAATGTTAACTACCTCCACGTGTTGCAATCTGGAAACTCTTTTCTTAATTTAAAAACGGAAAAGTTTAAAAGGAAAATAAATGCTAGTAACCAAAAACAACATATAAAAAATGCCATAAACAAAAAGAGGATTCAATGATAATTTTGGCACAGGGGGTAAAATACTACCAGATACAGATGTTTTTAATTTATTTCAACATTTTTGCTCTTATGCGGGAAGCGGCTGGGGTGCAAAATAATGAAACACTTATAATTCTGAAAATTGGCTTCAGCGATGAAATCCTATAATATGCTAAGTGTCAGAATATAAATTCCATATAACAATAACTCTTTCTTTTCTCCTGGCAATTTAAAAGCCTTTGTCTCCCTGGAGAGGAAACATGCATCTCAGAAGTTAAAATTTTACAACTATTATGGGGTGTGTTAATATCATAAGTTAATTGGGTTATTTTATAAATTTAGTTATCAGTTACCAAGTTAACTTCTCCGTTTCCTCGTTCAAGAATTCAAAACATTCTGGCAATTTTAAAAAATGCCATTCATCTGTGAATTTTTTTCAGAAATCTCCATCAATTTCTAAATAATTGATCAAGTTTTGGGGTACTTGTTACTTCTAATTAATCGCATTACACTAAAATTTTATGCGACTTTCAGTTAAAAAACCAGTGTTGAATTCAGACACTTTTCTCCGGGAGGGACTTCTGTGGCTCCGGGGGGGGATTACACTTTTTTACCAATGAAAACACAAAATTTCAAATTTTCCGGGGGGGGGGGAGGGGTAATTGATAGCTCCGGGGGGAATGACCTGCCCCTGAATTCAACACTCTAAAATGTTCCTTATAAAATTATGTCAGATATTTCCCGTGCACAAAATTTCAGCTTGCTGGAGAAGGGACCGAAAAGTCCAGGGACCGAAATGACCATGGACCGAAATGTCTCGGGACCTAAACTTCTCGGGACCGAAATGTCTCGGGACCGAAACATCTCGGGACCGAAATGGCCAGGGACCGAAATGTCTTGGGACCGAAATGTCTCGGGACCGAAATGTCTTGGGACCGAAACGTCTCGGGACCGAAATGTCTCGGGACCGAAACGGCGGGACCGAAATGGCGGGACCGAAACGTCCTGCTTCCGGAAAACTATATGTAATGAATAAGGAGGTATACTATTTTATTACCAACAACTTACAAGTTTATAATACTTTTTGATAATTGCATCTGAAAGGTAGAATTAATGCATTATTGAAAACATTTTTGGAAATCCTACACACGCTAGAACTTTATGTTTGACATCCAATATGTAGCCAGTTTTGTCAAATGCCTTTACCCAGGCCAATGTTGTATTTCAAAATGGTTTATGACGATGTGGGTTAATAATAAGGGATGTGACAAATATTCAGCCACTATTCAGTATTCCTTTGTCAAGTCATCATTTTAACAAATATTGAAGGATTATTGGGCAAATATTGAAAGGTATCTCATCAAATATATTCAGGATAATTTTCCTTTCAATTTTTGTAATTTTTTCTCTATTGCAAACTGGCTATTTCTTAACAAATTCATGGAGTCATTTTCATTTTTAATTGTAATAAATGAATAGTCATTTGGATAACAACCTTTATTAAATAGATTTTTCTATTTACATCTTCCTTTATTGATATGGCCAGAGTTTCCCCCAGAGGGTTTCAGGGGGGCGCTCCGCCCCTCCTGCCCTTTAGTTTAAAAAATAGCGCCCCTCTTGCCCCTCATCCAAAAACTAGCGCCCCTCTTGTTATTCGTTCAAAAAAAAAATAGTGCCCTTCTTGCCCCACATTTGAAAAAACGCAGCCCTACAGCGATGATCCGAACGCGCTATAGCGCGTAAATTACACAAGAAATCGGCGACGGAATGCAAAAATAGCCTCATACGCGTCCCGTGGGATGGGTAATTTCGTCATAAAATCGCTAAAAAATTTCCGGCAAGATTTGCAAAAAAAAAAAAAAAAAAATGGTTAATTTTGTCAAAAAATGTCACAAAACGGCAGATTTTTCAAAAGATCGTGGAAAAACGACAAATTTCTTCCAAAAATCGCGATAAAACGAAAATTTTTGTCAAATGAGTCGCAAAAGATGAAATCTTTCGTCAAAAAATAGCGCTAAAACAGCAGATTTCGTCAAAAGATTTGCGAGAAAAACGGCAAATTTCGTCCAAAAATCGTAATAAAACGGAGAATTCTGTGAAAAGTTCTGTTTTTTCGCTATATTTTCACAAGATTTGTTGTTTTTTCCCAATTTTGTTTAGCAAAATATGCCATTTTTTACGATCTTTTAACAAAAACTGCTGTTTTTACGATCTTTTAACAAAATTGGCCGTTTTTTCAAGATCTTTTATCAATATTTGCCGTTTTTTCGAGATCTTTTTAAAAATTTACCTTTTTTTTTCTTTTTTTTCAATTTTTTGACTGAATTTCTGTTTTTTCGCGATTTTTTGAACCGCTAGATTCTTGATTCAACTCTATAAAAGTGCCCTTAAAAATGAAAAAGTGCCCTTAAAATGTAAAAAGTGCCCTGAAAAATGTAAAAAGTGCCCTTTTCAGAGCAGTAGCGCCCTGCCCTTTTTTAAACCTGGGGGAAACTCTGGATATGGCTATTATAAATTTCTGCATATGCCTTTAATGCATGTTGATTAAGTTGCAGAATTTTATGTTATTGTATATTGTATATGCAGGTTCAATTTTCAAAGACTTAGTGAAACATATGTATTCTACTTTAATTGTACTTCTAGCTTTAATTTAATTTGAAATTTAAGAGTGATTTCAGAACAAAGACTCATTCTTACAAATTTGTTGATCACTAGGGACACACTCATAATAACATTTGCTTGATTAAAATTTGAAATATTGTTTTGATTTTATGGTGATTTACATAAAATTTTATTTTATTTGTAATTTATTGCCAGGTTTTGGTGATGTTTCTACTGATTAAAATTTATTGCAGGGATTCATTATGAATTATGAGAGAGAGTAAAGTATTATCCTTGATTTGAATGCAAGAAAATATAAAAATATCATTGGATAATAATAATATTAATAATAAAAAAGTACAGTGGATTCTCTCTATTCTCAGCACTCATGGGAGCAGCCAAAAAAGTTCAGATTATGAGGGTGTTCATTGTAAAGGGAGTTTAGAAATGTACTACCACTACGTAGGATGGCCGAGCCAGTAGTCGATCAAATTAGGCGAGTGCTATGGGGTTTTTATTATGTATTCTCCCTTTTAAATTTTAGAAGTAAACTAAAATGATTGCTACAACCTTTAATGAATGTCCTATCACTGGCAAAAATGAAATCATCTGAAATTAAATAACAACAAAATTATAAACAAAAATTTTAATTGTCTTTTTCCCAGTAGTTGTTCAATCAAAGAAATCAGTCTAATTCCAAAATTAATCTTTAAAATATCATCTGAAATTAAATAACAACAAAATTATAAACAAAAAACTTTCTTTAATTGTCCTTTTCCCAGTAGTTGTTCAATCAAAGAAATCAGTCTAATTCCAAAATCAATCTTTAAAAGATCATGCTTAAGCTGTGATTAACAATAATTCATATAAAATTATTATTTGAAACAAGCAACATGGAAGTGGATTTTTTTTTAACTTATTGTGGTAATTATTGTGTACTCAATTAATCAAAAATTAAATGTTTACATTTACACTTTCCAATAACAAAAATAATAAAATTGCTTCTCTTGCAGCAAGCAGCTGATAACAATGTGACAACAAGTGCTCCAAACTTTTAATTTAAAGTTTTATCTAAACTATTCAAACAATTGCAACTTTAAGTACTTGCTTAAAATCTAGCAGTAATTTTGTCTGCTTATTTTTTAATAGAATTTGTTGAACCTTTTTATTTTTTTGTAACAGTTACTCCAACTTTTCCTGATGGAGGAATTCGAATTCCGATTGCAAACACATGTTCAGTTTACAGAGAAGTGGAGTAAAAATGGGGACCAAAAGTAGCATTCATGATATCGGCATGTTCAGAATACAGAAAATTCATCTTTTGTTAAGTCTATAGAGTTTCATCAAGACCATCAGAATCTGTTCATAATACCAGAGTGTTCAGATAGAGAAAGTCCACTGTATATTCTTTATACAGTTGAACCCAGTTAAGATGCATTTCAAGGGAGTGCATAAAAATCGCGTAAAACATGATTTGTATAATTTTTTAGGAACTGAGCTTATTTACACAACTAATCATTTAAATGAACTTTAGAGTTTCATTTATATATTTACAGGCAAAAATTGTGTCTTTTATCTATATTTAGAATAAAATTTAAGTGTACTTAACTATACCCCATTGTTTCTTTTATAGCATTGACTAGAATAATAAGTGAAAATAAATATAGATCCATACATAGCTTTAGCATCAATTAATATGTTACAACTAAAATTAAAGCAACAAAAATTACTTTTCTTGCTAGGCTGATTTTTTTAACAAAAAAAAAAAAAAAAAAAAAAAAAAAATCATTAAATCTTTGAAGAACAATCTAGCTGTTAAATTCATGTTCAGTACTTGTGATAAAGAATATCACTATAATCTGGCCTTCTTTTTAATATAAGAAAAAATTATTCATTTTTTTATGTGTAAAAAATATTATCACCAAAACATAAAGCAAAGAAAACATAAAAGAAAAGAATGATACAACCATAACCATATTTGTTTACTTTTTTTTTTTTTTTTTTTTTTTTTTGGTCTATATTATGCATTATAAATCGAGTAGTGATATAATATTCACTTAAAATCTCACTAAGAACTGATATAATCATCCCTAATCATACTCATTTTTATGAAATGTCTTAGTATCCTAAATTTGTCTCTCACTCTTTCTACTACAGTAAAAACAAACACAAGGCAAAAAACAATGAATAATAGAAGGCAAAATCAAAGAAAAATTGCAGTCTTGATAATTTAACAGCCTTTTTTTTTATTTATTTATTTAAATATCTACTCCTATTTCCAAGTAGCAATGTTATCATTAATTTATTTATTATTGAGTTTATAATTCAGAAATTGTTTTTTTATCTGAATAATAAAAAAAAAAATATGCTAAATTGGCAAGACTGGAGAAGTAAGGAAGAATTTGCATTTCGATCAATAAATTCTTGTCTTAAGGATGTTCTTAACTGCTCTGCTAAACAAGCAAAAAACGTTTTTACACAAATTCATTTTTTAACAGAAAGTTTTAAAATTGGAAGGCCTATTTCAAATCGAACTTTGTTTTCCATTTTATGATCATTAAATCATCTATCGAATTATAAGTGATTTTAATCACATGATCATGCTTTTTCCTCCCTTTGTAAGATTCATTTTTCTGCTTTCATCAAGAAATGTGGTTCAAACTGACAACTTTGATGGCTTGTTCTAAAAGATGTATTCTATTTGCAAAAAATTAGAAAAATGAGTGTGATTAAATAGTTTCTGAACAACAACACCTGCTAGTTTCATGCATTTTCAAAAAAAATAAATAAATAAATAAATAAAAATCATCATGTATTATGTGGGATCATGTAACAACTGAACACATAGTAAACAGAATATTTTTGCAGAAGCTTTAAGGGTGTACTCGAAAAAACGCTTTTCCACCTTCAACAGCTCGAAATTTTCCGATACAATTTCAGATGCATTTTTAAAAATAGAAACATGAAACTTGCTAAGGGGATTCTTGAAGGGGCATGAGGTGTCGTGTGTTATCATTTTATGCTCAATTCATTAGAATTTGATTTATAAACAATTACCTTATCAGTATGAACCTTTTTTTTTGCTCCCATATCTCCCGCTTCGAAAAAATCGGCTCGAAATGCCGTTTTTGATTGCTTTTTTTACAATATTTTCTGCATTTAGCAAAGAATTGACAATCATGGCACCTTGTGTACTTTCCAAATAAGAGATTTTGAAAGTTTGGTGCATTTGAGAGCAAAAATGAATTCAAAAATAAATCAGAAAATAAGCAGTTTGAATCGAAATACACCCTTAAGGATAGTGTTCAAGGGATAAGAAAGAATCTGTGTATTAATCGTGAGTATATTAACTGTATGACTGTATTTAAATCGAAATAACTTGATTCTGACTTACAGAAAATAAATATGATGCATTTAAGAATAAAAAATTAAAATGTCTTAAATCTTTTGTGCTAAAATAAATTTTCTTAATTTAAAAATAAATTTTTAAAGTACATTTAACAACAGTAATGATTAATGAATTCCTGTTTCAGATAAAATATATGAGTTACTTTCCTGCAGATAAAATTATATTATTATAATTTAGATATAGTAAAAGTTGTTTTATTATCAGCATCAATGTGTTTGAAGTATTACAAGAAATACATCAAATCTATTAAAAATTTTAAACGCATAAATAATAAAACACCAATTTTTGTTTAATTCTTTTACCAGTTAAAAAATAAAATATCTATATATTACAAAATTTATTTATTTATTTATTTATTTATTTTGCAAAGACTAGCATTATACTATATTATTTTCCTTTTAATAATATTCAATGCTTATTCCAGCTGACTAAATTAAAACACTATTAATATAATAATCTATTAATCTTTATATGAAAGATATAAAGATTCTTAATCCAATACACTTAACTCTAAAAAAAAAAAGACTCTAATAAAAAATATTCTTAAACAAAACCTTTTATTATTTAAATCCCTAATAAAATTCACTATAATTTTCCTGTGTTTATCAATCTCTTTTTAAATCTTTATTTAATTTATACCAACATTAATCTTTAAATTTTTGCATTTTAAAAAACCTAATTATTCAAAAATCATTCTTTTTATTTAAATATCTAATATAATACTTTAGCATCTTAATTTTATTACATGTCAATAAATTCTTCTTTTTTTTTTTTTTTTTTTTTTTCATTCTTAACAAGATTATCATTTGCAAAATAGCTTCAATTTTAGCTGCCATCTTATGCCAAATATTAATTTTTATTTACATGTCAAGCATCTGGTATGAGGCTATGGACTGTTCCAGTAAGAATATTCATGCCAGGAAGTTGTTTTGCTTAAAGATTAATACACCGGAAATGATGGATTAATCCCTCTTTTTGCAACCCTAATTGGACAAATATGGTCAGCTGACTTTTTAATAGTATTCTCACACTAAAGGAGGTTAAATACATATGTCCTGGTCAGAAATATTAGATAGTTGATGAATTGTTTTTAGATATAAGACAGAGATACTGTGTTTATGTTTGTCTTACTATGTGCGGTTGTTTGTGTCTGTGAAGCTGATTGTATTACAAGGTGTTTTAACTAAAAGGAATGGAATGGCAATTAAATCAACATTTTTTGAAACTTGGATTCACTTAGTAAGAGATGGAAGCATCCGGTACATGTCAAGCATCTGGTATGAGGCTTTAGAATGTTCCAGTAAGAATATTCATGCCAGGAAGTTGTTTTGCATAAAGATTAATACACCGGAAATGATGGATTAATCCCTCTTTTTGCAACCCTGATTGGACAAATATGGTCAGCTGACTTTTTAATAGTATTCTCACACTAAAGGAGGTACATATGTCATATGGTACATATGTGAAACTTGGATTCACTTAGTAAGAGATAGAGCATCCCCTCTCAGACATATTATTGGATTGCAATAAAGTTTTGAACCTGCTCATCTACTGTTTATTCCAGTGTTGATTTCAGGAGGTGGCCTGGGGAGGGAAGGACATTCCCCCTGGAGAAATGAAATGTCCCTTCCCCTTAAGGAAAATTTGAGATTTAGTGTTTTTAATGGTCAGAAAATACAATTTTCCCACACAGAGCCACAAAAGTCCCTCCTGGAGAAATGTGTTTGAATTCAACACTGATTTATTCTTTTTTAAAGTCATCTTTTTTTTTTTTTTTTTTTTTTTTTTTAATTTTTGGCTTAAATCCTGTGTTTAACAATGAGCAACCTTTATAGAATGCTACATGTTTCAGTTTTTCCTTAAGCTCCAAATGTTATTTCACCACATTTTTTTAAAACATTATATATTATTTTATATATATATTTTATACAACCAAAAGTTATGCTCTTTTTGAAAAACATGTAAATATTTAGCCAACAAAATTTGGTATTTGTTTAAATTGTTAAAAATATTATAAATACAGTGATTTCATAATCTTTAAAATATTGAAAGAATCGATTAAGTACAAGTAATTACAAGTTAAATTTGTATGTTAATGAAGAGAAATTTTTAAAAGAAAATGCATAAATAATGAAAGTAGTTGTCTGAAGTTAATCTAATATATAAAAACGAAAATTTGTCTGCCTATCTGTAATTCTATACAAATCTAGAGTTTGAGGCCAGAATTGTGAAATGTTAGGTACATGTGTATTAAAACACAGTTGAGGCAACTAAAGTAATCTGGAATCAAAATAATTTGTAGTTAAATCTTAATTAATAAAAAAACTAACCATTTAACAGTAATTTCCTATAAAATTTAATCATTTTTCATTATAGAAGTTACCAACAATTAAAAATCCACAATAAAATTCTTATCATTATAATTACCTTTCTATTGTAAAAATTCTACGTGAAAATTGAAAATGAAATAAATAGTTTGATGCATTAAAAGAAAAAAAAAAGCCATTACATATTATAACTTTTCTATTGCAAGATTTCTACATGAAAAATGAAATAAAATGGCTGACTAATTTAGAAAAAAAGGTGAATATTACGTCATAACTTCACTATTTTGCAAGATTTCAACATGAAAAATAAATATGAAATAAATAGTTTAAAGAATTAAAAAAAGTTAATGTTACATCATATTAGAAATACAGTCGAGTCTCTCTATATCGAAACTCCATACATCGAATTTCTCTATACAACGAATTTTTAGTAGGAACGGTCTGCTTTTCGTATGATTACATTAAAAACAGTCTCTATATAACGAAATATTGATCTCCATATAATGAATTTTTTCATAAATTGGTCTTAATTTATTCAGTTTTAAAAAAGCTTTGAAATGATATGGAATCAATTTTCCACCACTTACTTTTGATTTAGCGTTCAGTGCTGAATTATTTTTTTTATTACTTTTGTCCTTGTTCTTTAAATCCAACAAATTCATCCCACCTCCTACACACCTTTCCACATCCTTCTCAAAACAGAGTCAATTGGATTGTTACACATATAAGAGAGGAATCAATGAGAGGCACAAAAGAAAGGCCTTCAAATGGAGGGAAATGTTAACTACAATTTTGAATTCCTTGCTAAAATTTGAGTGCTTTTTTTTTTCTTTTTTTGAGAGCATAACAATTTTAAAATCAAAACAACAAAAGATTACAGATATCTTTGTCTGAAATTAATGCAAGTCTTCCTTATTTGATTTTCATTAAGCTTTCAAATAAATGTCTGTTCTCATTTTTGAAACAGCTTAAATAATTAAGAAATAAAGTGTTAGGTTAATATATACTTTTAAACATTTCAAGTTCTTAATTAAAAAGATCAAAAATAATATTTGTTCAAAATTTACACGTTAAATACGATTTTTAACATCATTCTCTATACATCGAATTTCTCTATATAACGAATTTTTTTATTGGAACGATGAATTTCGTTATATAGAGACTCGACTGTATAACAGACATCAGCAAGGGAATGGGCAAGTAAATGGATATCATCGTATGAGTTTGAAAAAACATATTGAAACATAATAAAAACCAGAATATGGAAATATTGGCATATTTTAACATTTTGAGGTTCTCTGAATTTGTTTTCACCATTTTTAAATCTATTCCATATACAGTTTGGTTATAATTAGAGTTACCCTGTTTAGACCTATGTAGAGTTTGCTCTGGTAGACAGATTTCTATGAAACTTGGAATATAAATTATATGGATCATGGGGAAAGGAAATCTGCAATAAAACATTTTAGTTCGAATTTCGATTGTTAGATGGCAGATCTCATCTACAAGAAAGGACTTTAGACAAATTTCTAGAGATTTAAAAAGCCAGCAGTTGCTGCCACAAAATCATTCTGTACCATGCCGTTAAGACAAAAAAAGAACGAGTGTTCTTACTGGTAAAGTTATTGTATTTGAAAAGCTGTAATTTATCAACTGCACTGGGAAAACATCAATGTTTGTAAGGGATTATAAAAAGGACCAATACAGGGGCAAGCTTTGAAAAAGATGATGTATAAATTCAAAGAGATTGGGGAGTTGGGTGTGCTGCAAGGAAGAGAACAGAAACAGATTTCAAATGAAATTGCTGAAGAAGTCACTCTTGCAGTAATTGAAAGAGCATCTGACTTCCAATATTCTTCACCAAGTGCTTGAGCAGTGTTGTGTGATTCGTCTCTCTCTTGGTCTACAGTATGAAAAGTTCTTTGATCTATTATAAAGTGATTTCCATACAAGATTCACATTGTGCAAGTCCGCAATCCTGGAGACCCAGACGTATGAACTTAATTTCCAAGAAAGCTTTTGGCCAGAATAACTGTTGACAATGCATGGATTAGGAACATTTTATAATCAAACGAGGAGCATTTTACTTTAGATGGTGCAATTAATGCTCAGAGCTATCATGTATGGGGTACTGCAACTAATAATGTTGTCCATGAACAGTTTTTGCATCCTGATTGCATTACTGTATGGTGTAGTTTTACAGCTGATTTCATTCTTGGTCCTTTTTAGGTGCGTTCATAATTATGTAAATACGTAGCACCTATTGTTGTTGCTCAGTCTGTCTGTCTGTCTGCATATAACAACGCAAAAACTACCCAACCGAATCGTTTGAAATTTAAAATACATAATTATTACATAATTTTGTCGAGTCATTTCAAATTTTATGAAAATCGGATGGATAGATCAATTACAGGGACAATCAAAAGGATTCCGTTACATTACGGTCAATGGGGAAAAAGTTTCAAATGCATTTTAATCGTTTGAAATTTAAAATATATATTTATTACGTAATTTTGTCGAGTCATTTCAAATTTTATGAAAATCGTATGGATAGATCAATTACAGGGACAATCAAAAGGATTCCGTTACATTACAGTCAATGGGGAAAAAAGTTTCAAATGCATTTTAATCGTTTGAAATTTAAAACGTATATTCATTATATAATTTCATCGAGTCATTTCAAATGTTATGAAAATCGGATGCATTGATCAATTACAGGGACAATCAAAAGTATTCCATTACATTACAGTCAATGGGGAAAAAGTCTCAAATGCATTTTAATGGTGTTACACTCATTTGAATATAACAGAATTGACATGAATCTATGAAATATGTACTAAAAAAAATATATTTTGTACAATCTGTGATGCAAAAAATATTTATTATTAAATTACAGGGCCACACAAATGTATTCCACTAAATAATGTTATACGGGGAAACATTGTTTGGGGGGTGTTTTGATTATATTAAACTACTTCACATTTTATGAATAAGATATATGTTAATGAAGTATAATAAAAATTACTCTCTGAATATTTACAGGAACACAAAGATTTTGACCACTATACTGTATCCAAAGTACGCTCTACTATATCAGCAAGATCTGAAAATTTTAAAACTTTGTTATCAATGAACGCACCTTATTTGCTATGCTTTACGTGCAATTTCCAACTTATTTTTTAAGAGAACACTTCTCAGAGTCAAAAATGTCCCTTTATGGTACCCAGTACTTCAACCTTCTTCAAAAGCAAGTCATTCCATCCATAGAAAAGCGAGAGTGTTTAGAGACCACTGTATTCTTGCAAAATGGTGTATACCCTTGTATACCCCAAGCAGTGACTGCCCATTCTGAATGTGAATGGGTAATTTTGAGACGTTGTCCAGCAACCTGTCCTCCTTATTCACTGGACTTGAATCCCTGTAACTTCTGGTTGTGGGAATTCTTCAAAGATCGTGTGTATGGAGGAAGCATACACTCTGCCTGATTTGAAAACAAGCATAATTCATCATATTGCTGCAATTGATCATAAAACTTTCCGCTCTACGATTGAACATGCTACAACATACTTTTTACATGTGCTTGATGCAAATTGCATGCACATTGAACATATGCTGTGAATAAAAAAAAGTTTTGCGTTTCCAGTTTATCTTTGGTTTTCATGAGTGCCACCATCTCACCTGGTGGTCGAAATTCGAACTACATTTTTTTTACTGCAGATTTCTTTTTGCCATGGTCCATATAATGTTTCATCAATATCTATCGATCAGAGCAGGCTTTACATAGGTCTAAACAGGGTAATTTTAATTACAACCATTCTGTATATATGTGTGTGCACATGTAGAATTTCCTCAAAAGTTTAGGTCCCTAAAGCTGATTCTCAGTGAATAATTGAAATAAAGATTTCAGATTGTTTTTAGATCAAATTCATAGAATTTTTATACTTATTTTTTTTTAAGTTATAAAAAAGTTTAAATAACAAAATAATACTCAAACAGAACTTTATCAATTTTTTTTATCTTGACCTCAATACTGATCACAGATTTTATTTACTTAGGTAGGTAATCTGCCATCCTGATTAAATAATAAAAAAAAGAGTGAAAATTACATAAATTAACATGCAATTGTTGATTTTTCAAAACAAACATTTTTAAAATTCCAGGCAATGACGAAAGGTTTAAACTTAATACAACAAAGTAGTTGTAAAAACAAAATTAAAACTTTAAAGTAAAATTAACATGAAATACATTAAAAATTATAAATAATGGAATTGTGAAATAATACTTAAAATAACAATCATTTTTACTTTTCTTACCTACAGAAAAAGGAACAAAATCATTATTATTGTAATCTGTAACAAATCCATACTCAATGAATAATTTCAGATTATCATGGCAACCATAGTTGATGAATACCTGAGAATATTTCTTAAAATAATTGCAACTAGTGATTTCATACTGATTTATTTCTTTATTAAATCCAGCATTAACCTAAAAAAGTAATAATTTTGTTTTAAATAAAGCAAACATATCTTAGAAAAATATTTGATGTGCAATAACAGAAAAAAAAAAAAAAAAAAAGCATTAATTAAATATGAATTTTATTATTCTTTTTGTTTTATAATTTTGATTCAAAAAATTACCATATAGAAACACAGCTATTGCATGGAAAAAAATGTATTTTTCCACTAATAAAAACTTCTAACTTTTTTTTTTTTTTAATGCTTGAAACTTTTTTTTTCTTTTTTTTTATGCTTATAAAATCAGAGATCAGAACTGGAATCAAAATTCAATTCTGATTTAACAAAATTTTGAACTGAATCATAAAAAAGATTTATTTTTAAAATTTCAATTTATAAAAATGTAATTATTTTAGAAATAAAATAAAGCCAGTTACATCTGATCTTTAACTTTTAGATATTAAATAGATCAAAAAATAAGTATACAAGTATAGTATACACAGATCATCTGTTTATAATTACAGTGTACACAAACAAGTATAATAGAAATAATTAAAATGACAACAATAAAAATATTTATCTAAGATATAAGAATGGACATAAATTAATATGTATATTTCCAAAATGTCAACCAAATAGATGAATTTAATTTCAACAAAGCTCTTTGCCTCTGATTTCTATAGATGATTTTAGGGTAATATGAAAGAATGTTATTAAGATTAACAAGAATGAAAAAATCATGTATCAAGCATAGATTATGAAATATTTTCCAAAGCATTCAGAATAATGTAGGCATAGTCCATGTCAATTCAGGCAGCCAAAGTAAAAATCTCTCCTTCATAGTCTCAGAAGTTCTTTGATTTAACATATGTTAAAATTCAGGAAAAAATAAAATTCCCGTAATTTTTGGTTTTCCCCAAAAAAATTTCTAGACCGAGATACAGGGTGCCAAAGATGGCATCCCGAGCACCTTTTCCAATTTGCGATTTTCGAAAAAAAGTTTAAAGTGCTCTATCTCTAAAACGATGCAAGATATCTCGCTGCAGTTTATTTTATTTTAAAGATAATATTTTTCTGCTTAAAAAGATATACTCTATTTTGAAATATGTATTTAATTATTTTTACAGCAGCCTTCTAAGAAAAATTTTTTTTAATCAAAAATAATTTTTTTCTCAAAAATGCCAATCTCAAAAATTTTGATTTTTTTACTGTTAGTCAATACCATTGAGTACTACCTTCACTGTAAAGGAGAACTTCCACTTTTGAGTTTAACAAGTTTTAGAATCATTTCAAGAATTTAGAGAATTTTACAGGAACTGCACTTCAAAAGTTCCAATAAAAGTCTCTCAATTTTTGTTTATTTGTATCATATATAGCCTATTACATATCTTAAACAAATTAGAAATCACACGTCGAACATGGTAAATGAGGTGCATTTATACTATGACTAGTTTTATAAATATTTAGATCTTGGTGCAATGAGTATTACAGTCTTGTGAAAACTGGCATGAATACAAAATTTATTATGTTTCTATATATTAAATTCAGTAATACAGAAGTAATATGAATTCATCTTAAAAAGAACGTAATCACCAGGGCAACCTAGAATCATTACCTATCATGTGATATTTAATTATGTACGATAGAATTTAATAGAATGAACAATCATCTATTAATTTCATAGTGATGGGTATATTCATCTATTAATATCATAGTATCTAAATTGCACAAACTTTGAACAGCAAGCAAGAAGAAATTTCATTCATCCAACCAAGATCTCTGAAACAATTGCAAAATATTCAGATTCACAATTTATAAAAAGGAATTTTTGTTGCCTCTGTATATTACTGTGAGTGGTGGATTGCAAAGGTAAATGAAATCAGTTGTTTATGAAATTGTCGTTAACTTTATGCTCTCACATGGATCGGCTGTTGGATATAGATTTCCACCTGCTAGACAGTAACACCACCACCAGTGTTCACTTCCTATTCACAAAGTTTTAAGGATTATGGAAGCCCCAGACCGTATTAGTTAAACAGGAAGGCATCACTAAATATCAAAGGAAGATACAGATACTGTTCAACAAGTTACAAAGTGTATGAATTTCTAATTTCAGTTCTAAGCAGAGTACACTGAAAGTAATATGTTGTGAAACTTATACATATATTTTGTAAACTTTAGTGTATGTTTTTTTTAATCTTTTGTAAGCTATTTTTAAAGCCGTCAGTTTCTTATACTTATTAAGAAATAAAATTCTATGCCAAACAAGACTAAGATTTTGATTTCCTGAGACCAGTATGTGATTGTCATACAGGAACTGGTAAAATATGTACATGTGTTTCGATAACTTGTCAAATAAAATAAATAAATAAGTAAATTTAGGATTAGCATTTTTGATTTCTTTTAATTAAAAAAAATCAAAAAGCTGCATCAGAAAATATGAATACATTTTTTCAAAATTGAATATATCATTTCGAACAGAAAAATGTTACCTTCAAAAAAAAAAAAAAAAAAAAAAAAGCAACAAATGTTGTGAAAAAGGTTGTCAAATGTTATGAAAGTCAAATTAAAACTTTGAAATAAAGATCATAAATATTTTATTCATCCTATTAAATCCTATCACACATAATTAACTCAAACATGTCCCATGGTAGGTAATGATTCTAGGTTGCCCTGGTGATTATGTTCTTTTTAAGATGAATTCATATTACTTCCGTATTACTGAATTTAATATATAAAAACATAATAAATTTTGTATTCATGTCAGTTTTCACAAGAGTGTAATACTTATTGCACCAAGATCTAAATATCTATAAAATTAGTCATAGTATGAATGCACCTCATTTACCATGTTTGACATGTGATTTCTAACTTGTTTAGGATATGTAATAGGCTACATATGATACAAATAAACAAAAATTGAGAGACTTTTACTGGAACTTTTGACATGCAGTTCCTGTAAAATTCTCTAAATTCTTGAAACGATTCTAAAACTTGTTAAACTCAAAAGTGGAAGTTCTCCCTTACAGTGAAGGTAGTACTCAATGGTATTGACTAACAGTAAAAAAAATCAAAATTTTTAAGATTGGCATTTTTGAGAAAAAAAATATTTTTGATTAAAAAAAATTTTTTTTAGAAGGCTGCTGTAAAAATAATTAAATACATATTTCAAAATGGAGTATATCTTTTTAAACAGAAAAATATTATCTTTAAAATAAAATAAACTGCAACGAAATAGCTTGCATCGTTTCAGAGATAGAGCACTTTAAACTTTTTTTCAAAAATCGCAAACGGGAAAAGGCGCTGGGAATGCCATCTTTGACACCCTGTATCTCGGTCCAGAAATTTTTTTGGGAAAAACCAAAAATTACAGGAATTTTATTTTTTCCTGAATTTTAACATACGTTCAATCAAAGAACTTCTGAGACTATGAAGGTAACCCCCCTGCTTGAATCGACATGGATTCGGCCTGTAACAAGATTTAGTCATTTAATAACTTGATATATGACATTTAATTGAACCATTTGGAAAAAAAAATCAGGTTCAATTTGACAGAGAGGCTTCCAGGGTGGGGCTTGAGCTCAACAAGAAAAAGTCATTACAAACTTTAAAATAAAGTTTTATCCAAACTGTAAAAACATGCTATTCAATAATTGTAAACTGTTCACTTCATCGGCCATTATAAAATAACTTAAGTCAAAATAAACTTTATTTTTAACAGGAAGGAGGAAGGAAGCAGACATTTCAAATGAAAAGATGTAGATGGTCATTTCCATGAAAACTTGTCATGTCTGTTACATAGCAAAAAATCGCTATGTGTGTTTGCCACCATTATTTTCAAAAAGGTTGCTACGCCCTATTCAATTGATGAGATATCTTAGATAAAATAAGTCACATTTTTCCGTTCTAAAATACTGTAGCCAAAAATTGTATGTGACAGACATGACACATTTTCATGGAATTAGCCAGATTTGATATGATTATTTATTGCTGCTATAAAATAAACTAATTTTATTTGCCAGCCCAAAACTTTCTTGTATCTTAATGTTTCAAAAAGTAGTGACAAATTCTAATATTCAATAGTTATTTATCAACTTTATTAGTTCAATATTATACCAGCCAGAGCCGTCCTTATGAAGGACAGCTTAAAGTAAGGCCTGTTGCAAGGATTTTCCGAGGCCCTTTTCTTTGAGACTTAACATAATCTTATCTACTGTACTGTCAATAAAAAAAATTAATTCCACCTATATACTGTGACCTGGGGAACCAGGGTTCAATCCCTTAGCTACTATAAAGGAATAGCATTTGTTTGTGTGTTTGTAGGGATAATTTCTGGAACTACTGAACTAATTTCAAAAGTAATGATGGCAAATTGATTGGGAAATTCCCTAATCCAACATAGGCTATATTTTATGTCAAAACCACTATTTGTTCTTAGCAAAAAATTATAAATTTATATTAAAGATTTTCTATTATACCTTCTTCTTTTTATTAAAGAAAAAAAAATTCTGTATCCAGGTATAAGGCCTGTCTAGGTGCGAGGACCTGTCACACCCCCCTAAGGACAGCTCTGATACCAGCTTTGATTTTCTTTTAAAAATTCTGTTTTAATCAAAGTAAAAATGAGTGTATCTTGATCATGGTATTTATTAAAATAAGTAGTTTTTCATTATTTTGTTGTACATCAGCTGTTTGTGAATAATTGGCTTAGCAGGGTGTGAAGTTTCTGTTGCTGCACAAACCATCATGGACAACAGAATTACAAAAAATCGAGAAAATTACAGAAAAATCCATATTACAGCACCACCTTCTGGCTGCATGGTTCCAAATTCAAAGAGTAGCTGCTGGCCATAACCAAAAACACACACAAAAAAAATTGGTTCAATTCTATGCATAATTTCACACACTTTTCAATGGTACAATGGTGGCACATGGATGGACAGACATTTTGTATAAACATATTTTGGGGGATTTCTGACCACTAAAATATGTAAATCAATCAAAAACTAGAAGTAAAAAATTTTTTTGATAACAATATTTTCTGCTATTGAAGATGGAAGAAAGTAAAAATACAGAAATTTATTTAGTTTATTTCAATGTTTTAAAATTGGGAAAAAAAAAAAAAAAAGTAAGTTGAATGGTGGTGGTTGGGAGAAAAACAGAAATTTTAGAACGCATGTATTTATTTATTTATTTATTTATTATTTATTTTTTTGTGGAATCTGCCAAAACATGAGCGATTCTCACCTTTGTTGGCCTGAAAGATTGCACCTTACACAGACTGAAATTTAATTTTATCAAATTCTTTAATTTTTTAAAATTTTTAATAAAGTATTCAATTTTTCAGATAGTGTTGCAAAACTGATATGTATTTACGAAAAAACTACTAATTGCAACCTATGAATTTTGTTAACAGGGAAATATTTGAAGAAGATTTAAATATGGAAATCCAAAAATTACAGCTCATTATGAGTCATTCCAAAATATAATTTTAAGTTACACTTTAAAAACTACCTGCACTGCAATAAATTTAACATTATGAGATCCAAACTATCATATTTCATATCCAAACTATATATTAACTATCATAATTCCAAAACTATTTAACCGACTGATTTCCTGCTTGTTATCTCAATGTAAAATTTATTAAACAAATATGCCATCAAAACTGGGTCATTGTATTTAAAGAAAAAAAAAAAAAAAAAAAAAATCAGAGTTTTGTACAATATTAGTATGAAAGAGCACTCCCAAGCTTATTTTTTAGAAATAAATTTAAAAAATACATAATTTCTTGTTAAGTGGCTATTTTGACACTTTTCTTCTATAGTTTTATTTAAATTTTCTGCAATGCATCTTTTATTATTATGGTGTTCATTTTTTAGTCAAGAGATCAAATACAGTAGACTCCCTCAAATCTGCAACCCTCAAATGAGCACATCATTGCGGATGTAAACAAACTTTCAGTTTGGATGTAGGGACAAAATTAGACTTTTTTAAAAATCTTATATCAATTCTCATATCTTTCAAAATGTAATTTTAGTTAATATTACTGAACTCAAACTTTTAAAGAAGTATTTTACAAAAAACTATTTCTGAAAAAATTCAAGATATTACTGAATCATTGGTAATCACATTTATTTTACCAAACATATTTATAGTATTAATGAAGCTTTTTTGGTTATTAAGCCTCGGTAAACCTGAAATAAACTTCCATAATTTATGACTTTGATGCAAATTAGTAGGGCACCTTTATAAGGCAAGTTTCATTGAAAAATTGAGGAAAGATACATTTCATCTTTATCATTCATGCTTATTTATATGTTATTAATTATTTACTTGACCTTTATTTATAAAAATTTAATCATCTATAAGATTATCTTAATTTTATATTATTTTGGTTTATTTGCTCAGTTATTTTAATACTTTAGTATACTATAAACATTGATTATAATTCCGATTGCCTTACTACATTTAAATAACTGTTTAAAAATATATTGACAACAATAACCAAAAATCCACAGCTTTTCATTCCAAGCTGTGCAGATTTGAAGGAGTCTGCTGCATATGTAGAAATACATGAAAAATATAACATTACCTGAACATCAACGCTATGATTAAGCAAGTCTAAAAAAGGAGCAAGAGCCAAATGATATGTGCATTGGTCACCAGGACAATCTTCCAAGCATTTCATAAAGATGCAGCGTGTATTAACAGTACTCCAAGCCCATTTAAAATGTTCATAATTCAAACAATCTTTAAAAACAGGGAAAATGTCCTGTAATTCACTAAATAGTTTTTCAAATTTGTTAAAAGAATTTTTCACAGAATTGCATTGTATTATAGCAGCTGTCTTGATAGGTCTTGGTAGAGAATCCAGCAAATGCTGACAGAAATAAACTGGGATACTGTATTTTTGGGGCAAAGATGAAATGTAGGGATACCAATCAGATGCTTCTCCTTTTGCCAGCTCGCACATTAAGAAGACACTTAATATTTCTTGACCAGTAGCATTTGAAGAGTATCTGAAAATAAATTTACGACAAAGTAAAAACCTATAATGAAGTTAAAATAAACTACAGGGTGCACAGTGATGGTATAAACATTTAATAACTGATAGAAAATATAAAAGAAAAAACTGAATAAAATAATAATATGGTGCTTGATTGAAACATTGAACAGATTACAAATTTCAGTCACGTAATGTTAAGTTTATGAGAGTTATTTACAAATTTCTTTCTTTAATTTTAATATTTTTGTGGTTTTGTAGTTTCTAGTTTAATAGATTTTTAATTGTCATTTTCCCAGTGGTTAATCAGATGAAAAAAAAATAGTTTTTAAAGTATCATCCTTGGGCTGCAATTAACAATAATTCTTATAAAAATATTACTTGAAATAAGCAAGATGGAAGAGAATTATTTAAAACTTACTGTAATCATCTGCAATTAATCAAAGCTAAATGTCTACACTTTCTAATTAAAAAAAAAAAAAAAAAAAAAAAAAAATCATAAATGGCTTCTCTTAAAGCAGACAGCTGACAACAGGTGCACTATTCAAAGAAAAATATTATGCCTTCTGCTACATATAAAATTCATTTCTGCTTGAAATGGTGTAATATTTAAAAAATTTGATCAACTATTGGAAGGGTATCAACCAGTATTGAATTCAGGGGATGGCCTGGAGGGGGAATCCCCCCCCTTTTTAGAAAGTTTGAGATTTTGTGTTTTGAACCCTCCAAACGTCTTGCGAATGGGTAAAATTGTAATGTTGTTTTCTCTGCTTTTTGTTTTAAATGCTAATAAAATATGATTTTTTCAAAATTATATAAAAAAAAACTTAATTACAAATATGAATGTAACCCTTGATAGTATTAATCATTCTTCAATGTATTTAAAATTCATTAAATCTATAGAATTATATTATCTTAAATATTGCTTATATTGCAGTGAAACCTGGAGCTTAGTGTACGGAATATTACGTCCCAAACACTTAGAGGGTAAATGATCAAAAAGTGTAATTTCCAGCCTAGAACTCTATAATGTCCCTCTCTGAGAAAAGTGTCTGAATTTCTACTGGCAGGGTCATTCTATATGTACTAGAAGATAGGCCGTCAAAATGAAATGTTTGCATTTTTAAAGGATGATAAAAAATTACAACAACTGTGGTCAATCATGGTCACTTTAGGCCGAAACAATTTTGATAAATACAGCGATTAAACTTAGAAAGGGAAACATCTAACAAAAAAAAAGAAAGAAAGAAAGAAAGAAAATTTCAACAGAAATCTGCATTTAAAACTATAGCAAAACTATCTGGTAGATGGGCATGGGGATTATAATGAAATTTAAAATGCATCCGCGGTTTGCTTAAATAAAAAATTTTAATTAAATAGTGTTTTTGAAATCTTGAAAAGATTTCAAAGCGAAGTAAAATGTAGTGACGTCATTTACAGCTCCCACTCTAAATATGACCATTGAGAACGCTCCATTACGACTATGGAACGGTTTCATTGGTCAGAAAATAGATTGCCTTTAAAATCGGAGGTAACTTTTCACAATGTTTTTTAAAGATTTGAAATTCTGAAGAGTCATTCACAGCTGTATAGAGAAAAAAATTAAAGTAACCCGAATATAAAAATTTTAACAATATTGCATTTAAAACGTACCTTCGCTTTTTTTTAATAAAAAGTTTGAATTAAATATACACTGTAAAATATTTGACTCATTTGCTACAGCGTCACTCCACCGCTTTTATAGAAAACGGTTACTTTGCTGTGTTATGGAGCATTCTCATTGGTCATAAAAGAGATATTCTATAAAAGCTGTGGAGTGCCGCTGCAGCAAATGGGTCAAATTTTTAACAGTGTACTTTTTGAAATCGTGGAAAGATTTCAAAGCGAAGTAAAATGTAGTGATGTCATTTACAGCTCCCACTCTAAATATGACCATTGAGAACGCTCCATTACGACTATGGAACGGTTTCATTGGTCAGAAAATAGATTGCCTTTAAAATCGGAGGTAACTTTTCACAATGTTTTTTAAAGATTTGAAATTCTGAAGAGTCATTCACAGCTGTATAGAGAAAAAAATTAAAGTAACCCGAATATAAAAATTTTAACAATATTGCATTTAAAACGTACCTTCGCTTTCCTTTAATAAAAAGTTTGAATTAAATATACACTGTAAAATATTTGACTCATTTGCTACAGCGTCACTCCACCGCTTTTATAGAAAACGGTTACTTTGCTGTGTTATGGAGCATTCTCATTGGTCATAAAAGAGATATTCTATAAAAGCTGTGGAGTGCCGCTGCAGCAAATGGGTCAAATTTTTAACAGTGTACTTTTTGAAATCGTGGAAAGATTTCAAAGCGAAGTAAAATGTAGTGATGTCATTTACAGCTCCCTCTGTAAATCTGACCAATGAGAACGCTCCATTACAACTATGAAACTTTTTCATTGGTGAATGAGTTTCTTTTTCTCTTGGATAGGTTGACCCCGGAATTGTTATACACGGAGGGGTTTTATATATATAATTTCTATTAATTGTCTTGCATCCTAATTTAAAAAAAAAACTATTGGTTTGAACTACATTTTTCTATGCTACACTTCATTCCAGTAATATCCATTGTTTTGCCCATAAAGTAACAAATGATTTTTAAAAGTTTTGCTAAGCAAAGCAGGTAGATTTAGGTTAGCAAAGAAATTTGTAGCATTGCAGAAGGTGAGGGGAAGAGCTTTTTGGACGGCAAAAAATTCGTTATATTTTGAAACGGACATACAGGGAAAATAATTGGTGACCACTGATATAGATGAACATGATGTCCTAAATGCCAACACATAATGATATCAATTTTAAATGATTCTGTTTTTAAAATATCAATTATGAAAACAAAACAAAACAGGAAATAAGCTTGCTTTTTTAGAAATAAGATAGTTTCCAAAGCATTCTGATTTATAAGTAAATGTGTTCCCCACTTTGAAAATGTTTGAAGAACTCTGGTATACACAATTTAAGAATGTAGAATATTTTATTAACATTATTTCTATCACAGTCAAATGACACTTTTTAAATGATTTTAATTTATAATTACTGTGTATCTCTCCACATTAGCCAGCATGCTGGAAAAAATCAAGGTACATCAGCATGCCAGAAAATATGAGGTTTCATTACTGGAGAATAGGCATCTGATTTATTTTGCTTTTTCTAACAACATTTTTTATTTAAAAGAAAAAAAATCAATACTTATTTTTTGCTTATCTCTCTCTATAGGTTCATTTATATTTAAGTAATTATTAGATTTTATTTATCTTATTACTATGGAATATTTTCATGCATGACGTTTCTACTCCAGGATGACACTATTAAGTGAATTATCATATAAAATTACTTTTTTAATATGAGGTAAGCACATATTTCTCTATATATTTAGATAATCATATTTTTCTTATTTTACATATAGTAAGACTATTTTTGTTTATGCAATAATTTAAGAAATAATTTATTTCTACAGTATAAATTCTGGATGGGTGTTGGGAAGGGAGCTATTGCTGAAATGATATGAGACATGAAACACGTCTTTATTCTCTTGAATGTGTATAATATAGTGTTCATTCTAGGCCATTTTTGAAGGGTGCATCACCCTGCCCTTTTTCAAATTTGCAAAACGCACCCTGCCCTTTTTAAAAGTAGCAAAATGCACCACTGGTTTTACCCAGAGATTTTTAATAAATATTTATTTTATTCTGTAGTATTTCTCTTGCAAAAGTGCCCTTTTTAGCGAATAGCACCATGCCCTTTTTATTTCTAGAGTGAACACTATATAATAGATAAAATAAGTAATTAGAAAAGTGGGGATAAAGTGCATTTTGTACCCTTCATGCTCAACAGAAATAGTGACTTATTGAATACAGCTAATGAACCCCATTCCTTTCTGTTTTCAAAGATCCTTGACCAGGAAAAACCAGGGGTACCCCCCTGGTTTTTACAGAAATCTGGTCTCTCCCTCAAATTTTGCAGCATGCCAGCTAATGCAACCGAATACAGTACTTTATTTCTTTGCTAAATTAAAGGAATCCCAAATCATTTTTTAATACATTGAAGATTTATTTTTACATTTTTAGTTTAAAAAATTGTAGATAAAATACAAACAGAAATGAAAATTAGATGGCATTTGATACTGGTAGAAATAATTTTCAATATTTCATAAAACACTTAAAATTTCACTTACAAAAATATATATACATTAATACATGTTGATCTAATTTTATTAACATTAGTAAGTATTTAATTATAACTGCAGAGGGGGCAGAAAAAGCATCACAAAAAGAAAAATGCATTGTTTACTTAGAAGACATAAGTAGACAATGAAGCATCAATATGCCTCAATAATTAATTAAATACAAATTTGAAAAGTCCTGTAAAATACAAATGGAACATACAAGGAAATTCAAAATTTTTCATCAAAAAATGCATTAAAGGGGCTGATAATATAATATTATCATTTTAAAGGGAGGGGGGGGGGGGAGGTTGGCTTTTGATATTGATATCTTTTTTAATCCAATCAAAATTTTCTCTTTTTATTTGTAACATGGTCTTTGGTGCAAAATAGTATACTATCTTTTTTCAGACTTTTATCTATTTTTATGAAAATACAAAAGTTCTTATTAAAATCACTAAAATTTTGCAAAATTATTTAATTCTAAAATATCAAATACCCCAGTATTTGACATTCCTATCTTCTTCATATGTATATAGATATATAATTTTGGTTCAAGAAACTATATGTGAAGTGTGAAGTATATTTGAAATGAAGCTTGTGTTTACTAATAAATAAAAAAGAAAGAAAAGGAATCTTGTCCACTTGTTTTGTTGATAAGAATTTCTATTTGCTCCCCACCCATCCTTCGTTAGGGCAAATGCAACACGACTTTATTACTGTTGAATATATTATGCAGCAAAAAGCTACTATAAAATACTTTTAAAGTAACTATTTCTTTTAAGTGTTATTTGATATACAGTTTTTCATATGCAAAGTGATATTATATTTGCTTATCTTCGTTTAAATTATTAAAGTATGCAAAAAATAAATGTAACCAGTTGTGTAATCACTTTGAACAAAATAAATATATTCTAGAAATCAAAACATTTTTACACTTTGATAACGATCTCATTAACAGGAAAAAGGGAGGGGATCCAAAATTAGAACTATCAAAAGGCTTAAATAACATATTTGCACAGCTCCAAACAACGAATTTTACAAAATGATAATAATAATAAATGAAACAAATTTGTAATACAAATATTACTTTCTAGAAATGTTTTCAAAATAAATCAAAAAATTAACATTAAATGATATCAATGACAAAATGAAGTTAAAATATTTATTTCATAGAAAAATATGTAACCTTATAAGTACTTTCATAAATATATATTTTAGAGGGGGGGAGGGACATAATTATATCATCTCATAAATGATCTAAAAAATAAATTTAACATGTTGAATTAATTATCAGGCTCAAAATTGACTCATGGCACAATAGAAAATTTTACAGAAATATTTGTATTAATTACCTTTCAAAATAGCTTCCTAAATAAGAATTTAAGACTGATATTGGGGTAATAAGCAATTTTGCAGGAATTGAAATAATAACATCTCCTGGATTAATTGCCTCTCCTGTCATTAATCCTCGTCCAGTTTCTGTACAAAAATAAATGCATAAATAAATATATAATAAATTCTAAAATATTCTTTTACTATATTGCACTTCTATAAAATTATATCACTTATAAAAAGTTCTAATCGCCAGATTTTTATGAAATTCAAATGGGACCACATGGGCCCCATACACTTCCAAACAAAAAAAGAATTATCAAAATCAGTTCATAATTATGAAAGTTATGCATGAACAAGAAATACATACAGGTCGAATTCATAACCTCCTCTTTGAAGTCTGCTAAAAAAGGGTACTACTTGGTTATCTCATCAACCAAAAAATTACCACCAAACTATAAGATTAAAGACCAACAATGGATAATTGTGAATGTCACATTCAATGACATTAAAATGATATATGTGTTTAAAACATCATTAAGTGATTTTTATTTGTATTTTTATTAATATCTTACTAAATATTTATTTTTTCGTTATTTAAAATAAAAATTATGTCAATATGTATAATTTGGCTATTAGTTTGGCGATTTGTATAATTTGGAGAAATTGGTTGACAAGATAACCAAGTAGGGCCAAAAAAAAAAAAAAAAAAAGATTAGCACTTTTTTTATTGGAATTATCAAACACCTTTCTCAGAAAAACAAAGAAAAATTAAGAATCACATATAGATAGCACTTTTCAATCTTAAGATATTTAAATTCTTATTTCTGACAGTGCATAGAAAATATAAACCGTATTCTAAATTCTAACATACTATTTAACTTACAAACAGTGTTAGAAATTAGCAGTCGTTAGTCGTCAAATGCAACTAAAAAATTGAATTTGACGACTAGAAAATTATTCTTGGTCGTCAAATTTGACGCCTGCCTTTTTAAAAAATTTATTAGACATTCAGCTTCGAAAATTAAAAAAAAAATGGTCTAGTCTGAAAAATCAGAACTAAAAAAACTATTCGAAAAATAGTCGCAAAAAAAAAAAAAAAAAAAAACGAAAAAAAAACAAATTTCATCAATTGCTCGTATACAAAATCGCCACTTTCGGCAAAAGATGGGAGAAAAAAACGATTTTTTTTTTCTTTTTCAAAAAATAACAAAAAAGCAAAAGTTTTTTATACAATAGCGTAAAAAAAGGCGAATTTCTACAAAGTATTGCGAATAGAGATGCAAATTTCGTCAAAGAATCGCAAGAAAAACGCGAATACCATAAAATAATCGCAAAAAAAGTTAATTTCGTCAAAAAAATCTTGGGAAAAAGACACTTTGTTATAGAATCACAAAAAAATGCAATTCTCTATGAAGGATCGTGAAAACAAATCTTAATTTCGTCACAGAATCTTTAGTAAAAAGCTAATTTTGTCAAAGAATTACAGAAAAAATAAGAATCTTGTCATAGGATCACAATAAAGTCTGTTAATTCCATCAAAAGCTCGCGAAAAAACGCAAATTTCTTCAAGGAATCCCAAATAATCAGTAATTTTCACCAAAGGGTTGCGAAAAAAACACATAATTAACAGGGGGGGGGGGGGGTGTTCCCAGCCCAGCAGAAAACGACAAATTTTGTCAAAAGATTGCGAAAAAATACTGCCGATTTCGTCAACAAATCTAAAAAAAAATTGCAAGACTTGTCAAAAGATCGAAAAAACGGCAAGTTTCGCCAAATGATTGCGAAAAACACGTCAAAGTTTGGCAAAAGATCGTGAAAAAGGCAAAATATTTTAAAAAATCGCGAAAAAACTAGCAAGTTTCATCAAAAGATTGCAAAAAAACCGGCAAGTTTCGTCAAAAGATCACGAAAAAACAGCAGGTTGCGTCGAAACATCGCAAAAATAGCTGCAAATTTCATCGAAATATTGCGAGAAAATGGCAAATTTTGCCGAAAGATAGCAAAATACGCAAAATTCGTAAAAATGGTGGAACCCCCCCCCCCCCCAAAAAAAAAAAAAAATATTGGTAGTGGATTTTTTTCTTGTCTCTGTAGTAACCTTAAAGAAAATTTGATGTGAATTTCAAAATTATTCTTTTACTCCAAATCACTCCAAAATTATATGCAGTATTACAGTAATATTAATATGAATTTTAGAAACTGCAACTAAAAATCTTAATTTGACGCCTAAGGTTTTTACAGTAGTCGTCATTTGACGCCTCCCTTTTATCTCCCAATTTCTATCACTGCTTACAAATATTTAGTTCAGCTGGCAAACTAATTTAATAATGTTACCATAAAAATTTAAAATGAAAGTATTTCTTTGCAAACTTTTGATTTGCTTATGTACATTATAAAATGTTTAAAAGAGAAGGCTCAATATTGTATATAATTAATGAATTTATTTAGTCATGTTACAAAAAAGTATTACAGTAAAACCTCTAAATAACGGACACCTCGGGAGCGCGGAAACTGTCTGCTATTTGGAGGTGTCCGTTATTGGGAAAAGCTCAGAGATTCAAAAACTACTAAGAAATGCTCAATGTTCAATTAATTGACTTTATGTGTCCTAACTGACTTTATGTGTCATCTCTATTATATGATTAATCACATTAAAATTATTTTTTAAACAATAAAATTGAATTAAAATTTGTATACCTTTATCCACTGCTAATTACATTCTGACGAAAAAAAAAAAATCAAAGTTAACTTATGCGAATTCAAAACGAAAGAGAAAGCGGTGTATGTATTATGGAATTCTGCAGATGAAAAAATTTGTACTTCTAGAGATTAATGAGCAAAAAATCCTAAATCTTTCTCGGATGTGTGCAATGTTGAATTAAGATATTTTTCTGCAGAAGGAATTTTGGGGGTTCCGGGGGGAGGGCACATGTTAGAGTTCCAGGGAGAAATTGCACTTTTTGACCATTAAAAGCATAAAATCTCAAATCTTCAGGGGGAGAATTTTCAAAGCTCTTCAGGAATGTCCTTCCCGGGCTACCTCCTGAATTCTGGAGTTAGTGGGAGTTTTCCTCTAGTCCATCCCCTACATTTATCTGTGATCACAAAATCTGTGACAAATTGCTCTGTTAAATTTAGAAGTTTTTTACTTTTTTTTTTTTCCTCGCTAAAAAATTATTTTGCATCATTTATCGACAAAATTACTGTCTGCTATTCGGAATGTCCGTTATTCAAAGGTTAAAAATACAAAAATTTAGATTTTGAGAGTGGGAATTAGAAAACTGTCCGTTAAATAGAGGTCTCCACTATGGAGGTTTTACTGTATTAGAGAATTTCTTTTAAAAACAATAGAATACTAAATTGAAAATAAAATTTTAATCATTTTTTTTTTCTAATGATATAGTTTGTTTTTAGCATATATCAAAAGAGTACAGGAAACAGTGAGGGAAAGGGAAACCAAACTCCCTTCTTTTTGAAAATGTATGAATTTTGATAAATTTCGTCTAATTCAAGCATTTGGCATCCTTTAATAAAAATCCTTATTACTGTCATGGGGGGAACCTAAAAAAGGGGGGACCCGGAACAGCTGCCTCACATGTCCCTGTATAAGTCAAGCCCTACCCCCATCTCCTGAAACTATTTAGGAGAAACTCTGTATTAGTATTTAAATCAAGAAATTGTTAATTCTGCAGATTTACAACTATTCTAACACTTCAAGGAAAAGTTATGTTATTACAGAAGTGATTTCTTTTAGATTTTGACAATAATTTCATTTTGTCAGCTTTGCTGTATAAACATGGAAAAGTGCATTTTTAAAAAAAAAATCTTTTAAGACTAACAGAGTTTACAAATTTTTAATTTCAGTTATTTTCTTTACTTTAAACTTATACAGATATAAAGCATAAAGAAAAAGCAAATAACTGAAGCTTAATGTCAATTTATTTAAGCTAGTAAAACTAATGAAGTAAATTTGAAACCTGTATAATGATTATCATATGTAGCGAGAAAAGGCGGACACGGAACAGAAAAAAATAGTATCATGAGACCACAAATAATGGGCATAGGAGGAAAAAAACTGCATAAATAATGCTAAAAAATAGCTTTGGTAAACATTCACCAGAAAAACATTGCAAACACCCTTACAGTATTGCGAAAACATACAACTTAATCCCTCACTGATTCACAAAAAGATAATCATAAAATCTAGTTCCCAGAATTGCTAGTATTTTTATTCATTTAAATGATTTTATTCACTTCAATGATTTTGTTCACTAAGATGATCCAAATACACTTATGAAAAAATTGGCTTATTCCACACAATACAGGGTTTTACTTTTAATTAGTTTTATTAACCGAAGAGTAACTATAAATCAAAATGCTGATGACTACAAGTACAATATAAAACAAAGAAAATTCATCCCACAATAAAACTGAGGGTTATTTGATTTGAAGTCCTATATTGGGTCGGATAACCCAATTTTACCCGAACTCGACCCGATCAGTAATTTGCGTTGGGTTTAGTTCGGATTGACAAATTATTTTAAACAATTTTTTTTTTTTTTTTTTTTTTTTTTTTTCAAAGAAAATTTTGTTTTTTCAGCACTCCACATACTAAGTTTAAAAAATCAAACCTTTAAATACTTTCGGCTTCAATTTTTTACTGAACCTAAAATCCTGAAGACACATCCACTTTGTAAGGATATCAAAATCTTCACTTTTGACATAAGAAACAAAAGATTTTAAATTTCGTTTCCTTTTACGAGAAGTCCGACCACGCATTTTAAAAGTTTATTTTGATTGAATGATTTGCTGGTTGCTACAGGTCTGCGATTGTTTGTCGGGGCGTGTTTGGTAGCTACGCGCGCTAAGCATGCGCGCTCAAGAGTCAGGGACATGGAGTGGATCCTTATTGCGGCTGTTCAGTACCGTTCAATGCTCGGTGCTGTGCGCATTTTCGCCGTTCCTAACCATGGAACAAAGAATATAAATGTTTATATTCTTTGTTCCATGTTACTAACCATGGATCCATGTTCGCAAAAATAGCAAACTGCACATGCGTGAGGACCAAAGACATTTTATAGGTAGACATGAAAAACTGTGATCTTAACTGAGGATTTTTGATCACAGCTGACGTACGGAAAAAAGTAAGTTTATAATGGAGTTTAGTATATGTTTTATATTTTAATTTACCTAAGAAAATGCCTTTATTAGTATAATTTTCATTGCGGATCATTAAGTATTATTCTTCCCTGTTTCATTTAAGTCCTTTTTTCAAAAGAATACTTTATTTTTCATAAGTTTTTTTAATTTTTCGTAAAGCAAGTGAATGTTATAAAAAAACATTTTCCAATTATAAAAATATAGTGTTACTTTTGTTAATATGCTATTTTTTTGTTACCTTTTTGCATAAAAATTAGATTTTTTTTTTAAAAAAAGTAGATTTTTTAAAAAGTTATTTAATATTTTGTAAATTATTTTATTATGTTACAGTTGCTACCGTTAAACTAAACTTCTCTACCTATTATTTTTGTTTGTCAAACTTGAAAAAAGATGAAATTATAGTTCATAAATTTGCTATGTATTAGAATCAGTTGCTTAAACCAAGTTTTTATGTGCTAAACATTTAATTTAAACGGACGTTAGTATAATGAACTGTTAAATCAAAGGTAGCAAATCATTTGTTTCATAGGAGCTGATTGGTATTAATGCAGTCTTATTTTGTTTCGGTTTGTCATAAAATTGCTTTAATTATAGAATATTAAATCTCAATATTATCCGATAGAATATTTGTAATTTAAATTTAATGATTGTTTTAAAAATGAGCTGTTTTAAACTTGTTAAAATGCAAGTTTTTTTTTTTCTTTTAACTAAATGAATTGTTATTTATTATTCTTTCATTGAACTTTGTTCATGTATGCAAAAATTTATTTTTGTAAACTATTTTTTTCCTCATTTCCTGATAGGCGAAAGTTATTATGTACATAGATGTATTTCTGACGTCAGCACTGCATCCTGCATTTTAATATTTGCAGAATTTAATTACAAATTAATAAATTAGTAAGGCATTTTTTCATTATCCTTTTGAAGATATTTGGCCGTCAAAAATTCTTAGTATTACAATTGTATAAGAGTTATTTACAAATATAAACAATAATTTTGTTGATTATGTGATAAAATGTGCCAACTGACTGTGAAACTGCAAAAATACTTTAAATATTAAAAAACAAAAAATACTTCTTGATACTCAATTTGTTGCTTGGTTTGATGCAGTGGTATCAATCTTTAATTTTAATCTTAATCTTTAATCATTTGTAGAACATTAATCTCTACAAATAAAAATACTGTGCTTTTACTCAATTTTTGGATTATCAAAGTAGCTGCAGGTTTATTTCTATTAAATTCAATAAAAATTTATTTTCATTTTAAAAATTCCTTTATTAAATGTTTTTTAATTAAAAAAATTTGTATTTAAAATTAGACAATTGTGTTGTACAGCGTTGAATTCAGAGGATGGTCAGAGCAATGGAGTAACTGCCCCCCTCCCCTGGAAGATTTTAGATTTTGTGCTTTCAATGGTGAAAAGGGTGCCATTTCCTTTCAAAAATGTATACTGTGCCCCCCCCCCCCCCCAGAGCCACAGAGATCCCCAGTGCCGAAACTAGAAATCCCTCCCATAGAAAAGTATCTGTTTACAGATCAAATTCTCTGTAAAAGTCATGCCAAGTAGTAGTGGGTTGTATTTGTACTTCCAGCCATACTCTGTTTACATGAGTAGATTTAGTTTTTTAGTGGAAATTGAATATGAGCTGTTAATTCATTTAAAAAAAGAGCAGAAGCTGTTGCTGTTGAATACAATATGAAGTAGAGAATACCTCCTTTTACTAACCAAACTTTTTAAATTTCCAGAGTCCTGAATGAAGAACCCTCAATGAGAAATCACCATTTGTCGTGAAAATTGGCAAGGAATTACTTGTTCTTCAATTTATATTTCTTTTTTGGTAAGTCATTAAAATGCAAATACTTATATATATTAGTACATATATATCAAAATAAATCTGCATATATATTTTAATAAGAGCAAAATGCATTATGTTGACCCTTACTTTTGGCTCTTATGCTTGGTGGCATTGGTTTGTTTACAAATTTGAAAGTATAAAAGCTGTGAAATTTGTACTTTTAAAATGCAAGGTTTTGCTGACAATGTTATTTATTTTTTATTTTATTCTTATAAATTTAAGAATAATTATATGAAAAAAGAAAGACAAAAAATTTATCATTCAATTATAAGACGTATAAAATTGAATTATGTACATATTTAAAATTTCTTGTTTAATGTTTCAAACATAGGTACAAACATGTAAAGTTAGTGTTTACAAGCAGGGTTGGAAAAAAACCAGGTTTTTTTGAAAAAACCCAAAAAACCGGTTTTTTTGGTTTAAACCAGGTTTTTTTGGTTTAAACCAGGTTTTTTTGGTTTAAACCGGGTTTTTTTAAAAACATCCTTTTTTAGTACATATACATGCATATTCATTAATAAAAATAGACATTGTTGGATTATAAATAGTATAAATTCATTTGAAAATAATTTAAATTAAATAATTATTGTGAATTATGTAAAAAATTTTTAAAAAAAGTCATTTTAATTTAAACAGTTTTTAGTAAACAGTTTTATATCCAAACAATAAACTACTCTACACAGTGAAACATTAGTACTTTGAAAATCTTTATAAACAATCTTTTGATTACTTATAATAAACATCTGATGTAGTTTGATAAATGTAAATATTATTTTCCACAATTTAAAAAATAAATAAATTTGAGATACTTCTTGGGGGTTTCGTTTTTTGAGAGACAATTTGAAATAAAAATTTATGGTCATTAGATTTAGCAGATAAAGGGGAAAAATTAGTTTGTTATTGTTAAAATACTATAACTAGCACCCAATTTTTTAATACTCTCTTATACAACTTCATATTTTGATTTTAATTTTTAAAGATTATCTCCCCAAAAAAAATAATTAAAAAAAACTTTTATAATTTCATGAAAATTTTAAAGGTCAAGTTATGTAGCTCCATATTCAAAAGCTTGTACATGTTATGATAGATTGCTTTAAATAATCTGCATTTTTTTAATGAAAATATTTTACACTAAATATTGAATATTTTTAATCACTTTTATCTTTGATCAATTCACATGTTCTAAGATTTTTCTTTACAGCAATAGAATATGTTCACCAATGCATAGTAATTTTCATTCTATACATAAAAAAAAAATAATAATAATAACCTAGGCCCACTATATCTAATACTTATTGCCGAAAAAAAGTGTTAAAAGTAAAAAATATTTATATACAATAATTTATAAGTCTTAAATTATAAAGAAAATTAGAAAATATCATTAGATTTATTTGAAAAAAACCAATTGGTTTTTTTGAGAAAAAAACCAGTTGGTTTAAACCGTGGTTTAAACCATGGTTAAAACCAATTGGTTTAAACCGTGCCAACCCTGTTTACAAGAAATTAATTTTTCTTTGTTTTATGAACAGATAATTATATTTGTGGTAATGAAATAATTCTAATTGTTATGTAAAATGCTCATGAAATCATGTACAGTAGACTCCCTCAAATCCGCACAGCTTGGGACCAGAGGTTTTGCAGATTTTAGAATTTTGCGAATTTCTGGTCATTGCTTTGTTTACATTAAAAAAAATAATTTGAATGTAATTAATAATGAAATCAAAAGTATAATAAATGCATACAATATACTAAAATATTTAAAAAAAAAGTAAACTAAAATAATAAAAAACTTAGGTATTTTTTAAAATGATTAAAATACTAAAAGGAAAGGTAAAGTTAATAATCAATAATGTACAATTAAATATTCATTATAAAAGAGGAAATGTGTTTTTTCTAAATTATTCAATGAAACTTGCCTCGTAAAGGTACATTACTAATTCACATCAGGATCAAAAAATAATGGAACTTTATTTCAGGTTTAGCCAGACATAATAACTAAAAAAGCTTGATTTATACATAAATATATTTGGTAAGATTGTGATTACCAATGGTATTAGCAATATCTTTTATTTTTTCAGAAATAAATTATTCTTTCTTTATGAAAAAACATGAATTCAATAACCTTAACAAAAATTATAAATTAAAAAATGGATGGAATTGATATAAAACTGAAAAAATAAATTTTTGCATCTATATTTGAACGGAATGTTTCATTGTTTACATCCGTAAAATATGTGCGGATTTTAGAGAGTTGCAGATTTTAGGAGTGCGGATTTGAGGGAGTCTACTGTACATTGTTATTAACGATAACTTTTCAAATAAAAGTTCTGTTGAAACTAATTAAACTACTATTTTTAAACCACTTAGTAATGTATAACTTAAAACTGCAAGTATTCTTTTATCATTTGATGTTTATTTTTATTTTTCTGTCAATTTTTTGCTTAAAGTTTCAGTATATAATTTCTAAAACATCAAAACTTTTAAAACATAATTTAGTTTTTAATCATGTTGGCATGACTATTGATTGACTACTGTAAGATTTGTTTAAATGTGCTTGAATGTATATCATATGCATTGTTATTCATCAGTTAAGTGTGTTAACTTTTTTAAGCAATCAATTCTAATGTGGCATTTAAAATATTGCAAAGATTTTTACAGTTACATGCAAATATTTCTAATGGATGAAATTTTTCAGACACCAGCATAAAATTAAGCTATTTACTGAAAAACAAAAACATTTTAATATGGGTATCTAAAATTGTACATTCAATATAACTTTCCTAATCTCAAATGAACTTAACCTTCCGTTGGGTGCCCATTGTAAAAAGTATAACGTCTTATACTCTTAAAGTATGCACTTTCTTCTTTAAAACAAAATTCAAGCCGTAGAGGATGTTAATAACCATATTGGATTCTCTTTTTCCACTTTCTGAAATTATTTTCTATTTCAGATTGCACAATTAGTTGCAACTATCATTTCAATCTGTTAACAGTGCATGAAATGTACAAGGTTTATCTGCAAACAGCCTTCAAATAAGCAAATCTTATGCTTGATACGTGAAGCAACTAATATAGATGAAATATGACTAATTCTGTAAATCCGAAATTACTTAAGGGTGTTCTTAAATCAAAAAGGGCAACTTTGTGACATGCTTTAATTTATTTTTATTCAGAAATGCATGATACTAGCAGGGTTGTTATTCAGAAACTGTCTAGTTGCACTCAATTTTCTGTTTTTTTAAATTCACAATAGACCTTTCATAACAAGCCTTCAAAGTTGACGTTTTTGAGCCCATTTCCCAACAAAAGCAGAAAAAACGGTCGAAAAGCGGGTGATCATGTGATCAAAATAGCTTAAAACTGAATAGATATTTTAATTATCATAAAATAGAAAACTAAGTTCCATTCAAAATCGCTTCCATAGTTAGGTATTCCAATTTTATAACTTTCTGTTAAAAAATGAGTTTGTGTCAAAACATTTTGCACTTGTTGAGCAAAGCAGTTAAGAACACCTTTAATTATTGTTTAGTAATTCCTTATTAGTTTTTATTTTTTGTGATTGTAGTGGTAAGAAACTTTTTATATATCTAAACGTCTGCTTTAATATTTATATTAAAATAAGTTTTGTGGAATATTTTCATAAATTGTGATCAGAGATAACTTATGATATTTGTAAGTTAATTATTTGTAAAATTAAAATAAAGCAGCAATGATTTATTCTTTTTCACCTGTTGTACAATTTGCAATACACGCCGGTTCATGTGATGAAAATTTGTGTGCCCGGCGAAAGGTTAATATCAAAATATTAATTTAAATTGTATGACATGCTATAATTATCACTGGAGATGCAAGTTCACTTTTAAGAGGGTGGATTGAGTTATGAAAAAAGATATAGTGTGGAATATTTATGATTTCTTCCACAGGATTAATATTAGCAAAGTGTCTTTTCATTTGAATGAAGTAGCCTCTTAATCCTACAGTTAAAAGCATTTATTTATTTATTTATTTTTTTGTAATAATTTGTTTACACAAAAATAATGTTATTGTTGGAATATTATCTTTGTAGCACAGGTGTTTTTAAATTATACTCTAAATTTATGAATCTATTTAAATAAATGATAAACAGAAATAATTTCCTTTTTTTTTTTTTTTTTTTTTTTTTTTTTTGAAAACTTGTAAAGTAAATGTTATTATTTAAATTTATTTCCCTTCTTAAAGGAATTCTGTTTCATAACACTGTATAATAAACTTAGAGTACTTTAACTCTTACACAAAAATGGTTTCAAAATAATATTAAATCAATGACAGTTTTCTTTTTACAAATTTCTCATTTGCATTTGTATATTTTTATTTATTTTTATCCGTTTTGCATAGGTTATTTGAGATCAATGTCGAATTGGATATTGTTGTACTATTTTGTTTTAAGATGGTTTTTCAGAAGAAAATTTTGTTTCAGAACTTGTTCCCAAATTAAAAAAGCCTTCAAATGGAAAAAATCTGAAGGGGAGGGGGGGAAGAATTTTGGTTACATCAGCCTCAAGTAAACAAATGCCGAAAAAAAAAAAAAGCTTAAAGTACCGAAATGCAAATAAGAATTTTGAAGAGAACACTGTCGTTGGTTTAACATTTAGTTCCTGCACAATCTCTCAGCAACACCTACCATGCTGAGAGGGGCATATGTCTCCTAAAAATGCCCGGAAATGAGAACTAGTGAGTTACAAACATTTATTGTGGCTGTAATGGGATTATTTTTTTAAAATAAAAAAGATCAGATCTTGAATTGAAAAGTACAGTGAAACTTGTTTAAGATACGCCTGCTTAAAATACGATCCCGCTTAATATACGAATTATCTTCGGTCCCTTGAAAACTGCCTATTAAGAGCCCACAATAGTCATAGGAAAAGTACACAAAAAGACCCGGATGACCATGTAAAGTCTATGGGAGCGTTCTTTTCTAATATCTCGTTCAAATTTTAATATTTTTACATGATTTTTTTTGCATAAAATAGTTCAGGACGATCCACAACCGGGCTAGTTTTTACTTTTTTTAAAAAAATTACTTTAATTTTCAAAACCGGTTCTGAAACTGAAACTATCATAACATAAAAAATATATAACCAAAATCGAAAAAGTAAAAACTAGCCCGGTTGTGGATCATCCTGAACTATTTTATGCAAAAAAAATCAGGTCAAAATATTAGAATTTGATTGAGATATTAGAAAAGAACGCTCCCATAGACTTTACATGGTCATCCGGGTCTTTTTGTGTACTTTTCCTGTGACTATTGTGGGCTCTTAAACCCATGTAAAATTACCCGCTTAATATGCATACGCATAAGATACGATCCCGCTTAATATACGAAATGGTGCTTATGAAATCAGTATATCGCGTGTTTTTAGGACAGAATATGTAAAATCTCAATTATTTTTCATAAGATACTTTCTTTTAACCTTTTTTCTCTCTAAAATATGTTCTTTTCCGCTGCTTTTGCACGTGGAATTCTGATAGACTCCTTTTACAACAAAATACAAAAACAACAACCTCTTTTATTTGTTTTACCATTACACTTGGGAAGTGGATGGATCTGAAATTTCATTGGTTGCTCCCTCTCCTGATTGAATGAGAAAGTTGTTAGTGAAATCCATCTATACTTTTATGCTTTTTATTTTTTGTATCGCTTATCTAGCTATTTTTTATTATATTATTTTTATTACTATAAATCGTCCTCGGGAGTGCTTTTTTATGAGTTTCTTTTTGTCACTTACTTTTTTGGGGCACTTTACAAAATATTAACATCACAGAGTAAGAGCAGTAGCAAGAAGAATACAAAGATATGGACTTTTTGGCAAAATTAACGATCACGTTGTGACAAGTGAAGTTCGCTCTATTGCAGATATAATCACGAACGTCAAAAGTTCCAATTAACCTTGGTCTTCAGAAAGAGTTAGAAGACGACGTAAATGAAGAAACAGATGTACCAACCATACCATCATTCCCAACTGTAATGAGATCGTTTAGCTTACTGCAACTGTATGCCTCTTCGATGGATGCTGGTCTCTTCGTTGAAAAATTTTCTACCACATCAACAAGGGAGAAAACTTCCTAATAAATTCTCGCCTAACGTTGCACCAAATCAAGATAACTTTTTCTCAAGAAACTAAAACTACATCATGATTTTTATAATGTATCTAATGATTATTGTTCCTTGCATACACTTAGTTTGTCTTTCAAAAAATTATTATGACAATTTATTATTCTTCGCCTTTAAGTATGTAATGTATTTTAGTTATTTTTTCTAAAGATTAACAAAATTTTCATCTTATTGTCTGTTTTTTAATTTGGCAGAGAATACTGTATAAAGGCATTTTAATTTTTTTACTGTACAAACAGATATTCAATAGAATTTTGGAGAAAAATAAAATTATTCTTTATTTCAATCAATATCTTAAATTCAAATTTTCTAGAATGTCTAAAAAGTGTTAGTAATGGGTAAAATAAGAGTTATAAATGGCTAAAATTACGTTAATAACAATGTGCACTGTCTTTAATATGCATTATTATTCGAGAATCTATGAAATCCGGATAAGATACGATCCCGCTTAAGATACGAAATGCTCTCGGTCCCTTGATTCGTATCTTAAACGAGTTTCACTGTAGTATTTATTCCAAAAATTCAAGATAAGCAGGTTTGGAAAAATTCAACATATGCAGATTTTCAACATAGACAAGTTAGACTGTAATATCAGTTTTGACTTTCCTGAAAGCTATTCTGCTTGCCTATATTCTGCCCACACAATAAGTTTTTCTTATTTCTAAATAGTAAATACAGTACTCTAAATACATTACAAAGCTTTCAGAAATTTTGATGCATAAGCAATAAAGATTTTCTTTTTAATAGAACATGAGTGTAAGTTATTGTATTTCTGATATCTTCAAATCTAATATATTCTTTCAGTTTGAATGAGACATTTTTCTTTTTGTCTCGCTAAATATTTATGTATAAATTTTAATATATTTTGATTTTTTAATTTATGTACAGTTTAATTCTATTAATGGAATGATTTTTTTTTTTTAAATAGGTATATCAAGAAACATTCTTTTCAGACTTGATGTTAGTACTTCTTGATCATACCAACTGAACATTGATTATCCTGCTTCTTTACAAAATACTGCCTTAATAGTTCATAATTTACATAGTTTATTTTTACAGATATTTCTTTCAGATTAAAATTTAAATACCTGTTTCTGCAGATCAATAAAATTTTCTGCAAAGCATATTGTCATCATCATATGCCATTGTAATACAGATTGTTTTATTTAATGTGTAGTAATCATTATAGTATTCAATAATAAATTTGTTCTGTAATAATATTTATAACAAAGAAATTTTGTTTCTGTAATTTGTACTTTCAAATAAAAAAAATTTATTAAAAATTTGCTGTTTTCATGGAATATATTTTTATTATAAATGTCATTTTCATTTCAAATATTTACTTGTTTATCATGTAAACCAATAGTGCAAGAATTGTTTTTAATTATTTCTTTATTTTTAATAACAAAATGGTTAAGATATAAAATAACTAGCTGACCCATGCAGCATAACCCAGATCTGTGATGTATGAACCCCACATTAGAATGATTTTATATTTTTAATTCCATTTGGTCTAAATTTATACTTTTAAATGAAAGAATTCGCAAAAACATATAGAGTTGAAGATACATGCTATTTTGTGCAATTTTTGATTTTTGGAGTCTATGAATTGAAGTTGAGTGAAAATATCAAAATAATTTGTTACTTTTTAAATAACTATTTCTTTAAAATGTCAGTTGATATAAAGTTTTTTAAACAGTGATAATTTGCACCTAAGGCGAACATAGTTTTGCCCCTCCCTCCTCTCCTTTACAAAGAACAATTTACTAAGTTTCTAATAGCGAACTATTTTGAAATTTAAAATACTTTTCTAAATATTGATTCATAAAATCTTGAAAATGGAATAAAAAAAAGAAATTTAAAATATTCAGCTTTATACAGGTTTCCATCTTAGCAGTAGCAGGTATAATTGCTGATATTTTCTCTGAGAAAAATATAGAATTTTTTCATTCAAGACTGAGTTCTATTACAGACAAATTTCCTTTTCAAAGATTTTATGGCAAGTTTTATTACAACTGAAGCATTTAAAATTGCAGAATTAAGTTACTACATTAGTCACTTTGTGGTAAAAATATGAAAGCGTTCTTCACAAATATATATATATATATATATTCATGAGGTGCTTGTGATCGATATTTAATGTTCTGTATTTATACTTTTTTGAGTTTGGAAACATTTTTCTCTTTTATATCCAGATGCTTTCATTTTTGGAAGATTTCTGAAATCTAAAATATGCTCATATTAAAGCAATACAACCAAAGTTTAAAAAATCCAAAATCCAAGTTAGACATCAACCTCAAGTATCATGTATGTATATATATAAACATAATTTAAGCAAGAATTCTGAAAAAAAAAAAAAAAAAGGCTTCTGTATGTTTAACATTAGTGTACGAGTGTGAGACTACAGTAGTCATCACATGAAGAAACTAGAACGTAATTGTTAAACCTATGTGAGCATTTTTTTTAAAAGTTTCTTATTTGCATAGAACTAATGTTGAATTCTAACAGCGTTTGTATTGTATTTACATTTTCTATTTTGATTGTAGATTAAAGTTCTTTAACCTTTTTGTTAGTTTTACATTTGGATTTTCTCACTGTAAGACGATTTTATCTAAATTTCATGTATACGTATGTAGAAAAAAAAAAAAATTATTTTAGGTGGCACAAATGCCAACCAATTGAAAAAATCCCCATGCAATTTCTTGAACCAGGTCAGCATAGCAACTGACATTCTACTGACTAAACTACATGGAACGATACTCAGCCTAGAATTTCTCACTCAGAGTAAGGAGATTTTTAAAAAAATGCAAGAAATTCCTTACCCTGTGTTCTCGCTATAAGTTAAGCTACAAATGCAGCACATGATGGAATATTTTCAATGAGCCACCAACATGAGGCAAATATGAAACTCAAATAAAACCAGCATCAATTGAATGTATTAATAATGCTTGGAAACTTTTCTGCAAAAAAAAAAAAAAAAAAAAAAAAAAAAAAAATCTAAATTTAGAGGGGTAATCCCACTGATTTCCCATTTATACTTATCCAATGAATTCCCAAAACAAATCTGGGAAGTACCTTATCAGAATGAACCTACATCCAAAATTTGAAGCCAATCAATAAATTCTGTGTGAAAAACGCATTAACCTAAATTAAGGGCAGTTACCTCCCATTTTTTCCTTGTTAGACTTGCCAATGAACTCTCAAAATAAATCATGGATTTGTCCTCATCAGAATGATGCTATGTACAAAATTTCAATGAAATCTGATAAATTCTGTAAAAAAAAAAAAATCATTTATATAAATCAAGCGGTGTGGCATTAGCCCCCCCCCCCCCCCCATTCTTTATACTTATCCAAGGAACACTCAATACTTGTCATGGAGGTGCCTCATCAGAATGATGCTATATCTAAATTTTCAACAAAATCTGATAAATCTGCATGAAAAACCCATTTATATCTATTAAGGAGAGAGGCATTAGACTCCCTCCTCGTTATACATATCCAATGAACACTTAATATTAATCAGAGGCACCTCATCAGAATGATCCTATATCTAAATTTTGAATAAAAACTGATAATTCTGCAAGAAAAACCCATTTATATCAATTAAGGGGAGGGGCATGTGCCCCCCCCCCATTCTCCCTCTTTGTTCTAATCCAATGAACACCTAATAACCAGGGTTGGAAAAAAACATGTTTTTTATTAAAAAAAACAAAAAACATGTTTTTTTTGTTTAAAACATGTTTTAAACGTTTAAAACGTTTTTTTCTCAGACAGCACAATTTTGATTAAAGTGAACAAAAATTATTAAATATAAAGAATGAAAATATTTTCAAATGGCAGTAAGGAAGAAAAAAATTATATAACAAATACCAAACATTAATTAGCAATTTTATTTTTATTCTAAACTAAAACATTTAATTGTTCAGTTCTTTAAAAATGGTAACAAGTTTGTCAATATCCTTACAACAGCCTTATCAATACCCAAACGATTTCTGGTTTTGCTTTGCACAAAACCAAAAAGTAGAGAAATCTTTCTAATCCAGCAGTAGAACATACAGCTGTATGTAACTGTTTTATGATATTCATGGCATTTTTATCAATGTGTTTTTCAAGGCTTAACCACCACAATAAATGTTATTTCCACTTTATTTGATTCTCCAATGGCAAATTTATGATTGGCAACTGCATCAAACATATAGTCAGAGAACGGAGCTGACTTAACTTTATAATTTATAATTATTGGAATTAGTTCAGGACATAATTTGGCAGCAAGGTTCATGCCTTTTTCAGTCTCATCAATTGCAAGTGATTCTCCTTTAAAGCGTAATGAAATATGTAAAAAATATGTAATAAATGTGTAAAAAAATATGAAGTACGTTAAAAATTAGTTAAGAAATAAATATTTTTTAAACATGTCCATTTTTTATTATTAAATTATTATTATTATTATTTTGAGAACATATTCAAACTGAAAATCAAAATAGATAGATAGATTGGTTGGTAGGTAGCATACTTTTATAACTCTGAGGACAGAAAAGCAAATTTAAACAATTAGAATTTAAAAGAAACTGAAAGTAGATAAGTTTTTTTTTTTTTTTTTTTTTCATTTCAGTTTATTTTTATAAATGAATTATTATAAAGGAAATACTATTAAAAGAAATTTAAATTAATGTTGAATTTTTTTATATATGAATATTTTAAACTGAATTCATAATTTTAATAAAGAAAGAGAAAAAAAATAATAAAAAATCTTTTTTAACTACTAAACAAATATCTATAAAGTATTATAGCATTATCTATTGATGAGAGAAAGTATTATTTATAGTATATTAAGAAGGCCTTTAACCCAGATTTTTTACTCAATATTATGTTCTCGGTGCACCAACTGCCGAATTTATTCCCTAAAACGGAGAAATAGATCTCTCAAAATATACAAATAAATACTTAAAAAGTGTTGTAAAAATAGATATTATTTAATTATTATTTACCTTAGATCTTTTGGATGCCCTCGCATCCATTTTCAAAGGAGTATAAAAGAAGATAATTCATTAGAAATGGAAAACGTAAAAACAAAACAAAAACAGTCTGCGTGTACAAACAAAGTCACTATGAATTCATCAAAACACCAAGGATATTGTACCAGAGTGCCGAATATTAAGAAATGGCGTCATTACAAACAGTATCATTGTTAAGCAAAATTTCGAGGGATTCACGGATAGTTGAAGAGTAATGGTTTGATATTGGAAAGATTATTTTAGCTTTGTCGAAATTTATCAAAATATTTTATTTTCGTTGCATTCTAGATAAGGCTGTACTAGGCTTGTTGTATTGTATATCCAAAAAATGCTCTCTCAGTTTTACTTTTAATCTTCGAAAATTAATATATTATAGAACTTTGATATTATATAAAAAATCATAATTGAGACATTTAAAATAATGAATTATGTATTTCCAATTTTAGAGGAAATAAATTTACTTTAAATACTTAATTAAAATTAAATAACCAATTTATAATTTTAATAAAATTTTAATGTCTTTTAGTACATACAGCTAATTAGAAATTTTTAATACAATTTTATTTCATAAATTTTAATTTGTGACATTATTAGCAATAATCATGTTTTAAACATTGTTTTAAATGTAATGTTTTAAACGCGTTTTAAACAGCTGTTTTAAACGAAATGTTTTAAACATAACAACCCTGCTAATAACCATGGAGGTGTTTCATTGGAATGATCTTATATCTAACTTTTGAACGAAAACTGATAATTCTGTATGAAAAACCCATTTATATAAATTAAGTGGAGGGGCATTAGCCCCGTTCCCTTTCTGATACATATTGAGTGAACATAAACTAATCAGGGAAGTGCCTTATCAAAATATACATATATCCAAAATTTCAAGTTTATCTGATATTTTTATCTTGAGTTACCACATTACGCACGTATAGAATGTTTGGTCACATAAGCTCTTAGGCTTTGATAGCCTGTGAGCTAAAAAACTGGATCAACAAGAAGTCTTACCCTTGGCGAAATTCTAAAATGGAGGGCCAAAATCCCAGTCAGGTGTGATCCAGCGACCTCATTGGTCGGGTGGTATAGGTGAAAATCACGAATGTTTCTCCATTTGAAAAAGAGTAAGGGGTAAAGCAATTGTTACCGTCTGTATTTATTTACGATAGACCATCGAAATTAACTCAATTAAGATATTTTGATGATATTATATAAAATGAGAGTGAAAAATAGATTATAAATGCAAACAGATAAGATTTACATCAAAGTTGACGCTACGATTTTTTTTTTTTTTTCGAAAAAAGGGAGTAAGGCGACATTTCGCCTACCGTTAAGAGATTGTTCTCTGAAAAGGACGCGACTCAATGACCAATGAGGTGTTTGGATTTCATCGGACTGTGATTTTGGCCCTCCATTTTCAAATTTCACTTACCCTTGCTCCTGAAAAATTGTGGTGGCATATACATCTGTCAGAACCAATAGTTACTAGACTGTGAAAATAGCCTTACAAACTTTAGGATCTAGTTAATTTTACTGATGTGAAAAACTCTGCTTTTTCAAAATAATTTCACAAAACTTTGAATTATAAACATATCTTATAAAGAAGAGTTTCTTGAGGGATTTTGGTAGTTGCATATATTTGTTAGAAGGTTTAGAAGAGGTATGATCACGTATATTAGTAGCTGTTATTCCGTTGGAATACTTAGAAGAGGCATGATCAGTATAGAATCAGTCCAGGTTCGGATGCTCGAAAAAAACCCCACGATGATTGCTAAGTTACAATTTATTTAGACATATATTACTAAGGGGGGCACACTTACAGCACTCGGAGAAAATCTCCGAACCAAAAATTAGCACGTTGACAAGACAAGCGCAGAGAGTCAAGAGACCTCGTACATAGCAACAAACTACCACCTTTGGCATCATAGAAAATCGCCAACATACACAAGTTCGCCCATGCACAATGGATAGTATACGCCAAATACAGTTAAAATGCAGCCGGCAAGATAAGACTTCAATATGGTTTCCAAGCTGGGATGGGAAAGGAAAGGTTGCCAAACGATAAAATGTTACACGTGTTATTATGTCTAATAAAGAGGCACACCAAAGGGACATCAGATTTTACTGCGCAGATGTTAAATTCTTTTTAGGGTTTTGTCGAGAAAGAAAAGAAGCGTAAGCATAAATTTTAACTGCGAAACAGAGATGATCTCCTTATAAGGTAATGCAGAATTGCCTCGATCGGAAATAGCAGACATCTGGAAATAGCTTTAAACGGTTGATTAATATGTGAGTGTATTTCTCACAGACAAAGTTAAGCAGCTGCCGATTTTTCGGTTAGAGAAAAAACTAGGCGAGGGAAAAAAAATGGAAAGTGAATGAAGGACACTTAAAACTGATTTTGAATTGAAAAGAGACAGGGGGGGAGGAATAATTTAAGAAAATAACCAATATATAACGAAATAATCGTTATATATATCACCCGGTGCACCACAAAAAAAACTTTTGCTGTCCAATGTGCATAGGCTAGCATAAAATATTATAACATAAAAACATACATAAATGCAAAAGTTTTTTTTTTTTTTTTTTATATATATATATGTAGAAATTTAACGTCATGATAATGGAGACTTTTGTATTCAAAAACAGTCAGCAGTTCTAAAGTCTCTATATTTTTTTATATTTGTATTTCATGGATCCAAGGTAGTACTGTATTTTATATGTATAAGTTGAGTCGACTCAGACAGTACAAAAATATTACTGCAGCTTTGATTGTTATCATGACACAAGTAAAAATTTTGAAATATATATACAAAACATGAAACTAATACTAAATGAATATAAAATGGCAATACACAAAAATAACATAATAGTACTATATTTTTCAAAAATTTAAAAAGAGTAATATGACGTATATTAAAAAAAAAAAAATGTTTTTGTAAAAAAGTGTTTCATGCCGAAGCATAGGATGACAAAAAAAAGAGGTGCTCCAAGCACGCCCATAAAAATATGCGTCACCCTGAATCTTGTGTACAACACAAGTATTATGGCATCGGCTTAGGGCCTAGCCTTAGATGAGGAGGGAATTGTGATGCTCCCCCGAAGACACTAGCGGTCTTCTGAAGGAGCCCACGTCGAATTACATGAAAAAAAACTTGAATTGTTGTGAATTGGAATCACAATTCAAAAATTTGAATCGAAACTCCAATTCCAAAACTTTGTCTCTCAACACAATGAAGCTTGAACCCTTAGGGCCTTAATTTTGAACGGGAACAAGACTTCAAAGGGAAGAACTCAAAAAGAAAAAAAACAAAAAAATGTATATCATATAACTAATATGGGCAGACAATCCTAGAGTGAAGAGAGACGAAAAATATGTCACAATCGAGTGGGGTGATGAACAAGTCATATATAAAAACTGTGTTTTATTTAATTACATGAATCTTTTGTTTACTTTTCTAAAGTACAGTACCTGTTTCTCTAACTATAATATGTTTGACTTATAGTACAGGAATTGTTAAGTGGGAGGTTAGCTAGTGGAAAAAAATACTGAATTAATGAATATTGTCAAAGAAATTTTAAGTGTACTGCAAAAAGAAAACAAAATAAAAGTAAATAAAATTTTAGTGAGTATGAAGACATATCTAAGTGTTAAAGGATAACAATGATACCTAATATTGTTCCTAAGAGATCTTCAGAGCAACAGTGATGGACCAGCCATGATATTGTTAAAGATCAGTCAAAAACAACATACACACAACCATGAGCTCTTTGGTTGGATATGTGGTATCATAAACATGACTTAAAAAAAAATAATAAATAGTGTTTTTACATTAGCTTCTGTTTCTTAGATTGTATGTGTGAGGTTGATAAAACGTATTAAAGTTAGTGTTGTTTATATGACTTGACGCATCAAATAAATGTCCATAACGAGGAGGTGCTAGTAAAAGTCTATCAATATGTACCCGAAATGCTGTGTTATCAGGAGTATACAACCTTTTAATTGAGAATGACACAGGGGAATGTTTACAAGTGACAATATATGGACCAGTATACTTTGTTTTAAACTGTCATTTGATTTTAGATATACAATGTCTTTTAAGAAAATGGATCTTAATTTAGCTTTCTGACCGTAATATTTATATCTTTTATCTTGAGCAGATTTAATGTTGTTATAAGCTTTGTGATATATCTTACTCAAATCATCAAGTAATTTGTGTACTTCAATATGTTTATCAAGAAAGGGTTGGTTGCACGACTGATCAAAAGTGTCAAAAATTAGAGAAAGTTCACGTCCAAAATGAAGAAAATTAGGAGAATATAATGTAGTTGCATGTTTCGAACCATTATAAAGTGATTTGTGTATAAATACTGCATTTTCGAATGAATGACCTTCTTGTAAAAGAATATTAACTGAATATTTGATTGACTTATTGATTCGCTCTGCAATCGCATTTGATTGTGGTCTCGAGGCAGAACTGTGTAATACCTTAATGCCCATTGTATCATTAAAAATGTTATATACCTGAGAAGTGTACTGGGGTCCTAAGTCTGATAAGACAACCGAAGGTCTCCCAAAGGTGGTTATGTAAGAGAATAAGCATTTAACAACCTTACTCGCAGATATGTCATTAAGTGGAAAGAGTTCAATATGTCTCGAGAAATGATCAGTGATAGTTAAAACATATTTTCCATTAGCAAACGGTCCAAGGAGATCTGTACTAATAGTGTGACCAGGGTACCTGGGAGTGTATGTGGGCTGCAAAGGTGCGGGTGGAGTTTGGTGATGTTTAGTTTGAAGACATTTGATACAGGATGCAACAAAGTTTAAAGTGTCTACATACATACCCTTCCAAAAATATCTACCTGACAAGAATTCATAAGTTTTATTAAAGCCAAAGTGAGATAAATGTGAAATTGTTAAGACTTTGCTTTTAAGTGAATTTGGAACAATAATGTGATACGAAAAAGTGTTATTAAAAATATTTTCCTTCTTTAACATTAACACTTTCGAATCAGGATGAATGAAGTAGTTAGGAAATTTTTGAGAAGATCCTTTCTTTAAGATTTCTTTATAAACAACAGCCAAAGTAGGGTCATTTTGTTGTTCAGTAGCAAATGTTTCATTCGAAATTTCTAATAAAGGGTCAGGATTTGTTTGTGTACCAGAAATAAGGCAGTTAACATGCATATTAGAATCACTCGAGCTGGAGTGTGGAGTATCACATTCTACAATAGGTAAGGGTTGAGTATCATGAATCAGTTCAGGATTTGTAGCTAAAGTCTGTTGATTATTTTCAAAGTTACAGCGAGATAAGTAGTCAGCGAGTACATTCTTTTTACCTGGAATATGTTGAAATTTGTATGTGTATTCTGAGAGATCCATGAGCCAACGAGAGATAATATCAGCTGGATTTGTAGTTTTGTTGTACTTTTCTAATGGTTTACTATCTGAAAGGATTACAAATTCTCTGTTGTATAAATAATATTTGAAAGCAGTAACTGATTTATGAATCGCCATGAGTTCTAATTTAAGTGCAGGATATTTTTTTTCTGATGCTTTTAAAGATTTTGAAAAGTATGCAACAGGTAATAGTTGTTTATCATGTTCTTGTAGTAAGACACCAGAAATAGCAATATTTGACGCATCAGTATTTAAATAGAACTTTTTGTTCCAGTCAGGTAATCTAACCATGGGTGGATTAAAGAATATCTTCTGTATGGTGTCCATAATTTTTTGATGTTTGCTTGTCCACTTAAATTTGGCTTTTGGAGTAGTTAAGTTTATGAGAGGCTGCACAAGTTCAGAAAAGGATGGAACCAGAGATTTGTAAAATGTAATGACGCCTATGAGTGCTTTTAATTGACGTTTAGTTGTAGGTGTTGGAAAAGATGTTATTTTTACAATGTTCGACTGAACAGGAGAAATAGTTTGATTTTCTATGTGAAATCCAAGATAATCTAAACTGGTTTTGTGAAAAGTGCATTTGTTAGGGGACAGCGTTAAATTATATTTTACTAGTATTGCAAGAATTTTATCCAACTTATCACACATTTCTTGATATGAATTGGCACCAACAATGAGATCATCTTGGTAGGTATAGACACCTTCTAACTGTAATTCATCAAGTAACGAGTCCATTAAAGCTTGATAAATTGAGGCGCTTGTTTTTAAGCCGAATACTAATCTCTTATACCGAAAAGAACCGAACATTGTAGTGAATGTGAGCTGATTTTGAAATTTTGCAGGCAAATCAATCTGATGATATGCCTGATGAAAGTCGAGAGAAGAGAAAAAACGATATTGTGAAAGATTCGAAATAATAGTTTGAATTTTTGGAAGTGGATAGGACGAACCTTGAATTATAGTATTAACCATTCTGAGATCTAATGCGAGTCTATATTTCTGTATACCTGTACCGTCTGGTTTCTTTTTAACAAGGAGCATGGGGCAGGCCCATTCGGAACAATGACGTTCAATGATTTTGGCATCAAGCGACTGTTTGATTTGATTTAAAACATCCTTTTGCACAGCTTGGGGAAGAGGGAAAGGGAGTGTCTTTATGGGGTAGTCATTAATGAATTTCAAATCAGGTACAATTTTATCAGTATGACCAAGTGTGTCTAATGATTTGGAAAAGGCAGGATAAAAATTAAGTAATAATTTAGTTAGGTTCTTTGCTTCGTCAGATTTTAAGTGAGAAAGTTTAAAATCATTAGCCGATAACTCCTGCTTTCTTTTTTGTAAGATTTCATTAGACGCCTGAATAAAATTTACAAAGTGCTGTTCTGAGTTATTTTGCTTGTCAGACATTTCAGAAGTATAGTCGCGAATTTCCTCAATCTCAGATAATTGACCTATTTTTGTGTGTTTAGGGAGATGAATGGTCTTTTCAGAAGTGTTTTTAAGTGTTATTGAAAAGAAATGATGTATTTGTGAAATTTTCTTTCTTTTATTGGATAATTTATTCATTTGAATAATGGCATCATTTCCTATTAATTCTTTTGTTTGTGCCAAATATTCAAATAGATAATTTCTGTTATTGTTGATGTTATTGGAAGTGTAAACAGAGCACCATATTTGTTGTTGGGGTTCTAATATAATTTTACGAGTTAAGAACACCGCTTGATTCATTACAACATCACTCAAAGAATTGCATGATTTTGATTGTTTCTCTCCAGAAGATTCTTTACTGGTTTTTAAAGGAATAGAGAAATTATTGTTGACATGGAGACACTTGTTAAAAGTATCAATGACAACATTGTATCTAGTTATGAAATCAAAACCTAAAATGCCTTCAAAACTGGAAGACTCAGGTATGTCAACAATATAAAAGTGGTGTGAAAACGCTTTTTGTATTAGCTTAATGGATGTTCTGATGCAGGCGGAAAATGAGACATCAGAATTGACAGTTTTAATATTGACGTCAGTGGACAGTCTTTTATATTTTAAGACAGGTTTAAGTTGATTAAATAATTTTTGTGAAAGTAAAGATATACTACTACCAGAATCAGCCAACAAAGTAATATCATGGTTTGCTATAGTGGCTTCAACAAGAGGGAGGGATGGTGACAGTGTTTACACTACAAATTATTTGAACATTATCACTTTCTGTTTGTGTACTGATGTTATTTGCTATTTTAATGGAGTCAAAAGTTTGGGAACCTACTGAATTAACTAGTCTCGAACTTGAAATTTTAGGTAAAACAGGGTCAAAAACAAAAGTTGCTGATGTAGAAGTATTAGACTGAGACACAACACCATCAGCATAAAAATTGTATCTCTGTTTCAGTTTTCCTGAAATTGGGGCGTGGAGTTTGTGTAATTGTTTTTCCTTTGAGTATTTGCTCTTTTCCATTTAAAACAAGAGAGAGCGTCATGATTGTTTCGTCCACATAACTGACAAACAACTGGTTTTTTTTGTGAAAACTTGTGTGGGGAATAACGTCTAGTGTAGTTTCGATTTTTGTAATTTTTTTTGAAGCGTGAAACACCTGCGGAATGTTTTGGTCTAGTCTGGAAATTTTTTTGCTCAGTTTCGGTTTTAGTATCAGGAGGGACAAAAGATAATGCATTTATTTTCTCAGAGATTTCTTTCAGTTGCGATTCAATAAGATTTTCTGGTCTGTGTACCGAAGGTAAGGAATGTAAGATTTTCTCATTCCTTAAAATTTCATGAAGGGTTTGCGCTCTTTCAACTGCTGTTTTATAATCATTAATGCCTTCTTCCTGTAATTTTATTCTAATATTTGAAGGAAGGGCTTCTAGAAATTTCATGAGTTTGATAGTGTTGCGTGCATTTTCGTCGTTGATATCTGCATATACTGTAGCCGCAAGAACATTTAGTCTATGGGCTAAATTTTTTATCGTCTCAGAAGGCATAAGTGCTAAACTGGACAGCTCAACAGAGGCAACACATTTACTAGGGGGGGCGAAAAATGACGCAAATTCCTTTTCCAGCAAATCGAGGTCTGTTATCTTTTGCAGGTCAGGATTTTGGGCTAGAAATTTTTGTGCAGGCCCAACTAACTTTCCCTTTAAGATTGCAATTGTTGTTTGTGGGTTATATTTATTAATTTCTGCACAGACGCGAATTTGATCAAAGAAAAATTTAAGTAAATCTGGATCTCCATCAAATTGAATGATATTTATCGGAATTTGTTTTGCCGCCATGATTAGTTTTTTTTTTTTTTTTTTTGTTTGTTTGTTTTGTTTAAGCTCACAAGTTTTGAGAAATTGTTACACAGACCGGATTTATACCCTAAGGCACATTGAAAACAAGAAAATTTCCTAGCTAGTAAAAATATGTACACTAGCAAAATAAATAGATCTTAAAAAAATATACCTCACTTTAAAGATATCTTATTTGAACCTTTTATGACAGTAAAGCAAGGAAGCACATACAAAATTAACACATTTAGAAAATAAATTAAATAAAATGGCAAAATAATTACACTTTGAAACATATATCTATATATTCCTTCACTTTAACAAAGTACTTACTTTAGATAATAAAGCAAAGAAAACTCTATAGAAAACCGCAAAAACTGTTAGCAAGCAAGAAAAAAAAAATCCTTTAACTTCTTTACTCAAGGAAAAAAAATTCCTTTTTTTGTAACTTAAAACCTTCTGATTTATTTATATTTTTTGGATGAAAAAGAATGTTCTTATTTTAACCTTGTAATTAAAGTTCAAAACTGGTTAAACACATTTAAGCATATTAGAGAATCTAAATACAAATTAAAAAAACAAAAAAAGGGGTGGGACGTAAAATATGAAACAATAGCACATAAATGCAAATAACTGATAAAAACTGCATAAAATGTCATAAAAATAATAACTAGAAATGACAACAGTTACCGTGCTTTCGCAATTTAAAAAAAAATTTTGCAAAAACACAATAACAGGATTATAATAGTTATTGAATTAAATATGATTTAAAAACACCAAACTGCAATATCGACTATGGTGTACTGACTGTGGAAGCAGAACATAAAATAAACAAAATACTTGGGGTAACTTACAGATTGAGTTTTTTTTTAAAATAATTAAATGATTACTAATTTAATAAGACAAAGCTTAGGGAACTGGGGCACGATCTGCTCCCACATTCAAAATGTAGATTTTTTTGAGGTTGCATTTTCGTTGTTGTGCACTTTTTTTTTCTTTTTTTTTTATCACTGGAGACTAGCAGTAAACTTATCAAAGGTGGTGATATCTCATTTAGAGAATTTTTGTAATTCTCTTATTTATTTATTTATTACTTTGTGCACTGTTAACTGATATCTACGATGAATTATTTCTGATGGATTTTCTCAGAATTGAAGACAATCACTATTTTTTTTGCACGATGAACGATGCATCACACCACAGGAATACTGTTATTCACTAAATTTTCTATGAGGCTATATGAACTTTCTGTAGATTACGTTCACTAAAGACAAAACACACTGGTATAGAAGCACACAATGAGGACATGCAGCCCTCGATGATATCTGGCTGCGATGAACACGTCAATCACACAGACGATGGAGATGACAAAAGGGGCACCCAGCGCTCAGGTGACAATCAGCCGCAGATTTCTTTTGAAGATGGAATTTCAAGGGGAGACCCTCCGAAGCAGTTGAGATGGAGCACACAGGGGAGGAAAAGGGGGTGTCCAGCAAAGGAATTTCAGGACGAGAACAGCTCTGTACTTTTTCGGTTGACACTTAGCAGGCAAGACTAATAGCATTTTCTACCGGGGGATGCAGAGAAGAAAAAGAAGAACCGAAATGCATCACATCCGCAGAAAAGTCGCAGTTGATTGTACCCCCCTCCATATTTTTTTTTTTTTTATGTGGGGAAAAACGAAACCGTCAGGCACCAGTTATTTATATAAAGAAGAGTTTCTTGAGGGATTTTGGTAGTTGCATATATTTGTTAGAAGGTTTAGAAGAGGTATGATCACGTATATTAGTAGCTGTTATTCCATTGGAATACTTAGAAGAGGCATGATCAGTATAGAATCAGTCCAGGTTCGGATGCTCGAAAAAAACCCCACGATGATTGCTAAGTTACAATTTATTTAGACATATATTACTAAGGGGGGCACACTTACAGCACTCGGAGAAAATCTCCGAACCAAAAATTAGCACGTTGACAAGACAAGCGCAGAGAGTCAAGAGACCTCGTACATAGCAACAAACTACCACCTTTGGCATCATAGAAAATCGCCAACATACACAAGTTCGCCCATGCACAATGGATAGTATACGCCAAATACAGTTAAAATGCAGCCGGCAAGATAAGACTTCAATATGGTTTCCAAGCTGGGATGGGAAAGGAAAGGTTGCCAAACGATAAAATGTTACACGTGTTATTATGTCTAATAAAGAGGCACACCAAAGGGACATCAGATTTTACTGCGCAGATGTTAAATTCTTTTTAGGGTTTTGTCGAGAAAGAAAAGAAGCGTAAGCATAAATTTTAACTGCGAAACAGAGATGATCTCCTTATAAGGTAATGCAGAATTGCCTCGATCGGAAATAGCAGACATCTGGAAATAGCTTTAAACGGTTGATTAATATGTGAGTGTATTTCTCACAGACAAAGTTAAGCAGCTGCCGATTTTTCGGTTAGAGAAAAAACTAGGCGAGGGAAAAAAAATGGAAAGTGAATGAAGGACACTTAAAACTGATTTTGAATTGAAAAGAGACAGGGGGGGAGGAATAATTTAAGAAAATAACCAATATATAACGAAATAATCGTTATATATCTTAAAACATCATTATGGCCAATTAAAAATTTAAACCATAGTTTTATGGAATAAAATGACTTCAGGGGGCTCAGGAATTGAAAACTTTTCAAAAAATAGATTTTTTTTAATGATCTAATTTGATTAATCATTTAATTCTTAACTCAATGCAAAAAACCGCATAAAAATATTTGCATTTTTAACAGAGTTATAAGCATTTATGTATCAACACTTTCATAGCCACATCCATATAATTCCAACTTTAAATCGCGTTTTCTCAAAACTTGGTTTTTGACGACTAACACCAAGATAAAAAAAAAAATAAATAAAACTATTTAATGGAATGGCTTAATTTTTTTTTTTTTTTTTTTTTTTTTGCATGCATATAACATTATCTAGATTATGAATTAATATATTTTAGATAGTTTAATATTTTGAGTATTTTTAATGGAAAAAATGTTGTATTTTTTAAAATTTTCAACTTTGAGAGATTTTTTAATACTGTTTTTATTAAGTGATAGTTATATCCTTAATTCATAATCTAGATTATGATGTTATATGCACGCAAAAAAAAAAAAAAAAAAAAAAAAAAAAAATTAAGCCATTCCATCAAATATTTTTTTAATCTTGGTGTTAGTCGTCAAAAATCAAGTTTTGAGAAAACACGACTTAAAGTTGAAATAATATGGATGCGGCTAGATCATAAAAAAAATCGATTCTTTGAAAAGTTTTCAACCCCTGAGCCCCCTTAGAGATGTATATAAAGATGCAGTAAGAAACTTGTAACTACATTTCGATTAGCTACTGATAATCATGCCTCTTGTATTTTTAACGACTATTATAAAGTACCCGTTTTATTTCAACTATGACGTTACATTTTTCCATTTCATTGAAAATATTATTTTTCATTTTTTTTACTTCTAATTATGTCTCCATTTGAGACAGAAAAATTCTTGTTAATGAAATATCCATGTTTATTATATAACAGAAAATATTCTTATTTCTATTTCAAATATGACGTCATATTTATTTCCTTTTCTTTTATTTCTTTTTTCATTTTTTTGCATGGAAATTGCTCAATTTAAAATTTATTGCCGCTGAGAAATTATTTTAGGTTTCTATTTTATTGGCAACAGGAAAGGAAAATGGTTAAATTTTAATTAAAAAATGCCTATTGATTCTGTATGAAAAATAATGAAATTTTGAATTATCAAGGAAAATATTTGAATAAATCAAAGATTAGCCTATGTTCATTTCCGGGCTTTAACTTATCTGTATGCAAAGTTTCAAAGACTTTAATCTATTTGTTTTGATGCCAAATTCATTCCAATTTTCGGACACACTTTCACATTTATAGTATATATAAGATAAGTAACGTTTCTGTTTATGTTACATTATCCTTCGTAATTTCAAAACAAAAACATTGCTAATGTAGCATTTTCATGATCGTCAAAAAAAGCAATAAACTGCCATTTAAGGCACTCATGCAGTGGAAAACAACTTAAACATACATTTATTTAAACAAAATTTCATTGAAAATCATATACTTGTCACGCTTTCTTTAAATTTTGAAATATTCATAAAAATATATTAAAAAAATAATGTAAAATGATTCAAATTTGTTAATAATGACGAAGAAATCCAAATGCCCTCCATTGAATCAGAAGCTCGGCTGATATCTTCCAGTTGGAGCACTTTTGTTTATGTTTATACTGAGAACTTGACCTGAGAAAAGATTGGGTATAGTTGCAATAGAGTATTTAACACATTAAGTGCCACATTAGTCATCAGAGACTGATACTGAACTTTCCATTCAAATCAAGTTTTAACTAATTCTGGAATTTCAGCCATGAACTTGATGAGGTGATTGTCTTTTTGTGCTACCACCTTCTATTCATAATTAATCAAGTAATTTAAGAAATAAAAATTAATTTTTGCTCAAATCTGTCATTTGGGTGATTTTTTTTAAAACTAAAATCCTTAGAAAAAGATGAAAGGAAACTAAGTACTTGTTTTTTCTTCCCCAGCTAATTTTCAAAAAAATATTTATCCTGCTATGTAGCTTTATGGCTTATAAGAAAAGTTGGATTGATTAAAATTATCTCTCACTTTACAAATTTATTAATTCATCATTTATCTAAAGCTTTACTTGTAGCTTCTGCATAACATAGATTTTGCATTTTTCAATAATGTGTAAAGTAAATGAAACATCACAAATAAAGAAAAAAACTACATAAAAAACAGCATGCCACACTGTTTTTTAGTGTTTAAACCAAATGTTTTTTTTTAACCATACTATATTTTAAAAAACATTTTCTTTAAACCACAATCTTTTTATTTAGTCTAGGTACCTCTTACCGAATATTCGTTATTTGGCCATATTATCAAATGTCAAACTGTTCGGTTAAGACAAATATGAAACTATATGGCCTGCAGAATATTCGGTTTGGTCGAATATCAAAGTATTCAGTATATCAGAGGTTTTTTAAGTAATCAGACAAAACCTCTTAAAAAACATTTTTAAAAACTATTCACAATTTCTACTATTAACTGTCAATTTATAAATACAGTAGACTCCCTCAAATCTGCAAATCTCTAAAATCTGCACATAATTTACGGATGTAAACAATGAAATATTCAGTTCAGATGTTAGTGCAAAATTTGACTTTAGTTTTATATATATTAAATACATTTTTTAATTTGTAATTTTAGTTAATGTTATTAAATTCATGTTTCTTCATGAAGAAAGAATAATTTATTTCTGAAAAAAATCAAGATATTCCTGATATCATTGATAATCACAATCTTACCAAATATATTTATGTATTAATCAAGCTTTTTTAGTTAAATCTAACTAACCTGAAATAAAGCTTCTTTATTTAATGATCCTGATGTGAATTAGTAATGTACCTTTATGAGGCAAGTTTCATTGAATAATTTAGGAAAAACACATTTAATCTTTAAAATGAATATTTAATTGTACATTATTGATTATTAACTTGACCTTTGCTTTTAGTATTTCATGGCTGCCAACTTCTATGCCTTCTTACAACCAAACAAACCCATTCGAACCAGAAATTTCATTTAACAAGTTAAAAGAGTATGCAATACTACAAATCTTGAAATAAATACAGAACGTATATTATTTAATAAATTTTCTGGTTAGAAACACATTTTTCTCATTTAAAAAGGCATAGAAGTTGGCAGCTCTGGTATTTTAATCATTTAAAAAATTATTTAAATTTGTATTAATTTAGTTTATTACTTATTTTAATATTTTAGTATATTGTAAGCATTCATTATACTTTTGATTTTATAATGAATTACATTCAAATTATTTTTTTAAAAAATATGAACAAAGCAATGACCAGAAATCCGCACAACCTCTGGTCCCAAGCTGTGCGGATTTGGAGGCGTCTACTGTATATTTTAAAAAATCTGAAATAAAATCATATTTAAATAAAACAGAATGTTTTTACATTATTTATTTGCTGTTTGTAATGCATAAATTAAGAAAATTAACCATGAGAAGGATTAAAATGATGATTAATTAGAATTCTCATGGGAATAAATGATTTTCAAATGCAAGCTTCTAAATTTTGTTTAGTTTAATAAATAATCTGTTGTTTTTTCTAGTGTTCAGCCATGGGGGTGATTTTGGGGTTAAAACCCCTCACAGAGCTGAGAATGTTCGCTATAATTGTCACTTATATGAATCAAAACCAAACATAATATTTAAATGTTTTGGCACATTTCGAATCTGCTGCTTTATTGAATCAGATTTCATTTAATTACGTGGTAAAAATTCTAATTAAAATTATGAAAGTGTCTATGACATGGATTAGTTAAGTGAAAATTGGTTATTTGAACTAAATCACTTTTCTGAGACATATTATGCTAAAAAAATGATGATTTCCTGCCATACAGATGCTCCTTGAGTTTAAATATTATACAGTGAATATTCTAATCAGTGATTCCATTAACCAGCAATCATCTTTAACAGAAACTCAACCCCACCCCCTAGAACTGAATTTTGGCTGCGCCACTGGCTTTTTCCCAAATAACAATGTTTAAAAAAGTAGAAAAACTTTTGGGGTTGATAAAAGATATCAAGGCAGACAATTTTTTTGTTCAAGAAAAAATATTCGTGTTCAACTTATTGAGTTACAAGTAAATTTATATCTCATCTTATTTGAGGTGAAACTATATTTTTGTTACTTTAACAATAATGAAGATATCATAACTATATTTTCAACTGACATGATTTGATTTCAGTGAAATAAGATATGACGAGAAGAGCTGGAAAATGACATCATTCATAGGAAAAAACTATGAGCTAGACATTACTTTATTAAATTTCAGTTGATGCTATTTGTAATGTGTTACTGATCAAAATTCGGCCATTTTGAATATCATATTTAATATAAACAAAATTAATATAAAACAAATGTTGCTAAAATATCCTCATTATTGATAAAGTTGTGAATAATTATTCAGTTTTGGCCTATTTCGCACTGTGTATATATTTGATTGAATATATTGTAATATGAATGGAATAGATTGAGATTTTCTCATTAAAAACTGTTTGTCTTGACCATATTTTCGCCACTGAAAGTTTCTTGCCAGATTTTAAGATCCTGAATGTTTATAATCTCTGAGAATGATCGTTTATTCCAGATCCAGATATTAATGTAGGATGCTTTTAAAAACTTCTATGCTAAATCGAAAGAAGTAGAAAAGTTATTTTTATTGAATTGCCGTCATTTGATTTTACTGTTTCTTTAGGACAAACAGTAATAAAAGAAACTTTCATTTTGATAAACAAGAGCTTTTTATAAGTAAGCTTTATATTGAAAAAAAAAATGTACCTCGAGTTATTTTTTAAAAAAATAATTATGAGACCGGATTTTTTCTCCCTCATTTTTTTAATATTTCTCTTTTACTTTAAAATGCTTGTTTTAATTTGTAGTGAAGAAAATGAAATTTATAATTTTATTAATTAAAAGAGTCTCATAATTCTTTCTTAAATAACTTAAGGCAGTTTTTTTCAGTATTAAGTTTACTTATAAAAAGTTCTTGTTTATTAAAATATAAATCTCTATTATGAAATATTATGTATGATTGTTTTAAAAAGTAACATTTTAATAGCTTTAAACTTTGAAATATAAAAAGTATTCAGCAGCCAAATATTCAGTATTCAACTAAATACTTACTATTCGGCTGGACGAATATATGGTATTTGGCATAACAGTTACTATTCAGCTAGCCGAATATTCGATTCACCTGTTTTCCAAACATTCAGCCAAAATCACTATTCAGTGTGTCCTAGTCAAAAAACATAGATGTATATTAATATAAAATGTATGTAAACAATAAATATAGACTTGAAAGCCAAAAAAAAAAAAAAAAAAAAAAACCGCTTGGAAGTAATTTTAAATAATGGACAAACAAATAAATTTGTAAAACATTAATAAAAAATACAAATAAAATATTGAATTAAAAAGACCTGATGACGTTACAAACACGTTTAACATTTTAATGGCAAGTAAATTTGACATTTATGATAATTCATTATTGGATTTAATGTTGCAGATTAGCGACAGTTTTTGGGTCGAAAGGTTAATCAAGTGCGTGTAGCAATATTTTTAATAACTGTATGAAATCATACAAAATATCAAGTGGGAGAAAAATATGTATTATGAAAATGTAAATGTTTTTTTAATAAGAAGGAAAATATATACAAATAAAAATAAATGTAGAATGAGCTTTTCTTCTTTGAAATTCTTGGATCTTTCATTGTTAAACAATATATCACATATTATGAAAAAGACAACTTTTTTCTCAATTTGTGCTACAAATAATAATTTTTAAAAGCATACATTAAACGCCAGTAAATTTGATAATTCAACATCAATTCTCACAGAGCAGAACCTAGTGAGAGGCAGGATTTAAAAAAAAAAAAAAAAAAGGAAGTTTATGATTTTTTTTCTTTAAAAGAGAATATGAACATGAAATAAACCAAGCTAAGAGTGTTTTCTCAAAAACTAGCACGCAAAAGAATTTAGGTATCAGTATAAAAGACATACTATAAAAACAAAAATTAGCATTTATCCTTATTTTTCTCTTTTAAATGAAGATTCAGAACAATATATTTTTTCTTCATGAAAGGGAGGTGATGGCCTGGCTAAGCCACTATTGGATATCCATAATAATAATGTTAAACATGAATGTAAATAAAAAGAATCTAACAATTATTTTTTTGGATCAGGAAAGTTGAGGACTGGGAAAATAAGTCATTTTAATGCAATTTATTCTTTCCTGATACTGTTATTTTAAATGGTATTTACAATCATTTTCTTATTTAAAAATTCATTAAGAGAAATTTTATGTTTTTTTATTCAATATGATTACAGAAATAAAAAATTGCGTGAATTAAATTTGAAATCCCATGACTCCCCCCCCCCCCCTCACTCATGGGTACTCAACAAAATGTTTTTTCTCATCTCTTTTCTCAATGAATGCAATAAAAGTAAATAAACAACAATTGTAAAATGAACAAAATTTCAAAATAATCTCAAAATAGCTTTTATTTAAATTTAATTACAAATAAATCTGACATATTAACAACTTAATAAATCGCACACAAATAAATTCTACAGCGGTAATAAAATAAATCAGCATTAAATTTAATGCTTCAAATAAGATAAGCTAACTGTAGCAAATATAAATTACACTATGGTTGAATCAAACGCTTTCTATGCAATAATTATGAATATTACATCTCTAGAGATCGTATATTCTTTAACAATTCTGTTTCAATACAAATTTCGCCTTTTTTTCGATTTATAAGGCATGTTAAAATTAGATACTATGTTTCAAACATACCTCTATAAAATTATTAATAAATCGCTTTGTTTAACTGTATTTCTGAAAATTTAACATTTATAACGTAATATTAGATATAAAAATCAGTATGGCACAAAAAAACATGGCGTAAACTTCGTGTTTTTTGATAAAAAATATTTTCTTTAAGCTCTATCTGGCCCATTGACTTTCTCATATCTTAAGGTCATTGATCTGGCCATAGCACTTAATGGTAAATAATTCACAGTTGCCGTACTCACCTCGCGGTTGAGGTGTTTCAAGTTACTTCAGATGGCTGCCATGATATCCCATGCATTTGAATAGGGATTTCATGTCTATTACTTAAACGTCTTTGGTGAGGACTTGGATTGAAAGGGGGTGTTCAGCTTCGCGTGCCGCGCGCGCTCAGGAGCCACGTACATGGAGTGGGTTCTTATTACAGACGGGATGTGCGTTCACTACTCGCTACTGTGCTACCGGTACTGCAACTGTGCGCTCAATAACAGGTGGAGAACAGATCACGGATGTAATTACTTCTGGTGCCAATTATAAAGATAATCTGTTACAAATGAATGTGAGCTTGCTGGCCGAATGGTCAGAGCGCTGAGCTTGTAACCAGACGATATGGGTTCGAGACCTTCGCGGGCCAAAAGTTGCTTTTTTTTTTAAATTATTGGTTGCTTTTTATTAATAAATAAGACATTTTTATTAAAGGTAAATTTTATATTAATAATACAGAAGCACATGTATTTCTATTATAATAATAAAATACTTATTTAAATACCAGGAAATAGGGTATTTTAACAAGAAAGAGTACTTCTAGGTTATCCCGTCGACCAAAAAATTATCGCCAAACTATAAGATTAAATGCCAATAAGGATGATCGTGAATGTCACATTCAATAACATTAAATGCGATTCACGTGTTTAAAATGTCATTAAGTGATTTTTATTTCGACTTTTTATTAATATTTTTATTAATATTCTACTAATTATTTGTTTTTTCGTTATTTAAAATAAAAATTATGTCAACATGTCTAATTTGGCTATTAGTTTGGCGATTTGTATAATTTGGCGAAATTGGTCGACGGGATAACCTAGAAGTACCGAAGAAAGTTTTACATTTGAACCCCTTTTAATATTCTAAGTATCGTTCCAAAGTGATTTATTTATATATGCATATTAAGCAAATGAACAACAACAAACAATAAAATAAAATAAATAAATAAAGGTATTGTGCTAAAATATCCGTATACGCGTAAAATAATTTCTTGATGTTTTTCATTCATTCGTTCTTTCTTTTCTCTTTTTTAAGTACTTTAGAAATAAGTTTAAGATGCAAATCATATTTTATAGTATTAAAATGCACAATAAAAATATTATAAAAAGCAAAATGTAATAGATATACATTTTAAAAACTAACTAGGACTTCCCTCAGAGGGATTAGTCTGAGCGATATTGCTGAGAATACACATTTAATAACTTGCGATAAGTAAAGAAAATGAGATGTTACCTATGGTCATTCATTGTGATAAAATATAATGATGAAAATAAGCATATCGAATCGTAGAACTACAAAATCTTGTTGCATATACTATTTTTATAAAAGAAAAGCATGCATGGATATAAAATTGGAAATATGCAAAATGTTAAAAGTAATACAGAAAATAAAACACCAAATTTTCCTATATTGGAAATATAGCTCTTTGAAATGATGTCATGAGCATAAACAGAAGCTTCGCACCGATTTGAGAAACTATAAATAACATAAACTATTATGTTTGAAGAGAAATGGAGTGTATTTTACATGGTGTGAAATCCGTCCGAATAGTTTATAATGTTGAATATCTGTTTCCCACGGATGCAATGAGGTTGTCGATAAGAGTTAAGGAATCCTTTTTTAAAAATTTGTCCTAAACGAGCACTTACATCTTATAAGTTACTGTGATGCCAAAGTTATAGTTTCTGACCCCAACAGTATCCTAGAAATTGCAATATTTTCAATAAATTGGGTTTAAAACTTTTTCTAGAAAAAAAATGTTTAATATGTGAAATTAAATTGTCGAATGTTTTAGAAATCGTTCATAACGAGAATATTTTATCTTAAAAGTTGCCACAAAAAAAAAAAAAAAAAATTAAATTTTTAGTCATATCAACATCAATGTTAGAATTCGAAAATAGGGTTAGTTTAAAAATTACTTACTAACCATGCAAGTCTTCATTTGCGGGTTGCATCTATGCGATGCGCGGAGCTTTGAATTAAAATCGAAAATCATCTGTTGAGATAAACTTATTCTAAGTTCAAATTCATCTAAAAGTCCATATATTATAAAAAATGTAGTTTAATTCCATCTAAAAGGCACATTCCTTCATTACATTCAGAGAACTCAATCGTTCTCACACACTTGTCAAAGTCCTTCGAAAGATAATAAATAAAATCAGACGATATTTTCATTTTCTTAATTTACGCGTTCAATTAGTTTCACTTCATTTCATTTTACAACATCCTCCCCCCTTTGAAACTTGGGGAGAGTTTCAAATACATAACAATTATTATTAAAAAGATCCAACCTCTTTGGAGCTTTTACACATCTTCCAGAAGAGGTATATTTCTTAAGTATGACACTATCAGGAGAAGACACATTTTCATGATCATCATGCTCACTGGAACTAGTTTTCTCTTCACCCGACGGTTTGGATGCAATTTCAATTATTTCATTCGAATATATTTCCAAAGGAAAGATGCGCTGCACCGGACGTAAAACCGTGCCGTGCTGAGTTTTCAACTTAACACCACGAACTTTACCATCCCGTCCTGGAATTAAATGAATCACCTTTGCTAAAGGCCAAAATAAACGTTTTTTGTTATCATCCCCAACTAAGACTATTTCTCCCACTCGCGGTTCACGTGTATATTTTTCAGTATGTTTTTGAACTAATTCGCTGAGGTATTCTTTTCTAAAACGTTGCCTAAAATCGGTAAGAAGTTTAGCTCTGTAATTCAACCTTCTCCTTAAACTTTGAGAATCTAATTCGATAATATCCGAATTGCTGAAACTTCGGTTTTCAGTAAGAAACATAGCGGGTGTGAGAGGTACTAGCTCCAGTGGGTCCTCTGAGATATAGGTTAGAGGTCTGCAGTTAATCACAGATTCACAATCACATATAAGTGTATTCAATTCTTCATAAGTCAATACAGATCTACCTAAAGTACGTACTAACAATTCTTTTACAATGCGAACTAACCTTTCCCACCAGCCTCCCCACCAAGCTGCGGTGGGAGGTATAAATTTCCAAACAATTTTATGCGTCATGGTTTCTTTTAAAATTTTATCCCAATTTAATTTTGAAAGTTCATTGGAAGCCCCCCTAAAGTTTGTTCCATTATCACAATAAATAGTGCTGGGCCTACCGCGTCTAGCTATAAAACGTCTAAGTGCTAGCAGGAAAGCATCAGAAGATAGCGAATTGACTAGTTCAAGGTGAATCGCGCGATAAACGGCACAAGTAAACAATGCTATCCAAACTTTCTCGCCATTTTTTAGAAATAACGGCCCGGCTAAGTCTACTCCAATAATTTCAAAGACAGCACAATCTGTAACGCGATCTGGTGGCAAAGGTGTTGGTTCGCTTGACAAAGACTTTACCTTAAAACGTTTACATGCAATACAGTCGTACAATACATTTTTAATAGTTCTTCTAGCTCTAATTATCCAAAATCTTTCTCTTATTAAAGATTGCATTGTTCTTATACCTGCATGACAATTCTTTTGGTGTACTGATCTAATCAATAATTTAGTAAATTCACATTTGCCTGGTAACAATATTGGATACAAAAATGATTCTCGGTCATTTCTTTCAGTTATTTTAGTTTTAACTCTTAAAATTCCATTATCATCTGTGAATGTTACAATATCATTTAATGACCTTTTATTATAGAAATAACAGCTCTGAACTAAACGGATTAGATATTTTTCTCGATATTCTTCTGCACTTTCAAAATCTTCGGTAAACAATTTTTCGTCCTTATCTTGTAACAATATTTCCGAAATTTTACTTTGACAAGTGTCCATCCGTTGAAATTTATCAAGCAGTTGAGTTTTCAGAATAGAAAGTTCTTTAATTTCACATATTTCTTTAGTTAATTCAGTTTCAATTTTCTTAAACGTGAGAGTAAAAGCAGCTCTCAGTCCTTTTCTCTGAGTTTTCAAACTACTCAGATCCATTTTTTCATTTACAGTTAATTAAAATTCAAAAACTCCTGTCCCGAACCGAGGGTACCAGTATGTTAGAATTCGAAAATAGGGTTAGTTTAAAAATTACTTACTAACCATGCAAGTCTTCATTTGCGGGTTGCATCTATGCGATGCGCGGAGCTTTGAATTAAAATCGAAAATCATCTGTTGAGATAAACTTATTCTAAGTTCAAATTCATCTAAAAGTCCATATATTATAAAAAATGTAGTTTAATTCCATCTAAAAGGCACATTCCTTCATTACATTCAGAGAACTCAATCGTTCTCACACACTTGTCAAAGTCCTTCGAAAGATAATAAATAAAATCAGACGATATTTTCATTTTCTTAATTTACGCGTTCAATTAGTTTCACTTCATTTCATTTTACAACAATCAAAGAATTCTCAATTTTAGAACTTTTTTTGCTCGTGCATTGATGGTGATTATTGTTCCTACGCAAAATATAGTATATTTTGCAGCAAAGATGGTTACCAACATTTTTTGCCCACATTATTTTTTTAAATCGGCTAGGTACTCCCAATGATAACGAAAAACACACTAACGTTAATGCTTTATAGCATAGAAATACAGAATCAAAAGCTATTTATCTCCTATTATATACACATAAAGGGGTGGGAAATACATCATTTTGCTCGCCAGTGGCGAGTAGATTTTCTCATAAGGCGAGTGCATTTTTAGTTTTCGAAAAACTGTAGGCAATAGGCACATTATCAGAAACACTTTTTTAATCTAGATATTTTAACTTTCCAAATTATTACAGTGTAAGTATGGTACTAAGTTCTATCTAATATTAATCTTACTTTTTTACATATATTTCTTAATATTATACAAAAAAGAATTATGAAAATACATTGTAGTAATAGTAATTTTGTCTGTAATCGCGTGCGATTTTGTCAAAACTATTTTCAAGTGCGTGTGTTGCATCTTGCGGGCTGCGAAATAAATCCTTGGCTGGTAAGAATTTGGAAAATTTCCCCACCCCTGCACATAAATTATCTAATTAGTGCTAGCAGATGAATTTTTAAATATACATAGATCAATATAATGCTTCATTTTTATTTTATTAGTATTTCTTAGTATTCATTTTTCATTTATTTGTATTATTCAGTAAAAAACTCACTTTCTTAAACCCGAATTACGTCAAACTTTTTATAAAAGCGCCTAAGTCCATATAACAGCGAAGTATTGTGAAGAGTATTAAAAACAAGGTAGTAAGACACTTAGCCAAACGCAGGTAATAAATCGCCAAATATTGTCCTTTTCGCCCTCTCTCAAAATGCATTTTTTTTCGTATATTTAAAAAACACGATTTTGAGTCATCTTATTTAAAATTCAAATAAATAAATGAGAGGAAGCAATAATAGCATAAGTCAAAACATTCATAAGTCAACATCAAGGAATTGTATCGTAGTTACACATGTAGAAAAAAGCTGCTTTCGGCCAAAAAACGTCGCCTTCACTAAATTTGAATCCGATTAAAAAAAGTACCGTGATTAATTAAAATGTTATAGGCAGAGCTGCCAAGTCTCCGGCATTTTGGGTACCGGTATTTTAATACAGAAAATGTTGTAATGTTGTATTAAGAAAATGTTGTATTAAGTTGGAACATTCTGCGGATTTAAAAAATAACTTTTCTTATAAGAAAATTCTGCTATGCAATAAGCGAGGGTTTGGCATCTCTATATAGGAATATTTCGAAATCTACTTTTTAACCTTAAAAAAAGCAACGACCATTTTTCGGGTACAAAAAGTATTGCCAATTGTTCCATTTTGCATACAAAGTACTGATTGTAATATTAATACATCTATGGTGATAAATTTCCAATAATTTTTCAAATCCCATTTATTTCATTAAAAATATAAATCTTTTATTCATTTAGTTTAAAATAAATGGTTTTTAACTAATTTCATAATACTTTTGAAATATCACTTTTCATTGAAATATTCATACTTAATCCATAACGTACATAATATATGACTCTGTTATTACATAAGTCACCTTTTTATTATCATAAAAATTATGTTTTTACTGAATTTTGTTAACTCAATAGGAAAAATTTTGTGTTTTGTGCAATAGATGTCCGCATTTCCTATTATTTATTTATTTTAATAAAATTCTTTGTATTTAGAAGAATTTTTATTTAAATAGGAAATCCAAATGTCGCTGTTAATAAAGAAGAAAGTTACAAAAAAGGATACAAAACGAGTAGACACATACTATCAAATATGGAAAAACGACGAATCCAAAACAGACGTCGTATGAAATATCATCTTTTAAAGCAAAAAAACGAGGTCTGATTATCGAGCCTACTGATTACAAAATGTGCATTACATAAAAAAAAATGCTGCAAATATTGATTATTTTTTCTTTTGTGCAGTTTTGGCTTCGAAAGGTGCGCTATGTTGCAAAAAGATATAAGCGCCTATGAAAACACACCTGGTAAACGTTCATGCTCAGTTTTACAAATAAATATGGCACATATATGCCCTATATACACCGAGGTACCTAATTGGTGCCAAAATGGCGTTTAGTTGCCTAACATGAATATCATATAAATGTTATAATAAATTGTTTGTTCTAAAAATATTATCATTTATTAATTGTTATATCTGTTTTAATAACAGGAAATGTTTCATTTATTCCTTTTTTTTTTTCATTTTGAAATAAATAAATAACGTGTTGTTATAGCATGCTATATGCATCTGGTAATCAAAATGATGTTTTCGCCTAATTGGCATAAAAAATCTCGCCAAACCCGGTGCTTATATCTAGTATATTATCTCAAGTATTTTATTTATGTATACTATAATTGTTTTTACATACCACTTACTTCCTCTGGTATATAGAAATAGGTAAGTGGCTCCTTTATGCAGTATAAATTGTATAAAACTTTAAAAAATAGCCCCGTTGCCCCTTTTTGGATCGAATAAAAAAAAATCAATGTCTAATTCCAGTATTGCTCCCAGGTATGCATACATACTCCATATTTCAAAGTTGCATGCCAACAGGAAAACGGATGAAAAATGGGAAAAAATGTCACATATGCACCAGGGTACATAATTGGCGTCAAAATGGCATTATTTTACCTGAGATGGTAACCCGGCTTTATTTATTTATTATTTGTTTATTTACTCATAAAATGTTTATTTACTTTCACTTCCTTCTTTTAATTATATAAAATATTTCTTTTTATAGTTATTAATTATTATTATTATTTTATTTACTGTAAGTTCTTTTTGAAAATAGAAAATAATTTAAAAATGTGTATGTAAGCGTTATTTGAAAAGGGAGTTTTCGCCAAATGGGCTTTGAAAAAAATTGCGCCAAATCTGATGCGCTTGTGGTATCCGTGCCGAAAAATTAGTGACCAGAATTGACTTCCATACACAAACAAAATCCTTCTATAGTAAAAAAAAACTAGCCTTAAAAGGAATGACTCCTGGAATGATGCTGATGTGGAAGATTTCCGGAACTAACGAATCCGGGTTGTCCACTCCTTCCATGAGTCGAATAGACCAATCAGGAAAGGGCTCCGTCTATGCATCGCCGTATGGGTTACCATAAAGAGAGGAAAGGTTACCATTGCCAACAATCGCCAAGTTTGTCGCCAACTTGGCGATATATCGCCAAATTTGGCGACCAAAATTAGTTGTCAAAAGTGACGCCAACTTGGCGATAACTGTAATATTTCGCCAAATTTTTAATTTCTTTACAACACCAGTCGTTTGATACATCATTTGAGAGGTTTGCAGCTGCTTATTCATATAATGAATGTCTTGTGTGTTATTCCCCATTCTGCTCCCCAGGGGGGACACATTTTTAATTTCTTTACAACACCAATCGTGTTACACAAGATTTGAAAGGTCTGCAACTGCTTATTCATATTATGGATGTCTTGTGTGTCACCCCCACACTCTGATCTCTCCAGGGGGGTCACATTTTTAATTTCTTTACAACACCAATTGTGTGACACATCATTCGAGAGGTCTGCAACTGCTTATTCATATTATGGATATCCTGTGTGTAACCCCCCTCTGCCCTCAGAGGGGGCGCATTTTGTAATTTCTTTACAACACCAATTGTGTGACACATCATTTGAAAGGTCTGCAACTGTTTATTCATTTTATGGATGTCTTGTGTGTCACCCCCACTCTGCCCCCCAGGGGGCACATTTTTAATTTCTTTACAACACCAGTCGTGTGACATATCATTTGAGAGGTCTGCAGCTGCTTATTCATATTATGGATGTCTTTTGTGTCTCCTCCCACTCTGCCCCCCCCCAGGGGGGCACATTTTTAATTTCTTTACAACACCAGTCATGTGACACATTTTTTGAAAGGTCTGCAACTGCTTATTCATATAATGGATGTCTTGTGTGTTATTTCCCATTCTGCTCCCCAGGGGGGACACATTTTTAATTTCTTTACAACACCAGTCGTGTTACACAAGATTTGAAAGGTCTGCAACTGCTTATTCATATTATGCATGTCTTGTGTGTCACTCATACACTCTGCTCTCCCTAGGGGAGGTGTCACATTTTTTATTTCTTTACAACACCAGTTGTGTGACACATCATTTGAAAAGTCTGCAACTGCTTATTCATATTATGGATGTGTTGTGTGTCATCCCCCACTCTGCCCCCCAGGGGGCCACATTTTTAATTTCTTTACAACACCAATTGTGTGACACATCATTTGAGAGGTCTGCAACTGCTTATTCATATTCTGGATATCTTGTGTGTAATCCCCCTCTGGCCTCAGAGGGGGCGCATTTTGTAATTTCTTTACAACACCAATCGTGTGACACATCATTTGAAAGGTCTGCAACTGTTTATTCATTTTATGGATGTCTTCTGTGTCACCCCCACTCTGCCCCCCAGGGGGGCACATTTTTAATTTCTTTACAACACCAGTCGTGTGACACATCATTTGAAAGGTCTGCAGCTGCTTATTCATACCATGGGGTATTGGCGAGAGCAGCAAGCAGGGGTAGCCAATAATTTGGAATCGCGAAGCGATTACGCGGGGGGGTTGGCGAGCATAGCGAGCAGGGGGGCGGGGCCCCCCTAGTATAAGTTAAAAGAAAACATGCAATGAAAATAAATATAAAGGGAAAATGATGTCATAAAAGAAACTTTCTATTTAAAAATGTAATTGTTTCTAATTGTCACACGCGAAATATGTAAAACATTCTTTTAGCGATCAAAAAGTGCTGTTAAGAGATTATCACAAAATCTCAAAATCAAAGTTTTTATGACATTTTTTAATATAAAACTAGTCGTTGGAGGCCACAGTAATACTTACCCATCATGGATATGCATAACATAATATATGAAAACATAACATATGTAAACAATTTATAAAATGCATTACAATTCCAAAACAAAATATAAACGTATTTTTAAGTATTTTTAACACATCATCATGCTCTATTAATGAATTTCTGATGAACCAATTTCGATAAATTGTATGAAATGCCAAACTATTCAAGTAGCACTGAATTGCATAAAAGAAAACATCCTTATAACTCTAAAAATAATTATCATATTCACTAACGGTTTCTTGCATCGAATTAAGTGTCTCATTTGCAATTGAAATATATCTTTGAATTGAAATTTGAATGAAATACAGGGTCATGAAAAATCAAAGAATGTGGAAAACAGGATTAGAAATATCTCGACAACTAATAATCCGATCGACATCGTTTTTTATGCAAAACTTGTCTTAATTTATTGCCTTTTACGTCCACTCCTTAAAATTAAAAAATTCGAAAATTTTTATGTACCTTTCATCAGAACGAATTTTTTGAGAGTCCGAAAAAAATAGTTCCGGATAATCGAGGTTACTGATATTAAATAGGCTTCGTCCCATTCGTACATACTAAGCACATACAAAATTTCAAGTCTCTATCTCAATTTGTTCGGGAGATAGAGCGGTTACAGACAGACAGACAGACAGACAGACAGACAGACGGACGGACGGCAAAATTTTTTTTTCTAAAAATATGTTTTTCGGAATCTCCAGTGTCCAAAACGTGTAAATCCGTCAAAAAAAAATTTTCGATTTTCAAAACGATTGCAAGACTTACCCTATACTACGTATGATGGGTAAGTAAAAATAAGTTTTATTTTCCTGCATGATTAAATTTTAAAATGTTTTATTATATTCAATATTTCTGAGTGCGAAAATGATTACTATTTACTCCATGTACTGATTCGGTTATCTACGAAAATGTCCAGCCGGTGAAAATCACGCTCACCAAATTTCTGTGACGTATGCACATAAATTGTGCTTTTTTATCAGTTTTTAGCTCACAGGCTATCATAGCCTGAGAGCTTATGTGCCCGTCCGTTCTGTATGTATGTTCGTATGTACGTAACGCGATAACTCATGATAAAAATATCGGATCCACTTGAAATTTTGTATGTAGGTATATCCTGACAAGGCGCTTCCCTGATTAGTTTTTGGAATTCATTCGATATGTATAAGAGGGGGAACGGGGGGCTCATGCCCCCCGTTAGTTGATATAAATGGGATTTTCATGCAGAATTAAGTTTTCAAAATTTAGATTAGGATCATTCTGATGAGGCGATTCCGTGACTGTTATTAGGTGTTCATTGAATAAGTATAAATAGGGGGAAGAGGGGTTCTAATGCCCCCCCCTTAATTTATATAAATGGTTTTTTCAAGCAGAATTTTCAGATTTCGTTCAAATCTCTGACTAGTTTTGGAAGTTTAATGGTTAAGTATAAAAGAGGGGAATAACTCCTTTTAAATTATATAAATGCTAAATGGGTTTTTATTAAGAATTATCTAATTTGCTCTGACTTTTGGATATAGATTTTTTATATGATAAAGCATGTCTTTGATAGTATAGGAGGTTCAATGATTAAGTATAAAAAAAGAGGAAAGGGGAGTGCTGTTTCCCCATTCTTAATTTTTTTTTTCGAACGGAATTAACCCTTGAAAATATAAGGCTTTAATGTACAATTAGTATTTGTAGCCTGTGAGCTCAATGCCATCAGTTTAACTGGGCAGTATTCTTTTTTCTGAAATAAATTCAAACCAAAATTTTATAATTAATTATTTTAATATAACTTTTAAACTATTTGGAACTAATTTTTCGTAGATGGTGCATTCACCAGATTACCTTCATAGGTACCTATTGGTACAAACAGAATCAAAATCCGACAAGTACTTTTTGAGATTTGCTTGACGAAAGAATTTTTTTGAATTTTAATATCGTTACGTATCTCTGAGTATAAAGACTTCGCTTCGCTCAGACAAATATCTCGTAGCTGCCAACTCTTCTGATTTTTTAGCCCGGAAAAATTTAATGGAATTTTTTGATTTATTTAATCAGCTGATTATGGAGATTTGGAATGGTAAAATTTTCTGTAAAATTTTTCCGGGCCAAAAAAGCGGAAGATGTTGGCAGCTATGATATCTGCACCTATATTTTTTTAAAGAGACTAGGGGGGCGCCGCTCCCCTGCTCGCTATGCTCACCAACCCCCCGCGTAATCGCTTCGCGATTCCAAATTATTGGCTACCCCTGCTTGCTGCGCTCGCCAATACCCCATGGTATGAATAAGCAGTTGCAGACCTTTCAACTGATGTGTCACACGACTGGTGTTGTAAAAAAATTAAAAATGTGCCCCCCTGGGGGGCAGAGTGGGAGGCGACACAAAAGACATCCATAATATGAATAAGCAGCTGGAGACCTCTCAAATGATATGTCACACGACTGGTGTTGTAAAAAATTGAAAATGTGCCCCCCTGGGGGGCAGAGTGGGGGTGACACACAAGACATCCATAAAATGAATAAACAGTTGCAGACCTTTCAAATGATGTGTCACACAACTGGTGTTGTAAAGAAATTAAAAATGTGACCCCCCTGGGGAGAGCAGAGTGTGGGGGTGACACACAAGACATCCATAATATGAATAAACAGTTGCAGACCTTTCAAGTCTTGTGTAACACGACTGGTGTTGTAAAGAAATTAAAAATGTGTCCCCCCTGGGGAACAGAGTGGGGGATAACACACAAGACATCCATTATATGAATAAGCAGTTGCAAACTTCTCAAATGATGTATCAAACGACTGGTGTTGTAAAGAAATTAAAAATTTGGCGAAATATTACAGTTATCGCCAAGTTGGCATCACTTTTGACAACTAATTTTGGTCGCCAAATTTGGCGATATATCGCCAAGTTGGCGAAAAACTTGGCGATTGTTGGCGATGGTAACCTTTCCTCTCTTTATGGTAACCCATACAGCGATGCATAGACGGAGCCCTTTCCTGATTGGTCAATCCGGCTCATGGAAGGAGTGGACAACCCGGATTCGTTAGTTCCGGAAATCTTCCACATCAGCATCATTCCAGGAGTCATTCCTTTTAAGGCTAGTTTTTTTTTACTATAGAAGGATATGTCTTTTAAAAATATTAGTTTTGTAAGGAATAAAGTATGATATGTTTTTCATTCTTTCTTTTCTTTTTTTCTTTAAAAAAAAATACTTTAGACGTAAGTTTAAGATGCAAATCATATTTTATAGTGTTAAAATACACAATAAAAATATTATAAAAAGTAAAATGTAATAGATGTATATTTTTTAAACTAAAAATATTAGTTTTGTAAGGAATAAAGTATGATTAGAATGTTTATAAATTTTCTCCTGATAATATTATATAAGTACATTGCTTATATTAAGAGTTATATTAACATGACTTTGAGTGCCATTTGTTTTCCCTATCTTATGATGGATTTTAGTCTGTTATCCACACATTATTAAAATATGCAATTATTAAATAAGAAATATCTATACTAAAACCTTCTCTGAAAAATTTTCTAATTAACAGTGCAAATTCCGTATACTAGATTACATTCAGTATACTAGATTAAAAATAAATCTTATAATACGTTGATATCACATTCTTGGTTGATAACAGCATTTTATTTATCGCGAAAAATATGCAGCAACTAATAAATCATTTTTAAATAAATATATAAATAAAATTGTTAAAAAGTTAAAATTTTTAGACCTCCCCAATTGAATTGTTAAATTGTATCAATCAACCTACCAAGCAAAGCACAACCAATAAAACAGAAGCACAAAATGCACAATCACGTGATCAAATCACCCATATTTTTTTTTTTTTTTTTTTTTTTTTTTTTTTTAGTAGCGCGCGCGATTTTTGATCAAGGTTGGTTGTCATATTTTAAATGCTGACAGGGCTTAATTAGATGAAATAGGTCACGCGATTCTTTTCCGGAATAGTTTAGATTTTATTTGAGTGACCACAGGTATGTATTTCTGTTACGATAATCATGTTTTGGAACGATAAAGGTATATACAGTGCGTGTCAAAAGTTTAAGCACAACAGAAAATTTCAAAATAAAATTTTATTAATGGGTGAAAGTTACTTCCCTTTTCACATAGCCTACAAATTGTAGTTTTAAAAAGATAGTTAACAGATTCATGCTATAAAATTTATCTTAAAAAATAAAATTTATCAAAACAACAAAAATGAGTGTGTCAAAAGTTTAAGCACATTAGTTTTTTAGTCTTTAGCAGAACAAGAATAAAAAAAAATTAATACTTGATTATTGCTCCTTTCTTCTGAATTACTTTAAATATACGGTCTTCCATCGTTAAAATGAGGTTCTGTATTGTTTCTGGTTCATTTTTAAACCAAGCGTTCTCAATGGCATCTTTCAAATCTTTAACTGCTTTCCATTTGGATAAACTGCATGAGTGAGAATACTCCACATATTTTTTGTAAAGTTTAAATCAGGACTAATTGCCGGCCATTTCAAAACAGACACTGTTTTCGACTTAAGCCACGATGAAGTTGAGTTTGAGGTATGGATGGAAGCATTATCATGTTGAAATAACCATTTTTCTCCCCCTAAAATCCTCGGCAACAGGAAGCAAATGATTGGCAAGTGTATCTTGGTAGTTTTCAAAGTTTTCACGACCACTGATGAATGCTAGAGATGTCTGACCATTTAAAGAAATAGCCCCCATACCATTACAGAACTACCATTATGTTATTGGCTAAATACACTCCTAGGTTCTTTGCGGAGATCATGCCAATAGTACTTAAACTCATCAGGGCCATCGAGGTTCCATTTTTTTTTTCATCACTGAATATGACATTATGCCACTTTTCACCAAATGACATATGCTCTTTGGCCCATTGTAATCTAGCTTCTTTATAGTGTCATTTGAGACACCGTAATCGAGCCATTTTACGGTATTTGATGTATTTGAATTCCAAAACTCTTCTATGAACAGTTTTTTTCGATATTTGTTCTCCAACTGCGTATTTTATTTCCGAAAGAGAGTAATTACCAGCTGAAGCCAAATTTCTGATACGGCTATCTTCGCTCAAACTAGGCACTCGCGGCCTTCCTGAACGAAATTTTCATTTAAAATCATTATCACGAGCCAAAATTTGATGAATACTTTGTTTTGACCTTTTTAATGCACTTGCAATTTCAGAAACAGAATTAAATTTTGCTCTCATACTCCAAATTTTTATCATCTCTTCCTTTGAAAATTCTTTCGACTTGGGCATTTTGTACTAACTCAAAAACAACAGCGGACTGCTTCTTATACACCCAGAAATTGTTTACGTGCGGAATCGTTTACATCAGACTGTAAAATTTGCATAAAAACGATATTGTGCTTAAACTTTTGACACGGTCATTTTTCATCTATTCTTAAACTCCATGGTTTGAAATAAAATGTAACAGTTAATTTAAATGAATATGGTGTAATTATAGATATTATTAACATATACAAGACAGATATTGAAATTAAAGGTAATACTTAAAGTTTTATTTTAAAATTGCTATTGTGCTTAAACTTTTGACACGCACTGTAGTATGTGCATTTACCTATTTTGAACCATAAAAATGATGCAATAATTGAATAACTTTAAAATTCCCTTTTTTGATAATAACTACTCCATGCATAATCTTCTGAGAGCGCGCGCGCAAAAATTGTGTCAGCTGAACACGGCCAAATTCTCAAATTCTCTCTACTACAGTTCATTTTACCTACAGAAGTATTAAGAAGTAGAAGGATAACAAGCGTACGTTGCATTGGATTTTCGCTGCTAGCTGATTGCCACCGAATTTCCTCTGCGTTAGTTAAATCCCATGAGCCTTTGCGTGCATGGGCGGGAAAAGGGATGATAGTTAGGCGAAGTTATCCCTTTTTTGACGCATGTCTCCCTCAGTATATTCTTATTTTAGTGACAGTTTAGCAATGGATGCGGGGAATTCGCCAACGTCATTCAGGTTGCCATGTTTTACAAGCAGTTGCGTCATCCAAGGGCGCATCCAGCCCAACCTCCAGGGGGGGGTCACAACTTTTGTCAAATGATTTAATGAAACAATTTTAAAATACAGTAAATCTTGTGAAAACGGAATTACTATAAAAAGTAGCAAATTTCGCCAATCGGGCATGAAACAAATTGTGAATTTTGTCGATTAGGCACGGAAAAATCACGAACTTTGTCGATCGGACGCGAAAAATCTCAGATTTCGTTTATCGGGCAAGGAAAAAAAATCTAATTTTTTTATAATATTTGAAAAAATTGCAAATTTTGTTCATAGGTTGTGGAAAAGTCGCCTGTTTTGTCTGTTTACCGCGCGAAAACTACGCGAATTTCGTTGATCGGAAGCTGAAAAATCGAAAATATCGTTAACTGGACATTGGAAAATAACCAGTTTTGTCTATCGGCCTTCGAAAAATCTCGAATTTTGTCTGTATGTCTCTGAAAAATCGCAAATTTTGTCGATCGAGCACAAAAAATCGCAAATTTTGTATATCTGGTACAAAAAAAATCGAAATTTCGTTAATAGGGCACGGGAAATCCCCAACTTTCTCGATCACTTCGTAAAAAGCGCGAATTTATTCGATCGGGAAGGGGAAAATCGCGAATTTTATTGATTGGGAATAATGTTAATTTCGAGTTGATATGGAACGCAAAAATTGCCAATTTCGTGAATCGGGAAAGAAATTATCGCGAATGTAAGTCGATTCTCTTCGTAAAAAGAGCGATTCGGGAGATTGGGCACGAAAAACTCGCGAATTTTGTCGATTCGGAACGAAAAAGTCGCTAATTTCTTTGATAGGGCATGGAAAAATCGAAGACTGTCGATGATGCGCGGGAGAATCGAAAATTTTTTTGAGCGGCTGCAAAACAAAAGCGAGTTTCATCAGTTTATCGCGAGAAAAAAAAAATCAGATTTCATCAATTTACGGCAGGGAAAAAAATGCAGATTTCATCAGTCAGTTAAGAATCGAGAATTTTATTGTTCGGTGCGGAAAAATGCGTATTTCATGGACAAGAACGGAAAAGGCGCGAATCTCGTCAATTGGGCACAGAAAAATCCCGAATATGGTCGATCGCTTTCGTAAAAAGCGCGAATTTAGTCAATCGGGAACGAAAAAAAATCGCCTTTGGTAGGGCACGGAAAAATTGCGAATTTTGTCGATCGGGAACGAAAAAGTCCCAAATATGGTCGATCAGTCTCATAAAAAGCGCAAATATAGTCGATCGGGAATGAAAAAAATCGCGAATTACGTTGATACGGCGAACAAAAATTGACAATTCCATCGATAGGGAAAGAAATTATCGCGAATACGGTCGATCGCCTTCGTAAAAAACACGAATTCGAGCGATCGAGTACAAAAAACTCGCGAATTTTGTTGATGGGGTGCGGAAAATCCGCTAATTTTGTCGATGATGCGCCGAAAAATTTTAAAAATCTGAGTGGCTGCGGAACAATCGTGAGTTTCGTCAGTTTATCGCGAGAAAAAAATCACGGATTTCATCAATTTACGGCGGGGAAAAAAAGCGGATTTCGTCAGTCAATTAAGAAAATCGTATTTGACTGACGAAGTTCATGAGCGGAAAAGTTCGCATTTCATCGAACAAGAACGGAAAAATTTGCTAATTTTGTGGATTAGGCCGGGAAAATCGTGAATTTTTTCAACCAAGTGAAGAAAAATCGCAAATTTCGCAGACTATTCGTGGAAAAAATCTCAAATTTCGTCGATCACACCCAAAAAAATCGTGAATTTCGTCGATTAGGCATCGAAAAATTGTGAATTTCGTGGATCGGCTTCGCTAAAATCGCGAATTTCACCGATCGGGTGCGAAAAAATTGTAAATTATGTCGATCAGGCGCGGAAAATTCCCGAATTTTCTTGATTAGTTTCGAAAAAAGCGCAAATTCTTTCGATTAGACGTTATTTTGCGTTCTTGTTTTAGCACTTTTTACTTACACTGTGCATCACTCTTTGAAGAGCTCCAGGGGGGGGGGGTCATGACCCTCATGACCCCCCCCTTGGATCCGCCACTGGCGTCATCAGGGAACGGTCGTACGATCCCGACTGCCCCTGCGCTCGTCTGAGCTCATCCGGTAGCTTGCTTTCCTTCTACACCTTATCTTGGCATTTCTGTTTATTCTACAAGATTCGAATTACAGCCGCTACCGTAGAAACCAGGGTTTGCTCGAAAAGCACAGGATTGTTAATAAAGAAGGAAAAGCGCCATTTTGGAGGGAAAAGATATTGCGTGTGCAAAAATCGATATGTTTTGAGGTTCCTGTGAAATTAATTTTATTACATAATCATTTACTAAAATAACGAATATCATTATCATTCTTTCCTTAGTTTCACCGTTTTTAGGTGCGTTCGTAATTATGTAAATACGTAGCACCCATAGTTGTTGTTTAGTCCGTCCGACTGTCCGCATATAACAACGCAAAAACTACCCAACCGAATCGGTTAAAATTTAAAATATATAATTATTACATAAATTTGTCGAGTCATTTCAAATTTTATGAAAATCGGATGCATAGATCAATTATAGGGACAATCAAAAATATTCCGTTGCATTACGGTCAATGAGGAAAAGTTTCAAATGCATTTTAATGGTGTTACACTTATTCGAACATAATAAAATTGATATGCATGAATGAAATACAGATTGTAATATACATTTTGCGCAATCTGTGGTGCAAAGAACATTTGTTATTGATTTACAAGGCCACACAAAAGTATTCAATTACATAATGGTATAGAAAGAACATTTTTTGGTGCGCGTTTTCATTGTAATTAACCATTTAGCATTTTATGAGATTGATAAACGTTGCTGAGAAATACTACAAGTTATTTCCTGTATAAAAGCAAGCAGGTAGTATTTACACGGACACAGAAAAGATTTTGGCTACTATACTGTATCCAAAATACTGTGTACTATTATATCATGATCTGAATAATTTTAGGCGTCTCCGTAATTATAAAACTAGTTAACATTTATATTCGTCGTTCAGTCTGTCAGTTAGTCTGTCCTTCTGTCTGCCCGCATATAACAATGCAAAAACTGCCCAACCAAATCACACAATATTTAAAATGTGTAATTTTAGCGTAATTTTGTCGAGTTATTTATTTTTACGAAAATCGGATGAATAGTTTAATTAGAGAAACAATCAAAAGTATTCCATTGCATTACGATCAATAGGAAAGACTAGTTTCAAGTGCATGTTAATGACGTTAAACTCTTTTAAATATAATAGAATTGACATGAACCTGTAAGTATATATATATATACTAAAATATACATTTTATACAATCTGTGATGCAACGAATATTTTTTATCAAATTACAGGGCCACACAAAAGTATTCCACTACATAATGCTATACGAGGAACATTGTTTGGGACGTGTTTTAATTATATTAAACTATTTCACATTTTATGAATATGATATACGTTGCTAAGGTGTAATAAAAGTTATTTCCTGTATATTTACAGGAACACAAAAAAGATTTCGATCACTTTACTGCATCCGACGTATTGTCTACTTTAATAGCAAAATTTGAATATTTTTAAAACTTCGTTATCGTACGAACACACTTCATTTGCAATTTCCAACTTGTTTTAAATTTATTCCAGTTTTGTTTCATATTCCATTGTGTATCTGCCCGACCGACAAAATGCGAAAAATATCAAAAAATCCCGAAATTTTTTTAAAATTTTGCACAAATTACGGAAAAACATTATTGAAAAGATGGAAAATTTTACTGAAATAAGCTAAGAGTCTGAAGCTGAATTTCATGCATAAATGTCACATTTTTGTTGAGGAGAGAGGATAGATTTTATATATTTAAGCTCAAAGTTAAAAACCTAATACATTTTACAAATGTTAAAAAAAGATCAAAAAGCAAAAAATTCTGTAAATCGCATTAAAAAATCAAGAAAGTTAAAATTAAAATAAAATAAATTCTAAGCGAATTTTATTGAAAAAATGAGTGCATTAATTTTATTGAGTTAAAAGATTAAAGCCAGATTTTCCGAAAATCTATTTAAAAGAGAAAATTTATTATTTATACACAATCACTGGCAGATATCTGGAAAAAGCCAGGTTCCATGCCATCAGACTGAGTATCTCTCAACTTTAATATTATGTAAAATTACAAATATTTGGGTGTAAAAACGTCATGCTCTTTAAAAATTAAAATTATTTTATAAATTACTTATCATCGCTCCCGACCCTGCTTTAAAATACACAATTTCCCCCAAAAAAGATTGTTTCCGATACAATTACATCGTTTAATTTCTAACATAAAATGTTTTTATGCTTTATTCTAAAATTATAATTAGAGTCGAACTTCGTTAACATGAACCTCAAGGGGAATCAAAATTTTGATAATGTTATCAGTATCAAAACTTTATATTCGTCTTTATAGGGAACTGTGAAAACAATTCATGTTAAAAGTAATTCGCGTTAAGCGTGTTCATGTTAACGAGGTTTGACTGTATTAGTTAGAAAATTGAAAAATTACGTAAACTGAAAATTAATAATTTCATTAGTTAGTAACATCCAATAACATTAGGTACGTAAAAGTTTTACAATAATTATGGAAAACTATATTAAATACAACAGATATTTACATTTATTAAAATAATTAAAAACTGCATTTAATTGCTAACACTGCTTGAAATTAAGGGGTACTTCACTCATGTAAAAACACTCTAATTTAATCCTGTGAAAGATTTTTTTTAATATCTCGTTTGCATTTCAATATATATTTTTTTCCTTGTATTGGATAACTGAGCTCGATCTTTACAAAGAACTTTTTTTTTTACTTTTTAGATTTTGTAAGTAGGAATTTTTTTCCCGGAGGGGGGGGGGGATTTTTCAATTTTCAAAATTCGTTTAGAAAATAAAAAAATCATGCCCCCCCCCAAAAAAAAAAAAAAATCCTAAAAGAAATTTGCAAAAATAAAAAAAGTCTTTGTGAAGCTCGACCTTCAGTGTCGAATTCAGGAGGTGCCCTGGGGGACATTCCTCCCCAGAACAATAAGATTTCCTTCCCCCGAAAAATTTGAGATTATGGGTTTTCAATTTCCAAAAATTGCAATTTCTTCCCGGAATTTTAAAATATCTCCATCCCGAAGTTGCAGAAATCCCTTCCGTAGATAAGTATCTGAATTCAATACAAATTTTGGAATCTCTGACCCCTAAAACGTATAAAATCCGTCGAAAACCGGAATTCGAAAATTTATACAAATCTAATACTTTCTTCTTGTAAAGATAGCAGGAAATAAAAAAAAAGAAATTGGTGTTGGTAGAATAAATTTGGTGCTCCCTCAATCTCCCCGGACGGGGCGACCCCCCCCCCCCCCCATTTCACACGGGCCTGAATTGTCCGGATGGAGACGATGGGGATTTAAAAGCAAAAGTTCCTGAATGAGCTAAGAATAATTTTGATTAATAGATTTATTTTTACTGCTCAGTCACAAATAAAAGATTGAAACAAAGTAAAAAGAAAAAAACTATGTTTAAATTATTTTAAATGTGTAATCTGGAGATCCTATAATTTACAATTTTTTTTCCCCTCCAAATAATTAAAATAAAAATTTGCTTTAATTCTACATGTACTAATTGCATAAATATCCAAAGTTATGAATTATTAAGTTATTCAAAGGTTATAAAAACTATAAGCGAAATTAAAATTTACTCCAAAATAACGATTAATACTTAATTTCTAAAAATCACAAGTCTATTTCTTTGCGATATTCAACTTACTTACAACAGTCATTTTAATCCGCGATATTCAATGTTTTTAAATGGCCTGCCCTTTGGTTTTTATCAGAATGATCTCGTATTTTAAATGCCTTAAAAAAGAAAATGAAGCGCCGAATACCTTTAAAAAAATATGTATGTTTTGAAGAAAACGTCAACTAACCATTTTCATTCCTACAACTTTCTAAAAATGCAGATTTTTCGTTTTTTTTTTTTTTTTTTTTTTTTTATATATATATGATCATTTTTTCCATTGAAAAGCATTGCAGAAACATCGATCGACAGTAGAGGTCTGCACGGGCCGAAATTTCCAGGCCCGAGCCCGGCCCGAAAGTTAAAATTTCAGCCCATTTTCATTACCATTAAAGTTAGGCCCGGCCCGTCCAGCAAAAAAAGTAAGGCCCGAGCCCGGCCCGGCCCGAAAGATTAGTGACTAGGCCCGGCCCGGCCCGGCCCGAATGCCATTTTTGGAAATTGGGCCCAGATGCAGCGGTGTCGCCTCTTATCGTCAAAAAATCCGCATGGCAAAATTTTAACACTACTTTCTCCTCCAGCTTCTTACTGCGTGGCGCCTGTCCTCGCTCGAGGAAAAGTTCGCGAGCTAATGCTATTCCTATGGTGAAGCATTTTTCTAATAACTCTTTCGCATTTTGACATTTTATTTTATTTTATTTATTTATTTATTTTTTGGCATTGGATAGCTGAGGTGCATGCCGACAACGCACTTTTTTTACTTTTTCGATTTTGGTTGCAGATATTTTTTACAAAGTTAGTTTCACTTTCAAAACCGGTTTCGAAATTGAAAATGCTTTTAAAAAAATCTGCAACCAAAATCGAAAAAGTAAAAAAGGTGCGTTCTCGGCATGCACCTCAGCTATTCAATGAAATATATATATATATATTCAAAAATGTCAAAATGCGAAAGAGTTATTAGAAAAATGCTTCCCCATAGGAATAGCATTAGCTCGCGATCCAAAAATGCTTACTTTTGATTTAGCGATAATTAAAAGCAAAGTTATTAAGTACAATATTATTAAGTTAAAAGCAATCTTTGTTTTGACTTACATAGTTTTACACTTTATACTCCAGATGCGAATTAATACGTTTTATTTACATCGCTACTCCACTTTTTCCTCCTTTTGTACCTATATTCCTGCCATCATGAGTGCTATAAACTTTTATTTGTAAAGCTGGAAATTTAATCATATAAAGAAGGCGGAGCATTGTCTTTAGCTTGTGTTATTTTGGGCGTAAAATATGTTATGTGCCTGCCCTCAAATCGCTGTTTTCGCGAAATTTTTTATTTTTTTAATTATTATTTTAAATTAAAGTTCAGATAGTTAGGGTTCCAAATATGCTTACTTCTCATTCAGCGATAATTAAAAGCAAAGTTATTAAGTACAATATTATTAAGTTAAAAACAATCTCTGTTTTGAATTACATAGTTTAACACTTTATACTCCAGAAGCGAATACGTTTTAATTACATAGCTACTCCACTTTTTGCTCCTTTTGTACCTATATTCTTGCCATCACGAGTGCTATAAAGAGGGTGGAGCATTATCTCGAGTTTGTGTTACTTTCGGCGGTATATATTATGTGCCTACCCTCAAATCGCTAGTTTCGCGAAATTTTTCGTTATTTTATTTTTATTTTAAATTAAAGTTCAGCTAGTTAGGATTTAAAAAATGCTTACTTTTGATCCAGCCATTCAGCGATAGTTAAAAGCAAAGTTTTTACGTATAATATTATTATGTTAAAAGCAATCTTTGTTTTGATTTGCATAATTTAACACTTTATACTCCAGAAGCGAATTAATACGTTTTAATGACATCGCTACTCCACTTTTTGCTCCTTTTGTACCTATATTCTTGCCATCACGAGTGCTATAAACTTTTATTTGTAAAGCTGGAAATTTAATCATATAAAGAGGGCGGAGCATTGTTTCGAGCTTGTGTTACTTTGGGCGTAAAATATGTTAGGTTACGCGCTTACCCTCAAATCGCCGTTCTTGTGAAATTTTTCGATTTTTTAAAATTATTATTTTAAACTTAAGTTCAGATATTTAGAATTCCAAAAATGCTTACTTTTACCTCTGCGATAATTGAAAGCAAAGTTATAGCCAAAAATATAAACAGGAAATGAATTTTTTGATCCCGTAAATGACCGTTTTAAAAGCCACAGAAAGGTAAACAATACATTTTAATTCACAAATATATAAACATCTACAAAATATAGTGGCTTTTAAAATTCTAAATTTTATAAACTTTTTTTTTCTCTTTTTTATGAGAAACACCCTTTCTTAAAAAGATTCTAATCTATTGAAATGAAATTTTGTAACACAGTTCTGGTCCATCTATTGGCATGTTATAAAGCAAAATGTAATTTGTAACATAAAATATGCAACGTGAAATTTTAAAAGTTCATTGTTTTACGTAAAAGCACTATAGATATCCCATAACCAGGGCTGTCCAACGCGGTGCCCGCGGGCGCCATGGCGCCCCTTGCAGGTTTTCTGGCCGCCCTTTTGAAAGTTTTCCGTTACAAGTCTGCTTTGTTAATAATTTTTAGAAACAGTTCCCTTGTAAAGGATACTTTATTTAAAATTCTTGATCTTTTCATGAGAGATGTTTTATACGACTATGTTTTATATGTTTTAAAAATCTCTACAAGTGTATTTCATGTATCGATAATTATAATGTACGCAGCGTATTAAAAAAAAGGGCAAAAGTACAATATACTTTTTCCATATAAAAGAAATTTGCGTAAAACTTCCAGTCTTTCTTTTTAGTAAAATTTTCAATCCTGCTTTACATGTGTCTGCACTGTTGACTCTGCATTGCAACTGCACTAAAAATCAGTTTTCTGTGCAGTTCTACTCTGCTGGCTGCTTGGTGGCACTGCAATGAGTATGATACTGTGCAGGAACTGGTACTATTTTGAATTACATTCATGTTTAATTACGCTGCGTTTCTTCTGGCTACGTCTTTGCACTAAACATTTTTATCGTAATTGTGACTAAATTCTTTTATATGGGAAAAGCGTAAATGTGATTTTTTCAGATTTGGCAGTGAGCTGCAACCAAGAAGTGACCCCTTGTCCTTTCTCACGCTCAATTAGAAGCACTTTTCAAACACTTTTTCGTACTTAAAAACATATTAACCTTTTTTGTTGCTCACCAGAGCATTTTTTAATACTTGTTACAATTTACTGCTATTTTGATTTTTTTTTACATGGCAATTTAGATTTATAGTGGCATTATGACTCGTTTGCTTATATATGTATATTGCTACTAATATTAAAAGATGATTTTCTTGCATGTTTTGAGCCATGATAATAATGGCGCCCTTCATTGCTTGCCAAAAGCTCAGTTGCGCCCCTGCTTAGTAAAATGTTGGACAGGCCTGCCATAACCATGTATATTACACTAGGAATAAAAAATGAGACAACTCTTATTATTATTTTATTTAAAAACACTTAAAATTACGTAAATCTATAAATAAATATAAATATATATAGTAATATACATAACATTATATTGTATATATAATAGGGATCCACCGGATATCCGGCTCCTGCCGGACATCCTGCTTATTCATTACTCAAACCGGATATTCGTTCCGGCCGAATATTTTAATATCCGGTTGCCGGATAGTGAAACATTTTTTAAATTCAGTTTTTTACATAAAAAAAGGAAAAAAAAGTAAATTTAATTTGCTCTTTGCTAACTTTATCTTATTAAAAAGCGATGTTAACAAAAATAAATACTCATATAGTTTTACAATTATGAAATTATAACGTTTATATGTAAATGAAGGTATATTTAAAATATGGCAACTAATTATTTATAATTAAATTTTGTTAAAGGTAAATTATGATGTCGAAACATTAGGTGCTCAAAAAAAACTTTCACTTTCAGCAGTAATAGAAGGGGCAGATGAGTACTTCTTTGCTAATCTTGACACAGTAGAATAAGAATGTTTATTTTCTTGCCACTCTTGTCAATGAATTGTCCCCCCTTGGTATCAGTAGCTGTGATAAGTACAGATTCAATTCATTTGAATGTTTTGATGATAAACTTTCAGTAGATGTACTTGTTTCTGTTTCGCTAGCAATTTCATTGAAGCATTGCCAAAATGAATTAATTATATGCACTTTCTTGGAGAAAGAATCATTCGTTTCTTTTTTAACATTTCTATTCATGTTATCAGTATCACAATGAATTTCTTGCATTTTTTCTGTAAGAGGAAATTTGGCCATTTGAATTTCATCAGTGTCATTCCATGTCACCCATCGTCACAGATTTCTATGAAATTTTATACATAAAAACAATGTCTAATATGTATGTTGTAGAGATATGTTGTTACACCAAATTTCAGTTTAAAATAATAAGTTTTTCATGAGTTATAAGCATTTAAAAACATCCCTTTCTGTTAATTTTTTGCTGAAAGTAATCTTTCGTCAACCATGTAATGTTGGATAAAAATGCCTATTTTTCTAAATATTATTAAGAAAATTAAATATATATATATATTAGAGATTCTTCATAATGTATTTTATTAAAATAATGGTCTATAAAACTTTTTAGAATACCAATGTTTTAGAGAAAATATTTTATCTAAGGAGTTAACAAAAATATAAAAATATGTATTTTCTTTTTATCATTTTTTTTACATGTGCCACTCATTTGATTTGGCTGATTTTTTTACGTACATAATTTGTAGGGAATCCATTTAATTATTTAAAAAAATTAGGTATTTTCTGAAAATTTTCAGGTTTTTTTTTCTGTTATTTATTTATCAAAAAAAAAAAAAAAAAAATCAAGACACTACCTAAATTTGGTGTTAGAGACTAAAGAAAAGGTAGAAAAAAATATACATGTAAAGTTAGAAGTTTTATAAGTAAAAATAAAAAGGCAAAATAATAATATTAAAGTCCAATATTTCATTATTACTATGCATTTGTTTTTAAGTAACTGACTTAAGTGAATTAAAATCTATTAATACTTGCATAATATAAAATTACAATGATTCATTTTCTTTTTCTTTAAAAAAGCATAACGTTGAAATATTATTAAAATTGAAAATGAGAAATTCGGCCGGATACCGGATATTCTGTAAAAAATTTCACCGGATATCCGGTATTCGGTATCCGGCAAAAATCCACATCCGGTGCATCTCTAATATATAACAATAATTACAAATGCTACTAAACTAATCTTTCCACACCACAAACTGAAATGAGATTAATGCAGTATAATTATTCACTGCTACCTTCCTATGCTAATATCAGGTCGACGAATTAAACAATGCGGATGATCGCTTTATTAGCAGATCTCCTTGGTATTATTATATTAATGACTGGAGTCTCTTTTCTAGATGGTTCTCTATGGAAGAACGAAGATAGATAAAATCCTTTTTCTTAACTGGGGTGATACAGAAATGGAGTCTTCTGTTGACATAATTGGTTATATTTGCTTTTTTTTTCATTAAAAAGGAAAAACTAAACAAGCTTTAATTTTTAAGAATTTCAATTAATAGAATTTTCAATAAAAAGTTTAGACATTTTCTGAAAATTTTCAGGGTTTTTTTTTTTCTGTTATTTAATCATCAAAAAAAAAAAAAATAATAAAATAAATAAATAAATAAAAAAATAAAAATTAAAAAAAAATCAAGACATGTCCTAAATTTGGTGTTAGAGACTAAAGAAAAGATAGAAAAAAATATACAAGTAAAGTTAGAAGTTTTATAAGTAAAAATAAAAAGGCAAAATAATAATATTATATTCCGATATTTCAATATTACTCTGCATTTGTTTTTAAGTAACTGACTTATTAAGTGAATTAAAATCTATTAATACTTGCATGATATAATATTACAATCATTCATTTTCTTTTTCTTTAAACAAGCATAACGTTGAAATATTATTAAAATTAAAAATATGAAATTCGACCGGATATCGGATATTCGGTAAAATTTTGTACCGGATATCCGGTATCCGGCAAAAATCCACATCCGGTGCATCTCTATATAACAATAGTTACAAATGCTACTAAAGTAATCTTTCTACACCACAAACTGAAATGAGATTAATGCAATATAATTATTCACTGCTACCTTTCATTGCCAATCAGAGTTCAGAATTAAACAATGATATTAAATTATATTAATAATATTAAATTCCAATATTTCATTATTACTATGCATTTGTTTTTAAGTAACTGACTTAACAAGTTAATTAAAATCTATTAATACTTGCATAATATAAAATTACAATGATTTATTTTCTTTTTCTTTAAACAAGCATAACGTTGAAATATTATTAAAATTCAAAATGAGAAATTCGGCCGGATACCGGATATTTGGTAAAATTTTGTACCGGATATCCGGTATTCGGCAAAAATCCACATCCGGTGCATCTCTATATAACAATAGTTACAAATGCTATTAAAGTAATCTTTCTACACCACAAACTGAAATGAGATTAATGCAATATAATTATTCACTGCTACCTTTCATTGCCAATCAGAGTTCAGAATTAAACAATGATATTAAATTATATTAATAATATTAAATTCCAATATTTCATTATTACTATGCATTTGTTTTTAAGTAACTGACTTAACAAGTTAATTAAAATCTATTAATACTTGCATAATATAAAATTACAATGATTTATTTTCTTTTTCTTTAAACAAGCATAACGTTGAAATATTATTAAAATTCAAAATGAGAAATTCGGCCGGATACCGGATATTTGGTAAAATTTTGTACCGGATATCCGGTATCCGGCAAAAATCCACATCCGGTGCATCTCTATATAACAATAGTTACAAATGCTACTAAAGTAATCTTTCTACACCACAAACTGAAATGAGATTAATGCAATATAATTATTCACTGCTACCTTTCATTGCCAATCAGAGTTCAGAATTAAACAATGATATTAAATTATATTAATAATATTAAATTCCAATATTTCATTATTACTATGCATTTGTTTTTAAGTAACTGACTTAACAAGTTAATTAAAATCTATTAATACTTGCATAATATAAAATTACAATGATTTATTTTCTTTTTCTTTAAACAAGCATAACGTTGAAATATTATTAAAATTCAAAATGAGAAATTCGGCCGGATACCGGATATTTGGTAAAATTTTGTACCGGATATCCGGTATTCGGCAAAAATCCACATCCGGTGCATCTCTATATAACAATAGTTACAAATGCTATTAAAGTAATCTTTCCACACTACAAACTGAAATGAGATTAATGCAGCATAATTATTCACTGCTACCTTCCTATGCTAATATCAGGTCGACGAATTAAACAATGCGGATGATCGCTTTACTAGCAGATCTCCGTGGTATTATTATATTAATGACTGGAGTCTCTTTTCTAGATGCAAAGATCTTAAAGAGGGAAGTTTACGTTCTTTGCATAATAATACCACGGAGATCTGCCAGTAAAGCGATCATCCGCATTGTTTAATTCTTAAAGCTGATTGGTAATGAAAGGTAGCAGTGAATAATTATATTGCATTAATCTCATTTCAGTTTGTGGTGTGGAAAGTTTACTTTAGTAGCATTTGTAACTATTGTTATATAGAGATGCACCGGATGCGGATTTTTGCCGAATACCGAACACCGGATATCCGGTACAAAATTTTACCAAACATCCGGTATCCTGCCGAATTTCTCATTTTGAATTTTAATAATATTTCAACGTCATGCTTGTTTAAAGAAAAAGAAAATGAATCATTGTAATTTTATATTATGCAAGTATTAATAGATTTTAATTCACTTATTAAGTCAGTTACTTAAAAACAAATGCATAGTAATAATGAAATATTGAACTTTAATATTATTATTTTGCTTTTATATTTTTACTTATAAAACTTCTAACTTTACATGTATATTTTTTTCTACCTTTTCTTTAGTCTCTAACACCAAATTTAAGTAGTGTCTTGATTTTTTTTTTCTTTTTTGATGATTAAATAACATAAAAAAACCCTGAAAATTTTCAGAAAATGTCTAAACTTTTTATTGAAAATTCTATTAATTGAAATTCTTTAAAATTAAAGCTTGTTTTGTTTCTCCTTTTTAATGAAAAAAAAAAGGCAAATATAATCAATTATGTCAACAGAAGACTCCATTTCTGTATCACCCCAGTTAAGAAAAGGGATTTTTTCTATCTTCGTTCTTCCATAGAGAACCATCTAATGTTAATGACTGGAGTCTCTTTTCTAGATGGTTGTCTATGGAAGAACGAAGATAGATAAAATCCCTTTTTCTAACTGGGGTGATACAGAAATGGAGTCTTCTGTTGACATAATTGATTATATTTGTTTTTTTTTTCATTAAAAAGGAAGAACAAAACAAGCTTTAATTTTAAAGAATTTCAATTCATAGAATTTTCAATAAGAAGTTTAGACATTTTCTGAAAATTTTCAGAGTTTTTTTTTCTGTTATTTAATCATAAAAAAAAATAATTAATAAATAAAAAAAAAAAAAAAAAATCAAGACATTTCCTAAATTTGGTGTTAGAGACTAAAGAAAAGGTAGAAAAAAATATACAAGTAAAGTTAGAAGTTTTACAAGTAAAAATAAAAAGGCAAAATAATAATATTATATTCCGATATTTCATTATTACTCTGCATTTGTTTTTAAATAACTGACTTATTAAGTTAATTAAAATCTATTAATACTTGCATAATATAAAATTACAATGATTCATTTTCTTTTTCTTTAAACAAGCATAACGTTGAAATATTATTAAAATTAAAAATATGAAATTCGACCGGATACCGGATATTCGGTAAAATTTTGTACCGGATATCCGGCAAAAATCCACATCCGGTGCATCTCTAATGTATAACAATAGTTACAAATGCTACTAAACTAATCTTTCCACATCACAAACTGAAATGAGATTAATTCAATATAATTAATCATTGCTACCTTTCATTGCCAATCAGAGTTCAGAATTAAACAATGCGGATGATCGCTTTACTAGCAGATCTCCGTGTCCGTGGTATTATTATGTTAATGACTGGAGTCTCGTTTCTAGATGGTTCTCTATGGAAGAACGAAGATAGATAAAATCCCTTTTTTTAACTGGGGTGATACAGAAATGGAGTCTTCTGTTGACATAATTGATTATATTTGCTTTTTTTTTCATTAAAAAGGAAAAACTAAACAAGCTTTAATTTTTAAGAATTTCAATTAATAGAATTTTCAATAAAAAGTTTAGACATTATTAAAATATTCTATTAAATCAAAATTTTAAAGCCATCTTAAAATCAAAATGTATCGATTAAAAAAAGATATTTTGTATTTTTAATTTATTTTTTATGTTTTCAGTCATCGCATAATATTTTAATATTAACCATAAAACCTGAATTTTTATTATTAAAAAATAATTTTTCACTTTCCATTTGTATTTTTAAATAACGAGATGATCTAGTGTAAACATAACAAGACATACTTTTTTTTTCATCGTAAACAAAGTTTTAGGGACACAGTCTCGAAATATGCAGTAAATTATTTCTTTTTTTTTTTTAAAGAAATTGATAATAATTCATATCACCAACTTCGAAGCAAAAGCCTTATTTCTGTCCAAAAGAGCAGTGCATTCTTTTTGTTTAATCTTTCGATTGCATTGTTAGAAACTATACAATACTTCAGCGTTTATTGGATATTATCTATATTATAAAGGCCAAACTTATCTGTGCGTAACGCATACGTCATTTTGCGCATGGCAACACTTTCAAATTTTAAATGAATTTCGGTATTGCAATTTTTGCTACTAAAAGTTTTTAAACTTCTTAATGTCGCATATTTTCAATTTTTACACCATTGTGTAGGGAAAAAATTTACTTTTAAATGAAATTTGTTTGAAAGCTGTATCTTAATTTGTTTTTGAAATATTAATTTTTTGTAGCTTTTAATACCTCTTTTCCAATCGTGGCAACAGGAGTACTCCATTTCTATTTAAAGCAAAGGAAAAAAGGGAAAAGAATTGAGTTCAGGGGCTTGTTTAAGCAGAAATCATTAGGGGGGCGTATAAGACGATTTTGCCGACTAACTTTAAAGAATTGATGTCTTATGAGTACTTTTGTCTTTATATAGGTATGTATCTGTGTTCTATATAAAATTCTACACTTTAGTGTATAGCGGAGAATGTATGGTACATATAAAAACTGATACACAGCGTAGGGTGATTCTGAAAAAAAAAAAAAAAAAAAAAAAAAAAAAATCTGTAATTTATTAAATTTTCTGAAAAGTTAGAGCAAAGAGAGGAAAGAATCCATTTCCGGCACTAACTGGATTTTTTCCAAGATCCTTAGACAAAACTCGCATTTTTTCGCGATACCTTGAAAAAATTTTTACTTTTTCGCGATCTTTTAACGAAATTTGCATTTATTTCGCGACCTTTTAATGAAATTTGCGTTTATTTCGCGATCTTTTTGGAAAAAATTGCGCTTTTTTGATAAATTTTTTAGGGTTTTTTCTCGATTTTTTAATGAAATTTGCTTTTTTTTACGATTTTTTTTACGAAATTAGTGTCTGCGATTTTTTGACGAAATTAACATTTTTTGTATGATTTTTTTTTTCAAAATTTATTTTTTTCCATGACTCCTTGACGAACTTCGTATTTATTCGCGTATCTTTGATGAATTTTCTTTCTTTTCTTTTCTTTTTTTTTCTTTTTGCACGATACTTTGACAATTTTGTTTGTTTTTTCAAGACCCTTTTACGAAATTCATGTTTTCCGCAATCCTTTTGCGAAATTGGCCATCTTTCTGTGAGTAATTGACGAAATTGATTTTTTCCAGAGATTATTTGTCGAAATTAGAGATATTTGATTATGCCTGAATTTTTGGAGTGATGACAGATTTTTTTAAATTTTCAGAAAGTTCGGAACAGAATCAATCCTGCACACAACGCCTACGCTTGCGTTCCATTGTTGTAAATATTACAGCAAAGCATTTTGGTATTAATGAAATATCTGTTTTTTTTGCTAGGAGTAAAATTACTGAAATTCGCGATGTTGAACGGAAATTTGCAATTTGGATTAAAGAAATTGATTGAAGCTTTGAGTAAGATGTTACCTACATTTTCTTTATCGTCTTATTTATATATACATTGAAAAGAATTAATTCAAAACTTATTTTAACTTTATCTTCGTTCATTTTTTGCACAACAGACATTTTTGCTCAGCACCTTTTTCAGATGAGCCCATCTATTCACAAAAATGGCTAAATATAGGCATTCTAAAAAGTGTATACTTTTGACATCATGAGTACATTCGGACTTGGATCGGTAATTATTGTTCTTAAGTAGTTTTTCAGAGTTTTTAAGTTACGAAATGGTTCGTTCGAACCAACTGTGACTTGAGAAGTTAGAGTCTAAAAATCTTCGAAAACAGACTGAATGTTTCTCAAAAATTTTCATTTTTTTTCCAAATATTATTCTATTTGCTTTAGCTTCTGTGCAGAAATCTGACAAAACTTCCAGATCTGCTTGTAATGCTTCATGTGAACAATTGCCTTGGTTTTAGGAAAGAAATCTGCCGCTTTATTATACAGATCTAGTGTTAATTTCTCTCTTATAGTGGAAGGTTTTATATTTTCAGACAGTGGCGCGGTTATGCAAATGCAAGAATTGAGACTACCAACCATCATTACTGTAAGGCTATCCAATAACTTCTTAAGCTTCAAGCTAAACAACTATTCATAGATGAACTGAATAGCACTTATGATCAGTTAATTTTTAGTTTATGAATAAGCTGTCAATTTAATTATTTTATTTTTATAAATATATTAAATCCTGTAAAGGATATTAACTATTTTCAGATCTGGAGCCTTTTAGGTTAAATAGTTCATAAATAATAATAGTACAGAAATTGTTAAAATGTTATACATCTTTTTAAAAATGTACTTTTTTCTGGATTGCCGTTTTTCTATATAGATATTATATTGTCTACATGATCTACCGAATCCGCTCTAAATTGAAGCCTACGGACTAAGTTTTTGCCCAGTGGAGTACAGAGTATCATCCCCCTGCAACGTTAAATTTGCCAAGCATTCGGGCTCAAAATTATCTCACGATGCAGCATAGCTTGTCTATTTGTAGCGCTCCATTTTTTGCTTTCCACCTACCAAAAGTATCATTTTCTTATGACAAGTCTATACCGAGAATCAGGTTTAAAATACTCCAGACTCTGTTTGAGCAGATTCGGCCAAGTGGGAAGGCCTACCATATGGCTTTAGCCCATTCTGAGCAGTGGTAACTCAGTTGGCAGACAGAGCATCGATCTCTCAACTGAAAGGGCGCGGGATCGAAGCTTACTACCGAAAAATATCCGCTATGTGAGCCAATGGCACTTGGTACGTGCAAAATCAGTCGTTGGTACAAAATCCTCCACGATACTGATGAATTGTGTTTCTGGAATTCAATTGTTAGATGAAGGTCTCTTCATCTGAGCAAGATTCTAAATTACGAAATCAACTTGAATAACAACGTGCAGGTGACATATATTAACATGCAAATGTTAGGTAACCGGTTCAAGAAAGTTCACAACTAAGCAGTAGACACTGCCGATAGGATGACGATCTTTGCGCTAGTCAGGTTTATTGAAGTTGTACTACGATTATGCGGTCACCCGTCCCGATAACATGTGCTAAACCCATTCAGCTGGGATTTCCTGGCAAATAGGGCCTTGGTCATCGTTTTTAGAAAGAAAGAAAGTTTCTTGCAATAGAACCTTAGAAGTTCTGGTATAAAGAGGTTGTCTCAATTATCGTCTGACTTCTTTTGCTCCAATCTTCGTCAATGGTACATCACAAATTCATTTCACGGATCTGATCCTTATTTAATTAAAAAGAAAATTATGCTTTGTATTTGCCTAATCATGTTTTCAACTTCACTGATCACTGTTGATCATTTCTAGGATTTGAATCATGTCTTCAGTACTTTAATTTTTAGTATTCATAATTATTTTGAAATTCTTCGCCTTAAGTTTGTCAATGGCTAAATTGTACTTGTACAAACGTTCTCGAGAAACATCAGTGAAACAAGAAGCCAAGCGACAAATTTTCTTTCTAATACCTTGTGTCTTGATCTTTGTTTTGCTATTAAAAGAATAATGATAAGCTATTTCTGTCAAACTCTGTAGAATACATTAATAACGCTTTGAATCATTCCGCTTGCCCAAGCATTTCTATAATGTTGAATTACCGTATTTTCGGGTGTATAGCCCGCACCCTGTGTATAACCCGCACCCCCTAGCAGTGCAGTAAAAAAAGTTCATGTATAACCCGCGGAGATGCATCGGTGTATAGTCTGCGAGCTATACACCATTTACGAACGAATATTTCGACCAGGGTTCGAAATTAGAAGCCATTAGTCATAATTTTTAACACAAATTTACCAAATTTTTTTGTGATGCGTAATATCTACAGTAATTGGGCTAAAAAATTAAGATTATCAGTACCGTCATTTTCGGAAGAAACGCCGCGGCGTTTACGGGATTTAAGATAAAATTTCAAGCGATGCGGCGTTTACGCGCATTTTTTTTCAAACAAGCGTGATATATTTTTTAAATTTTTCCGAAAATTAAAAAACAATCGGTGATAAATTCAAAATTTCGGACATAAAATGTATACGTATCTTAGGTTATTGGTTCCCAAAAGGATCGAATCCTCGGAATCGATCCGAAAAGCACCAACTCCGAAAAAGTTCGATTCCTTGGACTCCTTCCGAAATGAAACGACTCTCTAAAGGAACGATTCCTCGGAATCGTTTCGAAAAAGAACGACTACTCTGAATCGTTCCGAAATTATATAAATCACGCACCTTTTTTTGTTCTTTGCAACAGGGTCGCAAATTTTTTATCGCAAATAGTTTATTTTTTTTTTAAATAAACTAAAAATGATCTTAAATTCAGGTTTGTCGAGATTGGAAGGGTTCCGGATTTTGGATTTTGTACTCTACAAACACAATGGCTATTATACATCTATCAGTGCAATACTTGACGATAATTGCGACTGCGACAGTTCTTTCAAATCCAGAAATAACTGTATTTAAGCAGTAAAAAAAAACCTTTACAAACATGGGAGAACTCTCTAAATTTCGCGGCATAGCGAAAAAAATTTACAAATTTCGATTTTTTTTTCACATTTTTTAAGGTTTAAAAATTGTAGAAAAAATATCACGATTTCCAATTTAAAAAAAATCTTTGTATAACCCGCACCGTGTATAAGCCGCAGCGGCTTTTTGGAAGTTTTTTTCTTGTATAAGCCGCGGACTATACACCCGAAAATACGGTATGTCTGAAAATCACTTTTAAAATTTTAAGTTTCCATTTATGTCTTTCTCATTCATTCTGAAACCAGATCTTTTCTACCAGTGTTCGCATAATGTCTATCAAACTTGTTATAAATTCAGTATTGAATGCAGAATCTTGCTTTTCCAGAATGATCTATTTGCGCTAGCTCTTTACGAGTAATATGACAATAACGTGATTATGTATATTTATGAACTCGGATAATCTGAAAAAATAATTCGGTAAAAGTTGGAACAGAAATGTGGCTTGAGCTTTTCGAATTTTTTTTCTATGGTCGTCATTTTGTACCATATGTTTACACCATTCTCAATCTAGGCAATTTATGTTTTTTCGTTTTCATGATCTTTTTAAAAGGCAATAGAAAAAACGAAAATTAGCGTTGAGTTCTATGATATTTACCAAAAAATTGATACTCTTTATAGCAAAATTTTTGAAATGTCCGCCGTTGTCTCTCCTGCAATATGAAACCGTTTGTCAAATATGCACCGAATTTTGTCTAGTACGAACGTAAACTAATCTAATAATGTTTCTGATTGGCTGACTATATTTCCGACCTTTTTCCTGTGTCATGTTCTACGATGGAATGCCTCCTACTTTCCGTAACGCTAGCATATTCATATTGTTTGCATGTTTTATTTCTTGAGACCGATTCTACTTTTTTTGCGGAAATTCATGTCTGTAATAACTGGAAAGAACGAAAGAATACTTAATTCATCAGATTTGGTCATTTTTTCACTAATCGTCTAACAATCAATCAAACAATCGATTAACAATTATTCAACTTCTAGCACATTTCAGCACTGTAACAAAAACTTCGCCGAAGCCGTGTTCTTCCTTGTCCGATCTTTTGCATTCGATTGTTCATCCATATATTCAAAACCCGACTTATCTAATACGGACTCTCAGAAAAAACACATTCTATGTTGAAAGTACTTCTGTCGAGGCCCTTTCACAATTCATTTTGAGCGAAGAAATTTCTAATGGAAGTTTTTAACTTTAATTTTTTCAATCTTTAGTTTTGACTTACATAGTTACATTACCTATACCATTTATATATTATAATTACATTTTACCCTTTTCATCTTATCCAAGGGCAATATCAGCACATATTAGGACATTCCAACTTTCTATAATGCAAATATTCGAAGCTAAAGTCTTATTGAAATTAAACTTGTAAGTTTTTACTTATCCAGAGGTCGCTCACTTCTCTGACCTCTCACGACCATAAAAATATATATGTATACGTTTACTAATTAAAGCACACTAGAACACGGTTTTAAATAATAAACGTTAGGACTGTATCTTTAAATTTAAATCACACACGATAAGCAGCGAACACTCTGGTCGCCATTCTTTTTCACACTCTCAAAGGAAAAAAAAAATAAACAAGTTGAATGTAGATTCTGCTATTGCATAATTCAGTTTCGCCTCCAATTAGAAAAAAAAAAAAAAAAAAAAACTAATTTCATTTTTACTATGACATTATTTTCACTAACTGAAGTCATCTGTCAGTAAAATCTCAATCTCAGTGTCCATAATGAGAAGAAATATTGAAATGTAGTATCGTCATGAGTAAAAATGCGATGTTTCAAATAGTGACGTCATTTCCTCTTCAAATGTTTTTTAAATGTTACTGTTATTAGTAATATGAAAAAGGCGTCCGTAATAATATTGTATTTGATTGATATTGTAATTTTATTATCGAGAATAGCTAAACTGAGTTGCCACCATTTTGCAGAAATATCGTAAAAAAGCATTTAAAATTAAAAATAAAATATAAAAATGGAAATTAATTAAAAAATAGCTAAAATGGGCACAACTACAAATAAATAGCTTTTATTTTAAAAAATAATTATCAAAATCAGTTGAGTAGAAAGTTCAGAGCTGATGACACGACATTTTTAGCTTGTCTGAAAGAAATAGCATCGGAGGCTAAAAAAAAACATTTTTTTCTCTACTCAGTTCATTTCTCATTTCAACCAAAGGGAGTTCACGACGCCCTCTTACGGGACTTATAAATTCTGAAATTTCAACAATAATTTCAACAATAAGCATCATCAGCAGAAGTGCATGGGTCGTTAGGATTTAGAATCATCATCTGACCTTCTTCCTTTTCCTGTTGATCTAGACTTGATCCAGTGGATAAATATTTAACATTAATCAAATGTTTAATCATGGGAAACATTGTTGGTGCGACAAAACATAATAGAGTAAAAGGAAAAGTGCTAATTTATCACTAATCGAATGTTATTTACTAAGTCGTACTGTTCTTTTCTTTTTCTTTGACACATCATCATTAGCTGAAGTGGATGGTGCATGCATTAGTAGGTGTTTTCAACAAGATTGTATCTATAATCGGGTCTTCATCTTTTTTGTCATCATGCTGATGATTTGGGTGTAGCATTTAAACAGTCACCATGGCAGATGTTACAGATGATGTACAATTCATGGCAGATTCCTGCATCCACACTTAAATCCACACCCAGTGGTGCATTTGCAGAAAATGGTATTTAATACAGCCTCAGCTGCGATTGAAACTTTAGTTGTTATGGGAATAAGATGATTCTGCCTTTAATTCTGTCTTCTGTGTTTTAAAGCATCAATTTTGTCATTAAAATTTAACTAATTAATATTGCTAAATACATACATAACGCTTAATATATATAACGCTTTTTTAAAATGCTTAGTATATTTTACGAAAGTATAGAAAAAAAAGTGTTATATTAATTGGTTTTGAAACTACAAAGCTTTTGTCATTTTCCAGCTGCTCAAATTGATCTCCTCCCTTAAGCTGCTTTCTGTTTTCATTTTTAGTTGCAATATAAAATATAAATTTTAATAGACATTGAGTAAATAAATTTGAAAATATTTTGCGGAAAATCCGTCAAGGTACCGGTCCAGTGACTGACAATTAACCAAGGTTTCACTGCGCATACATGTAATTTGTAGAGAATTTTATGTTTTTTAATTCATGTTGGAGCATTTTTTTTACTTAAAAACCCTCAGTTTCTGAGATATTTTCAAAATTCTAAAAAAGAGGGGACGGATTATTTTTGCCCTTCCTCCCCCGCTCACTTCCTATTCATGAGGACTTTTTACCTGGTCATTAGTAGCCATCGATGAACAAATATTCCAAATTTGATCTCTGTAGCATTTATTATGTCAAACTTTCCTAATATGATTAGATGAAAATGGTCAAGGTTCCGTGAATGACGGATAACCGAGGTTCCACTCCATATACATGCCATTTGTAGAAAAATTTATGCTCTTTAGCTTAAGATGGAGAAATTTTTTTATAAAAACCCATAATGTTTGAGATATTTTCAAAAACCTAAAAAAAGGGGGGACTAATTTTTTCCCTCCCCATAGGTGCCAACCTGATATCAGTTATCCGTAATACATGAGTTAATTTAAACCTAGTTTAATGAATTTTGAACCAGAATTAGTTCAAAGAAATGAAATTAAATAATTTCAACCTAGAAGCCTGAAATTAAATAAATAGAAGTCTTTAAAATAAATTTTCTGGTATAAAATGAGTTTAACAGGGATTAAATAAATCCAGGTATTACGGAAGATTAGTTAAAAGTTGGCAGCTATGCCTCCCTTCCCCTGCTCACTTCCTATCAATAGGGACTTTTTACCTAGTCATCAGTAGCTATCAAGGAACAACTGTACCAATTTTTATCTCTGAAGCATTAATTATGGCAAACTGCCCCAAAACAGGCTTTTTTGATTGGATTATAAAGTGTAACTTCAGGTTGTAGGAGGAAATACACCAAGGAAGAGGGAGGCTTTAGATCCATTCTAATCCTAACGCAATTGACACTCTTGCGTATAAACCCCTCACACAATTCTAATTATTTTACAGTTTGAATGGATGAACATTTATCATAAAATTAAAAGAATTATTTTTATATAAATAGCACTAATACAGACGGACGAAATAAAACATTATGCTAACTAACTATATGACAAATGTTAATTGAAATGTTTGCATGAATCAAAAGACATAATAAAAATTAAATCCAATTTTTTCTTTACTTCTTTTTTTTTTCACGACATAAACACTGATTCTCACCCCCCCCCCCCCTCTATTTTTCTTCTGAAATAATAAAAATGGATTCCGACCCCCTCCCCCCCCCCCTCATACACACACACATATTTTTAGCATTGATATGTTTATATCAGCATAGAGAAAAGCCCTGCTCATTTCATTTTCAACGCGTTGGCGAGGAGTTGCCGCTGAACGCCAAATGAAGAGGAAGCCGACAACAGGCGCATGCGCTGTCGAAGCTCTCCTTAAGAGCCCTCTCTACATTGAGCTTATACTCAAAAGCACTTCCGAACTTCCGATGTGTAATTTAGATTCATGCATGCACTACGAGGAGGACTTAATGCCGTACAGGCGCTCACTCGTTATTTAATTAAGTGATGACCGTGATGATCGTGTGCCCGACGATGACCGTATTAACATCTTATTATTATAAAAAACTTATACAACTAAAACATACTGGTGTGAATAGAATATTTAAAAAAATATTTTTTAAATAGAATTTAGCCCTTTTGCTGCATTTCTTTTAAAATAAAAGAAAGGTTTTAAACTTGCATATTTATTTTATTACATATTTCAAATCTGCATATACAGAGAAACTTCCATTTAATGCAATCATATCATTTAGACTCAAACACTCCGTTATGAAAAAAATTTGTTAAATAGAAATCAAATCAAATTCGTGAAATCTCTAAAATAAAATGCACATAAATTGGAAATATTATAAATGCGTATTTTATTTCGGATAAAGAGTTTATTTTATGCAATAGAGACATGACAAAAATGTATATTGTCTAAATATTGATAATAATAAACAGATGCAGACAATAAACTGAAGCGTAGCGTACCATTTCTCTTTTTCCTCAGTATTTCAAATCCTAACCTATAAAAAAGTCTGCAATATTACTTATAGTTCAAGAGCTGACACCACAAAAACCTAGGGTATTGATCACAAGGGAAAAAAAATCTTTACTTTATGGGAGAGTAGTAATAGGGAATCTAATGATCCAATGTCCGCTTCCGCTGGAAGTGAAGTGGTGCATAAGCCAAAAATTAATACCACGTGGTTGACTCGTAAGCTTATCATTGTGTTTGTCCAACAATTATATATATATATATATACTGAGGTGACAAAAGTCATGTGACAATAATATGCAAATATACAGATGGCAGTAGTGTCTCTTACAAATTGTATAAATGGTCAGTGCCTGTGAGAAGGTTGATTTGTGATTGTGGCCACACGACGAGAAATAACGGATTTCGAACGCGGTATGCTTGTTGGATTTAGACGCATGGAACATTCCATCTCGGAAATCGTTACGGAATTAACATTCCAAGATCCATAATGTCAAAAGTGTGCGAAGAATACCTAAATTCAGGCATAAACTCCAATCATGGGCAACGCAGTGGTCGACCGTCGGCACTTAATGACCGCGACCAGCGAGGTCTGTGTTGACTTGTCAGTGTGAACAGACAAGCAACACTGCGTGAAATATAACCGTAGGAATGAATATGTAACGTCCGACGGGTATGTTAATTTAAACAACTCGGCAAAACTTGGCTTTATTGGGCTAAAGCAGCAGAATACCGACTCGGTGGCATTGCTCCAACCAACATCAACATCACCAACAGCGGCTCTCCTGGGCTCGTGACAATATATGTTTGACCGTAGACACCTGGAAAAAAGTGACTTGGTCAGATAAGTTACCATTTCAATTGGTAAGAGCTGATGGAATAGCACGAATGTGGCGAAGACCGCGTGAAGCCATGGACCGAAGTTGTCAATAAGGCACTGTTGAAGCTGGTGATGGCTCCATAATGGTGTGGATTGTGTTTACATGAAATGCACTGTGTTCGCTAGTCAAACTGAACCGATCGTTGAAGGTAAATTATTATGTTCAGCTATTGGGAAACCATTTGCAACCATTGAGGACATCATGTTACCCAAACAACGATGGAATTCTCTAGGCTGACAATGCACCAAGTCACCGAGCCACAAGTGTGTGCGATTGGTTTGAAGAGCTTGCTGGACAATTCCAGCGGATGATTTGGCCACCTAGGTCGACGCTCCACTCAGCACTGATCACCTGGCCTTCAATCGCCGTCAGCGCCACCTATTGTTTGATATGCGAATTAAAATAAAAAATTACGGTAAAAAAACTCCTGACATTATATATAACCCTTCTGCAAAAATTTTCTAAATAGCTGTCCCCGTTTGCAAGTTATTGAATTTTAAAATTCATCAGTCATTTTTGGGACACCCGGTATATATATATATATATATATATATATAATGAATTATTTTAGATGATATTTATCTTATGGTGCAAAGTTAACCTGAATGGCTGGGTAACTCAAAAGCAGGCTAAAAATTTCATTCTTTATTGTTTTTATCGTTATTATTCCTAACTTTTGATAGTTATAGAATAATTTAGATTCATTTCTTTTCTTTTATGCCCCTAATTACAACAATATTGTTAAAATAAGAGTGTGCCACACTCTTATTTTAACAATACGGGAGAAAATACGGGTCAAAGTCACCCTGAATGACTGTAACTAAAAGTTTTGTGATTTTTAAAAAGTTAGTCATTAATATATCAATGAATATTTGATAATCATTAGTTTAATTATAAAATAATTTCAGAAAATAGATGACAATGTGCTCAAATTTTAGAAAATTTTGACTTGAATTTTTTTTCAATATTTGGTTTTGACTTACATAGTTTAACACTTTGTATTACAGAAACGAATTAATACGTTTTAATTACATCGCTACTCCACTTTTTGCTCCTTTTGTAATTATCAGTGGCGTAGCTAAGGAAGGGGGCAAGGGGGGCGTCCGCCCCGGGCGCCGAGGCCTAGGGGCGCCAAATTGAGACAAATTGTTATATATCTATATTGGGGTGGGGGCGCAAAATTTCTTGCTGGCCCCGGGCGCCATAGGATAGGCCAAAATATAGCTACGCCACTGGTAACTATATTCCTGCCATAACGAGTGCTATAAAAAAGCTGGAAATTTAATCATATAAAGAGGGCGGAGCATTATCTCGAGTTTGTGTTACTTTGAGTGTAAAATATATTATATGCCTAACCTCAAATCGCTGGTTTCGCGAAATTTTTCGTTATTTTATTTTTATTTTAAATTAAAGTTCAGATAGTTAGGATTTTAAAAAATGCTTACTTTTGATCCAGTCATTCAGCGATAATTAAAAGCAAAGTTATTAAGTATAATATTATTATGTTAGAAGCAAACTTTGTTTTTGACTTGCATAGTTTAACACTTTATACTCCAGAAGCAAATTAATAGGTTTTAATTACATTGCTACTCCACTTTTTGCTCCTTTTGTACCTATATTCCTGCCATCACGAGTGCTATAAACTTTTATTTGTAAAACTGGAAATTTAATCATATAAAGAGGGCGGAGCATTGTTTCGAGCTTGTGTTATGCGCTTACCCTCAAATCGCTGTTTTGGTGAAATTTTTCGATTTTTTATTATTATTATTTCAAACTAAAGTTCAGATATTTAGAATTCCAAAAATGCTTACTTTTGCTTCCGTGATTATTGAAAGCAAAGTTATAGCCAAAAATATAAACAGGATATGAATTTTTTGAAACCGTAAATGACCGTTTTAAAAGCCACAGAAAGGTAAACAATACATTTTAATTCACAAATATATAAAGATCTACAAAATATAGTGGCTTTTAAAATTCTAAATTTTATAAACTTAAAAAAAAAAAAATATATATCCAAATCTTAATTTATGTTTTCTGGAAAACTGAGTTTTTCATTGTGTACTTTTATGAGAAACATACTTTCTTAAAAAGTTTTTAATCTATTGAAATAAAATTTTGTAACACAGTTCTGTCGATCTATTTGCATGTTATAAAGCAAAATGTAATTTGTAACATAAAATATATAACATGAAATTTTAAAAGTTCATTGATTTACTTAAAAGCACTATAGATATCCTATAACCATGTATATCATACTAGGAATAAAAAATGAGACAACTCTTATTATTATTTTATTTAAAAATACTTAAAATTACGTAAATCTATAAATAAATATAAATATCTATAATATACATAACATTATATTGTATATGAGGATCCCAGAAGCCAAGGGGTATAAGTGACAAAATTGAAAAAATTGAGTTAAGTGCACAGGCTATCTGGAAATAAGTCTGTTTATTTGTAGGCAGAAAGTTATGAATGATTTTTTTAATTTTGTACTGCGTTTTAGGGGTCAGTTACTTAACCTCTTTCCCGAAACTGTGAAACGCGTGGAGGCCAAGGGGTATAAGTGAAGTTGTATCTGTTAACGTCTATATAGCAGAAGCGAGACCAACGACATACAAGGCCATTTGCTTTTCTATACATAAAATAAATGCATTTTAACTGTTAACAAGTAAGAAAAATCATGCGTTAAGCTTAGATTATGAAAAACTTTCCAACACTTCCTGAAATCTCCTTGAACACTTCGCTATTTAGGGTGGGCCATTTTCACCATTCGCTTACACTTCAGAATTTTATTTTTATTTTTCAAACTTAATAATTTCTTTTAAAAATGGAGACAGGTGTTAAAGTAAATGTTTAAGGTACATGCAAAAAAAAAAAAAAAAAAAAAAAAAAAAAAAAAAAAAAAAAAAATTGTTTGTGCATTTTTCCCTATGATATAATATGTAAATGCTATTTAAAATTGGCTTGTAAGGCAAATTTTCAAGTTCGTTACCATTCAAAGTTACTGAAAATACTCAGCTTTAAATGTATTAAATTTTCTAATATCAACTTTCTTTAAAGTGATATATGTCCCTAAATTTCAAAACAGGATATTTATCAATAATACTTAAATTAAAATGAGATGAGAGACAGTTTTAGCCACGAGATTTTGATCACATAGAAATTATACAACAATTTTTTTTCTAATAATTACAATATATATTAATGTAAATTATTAAATTTTAAGGAAATTGCATATTTGTTTCTTGCAAGGAAGGTCTCCATACTGGGCATACCCAGATATTTTTGAAAAAAATACTAATTAAACTACTCATGTATGTAATAAAGGATCAGTCAAAATTAGCGGCGGAAGTACAGTAAAAAATGTGTAAATAAATAATATGCTTTCGAATTTTTGGCGTGAAAAGACGAAAGCGTCACACGATTTGGCGAGAAGCACTTTTGCTCTCCAAAAGCAAACGATTTTAATGCAATTGAAAACTGTCGGATGTTTAGAATGCGTGTAAATGGTATTTAATGAAATTTCAGTATAAGCAATGAGAGAGTTTAATGTTATATATGTGTGTACATGTATATTATTGTTTCTTGAAGTAGTTTTTTAATTTATCACTGGAAAAAATGTTTTCATATTAAGAAAAATAAATTCATATTGAGAAAAATTATTTTCCTACATTTAAGCGTATTCAAAAATAAAAGCCTGATGTTTCCATAGCAACGAAATCGAGTCGATAAAGCTCAGTTGGACTTAAATATTGAAACAATCTTATAGTTAATTTAAATTATGAATTTCGTTTTAAATCGCAAATTTTGATGGTTAAATTTGAATATAAATATCGATATAACCAAATTATACTTAAAACAAACCAAAACTGACAAAACTGAAATTATTTAAATAAAATTTATCCAAACAAGTTCGACATAAAACTTTTTTTTCCTTTTAAAATGTATTTGGCATAAAGAAGCATTTTTTGAAGTTGCATTCCATCGCTAACCGATGATAAATCGCCAAACAATGAAATTTTCATTATTTTTTTACGAACATTCTGCCGGGGTTCCGCCGAAATTTTTTTTATAAACGTATATATCCTCATAAGAAGAACATTCTGTAATTTTTTCAGATTTTTCGGAGTATGTCCGTATGGAGACCTTCCTTGTTAGTTCAATAAGAAATATAAGTAGAATGGTGAAAAAAATGATAATAATTAAAACACCGTGAGGTAACAGATTTGACATTTCGTCACCTGGGAATAATAAGGTTCTATCTGTGTTTGTGAAAAAATTTACTTACCGATATAGAAAGGCTCTACTTGTATCTATGAAGGCATTTCTGGATTACAATAATGTCATATTATGATTGTAAGGTTATATGTAAAGTATACATAACATCATTTTGATGCAGAAATTCCTTCATAGATGCAAATAGAACCTACAGTGGAGCATCGTTTATACGACGCCAAAGGGGCTACTGAAAAACGTCGTATAAACGATAACGACGTATAATCGATTTTCACTTCCAAAACTAGAATTAATTTTGTTTTCACTTAATTTTAATGTTTAACGTGATGATTTGCATGAATTTGTAAATTAAACACACCAGAATAAACAAATAACAAAAAAAAAAAAAAAAAAAAAAATACAGGGATGGAGAATTAGTAAGCAATTTAAATATGCGTAACTGTATTTATGTTTCACCGAAAGGTTCCTCATTTGCAGTACATAATTCTCTTTCCATTTAAAGTCAAAGATCAAAAACCCCGCTTGGCCAACCAACTAAAAGTCGTCAATACTGATAACAGTTAGAAGAATAGTCTACTTGCAACTTTGTCTATTTGCAGGTCGGGAAAGCTGACCATCCCCGAAAAAATAATGACCTTTCCCAGTGTAATATGTTACACTTAAGCTGAATTTCAGACTAATCGAACACCAGCCCACATTTTTATAATGTGGAGTGCATTTAAACACACTCTTTGGTGTCATTCATAGTTGCCAACATCCGCTCGTTCGTAAAATACACAAGAAAAATAAGCAAAAATAAACCTTTACAAAATCGAAAAATCGACGTATAAACGATTTTGGGCGTCGTATAAAAGATATATTTTTACATTAAGATGAATAGGAATGAATCGGGACCACATTAAAACGTCGTATAAATGTAAACGTCGTATAAGTGATCGTCGTATAAACGATGCTTTACTGTACCTATATCGACAAGTCAATTTTTTTCAAAAACACGGGTAGAACTTTATTATTCTCAGGGGACGATTTGGTAACGGACTTGACACTATGTTAAAAATGGCCGGGATAATATAGTGTTACTGTCCATAGCCAAATATGTACTCTAATATTTTTAAACAGCCCTATGCTTTATTTATCGGTTGATATATACTGTATAATCGGAAATTTTAGTTTACAAGAAAACGCATAACAGTTTGAAATTTCTCTTTCAGCAGTTTATACTAATAGATGGAAACATACTTGTATACTTTCGTTCATCCTGTAATATACCTTGAACCTTTATTATACGCCAGTATTTAGCTAAAATTTAGTTGAAACTAAAACACTCTTAAGACTACTGAAATCACATTTCCAGAAATTATCATCCATAGATGACCATGTATGAAATTTTGTGCGTGACCCTTTATATTATTTTATCTATTTTACAAGCATTTCTTAGTAAGCTGAATGCAGTTCAGAATGGAAATGCATGACTTATTTAAAAGCAATCTTTAAGTAAATTGCGCTCATGTTCAGTAAACTTTACGAGATCATTTGCGTAGTCCTGTATATGAACTATAGCATTTATACATGCCATATAATATGTATAAATTTAGTTAAACTTAAAAGCGCAAATCATAATTAAAAAGGCATTTCGTCCATCAATCAATCATCATTGATAATATGCAATACTTCGGATATAATATACTATTTGAAATCTTTTTGTGTTCCTGTAAATACTGAGTACTGCGTATTATGCGCGAAATAACTTAAATTAAGCCTCAGCGATGAATAGCAATTTTTATTATTCATGAAAATTGTAATATAATTAAAATATATCGCAACAATTCTCTCTTTATCATTAGGTAATGTAAATTATCGCTGTTTTCGCGAAATTTTTTGTTATTTTATTATCATTTTAACACTAGAACCGCCATTAGGGGTCAAAATGACCCCTGGCAAGTTGATAATAGTCGATTCGAGCCAGAATTTTCTTCATAAGATATGTTAAATGTAAGTAGCAGAAAAACAGATTAATTAAATAAGTTAAATAGTTTAAAATTAAAATTCTGGTGAATAACACTTTATATAAAACTTGAGTAAAATATCCAGCTGTTTTAGTGTTAAATTAAAGTTCAGATAGTTAGGATTCCAAATATGCTTACTTTTGATTCAGCGATAATTAAAAGCAAAGTTATTTAATATAATATTATTTAGTTAAAAGCAATCTTTGTTTTACTTACATAGTTTAACACTTTATACTCCAGAAGCGAATTGATACGTTTTAATTACATCGCTATTCCACTTTTTGTTCCTTTTGTACCTATATTCCTGCCATCACGAGTGTTATAAACTTTTATTTGTAAAGCTGGAAATTTAATCATATAAAGAGGGCGGAGCATTGTCTCGAGCTTGCGTTACTTTGGGCGTAAAATATGTTAAGTAATGCACTTACCTTCAAATCGCTGTTTTGGTGAAATTTTTCGATTTTTTAAAAATAATTATTTTGGATTAAAGTTCAGATAGTTAGAATTCCAAAAATGCTTAATTTTGCTTCCGCGATAATTGAAAGCAAAGTTATAACCAAAAATATAGACAGGAAATGAATTTTTTGAAACCGTAAATGACCGTTTTAAAAGCCACAGAAAGGTAAACGATACATTTTAATTCACAAATACAGGGTGTTTCTAAATTCATGGTCCAAACTTTAAGGGGTGATAGTACACATCAAGACAAACAATATTTAAATAGGAAACCAAGGGTCCCAAAGTCTTCCGAAGGAGATAGGCGCCATTAAAGTTTAAGGTCCAAAAATTCAAATGATTATGAAAAACAGAAAAATTGGTCGATTCGTTTGCGGTTTTCACTAAAATTATTCTTTATGTCAGTATTGTCTTGAAAATAAATTATAAAGATAAATTTCAAAAAATGACGATAGAGGGCGCTTTAGACTTTAGAGTAACGAACAACTATTTTTTACCGTTATTTTTTGCATCTCATTAAATGTTTCGTAAGCTTAGACTTAAACTTAAATTTTGAGCTCAAAATCTGAATAGTTGGAAGCAGTTAAGTAGCACAAACTTAACTGTGTTCAGAGGGTTTTAAATTCAAATGATTATAAAAAACGGAAAAATTGGTCAATTGATTTGCTGTTTTCACTAAAACTATTCTTTATGTCGGTATTTTATTAAAAATGAATTATAAAGATAAATTTCAAAAAATGCCGATAGAGGGCGCTTTAGATTTTGGAGTAACGTACAACTATATTTTACCGTTATTTTTCGCATCTCATAAAATTTTCTTAAAAGCTTAGACATAAACTTAAATTTTGAGATGAAAATCTGAATCGTTGGGAGTGGTTAAGTAGAGCAAACTGAACTGTGTTCAATGGGGGTGGGGAGGTTCAAATTTCAAATTATTTTAAAAAACGGAAAAATTGATCGATTCGTCTGCCGTTTTCGCTAAAACTATTCTTTATGCCAATATTTCCTTGAAAATAAATTTTAAAGATTAATTTAAAAAAATACCAATAGAGGGCGCCTTAAACTTTAGAGTAACCAACAACTATTTTTAAGCGTTATTTTTTGTATCTAATTAAATGCTTGCAAATGCTTAGATTTAAATTTTGAGCTCAAATTCTAAATCGATGGAGGGGTTAAGAAGCGGAAACTGAACAGTGTTCAGGAGTTAAAATGTTACCCTCCCCACCCCTAGAACACATTTCGAATTTCCGCACTTAATTACTCAAAACGATGCAGATTTTGAGCTCAAAGTTTAAGTTTGAACTTTTACAAGCATTTAATTAGATATAAAAAAATAACGGTTAAAAATAGTTGTTGGTTACTCCAAAGTTTAAGGCGCCCTCTAACGGTATTTTTTAAAATTAATCTTTAAAATTTATTTTCAAGGAAATATTGACATAAAGAATAGTTTTAGCGAAAACGGCAAACGAATCGAACAATTTTTCCTTTTTTTTATAATCATTTGAAATTTGAACCTTTCCACCCCCATTGAACACAGTTCAGTTTGCGCTACTTAACCACTCCCAACGATTCAGATTTTCATCTCGAAATTTAAGTTTATGTCTAAGCTTCTAAAAAAAATTTATGAGATGCGAAAAATAATGGTAAAATATAGTTGTACGTTACTCCAAAGTCTAAAGCGCCCTCTACCGGCATTTTTTGAAATTTATCTTTATAATTCATTTTCAATAAAATACCGACATAAAGAATAGATTTAGTGAAAACCGCAAATCAATCGACCAATTTTTCCGTTTTTTATAATCATTTGAATTAAAAACCCTCTGAACACAGTTAAGTTTGTGCTACTTAACTGCTTCCAACTATTCAGATTTTGAGCTCAAAATTTAAGTTTAAGTCTAAGCTTACGAAACCTTTAATGAGATGCAAAAAATAAGGGTAAAAAATAGTTGTTTGTTACTCTAAAGTCTAAAGCGCCCTCTATCGTCATTTTTTGAAATTTATCTTTATAATTTATTTTCAAGACAATACTGACATAAAGAATAATTTTAGTGAAAACCGCAAACGAATCGACCAATTTTTCTGTTTTTCATAATCATTTGAATTTTTGGATCCTAAACTTTAATGGCGCCTATCTCCTTCGGAAGACTTTGGGACCCTTGGTTTCCTATTTAAATATTGTTTGTCTTGATGTGTACTATCACCCCTTAAAGTTTGGACCATGAATTTAGAAACACCCTGTATATAAACATCTACAAGATATGGTGACTTTTAAAATTCTTAATTTTATAAACATTTTTTTTAAAGCTACATCCAAATCTTAATTTATGTTTTCTGGAAAACTGAGTTTTTCATTGTGTACTTTTATGAGAAACATACTTTCTTAAAAAAATTTTAATCTGTTGAAATGAATTTTTGTAACACAATTCTGTCTATCTATTGGTATGTTATAAAGCAAAATGTAATTTGTAACATAAAACATATAACGTGAAACTTTAAAAGTTCATTGTTTTACTTAAAAGGCATTATATATATCCTATAACCATGTATATTACACTAGGAATAAAAAATAAGACAACTCTTATTATTATTTTATCATGGTATAATATGTTTAAGAAATAGAAAGTGCAAACAACTTTCTAAAATTTCTGGCGAACCAGTTGAAATACGGCAGTGAAATTTTTTTAAAAAGATAGAACTCGACGAGACAAATAAAATGATAGCATTCAAAAAATTACTGCAGCTTACAATAGTTTTTTATTTAATTTTAAATGAAAAAATGAAGGCAAAAAATTCAACTAAGTCTAGCTAACGTTTCCGTGGATGGATTAACTCCGTTTTTGGTTTATTTTAATCCTCATGGTAAAACTTAAAACAGTTTTTTTCTTTTTTTCATCTTTGTATGTTTGACGGTTGCTGAGAAAATCGAATTTTTGTCTAAAATTCCCAGCTGAACATAGTATTTTTTCTTATATTTCTTTCTTCTTGTAGTTGTTGCACGTAAGTTAAATGAACATAAAAATTGCTATGTATGTAACATAAATAAATAGATTAGATAAATCACGTGAAAAAAATACTTATTTGTTGTTATTTTCATGTATCATATTCACTATCTCCCTTAAATTTATGCTAAGCATTGTAATATGATTCTTTATTCATAATTTTATTTACTTGCGCATCTTACTAAATTTGAATGTTCACATAACGAAATCAACAAATTTAAGCGATCAGGGCAACATTTAAGGGAAGAAAGTGTTCATTATTTCTTTTCTGTTGGTGCGTTTGGCGCCGAAAGACCATTTAGCAGATTTTTTTTAAGAAACGTAAAAGTATGGTTGTAAATTTTTATAAACATATATTTGAGCCTTTGTAACGTAAGGGAAGGACGTACCGGTAATATATCCGGTTTGGCGCGACACAAGAGCGGTGCACTCCCAGATGATTCGGACGTGAGAATGTGTCAGCTTTTTTTTAAGGTACGTTAGATGATTCTAGTCTAGATCAATTTTTACTAATGTTATGAGGGTCAGATTAATATTCATCCATTTACCAAAGCTTGGTGCTATTCTAACTTCAAAAAGGGAGGATATAAGGCCAAAATATATAAATAGCTCTGAAAAAAAACCTAAAAAAAAGTGCGGCACAAATGTCATAAAAAAACCGCATTGGCGCGTTTTTTTTTTTTTTTTTTTTTTTTTTTCTGCCGCCAGTTTGACGAAAATATCGTTTTAGAATATCAGTTACATATATATTTTTAAAGAGGGAATAACAATAAATAAAAAAAAGTTTATTTAATAACTATAGAACAAAACAATTTATATAATTTAAAAAAGAAATAAAAGTAAATAAACAGTTTATGGTCCTACTTGGTTACCCCGTCGACCAAAAAAACTATCGCCAAATGACAATATTAAATGCCAATAATGGTTGACCGTGAATGTCACATTCAATGATGTTTGTCACGAAATGCATGTCTAAAACGTCATCAAGTGATTTTTATTTCGACTTTTTATTTGTATTTTTATTAATGTTTTACTAATTTATTTGTGCTTTCGTTATTTAAGATAAAAATTATGTAAATAAGCAAAATTTGGCTATTAGTTTAGCGATTTGTATAATTTGGCGAAATTGGTCGACGGGATACTAAGTAGTACGCAATTTATTAATAAATAAACAACAACATCCGCGTTAACAAAATAACGACACTGGCACCAGTTAAATACCTCGATGATACGTATATGACATTAGCAGAAATCACGCCAACGTGGTGCGTATATGATACATGTGCCTAAAATGCGTACATGGTTTATTTACATTACATACGATGCTACTTGATTATCAGGTCGACCAATTTCATCAATTTATAGAAATCGCCAAACTATTCGCCAATTTACTCAAAAGGAAAAATTTTGCCATTCTAAAATTTTAAGTTTAGAAAATTAATGAATTTAGGTTTAAAAAAATCACTAACGAAAGGGATTATTTTAATGATGACGTTCACTTATGACATACAGATGTACCAAATATAAAATTTGATTTATTTAGATGATTTCGAATAAAATAATACTAATAAAAGTTTTCATAATTTAATCCGGAATTTATTAAATCAAACCATAAAGAGATATTTTTAAGATATCGCATATGTGAATAACATTAAAGTATTTTAAATGTATTAATAGAATTTATTAAGGGACATAAAACATATCAATGTTAGCGGAAGTTTGTAAGGAGTTATATGCTTTTTATTTAGTCAAAAAATGTAGGTGGATATAACCATAAAATAACATTAATAAAATATATTATATTTTTCTCACTTAATATCAAGAGCTATTCGTTTATTGGCAGAAAATTTATTTTAAATAACAAAAGAACAAATAAATTAGTAAAACATTAATAAAAATATAAATAAATCATCGAATTTAAAATCATTTGATCACTTAACAAACAAGCGTAGCGGGTTTAATGTCAAGTAAATGTAACATTTATGTTCATCCATTATTGGCATATAATCTTACAGTTTGTCTATCTTTTTTTTGTCGAAGGGATAATTAAGTAGTATCTTAAATACATTGTTATCGCACGAGAAAAAAATGCTTGTGTATATGAAATAGTAAATAGGTTGCCAAAATATACGTTGCCAAACTTCTTTTCCCGCCAAGAACTTTTCGTTATGTACAACTATTGAAAAAGTACCTTTATTTATTTACTTATAGTATTTTTAATAAAATGAAAGAAAAACGTGCAAGTTAAATGTATATGATATATGTATTTTTAACTTATGGGTTTTTTAATGAAAGTCATGTATTTTAAATATAAAGCTAGTGACAGCTTTATATTTAAAATGAAATTATGGCGAAGGAAACCTATTTGACGATTGTTTCGGGTAGCTAAAATAAAAGTAGCAAAATAGCCGCCGGGGCATATAAAAACAAAACAATCAGACCTGAGCTGTTGATGACAGTCACAAGACTTATTCTGGTATTTACCGGGTGTCCCAAAAATGACTGATGGATTTTAAAATTCAATAACTTGCAAACGGTGACAGCTATTTAAAAATTTTTTTACAGGAGGGTTATGTATAATGGCAGGAGTTTTTTTACCGTAATTTTTTATTTTAGTTCGAATTTCAAGCAATAGGTGGCGCTGACGGCGACTAAAGGCCAAGTGATCAGTGCTGAGTGAAGCGTCGACCGAATTTTTGGGACACCCGGTATTGTACTATAGCAAAATTTGCAGCATCTCTGGTGTTAAACTAGGACTCACGAGGTAAGGCATTCTGCTCCGCAGCGGGTAGAGAGCTCAAATCCCGTTGGATGTAAGTTCATTTTGTTTAGAAATGCTTTTGTGTTTAATTATTATTCTTTTGGGAATATTCTTATGTTAATAGTTATTCAATTTCTAGAATTTTTCTAGTTGTGAATGTTTCATTCGAGAAAGTACCTTGAATGTATTTAATTGGTATGGCTTTCAATTCTTTTAATAAAGCTGTGAACACACTGTACTTTTTTCGTTCGACTCTATGGTTTATTTTTCATATCATGCATTTTATATGGCAATGCAATGACTTTTTTTAATTATTCTAATGTATCAAAATTTTATGCTGATGTTATCATTTTATGAATTTTGACTGCAGCAATTATTTTTCTTTTTAAGATATTAGAAAATCTTCAGTTTTTATCAAAAAAAGTAAATGCCTAGTATTAAAAAATGCTCTGATGAGCACCAAAAATGGTTAATATGTTTTTAAGTATGAAAAAGGATTTGACAAGTGCTTCTGTTAATTATTGAGCATGAGGAAGGACAAGGGATCCCTTCTTGGCTACAGCTCACTTCAATGCCAACTTTGAAAAAATCATATTTGCGCTTTTTCCAAATAAAAGATATTTGCGGTACTTCAGTAGAACTTTCCACGTGCTTTAGATGTTAACCAGGGGTGTAGTCGTAAAATAACTGAGGATATATGGTCTAAGCAAAGGGATACCCTAGAATGTGTATACTATAGCTTTCTTGAGAAACAGAGGGTATATGGTGTTCTATTAAAAAGTTCAGAAGATATACGGCGTATAGCCTCCACTACATCCCTGATGTTAACAGCACTGTTCACTCTGCACTATACTACAAATCAATTTTCTGTGCAATTATACTCTGCGGGCATGTTTGGTGGCAGTGTATGAATGTGATACCTACAGGAACTAGGTTTTTGGCGCTATGTCTCCTTCGCTTACATTTATGTCTAATTAATCTGCATCTTTACTGGTTACGTCTTTACACTACACATTTTTGTAGTAACTGCGGCTGATTTGTTTTCATAGAAAAAGTGCAAATATGATTTTTTCAAAGTTGGCATTGAAGTGAACTGTTGCCAAGAAGGGATCGATTGTCCTTCCTCATGCTCAATAATTAACAGAAGCACTTCTCAAATCCTTTTTCATAATTAAAAACATATTAACCATTTTTGGTGCTCATCAGAGCATTTTTTAATACTAGTTTAAACATACTTAAAATTATATAAATCTATAAATAAGTATATATATATATATATATATATATATATATATATATATATATATATATATATATATATATATAATATATATACATACTATATTATATATGTAACAATAATTACAAATGCTACTAAAGTAATCTTTCCACACCATAAACTGAAATGAGATTAATGCAGTATAATTATTCACTGCTACCTTTCTAATGTCTTTTCGTCTTCACTGGTTTATCAATGCGGATAGTAGTAGTTAGCAGCCATGTATTTATGTATGTATATGTATTCAGTACTTTAAAGATTTTTTGGACATTTTCGTTTTTGGCCGAAAATAGGAAGATTACCGGAATTCGGTTTTCGTTTCGTTTTCGGTCGATCCTTACAAAAATACCCAAGAAAAAAAAAATTAAAATATAAAATAAAGAAAGGAAAAGCCAGTCCTTTATATTATTGAAGATACATGTATGCAAAAATTACATCTTTAGCGAAAGATTCTCTCTCTAATTAAGATAAGAAGGTTTTATGTTTTATTCATTTATGTAATTTTTTATTAGGATGAGCGAAGCGAATCCTCTACTAGGCCACTCAAGTTACACTTTGTCGTACACTTTATAAAAAATCTATTCTGTATTTTGACTTGAAATTAAACATAAGAATAAATTATGATATGTAGATTTGCAGAATGTTATTTTTTTTACAGAATAACCTTTAAAAAATATTATTTTAATAATTAATTTATTCTACATGTTTTTCTATTATGGATGCATTTTTGCAAATAAAAAATTGAACGCGTATCTTTTTATTTTCAGAATGAAAATAAACCATGGGGTTAGTAATTATAGATAGAATCATGATTAATTAATTAAATAAAATATATTTTCATTATTCCTCCAAAATCGCTTGCAAATAAAAAATTGAACCCGTATCTTTTTATTTTAAGAAAGAAAATAAACTATGGGGTTAGTAATTATAGATAGAATCATGATTAATATATTAAATAAAATATATTTTCATTATTCTGCCAAAATTATTTACGCAGTTTATACTTGCGGATTTTAAAAGAATTACATTATGATTTATTGATTTAGGTATTTACTTTGGTAAAGTGGCAACAAAAAGAATCGTAAACAAGTAAAACTAATTCGTATATTTGGTATTTAAAATGAATATTTTGTTAAATTTGGTAAGTTTCTTAAGTCTGGTATTCGAAATGAAAGATTAAAAAATAATTTAAGAATATTTTAATTGATTGAAGAATAATTTAATTCAACCAAATTAAATATATATTAACTATGTTTATAAATAATTTCTGGAAGGTATTAGTAATTTAAAAATGTCGTGAAAAAGAACACTTATTTGCCAGACGAACGCCGTTACTGGCCATTGGAAAATGTAAATACATCTTTAAAACTTTTAGTTAAAAATTAAAAAAATATATTTTGTAAAATTCTGCTTCGAAAATATTTGTATTTATACCAGCCTTATATCAGAAATAAAAAATTCCGAGGAAATTCTTAGTTATTTGGCTGAGTTTACATTTCTAAAATTTAAATGTGCCAAAACATGAGATAACGTTTTTGCTTAATAAAGATGCAAAAATAATATAAAAAAGTAATGTTCCTTTCAAATATTTATCTTATGAAATAATGCTTCGCGAATCCAAACAAAGCACGGCTTTTGCTAGTTACATGTTAATTGTCATATGACGGCTACTTGGTAGTTACGAACGGATGGTTCGAATTTCTTAAAAAAAAAATGAAGAAAGATGTCTAAAAAACAAACTTGATAATATTTTGATTTTAATTTAGGTAAGTAATGTTTGATTATGTTAATTTCCGGGTGATTTCCAAGATGCCAAGGAATGAGAATCGGAAGGAAGGGAAATGATAATTTTAGAGGATTTTATTGAAAACGTTGCTAGGATTTCTGGGAAGGTTTCAGTGTGCAGTATGTATGAGTTCCAGTGGATTCTGATTGATATTTAAATACCGATTTAGAAAAAAAAAATAGAATTTGAGCTCCGGTGCAAAATATGCACAGATTCCTACACAAAAATGTTTCTTTCAGTACTTTTTAACCATGGAACTATCAACAAAGCCGAATTCACATATCCTAAAACTACTGAAGTTGAAACTGTAACCACTATTGCAGTGGTTGATAAAAGGCAGGGTAATCTTTCATCAATAAACTTGAAAAGAAATTTTCTCCATTTTTAAAAGCTTATTTAATGCAATATTTCAGTCATAAATTATGCCGGAAATATACACTCATTTTTACTGGTGGGAGTTTACTACTGCAGTAATCAGATCCTGTGTTTCCGTCATCTTGTGACATTCTAGACAAAAACCTTCTGTCATTGTTAGTGATAAGATTATAATACCTGGGCAAAGTGCCATTGGTAAAAAAAAATGGAAAATTTTTACAATGTTTGTGAGACAAATTTTACATGAATAAGGCGCTTACATGAGACGAAATTCTCTATTCGAATTTATTTGTGGAAGGTAATTCCGATGGTTACCAATAACTAATCCATTTTTTTTTTTTTTTTTTAATCGGCCGTCATCTTGTTACGTTACAACCTCCTCAGTTATGTTTCAGTCGCAACCGATAGACAATATACTGTATGTCTCTCCTCTTTATACATAATTCTATTATTCTGACAAGTTAAGTATAAATTCCGCTTCGTGGTGTTAGTGAGCAACTTTGTTACTATAGTGGACACTACAAAACGAGTGCGGCAATTACAACATCGCTGTATAATACCGCTCTATTCAATTTCATCATAAACGTAAAAAATAAAGACAAAATAAATATTAAATGTATATTTTATTCTTGTTTGAATTTTTCTTCTGCTATCTTTGGCTTAAATGCTGGTTTAAAAAATACACCGCCATCCAAAATTTCTGAAAAAAAAAAAAAAGAAAACAGACAGATTTCCTTCTTTTCTAATTCTTTTTTCTGTTTTCACAAGAAATTGTTGGATTCGTAAAAACTTTCGCTTTTTAGCTCACAGGCTATCATAGCCTGAGAGCTTATGTGCCCGTCCGTTCTGTATGTACGTTCGTGCGTAACGCGATAACTCATGATAAAACTATCCGATTCACTTGAAATTTTGTATGTAGGTATATCCTGACAAGGCGCTTCCCTGATTAGTTTTTGGAGTTTATTCGATATGTATAAGAGGGGGAACGGGGGCTGAAGCCCCTCCCCTTAGTTGATATAAATGGGATTTTCATGCAGAATTAAGTTTTCGTTCAAAATTTAGATTAGGATCATTCTGATGAGGCGATTCCGTGACTGTTATTAGGTATTCATTGAATAAGTATAAATAGGGGGAACAGGGGTTCTAATGCCACCCCCCCTTAATTTATGTAAATGGGTTTTTCAAGCAGAATTTTCAGATTTCCTTCAAATCTCTGAATAGTTTTGGAAGTTTAATGGTTAAGTATAAAAGAGGGGGATAACTCCTTTTAAATTATATAAATGCTAAATGGGTTTTTATTAAGATTTATCTCATTTGCTCTGAATTTTGGATATAGATTTTTTATATGATAAAGCATGTCTTTGTTAGTATAGGAGGTTCAATGATTAAGTATAAAAAAAAGAGGAAAGGGGAAAGCTGTTTCCCCTTCTTAATTTTTTTTTCGAACGGAATTAACCCTTGAAAATATAAGGCTTTAATGTACAATTAGTATTTGTAGCCTGTGAGCTCAATGACATCAGTTTAACTGGGCAGTATTCTTTATTTATTTTTAATTTGCATTTTAGAACCTCCAGAACACGATTTCATAATTTTTTAAAAATATCTGTCTGTGAATCTCTCTGTATGTTACAAAAAACAACAACAACAGCAAAAAAAAAAAAAAAAAAAAAAAAAAAAAAAAAAACCTTTTGCTTGCTGAGTAGAGCAGAGGTCTGTACGCTGACACAAAAGTGGCGGCTGCTGAAGCCGGATTTTTTCGATATGTGTACGATTCCTCGAATTTTTGTACCAATAATTTTTTTAAGTGTATTCCGCTATTTTTTTATGAGATTAAACAAGCCAAAGATATCTTTTATAAAATACTAACACTTAAACTTAGGGGAATGTACATGCATTAAAAAAAAGTCTGCCTTCGACAGTCGCCATTTTTGTGTCAGCCCTTAGGACTAGTATTCAAGGGTCGCAGCATCCCTACAATTTTCGCATCTTTCTTCCAGTATTTTAAATCCAAAACCTTCATGTAAGATTCCTTTAACACCTACAATGAAATTTTACGATAAATACTACTGTCGTTTTGAAATTGTGATAGGAAAGTGCGAAAATTTTAGGGACACTGCGACCCCTGCAGTATTCAAGAGGCGGGCGATGGCAGGACACATTATTTGCTTCAGTTTTTCTCAATCTTTCTTGATTGAAGGCACACTAAGAATATCTGGAATTATTTGCGACACACCTCGATATATAAAATGTACTTTTCCCCAGAAAACTTGGGTGCTGTGATCAGGGCCGTAGTTAGAAGTGATCTATAGGGGGGGGGGGGGGCTCATAATTTTTTTTCTCTTTCTCTGACACAGAAAGATAAATAAGTGCATATTTACACTGTAGGTACAGTAGAACCCCGCTAATTCGGACGCCGTTAATCCGGATCGATTTGGTCAATTTTTATTTCAAGTTTGAGAAGAGATTTAGCAAATTTCCATAGCATTAACTTGTTTCATCTTCGTATTCTGAATAAAAAAAAAACTTTTTCTAAAATCTTTTTGGAAGAATACCTTAAGCTTTCTTATTTAAACTCTCACATAAACTACACCCAATGAAATACTTATGGTCAAGCGGATGCGTGACCGTACGGTTCGCAAAAAGGTATAGAAAAATGGCACAGCAAAAAATTACAAATTTTTTTATTAAAAATGTAAACATTTTTACTGTCTGTAAATAACCAATAAGTTAAACATAAAGGTGATTTTCTGTAAGTATGTTTTATTTCATTTCATTTTTTTCGAATAATCCGGATTTTCGATAATCCGGATTGGGTCTGGTCCCAATTAATCCGAATTATCGGGGTTTTACTGTACTATGTTTCTCATTAAACTGTTGTCATAACTTCATTTTATACTAAGAACGATATATGATGATGAACATTTTGAGCGTATAACTGGTGCAAAATTAACATCATGTTAGCTTCATAGGATGAGGGAGTGTTAAATTGCTTATTTTAGATACAATTTAGTAATTCTGCAAAACTGTAAAAGGATCTCAAAACTAAATTAGATTTTTGAGCAGAATTTCATTTGCATTTTTGGAACAGAAATTCATTTAGTGACCTTGGAATCTTTTCCAGGGGGGGGGGGGGGGCTCAAAATATTTTAGGGGGGGCTGAGCCGCCCATAGCGCCCCCTTAACTACGGCCCTGGTCGTGAGGGACGAGCAGGGCAAACGTTTCCACCAAGGCATTAAACTTTTTTGAAGACAGACACAAACGTTTTTAGGACAAAAGTATGTTAGGGGACTTCTGTTGATCTATTTTTAGAGAAACAGTTCAAAAAAATCATAATAATAATAAAAAAAAGTAAAATCAATCATTTTTTATTTTTTATTTCTATATTTCATGTTATTATTATTTTAAGTATTTAATATATATTTTTTAAACTAAACGTGACAGATTTTTACAACAATTTTCGCGCATTCAGTGCACTAGAATCTATGAAAAAACTAGTCGTTGGGGGCCACCGTAATACTTACCCATCATAGATATATGAAAATAAAACATATGAAAGCTATTTATACAATACATTGCAATTCATAAACAAAATTTAAATATTGTTAATATACATAGTAATGCTATATTAAAGAACTGCTGATGTACCAATTTCGACAAATTATATAAAACGCTAAACTACTCAAGTAGCACCGAACTGCATACAAGAAACATCCTTATAACTCCAAAATTAATAATTCTATCAACTAACAATTAATTGCATCGGATTAAGCGTCTCATTTCCAATTAAAATATACCCCTGAATTGAAATTTGAATGAAATACAGGGTCATGAAAAATCGAAGAATGTGGAAAACAGGATTACAAATATCTCGGCAACTAATAAGCCGATCGACTTCGTTCTATATGCAAAATGTGTGTTATTTATTGCCTTTTACGTTCATTCCTTAGAACAAAAAAATTCGAAAATTTTTATATACCTTTCATCAGAACGAATTTTTCGAGAGTCCGAAAAAAATAGTTCCGATTAATCGAGGTTGCTGATATTAAATAGGCTTCGTCCCATTCTTACATACTAACTTCATACAAAATTTCAAGTCTCTATCTCAATTTTTTCGGGAGATAGAGCGTTTACAGACAGACAGACAGACAGACGGACGGCAAAAAATTTTTTCTAAAAATATGTTTTTCGGAATCTCCACTATCTAAAACGTGTAAATCCGTCAAAAAAAAATTTTCGATTTTCAAAACGATTGCAAGACTTATCCTATACTACGTATGATGGGTAAGTAATATACATTTCGGCGAGAGTATATAAAAAACGTAAACCAGTGCTAGTAACCATTAAAAATGTAGAGGGGGATAATTAAATTACTTGAAAATAAAAGTCCTTTCTTTGTATAGCGTGTAGAGTACCACATGAAAGATTTGTAATACCAAATTAAAAATACATTTAATTTTAAGTATTATAATTTTAGAGATATCGTAGAAAATCTAATGCAAAAATATATCCTCCCTTCCTAATTCCGAATTTACTGAAACTAAAAATTATGAAAAAATTAAGGATTAAGTCAATTAAAATTTAAGTTAATTAGAAGTTAATTTAAATCTGACAGGAAAATTATATCGATTACACAAGTGACATAGAAAACAGGTGTTTTCCGTTATACACAAATTTATTTCGATGCGTGGGTGTTCAACAAAGAAGCTGAGAAGCGCTGGATTTGCAGAAGCATAGAAGTTTGACAATGGTTTTCAAGAAAAAAAAAAAAAGTCGGTAATTAGCCGAGATATTAACCCCTATAGACACGGGCGGTGTACTCTTTGTGCCATCGTTTCTTAAAGCCTAGATAACAACTTTCAATGATATATTTGTGCAGGGTTCGATTTAAGCGGTATCGCATCGCAATTTGCAATTCAAATTTAACTAAAATGTGATCCAAGAAATGCATTAAATCGCAATCATTGCGATGCATATTTCCCACACTCTTTGTTATGTCATGTACACTTAAAATTTACACGGCATACGTTGTGTTTTCACTCTCCCCAAGTATTTATTTACAATGGAAGTACAGCGAGACGCCATTGCTGGGCGCAGTTTTCCTAGTATACACATAATTTGTTCCCGCCCCTAACGCTGTGATTGATTACTGAATCACTGTTACTCGCTAATCACGGCGTTTGCTCATAGAAGTTTGACGTGCGTGTTGTAGTGGTTCTAAAATGAACACTCACTGTTACAATCCTTTTACTTTATATTGCTTAAAAAAAAAAAAAAATAAATAAATAAATAAAAAAAAATGTAAATTTTCAAGATTTAAAAGTTACGTTAGCTATTATTTACTTGCTATACAAAAGTGTCTAACTGCTATTCAAAACTGACTTTGTATAGCAGTTACTGCTATGCAACTTTCTTTTTCTAAATCGACCCCTGTATTTGTGTAATGTAATACCCAGTTATTAATTCATATATTTACTGTATATATGTTCAGGCCCAAAGAGAGAATAAGTCAACCAGTAAATAAACAGATAAAATGTGTTTACCTGTATGTTTAAAGAAAGAACAAACTATTCCAAATACAAAATATTTATTTAATTTACAAAAATCCAATGAAATAATTTAAAATACAACATATAGAATTTGAACGTTAGAAATAGAACAAGTAATATAATAATTCTTCATAAAAATGCAAACATTTTAGATACATACATAACTAAAACAGTCATAAAACACTGCATAAGTAAAGTCCACTTTGAAACAACAATTGCTTTCAAATTTTTTGATATATGCAGTATTGTACATGTAATAAATGACTACAAACAAACTGAATAAATATTTCTTAAAAAATGACAAGATATCATTCTAAAGCGCAACCCAATAATACACTTGAACAACAATGAATAACAATTAAGAATTATCTTTCAAAATGAATATGACAACAATTATAACTTATTATTGCTCATTACAACGGGTTAAGTAGTTTTCTGCTGATATAACTCAGGAATATGACACATTTTATATCACAGAATACACATCTGGGAGCTAAGAACTATTTAAGAAATTTTTTATTAAAAAAAATCTGAAATAGTAAAGAGGATTAACATAATTGGGACTTAATAGGTACTTTAGAAAATTTTCATTAAAAGAATGATCTAAAATACGAAATACGATTAACATATTCGGGAACTACTAGGTACTTAAAATTTTTTTGATTTAAAAAAAATCTAAAATAGTAAAGACAATGAGAGTCAATAGATACTTAAAAAAAATTTTAATAAAAAAATCTAAAGTAATAAAAACGGTAATATATTTGGGAATTAATGGTACTTAATTTTATTATTATTATTTTTATTAAAAGAATGATCTAAATTCTAAAATATTAAAGCCGATTAACACACTCGGAAACTACCAAATAAATAAATTAAAAAAATAAAAATAATAACTCCTAAAAATAGTAAAGACAATTAACATATTTGAGAGCTAATAAGTACTTAAGAAATTTATAATAAGAAAAGTCTAAAGAACTAAAGACGTATATTTGGGAGTTGATAGATACTTGAGTTAAAAGATATTTAAATATTCTTTGATTAAAACGAATGATCTAAAACTGAAGACTATTAATATGTTCAAGAACTTCTGAATACTTGTAGTAAAGACGATGAACTTATATTTGGGCGTTAATAACTATTCAAATTTATGATTAAAAAATTAATCTTACAACTTTTAAAAATGTAATTACTTTTTCTTAAATTTTACAATTACTATTGAAGCATTACCATATTTTATAATCAATGTATCCATAAAAAATGTAAGCATAAAAAGATTTTATATGATCTATTTTTGAATTTTTTCCTGCATTATAACTGCGGCAATGTATAGAAATATATTACTGCATGTACATGTACACAGATCATGTACATTATCATTATGTAAATCATACATTATCTTACAATATGTGATCTTTACATAGCGCCCAGATATTTAGTGATGTATCAAAGTATAATAATGCACATATATATCACACCAAAATTACATAAATCGTTAAATACAAAATAATAACAAAATATACAATACAACAATGCAATATACAGCTATGTACAACAACCTTTAAGACTGCATAAGATGTCATGAGCTTGGGTCCAGCCCATTTAAGATTTGTTATGAATTCAGTTTATGTGGCAACATAAGGCACTACATGCAGCTTTATTAACACTCAACATTAAATGTTGAGAAAAAATATATATTTTTATCATTGAGCATATGATATGGAAAACAGAACTAACACTTAGCTAATTAAAAAAGATTTCTAACTACTATGTGTAACTGATTCTATTATTGAAGTAGAAAATACATTACGTTAGAGGAAATTTTTTTGGATCTATATGTAAATTACATTAAACAAAAATTATTTTAATTTTTTTAAATATCTGCAAATGTTTTCTGGTGTACCAAAGAGTTATTAACAAAATACTGAAACATTCAAAATATAATATAACCCATTATACATGTATATATATATAATTGTACACAATTAATTATTTACAAAGTATATTTCAGAAGCTGCGTATAATCACCAGCCTTACAAGAACCAATCCACTGTAACTGTTATAAGGCAACTTTTTTTAATGGTCAAGTAATATGATCAAAATTGCAAAAACTTTTCTGCAATAAAGTTTAATGAAATGTATCTTTAGTTCTGGTAATATTAATGTATCAATTTAATTTCAATAGATTTTGCTTTACAATCTTAATATTTTAAAAGTATAAAAATATAGTTATGATTTTTTAAAGTAAAATTATTTATAAGAAAAATAAATATATATTTTTTAATTGAAATAAATAATAAAAATAAATATTTACAAATTAAATTCCAGCCCATAGAGCTTGATGAATTTTGATAATTTTCTTTTGCTTTTGAAAATTCTGATCTAGTCTTAAAGTTGAATTTTTCTGAACTATTAATAATAAAAGCTTAGATTTTCTTCTTTTTTTTTAAATGAAAGAATTATATAACGGTTTATATTTCTTTTCATTTATCAAATATTATTATTAAAAAGTAGCCCCGCGATATATCGCTCCTCGTTACATCGTTCATTCAAATATAACGTTCATTTTCCTATTTTCTGAAAACTAAAATAAGTTCAACCTTAAAAGTTCTTTATTAATTACTTGTACCAACGTAATTGTTATTAAAATTGTTACCTATCTCTTTTGCCAATAAATAAGTGTAATAAAGAGGTTGTGTTAAATGTTTCTTTACATAAAATTGTTTCCAAAAAAAAAAAAAAAAAAAAAAAAAAAAAAAAATGGGGGGTGGAGGGAGAAATGAAGCTTGTCACAAAATAACACTCAAAAACTTGTTCATGTGTTATGTCGTTATATAAGAACATGGCTTAAAAAAAATATCAGCTTTAATAATTATTTTGCAAATTTATTAATAATTCTCTTTTACTATTGATTTAAATACAAACAATTTTAAGAAAAACTCTTTTACTTTTAAAATGCTACTTATGTTGTTTTGCCTATTAATGTATATATTCCAACAACCAGAGGATGGCTATTGAAAAAATATCTACTGGCCAGTGGTTACTAGTACCACATTAAAAAAAAAAAAATACTTAATGATGTTGGGTCAGTGTGATTACAAATTTCTTTCATTAATGTTAAACATATAAACATGGAATAATGCATTTTTATTTTTTAAAAGCTTTTTACCCCCCCCCCCCCCCAGAAAAAAAAATCTAAATTCGATTAAATACTTGAAGGGCGCTGGTATGTAATATATCCCACTCAATTTTAATTCACATTTATCACATTGACGCTAGAATTTTAAAATTCAAATAAATTTGTTTGCAACACTGGTGTCAATCAATCATTTCAGCGTTAAAACAGAAGTACACTTTGCCTAGCTTTTAAATAGGTCACTATTTTTTTTTTCTTGTTATGCGCGATCTAACAAGGGACTATTATTTTTACACAACAGAAAATAGCTTCATGGTTCACTACAAATCACAACTGTGCGCTTAAAAAACGCTTCAGATGTACAGGTTAAAACAAAAAAAAAAAAAAAAAAAAAAAAAAAAAAAAAATTTGTTATGCCAACAAAGAGGTAATAAAAACAACAACTGTCGAGGTAACAAAAACAACAACTGTCGTAATCACGAACTTTCGGATCAATATACAGTCGACTCTTGTTAATTCGAAATCGGATAATTCGAATCATCGCTTAATTCGAACTACAGATGAAGTCCCGAAATTTTCAATGATAGAATAACGTTAAAAATTTTCATTAATTCGAACTCATTTTCTCTTGACTTCGTTTAATTCGAACTAACTAGAATTCCGATTTTTCATTTCTTTCTCATGGATTTCAGACCATTTGAATAACTTTCTTTCTTTGATTTTTGTGAGAATTGTTCCGAACGAGTATACCTATAATCCAATACATTTGATATCCACTTTCTTAGTATCCAGTCTGTCCATCAGTGACGCTTTAAATTTTTCTTCCATTGAGATTGTTTCTAATCTTTCAATTAGTTTATGTATTTATACATTCTAATTTAATATTAAGTCATATTCTAATGCTAACAGACGAAATAAATTAAAAAAGACACTATAACACCAATTCCTTTGTAATAGCACTATATTAAGCATACTTTCATTTCATATTTTCCATAATTCGAACTTCGGATAATTCGGACATTTCTTGTGGTCCCGACGAGTTCGAATTACCGAGAGCCGACTGTATATATATATAAACAAGAGATTATTTACAAATGATTATTTTTTTTTTTTGTCTTGATGATTTGGTCTAGTTTTTTGCTTGAGCTCCTCTGCCTTTGTGTTTCTTGTAGCCGTGGGAATAGACGTAGGTGATGTAGTCTCTGCGAGCTTCCATCTTCTGGCTCCATTCGCTGTTGTCGAATGGCGGCAGTTCTCCTTCGTATTCTGCGGGTAAGATGCTCGGAGAAAAGTATTTGTGGAGCTTCTTCACATTCTTTCCGTGGAAGTGGAACTGTAAGAGAATGCATGTGTTACTATTTTGTACAGTTATGATTTTGTTGCTAATGCAGTAAAACCTCCAAATAACGGACACCTCGGGAGCATGGAAAATGTCCGCTATTCGGAGGTGTCCGCTATTGGGAAAAAACACTCGGAGATTCAAAAATTGCTAAGAAATGCTTAATGCTTCAATAATTGACTTTTATATGTACTAAAATTCTAATATATGATTAATCAGAAATTAAAATATTTTTTTAAGCAATAAAATTGAAATAAAATGGTACATACCTTTATACACTGTTTATTACATTCTTACATTTTTTTAAAAGTTTCCATTTGAATTTAAAGATTACATACAATTTTTTATCAATGTGAAGTTTTAACCCTGTCAATAGTTCTGATGTTTCTGAATCATCTTAAAGAAAGAAAAAAAAAATTGTAACTGCTCACTGTATTTTGCCACTTCTTAAAAACATAAAATCTCAAATCATCCGGAAATAAGTGTGGAGAGGCACTGTGATGCTCCGGGAGACAATGTCCCTCCGGACCATCCCCTGAATTTAATACTGGACGTGGGAGGGAAGATTTTTCCCGGCCCGCTCTCTACATTTATCTGTGATCACAAAATTTTGACTCCTTACCCTGACAAATTTAGAGAACTTTTACTTTCTTTTTCTTCGTTAAAAAACAATTTCTAATACTTTATCGCCAAAATTAGTGTCCGCTATTCGGAATGTCCGTTATTCAGAGGTTAAACATACAAAAATTTAGATTTTGGGAGTGGGAATCGGAAAACTGTCCGTTAAATAGAGGTGTCCGCTATTCGGGAGTGTCCGTTACGGAGGTTTTACAGTATAACAAGTTGGAAATTGCACTTGAAGCGTAGCAAATGAGGTGCGTTCGTAGGATAACGAAGTTTTAAAAATATCGCTCTCAAATATCAATCTCATAAAATTGTAAACAGTTAATTGCAATTAAAATGTCGCCAAACAACGTTCTCCCTATACCATTATGTAATGGAATACTTTTGTGTGGCCTTGTAAAACATTAACTCATTAACAAATGTTCTTTGCACCACAAGTTATGCAAAATGTATATTATACTATGTACTTTATGCATGCATATCAATTTTATTATGTTCGAATGAGTGTGACATCATTAAAATGCACTTGAAACATTTTTCCCTATTGACCTTAATGTAACGGAATACGGAATACTTTTGATTGCCCCTGTAACTGAACTATGCATCCGATTTTGATAAAATTTGAAATAACTCAACAAAATTATGTAATAATTATGTATTTTAAATTTCAAACGATTAAAATTGCATTTGAAACTTTTCCCCCCATTGACCGTAATGTAATGGAATACTTTTGATTGTCCCTGGAATTGATCTATGCATCCGATTTTCATAAAATTTGAAATGACGCGACAAAATTATGTAATAATTATATATTTTAAATTTCAAAGATTCGATTGGGTAGTTTTTCCGTTGTTATATGCGGACGGACGGACTGAACGACAACTATAGGTGCTACGTATTTACATAATTACGAACGCACCTAAAAAGGGGGGAAAAAAAAAAACATGAGGCTGTGGCGAATTATACGATCCTCCTTGTTCGAAAGTTATGCACTTATTGGGAGATCTGGATTTAATCATTTAACACAATGTAATGTCAAGTGAATATGACATTTACGATAAGCCATTATTGGCATTTAATCTTATAGTTTGGCGATAGTTTTTTGGTCGACGGGAAATCAAGTAGCACTGGATTGCGTAAAAGACACATCTTTATAACTCCAAAAATAATAATTATATTAGCAAATAGTTTACTGCGTCGGATTAAGCATCTCATTTCCAATTAAAATATATATTTGCATTGAAATTTGAATTAAATACAGGGTTATAAAAAATCGAAGCGTGCGGAAAATAGGATTACAAATATCTCGGCAGCTAACTATCCGATCAACTTCATTCTTTGTACAAATTTTATGGTTTTTTTTTTTTTTAACCCTTGTTTTTTACATTTAATATTCAATCCTTTGAATAAAAAAAATCGAAAAGACACACAGACTGATGGACGGCGCATTTTTTTTTTTTTTCTAAAAATATGTTTTAAGGAATTTCCAGAATCTAAAACGTGTGAATCCGTCCAAAAAAAAAAAAAAATTTTTTTTTCGATTTTCAAAACGATTGCAAGACAACCTATTATTCGTATGATGAGTAAGTAAAAAATAGAAAACTTTAAGAAGGAATATATTTTTTAAATTCTCAATGCACACACTGGTGGGATATAGTATAACTTAGAAGAAAAAAAAAGAAAGAAAGAAAGAAAAAGAAAAGAAAAGAAACTGCTACTCACTCTTTCTCTGAGCTTCTTCGTTAGTAGCTGCTTCAGTACAGCCCAGATGTACGAGAAAAGATGACCTTCGTTGACCATATGAACGGCTCTGAATCTTCCGGGGAAGCAGTTCTGGAACAGAAAATATTGAAGAAAATTCAATAAATAGAAAAAAATAATTACATTAAATGGTAATTAATAATAATTAATTAATAATAAACAATAATTTTGAAAAAAATATGTAAAAACGGATAAAAAAGGGCTGAAACAGCAAAAAGTATAAGAACAAAAATTAAAGAAAACTTTTTCTACTGAGAAAAAGTAATGTCTTTTGAAAATAATAAAAAAAAGTCTAAAATTCTATTTAAATTTGAATTCTTTAATGAAATATACAATCGTTTATAGGAAAGGAGTTGAGGAGCGCCGGAGGTACCATCGTCACAGAAGTGTAAAAGGATTGTTGATTTTCGAAAAACAAAATGTCGGTAATTAGCCGAGATAGTAACCCTTAAAAACACTGACAGTTTGAACATTCATAAAGACTCTATGCACCATCATTTTTTACAGCCTAGATAACATCTTTTAATGTTACATTTGTGTAACGCAATTCCTAATTAAAACTTTTGTTGTTGTTATTGTGTTTATGACGGCCAATTATCAAGACCTGGGAGTTGGACGCTAAGGTGGGAAAGTACACTCCGTGGCAGTGGCGTAGCTAAGGGGGGGGCAAGGGGGGCGTCCGCCCCGGGCGCTGAGGCCTAGGGGCGCCAAATTGAGAGAAAATGTTATATATCTATATTGGGGTGGGGGCGCAAAATTTCTTGCTGGCCCCGGGCGCCAAAAAACATAGCTACGCCACTGCTCCGTGGGAGTCTTTTCAAGGGAACCTAATTCGTATTTACGCAAGGAAATTCAAGGTCCGAGGAAAACCATGGAAAACTCCGAACGATTAAGCCGACAGTCACGATTGGGTTTGAACCCAGCACTTGCTGTCTACCAGTTTCGAGGACAGAACCTGGTGGGGCCTCCTAATTACTAATTCATATATTTTTTGTACTGAGCTCTCTGAGCTCCATTCAGACTAATAACAGATATAAAACTCGCATTTGACCAGTTATTTATTTTTAATGATAATAAAAATATTTGATGTACCAAGAGACAAAAGGTGATTCATACACGAAAATATGATTAAATACAGATAATTGATTTTTCGAACACGATGAAGGTGAAAGACCTTTAAAAAATATCAGAGTTAATGACCTTAACAAACGAGGAAAAAAAAAAAAAAAAAAAAAAAGATGAGCATCGGAAAGGACAACGACATATTTATAACTGATGAGATAATCTCAACGAAAAACTTTCACTCTCTGTTCTGTTCTGATGCTGTTGCTGTCTGATGAGAATCTGTTTCGGAAAAGATGTTTGTCTAAGATAAACGCGATGCTTTATTTTGGTGTATCTATCTGACACTTTCAATTGCCCTGTCTGGTCTTTCACCAGATAGCGCTAACACTCTCCCTTTCATTGTATATCAAAGTATCAAAATCTTTAGCACTTAAGGGTGTATTTCGATTCAAACTGCTTATTTTCCGATTTATTTTTAAATTCATTTTTGCTCTCATATGCATCAAACTGGTAAATTGTCTTATTTAGAAAGTACACAAGGTGCCGTGACTGTCGATTCTTTGTAAAGTACAGAAAACATCGCAAAAAAAAGATATCAAAAACGGCCTTTTGAACATATTTTTCCGAAGCAGGAGATTTGGGAACGAAAAAAAGGGTCATACTGAGAAGATAATTGTTCATAAATCAATTTCTAATAAATTGAGCGTAAAATGACATCACAAGGGAAATTATACGTCTCTTCAAAAATCTCCTCAGCAAATTTCATGTTTCTACTTTTAAAAATGTGTCTGAAATTGTATCGGAAAATTTCGAGCTGTTGAAGGTGGAAAAGCGTTTTTTCGAATACACCCTTAAGGTCTAGGCAGATAGCACTAACTTCTTGCGCTATCTTTGATCTTTCGTGTCGGCGCTTTTGTTCTCTTAGTGCACTGAATCCGAACTTCAAGAGAGAAATCCAGCGCGAACTCAGTTGACAGCTTTACGACTGTAGATGTGGGGAGATAAAAGTTCCCCTTCCTTTGTAAATTAGGGAGGGTCAGCCTACAAAAATCATTTAAAGAGATTTTACCCTTGTTTCGTTTGGACAACAACGATTGATTGATTGCTCCTTTAGTGTAATAAAAACTAGTGCTGTTCGCTCCGAGCCTTAAGAAATTATAAAGGTGCGGACAGACATAACCACTACTTGCGGTCGTAAGTCAGAGTGTTTTATGTTCGCGAGTGGCGTGTTTTATGTATAATTACTTTTCCATGGCAAAGTAGGAAAACTTCAATCTAACTGCAGAACAGGAAATCTTTCCTTCATATAGGGTTGAGTTTCTTATCTCCTGAACCATTGGAATCTCCCCTTTTCCTATTGTCAATAAACCGGAGAAGAGAGGAGAAGAAATAATTTCCTAGAATTCATTTCAGTTGAACAAAATTAACGTGTGCCCGGAACCTTATGTTTCTCTTAATCTTTTATCTATCGACGGTACTTATTATAAGTACCATTAAAATAACTTGTTATAAAATTCTTTTAATACGTCAGTTAGTTGTAATACTGTTTAGAATGAGTTACAGATTACTTTATCTTGTTCCAAAAGCATTATTGGTTACACGAAACAAAAATATTTTAAAAAGGGTGAATTCTTTTGCCTTTGCATCTTTTCAGCTTTCTTGGCACTGAGGGAGGGGGGATTTTTCAATGCGGAAATATTTCTATATTTATACATTATATTTGTACATTTTGTAATTCTACAAAATACTAAGAAAATAATTAAAAATAAAACATTTTGAGTGGGGTTATAAAAATTGCACAAAATCCCTGTAAATTCAAATTAATCCTAAATCTTCCAATCCTTCTAAAATCCTTCAAATATTTATTAAATGATTATGTAAACCTTTTAATTTAGTTTAAACAATTTGCGTAAAATGCTTTAGAATGTAAAATTTTCATGAATTCATAATGTAGTAGATAAAGGATTAAGGGGAGTCTTCATTCACTTGAAAACTCCCGCTACGTAATGTTAAACCAATGGGCAGGTTAATTTCGAATTACTTCGAATTTATGAAGAAGAATAACCACTCATGCTGGGGCGAAAAATGCGTTTATCACGAGATCGATTTCGCTTATAACTCAGTAGATAATTTATTGATTTAAAAAAAAAAAAAAAAATGAAAAATTTAGTTCGATTTCAAATCGCTTCCATAGTCAGGCTTTCCAGTTTTATATTTTTCCGTTAAAAATTGAATTTATAAATGTGTCAAAACGTTTTGCGCTTGTTGAGCAGAGCAGTTGAGAACAGCCTTAAAAGATTCTTAGTTGTATTTTAAGAAAAATAGGAATATTTTTGTAGATTTTGGGTCCAGTCAAGTATTATGAATTTTTTTTTTTTTTTTTTTTTTTTTTTTTTTTTCACAAAGCGTTTTTTAAAAAAAAATATTATTATTATTTATTCGGTTTTTTTAGTTTTTGCATTGAGTTGGCCATACAGCTTTTGTTTGGGCCGGGCCGCATTTTCAGAAAGAATCACGTTTTGAGCACTTTACCGCCAGAACAACGATTGGCGCGGAGATGAAGTCAGTGCTACGCACCCTTTCTTGTTTGTGACGTCAAACGCCTAGCGAATAGTAACCCTTCCTTCTGCAAAGAGATCGCGCTTATTGTTCATTTGTTTTTCCGTAAATGTTATCAAGCAAATACTATAATATGAGAAAATGTTATTCACCGTTGTTTACGATTGAAACAGTTTAAAACAAAGAGCTTTTTCAGATTAAAATGCTTTAAATTTCACAAAACATCTAAACATAGGTTTTTTTTTTTCTCAATTCAAAAATATTTCCTTAACTCGCTATGTTTGAAGAAATTGAGAAGTTAATTAAAAACAGTAGTAAAGATTCTCTTGTAATAAATACAATTCTATTAATCATATGTTTTATGACACATTTGAACTTAGTTTATTTTGTGTTTGGCGATGCAGCTAGCTGAACGTTCCCGCTTTCGCCAACTCGCCAAGACTGGTGCTCAAAACGTGATTCTTTCTGAAAATGCGGCCGGGCCCGTGCAAACTTTTACTCATTAGTACGTATACTTTAAAGTTTACTGTGTACTACATAAATTATAACTGTTAATAAGGTACTCGTATATAAAAAGAATTCATTAACAAGTTCTATTATCCTAAGGAGTGAGTATTTACCTGTAAAGCTTCAGCAAACAGCCATAGATAAGTAGGTGAGACGTGAGGTACATGACTTAATGTGAAGCCGTTAAAGTCAACGATCACTTTGAAGCCAGCAATTTGGGTGGCAGGACTGAGGTTGGCGTGGAGCAGACCACTGGTCAGTGTGCGCATGATGTCAGCCAAACTGTTTGCTACTGGATCCCAGGTTGCTGCAAGAAATGAACGGGAGTTAAATTTCCAAAAGCTAAAAATAAATCTCTATGCAGTTACATTTATTTCTATACGTTTTTTATTCTTTTATAATTCTTCATTAGAATGAGGGAAACGAATCCTCTACTAGGCTACACAAATTACATTTTGCGACACACTTTACAATATATATATATATATATATATATATATATATATATATATATATATATTATTTATAATACATAATCTATAATACATAAAAATAAATTATTATCTATAGATTTGCACAATATTATTATTATTTTACAGAATACCTTTAAAACAGTTTATTAATTAGAGTACATGTAAAACAAATTAATTAAAGTTTATTATTTTAATTATTAAAGTTTATTATTGTACATTGCAAAGTTTATCATTGTAATCAAGGTTCGCACACTCATTATATTTTTTAAAGACTCTGGTACCAATAGTAATGATGAGAAATTTTATATTTAATTTTTAAGTAACCAAATTCGTAACCATAACCTTTATTTTCGAATTTTGCAATATTTTTCTACAGAGATTTTTCTATTTTGAAAATACTGTTAAAATTTAGTAGTAAAAATGTGCGAACCCTGGTAATTAATTTATTTTACATGTTTTACCCTTACAAACTCATTTTCTAAATAAAAAATGAAACATGTATATTTTCAAAAGGAAAAATAAATTATGGAGTTAGTAATTATAGATAGAATCATGATTCATTAAATAAATAAAGTATATTTTCATTATTCCGCCAAAATATCTCAAACGCTGTTTTTTAAATTTAATGAAGGAAAAAAATATTTTTGGACTTGATAGAAATAAAATATGATTTGTAGATTTTGACAATATTATTTTCTTATCGAATAATAAAAAAAAACATTTTTTATCATTTTGTTGAATATATTTTTTCATTATACGGATTCATTTTTGTAAACGATAATGAAACCTGCGCATTTCTTGCAGTAAATAAAAATCATTGAGGCAGTAAAAAGGAATAATAAAGTCATAAATGATTAAGTACGTGAAATAGTACGTTGCATCAAAATTTCTCATCTAAAAAAAATATTTAAATAAGGAAAGGAACCTACGTATCTGCATTTTGGGCAGACGAAACATTTTAAGGGTGTATTTCGATTCAAACTGCTTATTTTCCGATTTATTTTTGAATACATTTTTGCTCTCAAATGCACCAAACTTTCAAAATTTCTTATTTGAAAAGTACACAAGGTGCCGTGATTATCGATTCTTCGATAAATGCAGAAAATATTGCAATAAAAGCAATCAAAAACGGCATTTCGAACCGATTTTTCCGAAGCGAGAGATCTGTGGTCGAAAAAAAGGGTCATACTTATAAGGTAATTGTTTATAAATCAAATTCTAATGAATTGAGCATAAAAAGACATCATACGGCACCTCAAACGTACCTTCAAGAATCACCCCAGCAAGTTTGATGTTTCTAATTTTAAAAATGCGCCTGAAATTGTATTGGAAAATTTCGAGCTGTTGAAGGTGGAAAAGCGTTTTTTCGAATACACCCTTAAGTATTGGAAATAAGGGCAGAATTTATACTTCAAACCGTAAAAGAACATTAAACTTTCTTATATTAAAAATGTACGTTATTTGAGAGGAAAATACACATTTTAATAGAAAAATTTATTAAACTGGCGCATGCTTTGGTTAATTGATTTGTTTAAACTGATTGGACTTCGATTTGCAATTACGTTAATTATGAATGCCAATTAAACGATGGATAGAGGGTATTTCGCGCCAAAAATTGAGGTAAATGATGAATACAAAAGTAAATAGGATCTATCGGTAACCGGCATAAATTTTAGAAACTTACAAGTACGGATTATTAGAATAACACATCCTTCACTGTCTCTATATGGCAAAAATCCCACACTGTTCTCTTCCATGGTTCTTCTGACATCATCGAAGTCGAAGTTTAAGTAGAGTTCGTGATGCTTATGCATTACATTGTAGAATGTTTTCATGAGGTTGAAAGCTCGTTTGACGTCGAATTTCCTGGCCCGCAGGAAAGACAAAAGGAACAAGTCGTCGTCTTGCCAATGAAGATCGGCTTCATCTGAAAGTAGCAGAGAAATAAAATTAAATACAATTCAGGAAATTCAAATGCAAGGTCACAGTTCAGTATATTTTAACTTTCGCAGGATATATATAAATGAAATAAAATAAAAGTATTGGCATAGTTTTCGTGAATACTGCTCTCTACTAAGCATCCTTGTTTAAGTTCTAAATGTGGCCGGAAGATGGTACTGCGCTGTCTAAAACTGTTAGAATGCGTAAATATGTTTTGAAATTCACTCAATTTTTACTTTTTATTATATTTAGCTGGAACAAACAAACAACAGAAAAAAAAAATATTACGTTTTGAAAAGCAAGTTTATTTTGAATAATATTTCATTCCGAGATGTAGCGGCGCTATCTATCGGTGACATTTAGAATTAAAACAAGGAATTATAAAGAAATTTCAGATTTCACATATAGCTCTCCTGCAAAGTTGCTGAATAATTTCAATCTGAAAAATGTTAATAACGATCAACGGTGCACTTAATAAATCTTAAAACAGCCAATTTGTCTTAGGATAGCACTAATATTAAAATACTATATATAAATCTATGTGTAGACGAATGTCAAATTCATTTTAAATATTAATTAAAAGCATGAATACATATAATAATTCATAGATTTATTACTAAAATAGGTGTAAGAACAAGTAAAAGGCTTAGACATTAAAACCAATATACAGATATTAAAAATAAAAGAATATCCCGAATGCTTTCGACCAAATCTCGGTCATCATCAAGGGGTGAAGTGAAGGCTGATTTCTTCTGTATTCACTCCTTGATGATGATTAAACTTTGGCGCTCGGGACATGCTTTTATATTTAGCATCTGTACATTGCTTTTAATATCTTAAAGCCTTTTAATTGTGTTTACACCTATTTTAGTAATAAATCTATGAATCATTGTATGTATTCACATTTTTAATTAGTGCTAATACTATCGGATACCTTATATTTGCAACATACAAATAAATCTTACGTAATTTTAAAGAAATGCAATTTTAATATTTTTTAAAAACTTTTTTTTATTATTATTATTACCTTTCAGCATAGATCTGAGTAGCCTGAGGCTGTGAACTCTGGTTTCTTCGTCTTCGAAAAGTTCAGACTTCGCCCGCCTCCTCAAATCGTCTGGTATATAACTGAGTTCGTAAGGGAGTGCTTCCAGCTTCTCTGAGTGGCGTGGGAGTACTTCGGTAGGCATGATTGTGCAAGCAAATAATCAGAACTCTAGAGCTTCGTAAAGAGTCTATGAAAAGAAAGAAGAAAATACACATTGTTAGTACTTAAGAAATTTTTTTTAATTTATTTATAATTTTAAATCATTCAGTAGTTATTTCTAGAGAAAATGCATAAATCAAGCTCATTATATGTGAATGTATGTACAAAAGTTCAAGGCATTTTCTGATAGATAATAAACAAATTATTTGGTTAATGCTTGTATTACATTTTGCATCTAAATCTTTACCAATTTTCATCAGGCATTATTGTATTACATGTATTATATTTTACTGGCACTACGAAAAACTTATGTTCTTATAGAGTGAAAAAATAGCATTAAAAGTTAAAAAAAAAAAAAAAAAAAAAAAAAAAAAAAAAAAATATAATACAGCCACTTGCATTGATGGAATATTGCAAAACACAGATATATTTCTCCATAGTAATGAATGAGAATTGATATCCTCTTCTCTATCTGTGTCCACATATTTGCAGCCTCTATTTTTGTTTATCATAAAAACTAAATTGTTCGATTTTTTTTGGCATTTTGACTTCACTTTATAATAGCTAAACTTTTTTTTTTTTTTTCTTACTGAGTTTGCAAAATGTCTTCAATACAGTGTGGCCAAGAAAGTGAGAAAATTTCATAAGTATTTAACTTAAATCCTTTACAATAAAAATGTTTGAGGACTTGCATATCATTCACTTGTTTAAAGCCCTTAAATTTGTGATTGTGAGAATAGGTTAGTGATAAGAGGAGTTGTAATTTTAGATCCAAATTTGTGAACCTAAATTACTACTCTCCTAAAGTATCAATTTCAGAAAATTCCCTTTTTCTGTTAACTTGATGTCATTTCGTTTGTGAAAAATCTTTGAATGAATATTTGAAGCATTATTTCAGCTTCGTGTCTGAAGAAGGTATGGATTTAGATGCATAATAATGCCTGCATTGGTGCTTGAAAGAACTAATAAAATTTAGATTGCATGTTCATTAGTAAACAGGGAACTATGTACTTATGTTCAATTTCTTTATTAATGATTTTCAATAGCGTTGTACTCCATGGGTTGGAGCCAAGCACAATCAATGATAACATTGTGATTTAAAACGAATATATATACACGTAATGGATTCCAACTAAAAAATTACTTTGTTATACCAAACCATACCAGTATCCAGATAAATTGTAGTACATTAACAAATATTACGAATTACTTCATAAGTTATATAAAAGTACAATGAGTGAAGCACAAGCATGAATCTATTTGTATGCACCTACTCAGGTTATATATATATATATATATATATATATAATACCATTAAAAGTAGACAAGAATCACCAATGGATTTTATCAATAAAACAATAAACCAAAACGAAGAATTAAATTGAATTATAGTAAACAATATTAACCATTTGAAATTAACCATTGAATTTAATAACTTATAGCACATTGAACATGGAAGGAAAAAAGAATAATATGAATGCAAATGAAATTTGTAGAACCAAAGCAGAATCTTCAGGTCCCAAATACTTTGGAACTACAAATGGAGTGTGTGGTTTCATCTTCGTATTTGCCATGAAAAAGCAAAACAATACGAATTTGGGACTACCATCACACAAAAACCAAATTATTAAACAAGGAACAAAGATATTTTACAAAAAGGAGTTGAAAGTAAGTAAAAATAATAGTTATCCATACATACATATATATATATATATATATATTGATAGTTCAAAAATTGATAAAGAGACTGATAAATCTATTAAAAGATTGAATAATATAAACTAAGACAGACTTCAATATATTTAAAAAATTATTTATATACAAAAAATAAAAATACTAAAAATTATTTAAAAATACAAAATAACTGTTCTTGATTTGTTCCACTGTTTGTTATGCAATGAATATTTATTTGTACTGATGAGGCATTGCAAGTAGTTTTGGAAACGTTTAATTTTTTGTATTTTTAACCCGGGAGAACTCGCTATGAGAATTTCTCTCACGGTGCCCAATTCTTTTCTTTTACTTTACAGTCACTTAATATCAAATTTTTTGTTTGGCTTAGTACTTTTATTCAAAAAAGAGGTAAAGTAATCGAAATCACATTTTAAAATTTTATTAAAATGAAAAATAGTCTTAAAAAGGGTACGATGGAAATAGAAAATCTCATGAGCGAGTTCTCGAGGGTTAAATGTATTTTAGTATTTTTATTTTTTGTATATAAATTTTCTGATTGGTCCATGTTTAATGTCCAGAAATGGAATCTTCTGTTGCCACGTGACAAAAAAAGTATTAAAAACCACAAAAAATTAATAAATCAGAAATAAATTGAGATACATCTTTCAAACAAATTATACAAATTTCTTGAAATAAAAGTGCATCCCTGCTCCGTATATAACGCTGTAAAAATTGAGAATGTTCGATGTTTGAAATTTAAAAATTTTTAGTACCGAAAATTGCAAAATTGAAATTTCATTTAAAATTTGTTTATGATTAGTCCAGGAATATTAATGTTTAATCAATGGCTTACATAATATAGGACTCTTATTACGTAAGCCACATTTTGATTATCATAAAAGGTGATGTTATTATTATTTTTATATATATATAGAATTTATTCATGCGTCTAAAATTTAGTCTTTGAAAATATAATTTTACAGTTTTGAAACTACGTTACGTTGACGTACGTTACTTTCGAATATTTGTTGTTAATTTGTTAAACTACATTTTACATTTGAAAATGAGCGATGTTTAGAACTTTTAAAAATTTACAGTACCGAAAATTGTAAAACAAAAATTTCATTTAAAATTTGTTTATGTTTGGTCTAGGAATATTAATGTTTAATCCATGGCGTACATAATATATGTCCTCATATGTTTTAATATTATTAGCATTATTGTACGTGATATGTAAAAGATTGATAATTCAGCTGATGGAGGTGCATCGTTATATTTTATCCCTCGACAGCATTATTTTTCATAACATTTGAACGTAGTTATTTGCTCTTACACGCATGCGCGTTCTGTTCTTGATTGTGCATCGAATCGACCTAGTTTCAACTACGTTTTTCAAATCCTTATCTTCATTTTATTTATTTATTTTTTATTTATATATATATATATATATATTTCAAACCATGTTAGACAAACCAAACGATAGTTTTTCGTATCCTATCTGGTGACATTATTACCTCAAATTTTACAAACAATGGACTATCACTGTTTTTGCCTTTGAATTTTCATTTAGTTATATAAGTTATTATAAAAGAAATCCTTTGTAGAGCATTAAAAAGAGAACCTTTAAAGAATTTTGGTGTTTATTTATAATATTATTTAGATGTTATACATACATAATATTACAGTTATCCTATACAATAATTATTGCATAAAAGCAGCATGATTAATTAACAAGTTGGAAATTGCACGTCAAGCATAGCAGATGAAGTGCGTTCGTACAATAACAAAATTTAAAAATATTCAGATCTTGGTGGGTAAAAAGTACTTCGGATACGGTATAGCGGCCGAAATATTTTGTGTGTCCCTGTAAATACTATCTGCTTTCTATTATAAAGGAAGTAACTTGTAGTAAAACTCAAGAACGTTTATCAATTTCATAAAATGTGAAATAGCTTAATAGCATTTAAACGCGCGCCAACAACGGCCTTTCCCCCACTTCCTATACCATTATAAAATTGAATACTTTTGTGTGACCCTGTCAATTAATAAAAAATATTCTTTGTACCACAAATTTTGCGGAATGTATTTTTTAGCATATATTTCAAAGATGCATATCAATTTTATTATGTTCGAAAGAGTGTAACACAATTAAAATGCACCTGAAACTATCTTTCCCCCGTTGATCGTAATGTAACAGGATGCTTTTGATTGTCCCTGTAATTAAACTATACCAATGTTGAATTCAGGCACTTTTCTCCTGGAGGAACTTTTGTGGCTCCGGGGGGGGGGGGGGGATTGCCCTTTTTGCATATTGAAAACCCAAAATCTCAGATTTTCGGGAGGGGAGACATTTTATTGCTCCGAAAGGGAATGTCCCCCCTTTGGCCACCCTTTGAATTCAACACTGATACGATACATCCGATTTTCATCAAATTTGAAATGACTAGACAAAATTATGTATTTTAAATTTCATACGATTAGACCGGGTAGTTATAGCTCTGTTATACGTAGACAGGCGGACGGACTAAACGACGACTCTAAGGTGCTACGGATTTATATAATTACAAAGTACCTAAAAATGAGTTTTAAAATGTATATTAAAAAATGCTCTTTGTATTAATTGCTCAAAAAGGATTTAAATACTGATAACGTTGAGAGAACAGATGGAGGTACTTTTGCACTTTTTTGATCTCTCTTATCACAAGCGATGTGAAACTGATAAGCTGCACGAGGAGAAAAAAAAAAAAGATTATTGAGAATTTTTATTTTTTTACCATTATTTTTCTTTCTTTCTTTGTTGTTTTAAATAGGTCAGTTTCCGACATTTGTTCTATTTCCCAATTCATAAAATGAACTTTAATCATGTCGCAATGGAATGGAATAAACAAGGATTTTTTTTAGCGATTTGATAAATGTAAATTTAAACGTTTTTGCTTTTAATCAGTCTAAGAATAAAATAACGATTTAAACGTTACCGGATTAGAAATATTAGAATTTAAAATGAACAAAATTTTGATGTCGATTAAATAATAATAATAATAATAATAATAATAATAATAATAATAATAATAATAATAATAATAATAATAATAATAATAATAATAATTAAAAAAGAAAATTCATAACATTTAAATTTTTCGACCATGATAAATTAGAAAACTAAAATAAATAAATAAAATATTACTATAAAATTTAAACATTGTATAATCGTACATTTAAAAGCTTTTGTTTTTTAATTAATCCAGGAATAAAATAATAATGATTTTAAAATTATCCAATTAAAAGTAATTGAAATTGATAAAATGATGTTCTATTAAATAATACTACTAATAATAATAATTGATGTTGTTATCAATTATTTTAAACTATGTAACTTTAAAATTCATATATGAACCATATACTTTAAACTATCACCATGAAGAAATACAAAACTCAAAAACATAATGTCGATAGAGTTACTAGCAATAAACACAATGACATTAAAAATAGTAACTGTTAGAGTAATTATTAAAACGACAATATAAATTAAAATATTAAATTTTATGTGATATTCTCAATTTCGATGAAATATCGATATAAAAAAATTATATCATATTATAGGGCAAAAAGAGAAAAAATAGTTTCAATATTAAATAACTTAAGTAATTAGTCAAGCCTCCAAACTCGATTTGAAAGTTTAATTAATTAATATAATATTCTGAAGATACATTAAGTATACTTATGTATCTTATGTACTTATATATTAAGTATGTATTTTTTCATTATAAAATTTATTTGAGCGAATATTTTATACAAAACGGAATTCTAAATTTAACGATGATATTAAAAGAACAATTAATTAAATTAAGAAAAAATATTTTTTTAAACAAATTTTTTAAAGTAATTCTTAAAAAATAAATTTTAAATACACAAAAATAATATAAAAAGTATGTTTATTAAAAGTTAAATAAAATTATTTATTCAAAAAAGAAATGAAAACCATTTTATTAAAAAAAAAAAGTTAATTAATCCTTTTTTTTTTTAATCCAGTGATAATTTTAAAATAATATTAATTATATTACAAAATCGAAAGTTTCTTCAACATCTAAAATTATTAATTATCGGTTAAGAAAAAAAAATCAAGATTTTTACTTAAATTTTTCTTTGAAACAGGATTTTAAACTTTGTTTTATGCTAAAAATATTAATTAAAAATTAAAATGACTAACTTTATTTTTCTAAACAAAAATTGCAAAATTATTTCCTTGAATCTATTTAAATTTAGTGAGATACAAAAATATAAATTAAAAGTTTAAAAAATTATTTCTTCAAAACAAAAGTTTTTCATAATCATTTCCCTGAAACGGAGTTTCGAATTCTGTGATAATATACTAAAAATATTGATTAAACATAAAAACGTTATTTGTTGAAACATTTTTAAAAACTAAAGGGTAGTGTATATTGAAAATATTAATTTAAAAAAAGGAAAATTATTACTTCAAATGATTTTTTTAATCCGTTCATTTAAAATATTCAATAGTTCAAAGGTGTTAATTCAAAGTTAAGCTAAACTCCCCCTCCCCCTCAAAAAAAAAGTCTTTAAAACAAAATTTTAATAACAATATATTAAAAGTATTGAAAAAATATTTTTCTTTCAGAACGCTAATATAATTCAACTCATTATTTAAGTCATACATGACTTCAAATACATTATAAACAGAAATATAAATATATTAATTAAAAGTTAATAAGTCATAGTTCTTCGAAATAATAATAATAATAATAATAATAAAACTATATCTTTGAAATAGATTTTGTGATAAAATACGGAAAATATTAACCTAGAATGTTGCAAAAAATAATTTTTTAAAAACAAAATTTTTAAAAGGCGATTTTTTTTATATAAAACTGTAAAAAATTATTTAAAAATTAAAGAAAATCATTTCTTTAAAACGAAACTTCTAAATTTAATAAAAAACAAACAATGTGAATTTAAAATTTTAAAAAAGCATTTCTTAAAAAAATTCTTATTAATATTTAAAAACAAAATTATAATTATTACTTACTGTGGTATAAGTATTAATCGAAAGATAAAAAACAAAATCTAAAACATAATATTTGATTTTTTTTTTTTTTTATAAGCTCTAAATTCAATAATAATATGCTAGAGACAAAGAAAAATAGTCTTACGAAAAAGTAACTTTCTCAAAAATATTTAATCTTAACAAATTTATAAATATAATTGAAAATTTTTTAAAATATTAATTAAATATATTAAAAAAGAATTGTTCTCCAGAAACGTTATAAATTTTAGTTCTGAATATTATGAAAATATAGTAATTATTAATTAAAAATGAAAGAGAAAAATATTTCCTACATCACAGTAATATTATAATCCGAATAAATATAAAATAAATAAATCCGATCTATTATATGCGTACAGATGGACGAACTGAACGACGACTATAAGTGCTTCGTATTTACATAATCACGAACGCACCTAAAAACGACACCCAAAATATTTCTAATCTATTTAATTATTTATTTAAATCGAAACTTCAAAGTTCAGTAATAACCTACAAAAAAATATTGTTTTGTAATAAATAAAAAAATTTCTAAATAAATAAATAAATAAAAATAAAATAAATAAATAAATAATAGATAAATAAAACCTTATTAATATTTAAAAACAAAATTCTAAATTATTTCTTAATATAAACAATTTTAAGATAGGTTTGAAATTTTAAAATAACCAAAGAAAACACATTTTCGAAAAATTAAGTTTTAAATTCTATAATGTTAAAGAAAAAAAAAAAAAAAACAATAAAAATAAGTTTTTAAACAACATTTATTTAATCATGATAACATTTGAAAAATATTAATTAAATATATTAAGAAAAAACGGTTCTTCAAAACAATTTTATATAGTAGTTTTTTAGTTCTAAATTTTATAAAGTGCAATAAAAATGTTAATTAAAAATGAAGGAAATTTTTTTCTTACCCTACTGTAATAATGTAATCCTAATAAATATTGAACATTCACTTATCAATTGTAGAGGAACAGTACAAGCGCTCTTTTGTAGATGTGTTCGAAATGCTGTTTTAATTTAACAACTCCCACAACACTAAATACAGCATCCAAAATGTTTTTAATCTGATGAGAGAGAAAGCAACTTCATATAAAACTATTTTCGAACCCGCTCTTCCGTGGTATCACGCATTTCAGACAACACACCTGACGTCATCGACGACGTAACCGATTCAAGTTCATATTAAGCTCTTTTTTTAAAAAAAAATAATAACAAAAAATAAACAACTTTTATCCATTGCCATATCTGTCAGAGAAACTTTCCAGAACTGCAAACAAAACGTGGGGGAAAATGATAGCAGTTGAAAAAAAGACCTTCAGATCAGATAATGAATTTTAATTAAAGGCGTAATGGTTATAGTATTTATATAACTCAGTTGTGCGCACGGACTCATAATAGTTATTGAATTGCATATTAAGTTGTAAGAAAATAATAATTAAAAGGCTACTTCAGTCAAATGAAAAGACCTGTTCGCTAATGCTAATCCTTTGGAAGAAACTTGTAAAACTATCTCGGTTGCCTTTCAATTTATTTATTTATTTATTTATTTGCATTCGACAGCCGTGATTGATCTGAATGCAAGCCGTTTTTTACTTTTTCGAATTCGGATACAGATATTTTTTTATGAGGGTGCTTTCGTTCTCCAAATCGGTTCCGAAAATGAAAGCGTCCTCATAAAAAATATCTGTGAACATCAAAAAAGTAAAAAACGGCTTGCATTCAGATCAATCTCAGCTATCCAGTGCAAAAAAATATCATTTAAGAATATTAAAATACAACCGAGATATCTTTATAAAATTCTTCCATAGGATTAATATTAGCAAACGGGTCTTGTCATTTGAAAAACTAGCCTCTTAATGCTAGCTGAATAGTTGCATGTACAGGGCGTTCTCGAATTCATGGGCCAAACTGTAAAGGAAGGTAAAATATACATAAAGAAGCAATTTTGGTATGGCAATGTGCGATCGCGAATGAAATGTTTGGGCGAAAAACAAGAAAAGAAAAAAGCATTTTCTTAAGGATGCTCTTAAATTAAAAGGGACAACTCTTTTTCTGCGATCATTTGACAAAATTTGTATGTTTTTTTTCTTTTTTTTCTCCGAGATCTTTTTTTTTTTAAATCGCGGATTTGTTTTCGATCTTTTGAAAAAATTGCGATATTTTCTGCAAACGCTATAAGAATTTTTTTTTTTTTTTTAACCTTTTGTCGAAATTCGTGATGTTTTTTAAGCATGAATTTTTGGTTTGATGACCGATTTTTTTAAATTCTCGGAAAGTTTGAAACAGAATTATCCCTGCTATAAGCATGAAATGCATTCACATTTTTAGAATATCTCACTAGAAAATTAAAATTTTAAACTTATTTCTTTATGTGGACTGTTTTTAAAGGATGTACTTACTCTCTTTTTCTTTTTTTTTTCCCTTAGTTGTCAAAATATTTCAAACTAATTACTTTATTTTGTTTGAAGTGTCATGGCTCGTCAGCTTTGCTAAGATTTGAGTACATATAATATTAAATTAAGTATATATTATAGAATAACTGTCGATTTTTAAAAAAGGTAGGGAGGAGGACAGAGAGAAAGAAACATCCTCCAAAGATGAGCACATTAAAAAGGAAATTTAAAATACACTCGAACCTCTATATAACGAAACTCCATACATCGAATTTCTCCATATAACGAATTTTTAGTAAGAACGGTCCCCTTTTCGCATGATTACATTAAAAACAGACTCTATATAGCGAAATATCTATCTCCATATAACGAATTTTTTCATAAATTGATCTTAATTTATTCAGTTTTAAAAAAGCTTCGAAATCATATGGAATCAATTTTCCATCACTTATTTTTGATTTATCGTTCAGTGGAGAGGTTTTTTTTTTTTTTTTTTTTTTTAAATAAATATTACTTCTCTCCTTATTCTTTAAATCTAACAAGTTCATCCCACCTCCCACACACCTTTCAACATCCTTCTCAAAACACAGTCAATTGAATTGTTACACATATAAGAGAGGAATCAATGAGAGCACATAAGAGAGACCTTCAAATGGAGGAAAATATCAACTACAATTTTTCATTCCTTGCTAAAATTTGAGAATTTTTTTTGAGAGCGTAACAATTGTAATTTTAAAATCAAAACAACAAAAAATTACAGATTTCTTCCTCTGAAATTTATGTAAGTCTTCCTCATTTGATTTTCATTAAGCTTTCAAATAAATGTTTTTTCTCTTTTTTGAAACTGCTTAAATAAGTAAGAAATAAAATGTTAGGTTAATATATACTTTTAAACATTTCAAATTCTTAATTAAAAAGATCAAAAATAATATTTGTTCAAAATTTACACATTAAATACTATTTTTAACATCATACTCTATACATCGAATTTCTCTATATAACGATTTTTTTACTGGAACGATGGATTTCGTTATATAGAGGCTCGACTGTATTAATTTTCTTGGGAGATATTATTGGAGAACGAATGCATTTCTTGCCCATTGATTTAACAGTTGCGTGAGGAATTTGAGATCATTCACCAATACCCCTAAGGGTGCTAGTCACTCAGCGGCTGAATATTCCCCTCCTTAATCTTAAGGGGCCGCTTCATTCAAATGAAAACACCCGCTTGCTAATGCTAATCCTATGGAAGAAATTTATAAAGATATCTCGGTTGCATTTTTATATTTTAAAATGATTCTTTTTGCATTGGATAGTTGAGATTGATCTGAATGCAGGCAGTTTTTTACTTTTTTGATTTCGTTTACAGATATCTTTAACGAAAATGCTTTCATTTTCAGAACCGGTTTGGAAAGCGAAATCAGTCTCATAAAAAATATCTGTAAACAAAATCGAAAAAGTAAAAAACGGCCTGCATTCAGATCAATCTCAGCTATCCAATGCAAAAAGAATCATTTAAAAATATTAAAATGCAACCGAGATATCTTTATAAATTTCTTCCATAGGATTAACATTAGCGAACGGGTCTTTTCATTTGAGTGAAGCGTCCCTTTAGTCTGTGGGCGTTTGATATATTTTTGTCTCTTCGCGAAATTAATATTTTTAACTTATTTTTTCAGTGTTCTCTTTTTAAAGAATGCCTCTTTTTTTTTTTTTTTTTAGTTTTCAAAATATCTCTAAAATCCATACATAATTATATATGAGGTGTTAAAATTTTACTTTCTTTTACAGTAAAGTTTACAGTTCGTCAACTTTTAAAACATAAAATACTAATTTGAGCATAAACAGCCTTTCAGAATCAGAATGAGTTCAGAAAGTGAAAGTAACTTAATAGAAAATCCCTTCGACTAAAATCGAAAAATTAATCAAAGAGCGATCTTGAGAGGGACCTCAGCTATCCAATGCAAAAAATAAATAAAAAAATAAAATAAATAAAATAAAAATAAAAATAAAAATGTCGAAATGCGAAAGAGTTATTAGAAAAATGCCTTCCCATGGGAATAGCATTAGCTCGTGAGTGTCTTGGCGGGCAGGGACAGGACCCTGAAACCCCCTCTGTAAAACGAAAAATAATAATAATAATAATAATAATAATAATAATACCCGTTTATAAAACGGTCGCTTTTTTTTTTAACCAATCTTTCTTAATTTTTTCTAAAACCGATCAAATTAACTAATGCGGTGATTGACGAGCACAGCACGTAGGAGATCCAGTCTTGTGAAAAAAATTCACCTGTAGCATTCTCGTAAAATTGTAATCCTTTTTAATAACAATTTTAATTTTTCTTAAGAAAGGTGTTATAGTAAAAATAAAATACATTGACATGTTTCGGAACCATCAAATAAGTTCCATAGTCATAATATAAATAAAACAAAATTTCAAAATATTTCTCGGACAATACAAATGACACGCGACAATGAGATCATTTGTATGATTGTGTCATTTGTATTGTCCGAGAAATATTTTGAAATTTTGTTTTATTTATATTATGACTATGGAACTTATTTGATGGTTCCGAAACATGTCAATGTATTTTATTTTTACTATAACACCTTTCTTAAGGAAAATTAAAATTGTTATTAAAATGTTTATATAAAAGGTGAATATTTTAAAATCTGATGATTTAAAAAATCAATTGGATTTAATTAACTCTTTATCATGTAATCCTTTTCTTATAGTACCGAAGGCTTTTTAAATTTCTTATTTTGAATGGAGGTCTGCACAGCCCGAGGCACGTACCCGGGAGGGCCTGCAGGACATCAAAATGAAGGAGAAATTTCCAAGCGGCTTGTCGGGCCCACAGATTAAAGATTTTTTTACTTTTTTTTTATGTTAGGGCCAATGAAAAAATAAACAAAACGTGGGTCGGTCAGTTCGAGCAAATGGAAAAAAAATTTTAAGGGTGTATTCGAAAAAACGCTTTTCCACCTTCGACAGCTCGAAATTTTCCGATACAATTTCAGGCACATTTTTAAAAGTAGAAACATGAAACTTGCTGAGAGGATTCTTGAAAGGACGTATGAGGTGCCGTGTGATGTCTTTTTACGCTCAATTCATTAGAATTTGAGTTATAAACAATTATCTTCCCAGTATGACCCTTTTTTTCGTTCTCAGATCTTCCACTTGGGAAAAATCGGTTCGAAATGCAGTTTTTTATTGAATAATGAATTCAAAAATAAATCGGAAAATAAGCAGCTTGAATCGAAATACACCCTTAAGGGCGTTCTTAACTGCTCCGCTCAACAAGCGAAAAACGTTTTGACACATTTACAAATTCATTTTTTAACGGAAAGATATAAAATTGAAATGCCTGGCTATGGAAGCGATTTCGAATCGAACCTAGCTTTCCATTTTATGATATTTAAATTACTTTTCCAGTTCTAAGCTATTTCGATCACGCGATCACCCGTTTTCCCCTGGTTTTCGACCGGTTTTTCCGCTTTCGTCGGGAAATGTGCTCAAAAGTGTCAACTTTGAAAGCTTGTTATGAAAAATCTATTGTGTTTTTTTAAAAAACAGAAAAATGAGTGCAATTAGACAGTTTCTGAATAATAACACCTGCTAGTTTCATGCCTTTTGGATCAAAAATAGACTTAAACTTATGCCACAGAGTTGCACTTTTTGATTTAAGAACACCCTTAACTCAAGTGATGTAGCAGATTTAATCTTTTTTCTCTTTTGGCCCTAAGTTACCCCGATAATTGCGTATTCGTCCGGAGTCCCCCTCCCCCCCCCCATCTTGCATCTTTGATGGTCATATATAGCTTAATTTTTGAACAATTTGGGAATTAAACATAAACAATAACAACAATCAAATTTTAAACAGAAAATTAGGATTCTAAACATTGTTTGTAACGAAAAAAAAAAAAAAAAAAAAAAAAAAAAAAGAGGTGTATTTATAATTAACAAACAGTAAATACATGAATTTTAAAACAGTAGAATAAAGCAAATTTTCATTTAAAAAAATATACATCCCGAATTCATAGCGAAAAAGCTTCAGCGATTAAACATTTAAAAAAAAAATCCAAATGCAGAAATTTAAAATCGGCAAATAAATAAATAAAATAAAAAAGGCTACCATTTCTGGGAGAACACAGCAGAATACCCGATAAAACTTAGAAATACCAAATTTCATAAGGATTTTTTTTATATATATAAAATTTTTAAATAAGGGAAATTTTTAATTTACTAATTTAAATTCCTCCTAATGAAAGATATTTTACTCAATAGATGGCAGCACCAAAGGTTTTTAGCCTTCATTAGCTAATTGGTATTGTCGCTGACTTTCTAAATTAATTAAATTTTATGTGCAATTTACTAGTAATTAAAGAAAAATAAATGTAATGAATTATTCAAAAAGAGTATTTCACTTATGAATAAATTTAGGTAAATCTTAACCAATCAAAATAAAATTAATTATCTTTTGATAAGGTGACGGGATTTATTTCAGAAATCAAAGTTTTTTAACTGACCATCATATGATTAAAAGTTGAGATAGAAAAAAGTAAAGGGGAAAAATGTAGAATAATAAAGCAAAAATAATAAAGTAACAGTTATACATAAGAAAACATTTAACAGTAGACAAAAGAAACATTGCAACTGCAACACTGCATAATATAATGCATAAAATAAATACAACGTAAAATATTATAAATAAATTGTAGATAAATTGATAAGAAGTACATGTGCACCAATAGATTAATATTTTATAGTGACGGAATTAAACCTAAACTTAATGTAATGCATAAAAAGGGTATTTAAAAAAATATAAAAATGAAAGCATAGGAGGTAATGAACGACAAAGAAAAAAAAAAAAAAAAAAAAAAAAAATACAAAAACATTTAATCACCAAGTGTGAAAAATAAGAATGAGTAAACGGAATAAAAAAAGATCATCATAACTAGAAAAACAAAAGAAAAAAAGAAACTTGCAAAATAATTATATCACAAAACATAAAGAAAAAGTTTTATTTTTCAATTCTTCCAATTTTTTTAATTAAAAACCTGATATGAATCTCATAAAATAAAAAATTTCGGACCAATTTAGTACAAATATGGAAATAAAATGTAGCAAGTAAAAATATAATTTTAAAAAAAGAGAGAAAAATTCCCATCACTTAGAAAATATCTTTCACACCGATTAATTAAATCAATACAAATAAAAAAGCGGGAAAGCATTTTTTTAAAGGCTTGGTGACAATTTAGAAACAAATATAGCAATGAAATTATGTACTACACCTCTTCTGATGAAACTAGCAGTGTTGAGTTGTTGGTGATAAAAGTATGATAGAAAAAATGAAATATTTACATAAACACACTCAGTACAAATAAAAATCGTCTGCAGAAAGATAATGAAACTGGCATAAAAAGATTCCAAATTTTAACATCCCAGAAAATATTTCGATTACTTTTTCTTGGAAGAATAAGTTAAAAAAAAAAAAAAAAAAAAATCGAATTCTCTAATATGATAAAAGTATGGCATATCTTTCACAAGAATGTGTTTTATTTGAATTTTTTTTTCTTAGATTATTTAATATTAAAAAAAAAATCACAATTTAACGAAAAAATGAATATAGATACATAGATTTAAATTAGAGATGTCCTATAAATTCCTGGTAACATTTCATTTTCAAAAAACAAAAGTAACAGCTATTCTATCGTTCATAAGTAAATAAATAATCGTCTACAAAAATCTACAAACCGCCAACTAACTGATCAAAGAAGGCCCAAGAGCTTTTATAGTAAATAATAAATACAGTCGAGTCTCTATATAACGAAATCCACCGTTCTAGTAAAAAATTCGTTATATAGAGAAATTCGATGTATAGAGAATGATGTTAAAAATCTTATTTAATGTGTGAAATTTGAACAAATATTATTTTTAATCTTTTGAATTAAGAATTTAAAATATTTTAAAGTAAATATTTTATTTCTTAATTATTTAAGTTGTTTCAAAAAAGAGAACAAACATTTATTTGAAAGCTTAATGAAAAACAAATAAGGAAGACATGCATTAATTTCAGACGAAGAAATCTGTAATTTTTTGCTGTTTTGATTTAAAAATTGTTACGTTCTCAAAAAAAAAAAAAAAAAAAAAAAAAAAAGGCTTAAATTTTAGCAAGGAATGAAAAATTGTAGTTAACATTTTCCTCCATTTGAAGGCCTGTCTTATGTGCCTCTCATTGATTCCTCTCTTACGTGTGTATCAATCCAATTGACTCTGTTTTGAGAAGGATGTGGAAAGGTGTGTGGGAGGTGTGATGAATTCGTTGGATTTAAACAACAAGGAAAGAAGTAATATATATATATATATATATATATATATATAAATCTCAGCATTGACGATAAATCAAAAATAAGTGATGGAAAATGGATTCCATATGATTTCGAAGCTTTTTAAAACTGAATAAATTAAGACCAATTTATGAAAAAATTCGTTATATGGAGATAGATATTTCGCTATATAGAGACTGTTTTTAATGTAATCATGCGAAAAGGGGACCGTTCCTACTAAAAATTCGTTATATAGAGAAATTCGATGTATGGAGTGTCGTTATAGAGAGACTCGACTGTATATTTTTTTAATTATTAGTTTTCAGTTTAAAATTTCCGATAATTTAAAAAGAAAAAATGACTATGTTAACATTGATGAAGTATTTGATTCAATTGTTAAATTCGAATATGAAAAAAATTATTAAAATTGTTTTATAATTCCATTCATATTTGACAGACGAAACAATATCATCAATCAAAACAAATGTCGATTTTGATTTCAGTTCGTTGGGAAATATGTTTTCAATTCGACTGTCAAGGTGAAGGGTAATTTGTCGATTGAGAAATGCATAAATAAAATAACACGCTGGTAAACAAAACACAAAAATACATTTTTAAAGAGAGGTGAATAATTATTGCATTAAAAAAAAAAAAAAAAAAAAAAAAAAAAATAATTGAGGTTGTTGAACCTCATTTTAACCTTTGTGGTTTTGAAAACAAATGAGAAAAAAAATAATTGCAATAAGTCTGACAGATTTCAAATTACAAATTTGAAGATTGCATGTAATTAAATGTTATTTTTTTTATGCTATTAATATTCTAATGTGTTATCGAAATGATCGTAACAATTGCTATTCCTTTTTTTTCTGTCTTTTTATACAATTGAATGTAAGTAGGTTCTTCAATCTTCCCCTAGGTTAAAAATTGAAAAATTTTATTTCAATGCAATTTTTTTTTTTACTTCTTTGCTTTATCAAATATTGAGGCAGCTTTAATAAATAAATAAATTTATAGATAATATTAAAACAAAAATGAGATCATTATCATATTTCATATCAACAATTACAAAAGCTAGTTATTTTAAAACCTTAACATTGCAATAACCTGTCTCTAACGAAAATTTTGCATGGTCTCGCTGAAAGGTATCTACCTACTCACACGGAAACCTGTGAAATACAAAATATTATTCCTATAACTGGCGATTCTTTACTATAGTATAATTCTTCTTCCATATAAAACTATCATAGCCCTTACAGAAAGAATATACCATAAAATCGCTCAATCGAAAACTTTTCGAATACAAAATTTTGTTTCTGTCACTAGCGATTACGCTTTCAAAGATTTTACTCTCTGAGACTATTGTGTTTATTTAATGCAGTAAAATCTACTAAGATGGTATATGAAGTGACCACAAGTAGATCCGCTTTAGACAATAAAGCAGATGTATTTGTACTCCTATTTCCCTCTTAGCAGGTGTATTTGTACACTATTTCTTCTATGTGAATATTTTACGTTTATGACACGATTCCATTGTAGACTGGTTCCGTTTTCATAGGATGTACTGTATTTTAATGTCACGATATAAAATCTCCTGTCCCACTTTTTCTGACTTCCTGTCCCGCTTTTTTATGATAGTATAGTAGAATTGACAACACTACTCCTTTTAAATAACAGAGGCGATTGCTTTTCTTTGACCTTGACAAGTTGAGACCGTGGTTAGCGAAACGCGTGGTAAAACGTAGAACTAACTACATGTAATTTTCACATCAACTGGCGAAAATGGGAGGGAAGGAAAAGCGCCTCCGAAGAAAAAATGAAGTACAGTTGTGACCCATGCAATGCTATTCAGAATCTCCCAAGTTGGGGATGGATAATTCAAGCAGGACATCTTTGTATATGACAATTATTATAAATATAATGATGATTCCATTATAGACAGGTTCCGTTTTCATAGGATTTATTGTGTTTTAATGTTCGGATATCGAAGTTTCTGTGCCGCTTTTTTGTGACAATAGGCCTGATAACACAGCAGTGACTCATGCAACGCTAGTCAGAACCTTCCGAGTTGGAGGTTGGAGTACTTCAAATACGACAGCTTTCTATATGACAATTATTATAAATATAATGAAGATTCTACTATATATAGACAGGTTCTCTTTTCATTAGATTTACTGTATTTTAATGTACCGATATAAAAGACATTCTCCCGCTTTTTTTTTTTTTTTTTTTTTTTTTTTATGACAATTAGGCCTGACGTCAATAGTTGTGATAGAGGATGTAGTGGAGGATATACGGGGTATACGCCGTATACTCTCCGGATTTTTTTTAAAGGAACACCGTATACCCTCTGCTATTTTTACGAATATAGCCCTGGTTGTGATTGTGACCCATGTTACGCTATGAACAGTATTCCTGTGACATAACATAATGTAAAATGGCAATTTTTATAGCCTCGAACCGAAAGAAAATATTAGCTACATTTATTTCTGGAATATTAGATGGAAATAAATGCAAAATTATCTATATTCTTTTAAGTGTAAATGAAATTTTATGCAACCATCTGCGTACAATAAATACGATAATAATATCCCTGTGACGTCATAAGATAAAATGGCGATTTTTTTATAATCTCGAACCGAAAGGGAGAATAAGGTCCATTCAAAATCTTCCGTGTTAGGGTACTTCAGATACGGCAACCTTGTAAATGACAATTACTATAAACAAAAACAAACAAACAAATAAACGACCATGAGTATTTATAAGATAGTGATGAGTGGAAAAATTGTTTTGGCAACGCAAAACTGTTTTTCGAAGGTCTGATACAATTATGAAGAAAACGAGGGAAATTAAATGGGCAACACGGAAGGTTCTGTAGAACTGATAGACTCAAAAGCATTTAAGGCTGCTCAATTGGTCTGCGCAACGAGCGCAAAACGTTTTGACACGTTTACAAATTCTTTTTTTAACAGAAAGGTATAAAAGTGCAAAGATTGACCATGGAAGCGATTTGGAATTTAACTCAGTTTACCATTTTTTGATCAATCAATTACCTATTGAGTTATAAGCTTTTCGGATCACGTGACAAAGTGATTTTCACTCCAGTTTAACTGGTTTTCTTATCTCGCTCGGAAAGTCAGTTCAAAACGCCCACTTTGACATTATTTTCTGAAAAATCTATTGTGTTTACAAAAAAAAAAAAAAAAAAAAAAAAAAAAAACCGGGAGGCTGAGTGTGATTAGATAATTTCTGACTAACAATATCTGCTAGTTTCATTCATACATTTCCGATAAAAATAAATAAATAAAACTTATGTTATAAAGTTGTCCTTTTCGATTTAAGAACAGCCTTAAGATTGCATTTTAAACTTATCATTGAAAATTAAATACAGCTTAATTAATGTCGACTGCTTGAATGCCTCTTTGGAATGGCACATAAAGAACTAAATATTACTTTTTTGAAACGTTTCCTTCTAAGTTTATTTCTCATGTAATGAAAAGGTTTTGTGAATAAGTATTATATTCCATTTTAAGTATTCTTTTTCCTCTTTATAAAATAAAATGAGGAAAATAGAGAAAACATGGTTTATAACGTTGTGTTAACTTTTCTGTATGAACATTAATTTTCAATATAAAAACTTTTCCTGCTATTTTTAAAGTAAGAAAATGAATGGGTTTCACTTTGTCTATCTCTATCCCACACGCAAATACATATGCACTTATCCTGGGTGTAGAATAATAGTATATCCACAATTACAGATAAAAATGACAAACAGAGAGGAAATCCCTTTTTATTTATTTATTTGCTGAATTTAACAGTCTAAATGTTGAAATGATATTTGTAGGAGATCGAATGCTTGTTTATTTTTTGTTGCTCGGATGCGATCTTGAAATTATGTTTTATTTATTTAATAATGTGTACTTTTTGATAAAACTTGTTTTTTTATCACCCGTATTAGTGAAAAATCAATGCAAGTCAACACAACCTATAGTCAATACAACCTTATATTTAGTCAATACAACCTTATACAACCTAATATTTAGTCAATGCAACCAATAAAGTTGAAATTAAGGATGCATCGAATAGTGATTTTGGCCGAATACCGAATATTTCTCCTACAGTACTATCTGATTAACGGGCTATTTGGTATTCAAGCTGACTGCAGTACAGTCAGGCCGAATACCGAATATTCGGTTAACCAGGTAGTAAATGTTAGGCCGAATATTTTTAAATTTCAAAGTTTAAAGGCATTGAAATGTTAAATTTTAAAACAATTTTATATAAAACTGCATATTGAATAAAGGTATGTCTTAGTTCACACTTGTTTAGATATAAATAGTGGCAATTTCCAGCACTTCTCATCATGATTTGATATTCCACAGAAATCAAACCAAGTGTGTTTAAAATATAGTTATGATATCTTCAATGTTAAAATAATCAACGAAAGTTTGACCTGGTGTGAGATGAGATACAAGACAAAAAATGTCTATTTTTGCGTCTATTATCCGCACTAAAAGTTTTTCTATTTTATTTAGAAACACACTATTTTGTGAAAAAGCAAGAAACAGATTATTTACTCGACAATGTAAAGGAATTTGCATTTATATATTAATTCCTAAGAAAATCCTCATTAACGATTAATCTTCTTAAGTGATACTTTAGAAACAGCAAATAAATAATGCAAAAACATTCTTTTTCATTTAAATATTAGTATGTTTCTAATTATTCTGAATATCTTTATAAGTTGACATTTAAAAGTAAAAGTTGTACAAGGGTTTTTAAAAATATATTTTAAAAGGTCTTTAAGTATTCGATTTGGCCGAATATTTTGATATTCGCTCAAGTCGAATATTCGGCACCCTGAACAGTTTTGTTATTCGGCCTATACATTACAGTGATTACATAATTGAATATTCAGTAACATGGCGAATAGGCCGATTAGATATCGATTATTCGGTGCATTCCTTTGAAAAAAAAATTATATAAATTTACTTATTGCCTTAGCAAGTTTATATTATTTTTTCTCACGATTTTAAACAAAAAATATCTTTTTTAAACAATAAATTTTTAATTTTAAAAATTAATTTTAATCACTAAACTATGATAGTTACTTTTTTAAAAATCGTTTTAATTTTTAATGACTTTTAACCATTATATTCTGAAAACTTTTAATTATACTCTACTATTAAACGCAATCTGTAAATTCCAACTATTTTATTTTATTTTATTTTTATTTATTTATTTATTTTTATTTTATTTTATTTTATTTTATTTTATTTTATTTTATTGCGAAAATTTAATAGATTTTGTTGCCTCATTTCGAACTGTCACTTTGTTATTTAGTCATTTTAAAATATTATTTTCCAGTTAAGTTTAAATGTCTTTTAGTTTGACTGAAGTTTAATTATATTACAAAACTTTGGTCATTGGCGGGTCAGTATTCTTGCATAAATGATATAAGGCGATACATCAAAAAGTCACGGCCATTTGGACACATGAATGCCATCTTCTGTTAGTTGAGTTTAGATTGAATTAGCATGCAACACCTAGATTAATTTGTAAGAACTCGTGTAAGAACATAAATAATCTCGTTCCCGACGAGCTCAAGGAGTTTTTTGATGCGTCAAACAATATGTAATAACGATGTTTTCTGATTCGGCACATAAAAATTTATAGATTCAAAATGGCAACAAAATCTATATGTAAAAATGAAAGATGACTTAAAAAAAAGGTTTTTATAAAGGGTGTATTCGAAAAAACATTTTTGCACATACAACAACTCGAAATTTTCTGATACATTTTCAGACTCATTTTTAAAAGTAGAAACATGAAACTTGCTGAGGTAATATTTGAAGAGATGTATAAGGTGATTTCATTTTTTGCTCAGTTCATTAGAATTTGATTTATAAACAATTATTTTCACAGTATAACCCTTTTTTTCGGTCCCAGATCTCCAGCTTCGAAAAATTCAGTTCAAAATACCCACTTTGACATTTATTTATATATTTTTGGCAGTATTTTCTGCATTTATTTAAAATCGACGAGCACGGCATATTGTTTAGTATCTAAATAAGAAAATTTACCAGTTTGATATGTTTTAGAGCAAAAAGGGATTTAAAAATAAATCAGAAAATAAGCAGTTTTGATTGGTATATACCCTTAAATTATCGGGGGTGGGGGGGAGACGGGAGATAGATTGAGATTGCACTAAAATGTTATGATATAGTTATTAGAAATTCCGGAATCAAAGAGATTTTTACTTGCCTTTTACCAGAATTTGTTAAATGCATTATAATTTACCTTTAAAATTCAAGTTTTACTTCAGATTTAAGTGTAGTAGTAACTTAACGCTGTTTTTAAATCTAAAACATGTTTTGTGGTGTAAATGTTTGTATGTATTTTGGGATTTCTGTTATATAATCCATACTTTTTATTTATTTATTATTTATACGTAGCCGCAACGTACTTTGTCTATAAGTAATGTACCATCAAAAATAACAAAAGTTGTAAACAAAATAAATAAATAATGTAACATAGACTTAAAAGGCTTTATTATTAAAATACTAATATAATAAATAATGTAACATAGACTTAAAAGGCATTATTATTAAAATGCTAATATAATTAATATTTATTTAATTATATAAATATTAAATATGATAATATATCATCGCAAAATTCCTAAGTTCTAAAAATAAAAATTCAGAAAATTTTCTTTTGTAAATCCGACTTTTGTTCAATGCAATGCAAAAGCTTTTTATCATTTTAGAGTGTAAAAATATTCAGTGCAAATTTAATCTTATACTATAATGCGAGCAAAAATTGTGTGTGTGTGTGGGTAAATTTTATCTCAAAAACGGCTCTAACGATTTTCGCAAAAATTTGGATTTTACCATTTTCGGGCACGAGAAGACCATTGGGCTAGGTCACATGTTCGAGAAAATTCGATTATTGGGTCATTTTGGGTCATAATGGGTCAGGATCAAGCTATTTATATCTAGAGAACGGCTGGATCGATTTTAAGGAAATTTTGTATCCAATCGTTTTTTGGCACGAGAAAACAATTGAGCTGGGTCACATGTTCGAAACATTTTGATTAGTGGGTCATTTTTGGATCATTGTGGGTCAAGCCATTTTTATTTAAAAAACGGCTCTAACGATTTCGACCAAATTTTATATTTTATCGTTTTGGATTACAAGAAGACCATTGGATTAGGTAACATGTTCGAGAAAATTCGGTTAGTGGGTCATTTTTGGGGTCATTGTGGGTCATGCTATTTTTATCAAGAGATTTTCTCACGCAATTTTGACTAAAAATTGCATTCTATGGTTTTCGAGCACGAGAAAAACATTGGGCTAGGTTACATGTTCGAAAAAAAAATTTAATGGGTCATATTGGGTCATTAAGGATCTGGGTCAAGCTATTTATATTTAAAGAACGGTGTGATGGATTATAACGAAATTTTGTATGTAGCAGTTTTTTGACATGAGAAAACTAATGGGTTAAATCACATGTTTGAGAGATTTCGACTATGAGGGTCATTTGTGGGTCATGATGAGTCATAATGGGTCATGGTCAAGCTATATCTAAATAACAGGTGGATCGATTTTAACGAAATTTTGTATGCAACATTTTTTTGGCACGATAAAATCGTTGGACTAGGTTACATGTTCGGAAAATTTCGATTAATGGGTCATTTTGGGTCATTAAGAGTCTGGGTCAAGCTATTTATATTTAAAGAACGGTGTGATGGATTATAACGAAATTTTGTATGTAACAGTTTTTTGACATGAGAAAACTAATAGGCTAAATCACATGTTTGAGAAATTTCGACTATGAGGGTCATTTCTGGGTCATGATGGGTCATAATGGGTCATGGTCAAGCTATATCTAAAGAACAGGTGGATCGATTTTAATGAAATTTTGTGTGCAACATTTTTTTGGCACGATAAATTCTTTGGACTAGGTTACATGTTCGAAAAATTTTGATTAATGGGTCATTTTGGATCATAAAGGGTCTGGGTCAAGCTATATATAATTAAAGAACGGCAGGATCAATTTTAACAAAATTCTGTATATAACAGTTTTTAGAAACGAGAAAACTAATGGACTAAGTCACATATTCGAGAGCTTTCGATTATAAGGGTCATTTGTGGGTCTTAATGGGTCAAGGTCAAGCTATATCTAAAGAATGGTTGGGTCGATTTTAACGAAATTTTGTATACAACATATTTTTGGCATGAGAAAATCATTGGGGTAGGTCACATGTTCGAGAAATTTCGATTAGTGGGCCACTTTTGGGTCATTCTAATTTTATCTAGACAACGTTTCGCGCAATTTTGACCAAATTTTGTATTTTATCGTTTTCGGGCACAAGAAAATCATTGGGTTATGACAGATGTTTGAGAAAATTCGATCAATGGGTCATTTTGGATCATAAGGAGTCAGGGTCAAACTAACTATATCTAAAAAGCGGCTCAATCGATTTTATCTAAATTTTGTATCTAATGTTTTTCGGCATGCTAAAACTAATGAGCTAGGCCACACGTTCGAGAGATATATAAGGGTCATTTGTATATAATCATTTGTATTATAAGGGTCATTGGTTGGTCATGATGGGTCATGCTAATTTTATATAGAAAATAGTACTCACCATTTTGACTATACTTTGTATTATATCGTTTTTGAGCAAGAGAAAACCATTTGGCTTGGACACATGCTCGCGAAAATTCGATTTGTGGGTCATTTTGGGTCTTAATGAGCTAGGGTCATTCTAATTATATATAACAACGACTCAATCAATTTTACCTAAATTTTGAAACAAAACGTTTTTTGTCACGAGAAGACTATTGAGCTGAGTCGCATGTTAAACAAAATTATATTAGTGGGTCATTTCGCTTTATTGCTGAATGCTGCCAAGATAATTTTACCTAAAAAATGGCTTAAACGATTTTCATTCAATTTTATATTCTACTGTTTTTGATTACCTGAAGACGATTGAGCAATGTCACATGTTTGATTAAATTTGATTAGTAGCTCATTTTGGGTAATACTGGTCAGGGTCACGAGAATATAGCAAAAGCCAATAACTTGGTGATATTTGAGAAAATATTGGCGACATATGGCCAAAAAATCGACTATAAAAATTACGAAAACCAAAACACGTATTTGGAGCTAAATGAAAGAATGCCTCCAAATTTGGCTATATCTAGCAAAAAATATTGTCTTTCAGAATGTAAAGAATTTTTTTATACATTCTCAGAGCTGCCAAGTCTCCGGCTTTTTGGATACCAGTATTATTATACAGAAAATGATGTTTTAAATAATTGGAACATTGAGACGATTTAAAAACAGATGATTTTCTCTAAAATAATACTGGTGTGCAAAAAGCCGGAGGCAGCTCTGCATTCTTAGGATTCGAGATGCATGGTTAAACCAATCAGAGTCGAGCTAAAAAAGTGATTTAGATTGATGTCCTTTCGTTGTAAATTTTAAAATAAAGTAAAATTTATAAACATGCGCATAAAAACATAGTTTTCTTATTGATTGTTTTTCTAAATAATACTATTATAAACATGTTTTACAGTAATAATACAGAGTTAATGATACAGTGAAAATACTATATCGAGTTGAACACAAAGTTAATTTTGACCGAGCTAAGCTCGGTCTCCCCTGCTAGTTAATTTTAAATAACGTTTTATTAACACTAAAGAATAACAAATATAAACATTAAACACGTAAAAATAACTTTCGATAAATGTTATGTAGGATGGTTTAACAACTTTTTAAATTAATTATAACTAACACAGAAAACTTTATCTTTGCATAAAAATAAGTTTTTTTTTTTTTTTTTTTTTTTTTTTTTAATCGTGCATATCAAATTAAAAAAAAAAAGTTGGAAATTGCACGCCAAGCGTAGAAAATAAGGTGCGTTCGTACGATAACGAAGCTTTAAAAGTATCACTCTCATATATCAATTTCATAAAATTGTAAATAGTTAATTACAATTAAAATGTGCACCAAACAATGTTCCCCACATACCATTATGTAATGGAATACTTTTGTGTGGCCTTGTAAATCAATAACAAATGTTCTTTGCACCACAGGTTATGCAAAATGTATATTATAATATGTACTTTATAGATGCATATCATTTTTATTATGTTCGAATGAGTGTAACACCATCAAAATGCATTTGAAACATTTCCCCCCATTGACCGTAATGAAATGGAATACTTTTGATTGTCCCTGTAATTGATCTATGCATCCGATTTTCATAAAATTTGAAATGACTCGACAAAATTATGTAATAATTACATATTTTAAATTTCAAACGATTAAAATGCATTTGAAACTTTTTTCTTCATTGACCGTAATGTAATGGAATACTTTTGTCCCTGTAATTGATCTATGCATCCGATTTTCATAAAATTTAAAATGACTCGACAAAATTATGTAATAATTATATATTTTAAATTTCAAACGATTCGGTTGGGCAGTTTTTGCGTTGTTATATGCGGACGGACGGACTGAACGACAACTATAGGTGCAGCTTATTTTCATAATTACGAACGCACCTAAAAAAATGGATTAATGATTGTATCTCGTGCCACACATATAAGGTGGGAGGGCCACATCCGGCCCGCGGGACTCGGATTGACCATGACTGGTTTAAACGATAAGGCTAAGGAAGATGCGGAACTGAATGAAATAGTTGCACACAAGACTAAAATCATCTGTTTATTCATCACGAAGATAAATGCACAGTCGTATAAACACTCAAAATCCTTAAGAAAAATATTCCATTATCTTTGAAACAATATTTAGACGTACACTGATAAAAACCCAACGCGTCATAAAAAATTTCGTCACTTGTTTACTAACCCGTTCATTTCTTGTTCCGCGAAGTATCAAATGCGAAAAATAAGAAACTGTATACTTGTTTAAGGGTGTTCTTAAATCAAAAAGGGCAACTTTGTGACCTATGCTTTAATTTATTTTTGTCAGGAAATGCATGAAAATAGCAGGCGTTTTTATTCAGAAACTGTCTAATTGCACTCAATTTTCTGTTTTTTTTTTTTTTTAACACAATAGATTTTTCATAACAAGCCTTCAAAGCTGACGTTTTTGAGCACATTTCCCGACGAAAGCAGAAAAAACGATCGAAAAGCAGGAGAAAAACGGGTGATCACGTGATCGAAATACCTTAGAACTCAATAAGTAATTTATTGATCATAAAATGCAAAACTAAGTTCGATTCGAAATCGCTTCTATAGTCAAGCCCTCCAATTTTATATCTTTCTGTTAAAAAATGAACAGCGAAGCAGTTGAGAATACTCTTAAGGCTGTTCTCAACTGCTTTGATCAGCAAGCGAAAAACGTTATGACACGTTTAGAAATTTATTTTTTAGCAGAACCATATAAAATTGGAGGGCTTGACTATAGAAGCGATTTCGAATCGAACTTAGTTTTGCATTTTATGATCAATAAATTACTTATTGAGTTCTAAGCGATGTCGATCACGTGATCACGTCTTTTTCTCCTTTCCTAAGACTGGTTTTTCTGCTTTCGTCGGGAAATGTGGGTCAAAACGCCATCTTTGACACGTTCTAAAAAATGCATTGCGTTTGCAAACAAACAAAAAAAGAGAGAGAGAGAGAGAGAGAGAGAGAGACAGAGAGACAGAGAGAAAGAGAGAGAGAGAGACGGAGAGAGAGAGAGAGAGAGAGACAGAGAGACAGAGAGAAAGAGAGAGAGAGAGACGGAGAGAGAGGACAGAGAGAGAGAGAGAGAGAGAGAGACAGAGAGAGAACGATTAGATAGTTTCGGAATAACAACACCTGCTGTTTTTATGCATTTCCGAACAAAAATAAATTATATGTCACAAAATTGCCCTTTTTGATTTAAGAACACCCTTAAGGGTGTTTTCCAATCCAAACTGTTTATTTTCTGATTTATTTTTAAATTCTTTTTTCCTGTCAAATGTATCAAACTGGCAAATTCTCTCATTTAGAAATTATACAATGTCCGTATTTGTCAATTTTTCGATAAATGAAGAAAACATTGTAAAAAATGCTACCAAAGTTGACATTTTGAACCGAATTTTCCAAAACGAAATCTGGGAACAAAAAAAAAAAAAAAAAAAAAAAAAAAAAAAAAAAAAGGTTATATTGAGAAAATAATTGTTTATAAATCAAATTCTAATTAATTGAGCGAAAAAGGAAATCCCATGGTGTCTTATACATATCTTCAAAAATCCCCTCATCAAGTTTCATATTTTTGCTTTTAAAAATGAGTCTAACAATGTCTGAGAAAATATCAAGCTGCTGAGGGTCAAAATATATTTTTCTCGAACACATCATTAACACGCTGAGTGGCACGTCAGTCATCGGTTGCCGAGAATGAACCTTTCCGTTTAGGCAGCGTTTTTCAACGGTGACTGACAGTCTAAAATATATACAACAACAAAAACTTGTTGTTTTAAGTAATTATAGAAAATTTATTTAAAAATTACTCAATTTTTATTTTATTACAGTTATATACTAAATTTTACTCTCTCGGTTCATCGATGGCGTAAACGGAAATACTTCGTTAAATGTTGCAAATTTATTTTGAATGCTTACGGAACTGACATGTTGCAGCACAGAAAAGAAAAAACTCAATGAAAGAATCCTGGCTCTTTCGTGTGATTTGTATCGTGCGGCTGGATTGCAGCTGTATTTATTTATTCCGAGATTAAAGCTTTTTATATGTCTTACCAACTTTTTATCACCAATTTTATACCAACTTTATAACGAAATATTACCGCTTCTTCAAACGGTGTTTTTCCAACTTTTTTTTTGCAAAACGGAAAATTTGCTTCCGGAACGGAAAAAAACCGGCAACTTTTCTGCCAGAAGTTTTACTGTGAATTCACAGATTTATTTTTAACAGTGCAGCACACCTGACTATGGAAACGATTTTGAATTGGAATTACTTTTCTACTATTTAATACATATATTACTTATCGAGATATAAACGGGTTTGATCACGAGACAAGTCTTTTTTCTGACTGATTTTTCCCCTTTCGTCCGGAAATTCGGTTCAAAACGCTCACTTTAACTGTGTTTTCTGAAACTCTTCTGCGTTTAGCAAAAAATAAAAAACCGTCTTTCAATTATATAGTTTCTAAATAACGCTTGTCAATTTTATGCGTTTCCGAACAAAAAGGAATTAAAACTTATGTCATAGAGTTGCCCTTTTGAATTTGAGAAAAGATTTAGAAAAAGACAAACAAATAAACAATCCGTAGAATCAAAAGTATGAAAACATGGAAAACTGGGTACAGGAAAACACAATGCTAATCCTATGAGTCAACCATTAGTGGTATTCATTTTTAGCTTAAGGGTGTATTTCGATTCGAACTGCTTTTTTTCCGATTTATTTTTGAATTCATTTTTGCTCTCAAATACACCAAACTTTCAAAATCTCTTATTTGGAAAGTACACAAGTTGCCGTGATTGCAAATTCTTTGATAAATGCAGAAAATATTGCAAAAAAAGCAATCAAAAACGGCATTTCGAACTGATTTTCCTCTAGCGGGAGTTTTGGGAACGAAAAAAAGGGTCATACTGACAAGGAAGGTCTCCATTGGGGGCATACTCAGAATTTTTTGAAAAAAATACGAATTAAACTACTTATGTAGGTAATAAAGGATCAGTGAAAATTAGCGGCGGAATTACATTATTAGATATGTAAAAAAATAAAATAGTTTGGAATAATTGGCGTGAAAAGCTGAAAGCGACGCGGGATTTGGCGAGCAGTGCATTTCCTCGCCAAAAGCAGACGATTTTAACGAATCTGAAAATTGATTGTAATTGACTTCACTGTTAAAAATCTGCAGCATTTACTGCAACGTCACTCCGCTACTTTTATAGAATATCTCTCTTCTGACCAATGAGAATGCTCCATAGCACGGTGAATTGACCGTTTGCTATAAAAGCGGCGGAGTGACGCTGCAGAAAGTGGTACATATTTTTAGCGGTGTTGTAGCTAGCGTTGCAAAGGTTAGAAAAAACCCGGTTTAAACCCGGGAATAAACCGGGTTTTTAGGAATAAACCTGGAAAAAACCCGGGATTTTTTGGAATAATTCGGTTTTTTGGGAATAAACCCGGGGATAAACCTGGTCTATTGGAAATAAACCCGGGAATAAACCGACTTTTTGCAACTCTAGTTGTAGCTTGTGCAACACTGTTAAAAATCTGCTGCATTTTGCTGCAATGCACTCCACCGCTTGTATATAATATCTCTATTCCAACCAATGAGAAAGCTCCATTTCACGGCCAAGTAACCGTTTCCTATACAAGCAAGGGAGTGCGTTGCAAAAAATGCAGCAGATTTTTAATAGTGTATTTTTCAATTTGGAACAATTTTAATCAATTTAAATTGTGTTTTAAATGATAAAATATATTAATTTCATTTTGTTATAAGTACATATAAACGTATATGACAAAATTACACTTAAAGTAAAGTAAAAATGCAAAACTAAAATTACTTAAACTGAACATAGGTGAACTTTAAATAAACTGAACATAGAAAGTTTTTTCTTTAAAAAGTATTCGAAGCGTAAAAGCGTATTTTTCAAAATTTCGTTTTTTCGCCAACCGGAGATAAATCGCCAAATAAACGAAATTTTTATTATTTTTTTACGGACGTTATAAGGAGGTTCCGCCGAAAATTTTTTTATAAACATGTATAACTATATGAGAAGAACATTCTGTAATTTTTTCAGATTTTTCTGAGTATGCCCGTATGGAGACCTTCCTTGTGAGAAGGTAATTGTTTATAACTCAAATTGTAATGAACTGAGCGTAAAAAGACATCACACGGCACCTCATACGTCCCTTCAAGAATCCCCTCAGCAAGTTTCATGTTTCTACTTTTAAAAATGTGTCTGAAATTGTATACGAAAATTTCGAGCTGTTGAAGGTGGAAGAGCGTTTTTTCGAATACACCCTTAAGTACCACATGGCTTCCGGCAGACATGGATCATTTGATTCCTCTATTACTACTCTTCCATAAAATAAAGGTTTTTTTTTTATTGTGCTCTACGACTTAGGGTTTTGTGCGGTCCGCTCTTGGACTACTAGGGGTTTGGGAGTTAGTTTATCAGCTTCTGATTGTTTGTTTGTTTGTTTTTTTCTAAATCTTGAGAAGCAAGAATTGGCAGTTAGATAAGCTAAACTCCAAGTGTCGATAACAGCCTCTGGAAAACTAGTTTAAGGTCAAACGGCAGAAAGTGAAAGAATAATGAATGGGCTAATCTGGCCCACTTTCTCAAGTAGCTGGTAAGAAAAATGGTTTCAGGCACGTGATCTTGTTGCAGATTGTATATGCTCGCATTTTCATTTCTGAAGTTTGGGGCTTATCACGAGATATTTCATGTCTGATTTTGCTAAATATCATGCATGGACAATGCATTCAATAAAGAAATAAAGTATAATAAATGGAATAAAGGAAAACATGTAATTAAGCAAATAATTGCTCGGTAATAATTTGATTTTTTTTAAAAATTATATGTATAAATAGTATTATCATTGAAATCAATAGAAGAATAAGAAATAGGTGAAGTGCTTTTGGGAAGAACAATATTATTCTGAAGAGTAATATGCCTCTTTGTATGAAAAGAAAGGTCAAAGCTGTTTAATCAATGTGTTTTGCCTGCACTAACTTACAGAGCAGAAACATGGACACTAACAAAGCGGATGATACAAAGACTACAAACAACACAGAGAAGTATGGAAAAATGTATGCTAGGCATAACTGGAAGAGACAGAAAGAGGATAACCTGGATAAGAAGACAGGCGAAAGTTTTTGACATCATTGAAAGAATTAAACAGCTAAAATGGAAATGGGCTGGGCACAGTGTTAGAAAATAAGGCAATAGATGGAGCACAAAAACTCTACATTGGTATACTAGAGATGTAAACCACAAAAGACGAGCCCAAGTAAAGTGGAGTGACGAAATCAGAAAAGTGGCCGGTGTAAATTGGATGACGAAAGCACTAGACAGGAAAAATGGAAAAATCTGGAAGAGACCTACTTTCAGCAGGGGATCGAAAACGGTTGATTATGATGATGATATATATATATATCTATAAATATATATGTATATATAAAAATGGGTACTACTCTGTTATCCCGTCGACCAATTTCGCCAAGTTATACAAATCGCCGAACTAATAGGCAAATTATACATATTGACATATTTTTTTTTAAATAACGAAAAAACAAATAATTAGTAGAATATTAATAAAAATACAAATAAAAAGTCGAAATAAAAATCACTTGATGACATTTTAAACATGTGAATCGTATTTAATGTCATTGAATGTGACATTCACAATCATCCATTATTGGCATTTAATCTTATTGTTTGGCGATAATTTTTTGGTCGACGGGATAACCTAGTAGTACCTATAAATGCTATTAGCATTAATTATTGTGAACGTTTAGGTTGGATCAATTTAATGAATTAATTCAATGAGGTTGCAGAAAAACTGGCAATACGAAGTTAAGCAACTAAATTGTTTTCAGAATAATAGCGTGAGATAATAAACGATGTAGTAATTTACTATGCATAACCGATTCCATGGTTCATACACTTGAGAACAAATAAAATTCAAGCACTTTTCAAGGACTTTTCAAGCACTTTTCAAGGACTGTTTTAATACATGCATTAAAATGGTTCTAGAATAATATATCATAAAGGAAATAGTCACCATGTTACCTGTGTATTTAAATGTGTGTTTAATTATTCCTTAATAAAGATACTTTCTAAATTTTCATCTAATGAAGTTTTATTTATGAAATATAAAAAGAGAAAAATGATAAAAAATATTAATTAAAAAGTAAATTAAGATTAAATGTAAATTTAGATTAAAATGTAAAATCTAAAGGATAAAAAATATTAATTAAAAAGTAAATTAAGATTAAATGTAAAGTCTGAAGGAAAAAAAAAATGTCCTTGACTAATAAAACTTAGTAAAATATAAGTCCAAAGTCAATTTGAGTTAAATGCTTTGTAAATCTTTTAAAGTATTAATAACATCCTGCATCTTTTCTTCTTTTTCTTTAGCAGATCTCCTTAAATTATTGGATTTGCAAAGGGATTGAAGGTCATTGTTTTCTTCTGCTTTTTCTGCAAATTCATCTGCAGACTTAATTAGACATTTGATTTCATTTTCCAGACATCTTTTTTTTAACCATCAATTCCCTTATATCTTCAGAGGTTTCTTTTCTTTTCTTTGTAGATGTCGATTTTTGGTTTTGCAAGTAGCTCATATATTGTTGTCTGGCATTGGAAACATAAGTGCGCATTGAATTCGATATTTTTACATCATGAATATTGCCGCATTCATTTAGGTAATCACATATAAGTCTCTGGGAAATATAAGACTGTTCCTTCATGTTTTCAATCTCAATTTTTTTATTAATACTGAACCCTCTTTCAACAGTAGCCTGTCCATGACTAAGAAGTAATAGCATTTCAACGACTTTCCACAAATTTTGAAATTTGCTATTATTCATTGTTTCAAAAAATAATTCATCAATTCTTGAATTCTCTGGTGAGAATTCAGCAAAATCAGAAATCTTTAAAACAACAACATCATCTAAATAATTGCAAATTCCACCAAAATATTCTCACATACATTTTCTTCTACAAGTTTTGAATAAATCAGAGAATTTAAAATATTAAGCATTTTATTTAAGCAATTCTTTTTATTAGCAACCATATTTCTTGGATCTAAGCAAGATAAATTTCTTACAATGCTATATCCAATAGGTTCAAATCCAAATTCATTTAAAAATCTACCTTCAAAATAACTTATAACAGTCATAAAATTCCGAATTTGGCTTAAATCTGTTTGCATCTATTAGGGAAAAGAATTAATCAGTGTATAATTAGAATTTAAGTAAAGCAGAAGTGCATATTTCCCTGAAAAAAGCTGTATTTCATTTGGCGATTGGTAACAGAATTTATAATCCCCACTAGGCGAATGGCGATCGATCGCGTTTTTTTAATCGCCATGTGGCGATTGTCAATTTTCACCTATATTTGATCATAGGTGCAAGTTTGAAATTTTGCCAAGACTGAAAATATTTTGAACCCCCCCCCCCCCTTACGAGTGAACAATAAGCACATGCATGATTCACGTTTCATTCCACGACCACTTGACGAAATTCGCTTTTTTTCTCCCAAGATTTTTTGACAGGAATCACGTCTCTATCGCGATCCTTAGACCAAAAATCGCGTTTTTTGCGATCATTTGACAAAAATTCGCGCCTTTTTCGCGATCCTTTGACAAAAATTCACGACTTTTTCGCGATCCTTGAACAAAAATTCGCGACTTTTTCGCGATCAACTGACAAAAATTCACGACTTTTCGTGATATTTTAAAAAAAAATTCGCGACTTCTTCGCGATCCTTTGACAAGATTGCGTCTTTTCCACGATCTTTTGAAAAAAGTCGCGTCTTTTCCTCGCTCCTTTGACAAAAAGCCGCGTTTTCTCGGCAATTCTGACAAAAAATTTCGTTTTTTACACTATCACTTGACGAAAATCCCATCTTATTTGCGATTCTTTTTAAGAGACCGTTATTTTTGCGATCTTTCGACAGGAATCGCGTTTATTTTGCTATTTTTTAACAAAAAACAAGTCTCTTTTTGCGATCTTTTGTCAGAAATAGTGCTTTTTTAAGCCATCTTTTGACAAAAATCGCATTTTCTCTGCAATTCTAACAAAAATAACGTTTTTTTCTACGATCATTTGAGGAAAATCGCGTCTTTTCCGCGATTCCTCGACAGAGGCTGCGTCATTTTCGCGATTCTTCGATGGAAATAACGTTTTTCTTGAGGTCCGTCGACAGGAATCTGCAATTTATTCTGCAATTTTTTGACGAAAAACGCGTCTTTTTACGATGTTTGAATGAAATAGCGCTTTTTCCTGCGATCTTTTGGCAGAAATAACGCCCTTTTTCGCGATAATTTGACGCAAATCACGTTTTATTCATATTCTTTTGACGAAAAATCGTGTCTTTTTTCGGGATCTTTTGGCAAAAACGCGTCATTTTCCGCCGTCGGAGATTTTTCCGCCATTTTTGACCAATTTCGTCGTGGTAAAAAATGGCGGCGCGGCCGAAAAAATAAGAAAAATTGTGGAAATCCGCGGGTTTTGAAAATAAATAAAAAAGCGGAAATCCGCCGATTTTGAAAATAAGCAAAACACGGAAATCCGCGTTTCCGCGGAAAATTGGCATGCCTATAATATTTATTATTTCTAATTTTTCCAGCACTTTTCATTCCTTGAAAATGAATCTCTCTTTTTCCAGCACTTTTCATTCCTTGAAAATGAGGACTTTTTTTTCCAGCACTTTTTCTATTTTTTCCAAAGCGTACGAACCATGGATTCAGAAGTATTTAATCGAAACATTGTTGAAAGTTCTGGAAACATTCAAAGAGAAAACAACCTTGAAAGGAACGCGTCGATACGATATCACTTACGTTAATACTACGTAAACGGCAGGAATGAAATAATAATAAATATCCGGTGATATAAAAACTCAAAGAGACAAAATATCCAATGATTATGAAATGGCCTTAATTTTCTTCTTGCGTTTACAACAAAGAAAATTCTTTAAAAAATCATCCGTTAAAGTACATTAAGTAGCAGAAATGTTACACGTTTCTAAAGGAAGAATCCCAATTCGTCAGTCATTAAAAAAACAAGAAAAATATTTTTTAAGCTATTGATTTGTAAATTGTATTTATCTGTGTAAAAAGAAAAAAAAATGTATTTTTTCTTAACACAAAAAATCTTTCATTACTTACTCGGTGAGATTAATTTTACATTTTCTTATAAAAAAAAAGTATGGTTTTTAATTTGACAGTTTATGCAGGTAAATACTTCATATTACTTATGGCATTACAGAAAAATTTCTTGTTTTTATATTCTTTTATTTAACACAACTTGCAGATATTGCAGAAGTTTGGTGTCCATTTTTATTTCGAATTTTCAAGTTTATACCGGAAATTTGAAAAAAAAAAAAAAAAAATTAATATATGATGTGATCGTAAAATTTCTGTCATATTAAATAAAACAAAACATACTATTTTTAATTTCTGGCACGAATTAAAATTTTCTGAATAAAACTGCACTGCTAAAAATTTCTGTAAAAATATCTGTCTTTATTTAAAGACATGGAATTTTGCTCTTTGCTTTATTTTGGCATTCAAAAATACACACTTTTAAAATTATTTTGCAATTGTATTAGAAATATTACAGAAGAAAATCTAGTTTATTATTATTATTATTATTTTAATTTAGAATAATTTAGAAAGGGGAAAATCATCTCATCGGAGTTAGTGAGGATTTTTCCTCGCTGAATCATAAAAGATATACTTTGTATTCAGCAGCAATAACTGATATAGTTCAGGCAGTAAAGTGTTCTTCCACGGTCAAAAAATCTCGGGTTCGAACCCCAGAACGGGCAGAAACAGATTGCGTTGAAGTTTAATGATACAGCATTTCAAATTAACTCGGAAAATTTAAATTATTCGAAACTCACTGAAAGTTGAGTGATTTACTATTTTTAAAAACTAAATTAAATTATTATCATTAGAAGTAAATTTACAGAATCTTAACTAATAATAACACATTGCTCAGTGGTGCACAAAACAAGAATTTTAATATACATTAGTACATATTAAAATAAAATAAAACTTTCGACGTTTCGCGCCGTCTTCTGCGGGCGTCTTCAGGAAAATATGAAATGGAAGGACTACGTTTGCATCTTGTTCGAGAGATAATATTTCTACTAAATCTATACATATAATAAAACAGTAGGACCCGGTGTGTCTGTACATTGAAGATAATTGACAAAAATGGAGTCAGGGCGATAAAAGAAAACCAATGAAACACAAAAAAAAAATTTTTGAATTTTTTGTCTGTCTGTCTGTCTGTCTGTCTGTCTGTTTGTTCGAGGTTATCTTCGTAACTACTGAATGGATTTTTATGCGGTTTTCACTAATGAAGAATGCACACTCCCGGGCAGTGTATAGGCTTTGTTTCATCAAAATCGGACAACAGACAAAAAAGTAACAAAAAGAAACAAAAGAAACTATTAGGTGCGCTGCTCACGTTTTTTAGTACATAACGTTTTTTAGTACATATAAAATCCAATAGATGTCACTGTGCGATTTTAAAACGCGCTATCGTTATGTTTTCGCCAGTCTACTTAAGTATGAGAAAGTTTCAAGCTGGCTGTCGTTCCATGTGGTTTAGTCGGTAGAACGTCAGTGCGCCATACTGATGGCCCGGGTTCGATTCCCAGCATGGAATTTTTTTTCACTATGTTGGCATTAACGCCTATAAGCAATTAAAAGAATTTGAAATATTGTATTCAAGGCGAATTTTCTCTCTGGGAAAATTTCCTTGCATTAATATGTCAGTGTAATTTTTTTTTCGATTTAATTTTTTTTTTCGAAACTTTGTTTTTCTTAAAAAATTACAGTAAATATTTGATATTTCCCAACGTTTTTTGAATGATCGACTTGCTTTTTTTTTTTTTTTTAATGTATGTCTGAACCTTATCTAACTACTTCTTCAAGATTTCTTTAGATAAACCGACCAGCGTAGCGGGCGAAGGCCGCTAGTTAAAAACTAAATGAATTAAAATTTTAAAAATGTTGCCAATAAACACGTGAGTAAAAATTAAAATATTGCAAGGAAATAAAATAACTAAATGAATTAAAATTTTAAAAATGTTGCCAATAAACACGTGAGTAAAAATTTAAATATTGCAACGAAATAAAAAATTTTATTTCCTTGCAATATTTTAATTTTTACTCACGTGTTTATTGGCAACATTTTTAAAATTTTAATTCATTTAGTTTTTAATTTAGTAGAAATATTATCTCTCGAACAAGATGCAAACGTAGTCCTTCCATTTCATATTTTCCTGAAGACGCCCGCAGAAGACGGTGCGAAACGTCGAAAGTTTTATTTTATTTTAATATGTACTAATGTATATTAAAATTCTTGTTTTGTGCACCACTGAGCAATGTGTTATTATTAGTTAAATTTTATGGTGCAACTGTCCTATATATATTTACAGAATCTTGTTTATTTTTTTTACAGTATTACAGAGTCTATTGTAAATTTACAGAATAACTTCTCTATTATTTAACAGAATCTCAATATTTCTAATCTCTGTAATTTTACATACGACTTAACGCTTTCGGGTCTGGTGTACTATTAATAGTACATGTCCTTTCATCGAGTATTATTTTGTCCTATCAATTACTTTTGTTTCTTTCGACATACAGAAATGATAGTATATGGCTATGCCTTTCTTGTTATGACTCCATTTATGGTTCGATATTTAGTAATAACAATAATAATAAAATTTTCCTTAATTATTTTTGAATCATTGGTGATTCCTTTATTTTATACACATATTTCACCCTTTAAATTAAAAATATAGGTGACTTTTCTGAACGAATGATGTACTATAAAACACAAAAATATTAGAAAGTTTTAATATCGGTTAAACCGTGTTGTAATATGATATTTTCCAATATTTTCCAAAATTTCTTCTTTGACCTATGAACATATCTATATGAATTAAATAATACACAAAGTAAGTGCATATGTTAGATTTCAGACAATGATATAATGATATAATCTTTAAACTTCAGTAAGTCCGTTTGAATCGCTACGATTAACATTATTATATAGTAATAGTAATTTTATTCTGAAAATGGAAAAAATTCGGGCCCGAAAGAGTTAGGATAATGGTTTAATTACCCATAGATTCCTTGTAAATTTACAGAAAAAATTTAACAGTGTGGAGGCCAAATTGCTAATCCTGATCAGTTACACAATTTCTATGTAATAAAACACAGTGTAACGCATAGCTCGTCAAGCCGGTTTTTCCTCCAAAAACTGTCATTGGAATTGACGCTCCTACTGAGAGGGAGTAAACGAGAAAAAAAAAAAAAACAATTTCAAAGTACTATAAAAAAAATAGTAACAATTATTAGTATTATTTCAATAGTTACAGCAGACTTTTTTAATTAGGCAGTTTTGATGCATATTTGTTAAAATTTTGCTTTATTTATTAAGAAATCTTAATTTTGTTATGATATATTAGCTACAAAGCCTTGCTTACCCAGAAGTATTGTAAGTGTTAGAAGTGTATTTATTAAAACTAGTTATTAAACTTTATTGAAACTATTATAAACTAGTCGAAACTTTACTCATCTAAACGCTTCCATATTGTCAATTATTTGTATCAGTTTTTTTTTTTTCCAAGTTTTATGTGAAAAACACAATTTTTACCCTCCCATCTTTAGCCCGGGCATCTACCCTAGTATTAAATAAACTCCAAAATGAATTCGTAATAAACACTGTGATATACAAAAAAGTTTGTAAGAATGTGACATGACTAAACGTAATAAACAGTAAACATTATATAAAGGTTTAAGTTGAATGAGTTAATTGGACAAGGTTTCAAGGAAACAGACAATGATCAGTTATGCAACTAAATTGTCTTCAAAATGAATTCCTAATAAACACTCTGACATAAATAAATTTGTAAGAATGTGACATGACTAATAGACAGCAAATATTATAAACGTTTAAGTTGGACAAATTTAATGATTCAATTGGGCAAAGTTTCAGGGAAACTGACAATAATCAGTTACGCAACTAAATTGTCTTCAAAATGAATTCCTAATAAAATACTGTGATATAAATAAGTTTGTTAGAATGTGACATGACTATTATTTATTATTACACCTATTATGTTATTTTATGAAAGTTTCTTGCAAAAATCCTGGCCAGGTATATTAATGTTGCATATATTGGTAAGAAACATATATTTTTTGAAGTTATATTATGAATGTTTATTGTATGATTTTCTCAGACTTATTTATTTATTGACCAACATACATCTGACTTGTGTGCTCGATGTGAAAGCCTGCTTGTAGGTTACCGTCAATATACTGGGACGACATAGCACAAGAAAACTTTACAATACGAAGGAAATACAGCTGGGGGCTCCACATAAAGAATGTGTGCAATGGAGCCAGCGGGATTCGAACCTACAACCTCCTACGCTCGTAATCGATTGGCAGCGTGGTGTTTTAACCATCGGCCACGGAGGCCACATTTTCTCAGACTTTCTTAAAGGTAAAAAATATATGCAGTATAAGCTAATAATTGTGAAAATTATCAGGTAGGGAGTGTCGAAAATGTTAGTAAATTAAAATAAAATGTAGATATCTCTGCAAGTTTTGACATTCCTCACTTGTAAAACGAAGTGAAATCACTTCTGTATTTTTGACTGAACCACTGAGCTCGACATATAACACTCGAGACAAATCACATATAACCAGGGCCGTAGCTAGAAGTGAACGTTAAGGGGGGGGGGGGGGGCTCATAATTTTTTTTCTCACTCTCTCTGACGGAGAATGATAAATTAGCGCATATTCACATTGTTGTTATTATGTTTCTTACTAAACTATTGTTTTAACTTCATTTAATGGTAAGAAAATAATAGAATGATGAAAATTTTGATTGTATAACTGGCGAAAAATTAAACATCTTGTTAGCTTCATGTGTATAAATAGGATGAGGGAGTGTTGAAACACTTATTTTTGATACAATCTAATAACTCTGCAAAACTATAAAACTAAATTAGATTTTTGAACAGAATTTTATTTGAATTTTCGGAATAGAAATTCATTTCGTGGCTTTGAAATCTTTTCCAGGGGGGGGGCTCAAAATATTTTAGGGGGGCTGAGCCGCCCATAGCGCCCCCTTAGCTATGGCCCTGCATATAACACTCGACATATAACGCTTGACATTATATGTCGAGCTCAGAGTACTGAACCACCTGAGTGTGTGACAAAATGTGAGCTTCGGAATGAAGCAAAAGTGAAACTGTGTTCTAATATAATTAAAGGTAGGAGATATCCTTATAATATCTAGAAATATGGTTGTCAAGAGTAAAAATAAAAAGTCTCAAATTATTTGAAGCTAATGATTAGAAATACATTGATACAAGATTGGCAAGAATCCAGAAGGATTACCGATAATGACTAAACGTAATAAACAGTAAACATTACGAATGTTTAAGTTGAACAAATGTAATGAGTTAATTGGACAAGGTTTCAGGGAAACTGGCAATATTCAGTTACGCAACTAAACTGTCTTCAAGACGAATTCCTAATAAACACTGTGATATAAAAAAGTTTAGGTATTATGCACGACAAATTGAGATGTTATTTAATCAAAACATTGCTGGAAACTTCTGAATAAATGAATATCAAAAACATCCTTGAGAAGGAAAACGTTGATAAGGTATTAATAGCACGTAATTGACAGAAGAATAAAAGTATATCATGTGATAATAAATATGAAAGAAACAAAATATTCAATGAATATGAATTGTTTTTAATTTTATTCTTTACGTTTACTTTGACATGCCTAGCCTAATAAACTGTATTAATGATAGAGATCGATCGATTTTTTTTTTTCGGCCCAAAATGACAAATTCGGCGGACCGGAACTATCTCTATTCCTAAAATTTAACTTTTTTCTTTGGGGAATTTTCAAAATGATTCGCTGATACAATTTAGTTAATTTTCAGCCGTGAAATTACGCTTGAGATTATTAAATTTTTAGTACGTGATTTATCATTTGCTAACTAACAAGGAAGGTTTCCATACTGGGCATACTCAGATTTTTTTGAAAAAAAAAATACTAATTAAACAACTCATGTATGTAATAAAGGATCAGTGAAAATTTGCGGCGGAATTATATTAGAAAACATGTAAAAAAATAAAATACTTTCGAATATTTGGCGTGAAAAGACGAAAGTGTCACACGATTTGGCGAGGAGCACATTTCTCGGCCAAAAGCAAGCGATTTTAATGCAACTAAAACCTTTTGGATTTTTAGAATCCGTGTAAATGAATTAAACATAAACAATGAGCAAGTTTAATATATTATATAATATATATATATTAAATTGCATGTATATATATTATTTTTTGCTGTAGTTATTTCATTTACCTCTGAAAAAAATATTTTCATATATAAAAAATTCTTATTCAATAAAATTACTTTCATACATTTAAGCGTATTGAAGAATAAAAGCCAGGTTTCCATAGCAACAAAATCGAATTGACAATGCTCAACTGGACTTTGAACTTGAATTGAAGCAATTTTTATTAATTTAAATTTGAATATCGTTTTAAATCTCAAATTTTGAAGGTTAAATTTGAATATAAATACATATAAATATTAATATAACGAAATTATACTTAAAACAAACCGAAGCTGACAATAGAAATTATATTTAATTTATCTAAACACGCTGAACATGAAACTTTTTTCCTTTAAAATGCATTTGACATGAAAACATTTTTTGAATTTGCTTTTCATCGCCAACCGATGATAAATCGCCAAATAACGAAATTTTCATTATTTTTTACGGGCAGGGTTCAGATGTTACGCCGAAATTTTTTTTTATAAACGTATATATCCTCATGAGAAGAACATTCTGTAATTTTTTCAGATTTTTCGGAGTATGCCCGTATGCAGACCTTCCTTGTAAGCGCAGAAACCAACAGGGTGAAAAATGTCCAAGACGGGGATCGAACCCGGAATCTTTGGAATAGCGAACTAAGTTCTCTACCATTACCTAAGTGCTCATCTGTCCGCTAAGCTAAGAGGACAATGCCCAACGTGCCATTTTTCATTCCCATATGTTGGTAAGTCTACACTGCATCACAAGATAGTCTTCATGAGCACACATTCCTGAGGCGTAACATGAGACACAAACATGCCGAGCATCGGTGAACACATATACAATTTAAGGGTGTTCTTAAGGCCCCTGTCCTCGATCGAGGAAAATCTCGCGAACTAGTGCTATTCCTATGGGGAAGCATTTTTCTAATAACTCTTTCGCATTTTGACATTTTTGAATCTTTTTTTTTTTTTTTTTTTTTTTTTTTTTTTTTTTTTTTTTTTTTTTTGGCATTGGATAGCTGAGGTGCATGCCGACAGCGCACCTTTTTAACTTTTTCGATTTTGGCTGCATATATATTTTTTAAAAAGCACTTTCAGTTTCGAAACAGGTTTTGAAAGTGAAACTAACTTTGTAAAAAATATCTGCAACCAAAATCGAAAAAGTAAAAAAGGTGCGCTGTCGGCATGCACCTCAGCTATCCAATGCAAAAAAAAAAAAAAAAAAAATGATTCAAAAATGTCAAAATGCGAAAGAGTTATTAGAAAAATGCTTCCCCATAGGAATAGCATTAGCTCGCGAGCGTTTCTCGAGCGAGGACAGGGGCCTTACCTGCTCCGCTCAACAAGCGAAAAATGTTTCGACACATTTACAAATTCATTTTTTAGCAGAACCATATAAAACTGGAATGCCTGGCTATGGAGGCGATTTCGAATCGAACCTATTTTTCCATTTTATGATATTTAAATTACTTCTCCAGTTCTAAGCTATTTCGACCAAGCGATCACCCGTTTTTCCCCTGCTTTTTGACCGGTTTTTCTGCTTTCGTCGGGAAATGTGCTAAAAAATGTCAACTTTGAAGGCTTGTTTTGTTATGAAAAATCTATTGTGTTTTTTAAAAACAGAAAAATGAGTGCAATTAGACAGTTTCTGAATAACAACATCTGCTATTTTCATGCATTTCCGAACAAAAATAAATTAAAGCATGTGTCACAAAGTGGGCCTTTTTGATTTAAGAACACCCTTAAATAATTTTCAGCAGTGAAATTACGATTGAAATTATTCAATATTTAATACGTTTCATACTAATTAAATTCTTAGCAGAGTTCATCTAGCTTGATTTTAAGCCTGCTTTCAAATCCAGTCTATTTTAATAGACTTAAGTTATTATCTTAATCCTAACTTTAATTTATTACATTAATTGCAAGCTTAATTTTAAAATTTGTAATTTTTCTCTATTATTTTTCCATTTTTTATTAAGTAGTTTATCTACATTTATGCTTTCTCTCAATGGCTTTTTAAAACATATGATTACTCAATTGAATAGACTGGGTGTGAAGTTGGCATCAACTAGATAACCCCCAAAGCTGCTATGTTGTTCAATACTGTTCAAAACCAAACAGGTCACTTTATAGCACAATGCATTATTGTACTCAAATGTATCAAATTGGCAGGTACTCTTATTCAAAAAATCTGATCGTAACTAGCCGTAATAGAACTTTTTTCTTCTTTTTTTGATAAAGTCAAAAGATTTTTCAGGATGTGTAATCAACGTTGTCGTTTCGAACCGAAATTTCGCCCGCGACAGCACAGGGAAAGAAAAACGAACTGTCGTCCTGCGACAACAATCGCTTATAACCCAAGATGTAATTCATTTATTGGAAAACGAAACAACCTGTTCGATTACAAATCACATTATTAATTATGCCTGGAAGTACTACACTTTTATGTTTATAAATGAGAAAGAAAGTGTATTAACACGTTTTCCGGTAATAAGTTTACAAAAGGTTTTTATTATTATTATTATTATTATTATTTTTTTTTTTTCTTAGAACCGCGTTAAACGAAGTTTTTTGAATGCGCTTAATCAGATTGTGTTATAATATCAATTTAAATTCCAGAAACAAGTTGAATGTAGATTCTGCCATTGCAGAATTCAGTTTCGCCTCCGATTAGAGAAAAAAAAATCGATAGGGTCTTTTAGAAGGGCGACCCCGTTTAGAATGCAATGAACTATCTTCATTTTTCTTGTGTTTATCAATATAATAGCAAACAGAACGGCGTGAAATACCCAATTGATTAGCAATTTCTCTCTGGGTCATTGGAAATGCGAAATAATAAAATTTTGTTTAAAGCAATTTGATGTGCTACTTCTTCATTGACTAGATTAATCAAAAACGGATTTTTTCTTTAGTTTAAGCGCTTTTTTATAGACGCTGAGAAAAAGTAAATGCAATTTAACAATAAAACGAGTGGAATCCCATCGAATTCAACGAATGAAATATTTAAAAGACCCGATCGATTTGGTTTTAAAAAAAGCAAAAGTAATTACATTATTGAATCAATATATAATAAATATATTTCCAAACTTAATGTCAAGTTTGCCAGTTACAATTTTGCATGCAAATATTCGCACATCTTCAGTTAAAACTGTAATCTGAGTGCCGACGAAATCCAGAAATTTTATTTGTATGCACTCACAAAAAATAGTTTTACTTAAAAAAAACTAATTTCATTTTTACTATGACATTATTTTCACTAACTGAAGTCATCTGAAAGTAAAATTTCAATCTCAGTGTCCATAATGAAAAGAAATATTGAAATGTAATACATCGTTATGAGTAAAAATGCGATGTTTTAAATAGTGACGTCATTTTCTCTTCAAATGTTTTTTAAAAGTTACTCTTATTAGTAATATGAAAAAGGCATCCGTAATAATGTTGTAATTCCCAATTATCTGGTTGCTGAATGACATCATTTTCCTCATTTGAAATTTTTCTTTAGACATTAATTTTTATCATAAATTATTTTCTGTTATTTTATTTACATTGTTATTATTATTAGTTCTCAGTAAATATATTTTTTTACCTCAATTAGTGCATATTTATATGAAATAAAATTGTGGTAAAATTTTACGAAAACAATTGACTTTTTTCTTTTAAATGCAAACACATGTTCACTGATGACTCGTGGAAAGTGATAATGGAAAGTAAATTTTTATTATCGAGAGAAAAGCTAAATTGAGTTGCCACCATATTTATGAAATATCGTAAAAAGCATTTACAATTAAAAATAAAATATAAAAATGGAAATAAATTAAAAAGTAGCTAAAATGGGCACAACTACAAATAAATAGCTTTCATTAAAAAAAAAAATAATTATCAAAATCGGTTGAGTATAAAATTCAGGGCTGACGACACAACATTTTTTAACTTGTCTGAAAGAAATAGCATCGGAGGCTAATAAAAAATACAAACAATTAACGAAAATTAAGATGAAACATTTTACTAAGAATATTTCTGATATAGCAATTTTAAATTTACCATTATTAATAAAATACATTTATTTTGAGCTGTTCTTAAAAAAAAAATGCTATGTATATTACGTTCTATGGCATAAGTTTATATTAATTAATTGTAACTATTCCATTATACAAAAAGAAAAAAAAAATGCTAGTCCATTCTTAGTTGCTCTTTGCGGTCCCATGGATTGTTGCTTTCTTTTTATGCGCGTTCGTAATTATGTAAATACGTAACACCTATAGTCCATGTTCAGTATGTCCGTGCGTCTACCCGCATATAACAGAGCAAAAACTACCCAACGAATTGTTTGAAATTTAAAATATATAATTGTTGCATAATTTTGTACAGCCATTTCAAATTTTATCAAAATCGGATGAATAGTTTAATTACAGGAACAGTCAAAAATATTCAGTTACATTACCTCCAATGGGAAAAAACAGTTTTAGGTGCATTTTTATCATGTTACACTCTTTCAAACATAATAAAATTTATATGCATCTATAGATTATATACTAAAATAGACATTCTGTACAATCTGGGGTGCAAAGATTATTTGTTATTAATTTACAGGGCCACACAAAAGTATTCCATTGCATAATGGTATAGATGGGGGGGGGGCATTGTTTGGGGACTCATTTTAATTATATTAAATTGTTTCAAATTTTATGAAATTGATATCGTTTCTAAGGTTTAGTACAAGTTACTTTCTGTATAGTAAAAAAGCAGATAACATTTACATCCGAAATATTGGATACTAGTACACCAAGATCTTAATATTTTTAAAACTTCGATATACTATGAGTGCACCACGTTTGCTAAATTTGACGTGCATTCCAACTTGTTTCAATTTTAGCGGTTTAACTTGCAATTTTCATCTAAAAGCTTCTGAATTGTTGAATTTTAATTATAATAGTCCTGTGTATAAAGTTTAGTACCGAAATAGTATCATATGCTTTAAGGATGTTCTTAACTGATCCGCTCAACAAACGAAAAACGTTTTGACACATTTACAAATTCATTTTTTAACAGAAAGTTATAAAATTTTAATGCCTGACTATGAAAACGATTTCGAATTGAACTTATTTTTCCATTTTATGATAATTAAATTACTTATTGAGTTATAAGCTATTTCGACCACGCGATCACCCGTTTTTCTCCTCCTTTTCGACCGGTTTTTCTTCTTTCGTCGGGAAATGTGCTCAAAAGTGTCAACTTTGAAGGCTTGTTATGAAAAATCTATTGTGTTTTTTAAAAAACAAAAGAATGAGTTCAATTAGATAGTTTATGAATAACAACACCTGCTATTTTCATGCATTTCCGAACAAAAATAAATTAAAGCATGTGTCACAAAGTTGCCTTTTTTGATTTAAGAACGCCCTTAATCGGGGTTTTAATTTAATCTTTGTGTCAAGCGGTCTCAAAGACGGCTTGAAATTAATTATGCTATAATTTTTAACACTAGACAAGGATTAAAATACTCAAGTTGTAATTTTTATATAAAAAAGCTTAGCTAAATCCGATCGAGACTGATCTTGTTTATATAAAAATAAAATATAATTAAAACTGACGAAACGTTATCGGGTCGAATTTCCATCTATCATCGGAAACGCAGATTATGTTACTAAAATAAAATTTGTTTTAGTCTCACATTACCATTGTTCTTTAAATTTGAATATTTATTTAAAAGTAATTTAAATAGATTTACAAATTAGGCTTTTCTTTCTTTTAGGTGTTTTGAAATGTCCTCCTTAAAAACCTCGAACACAACTTTCCAAAAAAAATATGCATACAGTCAAATTAAGAATTAAACAACGGTTAACGGTCTACTTCTTGAAAAATAAAAATAAATAAATAAAATATAATATAATGAAATATATATATTGCGATCACAAACAATTATATCAATGATAGAACCTCGTTTTTACGTTTACGTAAGGGGAAAAAAAGGGGGGGGGTTATACGCAAATCCCATAAACGTAAAAACAAGGTTCTACGAAAAAATCTTTTATTAAATGACATCATATAACATTTCAGGGAGAAATTTGAGGTTTTCACGCCATAAAATGTAAAGATATAGCCATGCATTTAAAACTTACTTTTCGTATTTTATTATTTCTCCCTGAGAGTTTTCTCCTCAAAATGTTCAGCGCAAAAATAACAGGTGGCGGTCTGTCTATCAGTAGGTACTCGTCTCCTGGCAACAAATTCCTGTCCTGATAGCAACAGTTCTGGTTCTACAGCATCTGTTTATAAAATAAGACCAGTTTCACCTTTTTGTACACAGCTGTACCTAGAGTAGGGGGAGGAGTCAGAAGTTTCTAGAAGCTTTTCTCTCAAACAGGGCAATCCAGCCCCCCGTCCGAAAAGTACATACCTTTCGTTGGGGGGAACATTTCTCCCTTGTTTGGATTCTAGATTCGCCCCTCAACGAAAGATACGCATAAGAAAGGTGGCAACACGATAGAAAGAATCTATAATGATTTCTTATCGCCCCAAGGTCAGGTCTTGGAATTCCCGAAAACTCTTGCAAATTCGGATACAACATTTACAACTGTTCCGAAAAACATAACTTCCTAAGAGGTCTAAAGTTCATTGCCCTTTTAAATTTAATGATTGCTTCAACGCGAGAAATTTAAAACTGACGTATTGACGGGAACTACTGCAGAAAAAAGTCGCTTCGAAAAAAAAAAAAATCCAGCAATTTTACGAAAAGGATGGGTTGAAAATTTTTAATAAATTATCCTATACGGAAAGTGAAATTTATACGCAGCGACTTTTAGAATTTGCAAAGTAGAAATATAACTTTCTAAGTAATCTAAACCTAAAGTTCACAGCCCATTTAAATTTAATGATTGCTACAACGCAAAGTATTAAAAACTGAAGTAGAAAAAATATTGACAAAAATTAAAGAAAAAAAAATCGTTCAAGAAAAAAAAATCCAGTAATTTTATGAAAAAGATGATTTGAAAAAATTGAATATATTATCCTCTACAGAAAGTGAAACATATGTATAGCGACTTACAGAAATTGCGACGTAGAAATATAACTTCCTAAGTTGGCTAAAGTTCACTGCCCTTAATTTAATGATAGCTACAACGCGAGAAATTTAAAACTGAAGTAGAAAAATATTGATAGAAACTAACGCAGAAAAAAGTCGCTTAGGGGGAAAAAAAAGAAACCCTCTAATTTTACGAAAAGGTTGGGTTGAAAACTTTGAATAAATTATCCTCTACAGAATGTAAAGTTCAGATGCAGAGACTTTTGGATTCTGCTGCGTAGAGACGTTAACTCATTAGAGGTCTAAAGTTCACTGCCTTTTTAAATTTTATGATTGCTATAAAACGAGAAATTTAAAATTGATGTATGAAATGCACTATCTTGAATTATTTTGCGCAATCCTGTACATGATCTATATGATTTATATGCACCAAGTAACATGCAGCAAGTTGGCTTGATTTATAAACGCATACCATAATTGAAAACGTAATTCCAGCAGTTATCGCGTCAGAGTGATATATATCAATTTTATTAAGCTTCAAATAGAGTAACACCTTTAAAATTGCAAACGAATTTTTCTCATAGATCGTAATGTTACTGAATTCTTTTGAGAGTCACTGTAAACGAAATAGAAATGCTACACCTACACACTTTATTTTCAAATAACGAACATACCACATTGTACACATATATCAATTACATAGCAATCCGAGTAAATTTATGCGAGTTTGAGCACTGACAGGCGGCAGACAGACAGACAAATAAATGATAGGGCCCGACATAGGCTACAGATTGCTCAAGGGCAAGCATTATTCTGGGGGAAGCCCCCCTTCTATTTATGTATAGAATCTTGTGAATAATATGGAAATGTCTAGTATTAGATTTCATACATATTGTATGTTACATAAATTTTGTACACTGTACGGCTCATATTTGTATACAGGATATCACAAAAAGATGGTCACAACTTTAAGAAAAATACTAGTAAGGATAATGGCAGAAAAAAAAAAATAGATTGTTTAATACGATTGTTTCTTTGCAAACTTCTATTTTGCTTATCTTACGTACAACTTTGTAAAATGTCTAAAAAAGAATGCTCTGTAGTATCTGTTAGTATTTTTTTTTTTTTTTTTTTTTTTTTTTTTTTTTGGGGTAGAGGATGTATTGAAAGCAGAGAGGGGAAAAGGGACCACACTCTCATGAATTTTGGTCACTTTTGGCAAAATTAATCGTTTGGCACTTTTTATTGAAAATTCCAAGTAATCTCATGGGCGGGCCCAAGAAATGGGGGGGGGGTGGCAGCTGCCCTGCATAAGTCAGATTCAGCAAATCGATCTCTTCTCAACAAAGTTGGAAAATGCTTAAAAATGATCTTCTATATGCGAAGCCATTTTTCCAAGAGCACAAAAATTTTTTTGGCAGACAGACAGATAATAATTTGCCATAAAATTCATTTGGAATTCTTCTAATGTGCTGTTATAGTTTTTCACTTATTTCTGTTCTGGCATTGAAAAGAATTTAGATTACACTAGCGAAACAGGTTTTCAAATACCTTTTTTTTTTCTCACAAGATTGCTCACATTTTATCGCACGTGAGTGAACCACCAGAAGATAGGGGGGGGGGGGGGTAGAAAGACCGTAGTTAGTGGGGGTATCACCAGTGTTTGATCCCCCTCTGAAATTTCTCTCTTATATAAATTTGCTACAGAGCAATTAAGGGTGCTCCCAATTGCTCCGCCCAACAAGCGCAAAACATTTTTACACATTTACAAATTTATTTTTCAACGGAAAGATGTAAAATTGAAAGACTTGATTAGGGAAGCGCTTTCGAATCGAACTCAGTTTCCCATTTTACGATAGTTAAATTACCTACCGAGTTAGAAGCTATTTTGATCACGTGATCACACGATTTTTCACCCTTTCGTTGACTGATTTTCTGCTTTCGTCGGGAAATATGCTCAAAAGTGTCAACTTTGATGGCTTGTTCTGAAATATTTATTGTGTTTACGAAAAAACTGAAAAATGAGTGCAATTCGTTAGTTTCTTAACAACAACACTGGAAGTTGTGCATTTCCGAACAAAAATAAATTAAAACTTATGTCACAAAGTTGCCATTTTTGATTTAAGGATATTTTTAACTGCTCCGCTCGACAAGCGAAAAACGTTTTGACACATTTACAAATTCATTTTTTAGCAGAACCATATAAAATTGGAATGCCTGGCTATGGAAGCGATTTCGAATCGAACCTATTCTTCCATTTTATGATATTTAAATTACTTCTCCAGTTCTAAGCTATTTCGACCACGCGATCACCCGTTTTCCCCCCTGCTTTTAGACCGGTTTTTCTGCTTTCGTCGGGAAATGTGCTCAAAAGTGTCAACTTTAAAGGCTTGTTATAAAAAATCTATTGTGTTAAAAAAAAAAAAAAAAAACAGAACATTTAGTGCAATTAGACAGTTTCTGAATAATAACACCTGCTATTTTCCGAATTAAAAATGTGTCACAAAGTTGCCCTTTTTGATTTAAGAACACCCTTAAGTATCCGTCGACATCAATAGACAAAAAAAAAAAAAAAAAAAAAAAAAAAAAGGAAATTAAAGTTGAGTTTTGACACATCGGAAATTGTACGTCAAACGTGGAAAATGAGGTGCGTTGACAGTGTAAATAGTCTTATAAATATTCAGATTTTGATACAATAGTACTTGCACTCTCATGCAAGAAATCCATGAATACAAAATTTATTACGCTAGTACAGATTAAATTTAGGAATATCATAGATTAATTGCGTAAGATAGGATTTAATAGAATGAAGAAAACTTTTAACATTATCTTTTTAAGTTTTGATTGGATTTTCATAAAATTTGAAAGGCCTACTAAGTATGAATTTACTATTACATACATATTTATTTCTATTTTATAGTTTCTCCATAACAACATCTGCCAATTTCATGCATTTCCGAATATATATATATGTGTGTGTGTGTGTGTGTGTGTGTGTGTATTTATAATATTGCTAAAAGAATTTTTAGCTACCTTTGTTATATATTTTGGGACCAGAAGATTCTGCTTTGGTTCTACAAATTCCATTTGTATTCATTTTAATTATTTATTTTTCTCTCCATGTTCAATATGCTATAAGTTATTAAATTCAATGGTTCATATATTATAATACGATTAAAGGTTATATATATAAATTTTCATCGGGGGATATTAATTAAATCTTGTTATTAGTATAGAATATTTTAACTATTTTCATTAAGTTCATAACATTTTTATTTACTAATTTTTTGTAATTAATTATTTTTAATAATAGTTATTTTAATCTTAAACTATAATGCGAGCAAAAATTGTGTGTGTGTGTGTGTGGGGGGGGTAAATTTTATCTCAAAAACGGCTCTAACGATTTTCGCGAAAATTTGGATTTTACCATTTTCGGGCACGAGAAGACCATTGGGCTAGGTCACATGTTCGAGAAAATTTGATTATTGGGTCATTTTGGGTCATAATGGGTCAGGATCAAGCTATTTATATCTAGAGAACGGCTGGATCGATTTTAAGGAAATTTTGTATCCAATCGTTTTTTGGCGCGAGAAAACTATTGAACTGGGTCACATGTTCGAAAAATTTCGATTAGAGGGTCATTTTTGGGTCATTGTGGGTCAAGCCATTTTTATCTAAAAAACGGCTCTAACGATTTCGACCAAATTTTACATTTTATCATTTTGGATTACCAGAAGACCATTGGGTTAGGTAACATGTTCGAGAAAATTCGGTTAGTGGGTCATTTTTGGGGTCATTGTGGGTCATGCTATTTTTATCTAGAGATTTTCTCACGCAATTTTTACTAAAAATTGCATTCTATGGTTTTCGGGCACGAGAAAAACATTGGGCTAGGTTACATGCTCGAGAAAAAATTTTAATGAGTCATATTGGGTTATTAAGAGTCTGGGTCAAGCTATTTATATTTAAAGAACCGCAGAATCAATTTCATCGAAATTTTGCCTGTAATAGTTTTTTGACACGAGAAAGCTAATGGGCTCACACGATCGAGAGATTTCGATTATAAGAGTCATTTGTGGGTCATGATGGGTCATAATGGGTCATAGTCAAGCTATAGCTAAAGAACAGGTGGATCGATTTTAACGAAATTTTGTATACAACATTTTTTTGGCACGAGAAAACTATTGGGCTAGGTCTCAGTTCGAAAAATTTCGATTACTGGGTCATTTTGGGTCATAAAAGGTCTGGGTCAAGCTATTTATATGTAAACTACGACAGTATCAAATTTAATGAAATTTTGTATGTAAGTTTTTTGACACGAGAAAATTAATGGGCTATCTCACATGTTTGAAAGATTTCGATTATAAGAGGTTATGGGTCATTATATTATGAGTCATGATGGGTCATAACGGGTCATGTCAAGCTATATCTAAAGAACACGTGGATCAGTTTTAACGAAATTTTGTATACAACATTTTTTGGCACGAGAAAATCATTGGGCTAGGTCACATGATCGAGAAATTTCGATTAATGGGTCATAAAGGGTCATAAAGGGTCTGGGTCAAGTTATTTAATATTTAAAGAACGGCAGGATCGAGTTTAACGAAATTTTGAGTGTAACAATATTTATACACGAGAAAACTAATGGGCTAAGTCACATGTTCGAGAGATTTCGATTATAAGGGTCATTTATGGGTCATGATGGGTCATGGTCAAGCTATATCTAAAGAATGGGTGAATCGATTTTAACGAAATTTTGTATACATCATATTTTTGGCACGAGAAAATCATTGGGCTATGTCACATGTTCGAGAAATTTCGATCACTGGGTCACTTTTGGGTTATTCTAATTTTATCTAGACAATGTCTCGCGCAAATTTGACTGAATTTTATATTCTATCGTTTTCGGACACAAGAAAATCATTGGGTTAGGTCAGATGTTTCAGAAAACTCAATTAATGAGTCATTTTGGGTGATAATGGGTCAAGGTCAAACTATTTATACCTAAAAATTGGCTCAATCGATTTTATCTAAATTTTGTATTTAACGTTTTTCGGCACGCAAAAATTAATGAACTAAGTCACATTTTCGAGAGATTTCGATATAAGGGTCATTTGTGGGTCATGCTAATTTTATCTAGAAAATTGTTCTCACCATTTTCAGTATGTTTTCTATTATAATGTTTTCGGGCAAAAGAAAATCATTGAGATAGGACACATGCACGTAACAATTCAGTTAGTGGGTCGTTTTAGGTCTTAATGGGTTCGGGTCATTCTAATTATATATAACAACGACTCAGTCAATTTTACCTAAATTTTGCAATGGAACGTCTTTTGTCACGAGAAGACTATTGAGCTGAGTTGCATATTAAACAAAATTATATTAGTGGGTCATATCGCTTCATTGCTGAATGCTGTCATGCTAATTTTACTTAAGAAATGGCTTAAACGATTTTGATTCATTTTATACTCTACTGTTTTTGATTACCTGAAGACCATTGAGCTAAGTCACATGTTTGATCATATGTGATTAGTGGATCATTTGGGTAAAAAAGGGTCAGGATCACGAGACTATGGCAAAAGCCAATAAGTTGGCGATATTTGACAAAATACTGACGAAATTTGGCCGAAAAATCGACTATTAAGGTTACGAAACCAAAACGCATATTTGGCGCCAAATGAAAGAATGTGTCCAAATTTGGTTATATCTGCGGCAAAAAATATTGTCTTTCAGAATGTGAAGAAATTTCTTATACATTCTTAATAGTCTTCGAAATGCATAGTTAAACTAATCAGAGTCGAGCTATAAAAGTGATTTGGATTGATGTCCTTTCTTTGTAAATTTTAAAATAAAGTAAAATTTATGAACATGTGCATACAAACATAGTTGATTGTTTTTATAAATAATACTATTATTAATAACATGTTTTACAGTAATAATACTATATCGAGTTGAACACAAAGTTAATTTTGACCGAGCTGAGCTCGGTCACCCCTGCTAGTCTTATACTATAATGCGAGCAAAAATTGTGTGTGTGTGTGTGTGTGTGTGTGGGTAAATTTTATCTCAAAAACGGCTCTAACGATTTACGCAAAAATTTGGATTTTACCATTTTCGGGCACGAGAAGACCATTGGGCTAGGTCCCATGTTCGGGAAAATTCGATTACTGGGTCATTTTGGGTCACAATGGGTCAGGATCAAGCTATTTATATCTAGAGAACGGCTGGATGGATTTAAAGGCAATTTTGTATCCAATCGTTTTTTTGGCACGAGAAAACTATTGGGCGGGGTCACATGTTCGAAAAAGTTCGATTAGTGGGTCATTTTGGGGTCATTATGGGTCAAGCCATTTTTATCTAAAAAACGGCTCTAACGATTTTGACCAAATTTTATATTGTATCGCTTTGGATTACAAGAAGACCATTGGGTTAGGTAACATGTTCGAGAAAATTCGGTTAGTGGGTCATTTTTGGGGTCATTGTGGGTCATGCTATTTTTATCTAGAGATCTTCTGACGCAATTTTGACTAAAAATTGCATTCTATGGTTTTCGGGCATGAGAAAAACATTGGCCTAGGTTACATGTTCGAGAAAAAATTTTAATGGGTCATATTGGGTCATTAAGGGTCTGGGTCAAACTATTTATATTTAAAGAACGGCGTGATCGATTATAACGAAATTTTGTATGTAACAGTTTTTGACATGAGAAAACTAATGGGCTAAATCACATGTTTGAGAGATTTCGACTATGTGGGTCATTTGTGGATCATGATGGGTCATAATGGGTCATGGTCAAGCTATATCTAAAGAACAGGTGGATCGATTTTAACGAAATTTTGTATGCAACATTTTTTTGGGACTATAAAATCATTGGACTAGGTTACATGTTCGAAAAATTTCGATTAATGGGTCATTTTGGGTCATTAAGAGTCTGGGTCAAGCTATTTATATTTAAAGAACGGCGTGATGGATTATAACGAAATTTTGTATGTAACAGTTTTTTGACATGAGAAAACTAATGGGCTAAATCACATGTTTGAGAGATTTTGACTATGAGGGTCATTTGTGGGTCATGATGGGTCATGGTCAAGCTATATCTAAAGAACAGGTGGATCGATTTTAACGAAACTTTGTATGCAACATTTTTTTGGCACGATAAAATCATTGGACTAGGTTACATGTTCGAAAAATTTCGATTAATGGGTCATTTTGGATCATAAAGGGTCTGGGTCAAGCTATGTATAATTAAAGAACGGCAGGATCAATTTTAACGAAATTCTGTATGTAACAATTTTTAGAAACGAGAAAACTAATGGACTAAGTCACATATTAGAGAGCTTTCGATTATAAGGGTCATTTGTGGGTCATGATGGGTCATGGTCAAGCTATATCTAAAGAACGGGTGAGGATCGATTTTAACGAAATTTTGTATACAGCATATTTTTGGAACGAGAAAATCACTGGGCTATGTCACATGTTCGAGAAATTTCGATCAGTGGGTCACTTTTGGGTTATTCTAATTTTATCTAGACAACGTCTCGCGCAAATTTGACTAAATTTTGTATTTTATCGTTTTCGGGCATAAGAAAATCATTGGGTTATGACAGATTTTTAAGAAAATTCGATCAATGGGTCATTTTGGATCATAAGGGGTCAGGGTCAAACTAACTATATCTAAAAAACGGCTGAATCGATTTTATCTAAATTTTGTATCTAATGTTTTTCGGCATGCTAAAACTAATGAGCTAGGCCCAACGTTCGAGAGATTTCGATTATAAGGGTCATTTGTTGGTCATGATGGGTCATGCTAATTTTATATAGAAAATGGTACTCACCATTTTGACTATACTTTGTATTATATTGTTTCTGAGCAAGAGAAAACCATTTGGCTTGGACACATGCTCTGCGAAAATTCGATTAGTGGGTCATTTTGGGTCTTAATAAGCTAGGGTCATTCTAATTATATGTAACAACGACTCAATCAATTTTACCTAAATTTTGAAACAAAACGTTTTTTGTCACGAGAAGACTATTGGGCTGAGTGGCATGTTAAACAAAATTATATTAGTGGGTCATTTCGCTTCATTGCTGAATGCTGCCAAGCTAATTTTACCTAAAAAATGGCTTAAACGGTTTTGATTCAATTTTATATTCTACTGTTTTTGATTACCTGAAGACGATCGAGGTATGTCACATGCTTGATCAAATTTGATTAGTGGCTCATTTTGGGTAATACGGGTCAGGGTCACGAGAATATGGCAATAGGCAATAACTTGGTGATATTTGACAAAATATTGGCGACATATGGCCAAAAAATCGACTATAAAAATTACGAAAACCAAAACACGTATTTGGATCCAAATGAAAGAATGCCTCCAAATTTGGCTATATCAAGCAAAAAATACTGTCATTCAGAATGTAAAGAATTTTTTTATACATTCTTAAGAGGATTCGAGATGCATGGTTAAACCAATCAGAGTCGAGCTAAAAAAGTGATTTAGATCGATGTCCTTTCGTTATAAGCATGCGCATAAAAACATAGTTTTCTTATTGATTGTTTTTCTAAATAATACTATTATAAAAATGTTTTACAGTAATAATACAGAGTTAATGATACAGTGAAAATACTATATCGAGTTGAACACAAAGTTAATTTTGACTGAGTTAAGCTCGGTCTCCCCTGCTAGTTATATATTATTAATTATATCTTTTTGGTTTCTGATATAACTTTCTTTGTTAACTGCCAACTATAACTGCTGGCAAAGTAAGATTGCAAATTTGAAATTATCTCACATGGTGGTGATTGATCGTGTAAGTTTATCTTTTTGATAATTCAATTATTGTCTTATTATTTTTCTAATATTTTTCTTTGAACTATGTTTTCCATTGCAATTAATCTTTTGATAATTCAATTATTGTCTTATTATTTTTCTAATTTTTTCGCTGAACTATGTTTTCCATTGCGATTAATCGGGCAATTTAGAAATCGTTTTTAGGTTTATCCTGATTTCTAATCAGAAATTAATCGCAATTAACGTGTCTATCAAGCATTGCCCTTGAGAACGAGCTAAATACCACATTTCCAATATTGTTCCAATTTTCGCCAACTCCTATGTTTGATATAGTTTGTTATTTAACGAGATATTCCATATTTTGATGTTGATTTGTGGTATTATCTAATTAATGGTTCTATATATATACATACATGTATAAATGTTTCAGAAAGTATCCCCTTTGGATTTGAGAATAGCCTCAGATCATTATATAAATAGGAAATCTAACAAGAACTTTCTTCTCGTATTTTCTTCTGTACATAAACATTGTTGAGATGCTATATAAACACTGCAATTTATCCACTACAGGAAAGTCGATAATCGATCGAACTAATATAAATAAAACAATCTGATAACTGACAGGAATGATATAACCAGCAAACTTTGGTTAATTTATCAGTATTTTAAACTGGCTGTTATTCAACATGTTTATGTTTGCGTCGTATCAGACAAGTTATAATCATTTCACGAATTTTCATTTCGCATCGTTGCATTTTTAGTTGTCATCTTCACAAGTAGCACCTTCGCCGCAATAGTTTTGCTTTTAATTATTTTTCAAAAGTTTTAAAATTTATTTAGATTTTATATCGTACATTATAATACGAGAAAATCTTGAGTATGTCTATGCATGCGTAAATGTAAAGTTATCTTTAAAAAAAAAAAAAAAAAAAAAAAAAAAAAAACGATTGTAATGATTTTGACTATACTTTTTGTATCCTACCATTTTGGGGCACGAGAAGACCAGAGCCCGATTGAGGTTGTAGAGGGGCAAAGGCACAGCACCTTTTCGGTGTCCTCTCACACCAAAATATTATCTAGATTCTTCCCCCCACCTCCCTCGGGAGTATTCGAAAGGTATTATTAGATTACCATACCGTTGCCAAGTTAATTAAAATCAGTTTTGATTTTTGAGAAAATAATTGCTGGAAATGCTATATTAAGAATTTTTTTCTGAATCATTTTAATAAATTTAGGTCCTTTTCAGCAGTGGGCCCAAGGCCACGGCCTAGTTGGCCTGTGCAGTAATCAGAGCCTGGAGAAGACCAATGGGCTAGGTGGTGTTTGAAAAAATTCGATTAGTAGGTCATTTTAGGATCACTACTGGCCATTGTATTTCAACGGGAATAAAGGTTGAAACAGCTATTAAGTTGCAGAACAGTTGGCAGTACACATTAAAATTGATAACATTGGCACATTTTATAATTCAATTTAGTAAGTTATTAGGATGAGCGAAGCGAATCCTCTACTAGGCTACACAAATTACATTTTGTCGTACCCTTTACAAAAAGACTATTCAATATTTTGACTAGAAATTAAACATAAAAATAGATTATGATCTGCAAATTTGCACAATATAATTTTTTTTTACAAAAAACCTTGAAAAGTTTATTATTTTAATCAATTTATTTTGCATGTTTTCCCATTACGGACGGATTTTTGTAAATAAAAAAAAATGAAACTCGTACATTTTCAGAAGAAAAAATAAATCATGGAGTCACTAATTATAGATACAATCATGATTAATTAGATAAATAAAATATATTTTCATTATTCTGACAAAATATCTCAAAAACTGCCTTCAGATTTTCAAACTGTGCTCATTCTTTTTAACCGTATAATAATTTCACGACTTCTATTTTATTTTGTTTTATTGAAGTGGCAATAAAAGAATTCTAAACGAATAAAATTAACTAATATTTTATATAATTTTGCTTCGAAAATATTCTTATTTATACTAGTCTTACATCATAAATAAAAAATTCCGAGGAAATTCTTAGTTATTTGGCTAAATTTACATTTTTAAAATTAAAATGAGTGGAAACATAAAATAACGTTTTTGTTTAATCAAGATACAAAAGTAATTTATTAAAAAAGTATTGTTACTTGCAAATATTAATCTTATGAAATAATATTTCGCGAATCCAAACAAAGCATGGCTTTTGCTAGTTAATAGTTGTTAGAAAAGCTTTGGACACTTAATTTTCTTCCCGTGGATAGCAAAATTAACAAGAAGCATTTGAATATTCTGGCTTTTATCCATAGATATTTACTATCTATCCATTTCTTTTTTCACTGCTGTTAAAAACTTTTAAATTGTATAAAGTTTGTAGGACCATATTTAACTGTTTAAATTTTTTTGGTTAGATTAAGTATATAGAAGACATTAAGATTTAGGCATACTCTTAAGTTAATAAAACATGTAAAATGTTCTTGTTACATGCAGCAGAAGGAATAGTACTTAACAATAGCTCATTCGATAAATGATTGAGAAATATTGTAAAATTAGTAACCAGAAAAACTATAAAAAAGTTTTAAAATAAACAGAGCGCGAGAGCTTTCTTTATAAAATATCTTTAAAGTTTGTTTATATAATTATTCTGGCGTAAATTCGATTTTAAACATTTTGTTTTGGAACATTTTAAAATTCAATAAAATAACTATTATATATTTTTAAGTGTCTATGTACTACTTTTTAACCTTGTAATATATTCTCGTTAATGTAAACTATTATAATATTTAATAAAATGGTATTTATTTTCATATATACATTATACATGCGCGCTTCAGCTTCACGAGCTTGGCGAAATTCACTGCAATTTGGCGTAATCGTATTAGTTTGTTCCGTTATAACAATGTAACCGTAATTAAGAAATAAAGACATGAATAAGTTTCTGTCACACAATTCCTACTCCGATTTATTTTTCTGATGACGTTCTTTTAATTTATTTGATTTTGTTGATAACATAACAAGAAACACGTTATGCTCAGAGTTTTATAATTTAACGAATAATTACGTAAAAATTTTAACCACTACCAGGAAATGACCTTAAAATTACTTAACTGTTACCTTTCTAAACTACATCTTTATGATTCAAAGCATAAAATGATTCACGAATAACTTTTTCAAGTAATCATACTGTTACCACAAACAACAAACATTTTCATTTAAAGAAAATAAGTTTGAGGACATTACTGCGACTATTTTATTTACCCTTGAAGGAACCAGTTTAACCACCATTGATTAGGCAGACCGGTATCTTGAACAAACTCGTTAAAACAAAAATGATGAGTATAAAATGACCTCTTTGGAATCTACTATACTATATGACGTTATTTTCGAATCCGCATGACGTTATAGAACTCAAACTTGGAAGATAGTAATCCATCAAATGCTATATATATATATATAAATACTTTTACAAATAAAACCGAGGTATATATATAAAGTAAATGCAACTTCTAGAACAATTTTATGACGTAAATCAACATCATCTTACTCTGGAGTTAAATTTTCAATTAATTTGGTTCTCAGTAAAGACAGGAGATATTCAGAGAACAAGGACAATCAAAAGGATTCCGTTACATTACGGTCAATGGGGAAAAAAGTTTCAAACGCATTTTAATCGTTTGAAATTTAAAACGTATATTTATTACATAATTTTGTCGAGTCATTTCAAATTTTATGAAAATCGGATGGATAGATCAATTACAGGGACAATCAAAAGTATTCCGTTACATTACGGTCAATGGAGAAAAAAGTTCCAAATGCATTTTAATGGTGTTACACTCATTTGAACATAACAGAATTGACATGAATCTATGAAATATGTACTAAAAATACATTTTGTATAATCTGTGATGCAAAGAATATTTATTATTAAATTACAGGGCCACACAAATGTATTCCACTAAACAATGTTATACGGGGAAACTTTGTTTGAGGGGTGTTTTAATTATATATATTAAACTACTTCACATTTTATGAATAAGATATAAGTTAATGAAGTAGAATAAAAATTACTCCCTGCATATTTATAGGAACACAAAGATTTCGACCACTATACTGTATCCAAAGTACGCTCTACTATATCAGCAAGATCTGAATATTTTAAAACTTCGTTATCGTACGAACGCACCTCATTTGCTACGCTTCACGTGCAATTTCCAACTTGTTTATATTATTAGCTATAAGCATTAAGAAAAATCAGTGTAACATTAAAATAAATTTTAACAATCATACGATGATTATTAATCAACACGTTTTAAGAAAAAAAAAACAATAAAATCTGAAGATCTGAAGTAATTTAAGAGTAGACCATAACTATCGTGATTTAGATGTTCTGCAATTATTATTAAACACGGAAGAATTAAAAAAAAAAAAATAGGTGGTGAGAATATTGCATGATGATTAATTGGAGTTTTTAGGAAGATGTAGCGAAATTAGCGCAATATGATTATCAAAGGATATTAAACATTTTAACATATTGGATAACTTTGTATCTAAAATTATAATTTTCATTATGTGTTTTTAGTTAAACAATTAGTGACTTTCGTCGTTACTGACATTATTTATGCGTACCTCTAGCATATCCGCCACATACCTCCAGGGGTATGTGTACCTTCGGTTGGGAACCACTCACTTTCATGGGATATTATTTCTGAACTAAATTTTGATGTACAGGATTATTATAATTAAAAATCAAATATTCAGATTACTGGGCCATAATCTGAAGCTCCAAATGAAAAAAATTCCTTAGTATCTATAATGAAGCGGAAAATTACATGTTAAATATAAAAATTGAAGGGGGAAAAAAAGCAGTGGTTTGTGAAGAAGCTAACAGCATTTAAAGGTTAAGAAAGCTTTTCATTTTCTTAAATGATCTCCTAGAGATTCTTGATTTATAATAGTGTTTACACTATCGGGAATAACATGATTTTAAAGCGAGCGAAAAATAATTCTATTTAATTTTTAAAGCTACTTATAAAAAATTTATAATAATTATGCAAAAATTAAAGAAATCAAAATAGGACAGAGTAATTAATAAAATTAAGATAGATGGGGGGAAAAAAAGACAGGCATAGAATAACCTTTTCGTACATTCTATAATGCTTCATGGCTAGATTTTCAAATCCTTGTAACGTTGCAGAAATTATTCTTAGAAACTGGTAATCCACCAAATGTAAAATAAATAATTATAACTTCAAAAAATTTTTATGTCGCACAGTTTTTTTTTTTTTTTTTTTTTTTTTTAATAACCAAAGTAATTCAGATATTACCATACAATATATATATTCTAGAACAATTTTATGGCGCATAATTTAAAAAACGGAATATCAATCTTGGAAGAAGGTTAAGCCATCAAATCTAAAATAAAGCTGAAAACAAAAAAGAAGCGTATCTTCTAGAACAATTTTATAATGCACAGTTTGAAAATCAGAATATTAAACTTGGAAGCATGTAATTCACCAAGTGCAAAATAAAGAAAACAAGAAATAACTATATCTTCAAGAACAATATTATGATGCATAGTTTGAAAAGCAACTGCATTTGGAAGCAAGCAATCTACCAAATGTAAAAATAAAACAAGAAGCAAAACAATAAAAATATCTTCTAGAACAATTTTATGACGCACAGTTTAAAGAATAGAATTTCAATTTTAGCATGGGGTTATTTGACTTTTTGTGCGTGTGAGACAAGACTTTCACTAATTAAGGTACCTGTCGCCATTGTTCACCCTTAGAGAACCAGTTCCCCGTTTTGATTAACTCGTCCACGAGGGCAGAATCGTTAAATTCGAGATAATGAAAACTCAGACAATGACCTCTATAGAATTTATAATGGGCTTCTGACGTCATTTATGGATAGATGACGTTATTGCCGACAGAGTTTAAACTCAGAAAAGCAGTCAGACCGCGAAGCATTAAAAAAAAAAAAAAAAAAAAAAAAAAAAAAGAAATAAAGAAATAAAAAGAAATAAAAAGGAAAACTAAGAAAATAAGAGAAAATAAGAAAGAAAGAAAACGAAGATACGTATAACACCCCCCCCCCCCCCCACTGAGAACTGAATGGGTTTAAGCAATTCTGCTTTTTGGATGGTGAAGTTGAAAATTTTATAACTTAATATAGACTTCGAATTTTTGTTCACATAACCTTATTAAATGATTTTAACTCTTTCAAGACGAATATCACATACACATATTATTATTATTATTATTTAATATTTTAGTAATAATTATTTCATAACAGAATTTTTTGGCTTACTTATTATATGGCAGAAAACCTGAGATTGAATAATGCGAAAATTAAATATCGGAAATATTGGTAGGAAAAATTAAGGACTGTATTCACTTATACGTCACGTCTATAAGCATCATTCACTGCGGAATTAAAACGTGGTTTTAAAACCATCTATTTAGAAGAAATAAAAAAAAAATAATAATAATAATAAAATACAGAAATTTAACATGTTTTCAAACTTGTATTGCATGTGTCTAATACCAATTCTTATTTACAGAAGCTTCGGTACAAAACACGAAAAACATGAAAAAATAACAAATCTATAAATTAATAATCACCCTTTTAACCATTTATCTTTATTTAACCTATTTTGATAGTTAATACATCCATTTGCATTAAACGAAAAATGGGATAATTAGTTTTATCGCCAACTTTTTCTTCTTTCACATAATTAAAAATGTTTCAAAACTTAGGAATACAAAGACAACTAATCGGATGTGGCAATCCCAAAAACTTTGTTCTATTTCATACATGTTAATATTACAAAATTCACTATCACAGTGCCAAAATTAAATGTCAATCTATGCCCATCATGGGTATTCTAATTATATGAAATTCCGTGTATTAGTTCTTGACATATGACTATCGCTAAAAAAAAGAAAAAAAGTATATTGCTAGGTTTAGTTATTATGGAAATTGTAAAAAAAAAAAAAAAAAAAAAAAAAAAAATGTTACAGAGCAGTGCCGCCTGATGAGCGATTTACACCAAAAACTAACCAGCAACAAGATATGTTTATTGGCCGAAATTCCTGAATGGAAATTTTCAACTGTGCTAGGCATTCAACTAAACTACCTTTAGCATATTATGTAATTCACATACATATCCATAGATCATATACAAAACTGCACAAAAAAATCTAATATTCTCTCGACTATTCATGGCAATGGCAGAAATCGGGTTTTCAACAAGTTTCCGGTTATGCGTTTTCCAAATTGCTCATTTAGACATTATCTTTCCCCTTAATTAACTAAGTTTTGTTATTGTATTGTAAATGTGATGGAAAGTGTTTCATAATCTATGCTGTACGCAGAAAGATTAAAAAAAAAAAAAAAAAAATTCACTCTTGATTGAAATGTTATAATATATAACATGCGAGATTTAGTTATTATATAAATACAATAAATATAATCACATGATGAAATAATGAATCATTCTTAATTTCGTTTACTATTAACACTGAATACAAAATACTTATTGTTCTTGTGAGAATTATCCTTCAATGACAGAAACTCTAATCTAGCTCATACGTGGTGAAACAATCAGTTAAAGATCACAATGTTATTGTGGTGCAATCGTGAAATATATTGCACTTGTATGAACGAAAGTACTAACACAGTTACTGATTGCATTTTCGTGTTAACTGACGAAATAGTTCTGACGCATTTGTAACACAAGTCTTATCACTTAGTTTCATTTCACTTATTAAAATATAATTTGATTGGCTGCCCTTGGCGACCAGTTTGGTCTCCCTTAAGGATGTTCTTAAATCAAAAAGGGCCACTTTGTGACACATACTTAAATTAATTTTTGTTCGGAAATGCATGAAAATAGCAGGTGTTGTTATTCAGAAACTGTCTAATTGCACTCATTTTTCTGTTTTTTAAAAAACACAATAGATTTTTCATAACAAGCCTTCAAAGTTGACACTTTTGAGCACATTTCCCGCCGAAAGCAGAAAAACCGGTCGAAAAGCAGGGGAAAAACGGGTGATCGCGTGGTCGAAATAGCTTAGAACTGGAGAAGTAATTTAAATATCATAAAATGGAAAAATAGGTTCGATTCGAAATCGCTTCCATAGCCAGGCATTCCAATTTTATATGGTTCTGCTAAAAATTGTAAATGTGTCAAAACGTTTTTCGCTTGTTGAGCGGAGCAGTTAAGAACACCCTCAATTGCATACAAAGTTGTAAACTATTTGCTTTTATTCATAATTTATTTTAGTTGCTCAATTCTTTTTCCAAATTAGAAGATTCGGGTAAAGAATTAAGCGGTGATGTCATATACGCACCACATTGGCGCAATTGCAACAAAAAACAAATATATGCTTCACATGATAACCAGGCAATTGTTATTTATTCTTTAATAAATGGTTTATTTATTTTTTTTTTTAAATGATATAAATTGTTTTCTTCTATAATTATTAATTAAACTTTTTTTTATTTATTATTATTTCCTTTTAAAATAATAGATAAGAGTTAAAAAATATATAAGTAAATGGTATTGAAAACGAAGTTTTCGCCAAATTGGCACGAGAAAAAAAAAAAAAAAAAAAAAAAAAAAAAAAAAAAAAAAAAAATAGCACCAATGTGGTGCGTATATGAAACCTGTGCCAACAAATCAAGCACTCGGCATTTTTATGCTAACTTGACGCATCACCAAATATTGTACCCGTGGTATTTTTTTGTATTTCCTTAATTTCAATTATGTTTAATAATATAATTTTTTCACCCATTTCATTTATAATAACATTAATTTGAAACTAAAACATTTAGAATTCATGATTTTTATTTATTTTTAAGCTAATAGAATAAAAAACAAAACAAAAATAACGATATTTTGAAGCTCCATAATTGCAGCGAAAGAACAAAATGTAAATAAACCAATTTACCCCGGTCTAAATACGTTTCATTTGGGCGTTGCCATTAAACAATTAACGAATAACCGCGATTTTTGTGCCACATACGTTAGCGTAATATATATATAGCTTGTTTGTTGACCATGCATATCCATACAAACAAATGATCAGCTTATTTTTTTTTCTTTTGAGCTTTCTAATTCTAATATAGCTGAAAAAAGTACATTAATTTGGTTTGTTTGTCTACCATTTGTCTATCTAGCCTCTAACTTATCTAAGTATACTCGGATTGCCATGAAATTTTTATACGTTATTAAGATTTACTATTATTGAACTTTCGATATCAAAAATAAAATGTCTAGCAATTATAGTTTTTTTTTTCTTTAATGTTTTCTGCTACATTTTGATCTAAAGAAAAGATCGTTTGCAGATTCATCGTTTTATTGATGCTACGCTATTTCAAACATAATGAGATTCAAGAAATATTATTTTCAAGCATTCTATAGTAAACTTACGATTTAAAAATTACAAGGCAATAAAAGTATATTTACCAGAGTTAAAGCGGGGACAGGCAATCATACAGACTAAGAAAATTTCTAAGCACATTTCAGCTACATTTGAAAGTGTTTATGGGACAGTCCCATAAAGAAGAGAAGAGACGGTAATCCGTAGGTTCGCGGTCATTTGTTATCCTTATTTTTCTTTCTTTTCTCTTTCATTTTCTTTCTATCTTGAAACGGGCTATTTCAGCTACACGAGAAGAACCGCTCGCTAATGCTAATTTTATGGAATATTTTTAAAGATATCTTGTTTGCATTTCGATATTTTTTTCACTTTATAGATGAGATCGGTCTGCAAATCTGCTTTCTTTCTTTTTATTTTTTTCCTTATGAGGATGTTTTCATTTTCCAAACCGAATCTGAGGGTGAAAGTGTCTTAATTGAAAATGCCTGAAAACAAAATCGAAAAAGTAAAAAACGGTAGATGTACAGAATTGCCTCAGCTATCCAATGCAACTAAATGAATAAAAATAAAAATAATTTAAAAATATTGAAATACAAACAATGTATCTTTAAAATATTCCCCCATTGGTTTAACATGCATTAGCGAACGGGTATTTTTGCTTTTTGAAAAGACATGCTTACTAATTCTAATCCTATTGAAGAAATTTTTAAAGATATCTTGATTGCATTTCAATATTTTTAAAAATTTTTTTTTTTTTTTGAATTGTCTAATTGAGATAAATCTGAATAAAGGAATTTTTACTATTTCTATTTTATTTAGAGATATTTTTAATGAGGACACTTCCAGTTTCTGAATCGGTTTCGAAAGTGAAAGTATGCTCTTAAAAAAAATAATCTGCAAACAGAATCGAAAAAGTCAAAAAGGGCAGTTATAGAGATCAACCTCAGCTATCCAATGAAGAAAAAAAAAAACATTTAAAACATTAAAATGCAAACGAGATATTTTAATTTTTTTCTTACACAGGATTGGGATTAGCGAGAGAGTCTTTCCAGATAATTGAAGTAGAGAGATAGAGATAGAAGAACGGATAGAAAGAAAGAGAAACAAAAAAGAACGAGAAATGTCAGCAAACGTGAATGTACCCATTTTTTCTGTACTTTATGGGATTGTTGCAATTAAATAAAATTTTACCTGAAACTCACCTCCTATTTTCAATTAATTCATGATAGATTCCATCATACAGACCTCTATGGAATTTTCCCCATCAACGTTCATTTCGACGATGAAAAAAACAAATAAGCCGTCACTTCTAAATTTCTGGTTTTAATACTAAACAAATAATAATTACTTACAAACAGTGTCAATGCTGAAAATCGAAATTAAAAAGTTTAGAAGTTACCTCTTTAGAAGATGAAATAAAAATAAAAAGTAGTGAGGTTTCCATAAAAAAAAAAAAAAAAAAAAAAAAAAAAAAAAAAAATTAACGTAACATAGTTTTTTTTTTTAAAAGTATGTCAATTGCTTAAAAAAATAAATAAAAGATGCAAAAAATATTGTCAAGCAGGTGTGTAAAAAATATTTCTATAAGTGCTTATCCCAGGAAACATGTTTGTAATTGATTAAAGGTTTTTAGGTCCAATTTTTATCAGTGTTCCGTAAATCTTAATGCATGTTTACGGAATTTGATTATTCAGAAAGTGAAGCAACTGATATGAGTTAAATGTCGAGCGACGCAAGGGAGAAAACTTTTATTCTGAATTATTATCAGTACTTCAACCTAAGTACCAAGTAAAATGCGTTTCTGATAGCATACAAAGCCGCCCTAGATTTTGAAGGGTTTTGTATATTTAGAAACAGCAAAGTTTTAAAAATGTTAAAAAAAACAATTGTGAAAAACTTTGGAAATAACTGGTAACCCAAAAATAACTGGTAAAATGCACATCGAACATAGTCGTGGGGTCCACAGGGCCGTAGCTAAAGGGGCGCTTGGGCGGCTCAGCCCCCCCCCCCCTAAAATATTTTGAGCTCTCCCCTGGAAAAGATTCCAAGGTTACTAAATGAATTCCTGCTTCGAAAATTCAAATGAAATTCTGTTCAAAAATCTAATTTAGCTCTGAGACCCTTTCACAGTTTTGCAGAATTACTAAATTGTATCTGAAATAAGTAATTCAACACTCTCTCATCCTATTTCTACATATGAAGCTAACATGATGTTTAATTTTGCACCAGTTATACACTCAAAATTCTCATCATCATGTACTTTTCTTAGTATAAAATCAAGTTATTACAACAGTTTAATAAGAAACATAGTACTTACAATGTGAATAGGCACTAATTTATCTTTCTGCGTCAGAATGAGAAAAAAAATATGAGTCCCCCTACAATCTTTTGACCCCCCCCCTATAGATCAATCACTTCTAGCAACGACCCTGAGGTCCACCGTAATACTTAACCATCATGGATATGCATTGCATACTGTAAAATATGGAAATAAAACAACGTGTAAACTATTTATAAAATGCATCGCAATTTCAAAATAAAATTTAAACGTATGTTTAAGTATTTTTAATACATAGTAATGCTCTATTACGGAATTGCGAGTATTACTCGATTATCCCATCGATTCATTTCGACAGATTATGTAAATCAGTAAAATACTCGTAAATTATACAAATTGGCATACTTTTTTTATTTTAAATATCGGAAAAACAAATAAATTAGTAAAAGATTAATAAAAGTAAAACGTCGAATCAAATATCACGTGATAACGTAACAAACACGTGTAACGTGTCTAATGTCAAGTGAATGTGACATTTACGATAAGCCACTATTAGCATTTAATCTTATAGTTTGACGATAGTTTTTTGGTCGACGGATAATTAAGTCGTACCCATTTGCGTAAATGAAACATCCCTATAACTCCAAAAATAATAATCATATTAACTAACAATTTACAGCATTAGATTAAGCGTCTCATTTCCAATTAAAATATATATTTGCATTGAAATTTGAATTAAATACAAGATCATAAAAAATCGAAGCGTGTGAAAAATAGGATTACAAACATCTCGTATAAAAAAACATTTCATATTTATTTACTTAGAACAGGTGTCACAAATAAAAATTAAACACAAATAAAAAAATCACAAATAAAACTTTTTAATTTTTATTTGTGACACCTGTTCTAAGTAAATAAATATGAAATGTTTTTTTATACGTAAATGAAAAAGGTGAAGTGTGTTTTAGTTTTTAGTTTTGAAAAAACGAAAGCTAACAACAGTTTTAACATTACAAATATCTCGGCAACGAACGCATCTAAAAACAAAATGGAAATCCCCCAAAATAAATTAAAAAAAAAAAAACTTCTTAAATGTTAATTGACTATTTTTCTTTTAAAAACACAATTCAATAACATAATACATTTAACAAATATGTTTTCAGTATCTACCACGATATAAACACGTGATAGCCGTCTGATTAAGGAAGTAAATCATTTGCGTTTAATAAATGAGAGATAACACAAAGCCACGTAACGCGTACAATCAGGAAGCAAACACGTAGGGGCGTAGCTACTGGGGGGGCGTAGGGGGGTGTCTCGCCCCCCCAATGTCGGCAACTTCGATGATAGTCGGCAAATTCTAGGTAATCAGTATCAGTCGATACACCTCTGAAACAACCAATTTTTTTTCCAATTTCACGTGTTTTTACTTAAAACATACATAAAAAACACAAATCCATAGCATTTTTCTTAAGAATTTTTTTAAAAAAATCCCAATTTTGTCTTTCCATTTTTTGACTTCGCGTGATTTCTAAAAATAAATTGGGAAAGAATCAGGAGAAACTAGTCCTTCTGATAGTCCGCAGTGGATCAATAGAGTTTTACTAGATGATCACTACCACTAAAAATGATGATGATTTCGGTGAAGACATTCATATTACTTGTGGTGTATGGACTTTACCACCCATGAGTGGCAACAATCACACTTCGACGAATATGAACCGTCCGAAAAAGACTGTTAATTGGAAGAAAGTTGTGGAAAAAAAGTTGTGTTAAAATGTTCTTCACTTCTACTGAATGGGAAGCGTCATTACCTCATCGAGTTAGGGGCTAAAATTCTGGGATTAGATAGAACTCAATTATTATATTAAAATAAAACTAGTCTGCCAAAGTCTTGATAGAAACCACCTGCAAAACTCTATTTTAGTGGTTGACTGGTAGGTTTATTATTGTTTTTTCTTGCTCGCAGTCGTCCATGATTTAATACCTTAGGGTACAAGACTTGCATATGCCCGGGCTTGGCCCGAGGCTCGTGTCCTGCTCGGCAAAATGAAGACAGTTTTTCAAACGGGCCAGGCCGATAAACAAAATACACGAGTCTGGCCGGCAAAAGATAAAAAATAAAATAAAATGAACGGGCCAGCCGTACAGCTAAAAAAGTTTAGCGCGTCCGCCGACCCAATATAAAAAAGATTAATCTATAGTCTATAGAATAACATCTATTTTCAATAAATATGACTTTCGTAAGAATAAGTATAAATGTCCATCACCAACCGATGCTAATTAAACAAAATCAATACAGAAATGTAGCATATCAACTGCAGAGATCGGCATCAGATATGGTGTCTGAACTGGATTTTTTTTTTTTTTTCAGCAAACTCGTGAAACTCTAAAATCAGGCTTGCTTATTTTTTTTCAATAAATTCGAGCAGAGCTGGAACTGAATTTAATTGTTCTCAGGGTGTGTAGTGCAGGCAATATGTTTTTCCCACAAGCCGATTTCCTTTTTATAACAAAGAATTTTTTATAATAAAGAATCATTCAAAGATTTTCCCGCGCCAGCGCATAACTGGCTATTGGACATCACCCCACATCACGCGCTGGCGCATGAATGGCCCCTTAATGTTGGCGTCATATCACGCGCTGGCGCGTGGTCAGCAGCGAATGTGTTAATTTTTTTTTTCTCAAAGATACATTGCCTTTACTAAAACATGAATAACGTCATTCAATTGCATAGTTCCAAATGAATACATTTATCAATCTTATTCATTTCCAGAAAGAAATGAATTCAGAAATGTGTCAGAAAATGTCTCTTTTGGATTTGAGAAAGGCCTTAATAAATGACTGAGAAAAATTTTCACAAATTTACTTTTTATTATGTAACTTCAAAAGTACTCTAAACTACATTATTATTATTATTTGATGAATCCTTGTATGAATGTAATCATTAATGTTGGTATTATGTATTTTCTGTCTTGCGAAAGCATCGTAATTTTAAGATATACTGAAAATTTATTATATAAATACGTATGCAGCATTCTTTAAAGGAATCTTAATTGTTAAAATATAAACGGGCCGAACGCGAACTTTAAATTTTTATTATACATCTGTCCAGGTCGGATCAAAATAACTATCATTCGGCCTGGTCCCGGGACTGGAAATTCCATCCCGTGCAGACCTCTAATAAAGCAAAATACAATGATGAACCATTAAAATCAAATCTGCCGGTGGTTTCCACGAAGTGTGATTTTGGAAGACCAGTTGCATTTTAACATGTGAATCCTGGAATTTCTGCCTTCAACTCGATGAGGTGATGGTCCATGCAGCCAATTCCGCGTCTTGATGGTGTTTGTCTTCTAGATACCTGTAGCTGAAGTGACATAGGTGAAATTAATTGAAATATGCTGACACAATTGAATCATTTAGTCGACTATTTACGACTAAAGCCGATTATTTGTCTCAATCTGAAGAATTAAGTTTTTTTTTCCTTTATGGAAACTAGAAATTTGAATGGGCCGAAATTTTTAGGCCCGTGCCTGACCCGATCTATTGAAATGAAAATTTGTCCCAACCTGACCATTATAAATTGGCCCGGCCCATTATAAAAATTCGTTATTGAAATTTCGGCCCGAGACCCGGTCCATAAAAGAAATCTACTTGCCCGGCCCAGTAAAACAGCTACAAGTTCGACCCGGCCCGGTCCAAGTAAATTTCTACAAATCATTGATTTTTACTAGTACGGAGGCGTTTCGATCAAAAAAATTTATCTCAGCGATTTTTTTTAATGTTTTTATTATTCTATATATAGAAGTGCCGTGAGCTACGATATTTATGTTTTTAATAAACCTCTATTTGCTGTATGTAAATGTTTCAGTTATCATTTATATTATTAATTCATATTCCATGCAACGGAGACATAAAAAAAAACCTAAGAAATCATATACAGTAAAATGTACTAAAATGGAATCGCATAGGAAAGAAAAAAAATTCGTTATAAACGTGTTTCCATCGTATCAGGTATAAATGTATTTTCTCATGTATTAATGCACTAATTTTGCATGGATGAATGGACTTTACAGTTTAAAACAAAATTCCGTCATAAGCAGGTTCGTTTTCATACATTTTACTGTATTTAATTTTTTTATATTTTAATGAGCTTAGAAATCTACGATTCTTTATAAAGAATAAATTTTAATATTTAATTACAGAATAATGGCAATTTTAAAATACATGCATTTTTGCAAAACTTTTTAGGCCAGTTTAAATTTTGTTGGCCTTTTGAATGGACCTCGCCACGTTAAGACAATGGTTTTCATATGGGCTGGCTCAAAATTGGGACTAAGTATTTTGCCTCGTAAGAAATAGGAAAAATGATATCAATCATTGCTCGGTATGGAAAAAATAAGTTAGATCCGGCCAGATGGGGCCTTTAGTAGACCCGAACAAGGCCCGGCCTAGCCCAAAAGCCGTGAATGAAAATTGGCCCGAACGGTGCAGATCTCTGATTAGAGACCATTGATATTATTGACAGGGAAAAAAGAAAATTGTACGTTTTTATTATTGCTGTGTATTGTTAATCACTATATAAGCATTTCTTTTATTCTTCATATTATATTTCATATAGTCTATTTAATACCATAATTAACATTTTAACTTAAATTCATAATCGCCATAAATTGTGCGCCTAAATATCTTTCCCTGTTGTTCTGCCTCTGTGGGCCTTCGTGATGATGGTAAATGGAGCTTGTTGAGCTCAAACCAATTAGTAGGCCTTCCTCCTTAGCTGAAAATGTGTTAAATATTCATAATTAGAGAGTGAGGGAAATCGAGCAGTACTGTGGACATTTTAATGTTACGAAAAGTTGGAAAGATTCCATCATTGCACATGACCCAAGAAAAAAATCTAAAATGAAGCTAGACAGAGACATTATTTGATCAGTTTGAGTCAGTTTAATACCTCAGCGTATATCTGAAAAATGGTTTCATCCCACAGGATGAGTAGTAACAGTCTAACAGCGGTTGGTACAAAGAGTATCCGTGAGACATGGATCATTAGATTCCCCTATTATTACATTTACATAAAATAAAGGTTTTTTTTCTTCTGCTCAATACCTTATGTTTTTGTGCTATCGGCTCTTGAGCTATTACAAATTGTGGCAGTTATTTAAAAAAATTCTTGCAGGAGGGTTAAGTTAGATACAGGAGTGATTTTTACATTCTTACATCCTTGCAGGCATTTAATTTTAGAGCTGTCACCGTTTGCAAGTTATTGAATTTTAAAATCAGTCAGTCAAATTTTTGACACTCAGTAGATGCATACAGATACAAATACATACTTTTAAAGGTATATATATTTTTTAAAGTTAGTCGGCAAAATCGTCATACACGCCCCCCTAATGAATTCTGCTTAAATACGCCCCTGCAAACACGCTTATTAAAGTTATGTCGTTCTAAATATTTAATCGCCATTTTGTTTTGTAATTGCGCGTAAAACATCCTTTTCTTTTTTCAATAAAAATATTGTATGTTTTTTAACAATAGATCATAAAATATTTTTTTTTTATATAAACATTCTTCTTCTATTTCTCTAAAACATTTAATTATGTTTAATATGATAAGCTTAGATATTTTACAGAAGCTATAAGTATTTTCAGTATTCAATTTTATTTCTTTGACAAAATTGTAAAAATCAAAAGCTCATATTCAATTACACTATAAAAAAAAAAAAAAAAAAAAAAAAAAAAAATGAATGTTTTTTGTTAAAAGAAAATGTAATACGGACGAACATATACAGTAACTTGTAACAAGGAAGGTCTCCTTACTAAAAATAAATAAATAAATAAATAAAATACTAATTACATTACTCATGTATATGTAGTAAAGGATTAGTCAAATTTTGCGGCGCAATTACAGTAGAAAGTCTGAAAAAAAAAAAAAAAAAAACTCTTTTGAATACTTGGCGTGAAAAGACGAAAACGTCACGCGTTTTGGCGAGCATCACTTTTCACTGCCAAAAGCAAACGATTTTTACGCATCTGATAATTGTTTGTAAATGGATTTTTAAAATGCGTGTAAATGGTATTTAATGAATGTAAAATTAAACAATGAGGGAGTTTAATATCTAGGTACATATATATATATTGTATTATTTGGTTAGTATTAGTTATAAATTTTAATATTTAAGAAATCGTTTCCATATTACTTGTTGCTGAAGCGCTTTAATTTATCATTGAAAAAAATATTTTTCCTTATATATAAAAAAAAATTATACTGGAAAGAATATTTTCATACATGTAATATAAGCGTATTCAAAAATAAAAGCCAGATGAAAAATGCTGCGGTTATAAATTTCAATATCTAAGAAATCGTTTCCATAGCAACAAAATTGAATTGACAATGCTCAATTGAACTTCATTTTGAGTTGAGACAATTTTATTTAATCTAAATTTTGAATTTCGTTTTAAATCGAAATTTTCAATTGTTAAATTTCAATATAAATACATATAAATATCGATATGACAAAATTATACTAAAAACAAAGTAAAACTGACAAAACTGAAGTTATTTAAATTAAATTTATTTAAACAAGTTCAGCATGAAACATTTTTTTTTCTTAAAGTGCATTTAAGTGCTACGTATTCATATAATTATGAACGCACCTAAAAATGGATTTCAATTACATAGTTTCTGAATAACTTACCCTGCTAATTTAATGCGTTTTTCAACAAAATCGAATAGAGAAATTTATCAGAAAATATTTCTTTTACCACTTTTCCAACGAGTCATTCGAAAATGTCGGAAGATTGTTTTAATATCTTCAATAGATGGACAGAAAAAAAATTGCCCCATCTTTAAGGAATAAGGGTAATAAACAATTATAATTCTTTTACTTTACCCATGGTCTATATCAGGCCGTCCAACCTTTTACTAAGCAGAAGGCGCATCTCAGGTTTTGGCAAGATATGAAGGGCATCATTATTAACATGGCGCAAAACATGCAAGAAAAGCATCTTTTAATATTAGTAGCAATATATATATGCAAATGACACATAATATTCCTATAAATCTAAAGTAAAATAAATAAATAAATAAAATTATAATAGTAAATCGTAATAAATTTCGAATAATACATTTTTCTGAGAGGAGTTATCTCAAACATTTTTTGAGTTGGAAGGAGCCAGAAAATGAAATATCATCTATTATTAAAATAAAAGAGTAATCAAATATATTTTTAAGTTTTCTGAGATGCAAAATCTCTGCAAAAAAAAAAAAAACTACAATTTTTTGGAGATGTAAATTTGTCTTTGTAAAAAGTACAGAAACAAAATCATGGGTGATTCCAAAGAGAGAGCCAAAAAAAGTTTCATTGATGGAAATCCTTTCGCACGATTTTATAATTTAAAAAAAATTACCTAAAGTTTCAAAGGTCTGGGAAAGACAGCCTTTATCCCGTCTTATAAAACAGACAAATGACCAGTAAAACAATATCAATATCAATAACAAAACTGTTGAACTTTCATGCACGAAGGAGAAGAAGGATCGTTTATTTTTTTTTCTATATTTTAGTTCTCAATGCATTAAAAAAGTTAATTTATAAAGCATAACTGTAAATTAGTAAAGAAATACAACAACATCTGATTAATTAAAAAAAAAAGAAAAAGAAAAAAAAACTATTCATGTGCTGTTGCCTTTCTTTTAATATGTTACGTACATTATAATTGCTGATACGTGAATTATAGAGATTTTTAAAACCCCTCTCATGAAAATATGAAGGATTTTTAATAAAGTATCCTTTATAGAAAAAATTGGCTAGTAATGGGAAATTTACAAAAGGGTAACGAAGAAATCCCGCAAAGGGCGCCATGGGGCCCGCGGACGCCGCGTTGCACAGTCCTATTCTGTATAAATTTTCTTGCCGTTCATGAAAATTACCCTCTATTCAAATTTGCACGAAACTTAGCAATAAAACAAAAGCCTTTGTTAGGGTTGTTGTAACTCGGTAATGGAATACATGATTCGTTGACGGTATTCGATAGATGTTCCCGAGTTCTTTGATTAACAACGCGAAACTTTTTTACACATTTTCTGACTCAATTTTAAACGTAAAGGCATAAAATTGACAGTTGGCGAACTACTGAAATGATTTAGAATCGAAACGAGTATTCGAATCTTTGTTAAATAAATTAGTTATAGAATTTTAAATGATTTTGGTCATGTGCAACTTATTTTTCTACTTACTGTCGCCCCATTTTCGGAAATTCGGTTCAAAACGCCAATTTTGATAAAAAAAAATTTAAACCATGTTTTGCGTTTACCTAAAAATGGAAAATGTTTTTCCATTACATACATTCTAAGTAATAACACATGCCATTTTCATGAGTTTCTGAACAAAATCAAATTCAGAAATGTCTCAGAAAATTGAGAATAACAGTCTTAAGGATGTACCACTTTTTCTATGGATCATTCGAAAATGATAGAAGGTTGTTTTGATATATTCAATAAAATGACACGAATAATAAAAAAAAGTGGGCACATCCTTAAAACAGGGGGGGGGGGGTAATACACAATTGTAACTCTCCTTTTTTTCATGGTCTATATAAATCCTGTCGCATATCAAGAAAATTACCCTCTGCTTAAATTTGCATGAAAGTTAACAATGAAACAAAAGCCTTTGTTATGGTTGTGACAATTCGATAGTGGAACACGTGTTTCCTTGCCGGTGTCTGAAGATTGTTATCTTAAATTAACCTTTAAGGAAATAAAAAGTGAAACTGTTCTTGGATTAGTATAACCGTTACAATTGAGGTCTCGGTTAACGAGGAAAACGGAAGATGTAAAAGCTCAAGGTCAAGCCTAACCTCTGATTAAAGAAAAAAAAAGAAATATTAATCTCCAGGAAAGTGGAGTAAAGATAAAGAAGAACGACACTGCTAATTTTTGGGGAAGAAACTTAATTCAAGAAATATTTGCATTTCGTCCGTCAATTAATCGCACTGGTGATTTTCAACTCGTTTGCACTTGTTATGAATGTTACTTGATTTAATCATTTCCCTATAGGCAAGATTATTTGAATACAACAGACGCACACAAAAGTTTCATTTAATTAATTTTTTCTCACCGGAAATAAAATATAGCTGTTTTAAAATAAATATATTTTTGAAATAGAAAAAAAAAGTAGTGTCCCTTTGTGCAAATTTTAAATTTAAATCATTTTGTATTATTAATGTATGTAGTGCCACTTTATGCAAATTTTAAATTTCAATGAATTATTTTGTGATACGAATTAATGTAGTGTCATTTTTTGTAAATTTTAAATCTCAATGAATTATTTTGTAACATTAATGTATGTAGTGATACTTTATGCAAGCTTTAAATTTCAATTAATCGTTTTGTAATATTAATGAATGCAATTTTGTATGTAATTTTATCACTTTTTGCAAATTTTAAATTTCAATGAATTATTTTATATTGCAAATTAATGTAGTGTCATTATTTGTAAATTTTAAATTTCAATGAATTATTTTGTAACATTAATGTAGTGTCACTTTACGCAAATTTTAAATCTCAATGAATCATTTTGTAATATTAATGCATGTAGTGTCACTTTATTTACATTTTAAATTTCAATGAATTGCATTTTGTAATATTTAATGTACAAAGTACAATTAGGATTTAATACGAGGAGGAAGAAGGAAGATGTAAAAGTTGACGATCAGGCGTAACTTAACTAATTTCTTTGATTTTGTTAATCTCCAGGAAAGTGATGCAAAGAAATCAGATTGGAGAAGAATGATACTGGTGTAATAACTGATCTTCCGAGAAGAAACTTGATGCAAGAAATAATTGAATTTCATTATCATTTAGTAGTTAACACTTTATACTTGTTATAAATGACAAAAGATTTCCAGATATACAAAAATTCTTTTTATACAATAACACAAAGAATTTTTATTTAGTTTATTTTTCGCGGCGGATATATATATATATATAAGACCATTAAAAGTATACAATATTCACTAATTGAATTTATCAATAAACCAAACCGAAACATGAGAAAAATTTAATATATATATATATATATATATATATATATATATATATATATATATATTTTTTTTTTTTTTTTGAAAGAATTTAGTAAGATTGCTGCGCAATTTTAAAAACTTTTCGAATTTTAAATTTCATTTAGGATTATGAATCGTATTAAATACTACAAGTATGGAATCAAGTAACGTGGAAAAGAGGAGGTGTAAAGGCTCAAGATCAGTTATAATCTCTATAAATAAAAGGAATTCCGAGGATAATTAATTGAGGCACAGGGGAGCAAATCTTGGCAATGCGCCAATCTCTATAAATAAAAGGAATTCCGAGGATAATTAATTGAGGCACAGGGGAGCAAATCTTGGCAATGCGCCAACTCGGTCCAGAGGAAGCAAATCTTGGCAATGCGCCAACTCGTAAATATTAATCTAAAATATAGATTTCTGACTGCAGACGATTTTAAGATATTAACAAAAGAATGTTATATTTTCAAGCAAAACGTTAAAATAATTTTCTATATTGATATTTAAAACACATATGATAAAATAATTAATATTTTTTACCGGTGAAGCGATAGATTAGTTCTTTTTAAAAAACAACAGTCAGTGGCCACGTATTTCTGACAATGCATTTCTGCAAGTTTCGAGTTAATGATAAAATAATACAAATTTCAAGTTCGTTTAATATTGTTAATACGGACCCGGGCAACGCCGGGCGGGTTAGCTAGTTTCTAAATAATTAACTAACCTACTGTATGTACACTATTTAAAAAACTGCTTAGTCCTCTGTTTTTTGAATACCAGTATTTTTGCATATCAGTTTTCTACATTAAAGTACTGGTATTTAAAAGCTCGGAAACTCGGTAGTTCTGCATTTATCTCTAAGAAAGTGAAGTTGATAGTTTAAGATAGTAGAAGATAATACTTTTGATGAAGAAATGTTGTCACTAATTTTTTGCTAAGAATTTTAACCCAGTAAATAATTGCATTTATTAGCTCAATCATGTGTCAGTAATTTTTAACATGTTGTAATTATGCTTATGAACTTTTTGGTTTCCAGAAACGCTAAAACATTTTTAACGCAACATCCGCTGAAGCAAAATGTGATTTTCTTTTTATAGCAATCTTTCGGGTTCTCTCTTCGAATTATCATTACTAGGGGGAGGAAGGAGATCAAGGGATGGTAACGTATGATATAGAAAAGGGAGAGGGGATCCAAAAGTACTAAAGAGTTATTAACACTGTATTTGCACAGCCTCTACCTTGGAAGAGAACAATAAATAAATGGCATTTTATTAGTTGTTAAATCACAGTAGAATTTTTAATGTGTCATAAAAAAAAAAAAAAAAAAAAAAAAAAAAAAAATCTTTCATCTTATTTTTTTTTAGCGGAAATAAAATAGAAATGTAAGTTGCAGTATATATTTTTAAAAGAAATAAGAACATATTCGACCGAGTTTTGTAGATTCCATCATTCAATTGAATGTATTGGATGACATTGAGTATTAGAGACAGTTTGAGTTTGGTACGTGCAAGCCCGTAGCCAGGATTTCCCTTCGGAGGGGGCTGAATCTTGAATTTTTTCTGATCTGACAACAGTAATTTGTATAATTTAAATCGTAATTAACAAAGTAAACAAGACGTAACTTAATATATGTACCTGCATAGGATATGTGATATCCATTTCAAAAATTGTTATTTTATATATTTTAGAGTTCTGAGAGAACTGATATTTTATGTGGTAGGTACGCAAGAAGAACAATATATTCAAATGAGTGATATGATGAGGAATTGCTACAATTTTAATTAAAGAAATTTATATTTTTCCTACTGAAAATATGCGTAGTTTTAATGCAATGGAAGATTTTAAAAATATATAAAATTTTACTATTATTAGCTAAATCGGTACTACTTGGTTATCCCGTCGACCAAAAAACCATCGCCAAACTATAAGATTAAATGCCAATCATGGAGGATCGATTCTATGACATTAAATACGACACACGTGTTTAAAACGACATTAAGTGATTTTTATTTCGACTTTTTATTTGTATTTTTATTAATATTCTACTAATTAGTTGTTGTTTCGTTATTTAAAATAAAAATTATGTCAATATGTATACTTTCGCTATTAGTTTGGCGATTTGTATAATTTGACGAAATTGGTCGATAACCAAGTAGTACCGCTATATCATTATTATATTTATTTTCATATTTTCATTAATTTAGCAAAATCTTTTTAAACTTTCGGGAGGGGCTTCAGCCCCCTTAGCCCCCTCCCTGGCTACATGCCTGGGTACGTGAAGGAAAACGAATAATATAAAAAATCAAGATAATCATCTTTTATTTTGTGGAAGATTTTAAAAAATCAAGTTTTACGACCAGCACAACCTTCCACTAAATACGTTGTTCTGTTCTGTCAATCTTCATGAAAAGGATGCAGATATATCAGTGATGAAGAATAATGCCATTAGATACTAGCTGCATAGTAACCTGTTGTGTTACAATTAAACTCTGTTCTCAGCTGATTTGCTCAACAGGTACGATACGTTTTGACACATTTGCAAATTCATTTTTTTTTATAGAAATGTATAAAATAGAAAGCCTCACTATGCAAGCCATTTAAAATCGAACAGTGTTTATATGAATAAATCACCTATAGAGTTATAAATGATTTTGATAACGTCACAAAGACGTTTTTCATCCATCCTTTCTTGAAAGGTTATTCTTCCGCGAGGAAATTAGGTTCAAAATGTCTACTTTGATAATATTTTCTGAAAAATATATTGCGTCTTAAAAAAAAAAAAAAAAAAAAAATGTTTAGAAATTGAAAAAAAAGAAATGCAATAGAGATTACCTTTGTTTAACCGTACATGAATACATCTGCTTCGTTTTATGGTTGGCTAATGTAACATTACATTATTTTTTATTGACGACATTTTTGCCTGAAATAAATAGCATATCGGGTGCTTAAGAAAATGTATACTATACATATATATTTTTCTACAATCTTAACTGTAATCTGCAATGCGTGTGTTTCTTACTAACGATTTAGAATTTCTCCAGCTTATGTTGCAACGAAACGCTTATTAAATAGACGGCTAACTGATAGATGAACGTACAACGAGTTCCATGTCAATTTAAATGTATTTGACCAACATATGGCAACACTGAAGCAAAAACGATGGCATAACGATAACCTCTGTTACCTGCTTTCCCAATCGCCCGAAGCGTTCACATGTATCTCATGGTTTTCCGTTTTAATCTTTTGAGCAGAGATGTAGTAGAGGGTATACACCATATACCTTCTGTATTTTTTAAAGAAGCACCGTATATCCTCTGTTTCTCAAGAAAGTTATAGTACACATACTCTAGGGTAGCGTTCCCAAACCATGGGTCGCGACCTATTGGTGGATCGCGAAAACAATCGAAGTTTGTCACAAAAATATATTTTGTATTTCATCGGTTAAAAAAATATAACAATTTCAATGGCAATTAATATTTCAAGGGAAATTCTTTAATTTCCACAGGAAGAAATACAGTCGACTCTCGTTAATTCGAAATCTGATAATTCGAATCTTCGCTTAATTGGAACTAAACATGAAGTCCCGAAATTTTCAAAGGCAGAATAACGTTAAAAATTTTCATTAATTCGATTTCATTTTCTCTTGACTTCGTTTAATTCGAACTAACGAGAATTCCGATTTTTCATTTTTCTTTTCTTTTTCACGAATTTCAGATCATTTGAATAATTTTCTTTCTTTAATTTTTGTGAAAATTGTTCCGAACGAGTATCCATATAATATCCCTTTGATATCCACTTACTTAGAGCCCCGTCTGTCCATCAGTGACGCTATAAATTTTTCTTCCTTCGTGCTTGTTTCTAATCTTTTAATTAGTTTATGTATTTATACATTCTAATTTAATATGAAGTCATATTCTAATGATAACAGACGAAATAAGTTTAAAAAACACTATAACATTAATTCCTTTGTAATAGTACCATATTAAGCATGTTTTCCATAATTCGAACATTTCTTGTGGTCCCGACGAGTTCGAATTAACGAGAGTCGACTGTATATGAATATCCAAAAATATCTAAATAAGCTTTGAATTCTTGATGAAGTTCAACACAACATACTCGTGTGAACATGCTTTTTGTACTTGGCTGTTTTTGAGCTATAAGTATAGAAAAACTGTTGTTGAGAGTGAATTAAGGTTAAAATGAACAAATTTGAAACCTGATATACATGCTTTCATTGGTAAAAACCAATGCTAGAAAACGCACTGATTATAAAGTTATGTTTTGATAGTAATTAAATGTACTTTTAATTATCTTTCAAGTTTGCGTGTTGTGTTATTATTCAATTTACACACATTGGAATTACGAATTATAAGTTATAAAGTAAGTTCAGTTCACGTTTTAGTTCTTCAATGAATATTAAATTACATTAAACGCTGAAAAAAATGTTTCGTACCTAACTCTAAAAATAAATAAATAAATAAATAAAAATAAAAAGCTTTAATTTTTTTTAAACTTTTAATGAACTCCTTTACAATATTGAACAGATTTTAATGTTCATTATCATTAATTCTAATTGATATCGAACGACGCTTATTTTAAAATTTTCTTAATGAAAATTACCGTTCTTTAATTATTTTAACACCTCTTCAGTATCAATAACGTTAGTAATATACACCTACATTCTTCAAATACTGTTTAAAATTTTATTTATTATTTTTAGTGATTGGCATTTCAGATGAACATCAAGTTAATTTTATTAATCGCTGAAAGAATGTTTCATAATTTACCTCTACATAGAAATGAAATAATTCGAAATTAAAATACTTTAAATTTTTACTTTTAAAAATTTTAATGAACTCCTTTAGAATACCCAACAGATTTCAATGTTCATTATTATTAATTCTAAGTGATATTCGAACGACGCTTATTAACTGTTTGGAAAAAATAGTTGTTCTCGGTAGACAATTGGGAAATCTAAAGTATATCTGAATCTTTTTATTGGTTGAATTCCGCAACTTATTTTATTTTATTCGTTTTCTGATTGGTCCATGTTGAATGCCCAAAAATGGAATATTTCTGTTTTTTATTTTATTCGTTATCTGATTGGTCCAAGTTTAATGTCCAAAAACGGAATATTTCTGTTACCACGATGACAAAAAGAGTAATAAAAATTTTTAATAAAAATGAATAATATAAAAACAAATTAGGATAGAGATTTCAAACAAATTTCATTAAAAAGCGCATTTTTTTCTCTACGCAACGGTGTAAAAATTTAAAATGTGCGATGTTAAGAAGTTTAAACATTTGCTGTTCTGAAAATTGTAAAACTGAACTTTCATTTAAAATTTGTTCGTGATGGGTCCAGGAATATAAATGTTTAATCCATGTCGTACGTAATATGAGGCGTTCAGAAGTCTCTCTGATTAACTCCATCCAATAAAAATGCACATTTTAAACAGTTAAAGTTGTCTATCTATAAATTACAGTTTTTTTTTTATCACTGGTCTAGGAATATTAATGTTTAAAGCACAGCGTACGTAATATAGGACTTTGAAAATATCATTTTCCAAATAGTCGTTGTAATTTGTTAAGTTACAATTTTGTTATACTTTTTTTTTTTTTTTTAATTTTCCTAATGAAAAAAAAAAAAAAAAAAAAAAAAAAAACATTCTTTAATTACTTTAACACCTCTTCAATATCAATAACTTTAGTAATATACACCTATATTTTTTTTAATAATACTTAAAACCGTTTATTTACTTTTAGTATTTGGCATTTTAATGATTACACTTTTTTTTCGATTCACAAAATAGTTTTTCCCACTTCCTCGTTTTTAAGGGAGACCCGTAAGAAAAAACCCAAAATTTTTATTATTGATTTTAATGAATTTTGGTGTACTATTTAAGAATCTTCTTGTAAGGAATAATTAGCAAAAAAAAAATTAACTTTTTATTAAAAAGTATATTTTTTATGGGAATTTTTATGATTTTTTTTGTCGAAAAATACATTTTTTAAAATTACTACTCCTCATTCAATTTTCAATATTTTGGTATTACTAAAATTTCTTAAATAGTGTTATAGTATATACAAAAGAACTAAGGTGAGATTATTTTTAATTTTCTATTTTAATCGGCTAAAAAAAAAAAAAAAAAATACGCATGGTAAATTTCGTTAAATTCGTTATAATTTTCATGTTTACCAATTTATGTAAAATTTTCAGAAATAGTTAAAAAAAAATATCTCTCCTTACTTTTGTTGCAAATTTTTTTAAGATTCTAAAAACATAAACACTTTGTTTCTAAATCATTTTACCACTGAGTCTTAGTACTTTGAACTTAGGCAAAATATGAAAAAAGTCATTCTCAGGAAAACACGTTTTAAATAGCCGCTAGTCTTTTAAACTCTATAGTGAGTACAATTTAAAAAGCTCATTTTCTACCTGTTACCTACCTGGCTCAGTGGTAAAATGATTTAGAAACAAAGTGTTTATGTTTTTAGAATCTTAAAAAAATTTGCAACAAAAGTAAGGAGAGATATTTTTTTTTTAACTATTTCTGAAAATTTTACATAAATTGGTAAACATGAAAATTATAACGAATTTAAGGAAATTTACCATGCGTATTTTTTTTTTTTTTTTTTTTTTTAGCCGATTAAAATAGAAAATTAAAATATCTCTCCTTAGTTTTTTTGTATATACTATAACACTATTTAAGAAATTTTAGTAATACCAAAATATTGAAAATTGAATGAGGAGTAGTAATTTTAAAAAATGTATTTTTCGACAAAAAAAAAAAAAAAAAAAAAAAAAAATCATAAAAATTCCCATAAAAAATATACTTTTGAATAAAAAGTTAATTTTTTTTGCTAATTATTCCTTACAAGAAGATTCTTAAATAGTACACCAAAATTCATTAAAATCAATAATAAAAATTTTGGGTTTTTTCTTACGGGTCTCCCTTAAAAACGAGGAAGTGGGAAAAACTATTTTGTGAATCGGAAAAAAAGTGTAATCATTAAAAGTGTCCCCGAGTTCTGAAATTTTGCGTGGACATTCGCAAATATGTATTTTATCGTTTTCTGAGAAATTTTTTTTTTTTTTTAACTTTTGGTGATTTTTGGCCGAAAATGGGGTACGGGTCTCCCTTAACACCTTAGCTGATTTGCCCGTACGCCGTTCGGCAAGACGAATTTGAGCTTTTTGACACCACTATCTTTTTTTTTTTTTTTTTTTTTTTTTTTTTTTTTTTTTTTATTGATTTGATATTAATTTAAAGGCGGAAATGTTAAGACAAAATCTTAAGAATATTTTATTTAAAAAATAGTGGTGTGAATGCGTTATTTTCAATTTATTGAACGCAAAATAAAGAACCAGTTAAGGGGTTAATATTTCTATTTAGGTGTTATTATTTCTATTTTAAAAATGCATTAGAGTGACAACTTAGAAATTAAGAATGTGATTAACCTATGAAATAATCTCTAACCTATGAAATAAGCTCGTCATCAGCTGATGACGAGCTCTTATTTTTGAAGCTCGAAACGCGTCCTGTTTAATTTTCTTTTTGTGGTGATTTTACAAAGTTATTTAGCTTATTTATCAATTTATCGCCAGTGATTACGGTGTTTTTCAATATCATAATTTTAATTTTTTTTTCTATTCTTTTTACTTAACACTAGAACCGCGGCGACGGGTCATTTTGACCCGTACGAAACGAATAAATATCGATTGAAACCAGAAAATTCTTCGGAGAATAAGTTACTTAAGTTCCGAATTAGAATAATTTAAATAAATAAGTTTAATGGTTTAATTAAAAAAATCTGGTCGGAGATATTTTTACGAAATTTGAGTAAAATTTCCCGCGGTTCTAGTGTTAAAGAAAATAAATAAAAATCATGAATTTTAAACTTTTCAGTTTCAAATTAAAGTTATGTATTATAAATGAAATGAGTGAAAGAATTATGTTATTATATTTTAAATAATTAATGAAATACGAAAAAATGCCAGGGGTATAATATTTGGCGATTTCTTATCTGCGCCAGGCTAGGATAAAAATACGGATTTCTTGATTTTTCAGCATAGATTTCATATATGCACCATATTGGCGCGCTATTTTTCTGACGCCAATTTGGTAAAAAACTTCGTTTTCAAACACTAGTTACATACATATAATTTCTATTATTTTAAAAAGGAAATATTAATAAATTAAAAAAAAATTAGTTAATAATGGTAGAATAAAACAATTTATATCATTTTAAAAAAGAAAATAAAAGTAAACGAACAGTTTATTCATAATTAAATAACAATAGCCGGGTTACCATGTGAGGCACATGTAATTGCCATTTTATTGCAATCGCGCCAATGTGGTGCGTATATGACATCTGTGTCTATTTCTATAGCAGAATCTTCTAATTAGGCAAAAAAGTATGAATAAAAGCAATATGATTTAATGCTTAGTATATATTCAAGGGAGACCAAACTGGTCGCCAAGGGCAGCTACTCATATTAAAAATGAAAACTCTCTCGAGTAATATAACTTGGTCTAATTTTTATTTAAGGGGTCTAGTACCTTTTAAACTCATTAAAAACCTGTTAAAACATTGAAAGTTTGAATTAGTGTAACTACTTTATTTTTTTATGCATAGACATAAAATTTTGGATTTTGATTAAACAGATTATGTTTTTAATACACTACCCTAGATACTGACTAGTCTTTTGCAGAATTTGTGCATTGTTAAATTTAAAACAACACTTTATTTCATTCCGTAGGTCATTGCGCGCATCATATATTAAGAACGTATGTATGGATTTTTTTTAACTTAATTTTTATAATATGCATTTATATATTTTTAAAATGAACTACTCTTAGATCAAAATTATGTCATTAACTATAAAAAATCATTATTTTTGTTGAAAAAAATAAAAAAATTATATTTTTTAATCAATAAAACTAGTCATAACTAAAATTATTACCACTCTAAATACTTAACAGTAGTTCATTTTAAACACACATATTTGTTTAATATCTACACTTAATTTCATAATAATCCATACATAGGTTTTCAAGTTATCGTGCGCGCAATGACTTACAGAGTGAAAAAAAAAGAGATTTTTTAATTTCAACAATACACAAATTCTGTAAAAGAGTTGTCATTATCTAGTGGTATTATATTAAAAAGCATAATCTGTTTAATCAAAACCCAAAATTTCATGTCTATACATAAAAAAAATATAGGAGATACGCTAATTTAAACCTTCAAGGTTTTTGTTGATTTTCAACGAGTTTAAAAGGTACAAGACCCCTTAAAGTTATTCACAAGAGAGTCCATTGAAATTTATTTTAAAAGTTCACATGTTTGTAAAGATACGCTATCTTTTCGCATCCCGACTATATATGGATTGAGGGGTTGGACAGTTTGCAAGATAACTACAAAGTAGGGACACGGACGGTGTCGAAAATATAGAGGGCGTTATATTTAATTCAATAATTATTTATTCCAGTTTTTCACGTTCATTGAGTTTGTAATTTTCTATTTACATTCTCAAGATGACTCAATGAAAATGAGTTGAAACATGTCAATTTTTAATACATTTTAAAATGTTTCATTATTAAAGTGACGTCTTATAAACAAAATAATTATTCATAATATAAGTTCATACCTTTTCGTATTAGAATATATACATTATTATTATGATATAGACATATTTTAAAGTTTTCCTAAAGAAAAAGAAAAATGTAGTCATCGATCTTTGATTATAACACCTCTTCTGATATAAATAACCTTAGTAGTATACATATAATAATAATTTAAAAAAAAAAAAACATTCAATAAAAATTAATAATTTTTTCATCACTTACTGTCAATTCTTTTGCTTCAACAGTCTTTGCAGCATAAAAAGTAAATCGGTGCAAATCAACTAGAAGAAATTACAAGCATGGAAATTATGGGATACTAAAAAAAATTCTCTCATTGGATCAGCGTTTTCTTTCCACTAATGAAAAAAAGTTATCGTTCTGACATAGTCATTGGGAACAGCCTTGAGAACCAGAGTGAACATCCTTGAGGTTGAAACAATCTCCTTAAGGAATTCACATCCAGTTATCATTTTTGAAAAGGACTTGAATGGCACGGTTATTTCTATAATGTAAGAATTTAATATTTTTTTTCTTTTTGAATTATTAACATATTCTTGTCCACTCAACTTTCTGCGGATGTGACAATGAAATATCAATCACGGATATATAAATATATCTCAATCATTAGAATAAAGTATACATAGTTCAGTTCTTTGACCTGATACATGTCGAAAATTTCTCCCCCTTATTTGGTTCTTTATTTTAAACTGAACATGATTATTTTTGCATTTATAAGAACTAAATTTTTCTGTATTTGAATAATTAACATATTCTTGTCCACAAAACTTAATGTCAAAGTGGCAATAAAATATCAATCACGCATAGATAAACGTATCTCAATCATTTGGATAAATGACAGATACTTCAATTTTTTGACCCGTTCTTTATCGACAGTTTTTCTTCTTTCTTTATTTGGCGCTTTATTTTGAACAAAATACGGTTATTTCTGCACTTTTAAAAATTAAAATTTTTCGTATTACAGTAATTAATATATTCGCGTCCATTTAAACTTACTGTCAAAGTGACAATGAAATATCAATCACGCATAGATAAACGTATCTCAACCATTTGGTTAAATTACTGCTACTTCAATTTATTGACCTGTTCCATGTCGGTAGTTTTTCTTCTTTCTTTATTCGGCGCTTAATTTTGAACAAAATACGGTTATTTCTGCACTTATAAAAATTAAAATTTTCCGTATTAAAATAATTAATATATTCACGTTCATTTAAACTTACTGTCAAAGTGACAATGAAATATCAATCATATATAGATAAACATATCTCATATATTTGGATAAATTACAGATACTTCAATTTATTGACCTTTTCCATGTTGACAGTTTTCCTTCTTTTTTTTATTCGGTGTTTTATTTTGAACAAAATACGGTTATTTCTGCACTTATAAAAATTTAAATTTTCCGTATTAAAATAATACATTCGCGTCAACTTAAACTTACTGTCAAAGTGACAATGAAATATCAATCACGGATAGATAAACACATCTCACTCATTAGTGTAAATTACAAATACTTCAATTTATTGACCTGATACATATCGACAGCTTTTTTTTTTTTTTTTTTTTTTCCTTATTCGGGGCTTTATTTTAAACAAAACACTAAAAAAAATCCACTTACCTCCGGAACACTTGAAAACTCACCACACTCGCGGGCTTTTGAAATATAAAACGCGGGAAAAAGTTTTCCGCGTTGGAAAACCACGTGTGCTGTCCTAATAGCCTACTGTTATTAAACGGAGCAGAAAAAAAAGTCAACAAAAACTGACTTGCCCGCCAAACAGAAACCGAAAGTATCGTCTGCTCCGAAATTTAACACACAGCTTGCAGAGAAATCCACTGTGTGAATTATTTGCTCAAGTTGTTCCAAGTGATACAGAGAAGCTGGATTTTTCGGTTCAGCAGTTTCATAAGCCGTGAGGTGTATTTCGTAAACGGCTTACCATTATGCCAATTATGATGTCTGAGAGGGCACCGGAGTACAAACTAGCTTAGATCGTTTTTATTGATTAACATCTTTTTTCTTTTATTTTGTTGCTTTTTTCTTAGATTTTTTCTAACATTATGACTACTTCTTACTATGATCTTTCACATTTTTTTTTTCTTCGGTGTCTACTATCATAAACTTTTATTTTAATAGAAACTCTTAATTCATCAGAATGATTTCAAATTAAAGATCTAATTTAATCAATATTTTTTACGTAACCCTATTAGCATTTGGCAACATCTTTAATTTTTTTAAAATTTTCTATTTGTTAGACAGTTACGCAAATGAACAGTCATAAAGAGAAAGGATAGTGATGAAGTATGGTGGCTGGAGGTGACTCCAAAAAATGTAACCACTATATTCGACTTAAATACAACTACGTGCTTTCGCAAAAAAGAAAGAAACTTTTAATAATACAGTTTTTAATTCATACTACAATAAAATGCTATTTTAGAATGCTTAAATATAAGCAGATCATTTTCATTTCGAGGAAAAATGCACAGGGGATGTCAAAGAATTCCTTCTTTGTTCCACGTGTTTGTTTTGTTTGGGTCCAATGATGGCATTTGAACTTGAGCAATAACGTGCATCATATTGTAAACCGTTTTTAAGGCATATTGCATCTCCATCTATCTCTTTCCTCCGTGGTGAAAAATAAAAACAATTCGAGATACAGTAAAATCAGTACCATGCATAGAAAACGTTACATTATGAAAGCAGAGCTGAGCGAAGCATTATAAGAGATTATTGAAACATACCTAAATCTCATTATCATATATATATTTTTAATACATTGATGCAGTGAATTAAAAACATTTAAGGCTCAACACTAGGCACAAAAAAAAAAAGACCCGGATGATAATGTAAAGTCTATGGAAGCGTTCTTTTCAAATATCTCGCTCAAATTTTGATATTTTTACATGATTTTTTTTTTTTTTTTTTTTTTTTGCACAAGATAGCTGAAGACGATCCACAACCGGCCTAGTTTTTACTTTTTTGATTTTGCTTATATATTTTTTATATCGATAGTTTCAATTTCAGAACCGGTTTAATTCGCTTTCAAAAGTTAAAATAATTAAAAAAAAAATCTGAAATTAAAATTGAAAAAGTAAAAACTAGGCCGGTTGTGGATTGTCCTCAGCTATCTTGTGCAAAAAAAGAATTTTTTTTTTTTTAATTTAAGCGAAATACTTGAAAAGAACGCTCCCATAGACTTTACATTATCATCCGGGTCTTTTTCTGTGCCCAGTGTGGGGCCTTAAATGCTCGTATATCGTTCCCCAGCGCAGAAAGAAATGCTTACAAACATAAGAAAAACATCGAAATTGATTATACACTATGGGCAAATTATATAGAAAAACATTCTTTCAACTTGCTAACAAGGTGGGAGAAAGACTTCAAATTAGAAAAATTGTTTTATTCGACTGTTGACATGTTTCAACTCATCGCTGAATCATTTTCAAAACAAATAAAAAATTATATTCCAAAGTTGTACGGTCTATGTTGCATTGAACTGAAGAAAAGCTATCAGTTTTTCATGTGACGCACGTTATTATTATTATTTTTACTTGGATTTTTGTTTTCCATTTTTTTAAAACCATTGAGCAACTCGTGCCACAATTTTGGTAAATCGAATAATTTTGTATCGTTACATATGAAATTGTTACGAGTTAGAATCTCTATTGTTTCTCTTATAATAGAGGAATTATATTGTTTGGAGGGGGAAATTATTTTACTCACGTTGAAATTTATAAAGCTATTTTAAAAAGATTAAAAAAAAAAAAAAAAACTTTTCTTTTATCACATTTCAAAACTTAGGCTGTTAGTTTTCTGAACTAAACTAATTTGCTACTAAATGAACTAACTCTGCTTTCATTTTTTCTTTGTTTTTCTTCTGTAGATTTCGATTTTTAAAAATAATCGTGCTTGAGTTAGCGCAAACGGGAGGGGGGGGGGGGGGGGTAGGTGCCCAGACACCCAGGGGACCTCAACTGGTTACGCGCATGCTTTTAAAAGGCTCGACATTTTATTTAAAAAAGAAAAATAATAAAATAGATGGGTACTACTTGGTTATCCCGTCGACCAAAAATCTATCGCTAAACTATCTATATAATAAAGGCCAAACGTATCTGTGCGTAACGCGTACGTCATGTTTTGAATGGCAACATTTTCCGATGAAATTTCGGTTTTGCAATTTTCGCTATTGCAAATTTTTAAACTTCTAGACATAGCACGTTTTCAACCTTTATACCATCGTATAGAGAAAAAAATGCACTTTTAAATGCAGTTTGTTAGAAAACTGTATTTCAATTTGTTTTTGAGTTATTAATTTTTTTGTAATTTTTAGTTCGACTTCTCTGATGGTGGCAACTTGAGTATCGCATTTATGTGGGAAATAGCCATAGAGTAAAATAATAATAATAATAATAATAATAATAATAAAATAGAGATGCAGTTTAGTGAATGGAGGTGACACCAAAAATGTAACTCTGAAACTTGCTGCGTTGCATCAAACACAACCGCGTGCTTTCGCAAAAAAGGAAAACTTTTAGCGATACAGTTTCAATTCAAAATACAATGAAATGCTGTTTTAGAATGCTAAAATATAATCAGATTTTTTCAGTGAGAGAAAAATTTATGTTAAAGAATTCGGTCCCTGTTCCACGAGAATGTTTTGTTTGGGCCGAATTAGAGACTTAAATTGGAAGAATAACGCCCATTCAAATAATTTTAATTGCATACTGCACCTGCATTTATCTCTTTTCTCCATGGAAAATAACAGATCACTGTATATTTTAGTTGCCACTTTTTCATAGCAACTTTAAAAGCAATTAAAAACCTGTTATGACAAAATATTGTCGGTTATAAAACCCAGTGAATTTTGTTGGTTTTATTTCGTTTTTATCTATCAATTTAATGGACTTTAAGTTCGTTGTAAACTTATTTTACAAAAGATACACCAATCAACAACAAAAATGTATTTTAAAGAATATCTGTGTGCCATATTTTCTTAGTTGGTTTTAAAAACTGAACGAATGCAATTTTATTCTTTGGCAAAATCTTTGTCTAATAACTTCTATCTTGCGTCTAATACGGAAGTACCGATAATTTTCAAAGCTTTATATAATTGCATAATTAACATGCTTCATATAAAATTGTTGTTTGGAATCAGTTGGCAGTTTAAAAGGCATATTACGTAAGAAAATTTTATTAGACTTTTTAATTTAAAAATAAAAAAAATCTTTCACCTTTACTTTGTGATTCGGGAACCCCGGGTTCGATCTACTAGTAAGATTAAATGCCAATAATGGATGATCGTGAATGTCACATCCAATAACATTAAATACGATAAACGTATTTAAAATGTCATTAAGGGATTTTTATTTCGACTTTTTATTTGTATTTTTATTAATATTCTACTAATTATTTGTTTTTTCGTTATTTAAAATAAAAAGTATGTCAATATGTGTAATTTGGCTATTTGTTTGGTGATTTGTACAATTTGGCGAAATTGGTCGACGGGATAACCAAATAGTACCAATAGATGTTACAAGTTAAAATACATTTATATATACATTTTATATACATTTATACATTTTACTTAAAACTTTTTACTATTTTCAACCTACAATTACAGTTAGTCATCGTCAAAGAATATTCGTTTTCAAACGAAATGCCACATTTGTAATGAATGAAACAGCAATTAAGGGTGTATTTCGATTCAAACTGCTTATTTTCCGATTTATTTTTGAATTCATTTTTGCTCTCAAATACACCAAACTTTCAAAATCTCTTATTTGGAAAGTACACAAGATGCCGTGATTGCCAATTCTTTGATAAATGCAGAAAATATTGCAAGAAAAGCAATCAAAAACGGCATTTCGAATCGATTTTTCCCAAGTGGAAGATCTGAGAACGAAAAAAAGAGTCATACTGGGAAGATAATTGTTTATAACTCAAATTCTAACGAATTGAGCGTAAAAAGACATCACACGGCACCTCATACGTCCCTTCAAGAATCCCCTCAGCAAGTTTCATGTTTCTACTTTTAAAAATATGTCTGAAATTGTATCTGAAAATTTCGAGCTGTTGAAGGTGGAAAAGCGTTTTTTCGAATACACCCTTAAGGGTGTTCTTAAATCAAAAAAGGGCAACTTTGTGACACATGCATTAATTTATTTTTGTTCGGAGATGCATGAAAATAGCAGGTGTTGTTATTCAGAAACTGTCTTATTGCACTCATTCTTTTGTTTTTTAAAAAACACAATAGATTTTTTATAACAAGCCTTCAAAGTTGACACTTTTGAGCCTATTTCCCGACGAAAGCAGGAAAACCGGTCGAAAAGGATGAGAAAAACGGGTGATTGCGTCATCGAAATAGCTTATAACTCGATAAGTAATTTAATTATCATAAAATGGAAAAATAGGTTCAATTCGAAATCGCTTTCATAGTCAGGCATTAAAATTTTATAACTTTCTGTTAAAAAATGAATTTGTAAATGTGTCAAAACGTTTTTCGCTTGTTGAGCGGATCAGTTAAGAACACCCTTAATAGTAAAAATATTCTGCGACGTTGGCCTCGGTAATTGCAGGCCGAATGTACTGAGAAATTTTAAATAAAATGTTTAGTTTAAACTTATAGCATGCACAATTTGCGCCAGCTTTTGAAAAATATTGGGTTGGCTAAAAAATAATGGGTGGGCTTAAAAATGTTTTTTATAAAATGATGCAACCAGTTTGTTTTTCTTCAAAGGTCTGAAAGATGGCAAAAGATGAGAATTTTAAGTAATGTTACCATATTTTAATAAAGTTGCAATTTAATTAACTTTTATTCTCATGTGTTTTTCCTTACAAAGACACTGATATTTATCGTAATGTCATGATACTATGACCATGAGTATAAATTGAATCAGCAAAAAGTCAAACAGGTAGTAAAACATTTCGGTAATTTACGATTCATGGGTATCAGTCGGAAAAATAAATTCATTGGCAAAATAAATTTTATTCTAAGTTGAAAAATGCATAATATTAATAAAATAATAATGAAATAAATTACTAGAATAATAGAAATTGGGTAGGCTATTATTCAAAATTATTGGGCCGGGCGCATCACGGGCCCATTAAAGCAGGGTTGGGTTTCTGACTTCAGAAACTGGTTTTTGACATGGCAAGCGTCAAAAACTGGTTTAAACCGTCAAAAACTGGCTTAAACCGTCAAAAACATGTAATGAGCTTTAAAACATTTTAAGAACAAGAGGGATGCATTGAATAAGTTTTAATTATTTAAGTAATTTTTTATTTAACATTAATTACTGTTATTTAATTTAATAATTACATAAAAGTTAGATAATTTTAATTGCAATAAAACATTTGTTTTTTAGAATGTTCAAACAGAAGAAACTGATTTTGTACAGTTAATAATCTGGATCAATTTTACCCTGCAGCATCCTATAGCACATAATTTAGCACATTTATTTACACCCGATCGATTTCTGAGTTTAGAGTGTATGAAGCCAAAGTTACAAAATACTCTCTCGATACTGAGCTATACGGGCTTGACAGCAGAAGCGTTGCTAGTTGAGCAAGTTTTGGAGGCAAGCCAAATTTTCAGATTTACGAGAGATTTTTTTTCCCCCCCGGAAATGATAATATACAATACAGTAATAGTGAATTTTTAATATTACATCTAATGTTGCATAATTGGGACAGATATTTAATGTGAAATTTTACAGATCAGTGTAGCATTTGAGGTTTCTGACGGGGTTTTTTACAAGGGGTTTTTGACATGACGGTTTAAACCATGGTTTAAACCGGATAAAACCGCACACTGTCAAAAACTTGCCAACTCTGCATATAAGTTGGCGTCACTGAGCATGCATTATTATTATCTTTTTCGTGTATCAAGTAAAACGGTGATCTTTTTACAGTTCATTTTGTATATTTTGTCACAAAACAATATTCAAATTACTCAAAGGTGTTTTTAAATCACAATAAAGCAGATGATGAACATGATATGCTTGAAAGTACAGTAGAGCCCCGCTAATTCGGACCCCGTTAATCCGGATCGGATTGGTAATTTTTTTTTTTCAACTTTGAGAAGCGATTGGCTAATTTCCGTAACATTAACTTGTTTTATCGGCGTAATCCGAATTAAAAAAAAAAAAAAAAAAAAAAAAAAAAAAAAACTTTTTCTGAAATCTTTTCGGAAGAATTAAGCAAAGTAAACATTTTTACAGTCTGTAAATATTCAATAAGTTTAACATAAAAGTGATTTCCTGTAAGTATATTTTATTTTATTTCATTTTTTTTTCTAATTCTCCGGATAATCCGGATTCGGTCCGGTCCCAATTAATCCGAATTATCGGGATTTTACTGTACTATGTTTTAAATGCGTCTTAAAAAAAAAAAAAGCAAACACCTTTGAATAAGTTTAATAGTAATTCTGTGTTTACAAATGTTTAACTTGTTATTCAAAGGTGAATTCAAGGATTTCAAGAAATTGTTGTGTCATAATATCATTTCTCAATATACAAATTCATTAACGTCCAAGTATATTTTTTTATTTCAGCTGAAGAAAAAAAAAATCTGCATTTCTTTGAAAATTCAGATCAACCCAGTCCCGATACGCAAAAGTTAAATCACATTGAACCTAACCTGCAACGAAAAAACAGCATCAAATCGACCCGACCCCCGACCCTAACCGAGTCGGGTTCGGGTCCAATCGAGTTATTCGACCCGATGTACAGTTCTATTTCAAAGTGACTAGACATCAAACTACTAGACCGGGAGGCGGCAGCGCAGACAATCATCTCATCGAGTTCAGGGATGAAAATCTAGGATTACTTAAATCTTTATTCTTATATTAAAACGCAATCAGTCTGCCAAGTCATATCTTGGTGGAAAACACCTAAAAGCCCGATTTTAGTGGTTAACACATAGGTTTACCATTATGTTTTCCTGCTCCCAATCCACCATGTTTTCATACTTTTGGGTGCAAGGAAAACACAATGGTAAACCTACGAGTCAACCTCTAAAATCGGGTTTTTAGGTGTTTTCGAACAAGATATGACTTGGCAGACTGATTGCATTTTAATATAAGAATAAAGATTTAACTAATCCTAGATTTTCATCCGTGAACCCGTTGAAGTGATTACCTGTATTAGTGTTGAATTCAGAGGGTGGCCCGAGGGGGACATTCACATTCCCCCCGGAAAATTTGAGATTTTGGGTTTTCAATGGTTAAAAAGTGCAACCCCCCCCCCCAGGAGCTAAGAAAGTCCCTCCTGGAGAAAAGTATCTAATTCAACACTGGTCTGTGCTGCTGCCTCCCGGTCTATACAAATTCACATATTTTGAGAATAAAAAATAAATAAATAAAAGTGAATTTTTCCGTATTTCTAATGTAGTTTTAAAAATTTTGACAATATTCCTCGTCAAAGTACGATCAGGAATATTTTTTGACATTAGAATGTTCAAAACAAGGAAATATGTAACCAAGGAGATACACTGTTTGAAGCATTTGAACCTGATTTAACATTAAAAAACAGCTTGTGACCTCCACCTAAACATAACCGTTGTCAAATCAAAAGAGTTAATTATTAAAGGGCTAATCGTTAAAAGGGAAAATCGAGGGGAAAATAGGCTATCTTGTCTTGTCTTATTCAAATCAAATAACCGCTGTCACACATAATGGTCGAAAGATTAGAAACAGGTTCTTGTTTTTTTTAGTTTTTTAGTCAGTGTATTCGTTATGTTGTAATTTCCCAAACGAGTTTTTGGACACATGTTTAGAAACGTGCCTTTATATCTCTTTTAAACATTAATAATAATTAATTGCTATAAATAATTACGATTTACGTTTTTATTATGTAATAAAAGGACCAAGCGTTTGTAAGGTGCGATGCAAAACTCTAGTGATAAGTTTAGTGATACGCACACAGAATATGTAAATGGTGAATGATAAGAGGTTTGTGAATTGCAAAACAAATAATGAATAAAAAACGAAAGGAAGAAAAAAGAAAAATAAAAGAAGAAAGAAAAAAGGAAAAAAGGAAAAAAGAAAGAAAAAAGAAAAAGAAAAGAAAGAAAAAAGAAAAATGTAAAATAAATATTAAGAGTTTGTCGAAAAGATTAAAAAATGAGCTTTGTTTGACGGCATTATAAAGACTTTTAAAATTACTAAAAATATATATATACCGTATATACCGTGTATAAATAAGTCAAGAATTTTGCACAAAATTTGGGATTTGAAAATGAAGGGTGGACTTGTACACAGGTTAGTAAAAAGAAAAAAAAACGAAGTTAATCGGCAATTGGGAAAGTCTTTTAAATAGCCACATTTGGGTCTAGCAGTGGTGTAGTCGTAAAAAAACCAAAGGGTATATGCTCTAAGCAGAGGTTATACTCTCAAAGCAGAGGGTATATCCTACAGTGTATGTACTATAACTTTCGTGTGAAAGAGAGGATATACAGTGTTCCTTTAAAAATCCAGAAAAAATATTTTTATGTACTTCTAAACAGGGGTGTAGTGGAGGGTATACGGGGGTATACGCCGTATACCCTCTGGATATTTTAAAGGAACGCCGTATACCCTCTGTTTCTCAAGAAAGCTATAGTATATACATTCTAGGTGTTCTCTCTACTTTGATCGTATACCCTCAGGTTTTCTTACGACTACATCACTGCTTCTAAAGGATTATTTTTTTTAAAAAGGTAAAAACTCCGAATAAGGCACACCTCTATTTAAGGGACAAAAGTTCCGGCCCTTTGGTTGCCCTTTATTCGGAGGTTTCACTGTACTAATATTTTGAAGCAGTGAGAACTAGTGTTTATCAAATGCTGTGGTGAATTCCATGTAATAAAAGACCGGCCAAAAAAAGAGAAAAGCATAAATTCTCAAGAGAAAGTTAACTCCGCGATTTTCTATGGTTTCTATCTTGTCAATCATCCGTGACAGATGATCATTGTTTCGTTCAACCCGAGTCAATCATGTGAGACCGGCGCGGCGGTGAAATTAGGAATTAAATGATGACCAAAAGCACATATTTTGAAAATGTTCATGCAACAGTGATCAAATGCGTTTAACATCATCCGTCTGATGTCTTACAACATAAGAATGTTGACTTGACTTAAAGCTGTTCAAATCAAAGCACTGTAATTACTACCCTGTCTGTCCAACTCGGTGGCATGGCACTATTTGAACTATTTCTTGCGCTTTTTCAAATGTTTTCTAACCTTTTTAAACATAAAATCCATTTAAAAAAAGCTTTAAGGCTGTTTTCAACTGCTCTGAACAAGCGAAAAACGTTTTGACACATTTAAAAATTCATTTTTTAACAGAAAATATAAAATTGGAAGGCCTGACTATGGAAGCGAAATCGAATGGAACTTTGTTTCCCATTTTATGATAAATAAATTACCTATCGAATTATGAGCGATTTCGATCACGTGATCACATCTTTTTCAACCTTTGTAAGATTAGTTTTTCTGCTTTCGTCGGAAAATGCGGTTCAAAACGCCGACTTTGACGGCTTGTTCTAAAAAATGTTTTGCGTTTGCCCCCCCCCCCCCCCCAAAAAAAAAAAAAAAAAAAAAAAACAGGAAAAAGAGTGCGATTAGATAGTTTCTGAACAATAACACATGCTAGTTTCATGGATTTCCTAACAAAAATAAATTAAAACTTATATCACAAAGTTCTTTTTTGATTTAAGAACACCCTGAAAACCCCAGCTTAATTGGTGGGAATGGGAGGGGGTAACTAATTTGGAAGTGAAGGACCTCGCAATTTTTTTCTTTTTGCACTCGGCCTTGTTTTCGCTAAGGATGGCTCTGACTATATCATTGCTGGTTAGAACTCGGACAGACAGAAGGCCAGGCAAACCGAATCTATAAACACTTTTGAATTATGTTGGAAAGTGTTAAATAACGAATACAATTTCTTAATTCATTTACTGAAAAAAGAGGAAATTTTCCTCACATCCATCTACATAAGAGCGACCTCCACGACCTATTTGAAACGAGAATGTTGTACGTTCAGTTTTCTGCGTGACTTCAGTTATAAATTTCTCCCGCTCATTTAACAAACGATTTATAATAAACTCACGTGCAAAACCATGCGCTGCTACTTTTCAAAAAAGGAAACTTTCCTTATGTCATCGAAGCAGCGCCGTAGCTCAGGGGGAGCTACGGGCGGCTCAGTCCCCCCCCCCCCCCGGAAAATATTCCAAGGTCACTAAATGAATTTATGTTCGGAAGATCCAAATGAAATTCTGTTAAAAAATCTGATTCATGTTTGAGAACATTTCACTGCTTTTGTAAAAATACTAAATTGTAACTAAAATAAATGTTTCAACACTAGCTCATCCTATTTGCACACATGAAGTTAACATAATGTTTTCACAATTTTTTAAATAAAATATTCGTAACGTTTAGTTAAAACATTTCCGCATTTAAATGTCATCAAAATTTTTTTTAAAGAATAGTGGTGTCAAAAAGCTTTAAATGATGAATTAAGGAAATTTGTCTTGCCCGAACGGCATACGGGCAATCAGTTAAGGGGTTAAAGTATTTTATTCGAAAAATGTTAAAAGCATTGAACGACATAAAAAATATGCAAATGTAGATTTATTAAAAAAAATATATATATACGTACTTTTATAAGAAGAAATTTTTTATTCCAAAGTTCTGGTGTTAGTATGGCATTCAGGGATTAAAATCAAACAGTCCAAAAAAAAAAAAAAAAAAAAAGAAAAAGAAAAAGAAACGACCGCCTTTCAGAGTTTTAAGTGGTTCTCAAATTTAAGTGGTCCTTTTCAACAGCGCAAAATTTTCGGGCTCATTTGAAAAGGCATAAAATTAGCAGACCTGACTATTGAAGCAATTTGAAATCGAATAATGTTTATCATCTTTTGATAAATAAATTACTTATTGAGTTATAAGCGATTATTGTCACGTGACGACAATTTTTGCACTTTCTCGCTGTCATGGTAATTATGCCCTACTTAAAATATAGAATCGCAATAAACTTTGTATTTATGTATTTTTACATAAGAATACAACTATTGCACCAAGACCTCAATATTTATATATATAGTATAGTATGAATGCACATCTTTTGCCACGCTTGATTTACAATTTCCGACTAGTTTCTTAATCTATCTTTTACCAAGACTTATTTTTAATATTTTTTTCTTTCAATTTCAAATAAATTTCGCTTTAGGTTATTCGGACTAGTGCGGCTCAGATCTAATGACTTCTACTGCATTTATTTTTTGTGCACAATTTTTGTAGACGTTTAATAACTGACTTTTAATCCATTACTTATATTTATTCATTAATAAATTGCTATTCCATTATCTTTTCTTTGAGATTTGAAATTTAGTAGTATTAAATTATTGATAATCTCCGATGTTTTACAAATATTTTTAATTCTTCAATATTACAAATATACATACGATATTCGTAGCATTTTAAATTACCATTCTCAAGTACATCGAACAATTTTTCGATATCATACGGTAATCAACATAATGCAAACTAGCGAGGAAAACATTGTACCATATTCCGGAAAATTATACGATATACATAATTACATTACAAGATATGTTATAGAAATCTCTTAATGCAGACGAAATAAGAAACAATAAAAATAATACAACATTATAAAATTAGGAAAAATTTAGCACATAATACTTTATTTATAATAAAATTTAATGAAATAAATATCGCATCATTTTCAATACTAACTCGCAAGCAATAATATCTCTGCAATATGGATTTTTCAACGGAAAAAAATAAATAAATAAGAAAAGGCAATCAATCAACAATTTGTAGCCAAAGTTAAAAATACAGTGGAATCTGTCTAAAATGACCACTTTTGGGACAGGCTAAAATGGTCACTATATAGAGGTGGTCACTTTATAGAATGTCTTTCATTAAAACTTTTTACGTATTAAAATTTTCTTGATCTCAGGAAATAAAATATAAATAAGGGAAAATGCATTGTAATAAGTAATAAACTGATTAATTATAATTAATCAGTTATTATAATTGATATATCAACTATAATAACTGAATTACTTATTTAAAAGGTACTATATAATAGAAAGAAACCCAAATAGGGTAACATCCCCAGTAATTGGCACATTAAGAATTCCTCGTTAAACTTGCTTAAATTTTCATTACAAATAAATAAGCTATTTACTTGGAAATATTTTTAAATCAAAGAATGTATATCTGTGCATCTATTTTGCCCACTAAAAGCAAAAAAAAATTGAAAAAGTATTTTTATAAAAATATATTTATAAAAAGTTGCTGAAATCACCAGTAACCGGCACCTAGAGCACCAATGTATGACACCTTGTGATCCAGTAATTGGCATATGTTTATATTAAAAAAAACTTTACATTTTGCATTGGGTTTAATCGATTTAAATTGATTTACTGTAGATGAAGATGCCATATTTCAGGTTTTTGAGAGTAAGAAATCAGCATATTAGTCTGAAATGTGAACAGTTTAAAACAATATACAATATACTTACATTAATACCCAGCAATTGTCATGCTGTTCCCAGTAATTGTCATATGAAGCTTTAATGGATTCCAATTACTGATAACATTTATATTTTCAAATAAAAACAAATGATAAACAAAATTAGTCTATAATTTTGGAAGTAATTCCAAAATAAATGGTTTAATCTCAAATTCCTTGCGAATTCCTTGTAATTGGAATAGGTGCCAATTACTTGGAGCTAGCAAAATTGAAGCACCATTAATTGGCATCTACCATTAATTGCGAAATCCAAATATTTGTGTCGAAAATACTTTTACACAATTAAAGTAACCCTTTTTAACTAAACAAAACTGTTGTCAATTAAAATTTAAAATATATTATAAATCAGATAATAATGAATTGAAAAGCATGCCTTCCTTAAGCCAAAGAAGATGAATTTGCAACAAAAATGGCTAGTTTGATACAAGCCGTAATTGTTTCTCTTTCCTAGGCTCATTGTCATCTTGTAAAATAAATCAAAATTATAATCTTTAACGTAAATGAGCGTATAGCTGATATATGGTCTTGAATTTTTAAAAGACTGGATATAAATCTTATTTTAGGACATGTTTGTAAAATGTGCCAATCACTGGTGCATGCCAATTACTGGGGGTGTTACCCTACATAAATAAATAAATGTATAAAATTTCGTTAAAAGTTTCTGGTGAGATAAAATATATTACACCACCCCTTGAGTCTACAATACAGATTTCTCACAGGAAAAATCGAAAAACTTTATTTTAAAATAAGAAAAGGCAATTTTTCGCCATCTTGCAGCCAAACTTAAAAATATAAAATTTCATAAAAATTTTTTGGCGAGAATCTCGTTTAAATTTGGCGAGATAAAAATATATTCCACCGCCCTTTAAGGGGTTAAAACCATGTTTAACCGTATAAACACTTTTAAGGGGCTCCGAGTTGTCTTCAACTTTACGCCCGACCTTACCAGTGGCCGAGAGGTTCTGACCTCAAACTGGTAGACGGTAGGTGCTGGGTTCGAACCCAATCGCGACCGTCGGCCTAACCGTTCGGAGTTTTCCGTGGTTTTCTTCGAACCTTGCGTAAATACGGGTTAGGTTCCCTTAGAAAGACCCCCACGGAGGGCATCCCACCCGTTAGGGCCTATATCCCATAGTGTAGATAATTGGCCGACATACATACAACATCAACTTTACGCCCAGTCTATAGGTGATTGCTTTATAATAAATGAGGCATTGGGAGAAAAAAGTCGAACGGTAGTATATAAGATATGTAATAAAATTTTCATTTTAATTCTTTCAAAGGCAAGATGCTTCTGTTCGTAAAATGAAGAAATAAACGCCAGAATTTAAAAACAGGTTCATTTCAAAATAAGTATAAATGCTTCCTTACGCGTACTTAATAATGGGAAAATTTTCATTTCTATATTCTAATGCCAATGACGCATTTAGGAATAAAAATTAGGTGGTCCAAAAATGAATCACTACCCTTGAAGCGGTTAAAATAAAAGTTAAATATTAATTAAATACTCTATTAAAAAAAAAGAAAGTGTCATTAAAATGATATAAGAGTATAGTTAAATTTTACAAGTTAAAAAAAATGAATAAATTGATTATGATAAATTGAAAACCAAATATAAAAAAGTTACAGTTTAAAATATATAAGCGCAGTTAAGAAAAAAGGAAAATTCGGACAAAGCTGATAAGGGCAGAGTAGTAAATGAGTCATTGAAGTTAAGTCACAGGTTTTTAAAAAAGAGCACTTTTCAGAGTAATTATTATTTTTAATTAATCACTTGGAAAATGGTTGTTTTCTCGGTCGAGAATACATATATCTGAGAAATATCTGAATCCTTGTGGTGTCCACATTTTTGGAATACTTCTGTTGCCACAATGACAAAATAAATAAATAAATAAATATATAAAAATAAAAAAAAATAAAAAATAAATAAAATAAAATAAAATAAAAATATAACTTAAAAGTAAATTGAGATACAGCTTTTAAACAAATTGCATTTAAAAGTATACGACGCGACGGTGTAAAAATTGAAAATGTGCGATGTTAAGTTTTAAAATCTGTAGTACCAAAAATTGTAAAACTGAAATTTCATTTAAAAATTGAAAATGTTGCCATTGGCAGAGAAGGATACATGCGTTACTCCCAGGTATGTTTGTTCGTTATAATATAGATTCGATAGATATAATAATATGATAAATTGAATTAATTCAGAGAGTAAGAAACACTATCACCTCTTTATTTGTTTTTAAAAAATTAATAAATCCTTTAGGAGGAAAAATGCCTGTATAAATTATAATCTCTTCGAGATGTTTCACCTTTATTTCACTTTGATTGTAAAATAAACATGTGCATTATTTACAAAAAGCAAGTTTTTTTTTTTTTTTTCATAGAATTTATTTTCTAAGCCTTAAATTCTAGTCTTTGATAAAATCATTTTATTTTATTTTCTTTCTTTTATTACAGTAACGTTAAGGATCGCACGTTGCAATAGGTAATACTATTAAAATTGTTAGTGATAGTTAATAACAATAAAACTTTGCAGTTTTTTCTGGTGACAGTTTCATATTTTTCTAATTTTCATTTAGACTAAAACTATGGATTTTCCTAATAACTTTTCGATAATTTTTTAAGTCTAAATATCATGAAGTTTAAATATATGTCTGAATTTTCATATTTACTCTACTTAACCAGACCCTTAATGTTTACTTATTCATGCATACTTTGTTTTCTGTTTCGTTTTACTAACCTATAATCAGTGTCTAATAACAGCATTGTTGTTGTTATGAATAAATATAATCTGCTTAAAATAAACGGTTATCGATACCTATTTTATAACTCTAATCTCGTTTATTATTACTTTCACTCGTTTTAGCACACACTAATTAGAATCGAAAGGGTGAAATCTGAAAATCTTGCATGGTAATTCAATTTTGGTCTCAAAATGAACTCTAGAAACCTAGAAGGCCACTTTCTCTTCAAAAATCAGATCAGTATGGCTCGAAAAATGCGGAAATGTTTTAAACAGGAATTCTAAAACTTCCGTTTTCATTTAATGTTTGCCTTAAGCTATGAACAAACATTTCGCCAGAAGAAAAAAAGAAAGAAAGAAAAGAAGTAAACAAAGAAGTAAACACAGCAATATAAACTAGGTTTTGACCCGTATTAAAAGATTTGACTTACCGTGCCACAAAAGAAGAACAAGCTAGCCAAAGAGATTAAAAAATGACAGAAGAACGAACAGTAGAAATAAAATCGTCTGCCGGTGAATTTTTTAGAAAACAATAAAAAAAGAGCTGTTACAAAATCGTTTGCAGAATTAAATTACTCTTTGTGCATGATATAGAAGTTAGAAGTTCAAGTATTTTATGAAATAACCGGAGCTTGCTAAAGTTTTATGTTTGATCAAAAATATGAAGATTCGTGGGCAATGGCATGATCTTAGCCAATAGCGTCAAGGACATGATGTCATTCCAGCCAATGAGCGTCCGGTCCGTCAAAATTCACCCATTAAGCCCGCGGCTGTTGAACAAGCACATAAAAGTATAATTTACTTTTGGATATTTTCTTTTTCTTCAAAATTTTTTTTTCTTAACGATTTTTTCTTTGTTTTCTGAACTTGATGGAAAATCCGCCCTAGTAATTGCTTGTAGAAGGTTAAGACAAAATTATTTACTTCAACACTTTATGTTTATTTATGACGCGGTATTTTAGAAATTGTATTTTGTGATGCATTTAGAAAGAGAGAAAAAAAAAAAATAAAAAAAAATAAAAAGAGAAACCAATTACATGGGAAGAAAACTGTTTTTAAAAGGTTCGGGAAAAACAAATTTTAAGACTAAGTATTCTTCCGATAAACGTTCGGCTTGCGTGGTTTTTACTTTTGATTACTACCATTTCTGAATCCTTATTTAATTTGTGTCATTAAATAAAGAAAAGATTATTTTCTTAAATTTTTGTATTCAAAATTCGAAGCCTTACGAGCTTTATAAATCACAAATTTAAGAAGTGTCATTATTCTTAAAGAAAAGGAAAGAAAGAAAAAGAAAAGTATTTTTTAGATAAATATATATCAAAGTTTTTGCGCTGTTATTTCAATGAGCTGCAAAATCAGCCTGATTTTAATCTTTTTCTTTTCCTTTTCTTTTCTTTTTCTTTTTCTTTCTTTTTTTATTATCAGAACTCGCAATATCATAGAAAGATTTTATGAAGAAACAGCCATTTCTTGGAAGAGGAAAAAGAATAAAAACTTCTCTCAAAACATAAATTTCAGCAGTCCATACACATCTTATATTAAATCTTACGAAGAGATATAAGTGAAATTTTCTGATAAAAAAAATAATACCTTGGGATTGTTCAAATATTACGTAAGCAGTCAAGGGTGAGGGGGGAGTCCATTGTCTGCTTATTTTTGCTGACATAAGGGAGAAGGGGATCACGCCGATGCTTACGTAAACATTAGACAACGGAGTAACTATAATTTAACAACAAAATGCAAAAGAGCATGATTTGGATAAGCGTTCTGCGGATGTTGAAAGGCTTAATATGTATATACAGTGTCTCACAAAAGTGATGGGACACTTGTACTTTATAAATAGAAACTGCAATAGAATAAATAAACAAACATGTGCAAAAATTTTTTGGGTGTGTTTCATATTTAAAGTTAGTAACAATTATTACATAACATACATTTTGTCAAAATATTAAAATATTAATTTAGTAAAAATACAATTGTTCAGAACGGAGCAAAAAATGGCTCACATAAGTGATGGGACACTTACTTTTCCATCAAATATTTATCCAAAAATTTTACTTTTTGAAAGGTTTTAATATTTTGTTGGATTTCCTTTTACTTTTAAAACATGATTGAAGGTTCAATTTTCGTGCTGAAGATTTCAAATTGTGCTTTAAAATATCAATATACTTGTACTGATCCATTATACTGTCAATAAAAACAAGATTACCAACTCCAGCAGACGACATACACCCCCATACCATAACTCCTCCTCCACCAGGTTTTACTGTTGGTACCAAGTTCTGTTTGCGAAATTCTTTCCTGGGTTTTCTCCACACCAAGATTCTACCGTCAGAACCAAATATATTAAATTTACTCTCATCAGCAAATATAACTTTATTCCAGTAATCAGAATTCTTATTTATGTTGGATTTTGCGAAAGCTAGTCTGAGTTTTCTATTCTTTTCACTTACGAAGAATTTTTTCCTGGCTACTCTACCGTGATATCCAGCAGATCGAATTACCCTTCTAATAGTCTCAGGATTAACAATTATTCCATATAATGCTTGTAAATCAGCAGCAACTTTTGAAGCACTATTTCTTTGATTTTTTTTAATATTTCGAACGATAATTCGCTTTATTCCATTGGATAGCTTTGATGGTCGGCCAGGTCTTTTTCTATCCTGAATCATATGATTCTTTTTATATCGTTTAATGATATTGAAAACTGTTGAACGACTCAAGTTAACTGTTTCAGCAGTTTTTCTAATAGATTTTCCACGTTCAATATGCAAATTAATAACTAATTTTCGAATTTCAGGCGAAGTTTCTTTTCGTTTAGCATTCATGGCTACACAGAGCTAAAAAACACAAAAATTCCAAAACAAACTGGAGAGAAATACTGCAGACGATTTTATAAATTATTGCCAATTGCTTTTAACCTTCCGTCTACCAGACAAAACACCCATTTATCTACGGCAACACCTAATTTTAATTCCAAACTTGCAAACGGCACCAGTAATATTTTAATATAATTTTGCTTTTACAATGAAAGCTTAAATTAAGGAATTCGTAATATCTAGACAAGTCCTTTATAAATTCCGGTGTCAATCGACAATTTCTCATTTTACCATTGACACCAGAAATATTGCTGTCGGGTCCAATGGACCCGTCTGGTAGACGGAAGGTTAAGTAAAAATAAAACCCCAAAAAATATTTTATTGCTTATTTCAGACGATTTTTGTTGCATACATAATGGTGTCCCTTCACTTATGAGAGCTATTTTTTGCTCCGTTCTAAACATTTGTATATTTATTAAATTAATATTTTAATATTTTGACAAAATGTATGTTATGTAATAATCTTTACTAAATTTAAGTATGAAACACACCCACAAAAAATGTGTACATGTTTTTTAATTTATTTCATTAGTTACCTTTTGTAAAGCACAAGTGTCCCATCACTTATGTGAGACACTGTATATATGTATATATATATCAGGGTTCGTAAGGGCCCTTGAATTTTCAGACTAAAATATTCTTCGGTACCAGTATTTTCTTATAGAAAACTAGGGGCTTCGCCTCCTGCTCGCTACGCTCGCCAACCCCCCGCGTAATCGCTTCGGGATTCCAAGTTGTAGGCTACCCCTGCTTGCTGCGCTCGCCAATACCCCATGGTATGAATAAGCAGTTGCAGACCTTTCCAATGATGTCACACGACTGGTGTTGAAAAAAATTAAAAATGTGCCCCCCCTGGGGGGCAGAGTGGGGGTGACACACAAGACATCCATAATATGAATAAGCAGTTGCAGACCTTTCAAATGATGTGTCACACAGTTGGTGTTGTAAAGAAATTAAAAATGTGCCCCCCTGGGGGCAGAGCGGAGGGGGACGCACAAGACATCCATAATAGGAAAAGGCAGTTTCAGACCTTTCTAAAGATGTGTCACACGACTGGTATTGTAAAGAAATTAAAAATGTGCCCCTCTGGGGGGGCATATTGGGGGGTGACACATAAGACATCCATAATAAGCAGTTGCAGACCTTTCAAATGATGCGTTACATGACTGGTGTTGTAAAGAAATTAAAAATGTGCGCCCCCTGGGGGGCAGAGTGGGGGTGACACACAAGACATCCATAATATGAATAAGCAGTTGCAGACCTCTCAAATGATGTGTCACACGACTGGTGTTGTAAAGAAATTAAAAATGTGCCCCCCCTGAGGGGGCAGAATGGGGGGGGGTGACGCACAAGACATCCATAATATGAATAAGCAGTTGCAGACCTTTCAAATGATGTGTCACACAGTTGGTGTTGTAAAGAAATTAAAAATGTGCCCCCCTGGGGATAGAGCGGAGGGGGACGCACAAGACATCCATAATAGGAAAAGGCAGTTTCAGACCTTTCTAAAGATATGCAACACGAGTGTTGTGGATAAAAATTTAAAATTTTCCCCTTTGGGGGGGGGGGCAAAGTGGGGCGCGGCGCCCCAAACATGCATAATTGGAATGAGCAGTTACAGTTGTTTTAAACTATAGGGGGGGTCCGCCCCCCTGCTCGCTACGCTCGCCATCCCTCCGCGTAGTCGCTTCGCGATTTCGTTGGGTATTTCTTTGCAATCCCGATTGGAATCGTTTCGCGATGCATAGACGGAGCCCTTCGACTCATGGAAGAAGTGGTCCACCCGGATTCGTTATTTCCGGAAATCTTACACACCAGCATCATTTCAGGAGTCATTCCTTTTAAGGCTAGATTTTTTTTTTTTTACTATAGAAGGATGTCTGGATAAATAAATCGAAATTTCGCCCGTTTAAATTACATTTATTTTACTATAAATAAATACTGGTATTTGGCCTTGAAAATAACGGTACCCGTACGAACCCTGTATATATATATATATATGTACCGGGTGTCCCAAAAATGACTGATGGATTTTAAAATTCAATAACTTGCAAACGGTGACAGCTATTAAAAAAATTTTTGCAAGAGGGTTATGTATAATGTCAGGAGTTTTTTTACCGTAACTTTTTATTTTAGTTCGCATCTCAAACAATTGGTGGCGCTGACGGCGATTGTAGACCAGGTCGACGTTTCATTCAGCATTGATCACCTGGCTTCAATCGCCGTCAGCGCCACCTATTGTTTGAGATGCGAACTTACCGTATTTTCGGGTGTATTGCCCGCACCCTGTGTATAACCCGCACCCCTAAATCGAGCAGTGCAGTAAAAAAAGTTCGTGTATAACCCGCGGAGATGCATCAGTGTATAGTCCGCGGGCTATACACCATTTACGAACGTATATTTCGACCAGGGTTCGAAATTAGAAGCCATTAGTCATAATTCTTAACACAAATTTACCAAATTTTTTCGTGATGCATAATATCTACAGTAATTGGGCTAAAAAATTAAGATTATCAGTACCGTAATTTTCGGAAGAAACACCGCGGCGTTTACGTGTTTTAAGATAAAATTTCAAGCGATGCGGCGTTTACGCGCATTTTTTTTTTTTTTTCAAAAAAGTGTGATATTTTTTTAAAAAAATTTCCGAAAATTAAAAAAAAAATCGATGATAAATTCAAAATTTCGGACATAAAATGCATACGTATCATAGGCCATTGGTTCCCAAAAGGTTCGAATCCTCGGAATCGATCCGAAATGCACCAACCCCGAAAAGGAACGATTCCTCGGACTCTATCTGAAATGAAACGACTCCGGAAAAGTTCGATTCCTAGAACTCGTTCCGAAATGAAACGACTCTGTAAAGGAACGATTCCTCGGAATCGTTTCGAAAAAGACTGACTGCACTGAATCCTTCCGAAATGACATAAATCATGCACTTTTTTTATTCTTTGCAATAGGGTAAGGTACCAACTCCGAAAAGGAACGATTCCTCGGACTCTATCTGAAATGAAACGACTCTGTAAAGGAACGATTCCTCGGAATCGTTTCGAAAAAGAACGGCTGCTCTGAATCTTTCCGAAATGATATAAATCACGCACATTTTTTTTGTTCTTTGCAACAGGGTCGGTAGATTATTTTTTTGAAAAATAAACTAAAAATGATCTTAAATTCAGAATTGTCGAGATTGAAAGAGTTCCGGATTTTGGATTTTGTACTCTACAAACACAATGGCTATTATACATCTATCAGTGCAATACATGGCGATAGTTGCGACAGTTCTTCCAAATCCAGAAATAACTGTATTTAAGCAGTAAAAAAAGCCTTTACAAACATGGGAGAACTCTCTAAATTTCAAGGCATAGCGAAAAAAATTTACAAATGTCGATGTTTTTTTCAAATTTTTTAAGGTTTAAAAATTGTAGAAAAAATATCACGATTTCCAATTTTTTTTAAAAAAATCTTTGTATAACCCGCACCGTGTATAAGCCGCAGCGGCTTTTTGGGAGGTTTTTTCTTGTATAAGCCGCGGACTATACACCCGAAAATACGGTAAATAAAAAATTACGGTAAAAAAAACTCCTGACATTATACATAACACTCCTGCAAAAATTTTTTAAACAGCTGTCACCGTTTGGAAGTTATTGAATTTTAAAATCCATCAGTCATTTTTGGGACTCCCGGTATATAAAATATAGTTAATTAATGCCAAAATTGGCTCAAAGTGGAATAATCCACAAAATAGCTGCAAGGAATCATGATAATCTTATGATAATATTATTAACATGAATAACATAAAATAGGTCGAATTTCTTAGCTTATAGCACGACCTATAACAGAAACTGGTTGGATGTTTTGCTTTTGTATTATGGCTATGCAGGCACCCTTGAAGAGAAGTCTAATACAAAAGCCTTCTACTGTCTATCCATTTACCTTTCTTAATTTTTGTAATCTACTTTCTATGTCACTTCAAATGATTTTAACAGGTTTTCATTTTTTGTGTTAATTATACTTAAAGACAGTATAAATAGTGGTTTCATTGGCTTATTGTTATGGTAATATCTGAGTTACTTTGGTTTTATTTGTAAAAGTATTTATAAATATGTATGTGAAGTAAACAAGAACTGGGTACGAAGAACAATCTACCCCGTTACTTCATTAAAAACATAATAATTGACAATGCAGAAACATGGATTAAAAGATTTTGGACACTAGACTAGAATGTGAATGCCAAACACATAATAGTCCTATGATTCTTGTTAAAATTTTTAGTTATATGCCTAAATAATTTAAGGCCTGTTGCATTTCTTTAAAGTTTTCTTTATTTATTTATTTAGTACGATAGCTAATAAATATATTAAAAATCTTTTTGTATTCTATGGATTGCTTAATATAACAAGTAGCAATATATTGAATTTTCTTCGATACCACAACCTCTTTATGTCTATTTATGTAAAGTTATTGAATTAAAAATATAATTTATCGCTAATTGTAGTTTTCTGTGGCAATGTTGATGTTAGAATGTTACAAAATCTTACATAAGAAAAAAAAAAAAAAATAAGGGGGGGGGGTTAGTATTTGCTTATTTTCTCCAAAAGATGGAGGGAGGAGTACAAAATCACTAAAAACATGCTTACATAATACTTGAACGGCCCCCTTCCGGATTCAGTTGGTACTCCCTAAGAAAACTATTGCACACAAAAGTATGAAAATGGATAGCATTACAGAAAAAAGTTTGATAAACATGCTTATGCAGACCATTTTTAAATCTAATAATTATTTTAATTATTTTAAGAGATATTTAATGTTAAAGTTGGGCAAAATCGTTTCATTAAAAAAAGTTTTATTGGAGCAAAAACTATACATAGGAATTTAATCATTTTTAGATCATTTCATGCATTAGAAGCTCCCGGTGTACAGACTGCAATTATTTTCTTAATTTGACTATTCTTTGATGTTTTATTTCCATTTTAAATTCACAAATTTTCAGCATTTTGAAAGAAATTTTTTACATATTTAAAAAAAGAGTTTTTATTTTTAAGTTGTTGTCAATTTGTAAAAACAGCGAAAATAATAATATTTTTTCCAAATAATATATATATATATATATATACACTCCTGGACAAAATTATAAACTCAGAAAAATTTTAATTCGCTTAAATCGTAATATAAATAAACTAAGCTTTAAATTAATAAAATAAAAATGAACATGTATAATAATACATTTAAATTTAATATAACACATAAATAAAATTTAGCAAATAATTTAAATAAGAAAATGCATTACTTAAAATTAATAACATTATATGAGACTTGGACAAAATTATAAACTCAAAGTTATGAATTTCTATACTCTGGCATATTTGATATAAATAAATGAATTTTGTGATAATAAACTAACATATGGAGTCATTATGGATCAATACATTTCAATACATCAATACATATTTTAATTTTTCTCATAAAATAACATTATATGAGACCTGGACAAAATTATAAACTCAAAGTTATGAATTTCTATACTCTGATATTTTTTATATCAATAAATGTATTTTGTGATAATAAACTAATAAATGGAGTTATTAGGAATGAATGCATTTCAATACATCAATGCATTTTCATAATTTAAAAAAAAGATGAGCAATATAAATATACTATATGTGTAAACTGAAAACATAAAATTATAGAATTTCAGAAGTGGTTGTCCTTTTGAATTCTGGTCGCATATATATGTGCATACATTCAAAAATGTGTTGAACCGCCATTTCTCTGAATGACTACGAATATATGACTTGGCATAGATTGAACAAGTTTTTCCAACTGCTCCATAGACAACTGGTTCTAGTTTGAAAGTATTGCCATCTTTAAATCATTTGTCTTTTGATATTGACATCCATCGCGAAAGACAATTCGAACCATTACACCCTAGTAGTTTTCAACGGGGATTAGATGAGGGCTGCTGGCTGGTCAGTTCAAGACATTTACATGCCAGCTCTGCAGCCACTCTTTTATACTTTTTGCAGAATTTATTGCTGCATTATCTTGCTGAAATACCCAGTTAACTCCAGCAAACAACTGTCCATATGGCAAAAAATTATCTTCCAAGCATTAACTGGTAGTCCTCTGCTTGTTGCTTTCCATTAAGAAAAGTTAGAATAGTTTTACCATTCTGAGAAAAACCAGCCCACACCTTCCACCAAAGTTTTAACCAAAGATATGCCATTCTTCATGTTTGATATTGTGCCACTAGTATCACATGCCATCTGGGCCGTCTAAATTAAACTTTCTTTGATCTGATCGGATGACTTTGCTCCACTCTGTTGTCCGTGACATGTGCTGTTGTGCAAAATGAAGTCTGGCTTTCATGTGATGGGGCTGAAATTTTGTCTTGGCTTTCTTTTTCTTTTATTTCATATTGGGCGCTTGTTAAAGAATTCGTCTGACAGTTCGAGGGCTTACATTTAAAGCTTTAAAGTATTTACAATTCAACTAGAAAAAGCTCCAGTACTAGATGCTGCTTGTAAGATTGATCTTCGATTTCTTTCTGTTATCTTTGGACGTCGACCACTCCATTTTTTAATACATTGATGAATTTTTTAAAATGCTTTTTTACTGCTCCTTATGAACATTTAATTAGCAAAGAATTTGGCGTCGCGTTTTTCCTGAAGCTCTGAATTCCAAAATTTTACCAACTTGTACCTCTGTGATAATCTTTCCTCGAGGTATTAGAAAAATTGTTGATTTTCACTGTTCTAAGATTAACATGTAATGACACACGATAAACAAGATGCATTAAAAGAGAACAAAAGAGAACAGAAATTCAAAAGCAGATGATAAATGATTTTTAATAAAATCATTGAGAGAATTGAAAATATGAAAAACATTGTTTACCTTATTACCAATGTGAAAAATAATTTCACTGAATTAGTTTCTTATCACAAAACGCATTTATTATTAAATAAAAATACCAGAGTATAAAAATTTATAAATTTGAGTTTATAATTTTGTCCAGGTCTCACATAATGTTATTTTATGAGGAAAATTAAAACAGGTATTGGTATATTGAAATTTATTGATCCATAATGATTCCATTTATTAGTTTATTATCATAAAATGCATTTATTTATATCAAATGTGCCAGAATATAGAAATTCATAACATTGAGTTTATAATTTTGTCCAGGTTTCACATAATGTTATTTTTTTAAGTTATGTATTTTCTTATTTAAATTACTTACTCCATTTTATTTATGAATTATATTAAATTTAGAAGTCTTAATATATACATTTATCATTATCTTATTAATGTAAAGCTAAACTTATTTATATTATGATGTAAACAAATAAAAAAATTTCTGAGTTTATAATTATGTCCAGGAGTGTATATACACTATATTGCCATTGATTATGGGACACTTGCGATTTTAGACATTTTAGTAAATATCTAGAAAAATACATGAGGAATCATCTCGAAACTCTTAGTGTATAAATATAATAGTATACGTCATACATCTACGTGAAGATTTTTTACCGAAACTCCACAGGGGACCGTCAACAAATTAAAAAAGAATGAATATCTTTTGAATAACCCTGTCAAAACTAATGTAGCAAAAGCGCTCAAACTCTAGATTATGATTGAATGCCTTATTGTAATACACTGTGTTCATTTTTATGCAAATAGCATGCATACTCGCAGACTAATTAAGGTTTTTATAAAAATGGCCCCAAATTTTTCTAAGTTTTTTCCTTATAATTTTCAGAGTTCTTAATATAAAATAATATTTTTTTTCAGAAAATATGACAAACAACATTGCACACAGTACCCTGTAATCAGAATTAAAAAATAATAAAATTTGTATGAAAAATGAGTAGGTTTACTAAATAATTTTTTACTGCGCATGCGTCAAAGATATCAAAATTTCATTTGCATATTATGTTAGCTAAATGTATAGAGCAACTTTCGTAAAAGTCTCAAAATCATAGCTTGAAAATTCTGAAAGTAATCGTCTATAGAAAAAGGAGAAAATCCGTTGTTTCCAAAATGAAGCAAAAAAATGAGGGATTTTATCCAAAAGTAGTCGTAACATCCCGTATTGTGTATTATATTGACACTAATCAATGAATATATGGATACAACCCCTCTTGTTTTTGCTTCATTTTGAGAATAACGGATTTTCAACTTATTCAATTGTCGATTATTTTCAGAATTTTCAAGTTATGATTTTGTGACTTTTACAAAAGTTGCTCTATACATTTAGCTAACATAATATGCAAATGAAATTTTGATATCGTTGACGCATGCGCAGTAAAAAATTATTTAGTAAACCAACTCATTTTGTATACAATTTTCATTATTTTTTAATTCTGATTACAGGGTACTGTGTGCAATGTTGTTTGTCATATTTTCTGAAAAAAATATTATTTTATATTAAGAACTCTGAAAATTATAAGGAAAAAACTTGGAAAAATTTGGGACCATTTTTATAAAAACCTTAATTACTCTGCGAGTGTGCATGCTATTTGCATAAAAATGAACACAGTGTATTACAATAAGTCATTCAATCATAATCTAGAGTTTGAGCGCTTTTGCTACATTGGTTTTGACAGGGTTATTCAAAAGATATTCATTCTTTTTTAATTTGTTGACGGTCCCCTATGGAATTTCGGTAAAAACTCTTCACGGAGATGTATGACGTATACTATTATATTTATACACTAAGAGTTTCGAGATGATTCCTCATGTATTTTTTTAGATATTTAGTAAAATGTCTAAAATCGCAAGTGTCCCATAATCAATGGCAATATAGTGTATATATATATATATAAAATTGCTAAAACATTTTAGCTACTGATGTTATATATTAAAAATAAATGCATTAATACGCATTAAAAGCCGTAAATGGAGGAAATTACGTCATATACCATATGATAATACTGCCAGTTTAAATTTGAAAACATATTTACGCGACACATTTAGTTCACATTTCAGAACATTCTTTTAATTGTTGTTACTATTGTTGCTAACTTTGAGGCAGTGCAAATAAAAATATTTATAACTTATCTTTGCGCCTTCTTTTCTGCCTTTTCTTTACTAATATTTAAATTTTTCTAGCAACAAAAGTGTTTTCACGTGAATTTAAAAATCAAATAAAATTTTAAAATAATGAGGTCAATACGCTTTAAAAGCAGTAAATAGGAGAAAGTAAGTCATATTTAAAATGACCAAACAATAATGTTAAAAAACAAATTAAATTTAAAAAATATATTTATTGGAGACATTTAGTTCCTAAACAAGAAAAGTATTTTTAGGTGAATATTAAAAAAAGGAAGAAAACTTTGGTGATAATTACGCCAATTTTAAAACGATACATTTAAAATGTCTTATTTAAAACAGCTTTCTTACAGCGTTGTTCAAACATACCGGGACATAAAAACTCTGATTACTTAATTCCTTTTTTATTAGCTTATTTGCAAATGCTTAACTGATTTTATTTAATCAAAGACGCAAAAACCATTGAATCTCTTGAGTAAAAACTGATTCGATCTTAAAATTCCCCAACATCCTTAAGGCTGTTCTCATGTTCTCTGCTCAACAAGCGACAAACGTTTTGACACATTTACAAATTCATTTTTTAACAGAAAGATATAAAATCGGAAGACCTGACTATGAAAGCAATTTCGAATCGAGCTTTGTTTTCCATTTTACGATCATTAAATTATCTATGGAGTTAGAAGCGATTTCGATCGCGTAATCACGCCTTTTTCTCCCTTTGTAAGACTGTTTTTTCTGCTTTCGCCGGAAATCGCGGTTCAAAACGCCAACTTTAATGGCTAGTTCTAAAAAATGTATTGCGTTTGCAAAAAAAAAAAAAAAAAAAAAAAAAAAAAACGAGTGCGATTAGATAATTTCTGAACAACAACACCTGCTAGTTTCATGCATTTCCGAATAAAAATTAATTAAAATTTATGTCACAAAGTTCCCCTTTTTTGATTTAAGAGCACCATTAATCAGGCCTTTATTACCGCATGGGCAAATCGGGACTTTGCCCATGGGCCCCGGACCTTAAGAGGACCCCAAATCCATACATTAATTTATAAAATGTTTACTTTCTTTTTCTAATTCGAACTCTTCCATATGTTGAAGTTATTCAATTCATCTTACAGTAATATAACAAATTTCTAAAGTTATATAGAAGAGTTTTGTTCTGTGCTAAGAAAAAAAAAGTGTACCTTTATTAATTAAGGTGTATTTAATTTAGAATTGACAAAGCTAAGAATTTTGTTTTATTTATATCCAAGATGTGAAAATATGTTTTTGCATTACACATAAGCTTATGAGAGGCAGGGCCGTAGCTAAGGGGGCGCTATGGGCGGCTCAGCCCCCCCCCCCTTAAAATATTTTGAGCCCCCCTGGAAAAACTTCCAAGGTCACTAAATGTTCCGAAAATTCAAATGAAATTCTGTTCAAAAATCTAATTTAGTTTTGAGACCCTTTCACAGTTTTGCAGAGTTACTAAATTGTATCTAAAATACGTGTTTCAACACTCCCTCGTCCTTTTGGTACATATGAAGCTAACAGGATGTTTAATTTTGCACCAGTTATACTCTCAAAATTTTCATCATCATATACTTTTCTTAGCATAAAATGAAGTTATTACAACAGTTTAATGAGATACATAGTACCTACAATGTGAATATGCACTAATTTATCTTTCTGCATTAGAGAGAGCACAAAAAAATATGAGCCCCCCCTACATTCCCTTGAGCCCCCACCCTATATTCCCCTGAGCCCCCCCCCCCCTATCGTACACTTCTAGCTACGGCTCTGATGAGAGGCCATCAGTTCTATTTGAATAACGTTGCAATGATTCAAAAAAGGCCCCCTAATTTATCTTTGCCCAGTGCCCCAATTAGTCATAATCGGGGCCTGCCATTAATGAATTATGTTAGATGCAAAGTGTTTCTTATCAGCATTGTAATGCAAACTATTGCAAAAGTGTTATCATAGATACAAAACGCGTCCCCATTCTTTTTGTTTGTTTATTTGTGTTTTCCTTTTAAAAATTTGCCATTATCAATTTTCAAATATGAAATTCTGATGACATTGCAGAATATTGTTCAATTTTACGAAATTCACGTGAATTTCAATTTTCGATAACAGCGTTATCACTTAAATGCGCATCTCACGTGTAAGTAAAATAAATTTAACGCTAGACGACTTTGCATGACTTGTTTTATTACTATTACTGTTATTATCATTATTATTCCGCTAAGATAAATGCAAGATAAACATGCTTTTGTTATGAAAAATTCCTAAATATATACCTTTTGAAGGATAAATGAGTTATCAATGGACTTTAATCTGTAGTACTATGTACCTACGAGCTATAATTTTCCGGACACCGCAGTCTAATCTGTTCATAAAAATGAGAGATAAAAAAATGGCGCAAATAGAGCCTGATTACCGCACAGGCCAAACAGGTGGTAACCTTGGGCCCACTGCTGCTGGGGTCCCAGAATTGTGTAAAATAATTTAGAAAAAAGTCTTAAAATTGCAGTTTATGCAATGATTTTCTCAAAAATCAAAATATATTTTGGTTGAAATTGCAACCGTATCGTAATATCTAACAATAGCCTCATTCCTTATGCTGCTCGCTCCCTCAAAATAATAATAATAATAATACAGTGAAACCTCCAAATAAGGGACACCCGTGGGACCGGAGTTTTTGTCCCTTAAATAGAGGTGTCCCTTATTCGGAGTTTTTATTATTTTTTTTAATAAATCTTTCAGAAGGATATAAAAATAACAAAACATTAAAAGGGAAGTTAAAATATATTAGAAGTGTATAAATTACATTAATCAGACACAAAAGGAATGGAGAATTAATTAAAATATTCAATTGATTAAAGTAATGAAATAATTTGTAGACTTATTGATTTACATTTTTTATGCAAACTGTGTACATGCAAAAAGTAAAAAAACATTTAAAAGAATTTTACTTCAACTAATTAATCAAAAGTGATTGTTTTGTAAATTTCGATTTTTCACTATAAACTTTTAAAGTTGTTCATTTACCATACTTATAAATTTTAGTTCTTCATTATCAGCAATTTTCATTTTCAGTACAGACTATTTCAATATTTGTAATATAAAAGCCAGCCCTTTTAATCTCATTTTCAAGTGTCCCTTAAATCGAGTGTCCCTTATTCAGAGGTAAATACATTACACGTCCTATACCAAGGGACTGGGACCGGATGTTTTGTCCCTTAAATAGAGGTGTCCCTTATTCGGAGTGTCCCTTATTTGGAGGTTTCACTGTAATAATAATAATAATAACACAGCAAATATTTTGCTGTGAGGGCCCCCCTAAGAGGTACTGGGCCTTGGGCGCAGCCTTAATCGGGGTCTGTCCGCAAATGTATGAACTCAACAGTCAATTCAACATAAATAGAATTAAAAGAGTTTTGAGGTGCATTCATAATTTTATAAATACATAGCATCTATAGTCGCCATTTGGTCCGTCCATCTGTCCGAGTATCCGCATAATAACAGCGCAAAAAAACAACCCAACCAAATGGTCTGAAATTTAATGTATAGAATCGTTGCAGAATTTTGCCATTTTCAATTTTATGAAAATAGAATAAAAGCTTAAAAATATATAAATGAAAGTTTTCTTCGTTGTATTACATCCTATCACACGTCATAAATTCTGTGATATTCTATGCTAGGTAATGATTCTGGGCTGCCATGCTGAAAAGGTGCTAGTTAAGATAGAGTTCTATTATTTCGTTATGAATGAATTTAATATGTAGAATCGTAATCAGTTTTGCACACATGCATAATACAGCGGGGTACAACAGTTCAGACAATCACCTCATCGAGATCACAGATGAAAATCGAGGATAAGTTAAATCTCGATTCTATATTAAAAATACAATCGGTCTGCCAAATCATATCTTGGTGGAAAATACTTACAAATCCGATTTTACCGATTAAATCGTAGGTTTACCATTGGGCTTTCCTTCATCCAAAAGTGTGAAAACATGGAGGATTGAGAGTAGGAAAACATAATGGGGTAAATCTATGATTCAACAACTAAAACAGATTTTAGGTGTTTTCCCACCAAGATATGAATTGGCAGACCGATTGCATTTTTAAGGGTGTTCTTAACTACTCCGCTCTAAAAGCGCAAAACGTTTTGACACATTTACAAATTCATTTTTTTAACGGAAAGATATAAAATTGGAATGCCTGACTACGGAAGTGATTTCGAATCGAACTTATTCTTCCATTTTATAATAATTAAATTAGCTATCCAGTTCTAAGCTTATTTCGATGACCTGATCACCCGTTTTTCTCCTGCTTTTCGACCGGTTTTTCTGCTTTCGTCGGGAAATGTGCTCAAAAGTGTCAAATTTGAAAGCTTGTTATGAAAATTCTATTGTGTTTTTTAAAAAACAGAAAATTGAGTGCAATTAGACAGTTTCTGAATAATAACACCTGCTAGTTTCATGCATTTCCGAACAAAAATAAGTTAAAGCATGTGTCCCAAAGTTGCCCTTTTTCATTTAAGAACACCCTTAATATACGAATCGAGATTTAACTAATCCTAGATTTTCACCAGTGATCTCGATTTTGCTGCCGCCTCCCGGTCTAAAAGAGAGCAAGAGTTACTGTACAAAGATCTGATTATTTATAAAATTTAGCTATAGTACAAACTAACTTCATTTCCCATCTTTCAAATACAATTTCTGACTTGTTTAATTTAATAAGATTTAATTCCATCCTTTCATTTTCAATGTACACGTTTAAATGTGCAGAGTGTTTAGATATTCATCAGAAAAATTCAGAGAGTTATTAGGAGACATTAAGAGGGAAAAAAATGTAACGGAACATCAACATGGTATCGCAAATGAGTTATTTAATCAATGCCCTTTATAATTCCTGTCCTTCACCCCCCCCCCCCCCCGAAAATAAAATTTTATGAAAAAAAATTCTGGGTAGATCTATAAATGTATATTTGTCAAAGAGGTCTGTACAAGCAGAATTTTCAGACCCAGATTCAAAAGTTCGATCCGGCACGGACTGTTTATATTTTTACATTTCTAAGCCCGACCCGTACAGAAATCAATGAAAACAGGCCCGTCCCGACTCTTTCTGGCCCGGCACAATTTCTACTATTTTTAAAAATTTTTATCATACATTTAAGATTTCTTTAAAAAATATTGCATACATATCTATGATATGATTTTACAGTATATTTTACGGAAAATACACAATAATAACATTAATGCTTATTTAGATTCCGAGACTTTCAAGATTCAAATAAATATTCATTAAAAAATTAATGTGGTTCAGAATAAAAGAAATAAAAGAAAGTTAAAAACATCCTAAGTTTTGAAGCTGTATAATAAATGTAGAAAATATTTCTATATCATTTTATTAAAGATTCCAAATCCAAATGCACTCTCAAATCGAAAGGAATTATTTTCTGATATATTTCTGAATTCGTTTCTTTTTCGGAAACACATAAGATTAACAGGGGTTTTTTTAAATTCAAAAACTATGTAATCTAATGGCGTTATATATATTTTAATACAAGCAATTAAAAAAAATTCTGTCAAAGTTAGCGTTTTCAATAGAATTTCCAGAAGCGACAGCATGGTAAGGGAGAAAAATCTGCAACCATTCGACAAGAATCTCTTATATCTCAGCAAGGTTATACAAGTATCTTATTTATCAAAATTGAAAAACACTATTCATTTCCAAATCTCTTCAATAGCTCAGGCTTGTCAATTTTTTTCTTTGACATTTACATATCCATAGAGTACGTTAAAATAAGTTCTTTAGTTCTTTACAAACCATATTGTCTGTTCTACACATCCTGAGAATAATTAAGTCGACTCCCGGCTCGGCTTACTATATGTACAAAAACAATTCAAATCTGATATCTCACCGGCACAAGTCTGCTAAAAAAATGTTAAGCCCAGGTGAGATGCAACGTAACTGTCCGATGCTGATCTCTACACTGTACAAGTTATATTTCTGCATTGATGTTGTCAAATTGATATCGGAACGTGACGTGCATTTATACTTATCCTCATTAAAGCCATATTCATTGAAAACAGCCCTTATTTCACCGTTTCTGGTGAAATCTTTATAACGAGCCCGTAGGCCCGTTAAATTTTTTTATCAACCCGTTCAATTTTTTTGTCTTCCTGTCTCGTTAGAAAATTCGGAACCATTCCGCCCGTCCGGGTACGGGCCTAGGGCCAGGTCCGGGTCTGTGCATATCTCTAATCTGTCCCAACAAAGTTCAGGTTTTATTTCATTTATTACATAAAATTTATGGTTTCATGTATGTTTAAATTACTTGAAAGATTAGGAAGGTTTACATTTATGTAAATAAAATTCGAGTCATTGAAAAATAAAAGTCACTGTAATTCATCGCAGTCATTGTAATACAGTCATTCAAATAAATAAAGTCATTGAAAAATAAAACCTGTCTGTATCAGAATCCTTCATTAAACGATAAAATTAATTATATCAGAGAAAATAATACAATACAATGACAATACATTGCATCTATACTTATGAAATTGAGTTGTTTATCGTCTCTAATATATATATTTATATTAACAAAAATATATGTTTGTCATTACTCTGCAGTTTTGTGAATAACTAAGCGAATCTACCGTTGATAGAAGCAGTGTTGAATTCAGATACTTTTCTCTGGGAGGGACTTCTAAGGCTCCGGGGGGAGGACATAATAGAGTTCCGGGAGAGAAATTACACTGTTTGACCATTGAAAACCCAAAATCTTAAATTTTCCGGGGGGACATTTTATTGCTCCGTGGGGGATTGTCCACCCCGGGCCACCCCCTGAATTCAACACTGGATACAGGTCTGAAAATTTGGATAAGGATAGACAAGGGCGCATCCAAATGTAACTAAGGCTCTAATTTTTTTTTTTTTTTTTTTTTTTTTTTTTTTTTTTTTTGATAATTACTCGAATTACAGGTCAAAACCATAATGTTAAACGCAAAATGGCAAACTTTTTATTCTTTAAAGCAATCTAGCCTCTGCATTTCTATAGACGTTAAGCGGTTATTTACACAAAAAAAAGCGTATCGTTCGATTCTTACTGAATTTTGAAATTGCCATGCATAGGTCGCTATGGAAGTACTAAATAAATAAATAAATAAAAGTCTCATCTTTCCGATTTCAACGATATTTTTCGTTACTTTTTCAAAATACTTTTTGATTAAGCCGCGATTCGCGTCAGTTTTCAAGTTTTTCCATTTTTCTAAAGTTTTAAAATTAAAAAAAAATCTATGATTCATTTTAAGGATTTACCAGAAATGTTTTTTTTTCTTAGTGTAATTTTTCTCAAGATATCGTTTCCTGTCTCAGAGGTATGAATTTTAAATATCATTTCGATTTATATATATATAAAAAAAAAAAATTGAATTGAAATTTTTATATATGTAAATTTCAAATATGAAATACAATCTCGAGATTCGCTTCAAAAATTAGACCGGAGTACTGTATAGAAGGAAGTAGTGCCACGCAACTGGAGCTTCGTTTGGATAGATTTTCATTAAAAAATGAAAAATCATATATAAAGTCGAAGTTGTATCTGCCGAAGGCAATGCTGTTGACAGTATTAGTCTAGTTTGAAAAGGATTTCATTTAAAAATATAAAATCAAAACAATCTGACAGTGTTGCGTCAAGAATATATGCTGCTGAATACACTGCGCCCCCACCATTTCCTCTCCCCATTTCTAGGTTCGTTCAGAAAATTTTTCGTTTAAATGCATAAAATTATTCAATTCTTGGCTTTTGTAAGGTTATTATCATTTACAACATTAGTCGGATCGGTTAGAACGGGGACTTAAGACTGTTCATAAATCTATATTTTTCCGTTCATAATGCAGAGGTCATTGTAGTTCCTAATTTATTTATGGCCCGAACAGTGGCTAAGAGATTCTGCTTTTTAAAAAAATGTTGCTCTAAGGCAGGGTTGGAACATGTCTTATTTCTCCCAAATAATATCTCTATACAAATATTTACGTTTCATCGTACGTTTTTTTTTTTTTTTTTTTCTCTTTTTTTTTTAATTTATTTATAAGACTATCTTATTTTGGAATTGAATAGTGTAACAAATAAAACTTATTATTTTGCAAATTAAAGAGGAAATTTAACAACTTTCAAAAATTTTTTTAGCCAACTATGCATTAAAAAATTAAAGCAGTACGATTTTTTTTTTAATTCCTCTTGCATTATTTATTAACATCAATCATTATTATTAAATATTAATACTTATTTCTTGAATATCACCTTCCTTAGCTTTTTTGAAATAAAATATTGCTGTTTTAAAATAATTATTAATCTCAAACTGCAAACTTTTATTTTTATATGGCAATAAACTATTTATAAGAAATGAAAAAGAAAATTTTATTTTCCCGTAAGAAACTGGCTTTTCCATCATTGATGAACAAACATAATTGCAAGGATACATTCACCAAAATTAATTGGCACAAGCATATTTTTTATTTGATTTGGATATTACAAAGTAAAATATAATATAATATAAATGTTGTTATTTACAACAAACTTTACGAATGAAAATGTCATACTGGCTTTGTCACTTTTTGTCACATTTTACAAAATTAAATATGAATTTTCATTTTAAAAACATGTCTTAAGATGGGACATTTTCCTTATTAATTAAATTCGTTTATTAACCTATAATTTTAAATATTGCCATTAAACTTATTTTTTTTAACTGTGTTGAAATGTTTCAAGATGTTTTTCTGAGAATTTCCATTTTGTATTAGCGAAACATAATTTGTAAAATTATTCTTGTTAAATTTGTCGCATTCCTCATTTGCTTGTGCATGATTTAGTTGATTTTTAACCGGGCTGGGTCAGTCCTATTTTCACTGATTTTTGCATAAGCCGAATCACAAACTTGGAAAGTATAAACGGGCCAGACCTGGGCTTGGAAATTCCGGTTTGTGTGTTGCATGTTTTGAGACATGATGTGAATTATGGCGCTTTTCACAGTTTGCAACTACATGAGATGCGCCTCTGTATATTAAAAGATTGGACAGGTTAACGTCTAAATCACTTATTTAAAGATTCAGATGTCAAATAAAACGAAATAAATAAAGAATTAAAAAAAAAAAGGATTAAACACCTATAAAATAAAATAAAAAAGCTTGTCTCAAGTAAACCTAATCTGAACAAACATAATTCAGATGTCAAGAAAATGTAATAATTTTTAGTTTAATAAAATTAAGAATTTTTTTTAAAAAATTTAATTCTTAACGGATATCTTAGGCGCCTTTATTACTTCGGCGCCTGTGTGCGCCGCGCACTTTGCACACTGGGTCGGCACGCCCCTGGCTCTAGTTGTCCGGCAGCGTTTCTACGAGTAAGTAGCGTCAGTACGTAGACACGTAAGAGCGACAGTAGTGACACGACATCTAGAGAAGTGGTCTCGCATAGAGTTGCGAGCCGTAATTCGATTCTTATGGGCCAAGAATGTGGCCGCATCCGAAATTCACGCACAAATCGTTGAGCTATACGTCATTATTCTGCATGACAATGCTAGGCCCCATACAGCTCGCCAGAATCAGACTTGCTGCAAAGGTTCCAGTGGGAGGTCTGGAATCACCCCCACCCCATACAGGGGAATGTCCCAAATCCACAAATCTATCAATCAAGGGTGTGACACGGTGCGTCAACTATCTCATTAACTAGATGGTTGCCGGAAATAATAAAGAGGTTGAGAACTCTTTACTTTTACGCAAATTCTTTGCCAGAGATGGTCCCTTTTCAGCTAAAGGATATTGATGGTAATTGCCACATGTTCTCTTTGCTTTAGCAACTAGAAATAATCATTTTAACTTCCGCAAAAATGCACGTGTTGCATTTATCTGTTATTTTGCAGTATTTGCTTTTTATGGAAGGCTCTTAAAATGCTGTCCTTTAAACCTGAGTGGAAATTGAAACACTTTCAGTTTAAAACTAAATTTATCTTTTTTAAATTATTATATTAAGATAATTTTTATACATTATTATTAAAATTGAGTGAAATTAGGATTTATTATTAAGATAATTTTTATATATTATTATTAAAATTGAGTGAAATTAGGATTTATTATTAAGATTAATTATTGCTTCTTGCTTCTTGAAAATAACTACACTGGCAATAGCTAATAAAATTTAAACTACAGCATAGATTCCTTTAAGATTTCTCATATTCCCACGCATCAATCTCATCTTTTCTTTTACTTGAGTTATTGTACCTATAATTTGACAACTTTTAATTTTTCAAATAAAATAAACTGGTTAAAATAAATTATTTGTGTGAAATACATAATTTGGAAGTAGCATATTTTACATTGAGATTTCAGTAAAAAACAAACACTATGAATTTGTAAATACAGAAATTATTACCAAATTTATGCTCAGTTTTATGTATTTTTATTTTACTTTCATTTTATTTACTCTATCTCATATTTTAAATGCGGAATGTATTTCTCGCACCATCATTGGCGATCTGTTAGGAAAATAAAAACACTTTTGACATTTCTATAGTAAACTAGAGTGAATTTCTGAATACTAAATGTCATTGTAAACTATAAATCTTTATGGATTGAATCAAATTTTTATATATAAACGTTTTAATGATTTTAAACTTGCGTCCAAGTAATTTTACATGTCATAATATTTATAGAATTTATCTTAATTTCAAAGAAAATAAGAAAAGTACACTTAAGTGCGTTCTTAAATCAAAAAGGGCTACTTTGTGACACATACATTAATTTATTTTTGTTCGGAAATGCATGAAAATAGCAGGTGTTATTATTCAGAAACTGTCTAATTTCACTCAGTCTTTTGTTTTTTTTAAAAAACACAATAGATTTTTCATAACAAGTCTTCAAAGTTGACACTTTTGAGCATATTTCCCGACGAAAGCAGAAAAACTGTTCGAAAAGGAGAAAAAAAACGGGTGATTGCGTCATCGAAATAGCTTATAACTCGATAAGTAATTTAATTATCATAAAATGGAAAAATAAGTTCAATTCAAAATCGCTTTCATAGTCAGACATTAAAATTTTATAACTTTCTGTTAAAAAATGAATTTGTAAATGTGTCAAAACGTTTTTCGCTTGTTGAGCGGATCAGTTAAGAACACCCTTAAGGCGTTGAGTTACATTAACTAGACTTTAATTTCCAATGTGTATTTCAGTTTATTATCGGACGCTTTTACCCCAAAACATTTCTTTGAGTGAGAGGAGTCAAAAACTGTACATGAATCTAGAAAATTGTGATATCTAATTTAAAAGTAGTGTGCTAATAAATGGAATCTTGACTTATTAATTTTGCACTAAAATGAATTCCAGTGTACTCAAATGATTGCATTGAATATTTTAGAGAAATACTTACCATGATTAAAAGAGAGAGAGAGAAACCCCACAGATTTCGGACTACGCTAGTTTAAAGAAAAAGATTTTCATTTAAGACCTGCAAGATATTTTAAAAAAGTAAAAAAACTAATAAGAATTAAAAAGTAATATTTAGAAATCATTAAGCTGTTTAAACATGCGTTTTTATTTTATCATATGAAATTTTAAATTGAAAAAGAAAACTTTAAAAAACAAGTAATATCTATAATCTGTAACATAATTTATGATAAAATGAAAATTGATTGATATTTATTGTGAATTGTAGTAATGTCTTTATAACGAGAAAAATCGCTAATTATTAAATACTATTACTTAGAGTTTGAGAAGTAATGGAATTTTTATTTATTATCTACTTGTCAAATTGCAAGTTTGTTCTTCCTCTGAATCTCGAAATTACATTAAAAATAAATATTTAAAAATAATAAAATTGGAGCATTAAGCTAAAATTATTCTGTGTTAAGATTGTTCTGAAATCCAAAAGATCTATTATCTAATATATTTGTGAATTTGTTTTTGGTCTGAAACGCATGAGACTAACAGATGCTATTCAGAAACAATGATATCGAATAGCTTTCCCATTCTTCGTTTTTTTCTTTTTTCTCGGAATTAATTAAAAACAGAATTTTATCTAGAATGACATTTTGCACAGAATTTCCGGACGCTTCAGCTTTTAAAATGTTGTGAGACAAAAGTAGCTTATAACTTCAGGTTTAATTCCTTTATAGGAAAAAAAAAAAAATATATTCCAAAGCATGCCAATGTGCACATTTTTTTTAATTATTGAACAGGGATTTTTTTTCCCCAAAACCGCCTTAAAATTGACGTGAATTTGTTTCTCAAGCTCGTTAAAAATAAAATAAAAAAACTTACACATTATTCTTATAATATAACTAACTGTCATATTTTACATGACTTTTTCTGAATTATTTATAATGATATCAACATGGAAAAAACAATTTTTCGAACAAAATTTCTGAAGGCTAAATTTTCTGTGGTAACAAACAATAAATTTAAACAATAAATTAAAAAATATATATATATTTTAAATATTTTGAGACCTGTGGCCGTAGCATATTATTTATCAGTTAAAATATTTAACAGGACAAAATTCTCTATAACTTTCATGCTTACAATTTTTTATACACTCAATAGCAAGAGCAGTACACTATTTCAGAAATAGGACATTTTTTTCAATTTTCTTAAAAGCGGTGAAAAACGTAGTTTTGCCTCGATTATTCAAATGTTTCCCACAGATTTAATCACGTATGTCACCATCAATATATTAGTAGCAGTAAATAATGTGTTTCAGGACCCTTTTTCACACACGCGGCAATCACGGGTTTTGGAGCTCTCTGCCCCTCCTCTTAAAAAGAAAATTTACCATGAGAATTTAAATAAATTTGTAATAGCCGGATCTTGAAAGTTTTAAGAGGGCTCAGAGGTTGAAAACTTTTTAAAAAATCGATTTTTTTTTATGATCTAGTTTGATTATTGAATTAATTCTTAACTCAATGCAAAAAAACGCATAAAAATATTAGCATTTTTAACGGAGTTATTTTTACGGAGCATTTACGTATCAATATTTACATAGCCGGATCCATATAATTTCAATTTTAAGTCTTGTTTTCTCAAAACTTGATTTTTGACGACTAACACCAAGATTAAAAAAACCAATTTGATGGAATGGCTTTTTTTTTTCTTGCATGCATATAACATCATTATCTAGATTATGAATTAAGGATATAACTATCACTTAAAAAAACATTATTAAAAAATCTCTCAAAGTTGAAAATTTAAAACCCCCCTAAAAAATACAACTTTTTTCCATTAAAAATACTCAAAATATTGAACTATCTAAAATATATTAATTCATAATCTAGATAATAATGTTATATGCATGAAAAAAAAATTAAGCCATTCCAACAAATAATTTTTTTTTTAAATCTTGGTGTTAGTCATCAAAAATCAAGTTTTGAGAAAACGCGACTTAAAGTTATATGGATGCGGCTATGAAAGTGTTGATACATAAATGTTTATAACTCCGTTAAAAATGCAAATATTTTTATGCGGTTTTTTGCACTGAGTTAAGAATTCAATGAATAATCAAATTAGATCATTAAAGAAATCGATTTTTTGAAAAGTTTTCAACCCCTGAGCCCCCTTAAGTGTGTTATCAATAAATACATAATCAGCTTTGTCAAACATTGATTCAATAAAATCTTGAAAACCGAAAAAGAACTGAAATATATTCCGCTTTAAATAATACAATTCTCTTTTTTAAAGATTTTACGCATTTTACATTTTTTCGGTTAATATATATATATATATATATATATATATATATATATATATATACATGCGTTATGTGTATGTATATGTATATGTATATGTAACCATTAATTATATTATAATATGAACCATTTGAATTTAATAGAAAAAAACCATATTGAACATGAGAAAAAATTAAATAAATAAATAAAATGAATACAAATGGAATTTGTTGAACCAAAGCAGAATTATCAAGCCCCAAATACTTTGGAACTAACAAAAGAAGTGTGTGGTTTCATCTTCGTATTAGCCATGAAAAAGCAAAATAATACGATTTTGGGGCTACCAATCCACATAAAACCAAAATTCAATCAAGAAATAACATTAAAAACAAGGCACAACAAAATTACTAAATTCGATAGAAAAATTAAAAATGAAAAATGAAAAGGGAAAAAATAAAAAATATTTATCGTACACATGATAATAATAAATTAATAAATAAATTAAAAGCAGAGTAAAGTGATACCAGAAAAAATAAACCATACACCATATTTCCTCCTATATTAAATTTGTTATACCATACACCATAGTTTACCCTATTAATATTTAAATCAATAACATTTAATTTGACTATGCTAGGCTAAAACCAATATCTTAATTTAGGATGTAAAAGATTAAAAAATAGATAATTAATATATGTACCCTATACATTTAGTAGTATTATAGGTCTTTCATTTATTAAAAGTGAAGTGCAATTTAATAATGTAAATGAATAAAATTATTTTAATGTAATTGATATAACTAAACAATAATCCATACATTGGTGTTATTTAAACTCCATAGAAACTTTGTTCCAATTTAATTAATGCATTTCCCTCTCTCAATTTTTTTAAAAATATAAAACAACCTTTGCGTTTTATCCAGACAATAGCGCCCTCCTCCGTACTCTAATATCTACCCACCTAACCATCCTATTATATGCATTTTTTAATATTTTTTACATTTTTAATTTTTTATTATTATTTTTATGTTTTATTAATTTTTTGGTTCATTTTTACGAAAAAGTTAATTAATTTTTAAATCATGTAACAACTAATTGTAAATTAAAGAATAAGTGAATTTTTAGGAAAACCATTATTTATAGCATCATAAACAAGCTTTTTAATATTTGCATTAATTAAATGAGAAGAACATAAACATTTTATTCTATATAAATGATTAATGATTATATTACGATATACAGAATTATGAAGATAGGATTTAAAATTAGTAAATGTATTAACTTTAAAATTAAACTCATTCCGTTTATCATAAATATCAGTTATTAATTTGTTTTCCTTTAATATAATTTTAAGATCTAAAAAGTTAATGGCATTATTATAAAGCAGGTGTTTTGTAATTTCTAGATTAGATGGATAATCAACTGGGAATTGAGATATACTGGTATTATCAGTATCAATTAAAATTATATCATCAATTTATCGATATAAATGTAATTTATTATCAAAATAATTTACGTTCATGATAATATAAGTCAGATAATACACTAGATGTACAACCACCTTGTGGTATACCAACTTTTTGTATATATATTATGTTATCTTGCATTATAAAATTATTATAAGGTGGTCTGGTGTAATAACGCCAGGCGGGGTAATATTTTGCATAATTATGAAATAATCTGGTAAATGACACCCATGGGCTCTGCGCAGAAGGGTTTTGAGTCATATAAATCGCAAAAAATAGCTTCAAGTTAATTTGTTTCAATTTTAGGTCTTATTGTTTTTACAAGCAACTAAAATTAACGCTTGATCTAAAATTTGCAAGATACGTTTTGTGATGTGAAGACTATTTTTTTTATCCGGAAATACTTTGTTAATTACTTAAATTTGTAATACATTTCATGGACATTCAAAATGTTGTGGAAGATTTTGGATAACTTCTCGAGATAATTTGTAATTTAAAATGTACAGCGCAATAACTATAACGGGGTAATAACGCCAATCCTTGGCATTAATACTCCGGTTGATTCCCTACAGTGACCGAGCTACATCCTAAATACTGATTCAAATAAACACAGTTAAAACTGTGCAATGTTCCTAATAATTCTATTTAAGCGGTCCTTTTTAAGCAAAAAGAAGCTCACGGTCTGATATTCTTTTGCCACAAACTCCCCCCCCCCACACACACACGACATCTTTATTTTTCTTACACTTTTCTTACACAAAAAAATGAACATTTTCAATAGCTTAGAATGCAATTTGTCAATTTCTAAGTTTGTAGAGTTTGTATTTTTAGAATTGGACAATCTACATGCCATTATTCCATCTTATTTCATAGTTTTGTTTGCATGGCGTTATTACCCATATAGGTGGGTAATAACGCCAAATAGCATTGGTCAAGAAATCACGCCATTACATTTTATGAATACATATCTGTTAAATTATTTTTTTAATACAGATAGTAAATAAGTTGCTCTATCAAATTATATATCATATTATCTTTTATTGCTGAATACTTCATTCTTTAATCCCACATATATATATTTATTTATAAAATTGCAATATATTGTAACAAATCTATTGAATATTTCAATCAATGAAAAATTTTAGTTATTGATAAATTGATATTTAAATAATATCAATAATATTAATGATAAACAGATATTTGTTTGAAAAATACAAACTAAAACTGAGCCGTGAAAATTGGTAGAACCTTAACGTGGCGTTATTACCCCAGGATACCTTAGATAATGAAATTAGTTTAAGAAAATAATCAGTTTCAATGTTCATTGATAGATCCAAATCATGTTGATATTTTTTTTAAGTGCATTTATTATATTATGTAAATCTAATAAATCGATATTATTAGAAAGATATTTGAAGTCATATGCAGTTATATTTTTTATACATTTAAGATTTTTCATACTATTGTCCAATTCATAACTATTCTTTATAGTATTTATTATTATCACTGGTTTTTGTAATTTTATATGTTTGATTAAGAACTGTTAATAGAAGTTTGTTAGCAGCATTTTTATAAGTATATCGCAACGAATTGTAACTGTTCTAAATTTAACAGGATTCTTATCAAATTTGAGTATAAGAACTAGATAAGGATATTTAAAGTTAGTAGAGTTAATGTCTAATAATTCATAAAAGTCTTTAATTTTACGATTGTTTACAATTATGTTATCATTAGTTTTTTGGAAAGTGTTATTAGAAGATATAGATTTAAGCAGTTGATGATAATAGGATTTATATATAATTGCATAATTATTTGGAGATTTGTCAACATAAGTTATTACAGTTTTGTTGCAATTTAGTGATTTGCTGGAAAAGATGCTTTGTATTTATATAATCCAGATGTGAAATATTGTATTTTAAAGTCTTAGTTAATTTATCAATAACTAAAATTTTCCATTGATTGAAATATTCAATAGGTTTGTTACAATATATTGCAATTTTATAAATAAATATATATATGTGGGATTAAAGAATGAAGTATTCAGCAATAAAAGATAATAAACTCAATGATTTAATGAACGTGATATCCCAAATGAGACTCATGTGATGATGAGTGAAAAGAACGAGGTGTTCTATAGGTTTCAGCGATGGCGAGTTTGATGGATTTTTAATGCAAAGCTCAGGGAAGCTTATTTATACTGAATATTATTCATTTCTACTGTTATCTTTGAATGTTACGTACATGTTTTATGTCTATTAAACCTTTTTATACTTTCAAGAATATTAGTTTTGCTTAAATCATAAGTTAATCACTCAATATCCCGCATATATATCATAAGTAAATTGTTTTATTACAGAATTAATGTTTTATTTGAATGTAATTCTATACTTAGTACCATAACCCATTAATTTTTTCAGTGTTAAGTCATATACAGTATTTAGATTTCCAGTAATAATATGACCATGATCATTATTAATGTATTTGTGTAGAGAGGGGTCATTGCATTTGCAGGGGAAAGTACTGTCATCAGAAGTATTTATAAGAACGAATTATAGTTAAATATTGAATACTTTGAAGTTTTTGATATTTGAATATTATTTATAGGAAATTTTCAGTTTTTATCATTTATTATAGAATTTACATTGATTTTATTAAATATTTGATTAGAAAAATTTATTACCATTTGAGTAATAGTATTTTGAGTTTTAGGGGCTTTTTAGTAAATTTATATTGAAAAGATTAACTCTAGTCATAGTAAGATCATAAAAAATATCTGAAAAATGTTTAGAGCAAGTTTTACTCAGAAATATATTTAAATATTGTACTATATGTTTCTTTTTTATTCCAAATATACATTTTCGTATTACTAATCAATTGTAATTTTATAGAAAAATAATGAATGAATAAATAAATAAATAAAAACTGTAATCAAAATAGAAAACTAAAGTAACCAAAATAGATAAAGTAAACACTAATTCCGTTAGAATTCTAGCAGCAATTGTAGCAGCAATTGTCCGTCAGCAATTGTAATCTCAAACAGAAAAAAGACCTTTTAAAACTATTAAATTACAAGCGAGAAATTGTAAAAAAGAACGCTCCTAGGTTTAAGATTAGCGTTCTAGTTTGTTCGTATGACTAGTGTAGTTTCACGCGAAAGCATTTGCATGCTAATGTTAAACCTATGGGAGCATTCTTTTTAGAATTCAAGCTCGAATTTTGACGTTTATTTTATTTATTATTATTATTATGATTATTTTGTTGTTGTTCATTTAATATTTAAGGTCGCTATCTAACGTTGCGTACTTTTAATTTTGTAAATTTGGTTGCATTTTTTTAAAGAAGCTACTTTAATTTCAGAAAACGCCCCAAACAATTTTCCGAAATATTTAAAAAATTAATTAATTAATTAAACCCGAAAAAGTACAGCATTAGATATTGATCTCAATTATCTCATGAATATATATATATATATATATATATATATAAGTAATAAAAGCAAGCAAGATATTCGACATGAACACTTCAATAGGTTTAATATTACGGGTGACTAATTTAGTCTCATAGTTGTAAATTTAGAAATTATTCAATTACCATTGAATCATTATTATTATCACTTACCCATCATACGTAGTATAGGGTAAGTCTTGCAATCGTTTTGAAAATCGATTTTTTTGACGGATTTACAAGTTTCGGACACTGAAAAACATATTTTTAGAAAAAAAATTTTGCCGTCCGTCCGTCTGTGTGTCTGTCTGTCTGTCTGCAACCGCTCTATCTCCCGAACAAATTGAGATAGAGACTTGGAATTTTGTATGTGCTTAGTATGTAAGAATGAGACGAAGCTTATTTAATATCAGTAACTTCGATTATTCGGAACTATTTTTTCGGACTCTCGAAAAATTTGTTCTGATGAGAAGTATATAAAAATTTTCGAATTTTTTTTATTTTAATGAGTGGACGTAAAAGGCAATAAATTGACACAAATTTTGCATAAAAAACGAAATCGATCGGATTATTAGTTGTCGAGAAATTTCTAATCTTGTTTTCTACACTCTTTGATTTTTCATGACCCTGTATTTCATTCAAATTTCAACTCAAAGATATCTTTTAATTGGAAATGAGACACTTAATTTGATGCAAGAAACCGTTAGTGAATATGATATTTATTTTTAGAGTTATGAGGATATTTCTTTTATGCAATTCAGTGCTACTAGAATAGTATGGCGTTTCATGTAATTTATCGAAATCGGTTCATCAGAAATTCATTAATAGAGCATGATGATGTGTTAAAAATACTTAAAATATACGTTTATATTTTGTTTTGGAATTGCAATGCATTTCATAAACTGTTTACATATGTTATGTTTTCATATATTATGTTATGCATCTCCATGATGGGTAAGTATTACGGTGGCCTCCAACGACTAGTTATTATTGTTATTATTATTTCAAGAAAAAAAAATATGTGAACAATTATACCTGCTAAGATGAAACCTTTTATAAAACTGGATATATTTCGATTCCTTTCTTTTAAATTTTCAAAGTTTTATTGAATCAATGTTTAACAAAGCTGATTACGTATTTAATGATTACATACTAAAGATTTCCCAAATCCGGCTATAACAGATTTATTAATATTCTCATGATAAGTTTTCTTTTGAACGGGGTGAGAAAGGGAGAGCGGGCACCAAAATCCGAGTTTGCTACGGATGCAAAAAAGCCTACTATTAACCTTGAAATAAATAATTTACTGCTACCAATCTATATATATATATATATATATATATATATATATATATATATACACGGTTAAATCCGATGAATACAGTTGAATAATCGTGGCTTAACTACTTTTTTCACGGTTTTTAAGAAAATTAAAAAAAATGTCCTTTTTTATTTATTTTTTTTTTAAACAATTCTACCTAATAGAATTATTATATTATATTAATGCCCGTTTATTATTTATAATTTCATATGTACCTCACTTTCAGGCATTAGTTTTTCTCAATACAAAAGCTACAAACACAAACAAATTTTCTTATTTATACTCTTTAATTTTAAATAGAATGGGATTTGGGGGGATTTTGGCGTACTGCGCTTGCTACTTAGTGTATAAAAAAGTTGAAAATAAGAAATATTATACAGAATTTTGTCCTATTTAATATTGTAACTGACAAATATATTGCTATGGCAACAAATCTCGAGATATTAAAAAAAATAATAAATAAAATAAAATAAAATCTCAAAATTTTGTTTTTTTTGACCACAGAAAATTTAGCCTTGAGAAATTTTTATTCGAAAACGTGGTTTATCCATGTTAGCATCATTATGAAAAAATCAGAAAAAAAAATCTTCCACCCGATTTTTGAAAGGTAAAATGTTACATATAATATAAACATCACTTTAAAATATCAATTTAATTTAAATGCTTTAAGTGATAAATTAAAATAACATAAAAAGATTATAGCTTGACATGTTTCATTGCTCTTACGGCAACATTTTCAAAAGCAAATAAATGATTATTCAAATGATTATGCAAATAATTCATTTATTTGCTTTTGAAAATGTTGCCGTAAGAGCAATGAAACATGTCAAGCTATAATCTTTTTATGTTATTTTAATTTATCACTTAAAGCATTTAAATTAAATAGGTAAAATGTTTATTTCGCCTGGACTAAAACAGTCAGGAGGGGGAAAATATTGTTTAAGGGTGCTGGTCAGTCAGCTTCCGAATTCCCTTTCGTAAGGTTAAGTATATAGACGTTTGATGCATTTTTATATTTAAAATATCTCCGAAAGTAAATCAATATTTTAAACCTATTATTGACCGTAAGGTAACGGAATACTTTTGATTGTCCCTGTAATCAATCTATTCATCCGATTTTCATAAAATTTGAAATGACTCGACAAAATTATGTAATAATAATGTATTTTAAATTTCAAACGTATAAAGTACATTTAAAACTTTTTCCCCATTGACCATAATGTAATTGAATACTTTTGATTGCTCTTGTAATTGATCTATGCACCGATTATCAAAAAAATTGAAATAACTCGACACAATTATTTAATAATTATGTATTTTAAGTTTCAAACGATTAAAGTGCATTTGAAACTTTTTTCCCCTTTGACCGTAATGTAATGGAATACTTTTGATTGGCCCTGTAATTGATCTATGCATCCGATTTTCATAAAATTTGAAATGACTCGACAAAATTATGTAATAATTATACATTTTATTAGCATAATAATTATGCATTTTATTTTTTATGCAGTTGAATTCATAAAATTTGAAATAACTTGAAAAAATTATGCAACAATTATATATTTTAAATTTCAAACGATTCGGTTGGGTTGTTTTTGCGTTGTTATATGCGGACAGACGGACGGACTGAACGACCACTATAGGTGCTACGTATTTACATAATTACGAACGCACCTAAAAAGCGATAAATATGAGAACCTAACGTTTAACGAAAAATAGTGAGATGCATTCCATTTTTTGAAATTCATTGTTGCAAATGTTTTTGTCGAAATTTATCTGGAAGGGTTAAAATATTAATCACCGCTCATTAGCTTTTAACGCATAAAATATTAAATTAAACACATATTTTATAAATATTTTGACAATTTTGAAACATCCTTTAAGAGAAGTATAAATAAATAAGACAAAAATGTTAATTTTCTAGGGAGATTTTTTTAGGTGCGTTCGTAATTATGTAAATACGTAGCACCTATAGTTGTCGTTCAGTCCGTCCGTCCGTCTGTCTGTCTGTCCGCATATAACAACGCAAAAACTACCCAACCGAATTATTTGAAATTTAAAATATATAATTATTATATAATTTTGTCCAGTTTCAAATTTTATGAAAATCGGATGCATAGATCAATTACAGGGACAATCAAAAGTATTCCGTTACATTACGGAGAATAAGGGGAAAAGTTTCAAATACATTTTAATCGTTTGAAATTTAAAATATATAATCATTACATAATTTAGTCGAATCATTTCAAATTTTATGAAAATCGGACGCATAGATCAATTACAGGGGCAATCAAAATTATTCCGTTACATTACGGTCAATGGGGAAAAATGTTTCAAATGCATTTTAATGGACTACACTAATTCGAACACAATAAAATTGTTATGCCTCTATGAACATACATATTATAATATACATTTTGCACAATCTGTGGTGCAAAAAGCATTTTTTATTGATTTACAAGGTCACACAAAAGTATTCCATTACATAATGGTACAGAAGAACATTTTTTTGGTGCGATAATTGTAATTGACTATTTAACATTTGATATTGACTATTTAACATGAGATTGATATACATTACTATTATTTTTAACACAATCAAACTGATTGGTAAAGTTATCATACGAATTTATTATTTCCAGCTGAGCGAAATTCCCGGCCTGGGCAATTTTTCGCTCAGCTGGAAATAATAAATTCGTATTGATATACATTGCTGAGGAATACCACAAGTTATTTCCTGTATAAAAGAAAGTAGATAGTATAGTGTATGATATACGTCGCTGAGGTGTAATAAAAATTATTTCTTGTATATTTACAGGAACACACACACACACACAAAATACATATATATTTCACTACTATACTCTATCCGAAGTACTATCTACTAGCAGCAAGATCTGAATATTTTAAAAACATCGTTATCATACGAAAGCACCTCATTTGTCACGCTTTACGTGGAATTTCCAACTTGTTTAAATATACGAATGTGCAAATCCTTTTAAGCACTTAAATTTTCTAATTTACTATACGAATGCATTTTATTCCCATACATTTAACATTAATAAGGGGGTGGGGAGTTAATTGATTAAACCTCTTAATAGAATTTTAGAATATTAATGATGTGAAAAAAAAAAAATAAAGCTATTGTTCTAAAAATGTTTGCATGTTTGTAATTTTATTTATACGTAATACATTTCGTATATTTTTAATTATTCATAATGGATTGTAATTCCCGTTAACGCTGTAAAACGTTACGGAGGTTAGTTATATTTCATATGGGAACTATATCTACAAAATGGTTCTTTATATAGATATGTACTGTGAAAACAGAGCAGGATGTTGAATTCCTCTCGAAAGGGTAACTGACCACCTGACCAGTGACCATGACATTGAAGAATCATTGGGACGGGAAAGAGTGCGAAAACAGATGTCTAATGAGGAAAAAAAATGTCATTCGACTTATCTTACTTCAGGGCCCGTATACCAAAAAGTGTTTGTCAGAAAGAAGCGAATAAGCGCCAATGTGGTAACCTCTTTTAATTACAAGTCAGTTAGCTCTTATCTGTTGTTTCTTTCCCCATTCCTGCATCCCCATTTGTAAGATCGGTACTGAGCCCCCATACAGCCCCCATTTGGCTCCAAGTGACTATTTCCTTTTTCCGGTGTTGAAGCGAAACTTATCTGGGACACGGTTCACCTCAGACGATGCAGTGAAAACAGCTGCGAGAAATGGCTCAATGAGCAGGGACTTGATTACTACCAAGATGGGATAAATAAGTTGGTCTAACGTTCTGACAAATGCCTAAACAGGTTTGGCGACTATGAGGAAAAGTAAAGGCCAGATGTGTCTCTTGATTGCCATTTGTATCTTGTATCTATTATTAAGAAATACTTTTTCCTATGCTTTGTAAACTTTTTTTTTGGATCACCCTTCGTATAAGTTTATAACTTACCTAAATATAATTTGTATTTGTGGCTTCAATAATTTAGAAACAGCATTTTATTTCATAGTGGCATTAATATACTCCATTTGCAGATATTATGTTTCTTCTTGCATTATCATTTTCAATATGTTAGGTAAAGTGGAGATTTGAAAACTATGTAGTATTTTTCCGTTTTATGTCCGCTGCTAATTGGCACATCTTAGTTAATGCGATTTTGTGCAAAGAAGTGTTTTTAAAAAATAAGCCTTTTATGACACACACATTTTACTTCAGAACACGTGGTTGCTAATACCTTTTTGTTTCACGCTAAAATTTTCCGTGGACTTGATTACGGAAGATTAGAAAATCTTCATTTACATCTAATATTCTTGGTTAATGCGTCATAATCGACCTACTTGTTACTAACTGACGTATTTTAGTAAGCATAGATCATCAAAATATAGAAGTTTTGGAAGCAAACCGTGATATTCTCATTTCCTTTAAAAAATATTAAATACTACTCTGTTATCTCGTCGACCAATTTCGCCAAATTATAGAAATCGCCAAACTCATAAGCCAAATTAAACATATTGACATAATTTTCGTTTTAAATAAAGAAAGAATAAATAATTAGTGGAATATTAATAAAAATACAAATAAAAAGTCGAAATAAAATTGCTTAATTGATTTTAAACACGTGTATCTTATTTAATGTCACTAAATGCGACATTCACGATCATCCATAATTGGCATTTAATAATTTGGCGATCAATTTTTGGTTGACGGGATAACCTAGTAGTACCAAATATTAGCCTTAAAGCGTTTTCCTTAAAACATTAGTAACGCCCATTTTTCATTTTTGTCGGGTAATCTTATTAAAGTTCAAGATTTTCGTCTAAGTACTGATCTTTTTTTCTCTTTGCTCCTATTTCTGGATACAATGCAGAAGGCTTTATAATTGCGATATCACGATATTCACAGTTATGCTTAATGCCTACTGCCATTTAATATCCTTGCCAAGTAAATACATAGCACCGACAATGTCGGTAATACTATTTGGAGCTACACTTTTTTTTCCTATGTTCTAAATCTGAAATAGTAAACATATTACTTTAACACAATCATACTGATTGGTAAATTTATCATACGAATTGAATATTTCCAACTGAGTGAAAAATTGCTCATATCGGCCCCAGACAGGGAATTTAACCGAAATCCTTGGCATAAAAGACCAATGTTTTACCGTTTAACTAACTGCGTGAAACTGGCGGGCAGTTTTCGCTCATCCGGCTGCATATTTCGGTCATCCTGACTGCATTTCCTTTGGCAAACTTATTCATTGTCCATGTTACTTTTAATTTGCAAGAAATCATTAATTTTATTAGTTTTTGCCTAATTACTAAAAAAGTACTGAACTAATTTCGATGAAACGGAAGTGGTACCAATACGAGAGTAACCTCTTTCTTTTCCTCTTTTAACACAAAAACCAAATTAATTGGTTGGATAGTTTCGGAGTAATCGGAGAACATACATAAAAAAAATACATACCCGTCGAATTGATAACATCCTCCACGTTTTTTGAAGTCGGTTAAAAATATATAATACAGAAAAAATACTGTAAATTATACACGCATGTCATGAGTGGGGCTCGAACCGACGCTCATTTTCGAGAGCCAGAGCTTAAGGGGCCGCTTCACTCAAATGAAAAGACCCGTTCGCTAATGCTAATCCTATGGAAGAAATTTACAAAGATATCTCGGTTTCATTTTAATATTTTTAAATGATTCTTTTTGCATTGGATAGCTGAGATTGATCTGAATGCAGGCCGTTTTTTTATTTTTTTTATTTTGTTTACGGATATTTTTTATGAGGGTGATTTCGTTTTCCAAACCGGTTCTGAAAATGTGTTCTGAAATGAAACCCTTCCTGTCCTTGCTCGAGGAAACGCTCGCGAGCTAATGCTATCCCTATGGAGAAGCATTTTTCTAATAATTCTTTCGCATTTTGACATTTTTGAATAATGTTTTTTGCATTGGATAGCTGAGGTGCATGCCGACAGCGCACCTTTTTTACTTTTTTTGATTTTGGTTGCAGATATTTTTTTAAAAAAGCACTTTCAATTTCGAAACCGGTTTTGAAAGTGAAACTAACTTTCTAAAAAATATCTGCAACCAAAATCGAAAAAATAAAAAAGGTGCGCTGTCGGCATGTGCCTCAGCTATCCAGTGCAAATATATGTATATATATATATATATATATATATATATATATATATATATATATATATATATATATATTCAAAAATGTTTAAATGCGAAAGAGTTATTAGAAAAATGCTTACCCATAGGAATAGCATTAGCTCGCGAGCGCTTCCTCGAGCGAGGACAGGCGCCTTAGACCGCTCGGCCATCCTGACTGCTCTTCTTTCGCTGAACTTATTCAAAGTCCATGTTACTTTTTCACAAGTCTATCCTTTTAATACTCTTTCACTGATTAAGTATTGAGTTGGTAAAAGATCTCTCATATTCTATTCTAACGGTTGAATACAAAATATTCCTAATAGCACAATTATTAGTATTTAATTTGTAAAATATGTATGTAAAAATTATTATACGGAAAAGATTATTGTAAATTATACACGTATGTCAGGAGCGTGGTTCGAACCCACGCTCTCTTTTGAGAACCAGAGCTTAAATCTAATGCCTTAGACTGCTCGGCCATCCTGCTTGCATCCATTCGGGGAACTTATTCAAAGTGTATGTTACTTTTATTTAGCAAGAAATCATTAATTTTATTAGTTTTTGCCTAATTACTAAAAAAAGTACTCAACCAATTTCGATGAAATGGCAGTGATACCAATTCGAGGGCATCCTCTTTCATTTAAAAAAAAAATAAAAATAAATTACAGATATCGGTTGCATAGTTTCGGAGTAATCGGTGAACATACATATTACAAATTTTTAATTTTTTTTTCGCCGAAATTAACCTTTATACTATATTAATTTCCTTATAACAATATTCCGTACTTAGTTTAACTTATTAAATTAAAATCTTGTTTCTAGATCCAATCTATTAATATTTATGGAAACGATATAAATTCTTAACTCGCCTTAAAAAACATTTATTCCAGTATGTGTAAATTTAAAAGATGGCTCCAAATTAAAAATATTCTTAATTAAACTTTATTTCTCTAATATTCCAAATAAAACTCATTTTTTCTATGCTTTTATCAACCCTTTTTAAGAAAGTCTTATTGAAATTACTCCAAAACCATACCTTTCAAAAAATATCATTATTTTTATTTATCTATTTATTTATTTTTCCTTTTCAACATTCGATATGTGTGCATAACAATAAATTCATTTCTTTTTTTTTTCTCTTAAAATTAATCGTTTGCAAAACTATATCGTTTGCACAGGATATTTGAAATTCTGAGTCGATTATAAATTGGTTAAATAATTTTTTAAAAAAATAAAATTATCGTCTGTGGAATATAGTCTCGGCTCTGGGCATGAGTTATGTTTACATAAAAGAATGATGGTTTGAGAGTAAAGAATGTTCTAGAATTTTCTTTTTAGATTTAAGAGAGGAAGCCTTGAGGTGGTAAGAGAGATTCTTGGGTTTTCTCTTCCATGAGTACGGCTGGTTGAAGTAAATGATAGAATATTTTTTTCGATTAAAGATCGTTTGAAAAAGGAGCTTTTCCCTCTATCATGAATACAGTTTAATAAATGAACTTACAGCAGCCAATGAGTAATTTATTGGATCCTCTAGATCTATTTATTTTTATTTTATTTTTCCTCGCTGGCCATGACTTCTGTGCGGTGAAAGGGAAAACCGGCGATGATGTCTCTGGCTCCTAACTTTAAAATGTCACATACATAAAAAAGAAATACATACGTGTCGAATTGATAACCTCTTCTTTTTTGAAGTCGGTTGAAAATACAAGGTGTTCTGCACCGTTAAAAAAAAATTCTGTGAAATTACAGAGAATCTACGGGTAATCCATTATCTTAAATCTTGTGTAAAGTAAAAAAGATTACAAAATCATAATTCTGTTAAAAAACAGAGAAATTATTCGGTAAATTTAGAATAGACTCTGTAAATTAACATTCTTAAAAATAAACATGACTAATAGTAATAATTTAATTTAGTTTTAAAAATCAGTGAATCACTCAATCTTCCGTCAGATCAGAAGAACTTAAATTTCCCGAGATAGCGAGAGTTGCTATATCGTTCAATTTTAGCGCCATTCGTTTCTGGCCGTCCTGAGGTTTGAATCCGAGACCTGCTGACAGTGAAAGGACGCGCCTTAAGCTGCTATTAGACTCACGGACTTTAGGCGAGACAAACTTTTCAGCGGATTTTAACTCCAACATTTTCCCGTTCAAAGAGAGAAAAAGGTTTGCAATTGTCTTTTAAAAAGTCGGAGGAAAAGTCGTAAAACCAGTTTCTACTCGTGCCAGGCGTTAATATTTATCGCCTACTCGTTTCAATCGCTTATCTCTGATTCGTTGAAACGTTCGATGTTGGATGAAAAATCTAAGCTAGGCCAGACTTTTTTAAACGCGTGGAAAAAAGTTGGGGAGACATTGCAGTTTGCTATTACACTGGATGTTGGGAGGATATTTCGCGAAATGTTGGAGGAAATCAAGTGTTGGCTCAAAAGTCTTACTAAATGTTGGTGAATCCGATAGCGGCTTTACTGATTGAGCCATTGGAGCTACGGCTATCGATAACAAAACATATCTTTTATGATTCACCAAGAAAAACCCCCCATTAAATCTGATGAGATGATTTTTTCCTTTCTAAATTATTCAAGTTAAAAAAAATCTTTAAACTCAATTTCCTTCTTTAACATTTCTAATATAAATGCAAAAGAATTTTAAAAGTGTGTATTTTGAATTAAAAAATGTGACAAAGATAAAAATATCTTTAAGTAAAGACATGGAAATCCCTACAGGGAATGAAATATAAGGTAAGAAAAATGTGCGTCAAATGATGACCGAGAAACCAGGCCCCGATTATGACTAATTTAAGTCCTGGGCAAAGATAAATTAGGGGGCCTCTTTCGAATCATTGCAACGTTATTCAAATAGAACTGATGGTCACTCATATGTATATGTGTAATGCATATACATATTTCCGCATCTTGGTGGGTATAAATGGAAGAAAATTCTTAGCTCCGTTAATTCGAAATTAAATGCCTTAACTAATAAAAGTACACATTTTTTTAGTACAGAACAAAACTCTTTTATACAGGATTCGATTTAAGCGGTATCGCATCGCAATTTGCGATTCAAATTTAACTAAAATGCGATCCAAGAAATGCATTAAATCGCAATCATTGCGATGCATATTTCTCACACCCTGTGTTATGTCATGTACACTTAAAGTTAAAATTTAAAGATGTTTTTACACGACATACGTTGTGTTTTCACTCTCCCCAAGTGTTTATTTACAATGGAAGTACAGCGAGACGCCATTGCTGGGCGCAGTTTTCCCAGTAAACACATGATTTGTTCCCACCCTGAAGCTGTGATTGATTACTGAATCAGTGTTACTCGCTAATCACGGCGTTTGCTCATAAAAGTTTGACGCGAATGAACACTCTAATGATGAACACTCACTGCTCTAAAATGAACACTCACTGTTACCATCCTTTTACTTTATTTATGGATCGAAACAGACAGCGCAGATTCTGACCCCACTTCTTCGCTCTGACCGTACTTCGCTAACCGTACGCGTTTGTTTAAAAATTACGTTAGCTATTTTACTTACCCATCATACGTAGTATAGGGTAAGTCTTGCAATCGTTTTGAAAATCGAAAAAATTTTTTTGACGGATTTACACGTTTTAGATAGTGAAGATTCCGAAAAACATATTTTTAGAAAAAAAAATTTGCCGTCCGTCCGTCTGTCTGTCTGTCTGTAAACGCTCTATCTCACGAACAAATTGAGATAGAGACTTGAAATTTTGTATGTAGTTAGTATGTAAGAATGGGACGAAGCCTATTTAATATCAGCAACCTCGATTATCCGGAACTATTTTTTTCGGACTCTCGAAAAATTCGTTCTGATGAAAGGTACATAAAAATTTTCGAATTGTTTTGTTCTAAGGAATGAACGTAAAAGGCAATAACATAACACACATTTTGCATGTAAAACGAAGTCGATCAGATTATTAGTTGCCGAGATATTTGTAATCCTGTTTTCCACATTCTTCGATTTTTCATGACCCTGTATTTCATTCAAATTTCAATTCAGAGGTATATTTTAATTGGAAATGAGACGCTTAATCCGACGCAGTTAATTGTTAGTTAATAGAATTGTTATTTTTGGAGTTATAAGGATGTTTCTTTTACGTAGTTCGGCACTATTTGAGTAGTTCGGCGTTTTATATAATTTGTCGAAATTGGTACATCAGCAGTTCTTTAATATAGCATTACTATGTATATTAACAATTTTTAAATTTTGTTTATGAATTGCAATGCATTGTATAAATATTTTTCACATGTTTTATTTTCATATACATATCCATGATGGGTAAGTATTACGGTGGCCCCCCGCGGCTAGTTTTACTTGCTATACAAAAGTGTCTAACTGCTATTCAAAACTGACTTTGTATAGCAGTTACTGCTATGCAACTTAACTGCTATACAACATTCTTTTTCTAAATCGACCCCTGCTTTTATATAACTGTAGCAATTTGTTACATTACTTTAAGATGAATTTAATAATTTTAAAATATGGAAAAGTTGGCATTGGAAAAATAAAGTAAAATTTTACTTACCCATCATACGTAGTATAGGGTAAATATTGCAATCGTTTTGAAAATCGAAAATTTTTTTTGACGGATTTACACGTTTCAGATACTGTAGATTCCAAAAAACACATTTTTAGAAAAAAAAAAATTGCCGTCCGTCCGTCTGTGTGTGTCTGTCTGTCTGTAACCGCTCTATTTCCCGAACAAATTGAGATAGAGATTTTTAATTTTGTATGTGCTTAGTATGTAAGAATGGGACGAAGGCTATTTAATATCAATAACCTCGATTATCCGAAACTATTTTTTTCAAACTCTCGAAAAATTCGTTCTGATGAAAGGTATGCAAATATTTTCGAAATGATTTATTTTAAGGAGTGGACGTAAAAGGCAAAAAAATAACGCAAATTTTGCATAAATAATGAACTCAATCGGATTATTAGTTGCTGAGACATGTGCAACCCTGTTTTCCACATTCTTCGATTTTTCATGACCCTGTATTTCATCCAAATTTCAATTCAAAGACATATTTTAATTGGAAATGAGACGCTTAATCCGAAGCTGTAAATTGTTAGGTAATATAATTATTATTTTTGGAGTTATAAGGATGTTTCTTTTACGCAATCCGGTACTACTTGAATATTTTGGCGTTATATATAATTTGTCGAAATCGGCTCATCAGCAATTCTTTGATAGAGCATTACTATGTATATTAAAATTATTTAAATATGCGTTTAAAGTTTATTTTGGAATTGCGATGCATTTTATAAATAGTTTACATGCGTTTTATTTTCATATTTTATATTATCCATATCCATGATGGGTAAATATTACGGTGGTCCCCCAACGACTAGTTTTTTAATTTAATATATAGATTTGGGGGCCCCTTATGGTCTGGGTACCCATGCGGTAATAAGGGCCTGCGAGAAACTCAATCGAATGCATTTAACAGATGTTTGTGTAAATTTACAGAAAATTTCACTTTTTTCTGTGTTTTTACAGAATTTTTTTAAAATATACTCTAACTCAGCTTCTAACTAATTAAACAACAAGCGAACTCAGCAAATAAATTTGAAACCGCTAATCCCAGCAATCCATCTGCGTCAAAAGACGTATTTGTCCTTCAATTTTCACATTTCTAACAAGGAAGGTCTCCATACGGGCATACTCAGAAAAATCTGAAAAAAATTACAGAATGTTCTTCTCATATAGTTATATATGTTTATAAAAAAAAAATTCGGCGGAACCTCCTTATAATGTCCGTAAAAAAATAACAAAAATTTCGTTTATTTGGCGATTTATCTCCAGTTGGCGAAAAAACGAAATTTTGAAAAATACGCTTTTACGCTCGAATACTTTAAAAAAAAACTTTCTATGTTCAATTTATTTAAATAAGTTTAAGTAATTTTAGTTTTGCATTTTTACTTTACTTTAAGTGTAATTTTGTCATATACGTTTATATGTACTTATAACAAAAAGAAATTAATATATTTTATCATTTAAAACACAATTTAAATTGATTAAAATTGTTCCAAATTGAAAAATACACTGTTAAAAATCTGCTGTATTTTGTTGCAACGCACTCCCTTACTTGTATAGAAAACGGTTACTTGGCCGTGAAATGGAGCTTTCTCATTGGTTGGAATAGAGATATTATATACAAGCGGTGGAGTGCGTTGCAACAAAATGCAGCAGATTTTTAACAGTGTATGACACGGTCAATTCACCGTGCTATGGAGCATTCTCATTGGTCAGAAGAGAGATATTCTATAAAAGTAGTGGAGTGACGTTGCAGTAAATGCTGCAGATTTTTAACAGTGAAGTTAATTAAAATCAATTTTCAGATTCGTTAAAATCGTCTGCTTTTGGCGAGGAAATGCACTGCTCGCCAAATCCCGCGTCGCTTTCAGCTTTTCACGCCAATTATTCCAAACTATTTTATTTTTTTACATATCTAATAATGTAATTCCGCCGCTAATTTTCACTGATCCTTTATTACCTTCATGAATAGTTTAATTCGTATTTTTTTCAAAAAATTCTCAGTATTCCCCCACTGGAGACCTTCCTTGTTAGTTTAGAAGTTTAACCCTTTCTGGCGCAGTGTTGCCACTCCGGCAACACCTAATTTTAATTCTAAACATACAAATAGCACCAATAATATTTTAGTAAAATTTTACTTTTACAATGTCAGCTTATATCAAGGAGTTCTTAATTTCTAAAGAAGTCTTTTGTAAATTCCGGTATCAGTCAACAATTTCTCATTTTACGAACAAAACTTGTCTGCGCCGGAAAGGGTTAACCGATGCACTGATTAGCTCCCCAGTCAGGGCTTTATTATATACATGTGTATATAGAGATGAAGTTGGTGGTTTTATTTTATTGGACATAGTGTAAATATGTCCAATAATTTTAATCTAAATGCTTTCTAATCTTATTATTAACATATTTTATATATAAAAAAATCAATTCATTTGCTGCATATTTGTTAATCTTTGTTCTTTTTTTAAAATCTTTGTTGACATTAATTTCTACTACTTTGCATTAATCGAGAAATTAAATTTATTTAAGGGGTCTAGTACCTTTTAAACTCGTTGCAAATCAGTAAAAACATTGAAAGTTTGAATTAGTGTAACTCCTTTATTTTTTTTTACGAATAGACATAAAATTTTGGATTTTGATTAAACAGATTATGCTTTTTAATATAATATCACTAGATACTGAATAGTCTATTACAAAGTTTGTTTATTGTTGAAATTAAAAAATATCCTTTTTTCACTCTGTAAGTCATTGCGCGCACGATAACTTGAGAACATATGTATGGATTATTATGTAATTAAGTGTAGATATTAAACATATATGTGTGATTAAAATGAACTACTTTTACGTATTTAGAGTGGTAATAATTTTAGTTATGACCAGTTTTATTGATTATATAATATAATTTTTGATTTTTTTAAACAAAAATATTGATTTTTTTTATAGTTAATGGACATAATTTTGATCTAAGAGTAGTTCATTTCAAAAATACATGTATGCATATTATATACATTATGTTTCATAATAATCCGTACATACGTTCTCAAGTTATCGTGCGCGCAATGACTTACAGAGTGAAAAAAAGAGATATTTTAATTTCAACATTATACAAATTTTGTAATAGTCTATTCAGTATCTAGTGATATTATATTAAAAAGCATAATCTATTTAATCAAAATTCAAAATTTTATGTCTATTTGTAAAAAAATAAAGGAGTTACACTAATTCAAACTTTCAATGTTTTTACTGATTTGCAACGAGTTTAAAAGGTACTAGACCCCTTAACTTCAATTTTTTTCATTTTAATTCAATTGATTTCTATTTATAGGGCAGCTTCATATGACGTCACAAATCGACCATTGGAGGTCAAACAATCGTTAAATTGCAGCCGTGATTGGTAGCTGAGAGGATTATAAATAATAAAACTCCATCTTAAATAGGACGTCATCACCATAGCAATCTAGAATCATTACCTATCACTTGATATCATTGACTTAATGATGTATAATAGCATTTAATAGAATGAAGAAACCTTTTATTGATTTTATTTTAAATTTTGATTCAATTTTTATAAAATTTTATACGACTCGACAAAATTCTGCAAGGATTATATGCATTAAAATTTAAACCATTCTGTTGAGTAGTTTTTGCGTTGTTATATGCCTACGGATGGACGGACCAGACGACGACTATAGGTGCTACGGACTTATTATGAACGAACATAAAACGCCCTCTTTGGTGCTGTTTGTAACAGTGAATTGGGCAAAACTACTTAATAACTCAAGATGTAATTTATGTATCGGAAAATGAAACAAAACATTTGATGTCAAATCACTTATATAATCATGCCTGCAAGTATCAAGCTTTTATGTTTAAATACATATCAGAAAATGTGTTATAAAGTTTTGCATTACTGAGCGGAGGTAAAGCACCTATTTTGAGAACAGCTCTAACAGGTTTTGATCTGTTTTGTTCGAAGGAACTTTCTAGGATTTACTTCAAAGTCACCTGTTTTTATATCATTCCAACCGGTTGTTATTTAATGTATGTACAGGAACATTCTGCTGTCTAATAAATCTCTAGTAGTCATAAATATTTTTCAGTCATGTATGTTGTAATATGCTAAATATAATGCTTCATTAGTTATATCTTTAATGATATATTATGACACAACTGAAATATAAACAACGAAAAAAGAATAAACCCATTCACGTTCGATTTTCACGTATGATTTTCCAATAATATTACTTTAACGTAAGTTCGTGATACGGGTACGGCATTACTGATGTCAAAACCAGTCAAACATGTCGATATCAGACGGGGCAAAAGTAAAATAATTGATGTGTTTAATCTGAAACGAACAATTTAACAGCAGTTATTAACACTTTCAAATAAAGTTCAAAAGTATTTATGAATTGGATTTGTCTGTCCGTCTGTTTATCTATCCGTCTGTCCGTCCAACTCATATAAATATAATGCGATTACCATGAAACTGGTATATGTTACTGGTGTTTACTATAATATGTTCGATATTGAAAACGGAGTGAGTAGCACTAACTGTTTATTTACAGGGGAACTCAAAACATTCTACTGCATTACGTCCTACGGGTAAAAATCGTTTGTGGTGTATTTTACAAAAATTATACTATTTTAAACACATTGAAAATTATATGATTTCTTTCGAAAATCAGTTTTAAAAATGCCTTTATACTTCTGCTACGATAGATACTTCCAAAGCTCCTCAACATCTTTGCTGGATGTTGGTGAATCGAAATTTGTGTGTAACGGAAAAAAGCGTTTTCTCGGAAACTATGTGACCTAGGCTAATCGCAATAGTTTTCCTGCAAGGTTATAATTAATGTCTATTATCTCTAATTTTTTTCATAATTTTTTTTTTTTCAATAGATTCAGAAATGGATTGATTTGATAATATATTTGCACTACATTTTTGATGACATCTCTGAAAATATATTACCTAAGAATATAAAAGAAATGTATTTTTGAGTTCAGCGTAACGAAAGTTATCACACGATATACGAAGAAAAGATTTCTTTTTCGCCAAGTAACTTAATTAGTCCCTCTATCCCCTCGTAAATATATTTGTAAATGTTTAATAATCTGTAAATATGTGGGTAAGCAGTCTTTATTATTTCCTACAATTTGAACTTTCCATTTATCATAGTTTAAGGGTGTTCTTAAATCAAAAAGGGCAACTTTGTGACACATGCTTTAATTTATTTTTGTTCGGAAATGCATGAAAATAGCAGGTGTTATTATTCAGAAACTGTGTAATTGCACTCATTTTTCTGTTTTTTAAAAAACACAATAGATTTTTCATAACAAGCCTTCAAAGTTGACACTTTTGAGCACATTTGCCGACGAAAGCAGAAAAACCGGTCGAAAAGCAGGGGAAAAACGGGTGATCGCATGGTCGAAATAGCTTAGAACTGGAGAAGTAATTTAAATATCATAAAATGGAAAAATAGGTTCGATTCGAAATCGTTTCCATAGCCAGGCATTCCAATTTTTTATAGTTCTGCTAAAAAATGAATTTGTAAATGTGTCAAAACGTTTTTCGCTTGTTGAGTGGAGCAGTTAAGAACACCCTTAAGAGTAAAATATCCATGACAGACAGACAAACATACAAAGGAGTGATCTTACAATGGTTCCGTTTTTACTTTTAATATACAGAATCCTAAAAATAAAATCCTTGTGACTCATTGCTTATTTTTTCAGAGAGATATGAATTTCAGTGTCCCTAAAAAAAATCTTATCTTATTGTACAACGGCTGAAAACAACGTGATTGAACTATCAGAAAATATTTTTGTTGCCATTCAGATGTACTAAAATTTGTAGAACTGATCAACTTTATCTAAGATAAAAGCTTTGACCCGTTTTCAGTACTCCTGTTTGACCTAATTTAAATCATTGACACTATTGGGATGGAAAAAGTCAGACTATCATTCGAGTATCATGCTTTCAAAATTTCTAAGTACTAAAATAGATTTTATTTATTTATTTTGTATACTTGAGACAAGAATGTAACGATGTGATATTCTGAAGTATTTTGGACCAATTTAGATGAACTAAAAGGTTGAGGATCCTTAAAATAAAATCGACAAGTGGTAAATTATGTTTAATATTGTAAACAAACAATAATTATGGGGCTGTGCAAATATAATGTTATTATTTTATTTCTAACTAGCTGACCTGCCCGGCGTTGCCCGGGTCCGTAATAATAATGTTAAACGAACTTGAAAATTTTATGATTTTATGTTTAACTCGAAATATGTGTAAATACACTGTTAAAAATTTGACCCTTTTGCTGCATCGTCACTCCACCGCTTTTATAGAAAATGATTATTTCAGCCTATTATGGAGCATTCTCATAGGTCAAAGGAGAGATATTCTATAAAAGCGGAGGAGTGATGATGCAGCAAAAGAGTCAAATTTTTTACAGTTTACGTTATATTGACTATGTCAAAAATCGGTTTAAAAAAACTAATATTCAGCTGCAAAAATACCCAAAATGACTGCAATGGGAAACGCAGGAGGGAATATGTGTCCAACGATTGCGTGATTTTCGTGTTAAAGTGTTGATATTTATCCTTAAAATTACTGTTAAGTGACTTAACTAAATATTTTTTTCACTTAGATAGCCCAAGTGAAACATTTTGAATTTCAAACTAATTATATCACTCTTAAATCCGACTATACTGTGAATGAAATCGATTCTCGATGATTAGCTAAAAGGTTAGTATATAGTATTATAATTTCAGAGCCATTTTACAAAAATAGGTGTATATTTTTTATCAAACATGCGCAATGTGAACAAAATCTGTGAACAAAATCCTAACCGTAACCTAATTGTATTGTAATCATAACTTGTCTGTAACCTAGCTGTATCTTAACAGTAACCTAACTGTAACTTAAATATACCATAAGTGTAACCTGGCCGTCACCTTATCATAACCTACCCATAATCTAATCACAACCTAACCGCAACTTAACCTTAACCTAACTGTAACTTAACTATGACCTAACTGTAACCTAACCGGAAATTAAATATAACATAAAGCTCACCGGAACGTAATTGCAACCTAACTGTTACCTAACCGTAACCAAGTTCTAATTTAATACTAATTGTAAACGAAATATCTTAACCATCTCGCGCTAAATACTTAGTTTCACTTTCCACCGCTACGGAGGGTATTATGTTTTGTAGAACATCCGGATTTTAGGTTCGGATTGGAATTATTTTTGTCCATGGAAATTATTTTGTCTTCTTCGGATACGGTTATGGTTGTTTGGAATATTTTTGTTCAGTTTAGATTAGGTTCAATTCCGGTTTCGTGGGGTTTTTTCCCCTTCAAATGGGATTTTTAGGTTCGGGTCGGGATGTACTTCCATGAAAATTATTTTACATAGTTCCAATGAGATTATACTTCACTGAAATATTTTTGTTAAGTTCAGATTAGGATTGGTTCAAATTTCGGGATTTTTTCTTTTTTTTTTTTTTTACAAATTTTTTGGTTCGGATTGGGTTTATGTCCATGGAAATTATATTATCTTGTTCGTGTCTGGTTATAGTTTTTTGGAATATTTTCTTCGGATTCAGATTTGGTTCGATTCAAATTTGAGGTATTTTTTTCAAAATGAGTTTTAAGGTTCCGGTCGGATTCATGTCCAGGGAAATTATTTTGTCTTGCTCGGATCCGGTTTTGGATCTTTGGAATATTTTTTCGGGTTCACATGTCGTTCATTTCAGATTTCGGTTTTTTTAATGGAATTTTTAGGTTCAGGTTGGATTGCGCATCAACGGAAATTATTCTGCATTGTTCGAATCTCTATAATATTTTTGTCAGATTCAGACTTAGTTCAGTTTTTTAGGGTCGGATTGGGTTCATGTTCATGGACATTTTTGGTCTTGTTCGGATCCGGGTATGGTTCTGTGAAATATTTTTGTCAGGTTCATATTTGATTCGATTCAAATTTCAGATATTTTTCAAATGGAATTTTAGGTTCGGATCCGGTTCATGTCCATGGAAATTATTTTCTCTTATTCGAATCCGGTTATAGTTCTTTCGAATATTTTGATCGGATTCAGATGTAATTTGCATAAAATTTCAGGGTTTTTTTTCAAATGGAATTTTTTAGGTTAGAGTCAGGTTTATATCCACGGAAATTATTTTGTCTTGCTCTTATCGGGTTACAGTTCTTTGGAATATTTTTTATCGATTTCAGGTTTCGTTCTGGTCATTTTTTGGGTTTTTTCAAAGAAAAATATTAGGTTCGGTTCGGGTTGCATATACACGAACATTATTTTCCTTGAACGGATTGGGGTATGCTTCATTTGAATATTTTTGTGGGATTCAGATTTGATTCGGGTCAGATATCAAATCCATAGTTTTCTTCAAATGAAATTTTTAGATTCGGGTCGGGTTTATGCTCATGGAATTTTTGTCTTGCTTGGATCGGAGTATGGTCTGTTTTTTTTTTTCTGGTTGGGATCGGGTTATGTGTTAATACGCCTAAACATTATGTTTTGCTACTGTTCTTTTAGTGACTATTTTTGATATATAATTTATTTTGCTATTTGATAATTTATTACCGTATATGAATCGTCTGCCGATTCGAACAATTGTACGACAAAGAGCCATTTCATTTTTGTTTTAAAAACAAATTAAAATCTTAATAAAATTTTAACTTAAATAAAATACATTCAAATTTAATCAGTGATTTAAAAAAACTGCTAAAAAACCTCATATATACATATACATATATTTACTGCAACATAGCTAACCACACACACATTCTAATGTACGAAGTACCAACGATCTGACCGAACAGCTGTGTCCAAAAATCCTAAGTTAAACTGACATTTTGCCAGTATATGAATTTTAAAGGTCTTTGAGAAAAAAAAAAACAGTCACTTTTGAAATGTCAAAATCTCAAATTAGTTTCATTCATAGAGTAAAAAGAAATTAATAGAGTGGAAGTATTATCTTTGGAGGTGATGCTAAAAATGTAGCCCTGCATTAAGTCCAATTAAGTACCAACAAAAGCACGTGCTTTGATACGCCTATCAATTGAAGCAGGTTTAAACTGGCATTTTTTTGCTCTTGTTTCTTAAAAAGAACTAATATGTCGCTTCACCGGTAAAAACTTATTAATTATTTTATCATACGTGTTTTAAATATCAATATAGAAAATTATTTTAACGTTTTGCTTGAAAATATAACATTCTTTTGTTGGTACATGAAAATCGTCTGCAGTCAGAAATCTATATTTTAGATTAATATTTATTACTTAAGTTTTCATACATGATTTTAAAAGAATGTTTTCATCATTATATTTTAAATATTTACTTACATGCAATTATTAAGTCATAAACATTTTTCATCTACGTTATAAAGTATTTAAAATTACATTAATGAAGGAAACTTTTAGTTATACAATTTTTAGTTAGTATCAAATGTTTTCAATATCTTATTTAATTTGATATTTAATTGTTGCTAATTTTCCAATTTCCTTCATTTAAAAAGCGAACATTTATTCTAATAAATAATAATAGAGCAAAGAACATTTTAGAAATTTGCTATTTCTTCTTGAAATATGCTTCAATTGTAATTCATTTCTTTCAAATCGTCTTATAATACAAAATCCTTTCCACGTTCTTTTGTTTAGCACATTAAAATTTGAGCGATAAATGGTTTCATATCGCAAACCTTTTTTGAGGCTTATTTCACCTCCACTTATCTTATTCCTCCATGGGTTTCTTTAATTCTGTCTCAGCTTTCTTATCACTTCTGCGAAAATTTTTACACAACCAACCAACCAACCGTAAATAAACGAAAGAGAAAAAAATTGGGAAAAGATGATTTTTTATGAGAGTGACCTCTCGATTTTAATTAATTACTCAGTTAATAATTGGAATTTCAAAATTCTGAAGCTCAGGTGCATCAGGAGAGATTTGGAGCTACACTCAAAAAAATTTTGAGCTTCATACATGCTGTAGATTTTGCTAGCCATCGCAGACACACATACACACACACAGAGAGCGATTTGTTATTTTATTAATATAGATGACTGGAAAATTGTGGAGCTGATTTCAAACGACGATGAAAAAACAATAAAAGATATTGATCCCATTTATTGTCCTTTTAGTTCGTGTTTTTGTCATCAGAGGTGTTTTTGATTCCTATTTCTTTGGCCATTTTGTTGCTAATTGCTGATTGCAAAAAAAAAAAAATTGATATTTGATACTTAAATTTCACTATCTTTTTATACTTACTCGAGTCTTTTCATCTTTTTGCAATCAGGGGAAGCCGTCACATGACTTTGACATTATTGCGGCTTGTTTATAGCCTGCTTTCCGTTTTGTTGTTTTTAATTTCATCTGTTTTTAGATGCTAACTGTTTACTAAAGGAGAGATGGAACAGTGTAGCAGCAGAAAATCAATTGACATCGCAAAATTTAATTCTTCATATAATTTCCGCAGACAATTTCTGAGATTTTTCTAGGCGAAGAATATTATTAAAATTTAGTAATGGTAATCGTCCATTTCTGCGCCACTGTTCTCATTACTAAAGTCTACTTTAAAAGCATGTAAAATTAATGATTTTAATAATGGATCGTTAAACAATCGATTAAAACTGTTTAAACAAATATATATATATATATATATATGTGGGATATATTCTCGCATGTTGGCTACACTCTCTTTCTGTTGCACCTGCATCGGACTATTTCCCTCCGCTACTCTCCGAAACGCTGGCACGAGATTAATTAAGAAACGCGAAGCTTCCAAGCTGTGTGGCCGGGAGTGAAAAGAGCGAGAAGAAAATAGAATGTTTCTTCAACGATGAACGACGTTGATTAAAAACCAAGAGGATATTTCGAAGAATAAAAATGGCGATAGTTTTTACGACGAATTGTTAAGTGATTTTTAAAGTAGTATTTTGTAAAGTGACGAAGAATTTACCTGTTTTATTTTTTTTTTTGTTTATTTTGTGTCCTGTTCGTCTGTCAATAAATGTATGTGTCCGTTAGAAACTGCTTTTCTATTTTGAGTCAAGACTCGACCATCCTATATATATATAAAGGAAGACAAAATGGGATGATATTCATCCCTCGGGAGTGCAAACTTTAGAAATGAAAGCGTGTGTGCTGATATGTTAAATAAATTAAGCAAATGTAATAAAATCGTAGTTTTTTTGCACATTTTTACTTCTATGACGCAAATGGGAATTTCTAACGATCTTTCTAGAAAAATAGCGAGGAAAACGTAAAAAGTTTCACGTCTCAATAAAATTGACACTTTGCAGAAGTCTAGACAAGAAATAATAAAATTACATACATTTAGTAATAAAATTGACACTTTATAGAAGTCTAGACAAGAAATAATAAAATTACATACATTTAGTACAAGCGCAAAGTGAGATATTAATTTAAAAAGGATTATGTAACACAAGGAAATTTCATTTTCAGCGTCTCGGTTTTTGTTCTAACATAGACATTATTTATTTAATGAAAAACTGTGAAATATATGTTCTTGCATAGGATATCTTGCGTAAAAACGTGACCTCTGGGGAATATTCTTTACAAGTGATGTTGCTAGGTATACCGAGGTTTCTCGTCGCCTTTTGGCCAACATTAGCGATTTAGCAAATAAGAAATAAACTAGTCAGATGTCGCAATCCCAAAACTTTCTTCTATCTTATTCATGTCAATTCTTCCTGAAAAATGCAGCATATCAGTGCTTAGGGGTGTGGTCGTAAAAGTAACAGAAGATATACGCTCTTAGCAGATGGTATACCTAGAGTGGGAATACCATAAGCTTATTGATAAACAGTGGGTATACGGTGAGCCTTTAAAAAATCCAGAAGTATACGGTGTATACCCCCCATATACTCTCCACTACATCCCTGTCAGTGCCACCGGTTAGGTGGTTTACACTAAAATCTAGTCAGCAACAACCTATGTCATTTTTTAACTGAATGAAAGATTTGATGAAAATTCAGGCATTAGCTTTTGAGATTGAGCTATTGCAAAATCTTAAAAAAAAACTCCTAAACAGCGCTACATGTAGGGTAATGTACATAAAAAATAACCAGAATCAATATTTTATAAGGTACTAATTGAATCTAAAGTTTCATGAAAATCCACGCATTAGTTTTTTAGATACATTTATTGCAAAATCTTGACAAATGCAGCATAGCAATTTATAAGAAAAACTAAACAACACGAATCTATATCAGGGACAAACTGAATCTGAAGTTTTAGAAAATTTCGTGCATTGGTTTTTGAAATAGAACTATTGTGATAATCACGAATAATTCACTTTGGCAGTACCATCTGCTGAACGATTTGCACCAAAATGTAATCAGTACCATGTTACATCAAGTATTAACTAAATTTGAAGTTTCATGAAAATACATGGAATAGTTCTTGAGATATAGCCATTATGGAAACTGTGAATAATGGAGCATAGCAGCGCCACCTGTTGAACATACAGAAAATAATCAGATCTAATTTACATCAAGGTCTAGCTGAATCTAAAGTTTTGTGAAATTCTATGCATTAGTCCTTGAGATAGAGCGCTCACAAGTTTTTTGTCGTTTACAGATAGACAGACAGACATTTTGTAAAAACATGTTTTTAGAGTTCTCTGATCCCTAAAAGGTGTAAATCCGTCGAAAATCAGATTTGAAAATTTTCATGAATCCAATACCTTTTTCTTGTAAAGATCGAAGAAAAGTTAGAAAAGTGGATTCAACGGGAAACATTAATAAACTATCTTTAACTCCTTATTGTATCCCCCTTTTTGCAATACGTTATTAAGTACCTAATTTTTTGCAATCGGTTTTAAAATAGAAATTAGACAATCTGCTACAGATACTATTAAAAATGAATACAATTTAAAATAGTTTTAAATTTGCAAATATTTCCGATATTCTTTTAGCAGTCTAAATAAAAATTCGAAATTGAGATCTTTGATTTAACATTGTGAAAATACAGACTAAAAAAAGGTATCAGATTTGGACTCCGACCAATGGCATTTTGCATATAACTAAAATATAGCATGGTAAATAACTAATTTGAACTCCGCATTCCAGCAAAACTTTTCTGTATTTGGCATTTGACGCGAGAAATTTGGTCTGTTTTTAACGCACGAAATCGGTGCATACACTGCGTAAAAAAAGTAGAAGGACACTAGACTTTTTACTAATAAAAGCACAACTGATTAAGTTACCGCAAATATCTTTATTTGCCTAACAATTTATAACTAAATGAGTATAAATTCATAATAATCCAAAATAAATTAAGAAGATAATTTGTTTTTCATAATATAGTTTCTGTTGCTTACATGAAACTCTGTAAAAAAAATAAAAGGACACATAAGTATTTTATATGAAAATTAAAATATTAATAAGAAGTTTTCTTTCCATTTGCCTTTATCACTTGAAAGACTCTGTTTGACATTGAATCGTACAGTGCTTGTATTTCACTTTGGCAAAAATTGTCCCAAACATCGTTAAGTGCATTCTGAAGCTCGACAACAGATTCGTATTGTTTTCCTCCACTGTATACGCGATGAATTAATGTCGCCCATATATTTTCAACAATGTTAAGGTCAGGGCTTTTAGCTGGCCATGGCAAAACGCGGATATTATTTGTGTGGAACCAATTTTTAACGCCAGTAGCGGTGTGAATCGCTGCTCCATCTTGTTGAAAAATCCAATCTTCTCCACCTAATTCTGAACCATAAGGAAGAAGTTCAGATTCCAACAACTGGATGTAATCTTCATGGTTCTGTTTACCATGCAAAATGACTAGACTCGTTCTTCCACCGTATCCAATTGCTAGCCAGACCATCAAACTCCCCCCTCCCATATGTCGAGTGGAATACAATTCTTCCTCATTCTTGATACAATGCCAATAGTATTGATATCCATCAGGACCATCCAAATTGAACTTTTTCTCATCTGAGAAAATGACAGAAGTCCATTCCGTGGTCCAAGACATGTAGTTTCTCGCCCAAGATAAGCGACTGGCTATATGCATTTTTGTCCATTTTGGATGATGTTGTCTCTTCTTGAAAATAAAGACTTTAGACTTTTTTATATAGTTATATACAGTTTGGCGTGACACATGCGCTAGATTTGCTCGTATTGGGACCTTCGAAATTGTGGAATCTTTTTTTTTTCAACTCTCGGATAATGTTTCTTTCATCACGAGGCGTCAGTGTTTTAGGTCTTCCTGTCTTTTTTTTAGTACCGTGATGCTCTGGATTTCTAAGATAGTTGGATATTGCAGTTTTACTAACATTAAGCAACTTAGCAATCTCTCTGATGCTTTTACCCTCTTTTCTAAATGCTATGGCTTGGCCTTTTTGAAAATTATTTAAAGGTATTCCTTTCGGCATTCTAAAAAAACAAACAAACAAAAAAATCAACCTAAAAATGGAGATATATTTTTTTCTTTGATGAAAACAATAAAATAATAATGCTTACTTACATTATCTATAGCAGTAGGGTCCAAAAAATTCAATTTTCCACAGCTGTCCTACTTTTTTTACAGTGAAATTTTTAGATAAGTTCATTTTTCTATAAATTAATTGTGGTAGCAATTAATTTTTCATTTCACAACAAAAGAATGCATATAAAATTATGCCCTTAAAAAAATCAGACCGTAAATATAAATCACAATTAAGTTAATTAAAAAATTCGAGTGTCCTTCTACTTTTTTTACAGAGTGTAAATAATGATAAACTGCAATACCGATGGAATAATCCTTTCTGTCTTTTTGGCTAGTGCTAAATTAAATTGGTGTTGATTCAGTATCTCTGTAAATAGAATAATATAAATGGCACCTTGCGACATGGATCGAGCATGAAAAGCAACATTAATCGTGCAGTAAGTAGGATAAAAAATTGGATTGCACTGGCATACATATAAAAGGAGCAAAAATTGAGCACTCGCTGGTTGGCGAATCTGATTATTTGTTACTCGCCAAATGGAGCATTTTATCGCGATTTGGCGCAATGGCGAGTGGCAATGAGAACCCTGGATGTACCAATTTAAGGATGTTCTTAAATCAAAAAGGGCAGCTTTGTGACACATGCTTTAATTTATTTTTGTTCGGAAATGCATGAAAATAGCAGGTGTTGTTATTTAGAAACTGTCTAATTGCACTCATTTTTCTGGGGGGTTTTAAACACAATAGATCTTTCATAACAATCCTTCAAAGTTGATATTTTTGAGTACATTTCCCGACGAAAGCAGAAAAGCCGGTCGAAAAGCAGGAGAAAAAGGGGGATCACGTGATCGAAATAGCTTAGAATTGGATAGATAATTTAATTATCATAAAATGGAAAACTAAGTTCGATTCGAAATCGCTACCATAGTCGGGCCTTCCAATTTTATAACTTTCTGTAAAAAAAATGGCTTTGTAAATGTTTCAAATCGTTTTGCGCTTGTTGAGCGGCGCATTTAAGAACACCCTTAAATGCGAATGGGTTTTTTTTCAGGAGTTCTAAAACCCGTCCACTGCGTAGGAAGCCAAAAGTCCTAATTTTCCAGGATGCAAAAATTCACTCTGAAGAATATTAAGCTCTTGCATAAATGTTTGCTACCCGGTGAAAATAATGACTTAAAGAAACAAAAAGAAAGAAATGGTGAGAGAGAAATTAGGGAGATCGATAGAAACAGAGAGAAAGAGATAGATAGATGCAGATAGATAAGAGAGGTGAAAATGGACGGATGGATGGACACATAACAAAGGAATCGGGGATTGGCACAGACAACAGAAAAATATATATGACGAGCTAACACAGGGAATAACAGCTAACAGGTGGAAGTGAATAATAGCAGGGGCTTAGGAAAATATAAAGGGGGGGGGGCTCATATTTTCTCTTTTTCTCTCTGTAACGCAGAAATATAAAATATTGCATACTCACATTGTAGTTACTATGTTTCTTATTAAACTGTTGTAATACAGTAGAACCTCCATAAGTTGACTACCCAAGGGACTGTAACTAAGTGGTCAATGTACGGAGGTGGTCGACTTAGGGAGTTTTTAGAAAATATTTAGTTCAATATCAGCAAAAATTTAGTAAACTTTTCTAATATCTTTAAGGAAAAATTTAGAAAAAAAATAGTACTTACTCATTTTTATTTTTACTGAAGATTCAGCACATTTTTAAAATTTTTGAAAGAATAATTTAATTTTTGTTTGAGTCCTCTTTTTGTTCATTAAGTACCTATACAAAGCACTTTCGCAGTTTACAAGTCCATTAAGCATGTTTGGGCATTTTTCTGCAGCGAAATCTATAAGCTGCTCCATCGTGCGCTTTACATCCGCTTCCTTCAGAATTGGGTACTTTTCAGTTTCGTCGTCACTAAGTGATGCCACTCAGAAAATAGCAAAAAAGAGGAAATTATGCGTAAAGTAAAATTTACGACATTTTTCACAACATTTATGTGTGAATTTTGAAAATTATATTGTTTATAATAAACTAAATAAAGAGTTATAGCTTTTCTTTTGTTGTAAATTTTTACTTTATAAGAGTAAGTAAAAATGAGTTTTCTTTGGTTCACAGTATTTTACATCAATTAAGGTAACCCAGCAACAGGTTCAATGAGGAATTTTATGTATCGTATCATTTTAAACCAATTCAAGTAACCCAGCAATAAATTCAATGATTATTCCACGAGTGAATAGCAAAATTTTGCAGGTTGTTTTTTATTTGACAAAAATAGCTGTTTTATTTCATGATCGTTTGGCGAAAATTGCCGTTTTACATCGCGATCGTTTGACGAAAACCGTCGTTTCACATCATGATCGTTTGATGAAAATCATCGTTCCACATCGCGATCCTTTGACGAAAATCACCGTTTCACATCATGATCGTTTCACGAAAATCGCCGTTCCACATCGCGATCTTTTGACGAAAATCGCCGTTTCACATTGCGATTGTTTCGCAAAAATCACCGTTTCGTTTCGCGATCGTTTGATGAAAATCGCCGTTTTATATTGCGATTGTTTGACGAAAATCGCCGTTTTATTTAACGATCGTTTGACAAAAATCATCGTTCCACATCGCGACCCTTTAACAAAAATCGCCGTTTCACATTGCGATCGTTTCACAAAAATCACCGTTTCGCGATCGTTTGACGAAAATCGCCGTTTTATTTAGAGATCGTATGACGAAAATTGCCGTTTCACATTGCGATCGTTTCACGAAAATCACCGTTTCGTTTCGCAATCGTTTGATGAAAATTGCTGCTTTATATCGCGACCGTTTGATGAAATTAGCCTTTTTTTCGATCTTTTAACGAAAATCGATGTTATATTTCGTGATCGCTTGACGAAAAAGGCTGTTGTACTTCGCGATGGTTTGATGGAAAAGGCTGTTTTATTTCACGATTGTTCGACGAAAATCGTTATTTTATTTCGGGATCACTTAACGAAAATCGCGAATTCTTAAAAATTAAAAAAGCGGAAGTCCGCCAAAAGGCGGAAAAGTGGCATCCCTGGCTCACTTGGATCATCATCTTCTTTGCCATCCATTTCTTGTGCCTTAGAGCCCTAGCTGTGCTTAGTTTCAGAGAGTATCTCATTAAAATTTGAGTCTGGTTCAGCAGATGTTGCTAACTCATCATCCATAGTAACATAATCTTCAAAATTAACTCCAACGGTTCTTAATGGTAGTTTGCGTAACTTTATTCCAAGCAGAATTAATCCAATAAACGGCATTCAAAGCATTTATTGACGCAGCTATTGACGATGCCAATGCAGAAGGACCACAGGTTTGAGTTTTGATAATAACCCATTCCAGAAGTTGAATTCTGTATACTCTTAAAACGAAAGAGCTGATTTGGCTTCTCATGAAAGAGCTGTAATTTTTTCGATCATAAAAGAGTTGTTTTTCAAATGATTAAATCTTCTTGATCTAAATTGGTTATTTAAATAGCTCAACTTCATTTAAATTGGTTAAAACTCGAGTTAATTCAACTCTTTTTTGAGAAGCTGCCTTTCAACATTGAGATGAGTGGATTTCAGCTCAACTTGAGCTATTTTGTGGCTGAATTTTTAAGAGAGTAGTGCACTTTGGAAAACTGAATAATGCCTTGATCTAAAGGTTGTGTTTTCGAAGTTGTGTTTGGGGGCAAAAATTTTAGATTCACATTTGTGAGATTATTCACTTCCGGGTGGCAGCAGCAGTTGTCCACGAAAAGCAGAAAAAACCGCTTTCTTTTCCTCATTTCTGCGTCAATTCCTCTAATCCATTCTTCGAACAAAGCACTGGTTATCCAAGCGGATCTATTTGCTCTCCAAAAAACAGGAAGGTCTTCAAGTTTTACATTTTTAAATGCATGAGGTCTAGCGTATTTGCCAGTCACCATATGCTTCAATTTTTCCCTAGTCATACTAGCACATAGAAGATCATTAAAACACTGTTTTGAAAGTTTTCCTTTTTTGCAAGTAACACCCTTCATTACTAATCTTCTATCAGGCAATGCTTTAAAGAAGAGACCGTACTTATCAGAATTAAAGATGTCCTCATCTTTAAACCTTTAACAAACTCCGGGAATTTTTCAATAGATTCTCCAGCACTTCAGCTGAAACCTCATTCGATTCCCCACACAAAACTTTTTGAGAAATCTCGTATAGTTGCTTGAATTTTTCAAGCCAACCTGCTGACGCTTAGAAGTTCTCTATTTGAAATTCTTTTGCATTTTTTTTTTTTATACTTCCTGAAGCATAGGTCCTGATATTCTTGCATTGATTGATCTCATCTCTTTAAGGGTGTTCTTAACTACTCCGCTCAAAAAGCACAAAACGTTTTGACATATTTACAAATTCATTTTTTAACGGAAATATATAAAATTGGAATGCCTGACTATGGAAGCGATTTCGAATCGAAATTATTCTTCCATTTTATGATAATTAAATTACCTATCCAGTTCTAAGCTATTTCGATGACCTGATCACCCCTTTTTCTCCTGCTTTTCGACTGGTTTTTCTGCTTTCGTCGGGAAATGTGCTCAAAAGTGTCGAATTTGAAGGCTTGTTATGAAAATTCTATTGTGTTTTTTAAAAAACGAAAATTTGAGTGCAATTAGAAAGTTTCTGAATAATAACACCTGCTATTTTCATGCATTTCCGAACAAAAATAAATTAAAGAATGTGTCACAAAGTTGCCCTTTTTGATTTAAGAACAGCCTTAAACCAATGAAACGTAGCTAAGTTTACAGCGTCGAGACATGTTTTTCTGCGTTTTCTTTAGAGTCCCCCATTTTTGGAAGAATATCTTTCTAGATATTCTGCCTTGCGTTTTAAAATGTTGGTCACAGTTGTCTTGCTCACACCAAATTTTTCTACTGTTTTTCTTTGGCTGCTGCTTTCCAAAAAATTAAGTAGATCCACTTTCTCCATTAATTTAAGTTCTTTTAGACCTTTTCTTTTATGCCATTTTTAATGAAAATTCGCAAATAAACGTCCGGTCCGTTCACAACGTGATATGCGGGTAAAAAAGAACGAAATGTATTTTACATCTGTAGAATATTTTGCAAATTCCTTCCTCTCTCAACCAGACGAATAGCACCAGGGGTCACGTGACCTACTAGATAATTGATATTAAAAACACCTTTTCTTGTTCTCAGGGGCGTAAATCCCAGGGGGGTATGGGGGGGTGCGGCACCCCCTTCGAGTAAATTAGTCGGAAATTTTCGTGTTTATCGGTAAAACAATAAACTTAGTCGGAAAAAAATTGTATTTATCTAAGGTACCCTGGGGTAATAATGCCACGTTAAGGTTCTACCAATTTTCACGGCTCAGTTTTAATTGGTATTTTTCAAACAAATATATGATTTGATAAAGCAACTCATTGACTATCTATATAAAAAAAATAATTTAACAGATATGTATTCATAAAATGCAATAGCGTGATTTCTTGACCAATGCTATTTGGCGTTATTACCCACCTATATGGGTAATAACGCCATGCAAACAAAACTATGAAATAAGATGGAATAATTGTATGTAGATTGCCCAATTCTAAAAATACAAACTCTACAAACTTAGAAATTGACAAATTGCATTCTAAGCTATTGAAAATTTTCAATTTTTTGTGAAAGTGTAAGAAAAATAAAGGTGCGGTGTGGGGGGGAGGGATGAGGCAAAAGAATATCAGACCGTGAGCTTCTTTTTGCTTAAAAAGGACCGCTTAAATAGAATTATTAGAAACATTGCACAGTTTTAACTGTGTTTATTTGAATCAGTATTTAGGATGTAGCTCGGTCACTGTAGGGAATCAACCGGGGTATTAATGCCAAGGGTTGGCGTTATTACCCCGTTATAGTTATTACGCTGTACATTTTAAATTACAAATTATCTCGAGAAGCTATCCAAAATCTTCAACAACATTTTGATAGTCCATGAAATGTACTACAAATTTATGTAATTAAGAAATTATTTCCGGATGAAAAAAATAGTCTTCACATCACAAAACGTATCTCGCAAATTTTAGATCAAGCGTTAATTTTAGCTGCTTGTAAAAACAATAAGACCTAAAAATGAAACAAATTAACTTGAAGCTGTTTTTTGCGATTTATATGACTCAAAACTCTTCTGCGCAGAGCACATGGGTGTCATTTACCAGATTATTTCATAATTATGCATAATATTAGCACTTGGCGTTAATACCCCACCTGGCGTTATTACCCCAGGGTACCTTATATAAACTTATAAATTGGGAAAATGAAAAAAATAAGTCGGGAAAATGTCCGTTTACTCGGAAAAATGTTATTTACTACAAAGACTTAAAAAATGGAAAAACGAAAAAATCAGTCGAAAAAATTCAGGTTCGATAGAGAAAATGTACGTTTAGTCTTAAAAAGGTATTTACCTATAAGGACTTACAAATTGGAACAATGTTCGCTTAGTCGGAAAAAAGTTATTTACGGTAATGACTTACAAATTGAAAAAACGAAAAAATCAGTCGGAAAAATTCCCGTTCGATAGGAGGGTATGTTTTGTCGGGAAAATGGTATTTTCTTATAAGGACTTACAAATTGGAAAAATGAAAAAGTCAGTCGGAAAATTCCCAGATCGTTCGGGAAAAGTTTAGTCGGAAAAAATGGTATTGACCTATAAAAACTTATAAACTGGAAAAATGGAAATATCATTCGGAAAATCTCCCGTTACATCAGAAAAGGCGTGTTTAGTCGGAAAAAATAGTATTACGTATTAACCTATAAAAAATTATCAATTGGAAAAACGGAAAGTCAGTCGGAAAAATTCTTGTTCGATCGGAAAAAAGTAAGTTTAGCCGAAAAAAAAGTATTAATCTATAAATATTTATGAATTGGAGAAATATTTTAATAATTTTTAATTATATAAGAAAAACAAGTTAGATCGAAGAAAACCTATAAATTTTTATTCGTAATCGGAATTATTTCCACTCGCAGTTTCTAATTAGAAAAATAAAAAGCAATTTAGAACGAAGAAAACAAATTTATTCTTAGGCGAAACTATTATTAATTAATTTAACTAACTGATAATTTATTAATTACTTTAATTTACTAATTAATTAATACAATTTATTAATATATAGTTTTATTTTTCTGATAAAACTATTCAGAAAAAGTTTGATTTGACAAATATTGTATACTCGAAAACCTCGATATGACAAAAAAAAAAGTTTATGTACACATTTTAGCAATGTTAATGTTATTTGTAACCGTGATATTTTGAATAAAACCTTGATATTCCGATTTTTTTTCCTGTGCCTTTTGGCTTCGAGATATCGATATCCGCCTGTATTGATTTACTGTCGGAAAGCTTTTAGTTTAGTCTCGAAATTTTAAGATATACTGATTAAAGTGAAGAAACTTTTATTTTTTTTTACCTAAACTTTAAATTTAGTTAGAAATATGCATCACAGAATTTAGGTGGTATCCGATGAAAATTCAAAACTGAAATACAAATATTTTGTATTTTTCCATATCAAAATCTGGATATTTTCCACTCATAAAAATTTTACCTTTAATTGAAAATAATTATGGTTTTAATTATTCCTATTAACTAATTTTGTGTTTTCTTTTTATTTTATTAAAAATAAATAAAATTAAAAATGTGAAATTGTTTTTATTTACTGTGTTACATAATTTTTGATTGATTTAAAAAGGTGCTTAAGAAATTTATGATACAGGATGAAAAATGAAAATACCCAAATACTTTGAATTTTTATTTCAAAATAATCTGGATATTTTACAGTCTATACGAGTTTACTTCTCTCAGAAATAATACGTTCGTTTTCTTTTTCCTGAATCAATTGTATTCAATTTTTAAATATTTTTATTAATACTATTACATTTTGTTTAATCAGAAAAGTGATGGGTATCACCAAACTGTTACGCTGCTTTAAAGTTTGTCGTTAGAAAGAATTAAATCTTATATTAAAAAAACCCGATTTTTGACAAATTTTTGTCTCTAAAATATTCCCCAAGCAAAGAAATTTCAATTTTACTTAAACCTGCTAAAGAGATTTTAACTTATTGGAAAAAAATAAAGATAGAAAATTGCCTTCTCTTCAACGTAAAGCTTTGGCACCTAGACGACTGGGCGCTGGACCCAGAGCCGTCCTTACGGAGGGCAGTTTAAAGCGAGGTCCGGTGCAAGGATTTTGCGAGGCCTTTTCCTTTCAGACTCTTAACACAATCTTATACTATCCGTAAAAAAGAATGGTTTTTACCGACATACTATGACCCGAAGAGCCAGATTTCGATATCCTAGCTATTATAAAAAAGTGTCATTTATTTGTGTGTTTGTAGGGGGTAATTTCTGGAACTACAGAACAAATTTCAAAAGCAATGATGGAAAATTGATGGTGAAAGTCCCTCTTCAAGATAGGCTACATTTTATCTCAAGACCACTATCTTTTCTTAACTAAAATCATAAATTTATATTAAAGATTTTCTATCATACCTTCTTCTTTTTATTAAAAAATATATTTTGTGTTCAGGTGTGAGGCCTCTCTAGGCGCGAGGCTCTGTGCGGCCGCACCTGTTGCACACCCCTAAGGAAGGTTCTGGCTGGACCTCCCGCTCTATGTGTCAGTTACAAAACTTACAGATCGAAAATTAGAGAGAAAATACTTCTTATGATGTAAGCGTGCACTAAGACTGAATTTTTGAAATTACCCCCCTAAGAGGGACAAAGGCGGGGGGGGGAGGGGGGAGATCAACAATTCTGGAATAACTTGCCATATCTCAGCAAACATTTACGGTGGGAGCGTGGAATTTCAGAAAATAAATCTACTAAAAAAATTATTGAACACATAACCCAACGATTTTAGAAATTCCCCATAAGGGGGTTAAAAAAGGAAAGGGGTCGAAAGATTTAGAACATCTGGCGCATCTCAGCAGTCTTTTTTAATAAGAGCGTGAAACGGCAGAAAATAAAACTATTAAAAACTAATTAAATACGTGTTTCAGCGATATTTTAAAATTTCCTCCCTCCGAGGAGGTTAAAGTGGGGTGTAAAAATTCCATACTTTTTTGGACCTATCATGTGACCTATCATAGAAAAGACCTCAGATCATTCTTTCATATTATAAATACTTCTTTCTTCCCGCTGACCCCCTCCTATTTCCGTACCGGGGACAATTTTCGATCTTTTTTGAAATTGTAGCGTTTTATCATTTTAGTTCAGGTTTTATTACGGGGCCTTCCGATAAATATTATAATATATGAAAAAAATCAGTTAGGGTAGTCTATTAGTCTATAGTCAGTTAGGTCTATTCTGGTAGGGAGGACATGTTCTTAAATATGGCCTACATCTCTCTTGTGATATATCACGGGCGACCACTTTTCTAAATTTAACTGGCACCTTTCATGTAATATATCGTTGGAAAGCCCTGTGACTGCTTATTTGTATTATGCACTACCCGTGGCCCTCTCGGGTGGTACGATTATTGTATCCCATCAGGAGACCTTCTAATAATGGGAAAAATGTATGGTTATATAAGACTAATAATAACATAAGATTATTTGACTAACTCGATACGCTAAGTCATAATTATCTTGAGAATTATGTATGAATATACATATATATACAGTCGTCTCTCGTTAATTCGAAATCGAATAAGTTGAATTTTCGCTTAATTCGAACTAAACATGAAGTCCCGATTTTAAATAGCATAATAACATTGATTTTTTTCATTTATTCGAACTCTTTTTTTTTTTTTTTTTTTTTTTTTACTTTGTTTAATTCGAACTAACGAGACTCCTATTTTTTCCTTTTTTTTTTAACTTTCTCCCAGACTTCAGATCTTTGAAATAATTTTCTTTCTTTTGTTTTTGTCAGAATTGTACTGAACAAGTATACATATAGTCCTATGCATTTGATATCCTCTTTTTTAGTGCCCTGTCTGTCCATCAATGACATCTCCACCCTATCTTTGTTTCTGCTTATTCCTAATACTTAAATCAGTTTACGTATTTATATATTTTAATTTATTATTAAATCGTACTTTAATGATAACAACCCAAATATATTTAAAAAATATTATAACATTAATTTTTTTTTAAATAGTATCCCTTTAAACATGTTTTACTCTCTTACTTTCCATAATCCGAACGCTGGATAATTCGAACATTTCTTGTGGTCCCAACGAATTCGAATTAATGAGAGCCGACTGTACATATATATATATATATATATAATGATTCTTTACGCAGTTTAACGGCTAATGGTACTAAATATCGTGTTCCTTCATGTCCTAATATCAAATCAATCTTAAAACAGTTTAATTTAGATTTATATCTCTTTATTTATAAAATTTCGATAGACTACAATAAGCCTCTGGAATACTTCACTGAATAGAAACTTAATGTTTTAGATAAATTAAATATTGAACTTTACAAAAATATCGATACCTTTAATTTAAACTTTAAACAATTAAATAATGAAATAAAAAACTTGCAAAATAAATTTATTACAACATATGTTGATAAATCTCCTAACAACTATGCTTTAATTTGTAAACATTATTACTCTATATTATTAAATCAATCAATAAATTCTAGTTCAAATTCCATTAAAACAGATATTGATACTATTATTAAAAATAGACATATAGCTCAATGTTATAAATTACTAAAATTAAAAAATCATAATTATAACTATCCTTATATTGTGGTTATTCCAAAATTCCATAAAATTCCTATAAAGTTTCATACTATAACTATTGGGTGTAATACTTATAACAATAATGCAGTTAAAGAATTATTAACAATACTTACAAAAATGCTAGATATTGCAAAAACTAATAATAAATTCTATAGTATAAAAAAATAGTTTACATCTTGTAAATAATATAAAAAATTTACAAAACATTAAGTACATCAAAACATATGACTTTAATGATTTATTTAATACAATTGATATCGCAGATATGGTCAGAATCATAAATTTATTATTCAAGGAATATAGGAATTCTCTTAACATACAGGTCTCTTTATCTTACTTCAAATCTTTAACCAAATTTATTCTTTATCATAATTATATGTTATTTAATAATACAATATTTAAACAAATAGTCGGTCTTCCACAAGGTGGGATTGTATCATGAATCTGTGATGATCTCTACTTACATTATTATGAACGTAGTACTTCTATTGTTAATTGTTTTTTATACAGGTATCTTGATGATATAATAATTTTATATTCTAAAAAGTCATGTAACTATTTTCTACCAATCAAATACCGTAAAAATTTAAAATACAGTTATAATGATATGCGTAATAATAAAATTAACTTTCTTGATCTTAATATTACTCTTTCTGATAATAAAATTCTATTTGATATTTATGATAAACGTAATGATTTTCCTTTTAAAGTAAACCTCTTTACTCATTATAATTCTTGCCTACATAAATCTGTATATATCAATATATTACTTAATTTTGCTCATAGAATTAAAAATATTTGTTCATCTAATTTTAAAATGCATAATTTAAAAACTGTCCAAGAAACTGCTATAAGATATGGTTATCCTTTACATTTGGTTAAAAAAATATTATCTGTATAAACATTTATTTAGTATTAACTGTCTATATTCTCCTCAACCAAATATTGCAAGCAACAAAATGCTAATTTATGCAGCACCATATGATGTTATTGATAAGAACTCCTATAATCTTTAATATATAAGTTATTACATGATCTAAAAAATAATTAACACATTGCGCAAAAAAGTGTTAAAAAATTATAAAAAATAAAAATAATACAAAAAAATAGACATAATAGGATGGTTGGGTGGGTTAGATGTTAGATTACGGGGGAGGGCGGTGTTGTCTGGATACATGGATCACACAATGGATAATTATTATATATTTAAACAAAAAAAAATTAACTTTACACACAGTATTAAAGTTCATGTTTACCTAAAAAATAATATGCATAACTTAAAAATGATCAAGTTATTGAGATAAGATATGGTTGTCTATTGTATTTGTCTTAAAGAAATTATTTGTAAAATATTAGAATAAAAATTATTCTTGGAAATTCTTAGCTATTAAATAATTTATTTTTATTCCAATAATATTTTCAATAATAGATGGCAGCACCATAAGTATATAATTTAATTAATGTATTAATGTATTAATCACATAGATGGCAGCACTAAAACATTTTTTGTACTAGAAGTTAAAGTAACATATTCTAGTTAAATAATTAATATAGTAATATTAATAATTGTTTAAAAATAGAAATATAATACTTCTAACAGTAGCATTTATTTTTTCTAAATGTATTATGAATTTTATAATATAATATATGTTCTCCTAATTTTTATAATTAATGTTACAATTTTAATTTTATTATCTATATGATTTATACTGTGACCATAACCTTAACTGTTAGAAAGTCACATGTAATTCATTTCTAATGTAGATTCACTTGAACTACAAATCATGCTAGGATTTGGGTATGGTAAATATTTTAGTATATATATACTTTTTTTAAGGAATATTATATTATTGTTATTTTGTCATATTGTTTTTATTTTCTTCGATGAGTATATTTTTACTAATTTGTAATTGTAAGTAGCTTCCAGCCAGTTGGGCGCATTGTGAGCCGAATTCTTAGCCTTTAGCATTAGCACGACTCATAACAGAAACTGGTTGGATGTTTTTACTTTTTTGTTAAACTATGCACCCCTGAAGAGTAGTTTAATAAAAAAGCCTTCTACTGTCTTTTTATTTATTTACCTTTCATTATTTTGGTAATCTGTCTTCTATTTCACTTCAAACATCAACTGTTTTCAATAAGATGAATGTAAAAATACTGGTTTCATTGGTTTATTGTATGGTAATATATGAATTACTCTGGTTATATAATGTCCATTTATCCATATATTTTTTAATAATTTGGTAATCTGCCTTCTATTTCACTTCAAACTTCAACTGTTTTCAATAATATGGTTGTAAAAATACTGGATCCATTGGTTTATTTAATGGTATTGTCTGAATAACTTTGAATGTATTTATAAAAGTATATATATATATATATATATATATATATATATTAGTCCTAATGTTACCACAGTACTCGGAAATTTTTCTTCTTGGAGTCGGAAATTTATTCGCCTACACCCCCCTACTCGAGTAGGGTGGTTTACGCCCCTGCTTGTTTTTTTAGTTTATGTAATGTAAAACTAGAACATAGTTGTAGACTACATTATTTCTTGATCTTCCAAAAGTAGGGGAAAATAAAATAATATTTCAAAGTTAAAAAGAAAAGAATTGCTAAACTATTAATTGTTGTTTAGAAGTACGAGTTCTAACAAAGCAACTTAATACAGTCGACTCTCGTTAATTCGAAATCGGATAATTCGAATTTTCGCTTAATTCGAATTAAACATGAATTTCCGAAATTTTCAATTGCAGAATAATGTTAAAAATTTTCAATAATTCGAACTCATTTTCATTGACATCGCTTAATTCGAACTAACAATAATTCCGATTTTTCATTTTTCTTTTCTTTCTCACAGATTTCAGATCCTTTGAATGACTTTTTTTTTCTTTGATTTTTGTGAAACTTGTTCCGAACACGTATACAATGCATTTGATATACACTTTCTTACTGCCCCGTCTGTTCATCAGTGACGCTTTAAATTTTCCTTCCATTGTGCTTGTTTCTAATCTTTTAATTAGTTTATGTATTTATACATTCTAATTTAATATTAAGTCGTACTCTAAAAATAAGAGACAAAATATATTTAAAAAACACTGCAACATCAATTCCTTTGTAATAGTACCATATTAAGCATGTTCTCATTTCATACTTTCCATAATTCGAACTTCGGATAATTCGAACATTTCTTGTGGTCCCGAAGAGTTCGAATTAACGAGAGCCGACTGTATGTTCATCTGTAATTATGTACATCATGTATATAATGTAATATTTTCGATTTAATAATAATCTACAAAAAGACTAATAAATTTTGGTCAACATAGAGAGGTGGTAAACATAAAGAGGTGGTCAACTTTGGAGGTTTTACTGTATTTTCATTTTACGTGTAGAAAATAATATGCTGGCGAAAAATTCGAGTGTAATGACTAGTGCAATATTAAATACCATGTTAGCTTCATGTGTGCAAATAGGATGAGTGTTGAAACACTTATTTTAGTTACGATTTAGTATTTCGGCAAAACTGTTAAAAGACCTCAAAACTAAACTAAATTTTTGAACAGAATTTCATTTGATTTTTCAGAACATATATTCCTTTACTAACGTTGGGATCTTTTTCAAGGGAGGCTTAAAATGTTTTAGGGAAAAGCTGAATCCCCCCCCCCCCCTTAGCACCCAGTGAGCTACGGCTCTGAGCTGACAATCATAACAGACCAAGTCTACTATGATACAGTCCGTATAGATTACCAAGAAATAGAGCATTTAAAACGGGCATAAAATATGTTTTAATTGTTCTTACAGTGAAATAAGTCTATTTTCACACACTTTCTCATATATGCCATTTGCCAACAGACTTGGTTTAATGTGAGAGCTTACGCACTTTCAAATCTCTTTTAAGGGGCATTCGTAATTATAATTATGTAAATACGTATCACCTATATTTGTCGTTCAGACCGTCCGTCTGTCCGTCCGCACATAACAACGCAAAAGCTACCCAACCGAATCGTTTGAAATTTAAAATATATAATTATTGCATAGTTTTGTCGAGTCATTTCAAATGTTATGAAAATCGTATGCATAGATCAATTACAGGGACAATCAAAAGTATTCCGTTACATTACGGTCAATGTGGAAAAAAGTTTCAAATGCATATTAATCGTTTAAAATTTAAAATATATGATTATTACATAATGTTGTCGAGTCTTTTCAAGTTTTATGAAAATCGGATGCATAGACATTTCAAATGCATTTTAATGGTGTTGTACTCATTCGAACATAATAAAATTGATATGCATCTACAAAGTGTACATTATAACGTGCATTTTGCACAATTTGTGATGCAAATAACATTTATCATTGGTTTACAAGGCCACACAAAAGTATTTCATTGCATAATGGTATAGCGAGAACATTGTTTAGTGCGCGTTTTAATTATAATTAAAACGCGCTAATTTTTGAAAGGACGTATAAGGTGCCGTGTGATGTCATTTTTACGCTCCACTCATTAGAATTTGATTTACAAACAATTATATTCTCAGTAGGACCCTTTTTTTCGTTCCCAGATCTCCCGCTTCGGAAAAATCGGTTTAAATGCCGTTTTTGATTGATTTTGTTATAATATTTTCTGCCTTTATCAAAGAATCGACCCTCACGGCACCTCATGTACTTTCTAAATAATACAGTTTGCCAGTTGGATGCATTTGAGAGCAAAAATAAATCTAAAAATAAATCGGAAAATAAGCAGTTTGAATCGAAATACACCCTTAAGGTACCTAAAAAGCAGGTAAGCCAAATTATACTCCAGTTTCTTCGGTACGCGTTATTATCTTTTTCTTCTGCTTATTTGTTATAAAACATTTTCCAACCACATTATGATTTAACAATAATTCGCCAATAAGAGCCAAAATAGAAATAACGTATCCTACTAATAGAAACATAAATGCGGGAGCAAAATGTACAAGAGTTAATTTCCTTTCACTGATTTGTATTTCCGAGTTAAGCAATTGAAATGGTAATCTATGCAAAAAAACTGTGTCGCTGGTTTCTTTGAAATAGAGGCCTGACGCCATAAACCTGTGCACAAGTGTTTCGATTAATTTTTTGCAGCAAAAGTCTTTTCGGATCATCATTGCAGCCATCTTCTCACAGAAGCTGTCTTCCGAGATGAATTTTCCTTCTGTTTTAGTTAGCACAAATGTTTCGATTAATTTTTTGCAGCAAAAGTATTTTCGGATCATCATTGCAGCCATCTTCTCACAAAAGCTGTCTTCCGAGACGAATTTACCTTCTGTTTTAGTTAGCACAAATGTTTCGATTAATTTTTTGCAGCAAAAGTATTTTCGGATCATCATTGCAGCCATCTTCTCACAAAAGCTGTCTTCCGAGACGAATTTTCCTTCTGTTTTAGTTAGCACAAATGTTTCGATTAATTTTTTGCAGCAAAAGTCTTTTCGGATCATCATTGCAGCCATCTTCTCACAGAAGCTGTCTTCCGAGACGAATTTTCCTTCTGTTTTAGTTAGCACAAATGTTTCGATTAATTTTTTGCAGCAAAAGTCTTTTCGGATCATCATTGCAGCCATCTTCTCACAGAAGCTGTCTTCCGAGACGAATTTTCCTTCTGTTTTAGTTAGCACAAATGTTTCGATTAATTTTTTGCAGCAAAAGTCTTTTCGGATCATCATTGCAGCCATCTTCTCACAGAAGCTGTCTTCCGAGACGAATTTTCCTTCTGTTTTAGTTAGCACAAATGTTTCGATTAATTTTTTGCAGCAAAAGTCTTTTCGGATCATTATTGCTGCAGCCATCTTCTCACAGAAGCTGTCTTCCGAGATGAATTTTCCTTCTGTTTTAAATATTTCAATTAATTCCGCATTTGCCAGAAAAGCAAGATTTTGCTTCTTTGTATCATTGTATATAAATTGATTAGAGGTCATCGTCTGTTAGATTATTGTGCTGAAGATCTCTTTCAATTATTTGGATATCTCCACGTTTTGATCCTGCAAGCAGTGTTTCAATGATCATTGCTTTAAGAGCTATGCAGTGATATTCACCACGTGCTACGGCTGTAGCCAATTGTGACACATCATTAATTTTAGTGATAGGTGGAATTGAAAGAAACGATAGAATCGTGGATTCACAAAACAGTGCAAGGAACATCGATCCTATGACAAATGAATAGACCAGCCAATTTTCTGCCATCGAAGAAGGTCTCAAAATCGAACATTACTTTAAAAGTACCGCAAAAACGTGAAGAAAAATTCTTTCGAATGAATACTTCCATTTCAAGGTGGCATAGTATATTAAGAACATTGCTAATAATAACATATTGCTCAGTGGTGCACAAAACAGGAATTTTATTACACATTTGTATAATTAAAATAAAATAAAACTTTCAACGTTTCGTGCCGTCTTCTGCGGGCGTCTTCAGGAAAATATGATAATGGAAGGACTACGTTTGCATCTTGATCGAGAGATAATATTTCCACTAAATTAAAATCTAAATGAATTAAAATTTTAAAAATGTTGCCATTTACACGTGAGTAAAAATTAAAATATTGCAAGGAAATAAAAATTTTAAGATTTTATGATGTTATGCCATATTTTTGGTATATTGTAGGATAAATTATCATTACATGGTTTATTTTCTCGTGCTATGATTTCGATGGATTCTCTTATTTTACCTTGAACTGGGTTATTGTATGGAACTATGATTTTGGCTTCCTCAAAATTAATATGGCAACCCTTGTTCGCCAAGTAGAAGCGAGAAAATGAGTTATTAGCAATGAGTTATTGAGCAATGTGTTATTATTAGTTGAATTTTATGGTGCAACTGTCCTATATATATTTATTTAAGAACATTGCAATCAAAAGTAAGATAATAGCTATCCAGATATCCGTTGAAAACGCATGAAAAAGGTCAAACATCTGTGGCTTATATTCTGGTTTTTGAGTCATAAATGTAAAACGGTGAAATTTTAATGGATAAGAAAAATCTACTGTTTTTGTCCCTTCAACAGTCATAGTAAAAGCTTGAAGAGCTATATCAATTTCTGATCGGATTAGCATTCTTTTCAGTCCTGGATACGTACCATTAGGAAGGTTTCCAATCAGAACAAATGAAGCATCATCGAACTGTTTGGAATTTTTTACAAGATAATCTGCAAGCATAGTTGCTCTTTGAATTAGAGGTGCAGCTATTCTGGGTAAATATTGTGCTAATTGCTCTCGTTTAACTAAGTAAGATGAAAATTCCGTGAATGATCCGTGATAATATCCAATTTTTAGAACTTGACTAGTTTTCATGGTCACTGGATATTAGGAAAGGAAAATTTGTATATTTTAGCAGAATGTCAGTCACAGATATAGCCAGTTTTTTTAAGATATAATAAAAAATATGAATGTTCTTAATAATATTCTACAGATTTCTCTTCAGAAATTATGAAAGGTAGAAATTTTGAGATGCCGTCCTTGTATGTAGTTTTTACAATTTGGTTATTTTTCATATTGTTTTTATATAATAAGATTTAAAAAGCATAATTCAGTGATAAATTTATCAGTTAATTCAGCTAGAGCAACCATTGGTACTTACAATAATTAAAATCAACGTTTAACACACAATACATAAACACACACCACATACGTATACGCTTCACGAGCACCAGGGCTCGCTTCCTCAGTGTATAAAAATTAAAATGTTTAAAAACTGAACCCCCCCCCCCCCCCAACTGACAGCAAATCAGAGACCCCAATGACCGCAAACATAATACCAAAATACCCACAAGCTTCAGCAACCAATAAGATTAAACCGGAAATGAGGTGTTATGACATAATAAATCTAACCAGAAAGTTGAGATGTACGGTACACTTGAAAGATCATTCTCAAAACTCATTAAAACTCCTTGGTTAATGATCTTTCAAGTATACCGTACATCTCAACTTTCTGGTTAGATTTATTATGTCATAACACCTCATTTCCGGTTTAATCTTATTGGTTGCTGAAGCTTGTGGGTATTTTGGTATTATGTTTGCGATCATTTGGGTCTCTGACTTGCTGTCAGTTGGCGGTTTTTCAGTTTTTAAACATTTTAACTTTTATACACTGAGGAAGCGAGCCCTGGTGCTCGTGAAACGTATACGTATGTGGTGTGTGTTTATGTATTGTGTGTTAAACGTTGATTTTAATTATTGTAATCTTCCACACAAGGTTTTAGCTATTATCATTGGTACTTACTTATATATATATTACGTGATATACCAGTTTTAATTTAAAACTGTCACAGAATTTAAAAAGTCACAACTTAAAAGCAAGATAAGAATTATTATAAAACAGAAAAATATTGAAAAATGGATTATATTAATTTTATTGATTTAAGATATAAATTATCACAAAAAATAAGTCTTTTATTTAAAAAAAAAGCAGACATGTAGAATAAATTAAAGTAATAAAATTTCATGAAAAAAAATTTCAATGATAGATATACAGTATATTTTACACTTATATTAAAGATACGAGTAATGCATGACAATGTCTAAGTAAAAAACACAATTGTGTTGAGGCAAACGGATAATTAGTTGATACTTATAAGTTCTTCCCAATTTTTACTTACCCATCATGTGTAGTATAGGGTAAGTCTTGCAATCGTTTTGAAAATCGAAAATTTTTTTTGACGGATTTACACGTTTTAGATAGTGGAGATTCCGAAAAACATATTTTTAGAAAAATTTTTTTGCCGTCCGTCTGTCTGTCTGTCTGTAAACGCTCTATCTCCCGAACAAATTGGGATAGAGACTTGAAATTTTGTATGTAGTTAGTATATAAGAATGGGACGAAGCCTATTTAATATCAGCAACCTCGATTATCCGGAACAATTTTTTTCGGACTCTTGAAAAATTCATTCTGATGAAAGGTATGTAAAAATTTTCGAATTTTTTTGTTCTAAGGAATGGACGTAAAAGGCAATAAAATAACACACATTTTGCATATAGAACAAAGTCGATCGGATTATTAGTTGCCAAGATATTTGCAATCCTGTTTTCCACATTCTTCGATTTTTCATGACCCTGTATTTCATTCAAATTTCAATTCAGAGGTATATTTTAATTGGAAATGAGACGCTTAATCCGACGCAATTAATTGTTAGATAATAGAATTATTATTTTTGGAGTTATAAGGATGTTTCTTTTACGCAGTTCGGTACTACTTGAGTAATTTGGCGTTTTATATAATTTGTCGAAATTGGTACATCAGCAGTTCTTTAATAGAGCATTACTATGTATGTTAACAATATTTAAATTTTGTTTATGAATTGCAACGCATTGTATAAATAGTTTTCATATGTTTTATTTTCATATACATATCCATGATGGGTAAGTATTACGGTGGCCCCCAACGACTAGTTTACTTTGAAAATTGAATAAAAGAATTTTTAGTTTCAAGCTTATTAATCAAATATTAAGGTGAAATTATGTATTGCAGTGTTCCGTTATTTTAAACATTTTAGTTTATCTGAGTTAACATGAACAAAATCCAGATAACTTGAGTTAATGGGACTCCATTGGAATAATCCGAACATATTTGTATTTCAGAAACTATGTCAGGAAAAAATACATATCTATGTACAAGAAATAAAAAGAATTGTGAGACAATTGTGAAACATTTTTATTTTCAATAACAACTCATATGCAGTAATAAAAATTGCTGTAAGTAGTCGGGTTTATAGATACTGAAGGATATTTATTTATTTATTTATTTTAAATTATAGATGAATCTTATGATTTTTTTTTCACCAGCAGCTTTACTCTGTAATACAGTTATAAATTGTAAGAACTCTTCAGCGAAGCATATTTGGATATTTTAATTAAAAAATATATATATATATAAACTATATTCGCCAATCTTTTTCTCTAACAAGTACTTTACAGTTATAGAAATTTCAATTGCAAAAAGAATTCTTTGTATAAACTAAAACAGCCTTATTTGTTGCTAAGTTATGCAATATAATTATGCAATGTATGCTTATTTTTCGGCAAAAATCGCTCTATAGCAGTACAGTTAGAAACTGCTACCAGAACTCTTCATATGCACAGTAACGGAGGTATGTATTTCTTTTTTGCATAAGAAAATTATGAAGTACTGTGAATCTTTGTTTTTATAAGATTTTCTCTATGATTGTACAATTAAAAAATTCAGCAACAATTCTACACAGTAACGGAGGTATGTATTTCTTTTTTGCATAAGAAAATTATGAAGTACTGTGAATCTTTGTTTTTATAAGATTTTCTCTATGATTGTACAATTAAAAAATTCAGCAACAATTCTACACAGTAACGGAGGTATGTATTTCTTTTTTGCATAAGAAAATTATGAAGTACTGTGAATCTTTGTTTTTATAAGATTTTCTCTATGATTGTACAATTAAAAAATTCAGCAACAATTCTACACAGTAACGGAGGTATGTATTTCTTTTTTGCATAAGAAAATTATGAAGTACTGTGAATCTTTGTTTTTATAAGATTTTCTCTATGATTGTACAATTAAAAAATTCAGCAACAATTCTACACAGTAACGGAGGTATGTATTTCTTTTTTGCATAAGAAAATTATGAAGTACTGTGAATCTTTGTTTTTATAAGATTTTCTCTATGATTGTGCAATTAAAAAATTCAGCAAAAATTCTACACAGTAACGGAGGTATGTATTTCTTTTTTGCATAAGAAAATTATGAAGTACTGTGAATCTATGTTTTTATAAGATTTTCTCTATGATTGTACAATTAAAAAATTCAGCAACAATTCTACACATAACCATGAAAAGGACTTCTATTTTTACAACTTATGCAAGAAAATTGTGAAATTTTATACAAGGTTATTATTGACGAAGTATTCTCTTCAATAACATAGCTAGAAAACTTTTGGAAGAAAATTGTGATATATTTCATTTTCTTTCTTAGCAACAATTTTTCTCCAATGATAGTCCGAAATTGCAACAAGATTTCTTTAAATACATTCAAACAAATTTGGTCCTTTTCCACCTTAAAAATACGTTGAAATAAAACAACAGTTTAAAAAGACTGTTTTATGTAGAACGAAATATGTTATTTGGAGTGTGTTTTTTCTTTAATTTTTTGCTGTTTTATCCAATCAGCGTGTTTGAATGATTTTTCATACTTGAAACTTTTTTTTATTAGATCTAGTATATACACTGCTCAAAACAATTAAAGGATATTGCAGTTTTAGGTGAATTTTGTATTTGGGAAACTTTTTAGCTGATTGATACATGGTCGACAGACATAGTAGGTTATATGAGAATAAATTACACATGTTTGGCAGAAAAAAAATGCATTTTATTGCGCATTTGTGTACAGAAGGAAAAAAAACACAATTTGTGCATATGAGAAAAAAAGAATAAGAAAAGGTGTTTTCTTCAAAGAAAATCATTTTCAGTAGGGGGTATGGTTTCCACGGTCGGCCAGCAACGTTGAACACCTTTGAGGCATGGACTCAATGAGGCTATTAATGACGAGTTGGGGTATTCTGCCCCACTCTTCCAGAAGAGCTCTTTCCAGTTCTTGGAGAGTTTGTGGGGGTTGTTGGTGGCCAGAAACTCGTCTTCCTAGAGCGTCCCAAACGTGCTCGATTGGATTCATGTCTGGAGAACACGCTGGCCATTCCATTCGAACGATTCCTTCCTCGAAAAGATAAATCCTCCACCAGGTTTGCACGATGTGGCCTGCAGTTATCGTCCATTAAAATGAAGTTATCTCCGATTGCTGCAGCGTAAGGGACTACAATAGGTCTGAGGATCTCATCCCTATATCGGCGACCAGTCAGAGCTCCATCTCGAATGATGTAGAGGTCAGTGCGCCCGTCAATGGAGATGCCACCATACACCAACACTCCTCCACCGCCAAATCTGACACTTTCGTGCATGAACGCAGAATTATTCCTACTGCCACGGTCCCTCCAGATGAAAATACGCTTATTATCCGGATGCACAGAAAAACGGGACTCGTCAGAAAACAGAATATTGCTCCATTCATTTCTCCTCCAGTTGACATGCTCGGTTGCCCACTTCCTGCGGTCGCGACGATGCCTTGATGTTAATCTAACACATACCATCGGTCGGCGAGCATACAGACCTACAGCATGGAGCCGGTTTCGGACAGTCTGAGTTGAAATCGTGGTGCCTGTAGCCGAGCGAAGGTGTTGTTGGAGAAGAGTAGCGTTCATGTTTCGGTGTCTCCGAGCTGTTAACACTAAATACCGATCTTCATTGGGCGTTGTTGCCCGTTTACGACCTTGCCCTGGTCTTCGGCCTGCACATCCACTCTCCAAAAAACGGTTCCAGATACTGGAAATGACACTTTGTGACACTCCAATGGCTTGCGCTACTTCGGCTTGAGTTTGGCCCCCTTTTAACCTACCAACAATTCTCTAAGCTTCTGAATCTGTCAAATGACTTCGCTGAGACATCGTACTCATCGAAACAAAGCAATCACTGAATGCCGATCATCCTTGTCTTCATTCTCTTTTATCCAGTTGAAAGTCAAATTTCATTCGCTGCCGCTGAAGCGACGTTAATGACGTCGAACTCAAAATTTGCATGCTCCACAGTTTGAAAACAAGAAAAATTTGCATTTGTGATTCTCTTCTTCTATTTTCGGCAAAAAAATTTCGTTTATATCTTTATTTTATACTTCAAATATCCTTTAATTGTTTTGAGCAGTGTATTTACTCCCTATAATTATTCCCTTTTTCAAGCTATGCGGCGTATGGATTAGAAGCGTTTTCCAGAGAGTAATTAAGGGTGTTCTTAAATCAAAAAGGGCAACTTTGTGACACATGCTTTAATTTATTTTCGTTCGGAAATGCATGAAAATAGTAGGGGTTATTGTTCAGAAACTGTCTAATTGCACTCATTTTTCTGTTTTTTAAAAAAACACAATAGTTTTTTCATAACAAGACTCCAAAGTTGACACTTTTGAGCACATTTCCCGACGAAAGCAGAAAAACCGGTCGGAAAACAGGGGAAAAACGTTTGATCGCGTGGTCGAAATAGCTTAGAACTGGAGAAGTGATTTAAACATCATAAAATGGAAAAATAGGTTCGATTCGAAATCGCGTCCATAGCCAGGCATTCCAATTTTATATGGTTCTGCTAAAAAATGAATTTGTAAATGTGCCAAAACGTTTTTCGCTTGTTGAGCGGAGCAGTTAAGAACACCCTTAAAGTGACTTATTTAATGATGGGTGATTTGGAAATTCTCCATACTCAATAACATATAAAGATGTAAAGTTACTTTTGTTGAAAATTACAGTATTTATGATATGCATGTTATTTTAGAGCAAAATCCTTGCTTTTAAAATGTAAATATAATGCTGTTCCAGCAGAGCTATATCGATTATATAATAGCCATCTGCAACATTTTGTTGACCGTTACGTAAAATATAATTCCTAAAAGTCATACATTTTTTTAGAGCTTTGAAGTGTATTTACTTATTTTTCTGCACGCATTAAAATCTAATGCATTTATTGGAGAGTTTTTGCTCTATTATAACCACTTATTTCCACAATTTGTTGAGGTACACTTTAGAAACATTTCGGTCATTAATACATCAATTAACGTTCTTCTATGTATATTTTATTTTCTAAAAGTTAGTAAAAGATAAATCCTGCTGTATTACTAACAAAACATAAATATGAATAATACATTATAACAAATAAACAAGACTGTCATAAAGCAAAAATAAAATTATCCGAAACAGAATCATGCAACCGTAATTAGACAGAGTTTTCTCTTCAGAAATTATATTATCAAAACATCAATTCAGAAGAAGTTCAATTCGTTATAGAAATTTTTTTATATAAATTATTGAGTCATAACATAACAGGTTTCAAAGAAGATACAAAAGAATATAACATAACAAAATATGCATATTAAGATACAAAATTTCTACTGTTATTTAAATAGTACAGTATGAAGAAAAGAAAAACCGAACCCCAATGCTATTTTAATTTATATTGTAATCGATGTAAAAACAACAACAAAAAAAAAAGGTTAAAGAAATTTTTGTTGCTTTGATTTTAATTTCCTAATAAAACCACACAGTTTATTTCGTCATAAGAAGCTATTTAAATGTTACCCACTAAAAGGAGAAGGCTGGTATAATGATATTTAAATAAAGATATTTTTTATCTTCGTTACACATAATGCATAGAAAATATTGTAAGGTGATTTGCGTGATTGAGAGAAGCAGGACGAACACGCTAATTTCGATTATACATTTTGTACAATTTGTGATGCAAAGAATATTTGTTATTAAATTACAGGACCACACAAAAATATTCCACTACATGATGCTATACGGGAAAACATTGTTTGGGGCATGGGTTAATTATATTGAACTATTTCACATTTTATGAATACGATATACGTTGCTGAGGTGTAATAAAAGTTTCTTCCGGTATATTTACAGGAACACAAACAAGATTCGACCACTATACTATATCCGAAGTACTGTCTACTATAACAGCAAGATCGGATTATTTTTAAAACTTCGTTATCGTACGAACACAGCATATTGCTTCACTTTAAGTGCAATTCCCCCCCCCTCTTTTTTGTCAGAATGAACTTGGTGTACTATGTTTATAAACTTCTCTTAATATTTATTATAATATTATATATATATACACACACATACATAATATGCATACTAACACCTTAAAATCTATTAGAAAATCTCAATCTATAGTAATCATAAAAATATTTTAAACGTAGATAATAACAAACAATAAATGAAAGAAAAGGGATTTAAACTACAACATATGTGAATTGAAAGAGAATTTTGCAAAAACATATTTGCAAACAAAGAGAAAACACAAATTATAAATTTGTAGCTATTGCGTGTAAAACAGCAAACAATGCAAGATAATATTCGGGGCACATTATTTTCTATTGCTTAAGGTTCATTGTGACTCAATAATCGTACAGCTATTACTTTTTTTAAATAATTTTCGTGAAAACAATACAAAAACCTATTGCATGTCTATTGTTTTATTGTTTTGTAGCTTATTCCTGGGAAATTCCGATGTACAGCGTAAGTAATCGACAATATTGGAAATCAGCAAATTTTGAATTTACGTTCATTCAAAAAATTTCCATAGAAATTGAAGTGATGCTATTGTTTATATCTTAATGGATTATTTTTCATTCAAAAGTTGAAAACCCTATTTCGTAACTAGGAAGTAAAATGGCCTGCTTTTCGAATACAGGTAAGTAAAAGTTAATGAACAGTAAATTTAAAATGAAAAGAGTTTAATAGAAAACATTAACATTCAAGATTACAATTAAATACAGACCGTTAACAATATATTATTAACAATTAAATATAGACCTTTATAGGTTTTTAAGACCAAAACCGAAACCGTAATCGAATTTCCGTTAGTTTCCAATTTTCGACCGAAAATAAAAACGATAATATTCAATTAAAAAAAAAAATAAATTATACATACATGAATATCTATATAATTTTAACTAATTATGCATGTTTATTACACTTAATTATTAATTAAATATATGAATGGCCAAAGTTGGCTTTCTGTGTTTGTGATCAAATTTATTATTTTCATATAAAATAAAATTCATCTACGACACAATAAATTTCTTTTATATACCAATTTCATCTAATTAAAAATGTTTTAGGTTTACATACTTCGATTTATAATGATTTTGTAAATATTTTTGTAAATGTTTAACTGTTATACTAGAATTTATTTATAGAGTATTCGAAATACTTTTGCAGTTCAGATTAACTTTTTTTCTGCTACTGATTAGTTTGGAACTTTTAATGAGCATATACTAGAACTTACTTATAGAGTATTCGAAACACGTCAGGGGTTTCAAGCTAATTTTTTTCTTATTACTGATAGGTATGGAACTTTCAATGAGCATGTGAAAAGCGTTTTCAAAGTTAAGTCATGTATGCATTGCTTGTTTTATAATTTGCTCTCACATTTTGAGTCAACCATGACTGATAATTATGAACAGCGAAGTTCATAGCAATAAATAAAAAAGCCTCATTTTAGCAGATACTATCCCCAAATCAATGAGTAATGTTAAAGATTTCTCAAAAAAAAAAAAAAAAAAAAAAAAAAAAAAAAGAAAGAAAGAAAGAAAGAAAGAAAGAAAAAACCAAGGAGATTTTTGGAACACAGATAGTTTCGGAGTCGACATTTTTGCCAAAAGTGAAACCAAATTTTTGATCAATCTCTATATTAACAATATTAGAGAGATGTAAAATCTGATAAATTAATAAAAAAAAATCAAGGTAATTTTCTTTTTACTATAAAGCTCAGTGTATCTATCCCACAGATTTGACTAAATAGAAAAAAAATAGAACTTTAATTTTTATAAAAGTAAAATTAAAAAACCTATCAAATTTTATAAATGAAAATGGAGAATTGTATTTTTATAAATTGGTAGTTCATGATTCGCGCATTCTTCGTTTCGGAGCAGTTTTACACTATAAATCTTTCTCGGTTTTAACCGATTTCGATTTTAATATGTTTTATCTATTCATCTGACTGATGCAGCAGTCCTTCTTTGGACCATGACTTGATAAAATACAGCCAACCAACAAAACAACCATCCGAAACAGATTTTCTCAAATGCTGAGAGAAAAAACAAGTCGGCACGTGAAGCGTAGCAAATAAGGTGCGTTCGTACGATAACAAAGTTTTAAAAATATCACTCTCATATATCAATCTCATAAAATTTAAAATAGTTAATTACAACTAAAATGCGCACCAAACAATGTTCTCCCTGTACCATTATGAAGTGGAATACTTTTGCGTGGCCTTGTAAATTATAATAACAAATGTTCTTTGCACCACAGATTATGCAAAATGTATATTATAATATGTACTTTATAGATGCATATCAATTTTATTATGTTCGAATGAGTGTAGCAAGCACCATTAAAATACATTTGAAACATTTTCCCCCATTGACCGTAATGTAGCGGAATACTTTTGATTGTCCCTGTAATTGTTCTATGCATCCGATTTTTATAAAATTTGAAATGACTCGAAAACATTATGTAATAATTATGTATTTTAAGTTTCAAACGATTAAAATGCATTTGAAGCTTTTCCCCCATTGACCGTAATGTAACGGAGTATTTTTGATTGTCCCTGTAATTGAACTATATACCCGATTTTCATAAAATTTGAAATGACTCGACAAAATTATGTAATAATAATATATTTTAAATTTCAAACGATTCGGTTGGGTAGTTTTTGCGTTGTTATATGCGGACGGACGGACGGACTGAAGGACAACTATAGATGCTACGTATTTACTTAATTACGAACGCATCTAAAAAGAGCTGAAATTAAAATTTTTAAAACAGGTTTATAATCTCTATGATAGGATCCCTATAATGCATATAATTTGCAACTATCCTTAATCATGTTTCAAGGAAATGGTTAAAGTTTTGATTATCCAATAAAAATTATGTATCTCTCTATTAAAAAAATGGCAATAACGCATTTGTAAAAATTATGTTTATTCAAATGACTTAGCGACTTAGTTACCATTTTCTTGTAAACCTGAGTATAAAAAAGAGAAGTTTGTAAACTACACGGTTGTGCCAACTATAAAACATTCTTCGATCCAATATATATTAATACCGCGAAAATCATTATCACAATGCCACCTTCTGGCGGAATATCACCAAATTTAATTACGACCTCGTGGCAATAGACAAAACTAAACTATGAAATTTGGTTCAATTCTATGCATAATATCATACACTTTTCGATGATATAATGAGGCCAGACATACTCATGGATACACAACCAGACAGACATTATTGAAAACTTTTTTGTCGTGAACTCAGATCTGACCCCTTAAAACCTATAAATCCGTCAAAAGTTAGAAATAGAAAAAAATATATTATTACAATTTTTTCTCATTTTATAAATAGAAGAAAGTAAAAAGTTAAAAATACTGTTTTACAGATAGCTTTAAATGCCATAATCACAATACGAAAGGGAATATTTCACTTTGATTCAAACATAAAATATAAAACATGAACATTAAATTTTAAAATAATTTTTATTTATAAAAAGTCGGGTAATTTAAAGTTTGATATAATTCAAAATATCATTTGTAGAATTTAATTATTTTATTTACTTTTAAATAAGAAGAAATACCTAAATATTAATTTTGATTCAGCATTTTAAAAAATATTAATTAAAAATAAATAAATAAAAATGTTTAAGGTAAAAATTTGAAAAACTATGATGTAACATATAATATAAAACATCACTTTAAAATATCAAATTATTTAATTTATGAATGCTATAAGTGATCTATTAAAATAAAATAATATGGCAAATAATACCTTTTAATTTTACATGTTTCATTGCTCTGACGGCAACTTTTTCAAAAACAATAAATGATAAAAAGGAATATTTCCGCTAAAATAGCTTCAAATTAAAAATAAAACAGAAAAACATAAATCACGTGAACATGAGCATAGTGAAGTTTTATAGTATAGAGTTTTTCTGTTTTATTTTTAATTTGAAGCTATTTTAGCGGAAAATTTTTCTTTTTATCATTTATTGTTTTTGAAAAAGTTGCCGTCAGAGCAATGAAACATGTAAAATTAAAACGTATTATTTGCCATATTATTTTATTTTAATAGATCACTTATAGCATTTATAAATAATTCAATGATGTAACTTTAATTAAAATATCTTATTTTTAAAAGTAAATATATATATTTTTTCAAATTTGCTGAATCGTAATTAAAATTAAAAAAAAAAAAATCGAAAAAGATATGTTCTAAGTTTGACGTATTTATCTTTAACAGTTTTTGAATTATAACAATTTAAACCCAAGACATTGTGAAAAATCTGATCATGAAGTGTAAAACGCATTTTCACAAAAATGACATTTTTTTTCACGAAAAAGAAATTTTCCATGACAGCTATTGCTTGAAACCTAGATTTTGAAAAAGAAGCCAAAACGAAAAAAGTAATACAGTCGAGTCTCCCTATAATGAAACTCCATATATCGAATTTCTCTATATAACGAAATTTTAGTAGGAACGGTCCCCTTTTCGCATGATTACATTAAAAACAGTTTCTATATAGGGAAATATTTATCTCCATATAACGAATTTTTTCATAAATTGGTCTTAATTTATTCAGTTTTAAAAAGCTTCGAAATCATATGGAATCAATTTTCCATCACTTTTTTTGATTTATCGTCAGTGCTGAATTTTTTTTCTTTTTTTCTTTTATTACTTCTCTCCTTGTTCTTTAAATCCAACGAATTCATCCCACCTCCCACACACCTTTCCACATCCTCCTCAAAACAGTGTCAATTGAATTGATACACATGTAAGAGAGGAATCAATAAGAGGCACATAAGAGAGGCCTTCAAATGAAGGGAAATGTTAACTACAATTTTTCATTCCTTGCTAAAATTTGAGCATGTTTTTGAGAGCGTAACAACTTTAAAATCAAAGCAACAAAAAATTAGAGATTTCTTCGTCTGAAATTAATGCAAGTCTTCCTTATTTGATTTTCATTAAGCTTTGAAATAAATGTCTGTTCTCTTTTTTAAAAAGGCTTAAATAATTAAGAAATAAAATGTTAGGTTAATATTTACTTTTAAAGTTTCAAATTCTTAATTCAAAAGATCAAAAATAATATCTGTTCAAATTTCACACATTAAATACGATTTTTAACATCATTCTCTATACACCGAATTTCTCTATATAACGAATTTTTTACTAGAACGGTGGATTTCGTTATACAGAGACTCGACTGTATTTCCTCTTATAATTAAGGTCGTATTGCAATCCAAACCGCTTATTTTCTGATTTATTTTAAAATTCGTTTTTGCTCTCAAACGTATCAAATTGACAAAATCTCTTATTTAGAAACTTACACAAGGTGCCGTGCTTGACGATTGTTTGATAAATGCGGAAAACATTGCAAAAAAAAAAATCTGCCAAACTTGGCATTTTGAATCGAATTTTCCGAAGCGAGAGATCTGGTAACGAAAAAAATGTTCATACTGAAAAAAATAATTGTTTATAAACCAAATTCTAATGAATTGAGCGAAAAATTACATCACACGGCATCTTCTACATCTCTTCAAAAATCACCTCAGCAGCTTTCATGTTTCTACTTTTAAAAATGAATCTGAAAATTTACATCAAAATTTCGAGCTGTTGAGGGTAGAAAAATATATATTTTCTAATACATCCTTAAGATAGAAATATGATTTAAACATCATTTTAAGAATAAAGAAACAGAGAAAAATTTTAATACAATAAATTTTTTTAGAAAATTTTAAGAATTTTGTGTTTGGGACCCACTCTCCTTAAATAAAGCGTATTTTTAACTTGTAATACCTCTTCTATTATTACTTTATTCAATTTTTAAGTAAACCAGTGAACTTTTTAAAGTTCATATTGTATGTTTTATACTTTAAACGGCTCTTTCTTAGGAGTACAAGGGAAGGACGGGAGTCCAAGAGAGCATTGTTGCAATCTACAACTTCACAACCTCTCCTTCTTTTATCTGAACTGGATCTTAAAGCTTATGAATTTCGGCGTTTACAATTCATATTTCGCCTTGACATTAATAAGATGTTAGCGACTGGCAATCTTTATTTCATACAGCAACTGTAACTTTCAACACATATGAAAAAACCATTCATCATCTTACATGGAAAAAAAAACTTAACTTATATGTACTTTAATTTTTTTGGTTTCTCAAATTTGTTGATAAAATCACTTTAAAATACACTTTTCGATATTACATATATTCGATACACAATATTTTTCGGTCATACACTATTCGATCATACAATGAATACAAACACACTCATAGACACACAACCAGACAGACATTTTGTGAAAACTTGTTTGTCGTGAGCTCTTACCCCTTAAAACCTATAAATCCGCCAAAAAACAGAAGTCGAAAAAAATTTTGATTACAATGTTTTCTTTTCTTTTTTTTTTCTTTTTTCTTTTCTTTTTTTTTTTTTTTTTTTTTTTTTTATAAATAGAGGAAAGTAAAAAGTAAAAAATAATGTTTTACAGATAAATTTAAATCGCAGTATTATAAGACGAAACGCAATATTTCACATTGATTCAAACACAAAATATAAAATATGAGCTTTAAAAAACTCACCGGCTCGCTTAAAATGCGGCTGAAATAATAGAAGAGTATATAGATATATATATATTGCTAGTTAAAAATACATTTTATTTAAAACTTGTTTTAGTACTTTCAGACTTTCACAAGCCCTTCATCAGAGAGCATTTTAATATTTTAATAGTTATTAAAATATTCTCTGACGACGGACTTGGGAAAGCCTGAAAGTACTAAAACAATTTTTAAATAAAAGGTGTTTTTAACTTGTAACATATCTTCTATTATTTTAATAGCTTATTAAGTAAACCGGTGAGCTTTTTAAAGTTTATATTATACAATTTTTTCTTTAAAAAACTTTTTTCTCAGGAGTACAAGGGAAGGACGGGAGTCAAGAGAACATTGATGCAACCCACAGCTTCACAACCTATCCTTCTTTTATCTGAACTGGATCTTAAAGCTTATGGATTTTGGCGTTTTTAGTTCATATTTCCTCGACATTAATAAGATGTTAAGCGACCTGGCAATATTTATTTCTTGCAGCGACTGTAACTTTCAACACATATGAAAAGAACCATTCATCATCTTATATGAAGATTAACACTAGAACCGCCATCAGGAATCAAAATGACCCCTGCAAGATTGCTAATAGTCGATTCTAACCAGAATTTTCTTCATAAGATATGTTAAATGTATGCAACACAAAAATAAACAAATTAAAAAAGATAAATAGACTAAAAATAAAATTCTGGTGAGAAACACTTTTTGTAAAACTTGAATAAAATTTCTGGCGGTTTTAGTGTTAAAAAAAAAAAAAAAAAAAAAAAATCTTAACACATTTGTACCTCATTTTTTTTTCTTTTTTCCAAATTTGTTGATAAAATCACTTTAAAATGTCTCAAAATGAACTGGGAAAATACTAAATAAAACGAGTATTGCCCAGTTAAACTGATGGCATTGAGCTCATAGGCTATTCGCACTATATTACAGACTTTTTTTTTTCAAGGAATAATGCCCCTCGAAAAACAAATTAAGGGGAAGATTAGCTACCACACTTCCATCTTTTATACTTAATGATTGAACCCACGAAACTAATCAGGAATATACGTTATCATAATGAACCTATATCCAAAATTAGAAACAAAACGGATAATTCTGCATAAAATCCATTTGTATGAACTTGAAGCCAAAAATTGAAGCAAATCAGTTAATTGAGCATGAAAAATCCATTTACTTAAATTAAGAGGGTAGCCTCCCTTTATATTTAACTAATGAATCACTAAAACTAATCAGGGAAGCGCCTTATCAGAATGAACCTATATCGAATATTTGAAGCTTATTGGTAAATTCTGTGTAAAAATTCCATTTAGGTAAATGGGTTTTTTATATAGAATTAAGGGGGGCGGTATCCTCTATTCTTCTTCCCCTCTTTATACTTAATCAATGAATACTCAAAACTAATCATGGAGACGCCTCATCTGAATGATCCTATATCTAAAATTTGAAGCTAATCGGTAAATTCTGTGTAAAATAAAAAACATTCACTTAAATTAAAGGGGTGGGGTACCCCCTATTCCACTTATACTTAATCAAGCAAGTATTCTAAATTGAATATTTAACTGTTAGTGCTTAAATAAATGAATACATTTATTTCCTTCTTAATTTCTAAAATGGAAAACATTTTAGTTGTTACTATCTTCAATATCAATTATTATATACTGACTATATGGACCATTTTCACCATTTGCTTACATTTCAGAATTTTATTTTTATTTTTCAACCTTAATAATTTCTTTTAAAAATGGAGGCAGGTGTCAAAGTAAATGTTTAAGGTACATGGAAAAAAAAATTCCCTTTGTGCACTTTGCCCTATAATGTAATATGTAAATGCTATTTAAAGTTGGCTTGTAAGCAGTGTTCTCGCTGACATTTGGCTAACGTTAGTAATTTGGCTAATTAAAAATAAAAAACATTCGCCAAATGAAAAAAGTATTAGCCAAATAGATTCGCCGTGTAACACAAAAGAAAATTATCTTTAACCCTTTAATGTACCCCCTTTTTTAATATGTTCTAAAATAACAATAACCTAAGTTTTTATAACTGTGACAGTGATTGTTATTAATCTAATTTCAACTATCTGCTACAAACAGAAAAAAATATGTGTATATTAATATGTATATTATATATACATATTATATATGTATATTATATATACATATTATGTATGTAGAGGTAATTTAGCCCCAGAAACCACAAGACTTCGACTGACAATGCATGTGCATAGTTTCAATAACTGGGCGAAGTTCAAATGCCCATCCCAGGAAAATATTTGCAAGCTAAGTGCAATATGGAAAAGTGTGAAAGCTCGAAGATTTTGCGAGGGAGATGCCCTTGATCTGCGGTGCAGAGCAGATGGGTTTTCTGCACGCCGTGTTTTCATCGGAACGAGTTTACGTTTTAGAACTGTGTTAAAGGGATCGGTTGATACCCATATTAACTTTAATATCACTTATTTTGTCCTGTTTGTTTTATAGTTTATTTAGCCTAGAATTGTGTATGTACCAGTTATCTAACCAAGAACTATTTTTAATTAAATATTCACTCAGTGAAATATTGGAACTGTGATTTATTTCTAACACCCGTTTTTCGTCCGCCCCACTTCTACAAATTTTGGGGGCTCGGCCGGGATGAACCAGTGGACTTGCAAGAACTTTTCATAATAATTTGGCATTAATAGGAAAAACCAGTGGACTTCTGCTCGGTGATAAAGTTGGATGTTCCCTGCTACTCCAATGATTGCTGGAATCGTCGCTGTTTTTACGAAGAAAAGAAAGAGTCATTTAGCTGCTTCCACCGGTGTTCGGGAAGAAAACAGTGCAGTTGCGGTGCCACAAGAAAAAACGACTCGTAGTGCGTTTTTTTTTTACGAGTCCCGAAGCTAGCGCGAGTGCAACGAATTTGTGATTTTTTGTGCAACGAATTTGTAATTTTTTGTGCAACGATTTTGTGGATTTTTTGTGCACTGAAGGGTTTATGCTGTTCAAGAACCCTCGCTGTGATTTTTTTTTGCGAGGCGATTTTTGCGCGAGTGAAATTTTTTTTGAAGCCAAGTGATACAGGGCTGAAATGTCCTAGTATTTTAAGTTTTTCAAGCCTGGTGCATTTTTTTTAGGGCTTATATTTTTTAATATATACAGATATGTATTGACATATTGATCAATCTATATCGAGTGTTTTCATAATTATTATATATATTTGATTTGAAGTTATGATATATTTGGTATATTATTTTTGTATGTGAGAACAGAGGATATCCACAATGAAGTAAGTGGTTCTTTCCCATAAATGGTAATTAAATATAAAACTTATAGCATCTTGCTTTTATTTTAAACATTAAAGAATTTTGTTTTGTAATGTGAGTTTATGAATAGAAAATAATTTTGCTTATATATATAATGTTTTTATAAGATATTTTAGTATATTTGATAGAGTTTTTGTAGGAATAATGGCATATTTGGTAAGGGCAAAGAAAATAGACTTATTGTCAGTGTTAAATGAATTGGGGCTGAGTGCTGAGGAAAGCGCGACAAAAGTTCAGCTAGCCGACATAATAACCAAATCGGACGGTTATAATGAAGACTTAGTCAAAAACTTATTAGACGGTCTCGTTAGCGAAAGGTTGGAACAAGATAAAAATAAAGAAATAGAGGAAAACGAAAAAAAGAGCATATGAATTAAAAAAATTAGAGTTAGAACTCAGTGCAAAAAACAAATCCGAAATGATGCTTAACGCCGGAGTGAAAACTCCTGATGTTTTAAAATTAATCGCGAGGTATGATACCAATGAAGAAATAAGTATATATCTCACTTTGTTCGAAAGACAAATAAAACGATTAGGGGTAGAAAAGGAGAATTGGGTAACTTATTTGCTAGGTCTGTTACCATTAGAAATAGTTAACATAATAGGTCGCGAAAATGAGGAACTCTCGAATGATTATGATTATGTTAAACAGTTATTATTGAAAAGATTCAAGCTTAGTGCGGAACAATTTCGACAGAAATTTTTTGCCCATAGAAAAGAAAGTTCGGCCTCGTATCGCGATTATTCATTTGAACTTACGAATTTTTTAGAACAATGGTTGACAGGTCTGAACATATCGTCTTTTGAAGATTTAAAAAACCTTCTAGTTATTGACCAAATAAGGAAAAAATTACCATCGGAAGTAAAAGAGCATTTTATTGATGACTTGCCTAAGTTTACTAAGGTCTCAGATTTTATAAGTAAACTTGATGATTATGAGGCGGCCCGTAATATTGTTAGGAAGAATTCGGAAATAAAAAATAGCGATAGTAAACGTTTTTCGCAGAACACAGAGAATAAAAGTTTTGGCCGGAAGAACAATTTTTCCCAAAACAACAAGAACGGAGTAAGGAATAATTATAACCCTTTCAAAACTAAATGTTTTTATTGCAATGAATTTGTTTCTCATAAATCGAATCAGTGTCCTCGCAGAATGGATGGAAATAAAAGTAATCACTACGGTTTAAATAACACGAAAGCGGTGAACGCCATGAGTAATAAATTTTGTCCGTCGGATAAAATTGTCAAAAGTATTGAAATTAAAGGGAAACGCGTAGATTGTTTTGTTGATAGCGGATCAGATGTGACAATGATAAACAATGAACTTTATAGAATTTTGGGAAGGCCTAATTTAAGTAAAAATGATGTGAAATTGACAGGTATTAGTGGTGATGGAGTAATTCCTTCAGGTTTTTTCAATACTAATATAAAAATTGATGACGTTAGTGTAAATTGCGATGTGTACGTTTTGCAGGATTTAAAATATGAAATGCTTCTCGGAAATAACTGTTTGAATAAATTAAATTTCGAAATATCAAACAATGGCTTAAAAGTGACGGGTAAGCGGAACGATGAAAAAAGTTACAATGTAAACGTTGTTACAAAGATACCCCTGGAAATTCCAGAGATAGGCGCAGTCAAAGATGTTAAAAACATTCTCATGGTTAAATCTGACTTGCGGTTAGATGTTGAAGAGGTTCCCAGGCCCGACCCACATTTGCGGTTGAATTCTTCAAACACACCCATGACTGAAAATTCTTTAGATGATTCTCATGAACCCGAATCTGTTTGCTTAGCAGAAATAGCTAATGCGGTTAATGTAAATGAAATCGATATGACGCATATTGCCGACTGCGGTTTAAGGGAAGAATTAATTAATTTGATTACGAATTATAAGCCTGAGAAAACGAAAAGTGTTGACTTGAAATTTAAGATAGTGTTAAGCGATGACATACCAGTTGTACAAAGGCCAAGGCGATTAGCGATTGCTGAACAAGAATTTGTTGATACACAAATAGGAGAATGGCTTGATAAGGGTATTATAAGAGAAAGTTGTTCAAATTATGCTGCACCAATTGTTTTAGCGAAAAAGAAAAATGGAGACTACCGATTATGCGTAGATTATAGGAAACTTAACAAAAAGATAATTAGAGATAATTATCCCCTTCCGGTAATAGATGATATTTTAGATGAGATTGGGCAGAGTAAGGTGTTCAGTACATTAGATTTGAAAAATGGATTTTTTCACGTAGAGGTTGATGAGGATAGTAAAAAGTTAACTTCGTTTGTTATGAATAATCAACAATTCGAGTACAATGTAATGCCATTCGGTTTAAATGTCGCTCCACAATTTTTCCAACGTTACATATATGCATGCCTTAAAGAATTAATAAGAGATAGAACGATTTTCGTGTACTTAGACGATATAATTGTCCCTGCGCAGACTGAGGAAGAGGCGCTTTCTAAATTGAAACGTGTGTTTCAGGTAGCATCAGAGTATGGCCTCGAGTTTAACTTTCCTAAATGTCAGTTTTTGAAGAGAAAAATAGAATTCTTAGGATACGTAATTGAGAATGGAACAATTCGACCTTCCGAAACACATGTTATAGCTGTTACAAAATTTCCTGAACCAAAAGATAAAAAACAACTCCAGAGTTTTTTGGGACTAACCGGATATTTCAGGAAGTATATCGCTGATTATGCTAGAATTGCTAGACCTTTGAGTGATCTTTTAAAAATGGAAAATGAATTCAATTTCGGACCAAGTCAAAAAGAAGCTTTCCAAATTTTAAAAAAATAAACTGTCTAGTAAGCCAGTATTACACATATTTAGAAAGGGGGCGGAAACGGAATTACATACGGATGCGAGTAGTTTAGGTTTCGGAGCAATCTTGTTACAAAAAGATGATTACGGAAATTTACATCCAGTTCATTTCATGAGCAAGAAAACAACGCCCGCTCAAGCGAAATATACAGTAAAACCTCCATAACGGACACTCCCGAATAGCGGACACCTCTATTTAACGGACAGTTTTCCAATCCCCACTCCCAAAACTTTATTTTTTGTATGTTTAACCTCTGAATAACGGACATTCCGAATAGCGGACACTTTATTCAGCGATAAAGGATGAAAAAATATTTTTAAAGAGAAAACAAAAGCAAAAAAAAAAAGCAAAAAGACCTCTGAATTTATCAGGACAATATATTACAAATTTTGTGATCACAGATAAATGTAGATAAAGAGCTGGGGAACCCCCCCCCCCCCACACACACACACACGCACACACACGTTCAGTGCTAATTTCAGGGGGTTGTCCGGGAGAAATACCTCTCAGAGCATTGGAATGTCACCCAAGACGATTGAGATTTTATGCATTTAAAGTTTAAAAAGTGCAATCCTTCCCTCTCCGCCCGGAATTCTACAATGTCCAATAATGTCACATAGAAAAACAAATTACATGCAATCGCAACAGATTTCTTTTTTTCACAAGAATAGAATAAACAGTAGATAAAAATGTGCACAATTTTATTTCAATTTTATGGCTTAAAAATAATTTTAATTTCTGATTAATTATATAATAGAGGTTTTAGCACATATAAATGTAAATTAATAAAACATTAAGCATTTCTTAGTGATTTTTGAATCTTTGAGAATTTCCCAATAGCGGACACCTCCGAATAGCGGACATTTTCTGCGTTCCCGAGGTGTCCGTTATTAAGAGGTTTTACTGTAGTAGTTATGAGCTCGAAGCACTTGCTGTCATCGAAGCATTAAAGAAATTTCGAACTTATTTGTTAGGAAATAAATTTAAAATAATAACCGATTGTTCTGCTTTTCAAAAAACCTTAGAGAAAAAAGATCTTACACCTAAAGTTGCGCGGTGGGCATTATTTCTTCAAGAATTTGACTACCAAATTGTTCACAGAGCCGGAAATCAAATGAAACATGTCGATGCATTGAGTCGTAACACGGTTTTAACTTTAACGCGTTCACAGGATGAACTTACTGCAAAATTGACTAAAGCGCAAAACGAAGATGATTACATTCAAACTATAAAAACATTAGTTGAAAAAAACGAAAGTAATGATTATTTTGTTAGGCGAAATATTGTGTATAAATATGAAAACGGTAGAGAATTAATTATGGTACCAGAAAGCATGCAAAAGGAAATTATTCGTGAAATTCACAATAAGGGACATTATGCTGTTGCTAAAACTGAAGCGATCGTGAAACAGGATTATTATATCCCTAACCTTCGAAAACAGATCGAAAACGTGATAGGAAATTGTATTGAGTGCATACTATGCAACAGGAAACAAGGTAAAGGTGAAGGATTGCTAAATCCCATCCCTAAACAAGATTCGCCACTTCAAACTTACCATATCGATCATTTAGGTCCGCTACCTTCGACAAACAAAAATTATAATTTTATTTTCTCTGTAGTGGACGCTTTCACAAAATTTGTGTGGTTTTATCTTGTCAAAACAACTTCCGCTAAGGAAGTGATTTCGAAATTAAAAATCCAACAAGCCATATTTGGAAATCCAGAACGTACAATTAGCGATCGTGGAGCCGCTTTTACTTCAAATGAATTTAAGGAGTATCTCGAAGATGAAAAGATAGAACACGTTTTAATTACGACAGGTATACCGAGGGGAAACGGACAGGTAGAGCGATCACAGAAAACACTCATAAATATCCTGAGTAAATTATCCATCGATGATCCGACGAAATGGTATAAATATGTGCCAACCGTACAACGAATAATGAACAGTACGATTTCGCGTAGCACTCAGTATACCCCTTTTGAGTTATTAACAGGAGTAAAATTAAGGGATAAGGAGGATTTAAATATTAAACGAATTATTGATGAGGAACATGAAAACGCGTTCATGGAAGAAAGACTTAACAATAGAAATATTGCTAAGCAAAACATTCTAAAAATCCAGGAAGAAAATAGTAAAAGTTTTAATCGTAAACGGAAAAAAGCAAGGTGTTATAAAATTGGTGATCTAGTTCCCATAAAAAGAACCCAATTTGGGGTCGGCATGAAATTACGCATTAAATATTTTGGTCCTTACAAAGTGATCAAAATCAAAAGCAATGACAGGTACGATGTCGAAAAAGTGGGCTTCCAAGAGGGTCCAAGAGTGACATCGACTGCAGCTGACTGCATGAAACCATGGGTTTCTACACCCTAAAATATGATGTTTTTCAAGTATTTCTTTTATGTGTTTTTTTTTTTTTTGTTGTTGTAGTTTATTTGTTTATGTATCGCCATATAGTGTTTTATGACTCCAAGTACATCCATTTAACGTTATTTTTTTAGACATTATTTTATGCAAGAAAGAAAAAAAAAAACTGAACTGTGACTGAAAAAACAAACTTTTAATAGTTTATGAACACTTGGACTAGCACCAGACTTTTTATTATTATTATTAGTTTTTCAGTGATTTAATATGGAATTTTAGTGGTTGTGTTTTGTGATTCCACTATTTTGATGAAAGTCGTATGGAGTCTGATCTGGAGCTTACAGTTGGTATTAAGCTCTGTGAGGTCACAGATAGGTCAGGATGGACGAGATGTAGAGGTAATTTAGCCCCAGAAACCACAAGACTTCGACTGACAATGCATGTGCATAGTTTCAATAACTGGGCGAAGTTCAAATGCCCATCCCAGGAAAATATTTGCAAGCTAAGTGCAATATGGAAAAGTGTGAAAGCTCGAAGATTTTGCGAGGGAGATGCCCTTGATCTGCGGTGCAGAGCAGATGGGTTTTCTGCACGCCGTGTTTTCATCGGAACGAGTTTACGTTTTAGAACTGTGTTAAAGGGATCGGTTGATACCCATATTAACTTTAATATCACTTATTTTGTCCTGTTTGTTTTATAGTTTATTTAGCCTAGAATTGTGTATGTACCAGTTATCTAACCAAGAACTATTTTTAATTAAATATTCACTCAGTGAAATATTGGAACTGTGATTTATTTCTAACACCCGTTTTTCGTCCGCCCCACTTCTACATGTATGTATATTATATATATATGAATATGTATGAAAAACGAAAGAGCAAAATTTGAGCACTAGCAATTTGGCGAATCGAATCGCCAAATGAAGAATTTAGTCGCAATTTGGCGCATTGGCGAGCGACAGCGAGAACACTGCTTGTAAGGCAAATTGTCAAGCCCGTTACCATACAAAATTACTGAAAATACTCAGCTTTAAATTTGTTAAATTTCTTAAAATCAACTTACTTTGAAGTGACTTATGTCCCTAAATTTCAAAACATGATATTTATCAATAATACTTAAATTAAACTGAAATGAGATACAGTTTTAGCCACAAGATTTTGATCACATAAAACTTATACAAGAACTTTTTCTGATAATTACGCGGTATATATTCATGTAAAATATTAAATTTTAAGGAAATTGCATATTTGTTTCTTAGTTGAATAAAAAATAAAAGTAGAATGGTGAAAAAATGATAATAATTAAAAAACCGAGCGGTAATAGACTTGACATTTGGTAACGGACTTGACACTATGTTGAAAATGGCCGATATTCTTTTCTCGATTAAATATGTCATCAAATTCACTTCATTGAAAATTGTGATGTTACTTTTATTAAAAGGTAATTTGCCAAGAAGAACCGTTTAACCAAGGTCTTGGGTTCAAGAACTCACCCAACCAGCTTTCTTCAAATTGTTCCATTTTTCATCGTCAAAAAACGAGATTTTCGATAATGTTTTACCTTGAACTTTACTGGATGCCGTAGTCACTAAAATATTTATTCAGTTTCTTGTCTGATACTAATATGTTTATTTCATTTTTCATTAATTCTTTGTGAACTGACCGGCAGAAAAAATTCAACTTTTGCACTTGACCTGAAAATTTCGAAAACTCCTATCTGTAAAGTAAGGGGATCTTAGGGTACGTGGAAAATTTATGTATTTTTCATGCATTATAACGAAAGCCGCACAAACAGACCGCGGTCCCCATAATAACTCCAATACGGACCTCAGGGCCGTACATAGAAGTAAATAATCGGGGGGGGGGGGTCATATTTTCTTTTTCTCTCTCTGAAAGATAAATTAATGCATAATCACATTTTAGGTACTATGTTTCTTATTAAACTGTTGTAATAACTTCATTCTATGCTAAAACAAGAATGTGATGATGAAACATTCGAGTGTTTAACTAGTGCAATATAAAACATCATGTTAGATTCCTATGTGGAAATAGGATGAGCGAGTGTTGAAACACGTATTTTAGTTACACTTTACTATTTCTGAAAAACTGTGAAAGAACTTTAAAACTAAATTAGATTTTTGAATAGAATTTCATTTGGATGTTTGGAATATAAATTAATTGAATGACCTTGAATTCTTTTCCAGGGGAGGCTCAAAATGTTTTAGAGGGGGGAGGTCAGCCTCTCCCCCTAGCTACGACCCTGACAGGCCCCTATAATAAGTAGGAGGCAATACAACCTACGGAAACGCAAACGAGTAGTCGAAAATTCCTTTTTAAATAAGTTGTTTTTTGTCTTGGAAAGTATAATTCTATAATATATATTTGGGGGGAAGTATGTAAAGAAAGAAGTTCAGAAAGTATAGTTCTATAATATTGAGGGGGGCTAGATCATAATTTTGAGAAAAATTAATGCATTTTTCATGCATAATAGCCACAACCGTTGCAAAGAGATCACCGACCCAGTAATAATTTCGATACGGGCTCCTACCATATGTAGGGGACAATAAAACCAGCTTGTACAGAAACGCAAACGATAGTAAAAAATACCGTTTTAAATAGGTTGTTTTTGTTTTAGAAAGTAGAATTCTATAACATATTTAGAGGACGGGTCATTATTTTTAGAAAAATTAATGCCTTTTTATGCATTATAGCCAGAGCCGTGCAAAGAGATAACGGGCCCGTAATAACTCTAATACGTCCCCTACCATAAGTAGGAGGCAATAAAACCTTCATGTACGGAAACGCAAACGACTATAGTCGAAAATTCCGTGTGATAAAATTTGAAGTGATTTAATGACACTTGGTTTAACGGACGGATTTGTTTCATAATAAGAAAAAGCTCTTTCTTCATACACATTATACATAAATGTAAAATTCTATTTAAATTTTCTACTGCTGTTGTTACATTTGATAATTTAAATGAAAGTGGAATGCATACTTCCTACTGTCCACGAAAGGGTTAACAAGGTTTCCAACCGCTCTGCATTAAATATTTCTTATTTACCGATTGATCTCTTATTCCTTTAGAACTCATTGTTCAAAGAAAAAAAAAACATGGTTTCAAAAATATTTGTGAAGAATCCCGAATAAAAAATGCTAACAAAAATATACAGAATACATTTTGTGCAAGTTCAATAGACATATTGATCAGTGTTCTCGCTGTCGCTCGCCAATGCGCCAAATTGCGACTAAATTCTTCATTTGGCGAGTAAACAAGCGATTAGATTCGCCAAATTGCTAGTGCTCAATTTTTGCTTTCTCTTTTTTTCTTTTCCGTTTTTCATACCTATGCATACATATTTAATATATAAATATTTTTAATATATTTGTGGCAGATAGTTGAAATTAGATTAATAACAATAGCTGTCACTGTTATAAAAACTTGAGTTATTTTAGAACATATTGAAAATAAGGGAATACTTAAAAAAATTAAAGGGTTTTTTTTTTCTGCTACACGGCGAATCTATTTTGCTAATATTTTTTTCATTTGGCGAATGTTTTTTATTTTTAATTAGCCAAATTACTAACGTTGGTCAAATGTCAGCGAGAACACTGATATTGATAAAACATGCACTCTTAAGGCCCCAGAATAGTCACAGAAAAAGTACTCAAAAAGACCCGGATGATAATGATAAGTCTATGGGAGCGTTCTTTTCAAATATCTCGCTCAAATTTTAATATTTTTACATGATTTTTTTGCATAGGATAGCTGAGGACGCTCCACAATCGGCCTAGTTTTTACTTTTTCGATTTTGGTTATATATTTTTTATATTATGATAGTTTCAGTTTCAGAACCGGTTTAAACCGGTTTTGAAAATTAAAGTATTTTTTTTTTTTTTAATCTAAAAGCAAAATTGAAAAAATAAAAACTAGGCTGGTTCTGGATCGTCCTCAGCTATCTTGTAAAAAAAAATCATTTAAAAGTATTAAAATTTGAACGAGATATTTGAAAAGAACGCTCCCATAGACTTTACATTAGCGTTCGGCTTTTACTGCGTGACTAGTGTACGCTCTTAATGACAGTTGTAACGAAGAAGAGGTTTTAGAAATGCAATAACACTGACTGCAAAATAGCCTAGATGATTCAAAACTATGGCTAAAACCAGCTATAATCAGTTGAAACGGTTTTCTCGTGTCGTCTTTAATACTTTAACGGTTAGGCAATCGTTATTCTATAAAATAACTAGTTAAATCATGGAATTCAATAATTTTACACCCTTTTTACGGACTTGATTAATTATATCCCTGAACTAGGACAGGAAATACCAAGTTGATATCCAAGCATAGCTGCCAAGTTTTACGAATTTTTTGCTACCACTAAAATTGTACAGAGATTATTTCCCATTTGTTTAATCATAAGATTTCGACGATTACATAAGACAATACTTCCTATTAAATTTTTGTGGTAAAAAAAATGCTTAAAAGTTGGCAGCTATGTATCCAAGGAACCTTGAAATAATTAGATATTTTATGAAATAACGGATTATATGCTTTAACGGTAACAGATATATAAATGAAGTGATTCGAAAAAGTTGATTTCTAAAAAAATCAAGACGGAATATTTAGAATCATCTGCTCGCCATAGCAAAAAAATGTATACAAAAAATTGATTCAATTCCATACAAAACTTCGTACACTTTTCGGAGGTATGGTAATCAAAATGACGTAAAAATTGCTATTGCAGCGCCCTATTTTCCGGAATATTTCTAAATTCAAGAAAGAGGTGCAGATAAGGCAAAACCATACACAAAAAAAAATTTGGTTCAATTCTAGGCATAACTTCATTACCTTTTCTATGGTACAATAAGGAAAATGGTACACAAATTGCTATGGTAGCGTCTCCTTCAGGTGGATTATTTCCAAAATGAAAGAATATCTGCTGGCGATAGTCATAAGCATACACAAAAAAATTGATTCAGTCCTATGTATAGCTTCATACATTTTTTGATCTTACAAACAGACGGACAGAATTTTGTATAAGTATGATTTTTGGGATATTTTATCGCTAAAACCTGCACATTCGTCGAAAACCGGAAGTCGAAAAAAATTTCAATTGCAATACTTTCTCCCAATAAAGATAAAAGATTCTAAAAATGCAAATTAGATATTTGATAAAGGATCGGTCAGTTACATAACATTAACAGAGTTAAATGGCTTTAACCACCAAAATCATCGGAAAAAAATTACATAACCTTGATACATAAATTATCAGTTGTTTTATAAGATAACATTCGAAAAAAAAATGTATATGTATATATATGAATGTTTTTAAAGACATCACCAGAGACTTTTGGACTTGTTATTTATTTTGACAAAAAATATCAATATTTATGAAGTGCATCCTTCAAGTTTTTATCATTTTAAAGTATGTAAATCTGAAGGCTAAATTTCCAATGCATCATCATTTTTAAGTAATCAAAAGCAAAGAAAAGAAGTCTTATCACTTAAAATACGGAAGCTTGGAATTTTTTAAGTGCTTGCAATATTTGCAGAGATAATGCAACGTTTAGTAACGTAATTCTATACAGTAGACTCCCTCAAATCCGCACATAATTAACGGATGTAAACAATGAAACATTCAGTTCAGATATAGGTGCAAAATTTGACTTTTTTAGTTTTATATCAATTTTATGCGTTTTTTAATTTTTAATTCTTGTTAAGGTTATTGAATTTTTTTTTTCATGAAGAAATAATAATTTACTTCTGAAAAAAAATCAGATATCGCTGATATCATTGGTAATCACAATCTTACCAAATATATTTATGTTTTCATCACGCTTTTTTAGTTATTAAGTCTGGTTAAACCTGAAATAAAGCTTCGTTATTTAATGATCCTGATGTGAATTAGTTATGTACCTTTATGAGGTAAGTTTCATTGAATAATTTAGGAAAAACACATTTAATCTTTATAATGAATATTTAATTGTACATTATTGATTATTAACTTGACCTTTGCTTTTAGTATTTATATCATTTAAAAAATTATCTAAATTTTCATTATTTTAGTTTATTACTTATTTTAATATTTTAGTATATTGTAAACATTCATTATACTTCTGATTTTATTATTAATTACATTCAAATTACTTTTTTAAAGTATAAGCAAAACAATGACCAGAAATCCGCAAAATTCTAAAATCCGCACAACCTCTGGTACCAAACTGTGCGGATTTGAGGGAGTCTACTGTGTATTGAAGGTCTGTTGTGGACATTTGCATATTGTCAGCGAAAATGTGCACTCTTATTTGAATTTCACGTTCAAAATAAAATAAAAATTTATGTTTTCGTCGACAGATTTCGAATAGGGCAAAATATGGTTATTCATTTTATGCTGTAATATCTAATTTGCTTTTTCTTCTTCTTCTTCTTTTTTTTTTTTTTTTTTTTTTTTTTTTTACTTTGCTCTGGGCAATCAATTGCCAAATGTTACAACTTTGTCATAAATATGCCACACCCAGATAGGTTATTTCTAAAAAATTGTGCTTGGAAATTATGGCATTTCTTGTTTAATTACTTTTGGCACGTGGAGATTTGAGTGGTCTTGAATTAACCTGGCTTCGGCGCAGGAGGATGACCGGAATTTCAGCGGATTACGCCGCCGCGGCGTTAACGAATTTCGAGGGTTGCTTAAGGCTGTTCTCATCTGTTCTCCTTAACAAGCTAAAAACGTTTTGACACACTCACAAATTCATTTTTTAAAAGAAAGAAATAAAATTGGATGGCCTGACTAAGAAAGCGATTTCGAATAGTTTCCATTTCATGATAATTAAATTACCTATCAAGTTATAATCGATGTCGATCACGTGATCACGTCCTTTTGTCCGTTTTCAAGATTGGTTTTTCTGCTTTCGTCAGCAAATGCTGCTCAAAACGCCAACTTTGACGGTTTGTTCTAAAAAAATCTATTGCGTTTGCCAAAAAAAAAAAAAAAAAAAAAAAAAGGAAGAAAGAAACAGAAAAACGAGTGCTATTACATAGTTTCTGGACAGCAACACTTGCTAGTTTCGTGCATTTCCTTTCAAAAATAAATTAAAATTTATGTCACAAAGTTGCTCCTCTTGATTTAACACCCTTGGCTGTTCTTAAATCAAGAAGAGAAACTTTATGACATAAGTTTAAATATATTTTTGTTAGAAAAGCATGAAACTAACAGATGTTGTCCTTCAAAAACTATATAATCGCACTGATTTTCCCTTTTCTTTGCAAACACAATGGACTTTTCAGAAAATAGTGTAAAAGTAAGTATTTTGAACCGAATTTTCGCGTGAGAGAAGAATAATCACTGAAACAGGAGTAAAAACCGTGTTTGTCACACAATGGAAAATGTTTATAACTCAATACGTAATTTATTGATCAAAAAATGGAAAATTCAGTTTTTTTCCAAAGTCAAGCTTTCCAATTTTATATCTTTCCGTTAAAAAATGAATTTGTAAATGTGTCAAAACGTTTTGCGCTTGTTGAGCGGAGCAGTTGATCACAGCCTTAAGGGTGTTGTTCTTAAATCAAAAAGGACAACTTTGTAACACATGCTTTAAATTATTTTTGTTCGGAAATGCGTGAAAATAGCAGGTGTTATTATTCAGAAACTGCCTAATTGCACTCAATTTTCTGTTTTTTTTAAAAACACAATAGATTTTTCATAACAAGCCTTCAAAGTTTACACTTTTGAGCACATTTCCCAATGAAAACAGAAAAACCGGTCGAAAAGCAAGAGAAAAACGGGTGATCGAATGATCGAAATAGCTTAGAACTGGATAGGTAATTCAACTATCATAAAATGTAAAAATAACTTCGATTCGAAATCGCTTCCATAGTCAGGCATTCCAATTTTATATATTTCCGTAAAAAATGAATTTGTAAATGTGTCAAAACGTTTTGCGCTTGTTGAGCGGAGCAGTTGAACATCCTGAAATACTTACAAAAAACAGAGACGAATCGGATATGAGCTCCGGTGGATTCTAGCGCAAATTAAGTCCTCAAGTTGTTTGTTTACGTGTGCCCGAAGGACAAGTAGAGCTGCTGGAGCTTCCATTAGGCTGCAATCAGGGGGTTGGAAGTCAGACTTCTACAAAACAAGGAGATTTTCGGCGTACTGCCAATAGATGGCAGCACCAAACATCTCCACCTCCTCAATTTTGATAGGTCTCTGAAAGGGAAGGGAATTTTTCGCCGGAGGCTTATACCCATGGTAACTAAGTGCTAAGACCGATCACAGGACTTTCAGAACCATTTTATTTAGCGAGCGCGTACACTGCATAAGCTCGGTGGGTCTCTGGCATCGAACCCGGGACCCTTCAATTCAGAGTTCGTTGCTATAACCACTGGGCTACCACGGCCACATTAAGGGTGTGCTTAAATCAAAAAGAGCAACTTTGTGATATATGTTTGAGTTTATTTTTGTTCAGAAATGCATGAAACTAGCAGGTGTTGTTATTCAGAAACTGTCTAATTGCACTCTTTTTTTTTTTTTTTTTTTTTTTTTTTTTTTTTTTTTTAACACAATAGATTTTTTATAACAAGCCTTCAAAGTTGATGTTTTTGAGTACATTTCCCGACGAAAGCAGAAGTCAAAAATCAGAAGTCAAAAATTAGGAGATCACGTGATGGAAATAGCTTAGAATTTGATAGGTAATTTATTGATCAAAAAATGGAAAACTAAGTTCGATTTAAAATCGCTTCCATAGTCAGGCGTTCCAATTTTATAACATTCTGTTAAAAAATGAATTTGTAAATGTGTCAAAGCGTTTTGCACTTGTTGAGCGGAGCAGTTGAGAACACCCTTAAGTCCGGATAAAACAACATTTGAACGGAAGGTGGTTTTGGGGTCTGCGGATCCTGAGCGGTGAAAATGTTTTCCGAAATTACTTTTTCCTTCCACAGCATAGGCGTAACTAGCGGGGGGGGGGGGGGGGGGGGAGGGCGGGTGGGCCGGGCCCACCCCAGACAACCCACGGCCCCCCCTAGAATTTTAGACTCTTGTCGAAATCTTAGAACGCAAAAATTTTATTTTTTCGAGAGATTATACATGTCTCAGAGTGGGACGCTAAACTGTCTATTTTTTGCATTTGTCTTAAGCCTACATTTTTCAGACTTAGTCTCTTTTCTCGTTTTTTTATAATTATTTCTTACTTATCGATCACCCCCAACAGCACATGGTAACAGTATCAGCTTTTAACGAAAACCGGTCACTCCTTTTGAAAGAGGACTGCATTCATTTGTACGATTGGAAATCAGCCGAAGGCTAAAAGAAATGGTCATTTCTTGTCAGTCTCGAGTTTTTCAATACTGCAACATTGGGGGGTCTTAATTAGTTACATCTGTTTCTTGCTCTTTTTTTGGAAACGGGGCTGAACTCTCAAATTCCAGGAAAAACACAAAAACACATGCTCGCATGCTTCTGTTGTTAGTTGCTGTTGTGCTAAGGTGTTTTTTTTCTTTTATTGTGCGTTTCGCTATGACTAATATTAAATCCTCTTCAGAGAAGAAAATTATGAAAAAAATGGATATATGAGATCATTTTTTTAAATCTTCGAATTCCTTCAAGCATTCATTAAATCCAGGTATGTTTGAAAAGTATATAATTCATTTATATTTAAGTTTCTCGAAAGATATTTACTTAAATTTTACAGTTTTCATATATTATCCTTTTATTAAGTTTGTTCTCAAATCCAAAAGGGCTATTTTCAAACAATTTTTAGATGCGTTCCTAATTATGTAAATACGTAGCACCTATAGTTGTCGTTCAGTCTGTTTGTCCGTCTGTCCATCCGTCCACATATAACAATGCAAAAATTACCCAACCGAATCGTTTGAAATTTAAAATGCATAATTATTAAAATCCGATGCATAGATCAATTACAGGGACAATCAAAAGTATTCCGTTACATTACGGTCACTGGGGAAAGAAGTTTCAAATGCATTTTAATCGTTTGAAATTTAAAATATATAATTATTACATAATTTTGTCGAGTAATTTCAAATTTTATGAAAATTGGATGGATAGATTAATTACAGGTACAATCAAAAGTATTCTGTTATATTACGGTCAATGGGGAAAAGTTTCGAATGCATTTTAATGATGTTACACTCATTCGAACACAATAAAATTGATATGCATCTAATGTGTACATATTATAATATACATTTTGCATAATCTGTGGTGCAAAGAACATTTGATATTGATTTACAAGGCCAGACAAAAGTATTCCATTACATAATGGTATAGGGAGAACATTGTTTGGTGAGAATTTTAATTGTAATAAACTATTTAAAATTTTATGAGATTGATATATGTTGCTGAAGACTGTTTCAAGTTATTTTCTGTATAAAAGAAAGCAGATAGTATTTACAGGGTCACACAAAAGATTTTGGCTAATATACTGTATCCGAAATACTGTGTACTATTACATCAAGATCTGAATAATTTTAAGTGCGTCCGTAATTATATAAAAAACTAGCACTTATATTCGTCGTTCAGTCTGTCAGTCCATCCATCTTTACAATCTATGCTACAAAATATATATATTATTAATTTACACGGCCACTCAAAAATATTCCCCTCCATAATGATATACGAGGATTTATTGTTTGGGGCGTGTTTTAATTATATTCATCTATTTCACTTTTATGAATATGGCATACGTTGCTGAGGTGTAATAAAAGTTGTATGTCCATGTATATTTACAAGAGCACAAAAAAAAAAAAAAAAAAAAAAAAAAAAAAAAAAAAAGATTTTGACCACTATATTATATCTGAAGTACTGTCTACTATAACAGCAAGATCTGAATATTTTTAAAACTTCGTTATCGTACGAACGCACCTCATTTGCTAGGCTTCATGTGCAATTTCCAACTTGTTTTATTAATTCTTTTTTTAAAAAACGCACGAAATAGGCAAGTGAATAAACGGAAAAAAAGTGACCGGAAAAAAATAACATAAACTACAAAAGCGGAAAAAAAATGACTCGGAAAAAAAATTTGCGGAAAAAAAGTGACAGGGAATTGATTTTGGGGATTCATTAGTTAAATATATAGAGGGGATGTGGGGGGGGGGGCTCTTAATTTAGGTAAATGCGCTTTTCATGCTGAATTTACTGCTTTGGTTCAATTTTTGGACATATGATTACCACCTTCCACCCCATCCGACCTAAATTAGATAAACGGATTTTTAAGCAGAATTATACAACATTGTCTTTTTTTTTTTTTTTTTTTTTTTTTATATAGGTTTTTTCTGATAAGGATTATACACAGTATACTATAATGCCTGAAGAGTTTTGGGAGTTTAATTGTTAAGAAAAAAGGAGACGGGGGAAGCCTCTTTTAAATTAAATTGATAGTTTTTTACGCAGAATTATCCGATTTGCTTGGAATTTTGGACATAGGTTCATTATGATAAGACGTATCTCTGATTAGTTATGGGGTTGTTTTGCTTATTACAAAGGGGGGACGGGTAATTACCCCTTTCTCAAATTAGATAAATCGGTTTTTATCCAGAACTATTCGATGTATTTCAAATTTTAAATATAGGTTCTTTCGGATAAGGTAAATCCCTGAATAGTTTTAAGGGTTTAATGGCTAAGTATAAAGAGGGAGGGATGGGGAGTAATCCCTCTTAGTTAAATAAATGCCTTTTTACGCAGAATTATCCGATTTACCTCGAATTTTAGTCATAGGTTTATTATGATAAGACGTATTACTGATTAGTTATGGGGGTTCTTATGCTTATTAAAATGAGGAGGGGGCAAGCAATTATTTCCCCCTTAAATTCGATAAGTCGGTTTTTATTCAGAATTATCCGATGTATTTAAAATTTTAAATATAGATTCTTTCTGATAAGGTGAATCTCTGAATAGTTTCAAGGATTTAATAGCTAAGTATAGAGGGAGAAACAGAAGATAATCCCCCTTAAATAAAAAAAATGGTTTTTTACGCAGAATTATCAGATTTGCTTCAAATTTTGGATGTCCGGTACATATCGTGGGCGGCTAGTCTCTTAAGAAATTTGACGATCAGGAGATTTCTCGGTAAAGGTTTGCCGCAAAAATGCCCAAGTAAATTAAAAAGCGAGTTGAATGCAACCGAACGCAAATAACAAATAAAAAGAAAATTTCTTTATTTTTTAATTTAACGATTGAAAACAATTACGTCAGAAAACATAACACATTTTACCTTTTTCCATATAATTATTACAGTTCATTTTGCATTTAAAACTGGTTTATTTATTTATTTATTTATTTATTACTTGTGAAAAAAGTAATATGCTAAATCATTTGTTGTAATTGTCATTTTAATTTACGCCGAATATTTATCATTTAAAACTGGATTTTTACTAATAAATGTCCCATATTACACATCACAAAGTATAATATAAAACACTTAAAAAAATATATGTTAGAAAATTTTAATGTAAAAACTATGTTATATGTCACGAAGGAATAACTAGTGAATTCATTAATTTGTAGCAATAATAATAGTTTTTTATTAACAGCTTATGTTAGTAATTAGAAAGTTAATTGTTTAGAAAGCTGTAGTTCTTGATAGATCTTCAGTGTTTGAACGCTTAAAAAATTAAAAAACAAATTTAAATTAAAAAAAATAATTTCAATAAAAAAGGATATTTTTTTTCTTTGTTAGAACATTTATAGAATACTGAAAAATGCTATGCAGAAACATAAACCATAGTTTTAAATGCAAACAACTATTGAGGATATGTAAACAAACCCTTAAAACTATTCAGGGATTTTATTTTATTAGAAAGAACCTATATCTAAAATTTGAAATACATCAGATGTGCATAAAAACAATTTATCAAATTTAAGGGAGGAATAATCGCCCGTCCTTCCACTTTTTAATTAGGAAAAGAACCCCATAACTATTCAGGGATACCCCTTATCATAATGAACCTACATTCAAATTTTTAAGCAAATCGAGTAATTCTGCGTAAAAAGCCATTTATTTAATTTAAGAAAGGTTATCCCTCGTTCCTCTTTTATACTTTACCATTAAATTCCCAAAATTCTTCGGGCATTATATACTGCGACGACGTACTGACAACTTTAATCTGGGCAGAAGATAGATAGCGAAATCCCATTGTAAAAAGGGTGAAAGTATCTTCATTCTAAAACTGAGAAGAATAGCTGCAATTGACCTCAAGGAACTAGAAAATGATTTCACTGGTCTAGTGGCAATGAGCTAAGAGGTGGGATTGTTGAGCGTAGAGAGGGAAGGAAGTAGTTGGAAGAGAGACATGTGCTGTTAATTTACTAGATAGTACATAGATGTAAGTTGGCTTAGATATGCTAAGCGAAATGTAATATTGGAGTGTGGCTCCTATGTAGTTGTAATGTCGTTTTATTTATTTTTTTATTAATTGATCTATAGTTCTAATAAAGAACTTGAACTAAAAATGTGTTTTTGATGAACTTAACAAATAAACCAACTGAATAAAGAGAAACTGAGGACACGACACCACAATACTATACATAAGCCTTGTCAGAAAGAACCTATATCCAAAGTTTGACACACGTTGAATAATTCTGCTTAAAAACTCATTCATCTTATTTAGAACGGAGGGGGGGGGGTAATCGTCCATTCCCAAAATTAATCAAACAAGGGTCTTTTCAGTATGAACGTATATTCAAAAATTGAACCAAAACAGTTAATTTAGCATCAAAAACCCATTTACCTAAATTAAGAGCCTCCCCCCACCCCCCTTTCATACTTAACCAATAAATCCCCCAAATCAATTCCTTGTCACTCTTTTTTTCCGGTAACTTTTTTTCTTTGTCCCTTTTTTCCAGTAAAATTTTTCCTGTGTCACTTTTTTTTTCGCTTTTTTAGTTTATGTCATTTTTTCCTCTAACTTTTTTTCCTAGATTCAGGATTAAAAAGCTATGTAAGTGAGAAATGTTCTTCATTCTTTGATAAGATCTTTCAGAAGACGATTCTCACAGTGGATGATTTGAAACGAATTTGCGACATGGTAGCGACAAAAAGGAGGAAAAATGGTTGTCATGCGATCAAAATTGCTTATAACTCATTAACTAATTTATATATTTCTTTTAAAAAATGGCGACTGTGTTGTTTATAAGCAACTTTATCTCCCCCAGCCATTGTTTTGAATCGAAAACTTGATGAATAAAGCAACTATTAGATTCACCAACATTTCGAAAGATTTTTGAGCCAACACTTGATTTTTTCCAACTTTTCGCGAAATATCCTCACAACACCCGCAGTGTGATAGCAAACAGCAATGCCCCCAACTTTTTCTGCAGTTCCAAAAAAAATCTCTGCTAGCCGAAACTTTTCATTGTACATCTTCAACGGATCAGAGATAAGCGATTGATAGGAATAGGCGATAAATATTAACGGCTAGTACTAGTAGCATTGGTTTTCTTGCTATTCCTCCAACTTTGTGCAAATAATTATAACCTTTTTCTCTCCTTGAAAGGAAAAAAGTTGGAGTTCAAATCGGTTGAAAAGTTTGTTGCTCGTAAATTTTTTGAATCTGATAGCAACTAAAAACAGAAGAAAGTTTCATCCAATTAGTTTCTTTGATAGATTATACGTTTTCAGGAATGTATTAACAAGTGAGCTTTCGTTTGAGTATTATCAGTTCTAAAAAACTATTTTTATTATTTCTATCTTTACGGAAGAAAATATCGGATTCGTGAAAATTTTGAATTCCGGTTTTTGACGGATTTACCCGTTTTAGGGATCAGAGATTCCTAGTTTTTAGTAAGAACAAGTTTTTACAAAATGTCTGTTTGTGTATATGTGAATCTGACTCTGTCTATATGTGACATAAATTTTGTGGACGCTCTTATCTCAAGAATTAATGCACGGAATGTAATAAAAATTTATATTCAGGTAGTCCCTAATACAAATTCATACTGATTAGTTTTTGTTGCAAATCACTCAACAGATGGCGCTTCTACGCTGCTTTTTTTAGGATTAACGCAACAGCTATATCTGAAGAACTAACGCATGGATATCAACCAAACTTCAGATTCAGTCAGTACTTAACATGAACTAATATTGTATTGGTTTCTGTGTAAATCGTTAAACAGAAGGCACTGGTATGCTAAATTTTTCACGATTTTTGCAATAGCTCTATCTCAAGAACTATCACACGGAATTTAATAAAAAATTATAATCAGGTACTTCTTGATCTTGATATAGATTGATACTGATTAGTTTTTGGTGTAAATCGCTCGATAGGTGCGCTGCTATGGTGCATTTTTTACGATTTTCGCAACAGCTATATATCCATAAATAATTCACGGATTTCCTTTAAACTTCAGATTCAGTTAGTTCTCAACGTGCATCCATGTTGTTTGCATTTTGGTGTAAATTGCTCTACAGGTGGCACTGCTATGTTGCATTTTTCACGATTTGTGCAATAGCTCTATCTCAGGTTCTCAGGTGCACGAATTTTTATCAATCTTTAGATCCAGTAAATCCATGAAATGAACTACTTTTGTTCATGTTTTGTTGTCAATCTCCCATTATGTGGCACTGCAATGCTGAATTTTTCTCAATTGATGCAATAGCTCTATTTTAAGAACTAATCAGTGAACTTCACCAAACTTCACATTCAGGTATAGCTTGATAAATATTGTTGCTGTTTATGTTTTGGTATGAATCGCCCAACAGGTGGCGCTTTTATGTTGCATTTTTTCACATTTCCGCAATAGTCTTGTTTTAAGAACTAATGCAAGGAATTTCATGTCTTTAAAATCTTCACAATGATGATAAATTGCCATTTAATTTTGGCACTGAGGTAGTAAACTTTGACGCATTAAGGGTGTATTCGAAAAAATGTTTTTTCTCTCTCAGCAGCTCAAAATTGTCCTATACATTTTCAAATTCATTTGTAAAAGTAAAAACATGAAACTTTATAATTTTTGAAAATATGGTATAAGATGCCGAATGCCTTCATTTTTCTCTGAATTCATTAGAATTTGATTTATCGACAATTATTTTCTCAGCATGCCTCTTTTTTTCGTTCCCAGATCTCCCGCTTTGGAAAATTCGGTTCAAAAGACGAACTTTGACTGCAGTTTTTGTAATATTTTCTGCATTTATCAAAAAATCGCAGTCATGGGATCTAATATAGTTTCTAAATAAGAGAATTTCCCAGTTTAGTGCGTTTGAGAGATAAGGTGAATCTTAAAATAAATCAGAAAAAGAAAGATTTGGAATTGTCACATCCGTCTAGTTACTAATGCTATTATTGTTTGGAAATTATCAAACAGTTTACTATAAAACAACATTGTCACACTATTGTTGTTTTCCAAACAATAGAGAATTTTTCCAACTGGTAACTTCACACATTTTTTTATAATGGAAGCTACCTGAAATATCGCAATAATTAAAACTGGATAAAGAGGAGGAAACTTGTAGCTAACATTCATCTCATAAAGTTTTTCAAATTATTTTACATTAACATCTGGCATCATCATTTTGCAAAAACGAAAAACAACTTGAAATAAAGAAAAAAAAATGTGTATCTTGATAAGGTGAGTTGAAGAACGAACGGCCTTCGCTTTATCAATCCGACCTTGTCTTTTTTTTTTTTTTTTTTTTTTTTTTTCAGATCAGTTATACATTTATCACTTCTTTTCAGTAAGAAAATTAATTTATATCAAACTAGGTTGTACGGTCCAAAAGATGAAACGGGATTCTTTTTTATTGTCATTTCAAGTGGTCTTTCTCAAACAATATTGTTCCAAAGTATTGTCCGAAAGTTCAGAAGACGAAATAAACAAGAATAAAGTAAATAAAATCATAACAAATTGGAAATTGCACGTGAAGCGTAGAAAATGAGGTGCGTTCGTACGATAATGAAGTTTTAAAAATATCACTCTCATATATCAATCTCATAAAATTGTAAATAGTTAATTCCAATTAAAAAGCGCACCAAACAATGTTCTCCCTATAACATTATGTAATGGAATACTTTTGTGTGGTCTTGTAAATTAATAACAAATATTCTTTTCACCACAGATTATGCAAAATGTATATTATAATATGTACTTTATAGATGCATATCAATTTTATTATGTTCGAATGAGTGTAACACCATTAAAATGCATTTTAAACATTTTTTCCCTATTGACCGTAATTTAACTTTTGATTCTCCCTGTAATTGAACTATGCATCCGATTTTGATAAAATTTGAAATGACTCGACAAAATTATGTAATAATTACATATTTTAAATTTCATATGATTAAAATGCATTTGGAAAATTTTCCCCCATTGAACGTAATGGAATGGAGTACTTTTGATTGTCCCTGTAATTGATCTATGCATCCGATTTTCATAAAATTTGAAAAAACACGGCAAAATTATGTGCTAATTATATATTTTAAATTTCAAAATATTCTGTTGGGTAGTTTTTGCGTTGTTATATGCGGACGGACGGACTGAGCGACGACTATATGTGCTACGTATTCACATTATTACGAACGCACCTAATAAAATGCAATATTTTAACTTGATTCAATTATAAGCTTACAGAATATGAACTTTAAAGAGCTTACCATTTTTCTTAAAATGCGACAAAAATAATAAAATAGACATCGCAAGTTAAAAATATACAATTTAATCTAAAATTTCTTAATGATTTTGGCCTGCGATTTCTGCTGCCATCGTTAGAAAATACTTTTACTATTAATTGTGGTTTCATTCATACAAATAATTTATACAATGAGCTAATATCTTCTATATTATAAAGGCCAAACGTATCTGTGCGTAACGCATACATCATTTTGCGCATGGCAACACTTTCAAATTTTTAATGAAATTTCGGTATTGCAATTTTTGGTACTAAAAATTTATTGACTTCTAAAAATCGCACATTTTCCATTTTTACACCATCTTATAGGAGAAAAATGTACTTTTAAATGAAATTTGTTTGAAAGCTGTATCTTAATTTGTTTTTGATTTTTTTTTTTTTTTTTTTTTTTTTTTTTTGGAGCTTTTAATACCGTTTTTCTAATCGTGGCAACAGAAGTACTCCATTTCTATTAAAAGTAAAGGGAAAACGGGAAAAAAGGATTGCTGTACTTTTATGTTGCCATCTTTTCATTAAAAGGGAAAAAATGATATTCAAATATCTTCTGTTATAAGCTCGGTGAATTTTGATTTCATTTATAAAATTTGATTTACACGTAAAAGAATATCAACAGTTTAATATCTGTTTCCGAAAATAACATTAAAACTTCAAGGTTTTGAATCAAAATGATCAAATTAACATGCCAATTTTTTTTGAAAAGGTGAATATAGATGCGAAATGTGCATTTGTAAATTTTGATATGGTGAAAATGATGCCAATTTTAGATTTCTCGGGGGAAAAATTCTATGATTGAGTCAAAGTTGAATAAATTTTGCTTTTGTCATTTTGGAAGCATTATCATAATAACATATCTTTATTATTTTTTACTGCTTATACATATACGATTAAAGTTTAATTTTAACAATTTCTAAAACTCAGGGATGAGATTAACAAAAAAGTAAAAAATCTGAAAAAACTGCGCAAACGAAATTTGACTAATGATGCTTGTGAATATCAAGCAGGATAAATAATATAATTGCTATTAAAATTTATATATTATATGAAAAAATGGACTTTTATATCAAAGTACAAAAACAAAAGAAAAAAACTAAGACAAAAATATAAAATTTTCCCAAAAATTTAAATGGTGAAATTTCTTTAAAAATTAAAGAAAAGTCTGAAATTCAGACTTAAGTCTGAAGAATCTCATCCCTGAAAACTGCATTTAATAGAAATAGTATTTTGTTAATTTGAAGATAAATATCGTTTGTTTAAGAGTTAGACGTATCACTATAAAATGCATTTTTTACTATAACTAATTTTATAGGTTTATTATACTCAATGAAACAGTTCCTTCTTAAACATTTTCTTTCGTCGAAACTCGACGGGTTCTACCTTGTATTTTTAATGCTGACTTGCACCCACTTTTTCAAAACAAAAATCTTTGACATACAATGTAGAAAAAAAAATCTGTAAAGTTACTAAATGTTTTCTAAGAAACTGGGATTTCTAGAACTTTTCTTGTAAAGGCAACAGCAAAAATTCATGTAACAGACACAGATTTGCACTGGGAAATCAAAAAATCTGTAACGTCACTAAGAATATTTTAGGAAACTGGGATTCCAAGAATCTTTTTATGTAACTGCAACCCAGGTTACAGATAAAATTTTAGTAAGATAACTGCAATTATAGTAGACTCGCTGTAAAGTTACAGATTTCTGTAACTTTACAAAAATTACTTTTATAGATTTACGTTTTTTCTTGTACAGTGTACCGATAAAACACTAGTAACCATCCAGATTTCAGCAACTTTACATTTGTAGGATTGCAGATTTTTTTTTTTTTTTTTTTTTTTTTTTTTTTTTTTTTTTTTTACAAAGTATGCTTTGAGAACATTTGCAAGAAAAATATCCAACAAAATGTGCTTTTTAAAAATAGTGTTGCGAATAGAATATAAACATAGTCGTCTGTAATTAAAACTTTGCGATATCCTCTCGTAATTCAAACAACATAAATACAGTAAAACCTCTAAATAACGGACACCTCGGGAACGCAGAAATTGTCCGCTATTCGGAGGTGTCCGCTATTGGGAAAACCTCAGAGATTCAAAAACCGCTAAGAAATGCTTAAGATTTCATTAATTGACTTTTATCCGTCCTAAAACATCTGTTGGGTCAATCCATTTCAAGTGGTCCAGAACTGGTCGCTCGACTATTTTTGAAAAATCTGAAATTTTTTGTACAACAACCCTAACATGATGGAAGTTCAAAATGACCGTTATTTTAATTCTACTATTTTTTGTTTGTGCATGGCGGCCATCTTTGTTTCATCGTGTGCAGCGATTTTCTCAAATACTAGGATACACAAAATTGTAAATATCTCGTCTTCTATTTTCCCAATTGAAATGGGGTTTGCAGCATTTTGTTCAGAATACAATAGGCTATATATACAGTGGAAGAAAATTTTTGAAAAATAAATTTTTACAGGTGAAATTTTAGCACAAAATGTACGATTTTTTCCAAAATCTATCCGTTTGCAAGAGGAAAATTTTCATGCAAGGGAAACTGTCAACCTTACACAATTTTTTCTACAAATAGGTCAAAAGTACGTGTACTCATGCACCAAGTCCCAGATCTGGGAGTTAATTTCTCTTTGCGAAAAAAATTCCGAAATTTGTCAAAAATTTCAAAAATCGCACTTTTTAGGCTTTGATATCTCTGGTGGGGCACGAGATAAAAATCTGAAATTCTTGCCTTTGATAGTATTGTGTAGTAGTGTTATGTACAAAAAATTTCAAGAAGGAGATTTGACTACAAGCTGAGATATGACATGGACAATATGTGAAAACAATACTGCCAAACTATTGTAACCTACTATGTAATTGTTCATACCTCCAAAATTTTAAATTAATTATTATGGTACAAAGTTAAATGTTAATTAGAAATGTATTTTTCAAATGCTTCTGTGTGATTTAAACAATTCAGAATGTATGCTAAGCCAATACACTATTTGTGCAGATGAACAAATCTACTAGAAATGCTATTGCAACAATTTTACTAGGAACACATTTCAGGAAAAGTAAATTTCAGACAATGGATTGCAACTTATGGAGTTGACATGGCTTCAATTATTAAACCTAAAGAATTTCATTCAAGTTAACAAGGGATGACAAGACTTGGGGGGCTTCAAATAAAATTTTTAGAAAGAACAGCCTGATGGACTGACAACAGTAACTGGTCGAACTCATAACATCTTTCGTAAATATTATTAAGCTCTTTGTTGAGCATAAATAGTATTTTGCAAATTAAATGTTTATTATTTAACTGTTTTCAACAAACGATATTTTCTGTGTAAATATTGTAATAAAAGAGACTAATCTCATTTCTCCTAATGTACTCGTAATAGCATTTTTTAACATTTTTTTAAACCACCGTATCTCAGCTTGTTGTCAAATCTCCTTCTTGAAATTTTTTGTACATAACACTACTACACAATACTATCAAAGGCCAGAATTTCAGATTTTTATCTCGTGCTCCAACAGAGATATCAAAGCCTAAAAAGTGCGATTTTTGAAATTTTTGACGAACTTCGGAATTTTTTTTCAGAAAGAGAATTTATTTCCCCTATATGGGACTTGGTGTATGAGTACACACACTTCTGACCTATTAGTAGAAAAAATTGTGCAAGGTTGACAGTCTTGTTGAATAATTACATAGTAGGTTTACAATAGTTTGACAGTATTGTTTTCACATATTTTCCATGTCATATCTCAGCTTGTAGTCAAATCTCCTTCTTGAAATTTTCTGTACATAACGCTACTACACAATACTATCATAGGCCAAAATTTCAGATTTTTATCTCGTGCCCCACCAGAGATATCAAAGCCTAAAAAGTGCGATTTTTGAAATTTTTGACGAATTTCGGAATTTTTTTCGCAAAGAGAAATTAATTCCCAGATCTGGGACTTGGTGCATGAGTACACGTACTTTTGACTTATTTGTAGAAAAAATTGTGTAAGGTTGAAAGTTTCCCTTGCATGAAAATTTTCCTCTTGCAAACGGATAGATTTTGGAAAAAATCGTACATTTTGTGCTAAAATTTCACCTGTAAAAATTTATTTTTAAAAAATTTTCTATCACTGCATATTTAGCCTATTTTATTCTGAACAAAATGCTGCAAACCCCATTTCAATTGGGAAAATAGAAGACGAGATATTTACAATTTTGTGTATCCCAGTATCTGAGAAAATCGCTGCACACGATGAAACAAAGATGGCCACCATGCACAAACAAAAAATAGTAAAATTAAAAGAACGATCATTTTGAACTTCCGTCATGTTAGGGTTGTTGTACAAAAAATTTCAGATTTTTTAAAAATGGTCAAGCGACCAAAAAAATATTTTCTGGACCACTTGAAATGGATTGACCCTGTTATATGATTAATCAGAAATTAAAATTATTTTTTAAGCAGTGGGACTGAAATAAAATTGCACACACCTTTATCCACTGTTTATTAAATTCTAATGAAAAAAACCTGTTACAAAAGTTAACTTTTGCTTGCGATTACATGTAATTTGTTTTTTAAATTGACATAATTGTACATTATAGAGTTCCGGGCGGGGAGGAGGATTGCACTTTTTGACTAAAATCATACAATCTCAAAATTTTCCGGGGGGATCTTTCAGTGCTCTGGAAGATGTCCCTCCTGGGAAACACCTTCAATTCAACACTGAACGTGGGGGGGGGGGGGATTTTCCCCAACCTATTTGTCTGTGATCACAAAATTTTCTGATAAATTTAGAGGCCTTTTAATTTTTTTTATCATTTTTTTCTCCTTAAAAAAATACTTTTCCATCCTTTATCACCGTAAATAGTGTCCGCTATTCGGAGTGTCCGTTATTCAGAGGTTAAACATACAAAAATTTAGGTTTTGGGAGTGGGAATTGGAAAAATGTCCGTTAAATGGAGGTGTCCGCTATTCGGGAGTGTCCGTTATGGAGGTTTTACTGTAATTCCTTTAGTAACCTAAATAATTCCGCGAGTTTAATCCAGGGTTTGTACTTCTCCTGAGATTTTGCAGACCAGAAACTTCTTGGCACCAGTATTTTCTCTCAGAAAATCTCTTCTTAAGGGTGTTCTTAAATCAAAAAGGCAACTTTGTGACACATGTTTTAATTTATTTTTGTTTGGAAATGCATGAAAATAGCAGGTGTTATTATTCAGAAACTGTCTAATTGCACTCATTTTTCTGTTTTTAAAAAAAACACAATAGATTTTTCATAACAAGCCTTCAAAGTTGACACTTTTGAGCACATTTCCCTACGAAAGCAGAAAAACCGGTCGAAAAGCAGGGGGAAAACGGGTGATCGCGTGGTCGAAATGAACACCCTTAAGGTTCTCAACTGCTCTGCTGAACGAACAAAAAACGTTTTGACACATGTACAAATTCATTTTTTAGCAGAAAGTAATAAAATTGGAAGACAAATATATGGAAGCGATTTCGAATTGCACTCTGTTTTCCATTTTATGATTATTAAATTACCCATCGAGTTATAAGCAATTTCGATCACGTGATCAGGCCTTTTTCTACTTTGTAAGACTGGTTTTTCTGCTTTCTTCGGGAAATACAGTTAAAAACGCCAACATTCACGACGTGTTCTAAAAAATGTAATACACTTTCAAAAAAAAAAAAAAAAAACAGTAAAAGGATTGCGATTAGATAGTTTCTGAAAAACAAAACTTGCTAGTTTCATGCATTTCCAAACAAAAATAAATTAAAACTTTTGTCGCAAAAAAGCCCTTTTTGATTGAAGAACAGCCTTAAAAGAAGGCAAAATTATGCTAATTAAACTTAAATTTCTTTTTCTGTCAAAAAAAAAAAAAAAAAAAAAAAAAAAACTTTCTTGGAATTTTTTTTGACCTATACGAACCCTGTTAATCGAAAACACTGCTATTTCTGTTTCTGTCCAACTACGCATTTAAAAATGAAAGTGACGTATGTGACAGATGTAACAAAATAAATGGAACTGCAGTTAAATATTTTCTCTACATAAGTTTAATCCAAGGCACATCTATTTTTACTTCAGCTACCCTAATAATTACACATTCTCTGATTTCAAACAAACTGATGTATTTGTATGAATGGAACAGAGATTAATAATAAAAATATTCTCTGACAATGACCACGGGAATGCAGGCCGAAAGTATTAAAACAGCTATAATAAAAGAAAGTTTCACTCTGTGTGTATGTGTCTACGATGATTAGCGAATTCTGCGGCAAGTACGAGGATCATTGTTTTGTGAAGATAGTCCAAGGTCTCTCCTAATGCACATGAGACTCAGAACTTTAAAATTCTTATAATTAGTTGAGTTATTAATTAACAATCGTAACGCACTCCCATTAAAAACCTATCTCTGCGAGACGAGAAAAAGCTATGGCGCATACGTTGAAGGCTTATATACGCATCGGTTGAAAATAAAAAACGAAAAGAAAAAAAAATCGGGGGTATTTTGTCATTATTTATTAACTAACATTGTCCATATTGCTTAGTAAAATTAAAAACGAAAGACATAGTCTGAAAAATTGGACTCTTACGTCTCAAATGGTGCAATAAATTTAAAAAAAAAAAAAAATGTCGCAGTTAACCTTTCGAAAGAAATTAAAAAAAAAGTCATTTATATCGCCCTCAAAAAAAAAAAAAAAAAAAAAAAAAAAAAAAAAAATACCCTCCCCTATTGCAACACGACCGTAGTATGCAACTATAAAGTTACTGACAAACCAAAAATATCCTTATAAATCTGGAGCCTTCTTGAAATTGATGGTGTAGTTGATTTTTAAAAATATAAGTTTTAACCCTTTGAAATACACCATCAAACGAAGGTCACTTTGCGTCTCATGGCGAGGATATTTTTTTCTAGGCTAAAAGTAATTAAGCTTCCGTATTTTAACACAGTCTTTATAGAGCTTCTCAATAAATCAGATTTACATCACTTACAAAAATTTCAAAACATTCGGATGGGTAGAAACATTTTTTACAAAATAAATTGTGCGCAAATTATGAGGGAAAAAATTAGAAACCGGTGCGAAATAATCTGAAAAAACATACAATCTGACAACCCTAGCTCAACCTATACTAATAACACTGTACACCAATTGCGAACAACTTAATTATACAGCAGCTGATTTTTCTTAGTGTAATTTCCATTTTTCTGCTACTTCCTACTTACAGACTTTTTTTTTTTTTTTTTTTTTTTTTTTTTTTTTTTTTTTTTGTAAATTTATGTGTTTTTACAAAAAATATTCGCTATATCATTTTTGGTTATTAAATGGTAAATAATGTCTGCACAAAGATTGAATCATTGTGTTAATTAACTTAAAAATTCTTTTAAACAAGTGGGTAAATGTGATCACAGATCGCATAAAGAGTTTCGTCTAATAACTCCTTCAGAACACTTAACGGTTTTCGACGCTATTTTGGGATTTCATCGCCAATCGCGCCAGCCAGAACAGAATTTTGAATTCTTCCCCTAAATGCTGCCATGATCCCATAGATTTGTTGATTTCTCTATCAGGATTTGCAGATTTAGTAAAAGTGCGTAAGTAAATAAAATTATGAGTGAAAGAAAAATATTTCAAAACTTAGCATAAATTTAAGGGAAACCAAACTGGTCACCAGAAGCGGCTAGTAATTTAAATAAATAATTATTAATAAATTAAAAAAAAATATTTCATTGCGCGTGTCAAAATAGATGATAAATATGATTTAATATGATGAAATAAAAACAAATAAGCACGTTTTTTACGTGATCTATTTAATCCTTTAATTTATATTACATACATAATAAGTTACGCTATTGGAAATTTTTAGGTTTCTAAATATCGCACATTATCAATTTTTACAGCATCGTATAGGGAAAAAAATGTACTTTTAAATGCAATTTGTTTAAAAGCTGTATGTCAATTTATTTTTGAGATATTAATTTTTTTTGTAGTTTTTAATAGCAATTTTGTAATTGTGGCAACAGAAGTATTCCATTTCTTTTAAAAGTAAAGGGTATAAAAATAAATAATTTTTATATCTATTTAAACTTGCGTGGCAACAATTAGAAGAGAAAAAACAGTAAAAAAATGAACTTATGAATATTAAAAATAATATTTTAATAATAAAATAATAATCTTTTTGAAAATTTTATGATTTGTTGTGTGTTACGAGATATTCAGCTGTAAGTATACAAAATTTGAACTCAAATTTGCAACTGAAAATTTGCATATATAGTTTTTGTGTACGGACTCTCTTTGTTGTGGACCAGACAGACAGAGGACAGAGACGAATAGGGTTTCGTCAGATGAACGAAACCCTAAAAACTAGTCGTTGGGGGCCACCGTAATACTTACCCATCATGGATATACCTACTATAAAATATGAAAATAAAACATGTGTAAAATATTTATAAAATGCATCGCAATTCCAAAATAAAATTTAAACGCATATTTAAATAGTTTTAATATACATAGTCATGCTTTATTAATGAATTGCTGATGAGCCAAATTCGACAAATTATATAAAACGCCAAAATACTCAAGTAATACCGGAATGCGTAAAAGAAACATCCTTATAACTCTAAAAATAATAATCATATTAACTAACAATTTACTGCGTCGGATGAAGCGTCTCATTTTCAATTAAAATATATCTTTGAATTGAAATTTGATTAAAATACAGGGTCATGAAAAATCAAAGAATGCGGAAAATAGGATTACACATATCTCGGCAACTAATAATTCGATCGACTTCATTTTTTATGCAAAATTTGTGTTATTTTATTGCCTTTTACATTCACTCTTTAAAATAAAAAAAAATCGAAAAATTTTATGTACATTTCATCAGAATGAATTTTTCGAGAATCCGAAAAAAATAGTTCCGGATAATCGAAGTTACTGATATTAAATAGGCTTCGTCCCATTCTTAGATACTAAGTACATAAGTAGTAGGAAAACAACAGTACGGGGACAGCCGGAGGCGGGACTGCGGGACCGTCCCACCTCCGGCTGTCCCACCTCCGGCTGTCCCACCTCCGGCTGTCCCACCTCCGGCTGCCCCACCTGCTCCTCCAGCTGCCCCGCCTGCGGTCCCTCCTGCCCCCACCATACATCCCCCTCCACAAACGCCCCCTAGTGGAAAAAAGGAACATTCTATTCTAACAGGATAGGTGAACAACCTTCCCTAATTAAAAATATTATCAATCACATCTCAACATTGAATCATACTATAAGATGAAGATTAAATTTGTATTTGAATTTTAAACAACCGTAATTTTAATGAGTATTATTAATTAAGCGAAACAATTAAAATTTCAGTTTTTAACCATTTTATTTAGATTTCTTCAACTACAAGATGAGATTATCAATTTAACTCAAGAAAGTTAAACATATATTTGAATTTTGCTTGATAGACATCTTAATGAGTAGTATTAATTAAGTAAAAACAATAGAAAATATCCAGTTTTATAGAAAAAGACTGATTTCTTACGATTTTTATCAACTATATGATCAATGTAACACTTAAAAGTTGAAAGTTAAACATGTATCCTAGTTTTTCAACAGCTATAGCCTTAATGAGTATCGTTAATTAAGTAAAAAAACAATGGAAAATATCAAGTTTTATGGAAAAAGACTGATCTCTTACGATTTTTATCAACTTAAGAGAGAAAACTTAAACACACATTTCAGTTTTTCAAACGCTATAACCTTAATGAGTAGTATTAATTAAGTAAAAACAATAGAAAATATCCAGTTTTATAGAAAAAGACTGATTTCTTACGATTTTTATCAACTATATGATCAATGTAACACTTAAAAGTTGAAAGTTAAACATGTATCCTAGTTTTTCAACAGCTATAGCCTTAATGAGTATCGTTAATTAAGTAAAAAAACAATGGAAAATATCAAGTTTTATGGAAAAAGACTGATCTCTTACGATTTTTATCAACTTAAGAGAGAAAACTTAAACACACATTTCAGTTTTTCAAACGCTATAACCTTAATGAGCATTCATAATTAAGTAAAAAACAATGGAAAATATCGATTTTTATAGAAAAAGACTGATTTCTTACGATTTTTATCAACTGCAAAAGAAATTTAAGCATGCATTCCAGTTTTGGACAACCATTTCCTTCATGAACATTATTAATTAAGCAAAACAACAGAAAATATTAAATTTTTAACTGATTTCTTCATATTTATTTTTTTTTTTTTTTTTATATATATATATATAAAATCAGAATACACAACTTAAAATAGAAATTTAAACATATTTTTTAATTTTTGAACAGTCGTTACCTCAAAGAGTTTCAATAATTAAACAATTAACAAAGGAAACTAATGATTTTTTAACGAAAAAAGACGAATTAAACGAATTTGGTTAACTTTTACTCTAAATGGAAATTTCATCATACTTTTATATACTAACTAAGTAGAATTTTAATGCATAAACGAACACATTTCAGTAAATATTCAACGCACACGCAAATATGAAAACAACACCTGCTTCTTGTGACGTCATATTGAAACCAAAAGTTATTCCTCCGAAGTCCCTCACCATACCTTTTCACCCCCATCTCCCCCAATTTTTTACCTTAGGTAGGGAAATGGACAATGCAATGACCTCTCATTCTTGTATATTTAGAAGTCTGGGAGAAAAAAAGAGAAATTTTATACACTCCAATTTCATAACAGTTACCGCAATATCCCAAAATTTTAATTTTGGAAGACATAATCAGTATAATTAATTAAACAAAATAATAAAAATATTATTTTTTAAGATGAAAAGGTGAATTTAAGCGAATTTGATTAGTTTTACAATAGTCTTTTGAACAACAACTTAGAAATATAGATTTCTAACAGAAGAATTAAACGTATATTTTAATTTTAACAACAAAAACTTAACAAGTATCATTAATTCAACAAAAATAAATATCAATTTTAAAGAAAAGACGAATTTGAATAATTTTACACTAGTATTTTCAAAAGCAACATAGAAATATCAATACTTATTCACATATTTCACTTATTCACTGTATTCAGTACTATATTTAATAAATATGGATACAATTTAAGAATTTTCTAATCTATAATTAAATATTAGCTGTATATTTAATGTTACCCATGTTTTCAACATTAGTTCATAAACGTGAATTTTGTATTTTAAATACCATGTATTCAGGTTCAGATTATTTTCACTTGAAAACATACAGAATTTTTTAACAGAGTTTGTTTTTGAAATCATTGAAGCAACTGTATTTAATATTTTTAACACCAATTTTCTAAGATTTTCTAACATTTTCCGATTATACATTCTTCAGAAGTACATTTCTAAATGTTACAATCACTTTACATATCGAAAAGATATCATTGAAGCAACTGTATTTAATATTTTTAATACCAATTTTCTAAGATTTTTTAACATTTTCCGGTTATACATTCCTCAAAAGTTATTATTACGTATTCTAAACAATAGAAAATATTAATTTTAAGAATAAAAAGACGAATTTAAACAAATTTTATTAGTTTTACACTATTTTTTCTCACCTCCAACACGGATATATCAATTTTAACAGAAGAATTAAACGTATATTTTAGTTTTTAACAACAAAAATGTAATAAGTATCATTAATTAAACAAAAATAAATATCAATTTTCAAGAAAAGACAATTTTTTACACAAATTTTCAACTTTGAAATACATTTGCTTACATATATTGTTACAGTATATTACTAAACTTAAACTTTTTAAAAAGTTTGAATGTCTTTACAAAGGTTCATACTTATATTTTTCACGTCTTGACTGCATTCGAAATCTTACAATAAAAGTATACTTTTATTATTATTATTATTATTATTCTAGAAAACCTAAAAAATCGTTTCTTGCTGCTTTAGACACTTGACATATTAAAACTACTCTACCCATATAATTAATCAAATTAGGACATGATTCATCTTACACTTCAAAATTTCTGAATTTTTACAATACTTATTTTCATCAAACTTTATTCTTGATCCTATATATTTTAATAGCACAGAATTTTAACATCTGTTTTTATCTACTTATCAAAAAATTATTAAAACACCCAACAACATTTTCCAAATATGAATATTATCTTTACAATTTAATAATGCAAAACATACACGAATACAAAGTTTAATTTTTACAAACATTTCATATTTCAAATCAAACTATTCGAAATTTTCACAACATAAGAGCAAACATTAGACGAACTTTTTAACATTAATATTGCTTACATCTTTTCATCATAACTTTTAACTATGATAATTATCCATTTTTAGGTTGATTGTCGAAAAACTGTAACTGAAATTACATAAACTTAATGTAAAAAACCATGTTCTCACACAATTTCTTGAAATTCAACAAAGAATTGACTATTACTCCAATACTTATCTACTTCAATCTCGACTCTCGATAGTATATAGATATTGCATCATTACATACTTACAACTCTTTTCAAACGTTTATCAGAAAATCAAGTCAATCAAAGTCTAGTAGTTATTACATACCTGTTCCTCAGAAATATTACTATCATATGAAACAGTAAAGAAAATTAATAGATATTTAATATTTAATAACTTCATACGTGAAATTACTGCTGAATAAGAATACTAATAATCAAAAAAATCAACTGTTGGACAAAAAAATAGTACAGATTACCGAAAATTCAACTACTTAACAATTACTACTTAACAATTTTCTACAAAAATTACAAAAATTAACAAATGAATGACAAGTTAGAGAAATAACTAAAAAAAAAAAAAAAATAATGAACATATTTACAAATTTATTAAAATCACACCTTTTTCTGGATTACAAACCACAATTTCTTGAAAAATTTAACACCGAATTTGTAAGATTTTAATCCTAGTATTACATACACTCAATAAATATTCAAAATTAAAAAAAAATAATTTTTTAGTCTCATTAATAAGCAGAAATTCTATATTAAAAGAATATTTTCATAGTAGTACTTATAAAAATGAGAGTTTACAAACTGATTTTCATAATTTTATCACATTTAAACTTAATATTTTACATAAAACATTATTTAATCAAATTTTATGCTTTCTAATTCAGTAAAATTCAATACTTTTTTAGTTTTTAAACCAATACCACAATATTTATTTACATCAAACTTGATTCTTCACCTTTTATATTTCCACATTACACACGTGAGATAAATACTAACTTGGATCAGGAGTTGAAGTCAATTGATTCCATTCGATTTTCATCATGTACGCATTGCTCCTACACGAAATTTCTTACTGCTATAATCATCTAATGTATTAAAACTAATCTACTCATATTTTTAATCAATTCATCAGATGTTTCATCTCGCACTTCTGAATTATCGTGCATCAAGTTGCTTAAAATATAAATACTATCTTTATAGTTTTAATGATATATAGTATACATGGTTTATCTTGAGTTAGCACTTCCATAGTATTAATCAAATTATATGTTTCATCTTGCACTTGATCTTAATGTTTTCATCTTGCATCTGAATTATCGTCCATCGAGTTTTTTAAATAATAATATATTTATAGTTTTTGATTATACATAGCATGTACAAATACAATCTTTAATTTTAACATTTCATATTTCAAATAACCTATTTCCGAAACCAAGCTATGTGAATTTACCACAATGCTTATTATCATAGAATAATTTGTGTTTCACACTTTTCTAAAAATTATCAGATATGTACCCCTCAGAGAAATTACTATCATATGAATAAATGAAGAAAATTTAATTTATATTAAATGTACACGAAATTGATTGCAATATACATGTATTTAATAAAAATAAATAGGCGATTATTTATACATTAAACCTTTACTAAATATATATTTCTTTCATTATACAGATGTTTCAACAAGATGAACCAAAACAGCAGCAAACTTCAGAAATTAATGATCCAAATGATTCATCCCTAGCACATGTAGCGTTAACGAATAACACATATGTGAGTACTTATATGAGAAATACTAGAATTCGTATATGAAACGTAATTAGAGTAAATACAAAATGATTTGTCTTACTACCTACACTTTAACAAGTGCTTTTTACCTATATTATTGAAGAGAATCCTAACTGTGTCCATTTATTTCTACTACAGATGTGCTCTATTTGCTACAAACACTTCTTAAGTAAATAGAATTTAACAGAACATACAAAAATCTATACAGATGGAAAACCTTACACTTGGAAAGATTACCATAAATGCTGTTTTCAAGGAGACGTGAATAAAAAATGCACACATCATCATATAAAGCATCGTCAGATATATGTAAACTTAGCGAAGATATTCAAAAATTAGTCAGACTTTTGTAGAATTTAGAAATAAAGGAAGATATTTAGGCTATTTATCCATCATATTTTCACAACACCTACCACAATATCTCAAACTTAAAATTTGGAAGACATACACACTGCTGAAAAGTAATTTTGTTATTCTTCTAACCGATATGAATGTATAGATATTATTTTGCAGTGTATTCTTTGAATGCTCACATTAAATATTCTTTTATATGCATATATCGTTGTGTTTATTTTTCTAATACCTATTACATTAATGAAATACATAACATTTTAAGTGAAATAACACTCCCACAACTTAAAAAATGCATAAGAACATACAAAAAATAATCAGATGTATGAAAAAATATACAAGTTTACAAAATAATTTCATTGTTTTCTAGAAATATTAACAAAAAATATTTACAATATGAAAAAATTGCAAAAGTGAAAAGAAAAAACACAAATGTAAAAACAAAAACCACAAAGTGAAAAACTCATAACAAAGTTTTTGAAAAAAAATATTTACAACAAAATTTTTTTTTTACAAAAACCAAAACTTCCAAAAATATTTTTTTCAAAAATTTTTTTTTTCAAAAACATTTTTTACAAAAAATTTTTTTTTGAAAATAAGTTTTTACAAAAGTAAAAAATAAAAAATCACAACGTTAAAAATATGAAAAATTTTAGTTAAAAAAAGTGTAAAAAAAATTGCAAAAAAAGTTGCAAAAATTTCAAAAAAAAGTTACGAAAAAAGTATCAAAATTTTTGTTCTTTTTAATAGCAAATACAATGGTAACCATTGCATACTGTATTAAAAAGAACAAAAATTTTGATACTTTTGTCGTAACTTTTTTTGAAATTTTTGCAACTTTTTTTGCAATTTTTTTTACACTTTTTTTAACTAAAATTTTTCATATTTTTAACGTTGTGATTTTTTATTTTTTACTTTTGTAAAAACTTATTTTCAAAAAAAAATTTTTTGTAAAAAATGTTTTTGAAAAAAAAAATTTTTGAAAAAAATATTTTTGGAAGTTTTGGTTTTTGTAAAAAAAAAAATTTTGTTGTAAATATTTTTTTCAAAAACTTTGTTATGAGTTTTTCACTTTGTGGTTTTTGTTTTTACATTTGTGTTTTTTCTTTTCACTTTTGCAATTTTTTCATATTGTAAATATTTTTTGTTAATATTTCTAGAAAACAATGAAATTATTTTGTAAACTTGTATATTTTTTCATACATCTGATTATTTTTTGTATGTTCTTATGCATTTTTTAAGTTGTGGGAGTGTTATTTCACTTAAAATGTTATGTATTTCATTAATGTAATAGGTATTAGAAAAATAAACACAACGATATATGCATATAAAAGAATATTTAATGTGAGCATTCAAAGAATACACTGCAAAATAATATCTATACATTCATATCGGTTAGAAGAATAACAAAATTACTTTTCAGCAGTGTGTATGTCTTCCAAATTTTAAGTTTGAGATATTGTGGTAGGTGTTGTGAAAATATGATGGATAAATAGCCTAAATATCTTCCTTTATTTCTAAATTCTACAAAAGTCTGACTAATTTTTGAATATCTTCGCTAAGTTTACATATATCTGACGATGCTTTATATGATGATGTGTGCATTTTTTATTCACGTCTCCTTGAAAACAGCATTTATGGTAATCTTTCCAAGTGTAAGGTTTTCCATCTGTATAGATTTTTGTATGTTCTGTTAAATTCTATTTACTTAAGAAGTGTTTGTAGCAAATAGAGCACATCTGTAGTAGAAATAAATGGACACAGTTAGGATTCTCTTCAATAATATAGGTAAAAAGCACTTGTTAAAGTGTAGGTAGTAAGACAAATCATTTTGTATTTACTCTAATTACGTTTCATATACGAATTCTAGTATTTCTCATATAAGTACTCACATATGTGTTATTCGTTAACGCTACATGTGCTAGGGATGAATCATTTGGATCATTAATTTCTGAAGTTTGCTGCTGTTTTGGTTCATCTTGTTGAAACATCTGTATAATGAAAGAAATATATATTTAGTAAAGGTTTAATGTATAAATAATCGCCTATTTATTTTTATTAAATACATGTATATTGCAATCAATTTCGTGTACATTTAATATAAATTAAATTTTCTTCATTTATTCATATGATAGTAATTTCTCTGAGGGGTACATATCTGATAATTTTTAGAAAAGTGTGAAACACAAATTATTCTATGATAATAAGCATTGTGGTAAATTCACATAGCTTGGTTTCGGAAATAGGTTATTTGAAATATGAAATGTTAAAATTAAAGATTGTATTTGTACATGCTATGTATAATCAAAAACTATAAATATATTATTATTTAAAAAACTCGATGGACGATAATTCAGATGCAAGATGAAAACATTAAGATCAAGTGCAAGATGAAACATATAATTTGATTAATACTATGGAAGTGCTAACTCAAGATAAACCATGTATACTATATATCATTAAAACTATAAAGATAGTATTTATATTTTAAGCAACTTGATGCACGATAATTCAGAAGTGCGAGATGAAACATCTGATGAATTGATTAAAAATATGAGTAGATTAGTTTTAATACATTAGATGATTATAGCAGTAAGAAATTTCGTGTAGGAGCAATGCGTACATGATGAAAATCGAATGGAATCAATTGACTTCAACTCCTGATCCAAGTTAGTATTTATCTCACGTGTGTAATGTGGAAATATAAAAGGTGAAGAATCAAGTTTGATGTAAATAAATATTGTGGTATTGGTTTAAAAACTAAAAAAGTATTGAATTTTACTGAATTAGAAAGCATAAAATTTGATTAAATAATGTTTTATGTAAAATATTAAGTTTAAATGTGATAAAATTATGAAAATCAGTTTGTAAACTCTCATTTTTATAAGTACTACTATGAAAATATTCTTTTAATATAGAATTTCTGCTTATTAATGAGACTAAAAAATTATTTTTTTTTAATTTTGAATATTTATTGAGTGTATGTAATACTAGGATTAAAATCTTACAAATTCGGTGTTAAATTTTTCAAGAAATTGTGGTTTGTAATCCAGAAAAAGGTGTGATTTTAATAAATTTGTAAATATGTTCATTATTTTTTTTTTTTTTTTAGTTATTTCTCTAACTTGTCATTCATTTGTTAATTTTTGTAATTTTTGTAGAAAATTGTTAAGTAGTAATTGTTAAGTAGTTGAATTTTCGGTAATCTGTACTATTTTTTTGTCCAACAGTTGATTTTTTTGATTATTAGTATTCTTATTCAGCAGTAATTTCACGTATGAAGTTATTAAATATTAAATATCTATTAATTTTCTTTACTGTTTCATATGATAGTAATATTTCTGAGGAACAGGTATGTAATAACTACTAGACTTTGATTGACTTGATTTTCTGATAAACGTTTGAAAAGAGTTGTAAGTATGTAATGATGCAATATCTATATACTATCGAGAGTCGAGATTGAAGTAGATAAGTATTGGAGTAATAGTCAATTCTTTGTTGAATTTCAAGAAATTGTGTGAGAACATGGTTTTTTACATTAAGTTTATGTAATTTCAGTTACAGTTTTTCGACAATCAACCTAAAAATGGATAATTATCATAGTTAAAAGTTATGATGAAAAGATGTAAGCAATATTAATGTTAAAAAGTTCGTCTAATGTTTGCTCTTATGTTGTGAAAATTTCGAATAGTTTGATTTGAAATATGAAATGTTTGTAAAAATTAAACTTTGTATTCGTGTATGTTTTGCATTATTAAATTGTAAAGATAATATTCATATTTGGAAAATGTTGTTGGGTGTTTTAATAATTTTTTGATAAGTAGATAAAAACAGATGTTAAAATTCTGTGCTATTAAAATATATAGGATCAAGAATAAAGTTTGATGAAAATAAGTATTGTAAAAATTCAGAAATTTTGAAGTGTAAGATGAATCATGTCCTAATTTGATTAATTATATGGGTAGAGTAGTTTTAATATGTCAAGTGTCTAAAGCAGCAAGAAACGATTTTTTAGGTTTTCTAGAATAATAATAATAATAATAATAAAAGTATACTTTTATTGTAAGATTTCGAATGCAGTCAAGACGTGAAAAATATAAGTATGAACCTTTGTAAAGACATTCAAACTTTTTAAAAAGTTTAAGTTTAGTAATATACTGTAACAATATATGTAAGCAAATGTATTTCAAAGTTGAAAATTTGTGTAAAAAATTGTCTTTTCTTGAAAATTGATATTTATTTTTGTTTAATTAATGATACTTATTACATTTTTGTTGTTAAAAACTAAAATATACGTTTAATTCTTCTGTTAAAATTGATATATCCGTGTTGGAGGTGAGAAAAAATAGTGTAAAACTAATAAAATTTGTTTAAATTCGTCTTTTTATTCTTAAAATTAATATTTTCTATTGTTTAGAATACGTAATAATAACTTTTGAGGAATGTATAACCGGAAAATGTTAAAAAATCTTAGAAAATTGGTATTAAAAATATTAAATACAGTTGCTTCAATGATATCTTTTCGATATGTAAAGTGATTGTAACATTTAGAAATGTACTTCTGAAGAATGTATAATCGGAAAATGTTAGAAAATCTTAGAAAATTGGTGTTAAAAATATTAAATACAGTTGCTTCAATGATTTCAAAAACAAACTCTGTTAAAAAATTCTGTATGTTTTCAAGTGAAAATAATCTGAACCTGAATACATGGTATTTAAAATACAAAATTCACGTTTATGAACTAATGTTGAAAACATGGGTAACATTAAATATACAGCTAATATTTAATTATAGATTAGAAAATTCTTAAATTGTATCCATATTTATTAAATATAGTACTGAATACAGTGAATAAGTGAAATATGTGAATAAGTATTGATATTTCTATGTTGCTTTTGAAAATACTAGTGTAAAATTATTCAAATTCGTCTTTTCTTTAAAATTGATATTTATTTTTGTTGAATTAATGATACTTGTTAAGTTTTTGTTGTTAAAATTAAAATATACGTTTAATTCTTCTGTTAGAAATCTATATTTCTAAGTTGTTGTTCAAAAGACTATTGTAAAACTAATCAAATTCGCTTAAATTCACCTTTTCATCTTAAAAAATAATATTTTTATTATTTTGTTTAATTAATTATACTGATTATGTCTTCCAAAATTAAAATTTTGGGATATTGCGGTAACTGTTATGAAATTGGAGTGTATAAAATTTCTCTTTTTTTCTCCCAGACTTCTAAATATACAAGAATGAGAGGTCATTGCATTGTCCATTTCCCTACCTAAGGTAAAAAATTGGGGGAGATGGGGGTGAAAAGGTATGGTGAGGGACTTCGGAGGAATAACTTTTGGTTTCAATATGACGTCACAAGAAGCAGGTGTTGTTTTCATATTTGCGTGTGCGTTGAATATTTACTGAAATGTGTTCGTTTATGCATTAAAATTCTACTTAGTTAGTATATAAAAGTATGATGAAATTTCCATTTAGAGTAAAAGTTAACCAAATTCGTTTAATTCGTCTTTTTTCGTTAAAAAATCATTAGTTTCCTTTGTTAATTGTTTAATTATTGAAACTCTTTGAGGTAACGACTGTTCAAAAATTAAAAAATATGTTTAAATTTCTATTTTAAGTTGTGTATTCTGATTTTATATATATATATATAAAAAAAAAAAAAAAAAATAAATATGAAGAAATCAGTTAAAAATTTAATATTTTCTGTTGTTTTGCTTAATTAATAATGTTCATGAAGGAAATGGTTGTCCAAAACTGGAATGCATGCTTAAATTTCTTTTGCAGTTGATAAAAATCGTAAGAAATCAGTCTTTTTCTATAAAAATCGATATTTTCCATTGTTTTTTACTTAATTATGAATGCTCATTAAGGTTATAGCGTTTGAAAAACTGAAATGTGTGTTTAAGTTTTCTCTCTTAAGTTGATAAAAATCGTAAGAGATCAGTCTTTTTCCATAAAACTTGATATTTTCCATTGTTTTTTTACTTAATTAACGATACTCATTAAGGCTATAGCTGTTGAAAAACTAGGATACATGTTTAACTTTCAACTTTTAAGTGTTACATTGATCATATAGTTGATAAAAATCGTAAGAAATCAGTCTTTTTCTATAAAACTGGATATTTTCTATTGTTTTTACTTAATTAATACTACTCATTAAGGTTATAGCGTTTGAAAAACTGAAATGTGTGTTTAAGTTTTCTCTCTTAAGTTGATAAAAATCGTAAGAGATCAGTCTTTTTCCATAAAACTTGATATTTTCCATTGTTTTTTTACTTAATTAACGATACTCATTAAGGCTATAGCTGTTGAAAAACTAGGATACATGTTTAACTTTCAACTTTTAAGTGTTACATTGATCATATAGTTGATAAAAATCGTAAGAAATCAGTCTTTTTCTATAAAACTGGATATTTTCTATTGTTTTTACTTAATTAATACTACTCATTAAGATGTCTATCAAGCAAAATTCAAATATATGTTTAACTTTCTTGAGTTAAATTGATAATCTCATCTTGTAGTTGAAGAAATCTAAATAAAATGGTTAAAAACTGAAATTTTAATTGTTTCGCTTAATTAATAATACTCATTAAAATTACGGTTGTTTAAAATTCAAATACAAATTTAATCTTCATCTTATAGTATGATTCAATGTTGAGATGTGATTGATAATATTTTTAATTAGGGAAGGTTGTTCACCTATCCTGTTAGAATAGAATGTTCCTTTTTTCCACTAGGGGGCGTTTGTGGAGGGGGATGTATGGTGGGGGCAGGAGGGACCGCAGGCGGGGCAGCTGGAGGAGCAGGTGGGGCAGCCGGAGGTGGGACAGCCGGAGGTGGGACAGCCGGAGGTGGGACAGCCGGAGGTGGGACGGTCCCGCAGTCCCGCCTCCGGCTGTCCCCGTACTGTTGTTTTCCTACTACTTACATACAAAATTTCAAGTCTCTATCTCAATTTGTTCGGGAGATAGAGCGTTGACAGACAGACAGACAGATGGACGACAAAATTTTTTTTCAAAAAAATATGTTTTTCGGAATCTTCAGTATCTGAACCGTGTAAATCCGTCAAATTTTTTTTTCGATTTTCAAAACGATTGCAAGACTTACCCTATACTACGTATGATGGGTAAGTAAAAACAAACACTTTCAACTTTCCGATCTCGAGTACCTTATTTTTTTCCTGTGATGCAGCCACGTTCAGTGAACTAAAGATCAACAAACATCCTGCCAACTATTCTGGAAAAATCAATTTTTAGGTCATTTTTGTCAATAGGGATCGTCTCATAAAATAGGGTTCAAGCACTGACCATGACACTTTTACTAATCTAATCTTTGAAAAACGCATCTTTAGGATCAAAAACCTGGGAAGAAATTATTTGGGATATCGCATTTTTGTTACGTGTTTGTTCGTTACCGAAAATGAATTGTTCATTTATTTATTTATTTTTATTTTTAAAGATAAAATGAAGAAAAAAAGATTCCTTTGATGAACAAAAATAGATAAGACGTTGAGTAAAAGTGTTTTGATTGGATATAAATAGGAAAAAGATGATGGGCATATATATATATGTAGGTATAAATTTCTTTGAAAATGAAAAAGACAAGTTCTCTTAAGGCTGTATTCAAAAAAATGATTTTCCACCTTCAACAGCTCGAAATTTTCCGATACATTTTCAGACTCATTTTTAAAAGTAGAAACATGAAACTGGCTGGAATGATTTTTGAAGTGATGTAGAAGATGCCGTGTGAAGTAATTTTTCGCTGAGTTAATTAGAATTGGATTTATAAGCAATTATTTTCTCAGGATGCTCTTTTTTTCGTTCGCAGACCTCCCGCTCCGGAAAATTTTGTCCAAAACGCCGTTTTTGAGAGAATTTTTTTGCAACATTTTCTACATTTATCAAAAAATCGACATTTACGGCACCTGCTGTAGTTTCTAAATAAGAGAATTTGAAAGTTTCGTGCATTTGAGAGAAAAAGTGAATCTAAAAATAAATCGGAAAAAAGGCACTTTGGATCGAAATACACCCTTAACAAAATCTTGCAAAAATCTCTAGTGTTAAAATGGCAGATATTTGATTTATATTTATATCTGGAATATCTAATATCAAGTTAAACAAGTTGGAAATTGTACGTCATACTTGGCAAATAAGGTGTGTTCCTACTATAACAACTGACTACTTTGAGCAAGTTTTTCCTGATTCTACCCACATTTTCATCATTAAAAAATATATATGATTTTTCAACGCCAAAATTGAGTTGTAAACAATTAACATGGAACAATGAAGCAAACTGTATGATTTTAAAGAAGAAATTATTTATTCCTATTTTTTCTGATTTCATACATTTTGTTGAATATTTTGACAGTTTACTTTTAAGTGTACGTTAACTGAAAGTTGAAGGAAAAAAAAAAAAACTACACAAGAACTAATTAAAAGATAAAAATAACTATAATAACTACATATAATAAAAACTATAATGCCGAGATAAAAACTATAATCTCAAAGTGTACTTGTACCTTTTGTATCATTGATCAATAATTTTTTATGTGATAAGTTACATTCAAACTGATTATAAGGAATGGATTATTAAACATTGTGATTGTTACTATAGGCATGCTTTTTATTAACAAATAATCTTCTACATTAAGACTAGTTGGGGAATTTCACTGTAGTTTTATCTAGGAAAACAATGTGTATGTTAAAAAATCTTAATTATCATATACTTAAGTTAGTTCTATGCGTAGGGTGTTAATTTTTTTTTTGTTTAAAAGTTCTTTATAATAGTATATCATACTTCTTTTTAATAATTGAACATAACTCAGCATAGTTTAACTGCATTTAAAAAATAAGTTTGTAAAAAAAAAAAAAAAAAAAAAAAACTCTTTTTTTTTTTTTTTTTTTTTTTTTTTTTTTACTGTTTTTTGAAATAAAATATGCTGATTTTTGGCTTTCAGAACTTGGCAAGTGTGCTTTTAACATGTGATACAATATCTCGTAACACTTTCATCAATAAAATAAAACAATTTTTGAGAAAATGTAGCATAACATGTACTTCCTACTGAGCTCTCCATTCGCCTATGCACGCACTAACTTAAGGCTGTTCTCAACGGCTCTGCTCAACAAGTGCAAACGTTTTGACACATTTACAAATTCCTTTTTTTTAACGGGAAGATATAAAATTGGAAGGACTTGGCACTTTCAAATAGAGCTCAGTTTTCAATTTTATATTAATTAAATTAGCTATCGAGTTAAAAGCTATTTTTTGATCAAGTGATCGCGCTTTTTTCTCCCTTTCATTGCCTGGTCTTTCTGCTTTCGTCGGAAAATGCGATTCAAAACATTAGTTTTGACGGCTTGTTCTGAAAAATGTATTGCGTTTGCAAGAAAAAAAAAAAAAAAAAAAAAAAAAAGAATAATAAATGCGATTAGATAGTTTCTGAATAACAAAACCTGCTGCTTTCATGCATTTCCAAACAAAAATTAATTAAAACTTATCTCACAAAGTTGCCCTTTTTGATTTAAGAACACCCTTAAGGGCACAATTTACCTTTTTCAAGAATTTTTGTTTATTTTTGAAAATATGGTCTACATGGTAAATTTACTGCATTTTAAATGTTCAACTAACAGTGAATTTTAAAAATATATACATAGTTTTCTAACTGCATATTTGCAGGGTGACACATAAATATTGTGACATGATAACAAGGTTCGCACACTCCTTACATTTTTTAAGGACTCTTGCACCACTATTTAAAATAAGAAAATTTATATTTTATTTTTAAAACACAGAATCTACAAACACCACCTTCATTCACACATTTTACAATATTTTTCAGCTGTGAAATACTTTGAAAACATTTTTAAAATTTAGTGGTAAAACTGTATGAACCCTAGATAAAAATGTTAATTTATTTTAATGATTTTATTTTCGTTTTTAAGCTATACTACTGCTTTATTCATGTTTTATTTATTTATTTATTTTGTCTAAATGCTATTTTACTTATATTAATTCACTGTTTTGCAGAAAAACATGGCGTGCAAAGGTTAATTCCGCATTCCTCCAACAATTGCCCTCTCAAGCTAAACTTTGCTGTTTGCAGGATCCTGGAGCAAAAGGCCTGTGCAGTCAAGTACAAGTCTCTGGATTCTCTGAAATGCGTTCTAGTAAAAGTATGGACCGAAATCACGCTAGAAATAGTATGTCACGGCTATCTTGAAGAATTTACAGAAACATCCAGACCTCTGCATCACCGCCATTGCGAATGATCTTGATTGTTTCCTATACAGAATTTTCTTATTTTTAGAGTGGTGAATAAAAAGAGTTGTTTTATACCTCCAGTTAAAAGTTATGATGTTTTATTTGGAACACAGTATTTATGCGACATCCTGTATATCAAATTAAAAAAAAAATTATAAAAAAATTGAATTTGTTTTAAAATCACTATTTTTTAAAATTGATATTTTCGCCCATTTTTATATAATTTATTTATTTTTTTAATTTTAAATCCTAAATGTACATTACACAAGACTGCGCAATGATTTTCAGATACATCTAATGTTACATTTAATATGTATTTTTTACTATTGTATATAGCGTAAATAGATGAAATCTAAGTCATCTTCAAGTAATGCTTTTATTTTTGAAATAATAGCAAAAAACATGAAGGCTAATTCCATGCGCGTATTTATCACACATATACAGCCTTGGAAAAAAGTTTAAGGGAGACCTGAACCCCATTTTCGGCCAAAAATCATCAAAAGTTCAAAAAATTTTTTATCTCAGAAAACGATAAAATACATATTTGTGAATATCCATGCAAATTTTCAGAACTCTGGGACACTTGGAACAGGTAGCAAATGAGCTTTTTTTAATTGTAGTCACTAGAGTTTAAAGGACTAGCGGCCATTTAAAATGTGTTTTCCTGAAAATGATTTTTTTCATATTTTGCCTAAGTTCAAAGTACTAAGGCACAGTGATAAAATTATTTAAAAACAAAGTGTTTATGTTTTTAGAATCTTAAAAAAAATTTGCAACAAAAGTAAGGAGAGATATTTTTTTTAACTATTTCTGAAATTTTACATAAATTGGTAAACATGAAAATTATAACGAATTTAAGGAAATTTACCATGCGTATTTTTAATTATTTTTCTTTTTAGCTGATTAAAATAGAAAATTAAAAATATCTCTCCCTAGGTCTTTTCCATATACTATAACACTATTTAAGAAATTTTAGCAATACCAAAATATTGAAAATTGAATGAGAAGTAGTAATTTTAAAAGTGTATTTTTCGACCAAAAAAAATCATAAAAATCCTTATAAAAAATATACTTTTTAATGATAAGTGAATTTTTTTGCTAATTATTCCTTACAAAAAGATTCTTAAATAGTACACCAAAATCCATTACTTTAAAATCAATAATAAAATTTTTGGGTTTTTTCTTAGAGGTCTCTTATAAGGATTAGCAGAAAATCGTCAAATGTAGGAGCGCTTGGCATAAAAAAAAAATAAATTAATTAAATAAAATAAAAAAGCAAATATTTGTATGATAGAAATGCTTGAAATGGAGCATTTTCAAACAAAATTTAAATTGAAAATTTGAAAAAAAAAAAACCCCATAAAAAAGGAACATGGATAATAAAAATGCATATAAAGTTCTCATTTGTGTGGCTTGAGAGTGTATTAATGAAATATACAATATCTCGCAATGTAGTTGCAGTTACCACATGAATAAAAATGTGGGGTAAAAATACTTACAATTAAACAAGCTTTCATTTAATATTAAAAAAGAATAATAATAATAAAAAAAAATTTAAGGTCCCCTTAATTTTGATAAAGAAAATGTAATTAATAAGACGTAAACTTCGTAAGGCATTGGTTCTTCATTGGCAATAAATTTAACCTCATTTATCATACATAAGTATTTACTGCCAATGTTTTTTCGCAGGCAAAACCAGTGCATTTTCAGTCATCACCCAGTTATCAATTTTATTTACTACGTTACTCGGGGGCTAAAATTCCTTCACATTTTGCTTAGCCTTGACCCAAAAAAGACAAGCTTCGATATCTGTCAATTACTCGGTCTTAAGTGAGCTACAAATTTTAGTTTATATGTTGATCTGTTTTAATGTTTACAACTCCTCACCTGAGAATATGTTGCAATATGAATTATCACTGACACTTTTTGCTCAATCGGTAGTACAGATTTTTATCAAAATGTTTTCGTAATATAGCTCAGGGGCCAAATGATGTCATGTTTGGAGGTTGGAGGAGGGGGGGGGGGGGGTAGATGGATTCATGAAATTGTGACAGTTTGTGACAAGGGGTTAGGAATGGGTAAGATTAAATGTAACATCACACATTTCGGTTAAAATAAAAGTATTAAAACTCAGCAAATTAAATTTTGTAGTTAAAGTATTTTATGTCGCTAAAGTAACGATAAGATTTAAAGTCAAGTGTTTTAAAATCCAGTGGCGTAGCTGGGATGTGTGACACCTGGAGCGGAAATAAATGGTGTCACCCCCCAACCACCATGATGTCACCCCCCCCAAAAAAAAAAAAAAAAATCTGTCACATTTTTTCAATCACAATTTTATGTTATTATAACAAATGACAATACCATTCCTTATTTACCTTTTCTCCTTATGCATTGCAAAAAAAAAGGAGCAATTTATTATTCGTCCATAGTTTGCATAAGTCAATGCGGTGTCTATTTGTAAAAGAAAAAAATTTCTTTAAAACATTCTTTACTATTCGTTGCTTTTCGCTATCCTCTCGTTGGATAGATTGTTTTTTGATCCCTGGTAAATATTTTACTTAGACACCCTTTTCTGTATAAATTTCACATTCTCAAAGAAAAGAAAAATAGCTTTAATGCGTCGTGTGCTAGGAATTTCATTTTCCTGAACTTTTCTCCAAAATCTTATTAGTTTCTGTGTATATATTTGCAAATAAAAATTGGGTGTCACCCCTTAGAGGGTGACACCCGGGGCGGACCGCCCCCCGCTTGCTACGCCACTGTTAAAATCCATTTCAAATTCCAAAATATTACTGTTTTCGATTGCTTTTTCATATTAATATTTTATTACTATTGTATATTAATTATGTTTTTTGTTGCAAGCCTTAATCTTGTAATAAGTACAAGAATCATTTTTATTTTTATGCTCAAAAATGCCATTAAAACTCACAGTTAATTTTGAAAATAACATTTAAAATATGATCAGTAACGTAGTGTTTTGTTTTTGAATTAGAAGCATATACAGTTGGCAAAAAAAGTATTTGTACACTTCATTTTTTTAGATTATAATGAAATTAAACAAAAGATTTAAGCAAAAAATACTGTAATACATTAATTTAATGCATTATAATATTATAGAAGCAAAAACAAAATTAATCGAATCGATTTTTTACATTATAATAAACAAATATACAAAAATATAATGCAAAAAAAGTATTTGTACACTATATTAATGTAATATAATTAATGAAAATTTAGTAAAATGATACAAATTAATATTTTGTGCGAATTCATTTAGCGTTTATGACTATACTTCTAGATGGTGTGACATTGATTCCACCAACTTTTTTGTACTGGTCTGGTTAATGTTATTCCATGACACAATAAGAGCTTCTTTAAAACTGTTTTTTACCAATACATATTTTTTTTCGGATTTTTTGCATCCAATAGCATCTGCAAATTTTCTATTGGATTCAAGTCTAGAGATTTTAGAAGAGTTACCAGTCGTCTTGGAGTATTGTCGTAAGCATGTGCTGGTGATCACAGCGGTATGCTTTGGTCGTTATCCTGCAGAAAGTGAAAAGCTTCCTCTATGCATAATTTCTTGGCACAGTTTAATAAATTATGGCGCGACACATCAATGTATGTTAAACCTGTCTTTCCATTGTCAATAAATTTTAAATGTCCTGCTCCATTAGAAGCTATGCACCCCAAAAGTATAATATTCCCCCCAACATGCTTGATAGTTTGAAGTATACGTTTTGGATCTAGAACAGTTTTATTTTTACGCCAATTTTTTCGAATGCTTGATGGTAAGAAAATTCCGAATTTTCCCTCATCAGAAAAAATTACTGTTTTCCAAAAATCCAATGATTTACTTCTCTATGCGAAAGCGAATACTATGCGTTTTCGCCTATTTGTTTTGCTGATGAATGGATTTTTCCTTGAGGTTCTTCCTTTTAAATCTGCATTGAGAAGAATATTTTTTATTGTTTGAGGTATTACTCTGATACGAGAAGATGTCGCAAGGTCTCCAGCAAATTTTTGAACCGAACGCATAGGATTTTTTAAAGCTTTTTTAACAACACTCCCTTTTTTCCCTCATTGTTAGTTTGCTAAGAAGTCCTGGTTTTCATTGAATTTCGATGCTTTTAATTTATTCATAGTTTCTCACTATACGTCCAATAGTTGTAAATGGTAATTTAATAGCTTTTACAAATTCTTGTTGCGAATTTAAATTTTTATTATGCTCAATCATAGGATTTCATATATCTAGAGGTGCCTCTCTAGTATTAGGTTCTATACTCAATTACTTCAAGAGCAAATTGGATTAAATGTCAGACAAATATAATATGAACTCAAAAATTATTAACAGCTTCTGTAAAAGTAGTCCTTTGAACCATAAACACTATAAAACACAGTACATATCAGGATGGAGAAATGTACAAATACTTTTTTTGCAAGAAATTTTTAAACTTTTCCTATTAGAAAATTATTTTACATCTTTATCGCAATTTTCTGTTGTGTAATTTAAAACGCATGGTAAACAGATTGTATTAAAACTATTTTTGACAAAATACCTGTTTTTATTTAGTTAAAAATTAAAAATTTTAGAGTGTACAAATACTTTTTTTGCCAACTGTATTTATTGAATATAGCGTGACATGTGACATTGGGGGTGGGGGGGGGGGGGGGTGTTATGATGAAGTGTGACACTTTGCAACAAAAAGGGAAAAGGAGGTCAAAAATGTTAAAAAGTGTGACACCATTTATAGACAGCACCTCAGAGCGGATAAACAAAGCAAACAAGAAATTTGAAAAAATCCTGCATTAAGCATAGGTTGATAACACTTTCCAACACATTCAGAATAATGTTACAAAACAGCACCGTTTACGGTATGTCCCTACCCTCAAATCGCTGTTTTTGCAAAAAATTGCGATTTTTTTTAAAATTAAAGGTCAAACATTTTAGAATTGCAAAAATGCCTCACTTTTGGTTAATTAGAAGCAATAATTTGCGATAATTAGAAGCAAAGTTGTAGCTCAAAATTTAAACCTAAAATAAACTTTCTGAAACCGGAAAAAGCTATTTAAAGAGCCACAGAAATGTAAACAGTATGTTTTAATACTCAAATATATAATACGTAAATATACACACAAATATATAAATACATATAAATATTGTGGATTTCAAAGTTGTAAAATTTATACATAATTTTTTGTTCTATATAAAAATCTTAATTTGCGGTTTCTGGAAAACTGTGTTTCATTGTGTATATTTACAGTAACCTCATTTGTTTAAAAAATTTTAAGATATGAAATAAAAAAATTTCACAAAGTTCTGTGGATCTATTGATATGTTATGAAGTAAAATATAGTTTGTAAGTTTGTATGTATTAATTTAAGAGCTATTTTTATAGAAAAATGCACAATTTTTAAAAAACCTTTTCGGTCCTTAGGTCCCTATTCGGGGCTTCTCTCCTTTTACTTATAAAAAATAAAATATCTGATTTTTTTTACATTTTTACATCACTTCTTAATAGCTGAATGTGTTTTGTGTTGAAAGCAAAGGACTAAATGCTTGCATCTAACTAGAGAACTGCAAGAAGTGTAAGTCGCCGATTTTGACGAAAGTGATATCGTTGGAAAGATCTCATTGAGAGCAGTAAAAAACTCAATAGAACTACCCGTCGGAAATAAGTCGTTTTCGAGATATCCGATAATTTATGTCACGTAGCCAGTGCCTACTCTTCTAGTGCACACTTAATGGCAGACCGCAAAAAATTGTTTTCTCGATTTTGATGAAAATGGTGTCGTTGCAAAGATATCATTATGAGAAGTAAAAAACTCAATGGAACTAACCATCTGAAATGAGCCGTTTTCGAGATATCCGACAATTAATGTCACTTAATGCAGTTTCCCAGCAGTGTGCATTTTCAATGTGACACAAATTGATATCTCGAAAGCGGCTCATTTCCGACGGGTGATTCTATGGGATTTTTTCAATCTTCACGATGATATCTTTTTAACGATACCACTTTCGTTAAAATCGAGACTAAAATTTTTTGCGGTCCCTCATTAAGTATGCACTAGTTACGTGACATAAATTGTCAGATATCTCTAAAACGGCTGATTTGCGACGGGTAGTCCCATTAAGTTTTTTACTGCTCTCGATGAGATCTTTCCAACGATACCACTTTCGACAAGGTACACACAAATAATATGCAGCCATACAAATAATAAATACAGTAAAACCCAGATAATTAGGATTAATTGGGACCAGATCCAATCCGGAAAATTAGAAAAAAAATTAAATAAAATAAAACATACTTACAGAAAATCACCCCTTTAGGTTAAACTGAAAAGTGTCTGAATTCAATACTGCATCTTTATAAATTATAAATAATTTTCTGCAAATGATATTGTAGAAGCGTTTTGTCACAATAACCAGGGAACAGACCTATGGGCTGGCAAAGATCGAAAAGCGATCCTTATCAGACAAAAGGTCTTATAGGGACTATTTTATCTTGCTTTCTTGCAATGCTCTAAGTAAAAATTTATTGTGCAGTGATTTTTTATGACATTTCTAAGTGATTTAAATAGAAAATTAGGGAAATTGGAATTGCCAAACTTAGTGATACATTGTTGTTTCTTTGAAAGATAACATCAAAGAGTTTAAATAAGAAAGTTTAAGGTATTCTTTCAAAAAGATTACAGAAAAAGTTTTTTTTAAATTCAGAATACGACGATGAAACTAGTTAATGATATGGAAATTAGCCAATCGCTTCTCAAACTTGAAAAAGAAAAATGACCATACCGTTCCGGATTATCCGGAGATCTGGATTAACGGGGTCCGAATTAGCGGGGTTCTACTGTATAATAAACGCAACTGGAGTGAAAAATTAGCCAGGCTCAGTGGTTAGAGAGAGCAACAGCCTAGAATGCTGTGGTTCGGGGCTCGATTCCTGGCTCTGGCTAATTTATCACTAAAGTTGGGTTTATTGTATTTATTGTTTGTATGCCTGCATATTATTTGTGTGTACTTTTAAGGTAAGTGGCTTGTTAATATATTGTTGAAAAAAAAGTAAACTATATTGAATAGATTTTGTTATGTTTAGCATAAATGTTTTTCTTTATTAAAATTTGGTGGCCGAGAGGTTCTGACCTCTCAACTGGTAGACGGCAGATGCTGGGTTCGAACCCAATCGCGACCGTTGGCCCAACCGTTCGGAGTTTTCTGTGGTTTTCTTTAAACCTTGGATTTCCTTGCGTAAATACGGGTTAGGTTCCCTTAGAAAGACCTTCACGGAGGACATCCCACTCCTTTCGGGTCTATATCCCACGCGTTGATAGTCGGCCGTAATAAAATAAACCAAATCTTTATTAAAATTTGGCTAAATATTGCCTAAACTTGAAAAGTTACCGTATTTACTCGTGTATAAGGCGCATCCCTACTTTACAAGTAAAAATGGCGATTTCTTAAAATCTCGCATATAACGCGCACCATAAATTTGATACGCTAATGAAGAATGACCAAATGAATTTCAGTAAAAAAAAAGTCGAATCAAACATTACACCAGACCAGAAAACAAGACGAAAATGCATTTTTAGACTTCGGGTTGTAAGAGAATGACGGGAAATAGGCTTATCTCTGTTGAATAAAAAATTGCAATGAAATAAATATGCAGTAATGCTTCAATTAATTAAAAGTTCCCGAATTTTAATATCTTCTTTGAATAATTTCTTGTTTCATATGTATATCATTCGACTGCATCCAACAGTAAAAAATTATTCCGTGTATAAGGTGCACCTAGGAGTTTTGCCCTAATTTTTTGGAAAAAAGTGCGCCTTATACACGAGTAAATGCGGTAACTGAAATTTTATTAAAAATGTATACGAATTTCTACTTTTATTCCCTGTCTTAACTAAAAAACACATGTGTTTGATGAAAACTTCATGTTTTTTAAAAAAAGGGCCCCAAAAATAGGCATATACTATAAAGCCATTAATGACCGGACACTTCCAATTTTAGACATTTTGTCGAATATTTAAAAATACACTTGGATGATAAAATACACCAGATATTCATTCTTTTTTAATTTATTGACGGTCCCCAATAAAGTTTCGGGAAAAAATCTTCACGGAAATGTTTGACCTGTACTATTATGTTTATACACTGAGAGTTTCAGGATAATTCCTCATGTATTTTTCTAGATATTCAACAAAATGTCTAAAATCACAACTGGACGATTATCAATGGCCAGGTAGTGTATTTTGTTCTTTCCAAATCGATTCCGTCTTAGGAAATTTTACTTTTACCATATACCAATTTTTATTTTTATTTATTTTTTTTTTTTTGTCTCCTTTACATGGAATATGGATTAATAATACTAATGATAACTGAAACATTTACATACAACAAACAAAGGTTCATTAAAAACGTAAATATCGCAGCCTACGGCACTTCTGCATAAAAGGAGATTATAAACATGAAAAAAAAAAAAAAGACTAATATAAGTTTTTTTGGTCAGAACTCTTCGTAAGAGTAAAGATCGATGTTCTGTAGAAATTCACTCTAGCCGGGCCGGGTTCGGGCCGAATTTTAAACTTTTTTGCGGAACGGGCCGAACTCGGGCCTAAATTTTAACTTTCGGGCCTGGAAATTTCGGCCCGTGCAGACCTCTAGTGGAGGGCATACGGGAATATACTCCGTGTACCACCTGGATTTTTAAGGACCACCGTATATCCTCTTTATTAACTGTTTTTTTTTTTTTTTTTTTTTTTTTTTTTTTTTTTTTTTTTTACGACTACACTACTGCATACATAATTTATTCAATGATATCCCAGGATATCTAAAGATTCTAGGTTGTCATGGTGATTACGTCCTATTTCAGATGGAGTCACATTATTTCTGTATTACTGAATTTAGTGTATATAATCGAAATAAAATGTTCGTACGTTTTAAAATGAATTAATAATGATTCGAAAACTTTCGCATTATTGAGCGTTAAAAAACTTTGAAAATGGGTGCGTTCTTTCTTTTTTCCTTCTGGCCGACTATACATAAATAAAAACATGTTGTATTTTACTTTTTTTTTTTAATCTTTACTTTAATATCTCGTGTTGAACTATGAACACTTTTTCTTTTTCTTATCGGATTCGATTAGGAATGCCAGACACAAACAGGCATTTTTTTTCCCTTTTTATCTGAGTCTGATAACTTATATATCAAATTTTCTGTCTTCTTTATAATAGTGCCATCTGTGGAAATATATTTAAAAGAAAATCTATTGGAATCAAATACTTTTAAATATCGATTAATCTTTTTAAATATTTATATGTACTCCTTTAATTTTTTTATTTTTCATTTAATTTATTTAAAGAATTCTATTATTATTCTATATAAGTTATTATAAAGCAAATTTTTTAAAGAAACGTTAAAGTTTTTAATACCTACTTCCCTACTTGGAATAAAATTAAACGTCCACTTAAAAAAAAAAAAATCCAATGTATAAAATTAAAAAATTTCTAATACGAATATGTGTATTTTCATATGTGCATATGTCTATATAAAAATCATTGTGTGTGAATTATACAATGCATGAATTAAAATAACAATAGGTGGCTGTTTACATTAATAAATCTTTAGGCAGTTATTAGTAATGTGAAAAGATAGAGACTTCTCTTATTAGCTCACAGGCTATCATAGCCTGAGAGCTTATGTGCCCGTCCGTTCTGTATGTACGTTCGTACGTTCGTATGTTCGTGCGTAACGCGATAACTCATGATAAAAATATCGGATCCACTTGAAATTTTGTATATAGGTATATCCTGATAAGGCGCTTCCCTGATTAGTTTTTAGAGTTCATTCGATATGTATAAGATGGGGAACAGGGGGCTCATGCCCCCCCCCTCCCTTAATTGATATAAACGGGATTTTCATGAGAATTAACAGTTTTCCTTCAAAATTTAGATATAGGTCATTCTGATGAGGCGATTCCGTGACTGTTATTAGGTGTTCATTGAATAAGTATAAACAGGGGGAACGGGGGGGCTCATGCCCCTCCCCTTAATTGATATAAACGGGATTTTCATGCAGAATTAAGTTTTCGTTCAAAATTTAGATATAGGATCATTCTGATGAGGCGATTCCGTGACTGTCATTAGGTGTTCATTGAATAAGTATAAACAGGAGGAACGGGGGGCTCATGCCCCCCTCCCTTAATTGATATAAACGGGATTTTCATGCAGAATTAACAGTTTTCGTTCAAAATTTAGATATAGGATCATTCTGATGAGGCGATTCCGTGACTGTCATTAGGTATTCATTGAATAAGTATAAACAGGGGGAACGGGGGGGCTCATGCCCCCCTTTAATTGATATAAACGGGATTTTCATGCAGAATTAACAGTTTTCGTTCAAAATTTAGATATAGGATCATTCTGATGAGGCGATTCCGTGACTGTTATTAGGTGTTCATTGAATAAGTATAAACAGGGGGAACGGGGGGCTCATGCCCCCCTTTAATTGATATAAACGGGATTTTCATGCAGAATTAACAGTTTTCGTTCAAAATTTAGATATAGGATCATTCTGATGAGGCAATACCGTGGCTGTTATTAGGTGTTCATAGAATAAGTATAAACAGGGGGAACGGGGGTTCTAATGCCCCCCCCCCTTAACTTGTATAAATGGATTTTTCAATCAGAATTGTCAGATTTCGTTCAAATCTCTGAATAGTTTTGGAAGTTTAATGGTTAAGTATAAAAGAGGAGAATAACTCCTCTTAAATTATATAAATGCCAAATGGGTTTTTATTAAGAATTATCCGATTTGCTCTGAATTTTGGATATAGGTTTTTGAATATGATAAAGCATGTACTTGATAGTTTAGTAGGTTCAATGATTAAGTATAAAAAAGGAGAAAGGGGAGAGCTGTTACCCCTTTTTAATTTTTTTTTCGAACGGAATTAACGAAAATACAAGGCTGTAATGTACAATTAGTATGAGTAGCCTGTGAGCTCAATGCTATCAGTTTAACTGGGCAATATTCTTTTTTATTTTTCATTCTCTTTTTACTTGTTTGCAACTAACCTATGCAAGGTAAAAAGTAAACAGTTCCGTGTTTTTTTTTAATTATTATTATTATTATTTTTGTTATTATTATTTTTTTTAAGGCACAGAAAAAGACCCGGATGATAATGTAAAGTCTATGGGGGTGTTCTTTTCAAATATTTCGCCCAAATTTTAATATTTTTACATGATTTTTTTGCACAAGATGGCTGAGGACGATCCACAACCGGCCTAGTTTTTACTTTTTCAGTTTTGGTTTCAGATTTTTTTTTTTTTTTTAAATTACTTTAACTTTCAAAACCGGTTCTGAAATTGAAACTATCGTAATATAAAAAAATATATGAGCAAAATCGAAAAAGTAAAAACTAGCCCGGTTGTGGATCGTCCTCAGCTATCTTGTGTAAAAAAAGTTATGTAAAAATATTAAAATTTGAGCGAAATATTTGAAAAGAACGCTCCCATAGACTTTAGATTATCATCCGGGTCTTTTTCTGTGCCCAGTGTTGCGCCTTAAGAAGACAATGTGTAGCTTTGAAACCTTTTTCTTCCAATTTTGAATAATACTGTAATATATGTTGTGGCACAATACTTAATACTAAAAATTATATAAAATAATAATTTAAAAAATCTTGTACAACAACCTATTATACTAAAATTAAATAAATAAATAAATAAAATCTTTTTTTAATCCTTACTATTTTTATAAACATGAATATTTTGGCTTCGATTTTTTTTCCACGTTCATTAGAATATTCTACATAAAACTGTGCATGCATTTTCAGATGTATGGGATTTTCATTAAATATAAGTTTTTTTTTTTCTCGTTTACATTAAAAAATGAAGAAAATTCAACAAACTCCCAATTTAAATATTAATGTTAACACGTTCACTGCCGCTCACGCGATAGCGCGTGGTTTGGCGCCAACGTTACGGGCCACATCACGCGCCAGCTCGTGATGTGGGGGTGATGTCCAATAGCCAGTCACGCGCTTGCGTGGGAAAATCTTTCACTGATTCTTTGCTACAAAAAGTAAATCGGCTTCTGGGAAAAACCCACTTCTACAGTGCGGCATTAACTATCATCACATCTTCATGTAAGCGGCAGCGAACGTGTTAAATCCATGCACAAAAATGTTAAACACACTATGGAAAACAAGTAAAATAAATAAATAAAGAAACCTCTATCTAAATTAGCAAAAAAGCCCTAGTATTTATCGAACAAGCAAGTTATAAAAATATGAACTGGAAGAAAAAGCAGTAACGTTTTCAGTTGTATGGATCGTTGCGCTGAATCTATTAACAATTTTTACAATATATCCCGATGTAACTGCCGTATAAATAGAAAGGACTACCCTATCTTTTCATTCTTGTTATATTTGTTTATAACTAACCTATGCGTTATACCAAATATAAATGCAATATGAAACATAAAAAATAAAATACGTTTTTATCTACTATCCTTAAAGAGGGGCGGCCCTGACACATTTTAATTTATTGAAAAAAATTTGAAATTTTTTGTATTGATTAACCATATTATTTATAAATAAAATCACATGATAAGCTTCTCATAATTATTATTATTATTTTTTAATTGGGTTAGCTTACAGATGTTATAACTCGAAACATTATTTATAGAATTTCATTTTTTTTTTTTTTTTTTTCATTTAGATAAAGAGAAATATATATAAGTTTTATTTTTGATTCAGTTTTCTTAAAAATAAAAATTAAAATAAAAATTTAAAATATTTAAAGTAAAATTTAAAAATTATGTATTTTTTAATCATATTTTTAAAAGTAAATATTTTTTCAGATTTCCTGAATGATAGTTAAGTATGTTAATGTTCCATTGAGGTGAATTGAGTTGAAACCATTAACTTTAACGATTCTTGACTTATAACAATTTAAATAGGAAAAATGGTGAAAAACTCATCATGGAGAAAAACGGATTTTCGGAAGAAGACGTTTCCATGACAACCATTGCTTGAAAACTGGATTTTGAAAACAAACCAAAACGAAAATATAAAATAATAATAATAATAATAATAATAATAATAATAATAATAATAATAATAATAATAATAATAATAATAATAATAATAATTATTGCTTAAAATAAGACAGAAACATGATTTAAACGTTATTTGAGCAGAAAAAAATTAATGCAATAGATATATATATTTAATTTAAAGATTTTTGTTTTTAACTGCATTAAGTAAAAACGTACATGTCTGACTACCCTATCATTTTCATTCTTCTTTTATTTGTTTAAAATTAACTTATGTGGTATACCATACATAAGTGCAGTGTGATTTTTTTTTTTTTTTTTTTTTTTTTTTTTTTTTTTTTTTTTTTTTACTAGTTTTATGTAAAATTATTTAAGCGTCCCAGTGGCATAGTGGTCAGCACCGTCTGACCACTAAATAATATTTTTCATTCTTCTTTTATTTGTTTACAAGTAACCTATGTGGTATGCATACATAAATGCAGTAATACAAATTGTATTCTTATTTTTTTAACTACCCTTAAGGCCAGGGTTGGGGAAATACATCATTTTGCTCGCCAGTGGCGAGTGGATTTTCTGGCAAGACGAGTGCATTTTTAATTTTTGAAAAAACTGTAGGCAATAGAAACATTATCAGAGACACTTTTTCAATCTAGATATTTTAACTTTCCAAATTATTACAGTGTAAATATGATACTAAAGTTCTATCTTATATTAAGCTTACCTCTTTTGCATATATTTCTTAATTTTATAGGGAAAAAAGAATTACGAAAATGTATTGCAGTAATAGTAATTTCATGTGCGATTTTGTCAAAACTATTTTCAACTGCATGCGTGTTGTATCTTGGAGGCTGGTGAAATAAATCCATGGGTGGTAAGATTTTTGAAAAATTCCCCACCCCTGCTTAAGGCTATTCTCAATTACTCGGAAAACGCTTTGACACATTTACAAATTCATTTTTAACAAAAAGGTATAAAATTGGAAGGCTTGACTATGGAAGTGAATTCAAATAGAACTTTGTTTTCTATTTTATGATTATTAAATTACCTATTGAGTTATATCATTGGCACCTAGATTTGGATCACGTGATCACGCCTTTTTCTCCCTTTGTAAGACTGATTTTTCTGCTTTCTTCGGAAAAGCGGTTGAAAACGTCAACTTTGACGGCTTGCTCTAACAACCTTTTGCATTAAAAAAAAAAAAAAAACAGAAAAAAAAAACAGAAAAATGAGTGCCATTTGATGTTTTCTGAACAACAACACCGGCTAATTTCATGCATTTCTGAACAAAAATAAATTATAACTTATGTCACAAAGTTGCCCTTTTTGATTTAACAACCCCCTTAAGTTAAATCCTTTAAACCCAGTGGCGTGGAGGTCAGCACCTCTGATTATGATAGTTCAAGTTTACCGTAACACACTACAATTTTAAATGCAAAGTTTCGTCTACAAATTTACACCTATATGTTACAGCTTTTTTCCTCGCTTATTGAGTGTCTAAATTCTGTTCAAAAAGCCAAATTTGACAAAATTTTCTGAAAAATATTTTATTTTTACCGAAAAACGAAAACAAGCACTTCACAATTTCATACGTTTGCGAGCAAAAATTGATAAAAAAGTTGTGTCAAGAAATATAACCCACATTTTGAATACAGAACAATTCTAGCCATAAAATTAAATGTCCCTGTAAATGAACAACAAATATTCTTTGCACCACAGATTGTACAGAATGCATATTTTAGTATATACTTCATAGATGCATATCAATTTTATATTGTTCGAAACTGTACAACATCATAATGCACTTGAAACTATCCCCCCCCCCCCCCCCATTGGCCGTCATGTAGCGGAATGCTTTTGATTGTCCGTGTAATAAAACTATACACCCGATTTTCATAAAATTTAAATGTTTTAACAAAATTTTGCAAGGGACAGACAAACGAACGGACAGACGGACGAACTGAATAACACCTATAGGAGCTGTGTATTTACATAATTATGAATGCACCTAAAAAGCCATAAAACATAAAACTATTCTTCTATTTTACAGTAGAAACCCGTTATTTCGGACCTCGTTAATCTGGATGTCCGCATAATCCGGATCGGTTTGGTAACTTTTTTTTTTCACATTTGAGAAGCGATTAGCTAATTTCCACAACATTAACTTGTTTCGGCGTCATATTCCGAAAAAAAAAAAAAAAAAAAAAAAACTTTTTCTGAAAGCTTTTTGGAAGAATGCCTTAAGGGTGTTCTTAACTGCTCCGCTCAACAAGCGAAAAACGTTTTGACACATTTACAAATTCATTTTTTAGCATAAATAAATAAAATTGGAATGCCTGGCTATGGAAGCGATTTCGAATCGAACCTATTTTTCCATTTTATGATATTTAAATTACTTCTCCAGTACTAAGCTATTTCGACCCCGCGATCACCCGTTTTTCCGCTGCTTTTCGACCGGTTTTTCTGCTTTCGTCGGGAAATGTGCTCAAAAGTGTCAACTTTGAAGTCTTCTTATGAAAAATCTACTGTGTTTTTTAAAAAACAGAAAAATGAGTGCAATTAGACAGTTTCTGAATAATAACACCTGCTATTTTCATGCATTTCCGAACAAAAATAAATTAAAGCATGTGTCACAAAGTTGCCCTTTTTGATTTAAGAACACCCTTAAGCTTTCTTATTTAAACTACACGCAACGAGCTACTTATGCTCAAGCGGATGCGCGACCGTACGGCTCGCAAAAGGTGTAGAAAACTGGCACAGCAGAAAATTACAAACTTTTTTATTACAAAGTAATCGTTTTTGCTATCTGTAAATATTCAATAAGTTTAATATAAAAGTGATTTTCTGAAAGTATGTTTTATTTTATTTCATTTTTTTTCTAACTCTCCGGATAATCCGGATTGGGTCTGGTCCCAAATAATCCGAACAATCTGGGTTTTACTGTATTTTAAATTTAATACAATTAAGGCTATATGTAATTCGATATATATGGTTATATGTCGATATAGATTCATCGATAGCGATTATATAATTTTTAAATAAGAGTACTTTCTAATTTGATACGTTTGCGAACAAAAATGAATTTTAAAAATGTGTCAGAAAGTATAGCCTGCTTGGAAGTGAGAACAATTCCAGCCATAAAATTAAATATCCATGCAAGAAATTGAAAAGACCGAAAACATTAAACTGAAACTTTATTTTATGCCAAACTTAATACAGTTAAAGTTACAAAATTTAAAAAATTTAGTTCTGTACACCTACCTGTTGCTTTGTATCCCTTTATGTATCCTTGAAAATACAATGTGAAGCTAGTCCAAATTAAGTGCACCAATTTTGTATGTTTTAATTAAACATACACATTAAATAAAGCCACTAAAAATGTTTCGAATATGTTAATGGATTTTAGATTAAAGTAAAAAGTAACGCACAGTGATCATCATAAAATAAACGTCATCAGTAAAGGATAAAAGTCAGGCAAATAAAGTGAAAAAGGTTCAGATTTTGATTTTGAGCCAAGTTAAATAACAGTTCGTTAGACTGCTACACAGGTATAACGTAATGATTCCGTTCTCCTTTTGGAGAGCACCCAACATATGCATGAAAATGTACCCCCACTGTGTTTACACCTATTTTTGGATTATGATGGAGTAGTGGAAATAGCGGAACAGGTTGCAAAACTCTCTGCATGAAGTGTTTTAATTTATTGTCGATAGATCTTTCCAAAGGTTGTTACTTACTCATCATATGTAGTACGAGTATGATAAGTCTTGCAATTGTTTTGAAAATCGAAAAAAAAATTTTGGCGGATTTACACGTTTCAGACATTGGAGATTCCGAAAAACATATTTTTAGAGGAAATTTTTTGCTGTCCGTCTGTCTGTGTGTCTGTAATCTCCCGAACAAATTGGGATAAAGACTTGAAATTTGGTACGTACGTAGTATGCAAGAATGGGACGTAGCCTCTTTATCATCAGTAACCTCGATTATCCAGAACTATTTTTTTTTGGACACTCGAAATATTCGTTTTAATAAAGAGTATATAATTTTTTTTTTTTTTTTTTTTTTTTTTTTTTTTTAGAAATGAATATAAACGATAATAATAATAAAAAAAAAACATAAATTTTGCCTAAAGAATGAAGTTGATCGGATTTTTGAGTTGCCGAGATATTTGTAATCCTGTTTTCCTCATTCTTCGATTTTTCATGACCCTGTATTTCATTCAAATTTCAATTCAAAGATATATTTTAATTGGGAATGAAACGCTTAATCCAACACAGTCAATTTTTAGTTGATATAATTATCATTTTTGGAGTTATAAGGATGCTTCTTTTACGCAATTTTCTGTTACTTGGTTTTATTTTCATGTATTATATGCATATATATGATGGGTAAGTATTACGGTGGCTGACGGCTAGTTTATTTATTGCTTCAACAATTCTGAAACTAGACATTGTCTAATAGTGTAGGCATAGTTACTTATTCATTATTCGAATATAGTAGAAAAGCCCAAAATAACGCGGTCCGGTATACTGCGAATTCGGATTTAACGCTGAATAAGTATGTCCCCGAAAAAAAAAAAAAAAAAAAAAAAAAAAGATCTATTTTAGGATAAATTTTGCGCTTAAAATTTCAGTTAAACACAACGAGAGACTTGCAGTTTGCGGTTAATGCTATGCATCTCGGTATCTCTGTTGACGATTTAAATGACTGGATAGAAATTGACAATAGCGAACCAATTTCAGAGGTCATAAAAGATCAGGATATCATTGATGCTGCAACGCATAAAAATTTCAGTGAGCAAGATGATGATGAAACTGAAAATTATGTGGTAATGAAAGACGATGTTCCACATAAAAACGCTTTTCCACCTTCAACAGCTCGAAATTTTCTGATACAATTTTAGACACATTTTTAAAAGTAGAAACGTGAAACTTGCTGAGGAGATTTCAGAAGAGACATATAAGGTGCCATGTGATGTCATTTTACGCTCACTTCATTAGAGTTTCATTTATAAACAATTGTCTTCTCAGTATGACCCTCTTTTTCGATCCCACATCTTCGCTTTGGCAACATCGGTTCAAAATGCCGTTTTTGATTGCTTTTTTTTTTGCAATATTTTCTGCATTTATCAAAGAATCGACACTCACGGCACCTTGTGTACTTTCTAAATAAGACAATTTGCCAGTTTGATGCATATGAGAGCAAACATGAATTTAAAAATAAATCGGAAAATAAGCAGTTTGAATTAAAATACACCCTTAAGGAAAGTGGGACAGACAAGACGATTCAGATTGTGTTCAACTCCATCTTGCTAGTGTGATACAATATGCCGAAAAGAAATGAAACGCATCAGTTCGCCAAACAACACTTATGAACGTTTTTAAGATAGTGTAAGATTAAGTTTGTGTTCAATGAATGATAAAATTGTTTTCGTCGTTTTGTATCATTTCTTTGACAAAATTCCGATATACGCGGTTATGTTATAACGCAGGTGTGAAACATGTCTCCCAACAACCGCATTATATCGGGCTTCTACAGTAGATATATATATATATATATATAATAATTTTATATCATTAAAGGGGGCATGGGAGTTTATCAGTTTTTTAAAAAGCATATATTAATAATATAAGAGCATAGAAAGTAAAATTATTACCTTTTTCACGTCTAGAAACGAGAAAAAGATAAGATGGGCCAAGTTCGTCCGATTCCTGGCCCGAATTTTACAGCAGGCATAATTTTTTTTGAGAAAAAAGAACAAAATCGTGAAAAAACATTTGATAGTTGACAAACAAAAATATAGCCTTAGTTTTTTAAAATATTTTATACAATCCTTTGAAAATCAGTTTAAAAGCGATTTAAACTGGTTATAGATAACATATTTAGTATTGTAAAGAATTAAACTTTACAGATTTTATTTCCTACGTGGGAAATCAGCATTGTACACGTTCTTAGGTATTTTGGCTACTCAGGTTGAGGTTTTCGTTGACGAGAGAACACTTTGGTTTAGACAGGAAATATCTTTCTTACAATTTGTCAAAAGAGGCCGCTGAACGCTTTTAGCTGAAAGAGAGAAAGGTGTTATTTCTTCCCACGTGTAGTTTGTGTGTGACCTCAGCATTTTAGTGAACCAGTTCTAGAGGACTTTAAGGCTGAAATCATATGTGAGCTCTCTCATAGGTGATCCACAAGATCCCTCCCTAATCGATTTGTTTTCGAGGGAGGACATGAAAGTAATTTAGAGAGTTTCTAAAAGAACTGGGACTGAGCAGGTAGCTCAGCTAGAGTTCTAGAGATAGAATCTCCTTATAAAGTGAGCACTAGAAGAGCTGAAGTTGATCGAGGTCCACGGCGACGCTCGTATTCGACAGTAAAGCTGGGTTGCCAGATTGGCCTTTTTGAGGCCAAATCTTAGAAATCAAGCCTTTTTTCGAACTCGTTTGGCTTCCAGAAAATCATTTGGCCTTTTGGCTTTTTTCTGGCTTCTTTTTTTTTTTTTTTTCTTTAGTACTTTTGAAGTATTTTTTTTATGTTATTCACTTTTAAGTGGCATCTAACTTGCTAATAAAGTTGCTTTTTTGATGGCAATTAACACTTTTTTGGAATCTTTCATAAATTTCCTTCTTGACCGTAATAAGTAAACAGGTAGGCTAGCATGAAATGATATGGGAAAAACAAAGCAAATAACCGAGTGCTTCCACATTAGAGTGACGACATACCAGATATAAAATTTTATTATTTTAGTGCGCCATTTGCCGAAGAAAAGACATAAGTTCTTGCTTCAGAAAAATTCCATGCAAACAGATTGAATATGAATTACGTACATTTTTAATTTTTTCAGAATGGTTTTTTTTTTTTTTTTTTTTTTTTTTTCACATTTTCAGATTTTATGTGACATTTGTGATCTGTGCTGCATGGCAAATTGCAAATAATTAGAATTTGAATATTTTAAACATTTTAGGATTAACTAAAAGAAAATTTTCCTGCGCAGAAAGCTGCTTTTAGCGCCTCTATAGGTCGTTTTGTGCTCCATAGACAATTTTTTACATTTAAAAAGTTGTTTGGCTTATTTTTGGCCTTTTTTCTTATACCATTTGGCCTCAACTGATAAATTTTATCTGACAACCCTGCAGTAAAGTGAAAGCTCCTCGATAAACTGACTTTATCAGAGACTTTCTGCGTTTATGTAGAATTCGTGTAACATACAAGACTCCTAGCTAAAAAAAATGCTCCCCAATTCAATATACATTTTAAATAAGACCTTTTTGTAAATAAATTGCTTTTTAATAATTTAGATTGATTATGTGGGGTGAATTTCTTCTCAAACGCTACCGTTCTATTAATTTAGGACGAAAAAAATTTACAACTGTATAAATATTCTGAAATCTTTGAAAAATCAGTGTAAAATAAGATATTATAACATAAAAAAGCCGTGGTATATCCCTTGACTATCTTCTCTTTCCGTATGAAGTCCTTTTACAGATTGGTTATTTCTGTACTAAATGTCATGTACAGAATTATATTATATTTGAAATTTAGCTATTCTAAAGCCTCTAGTGTAAAAGGGCTCCAAATAAAACAAAATTTAACCAGTATCTATAGTTAAACTCATTTGTAAAAATTGAAAAATGCAGCGGTCTGTAAAAACCGCTAACAGCAGTTACGCTTTAAATAGCATTGTTCCGGCAATAACTTTTCAAAATTTGGAAAAATTCATTAATTTTCGATTTATAATTTTTACAAAATTCCTCGATAGGCCCAGGAGCCCAATATGTAACTTTATTCTTTATTAAAGTGGAAAAAAAAGGCACATGGATTAGTCTTACAAAAAAATTTTAACTCTCCCTCCCCCCTTCTGACTTGGCACTCTGGTTACAGCTGTGAACCAGACTTGACATTTAAGTTAAAATTTAGCGTCGGTTTTAGCACGGAAAATATAAGTTTTCTAAATATATAAATGAATCATAAAAATGATTCAGTCTTTACTACGACTTATTTTCTCAAACTTTTATTACAAAATAAGAGTAAAGGTAAAATACGTCATGGCAACTTAAAATCATTTCTTGCTGCTGTTTATATCTTAAATTTTGACAAAAAGAAAAGAAAAAGAAAGAAAACGATATATTTTAAATCTCTCTCTGGCGGGAAAGTAGAATCATGACTGTATCACCTGTAGTATAATTATAGAACAAACTTCGTGGAAAGAAAATAAGTAAATACACATCAGAAAAAGGGGGGGATTCGCCGCGCCAAATAAAAGTTTTTCCTATGTTCTACTTATGTCTTTGAACTTTCCGGTGCAGTCTGAGTTCGTTTTCAATATCAATTTCAAAACTTTATTTATTTGTGGGTAAAAAAATCGTCAATGAAATGACATCACGTTAACTGGAGACGATGCCAAGATGAGAGACCTTATACCTATTTCTGTTGAAGATAGAAATAACTGTATGCCGTTTTTCTTTACCTTTAACCGCGTTCGAGAAGATTGTTGTTATTCCGTAAAATGATTCTGGGTGTAAACATGTAAATATCAACAATATTTTGATAGTCTGGATCTAGATACCTAAAGTGGATATCTGAATTGCTCGTGGAAACTTGAACCGTTTTCAGTATGGATATGTTTGGTAAGTTATTATCATTTATTTTTTTCTATATGGGCATTTTGAACTCTTCTAATTTTTTTTTTTTTATTATTATTTTTAAAGAGAAATTTAAAGTAGTTAATTCATTTTGATGACACTTTTTTTACTTAAATTATTTGTTTTTATTTGTTAAAACAAAAAATGCGTGGTTTAAGAGCCCACACTACTGAATGAAAAAGATCCGGATGCTAATGTTAAGTCTATGGGGGCGTTCTTTTCAAATATCTCGCTCAAATTTGAATATTTTTACATGATTTTTTTGCATAGGATAGCTGAGGACGATCTACAACCGGGCTAGTTTTTACTTTTTCGATTTTGGTTATATATTTTTTATATTATGATAATTTCAATTTCAGAATCGGTTCTAACCGGTTTCTAAAGTTAAAGCATTTTTTTTTTTAAAATCTGAAATTAAAATTGAAAAAGTAAAAACTAGCCCGGTTGTAGATCGTCCTCAGATATCCTATGCAAAATAAATCATGTAAAAATATTAAAATTTGAGCGAAATATTTGAAAAGAACGCCCCAAAGACTTAACATTATCATCCGGGATTTTTTCAACCAGTAATGTGGGCTCTTAACATCTAGCAGTCAGGAGCGGTTAAAAAAGGAGGAAAGGGGTCTCCGTAACATATCATACACTTCATTAAAAACTAAGGATAGACCGAAACAGAATTTCGGTAACCATCCTATTATTGGCCTTAAAGGAAAACGAAAATGTCCTTATTTGTATTTATTTTTTCATCTCGTCAACTGTAGACGATGCCAAAATGAGAGAGACCTCACCTATTTCTGTTGAAGATAGAAATAAATTGTATGCTGTTTTTCTTTACCTTTAACTGCGTTCAAGAAGTTTGTTGCTATTCCGTAAAATGATTCTGCGTGTAAACATGTAAATATCAAATATATTTTTGATAGTCTAGGCACCTAAAGAGGATATCTGAATTGCTCGTGGAAATTTGGCTCGATTTCCGAATGGATTTGTTGAGTAAGTTATTTTATTTCTTCTATAAGGGCATTTTGACGCTGTTTTAGATTTTCTTTTTTAATCTTATTTTTATTTTATTAATATTTTTAAAAAAGAAATTTGATGTGTTCATCTGTTGATAGAAACTCATTTTGATATCAATGTGACATATAAAAGCAGTAAGTCTTAATATCGTCCATTTAGGGTACACGACATTTCGGTCCCGAGACATTTCGATCCCGAGACGATTCGGTCTCAAGACATTTCGGTCCAGATAAAATTCGGTCCCTGGCCATTTCGACCCTTAGTCATTTCGGTCTCTTGTTATTTCTTTGCTCGCTACCTTATAAGTCGGATTACAATTGTTGTGGGACTGACAAATGGTATAAGTTCAACATTATTCGGGTCATTAAAAAAAAATTAATTCTCCCTCTCTTTTCCCCCAAGTTTTATAAAAAGTTGAATATAAGAGTCTGATAAATTTAAACTTTTATAACTCGTGATAATGAAATCACAGCGAGCTGAAAATTTTGTTTGATTAAACAATGTAATATAAGTTTAGGGGATATTGTCATTTGCTTTTAGTAGTATTTATATAAGTATTTAAATAAGTAGTAATCAGAATAAATGTTTTAAATTTCATTGTTAATTATTAGTATCAGTATTTTATATAAACTTCTATAAACTACTATAAACTAAAAAATATTTTATATAAACTGCCATAATTTTTTTTCGCTGTTTTTTGGTTACACTTTTTAGAACATTTAAATTAGCATTAATTAAATAAAAAAAATTACTGTGCTTATTTTTTTCTTCCAATTAGTTTAATAATAAATGTTTTTAATAATTCAATAAGACAGTTATAAGTTATAATATATACACATTTCCTCAAATCACCCATCTACACCCTCTTCCTTTGATGATTCAGAAATTAGATATATTTATTGAAGAACAAATTTTTTACTTTTTTATTATTTTTTTTTATTTTTATAATACAATGTTGCATCTTATAAATTTATTTTCATAAGTTACTTTCTATTATTAACATTGCGAAAGCAATAGTGATTTCGTAACAGGGCATGTTATGAAAAAAATTTTTTTTTAAAAATTTGCCTCCGCCACTTTTTTTTTTTAATTGATTGCATTTTTTAACAGTCTTCTCCCGCCATGAAGAAAATTTTTGTGAGTTAGTTTTATTGAATTTGGGCCTATTTCATTCTAATAAGATTGTTATTTTTTTTATTTACATAAAATTAATATAATAATATAAATATTATATATATAATGTAATATATAATTTAATAAAATACATTAAAATGCAATATAGTAATATTTTAAATAATTTTATTTTAATTTTTTAAGTGACAAATCTAAGCTTTATTTATTTATTTATTTGTATTACCTTTTCGCTCCTACTTTGCCAGAATTTAGTTTTATTTTTAACTATACTAATTCTTTTAAATTTCTCTAATTTTAAGTACACAATAAATAAATAAGTAAAAGATAAATTTCAGTTTAGAACTACTAGGAAATATAATGATGTATTGAATATAAAATGGAACATGTATTAAGTTTATTTTAAAGTAAAATTCATCATGTAAATTAATAATGTAAATGTTATTAATTAATAAGTATATTTAATAAAATATTAATTTGATTTTTATATTAAAATTACTAAATGTTTTGAGAATTAGTTTACCAATCATCATTAGGATTACCATACAAAATTCGTCTGAATTATAATATTTTGAATAAGAGTTATACGTGTGGGCGGTTTTTGGGCACTTATAATCGCATTATACTAAAATTTTATGACCTTCGGTTTAAAAACTCTGCAATGTTCCCTATAAAATTATGTCTTATTTCACAAAATTTCCGTTTGCAGGACCGAAATGTCTTGGGACCGAAATGGCTAGGGACCGAAATGCCTTGGGACAGAAATGTCATGGGACCAAAACGGCTAGGGACCGAAATGGCTTGGGACCGAAGTGTCTCGGGACCGAAATGTCTCGGAACCGAAACGGCGAGACCGAAATGGCAGGACCGAAACGTCTTGCTTCCCGTCCATTTATATCTATAATATAATAATAATAATAATACATAATTTACAACGGAAAGGTAAAAGTTATATTATAAATAATAATTTTGCTTATAAGACGTCAGCGCGGCTTGACACTTGATAGCCAGAAGCGCTTGAAAAGGCGGATTATGGGGAGGTCATCCTAATTCATGATAGATTTAACTTAAAATTAGGATCGTGTGAAGGGGGGGGGGGAGGAAGTGGTCGCGCCGAGCGCAGAAATTGACAGAGCACCAAATTTAGACTACCAACCTCATTTTTTTCCCCTTTATCTTTTTTTCTTTTGTAAAAATAAGTGCATGTTGGTAATTTTGTTTCAAAATGAAAGTACGTACATTTTTCGTTTCAAAGTTAATCCATCGTCCTTTTACCCCTCCCCCCCCCAAAAAAAAAAGTAAAAAAAGAAAAAAAATTCATTAATTGATTAATGATTTTTTAATTTTTAAAAAAAATTTAGGTCTTTGTCTTTTTTGTTCAGCTTTTCTTTTTTGAGTCTGGGATTTTCTTCTGTATTAAGGACAAAAACATGTGGTTTTCTTCTTGGAATAAAAAAGAGTTGGAAACTGTTATACTGTACGGTTAGATAAGAGAGGTAGGAGAGGTTTGATACATAGGGAGGATTGATCATTGATTATTTTTCTCAGCAAATCGTATTAACAGCCATTCTAATACTGCAAAGGCTTCTATTGCTTGCAGAATTATCATTATCTGAATTTAGCAATGAAGAACTGACAACTTTGCTTTTGAAAAAATTTGGAATCTCAATGCAATTTTTTTTAAATACTTATTTTCTTTTAAAATTTGCATTGTTGTAAAGATAATATCTTTTAATTGTTTTTATATATAAAACACGTTGTTATAATTAGTTTTACTATGAAGTAGATTGTCATTTTGCAACTGCATTTATATAAGGTGATAGAAAATCCAATACATCATGATAGGGAGAAATGATTCATTAATACTGGAGAGGAATGATAAATTTGTATATTTGAAATTTGACAGTTTTTTTTAAGTTTCAAACTATAACATTGGTATTGGAGGATTAATTGATAAAAGTTTTCTGAAATCACTTATTCTATCAAATATTTTGCTTTATCTGGATTTAAAAAGACTGGCATTTATCCTTTTGATCTTAATTGTTTCGGAGATACCTTTTTTTTTAATCCTCAATATTTTCTTATGATCATCTAAGGAAAACAGTGAGTTAAATAATGTATCAGTTATCTAGCACGAAAATTTATAACACATTAAATCCACCCGACTTTACTTATCAAAATAATAGTCATTAGAGATTTTTTTTTTATTATAAAAAAGCTCAAATGTGCTAAATTTATGTTAAATTGGTTAAAAATCAGCAATGTTCACTTTACTTTTTCCTTGCTGCAAGATCTCTATTTTTAGGTGCGTTCGTAAATATATGTAGCACCTATTGTTGTCGCTCAGTCCGTCCGTCTGTCCGCATATAACAATGCAAAAACTACCCAACTGAATCGTTTGAAATTTAAAATACATAATTATAACATAATTTTGTCGAGTCATTTCAAATTTTATGAACATCGGATGCATAGATCAATTACAGGGACCATCAAAAGAATTCCGTTACATTACGGTCAATGGGGAAAAAGGTTTCAAATGCATTTTAATCGTTTGAAATTTAAAACATATAATTATTGCGTAATTTTATCGAGTCATTTCAAATGTTATGACAATCGGATGCATAGATGAATTACAGGGACAATCAAAAGGTTTCCGTTACATTACGGTCAATGGGGGAAAAGTTTCAAATGCATTTTAATGATGTTACACTCATTCGAACATAATAGAATTGGCATGAATCTATGAAATATATACTAAAATATGCATTCTTTACAATCTGTGATGCAAAGAATTTTTATTATTAAATTACAGGGCCATACAAAAGTATTCCACTACATAATGCTATACGGGGAAACATTGTTTGGGGCGTGTTTTAATTATGTTCAACTATTTGACATTTTATGAATAAGATATACGTTGCTGAGGTGCAATAAAAATTACTCCCTGCATATTTACAGAAACACAAAGATTTCGACTACTATACTGTATCCGAAGTACGCTCTACTGTGACAGCAAGATCTGAATATTTTTAAAATTTCGTTATCGTACGAACGCACCTCATTTGCTACGTTCACGTGCAATTTCCAACTTGTTTTTTCAATTATTTATTTTCTAAAAATTATATTAAAAGAATTGGTTAAATTTTTTTGTAATAAATATTTCTGAAACAAAAATATGTCAATGTCATTTCTCTTTAAATTTTACTAAAATATTTCACGATTTATGATAAAAAATTGTGCGACACAAATGAAATGGTCTGTATTTCTTTTTTCAAGTTACTTAACAATGTATCAAATCAAATCTCGCTTTCAAGAGTATCAATCCTTCTCAGTAATAGGGAAATTTGATACAATAGTCAAACATTCAAATTAATTGAAATATATTTTTTGAATGACTATTTTTTTAATTCACTATTTCTTTAATACAATGAAAGATCACTTTATAGGGAAAAAATGTAAAATTTGTTTCAAAAAAGCTTTCTAAAGGTTATAAAAAATTGTTTAAAAAAAAAAATGTATCATATTTCCTCTATTTTCCAAACATTTTTTTTTTCAACACCCATTTCCTAGATCCGTTTTATCATATTATAATTGCAATTTTCTCTTATCTTACTTAGTTGTATGGAATTTCTGAATTAAAATGAAATCTTTTAACGTTCAAAATAAAGCCGCAATATCTATTCCAGGGATGGCAAACCTTTTTGAGTATGAGTGGCAAAAATTTCAAAATTATGTGCCAACATTCTAACGCGCCAGGAAAATTTTAACATAGATAAAATCCAATAATTAATTTTTCTAGGATTTTTGCATAAATATATTTACGGTTATACTGAATTCCATTCCTAACTTAATTATCATGCTGTATTTACTCAGCAATATAGTTTGAAATTCCGTATTAATAATCTATAAATGAACTATTCTGTTTAATCTATAAATGAATTTTTCTGTCTATTGTATACTTCCGAATCAAATAATTTTCAGTTCTTGAGGTAGAAGTAGTTTCAATAGATATATTGTTATTTACACATACAATTAATGTTTAATTTTCAAAATTAGAACCTATAAATAGACTAAAACGTAAAATAACTTAAAACCCTAAAACCACATTAAATAAACCCAATCTGAAATAGAAAACGTGTCAGTTAGATATATATTAATATGCAAGCTATCTCTTAAAATGCAATTTTCAAAACTAAAACCTTTAAAATTTGATAAAGAATCAAAATTATTTGGAAAATCTCTGTACGTTGAATGGTTTAGCAAGAAAATAACGCTTCAATATTCTTGAATTGAAATTTATAACACCTTAATTCTTTCAAAAGTCACAGATCATTTTAAAGTAAACTATATACCTTTTATACAAAACTGTATTTTTTATGTTAAAAAAAAAAAAAAAAAAATAAGATGGATCGAAGTTTTCTATAAACTTAATATAGTCTATTAGTTTTTTCGCGTGCCAGAGAAGTTTTCATACGTGCCAAGATCGGCACGCGTGCCATAGATTCGCCGTGCCTGATCTATTCAATAGAATTTATTTCTATTTTTATACTTGTGACATCGAACAGAAAGTTAAGGTGGAGGGCAGGGCGTCAAATTGAAACTTTGACCGATGGGGGAGGGCGCCAAATTAAAAGTACCCCCGTTCGCAATTTTCTCTTCGCACACTCCTATTTAAAACTGAGTATCGAGAGAAACAGGTTTTCAAAACCGAAACCGAATTTCGGTAATCTTATTTTCGACCGAAAATTAAAACGAAAATGTCTAAACTTTATTTCATCATTTTAACTAAAGACTCTGCCAAAGATGAGAGACTTACTTATCTATATTTGAAAATAAAAATAGCTATATACTGCTTTTCTTTGCTTTTAATCGCGTTCCAGAAGTTTGTTCCTATACTGTGAAATGGCTCTGTGTGTAACAATATTTTGATAGTCTAGATCAGCCATACTCAATTCTGTGGCCCTGCGACATTTTATTTGCGGTCCGAGGCACATAATCATCAAACCATATTTATACAATTAATTGAAATATACATAAAAAAGTATTTATGATTTTCAGCGTCATTTTATATATTTTCTTAGGAAGATAATTACATATAACAGGAGAAATTTTAACTTGAAAATTGTGTTAAAAGCCGTTTCATTTGTAAAAAGTTCTTTTTGCATGTAGTCCTTTTTTCAAACAATGATGCACACGTTTCTTAAATACCAATAAAACATCATTCCAAATTAAATTTGCACTGTATACTTCTATATATTTATTTTTCATTGAGCGAAATATTAATTTATTAGAAAAAATCTCCTTGGAAATGCTCCGTTGTTATACTTATATGTTTCATATATCTATTATACAGATAATACTACATTTTTGGGTGAAATTTTTGTCACGGAAAAAATTAGCATTAAAAACATTTTACAGTACTAGTTTTTAACAGCAAAGTTTATTATTTGGAAAGTTCATATTAAACTTTTTGGTGATATTTCTTTTGCGACAAATATTCTAATGGCAATATAAACTTTGTTATATTATAGGATGGACGAGTCTTGATTCAAAATAAAAAGTAATTTCTGACGGTCACATACATTTATTAACAGACGAACAGGACACAAAATAAACAAAAAAAAAAAAAAAAAAAAAAACAGATAAATTCTTCGTTACTTTTCAAAACACTACTTTAAAAATCATATATCAGTTCTTCGCAAATGTTCTAAAACAATCGTCATTTTTATTCTTCGAAAAATCCGTCTTAGTTTTATCATCGTCGTTCATCGTCGTCGAAAAACATTCTATTTACTTCTTGCTCTTTTCACTCCCGGCCACACAGCTTGGAAGCTTCGCGTTTCTTAATTAATCTCGTGCCAGCGTTTCAGAGAGTAGCGGAGGGAAATAGTCCGATGCAGGTGCAACAGAGAGAGAGTGTAGCCCACATGCGGGAGTATATCCCACATGCGGCCGTCCTGACACTTGGAGCTGCCGCAGCGACATGTGATCTTATAGAATCTGAAAAGAAACAAAAACAAAAAAAGTAACTGTTCTTAGGAAAAAAAAATAGAGTTCGTTTGCACCCGAGAAAGATCAGTCGTCGTTTTTCTGAAATGGTGTAACATCGTATGAAAATGTTCTTTAAAATTGTTGACTTTTAAAATGATCAGACATACACATTAAAGATAAGGGAAAAAAATAAAGTTTCAGTTATCGTCATGCGAAGGCTTCATGTATTCAGCACACGAACTAGTACTGATCGGTCCTTCAGTTGATGAGATTTTCTCTACGTCGTAGGTGTCGTTAGACTTCACTTTGGTTACTTTATATGGACCTAGGAATTTAGATTTCAATTTTAACCCTGGTCCTTGTTGGGTTTGCTACGAGGTCTCCAAGGTTATATTTCATTGGTTTCTTACGTCTTAAATTATAATGCTTGCGATTTTCTTGTTGAATTTCCAGAATATTCTTCTTAGCTTCTTTTCGGAGTTCTCTATCTTTCATGAATTGTTCTTCGACTGCACTGTTCAGGAGTTCAATAATTTGTAAATCTTCCTTTTGTTTCATTTTTGTACCAAATAGTATTTCAAACGGTGTTCTCTTAATGCTTCGTTGGTAAGTTGAATTAATGACATGTTGAACTTTAGGAACATGTTTAAACCATTTGGTCGGTTCATCTTTGGACATTTTAGAGATTACTGAAATTATGATGGAATTAAGTCGCTCTACTTGACCATTAGCACGGGGAAGGCCAGTTGTAATTGTCTCGTGTTTTATATTTTCATTTTGGCAATAATCAGCAAATTCTTTACTTGTAAATGCAGGACCTTTATCGCTAATGATTTTGGAAGGGTTGCCAAAAGTATAACTCTGTTGTTGCAGTTTCGATATGACTTCGGCAGAAGAAGTATTTTTACAGGGATATAGCCACACGAATTTGGTAAATGAATCTATTAAAGACAAAATATGTTTATAGTTTTTGTTAGTTGATTCGAGAGGGCCTAGATGATCAATGTGGTAAGTTTGGAGGGGAGTCTCCTCTTTGTGTAAGGGATGTAATCACCTTCTTGTTTTCCACGTTTCCGATTATATAAAAGGCATGTTACACAATTTGCTATAACTTTATCAATCTTATTTGCCATATTAGGGATAAAAAATTCTTCATTAAGGAGTTCTTCACAACGTTTGCGTCCGAAGTGTCCTTTGTCATGAACGTGTTTAATGACGTTTAGCTGCATTTCATCCGGCACAACTACCAGATCGTAACCTTTATGATTTTTATAAAGAACGTTATTTTTGAGGAAATAGTTATCATATGGCTTTGTTTTCAAAATTTCTTTGATGGCCTGTATATGTTCGTCGGTGTTCTGTGATTGTATGATTTTAGAAGTAAAACTATCTTGAATGGTCATACATACAGGATTTCTGCTTAAAGCGTCGACGTGGCGCATACGTGTACCTTGTCTGTGTTCGATTGTATAGTTATAATCAGCTAGCATTAAAGCCCATCGAGCTATCTTGGTGCAAAGATCTTTTTTATTCATAGTTAGGGCAAATGCATTGCAATCTGTGACTATCTTGAAAGGAATACCTAAAATATAAACACGAAATTTTTTAAGAGCCTCGATGACAGCCAAAACTTCTAGTTCATAACTCGAATATTTACGCTCAGCATCTGTGTTTTTTTTTTTTGCTCATAAAGTAGACAGGGTGAAATTGATTATCAATAGAAGACTTTTGAAGGAGGACTGCTCCGTAACCATCAATAGAAGCATCGCAATGAACTTCTGTTTCATTACTAGGGTTATAAATGCTTAAAACAGGACCTGAAGCAAGAATGTGTTTCAACTGATTAAATGCATTTCGCTGCTGGTCACCGAAGTGAAATTTAGTGTCCTTTCGAAGGAGATCTGTTAAGGGCTTAGCTATTAAAGAATAATCTTGAATAAATTTACGAAAATATGAGGTTAGTCCGACAAATGAATGTACATCTTTTACACTTTTAGGTTCTGGAAAATTTAGAACAGCTTTAGTTTTGGAGGGAGATGGATGCAGTTGAGCATTTTTAATGTGATAACCCCAAAAAATCAATTTCTCGCTGTAAAAAGTGGCATTTTTTTAGATTCAGTTCCAAACCATATTCGGATGCAGTTGTAAGAACGCGTTGTAATTTCTGGAGTCCTTCGGCTTCGTCTTCAGACGGTATTATGAAATCATCCATGTAGACGATAAGTACTTTTTCATTAATGAGATCGCGAAAAACATTATAGATATATCTCTGAAAAACTAAGGGAGCATCGCTAAGGCCATAATTCATGTATAGAAATTCAAATTGACCAGAATGTGTTACAAAAGAAGTGCATTTTCGGCTATTTTCTTCTACTTCGACATGAAAAAATGCATTTTTAAGATCAATAGTAGTAAATACTTTTGCAGAGTGCAACTGATCAATAATGTCATCGATTACTGGGAGGGGAAAACGTTGTTTATGTGTTTTACCATTTAGCTTCCTATAGTCAACACACAATCTATATGAACCATCTTTCTTTTTTACGAGGACAATAGGTGATGAAAAATTACTGGTGCTTTTTCGGATAATTCCCTTTTCAAGCCATTCAGAAATTTGTTTTTCGGCAAATTCTTTCTCTATAGGAGCTAGGCGTCTGGGAGGACAAGTAACAGGAATTTCGTCTTTCAGATGAATTGATAATTTTACATCGGTAGTCTTTACTTTTCGGGGGGAATAATTTTGAATAAGTTCCGTAATTTTTGAACGCATAGTTTTATCGGTAATATGAGATAAATCAAGATTACTATCGTCTAATACTTGAGCAACATTAATCAGAAAATTATTTGACATATTTTCATTTTGCTTGATTTTTTGCATCGAAATATTATTTTGAGAAACTGTTAAAATACTTTGCTGTATAACATCTGTACCAATAATAAAATCAAAAGATATAGAATAATCTGGTACTACATAAACATTAGTGGTGTAATTAAAATCATCTATAGTAATATCCGTAGAGAAAAAACCCAGGGGTTTGATCATAGTATTTCCTAATCCAGTTAATGTGATTGTTGAATGTTCGAGGTTCGAAACCGTTGGGAGTTTGCGATAAATACTTTCTTTTAACAGACTTCTTTCACTTCCCGTATCGATCAAAGAAAGAACATTTACTGACGAAATAATTACTTGTTTGGTCATAAAAGTATTCGATGTAATGGTGGAAATATTGGATGTTTTAGGCTTATTTCTAGATTTCCTTGGTTGGTCACATTGAGCCGACTTATGGCCAAAATTCGAACAATTAAAGCAGCGAGGGCCTTTGTCTTTATGCCTACATTGGCTACTTTTATGGTTGGCTAAACCACAATTAAAGCAGAGAAGATCAGGTTTTGGACGAAAAGATTTCTCTTTTAACGGCATTTCTGGTTTAGATTTACGAAATTTAGTGTTCTCATAGTCATGCCGAATTTTGTCATAAATTTTGAGCTTTTGTTTAAATTCTACTATAGATTGGCAGCCATATAACATTGATTTTCTAAAAACAGGGTCGGGTATACCGTTAATAATATACTGCATCAGTGCTGAATCTTCGATGTTACCGCGCGAACATAATTGTTTCATTACGAGAAAATATTCTTCAAGGGATTCATTTTCTTGTAATTTTCGTTTATTTAACATATCATGTAACTCAGCAGAATTATAAGTAATGCCAAATTCTGAAATTAAGAGTTCTTTAAGTTTTTCGTAAGAGTTAATATGAAATTCTGTTTGTACTAACAGCTGGGCTTTTCCTCGTAAGGATCGTTTAGCAAAAATAAATTTATGAAATTCTGATAAATTGAGCATGCTAGCGACATCGTCAAAATTAGTTAACCAAATATTTATGTCTTGAAAAGAACTACCATCAAAAGGCGGTATAACGCTTTCAACATCATTAAAATTAATAATAGATGGCAAAAAACTTTGAACCGGAAATTGCTCGTTTTTATCAAAATTTGATGATTCAGTATTACTTGCAGTGTCCTTATTCAATGTAGTATTATGTGAAGATATTTCAGGTTCCGAATCGGTATCACTTTCGTTTTGGATAATGTTAGCTTGCAGTGAATTTAAGTCTGAAAGATATGTGACTAATCTGGTTGCAAGTTCAGTTAAAGAACCTTCGTTAGAAATGCAGAGTAAATTACAAATTGTGATTAAATCGTTTAAAGAAAAATCTGCTTGAACTTTCGTAACTTTATTTTTGAATTCAGTGCTGGTCGTTTCGAAATCGAAACCAGTGAAGTCACGAATTCTTTTTCGATTTGATCGATCACCATCAGTGTCGAACAATAATTTATGAAGGAGTTTTATTTTATTAGTACGTTCATTTTTAAATGCAAGTTCCAGTTCTTTGATGTCGACTAGCTTCATAGTAAATATAGAATATGGAATAATTAACTCACCCGTAAAATGATATCCGACTTGAATCTGAAGAAAACAAATAGTTCATAACAATGAGAAAAAATGCTAAGTGGGCACTTCTGGCACCACTTTATAGGATGGACGAGTCTTGACTCAAAATAAAAAGTAATTTCTGACGGTCACATACATTTATAACAGACGAACAGGACACAAAATAAACAAAAAAATAAAACAGATAAATTCTTCGTTACTTTTCAAAACACTACTTTAAAAATCATATATCAGTTCTTCGCAAATGTTCTAAAACAATCGTCATTTTTATTCTTCGAAAAATCCGTCTTAGTTTTATCATCGTCGTTCATCGTCGTCGAAAAACATTCTATTTACTTCTTGCTCTTTTCACTCCCGGCCACACAGCTTGGAAGCTTCGCGTTTCTTAATTAATCTCGTGCCAGCGTTTCGGAGAGTAGCGGAGGGAAATAGTCCGATGCAGGTGCAACAGAGAGAGAGTGTAGCCCACATGCGGGAGTATATCCCACAATATTGTATTGTTAGACTATTTATGTTATTTTTATACGTGTTATTTTTATACGCTCGCCTAAATTCGGAATTTTCTGATTCCGGTCCATCTAAAATCTGAACCTTATGTTTGCGGCCCGCGAGAAAAGAGGTTGAGTGTCTCTGGTATACTACGTCGAGTGATGCGCCCAGAGGCGTGACAGCAGTATTCGGCGCATGTGTGCAGAACTGCATTTGGCGCTCTACCCCCACCCATCCAAACGCCTGTAAAAATGAAACTTTATTTCCCCCCCCCCAAAAAAAAAACTATAAATATTTATAAATGTATAGTTGCCATTCTTTTGGAGTTTTTTAAACCAGAAAATTTATTTACTAAAATGTGTCTTGTTTCTTTATAGTTCGTAATTTATTTCATTAAATAAATAAATTTCTGTTTCCAAACATGCTTAAATTACTTGAAAAATAAAGAAGGGTGGCAGCTATGTAAATAAAATTCGTAACACAGTTAAACCTGTCTAAATGAAAGCACTCTCTATCAGACTCCTGCGTTCCAGTAAAATTTCATTATCCCGGAGAAAATAATTTAATGCAATAACAATGGATTGCATTTAAAAGAAAGATGTTTGTTTTTACTTAGCATGTATTGGCGATGGCTAAGAAAATCTACCGCACATAGAGATTTTAAAATTTGGATAAGGATCGATGATGGTACATGCACCGTGCACCTGACACTTAATTTTTTTTATGTTTTGTTAATTACCTGAAATATTAATTAAAAATCCTTAATGACATCGCAAAATGGCGATCTTTTATTCCTAATGAGATCATGCTTGTGTGTTCCCCAAGCAGTCCTTCCCACTGACCAAAAGCGTAACGTTTGATTCTTTCTGCATTTTCAAAGTGGGATATAGTGAGATCACGGTAGAATTACAAATAAATAAATGTATAATAATAAATAAAGAAAAACTATTTCAATGGTATTTTTAATTACTATTAAAAAAAAAAAAAAAAAAAAAAAAAAAAACATTTTTTTTGGCAGCGATTCGCATCAGTTTTCAAGATTACCATTTCTCTGAAGTTTCAAACGTAAAAAACAAACAAACAAACAACAACAACAATAAAAAGAATGATGTCCAGTTAAACTGATTGCATAGAGCTCACAGGCTATGCAGACTAATTGTATATTACAGCCTTATATAATAATGCCTTTCAAAAAAAGGCTTTAAAAATATAAGGAAAGAATAAGGAAGGAAGTACCCCCCTCCAATTTTCTTTCTTTATACTTATCATTGAAGCCCCAAAACTAATCAGGGATATGCCTTATCATATAATAAACCTGTATCCGAAATTCGAAGCAAGTCTAATAATTCTGCATAAAAAACCATTTATGTAATTTAAGAAACGTTGTCCCCATTCCCTCCTTTATAATTAATCATTAAAACTCCAAAACTATTCAGAAATTCAACTTATCAGTAAGAACCTACATCCAAAATTTAAAGCAAATCGGATAACTCTGCATAAAACTCTATTTAGCTAACTTAAGGGGGAGGTAATTGCCCGTACCCCCTTTATAATTGATAAAAGAATTGCCACAACAAATAGGCGAAGCTTCTTACTACTATGAACCTGTATCGAAAAATTGAAACAAATCGGTTAATTCTGCATGAAAAAACATTTACATAAATTATAAGGGGTAGTTTCCCCTATCTCTCCTTTATACTTATCCAGATAATTCAAAAAACAAATCAGGGAAGCGCCATTTCAGAATAAACCTTTATACAAAATTTGAAGCAAATCGATAAATTTTGCGTGAAAAACCTAAATTATTCCCCCCCCCCTCTTTAAACTTATCCAATGAACACCCAATACCAATCACGAAAGCACGTCATTAGAATGATTCTACATCTAAGATTTGAACGAAATCTACTAATTGTGCAGGAAAAACCCATTTATATAAATTAAGGCGAGAGGCAATAGCCCCCGTTCCCCTTCTTATACTTATCGAATGGACTCTCAAAACTAATCAGGGAAGCGTCTTATCATAATAAGCCTAAATTCAAAATTTCATGTAAATCGGATATTTTTATCATGAGTTATCGAGTTACGTACGAACGTACGCACATATATACAGAACGGGCGGGCACATAAGCTCTCAGGCTTTGATAGCCTGTGAGTTAAAAACTGTTGATACATTCGTAGTACTTTTCAGGTTATAATAATATATTTGGTGTGAAAATATTAATATTTGCTGTTCAAAAAAATTTTTTGAAGTCATTTCAAGGATTCGCGAAACATATTTTTACTCTCTCAAGTTCACTCAAAATTATCTCAAGATATCGTTTCCCAATTAAGAAATATGTGATTTGAATATCATTTCGCGTTAATAAATAAAAAAATATCTATGAAGGATTGTGTACATTTCCATCATTTATTTTATCAAGATTTTTTTTGTCAAAATTGAAAGTTTTATACTTAAATGTCAGAAAATACCGGGTGTCCCAAAAATGATTGATGGATTTTAAAATTCACTAACTTGCAAACGGTGACAGCTATTTAAAAAAATTTTGCAGGAGGGTTATGTATAATGTCAAGAGTTTTTTTTACCGAAATTTTTTATTTTAGTTCGAATTTCAAACAATATGTGGCGCTGACGGCGATTGAAGGCCAGGTGATCAGTGCTGAGTGAAGCGTCGACCTGGCCTCCAATCGCCGTCAACGCCACCTATTGTTTGAAATTCGAACTAAAATAAAAAATTTCGGTAAAAAAAAACTCTTGACATTATACATAACCCTCCTGCAAAATTTTTTTAAATAGCTGTCACCGTTTGCAAGTTATTGAATTTTAAAATCCATCAGTCATTTTTGGGACACCCGGTAAATACACATTGACGGTTAGCTTGAAAAATCAGACCGAAACCTGAATAGCACCGCCGGTATACTCTACTAAAGGCAGTGGGAAATCAACTCGAGCTTCGATTGGATAGATTTCCATTTAAAAAGAAAAAATCATACAAATTCAAGATTATACACTGCTAACAATATAATGTTCGTTCGATAATATTTTTATTCAGAATTATAAAGTCAAATCAACATGCTGCTGAAGACATTGTCCTCCCCACACCCCATCTCTACATTCGTTTGGAAAAAATAACATTCAATATTTGATTTTAGAATATTTAAGGTTATTGTAATTGGCCTAGGTGATCCAAGGTGGTTGGTTAGTAGAACATAAAGTGCATGGGATTTTAAAACACTTTTTTCATAAATCTATATTTTTCCATTCATATTAACAGCCATCATTGTAGTTTCTTATTTATTAATGTCTAAATTGAACTTTTTTTTTGTTTTGCCATTTTAGTCTCTGTAACGTCTACGGTTATGTGTAATGTTAATAAGTGCTCATATTTCGAAAATTCAATTTTATGTTCGGAAATGAAATGTACAAATCTTACAATCATTACAATAATTTATGCAGTATTTGAATAAACACGAGTGTACGCAGGGAGTGCAAGGAAAGACTCCCCCTTCAACCTTCGAAAAAAAAAAAAAAAAAAAAAAAATAGAAAATTTGGACATCTATGACCAAATTTAGTCTATCTTCATCAACTCTCCCTCTTTTTTGCTATCATGGTAATTCCAGAGTACCAGATAGATAAAAGATATTTATTTCACTCAGAAATCTATGTTGTAAAAAAAAAAGAACACATTTGTTCAACACATAATAGTTTCTACAGAAATGATCATTAGTAGAAGTGCTGAACAAAATTTTTGCTTTGGTCGCTTAAAATAAATTTTACTCTTTAGTGCGAAAACCAGTGTTAAACATACGGCACGGAATGCCAACAGCTTCACAAACGGCTCCATTTTTACCAGTTAAAATTTGTCCCATAGCTGAAGCTAGTATCTCCAATGAAAAATCTGTACACTGAACAGAACAGAGAACACTAACATACAAAAGACTATACAAATGTAATGAACGTTATCAACTTTTTGGCAATTTCTAGAGCCCCTCTACCCCTTACAATATCATACGTTATCATTCCTCAATAACATTCTCTTTTCTTTATTGGTAAACACAAGTATTATTTTAAACAATCTTTACACCTGTTTTCTTAAACGCAGATTATATATATGCATACACATAAGACAGAAGAATAGGAATACCAAACATTGAGATATTCAATATTTTGAAAATAAATAATTTTATAGTCATTTAATTATTTTAATTTTCATTAATGAGTATTTTCATAAAAATACTTAACAAACTAATATATATATATATATATATATATATATATATATATATATATATATATATATATAAGTAAAAAAAGAAATTCTGAAAAAAAAAAAAAAAAAAAAAAAAAAAAAAAAAAAAAACAGAAAAGAGAAAATTTTGGTTGGATCATTCAAAAATTATAAATATATCGAGACCAAGACTCCCCCCACCCCTCACTAGAGATATCTTCCGATATCATATGCCAGATTCCCCCCCCCCTTCCCCCTAAAGTGATAACGTTATGTATGCATAGCCAGTGCCGTAGCTAGAAGTGAATAATGGGAAGGGGGGGGGGGGGGGTCATATTTTCTCTCTTTCTCTCTGTGACGCAGAAAGATACATTACGCGTTCACACCGCAGTTACTATGTTTCTCATTAAACTACTAATAATAGTTTCATTTTACGCTAAAGAAAGAATAGGATGATGAAGAATTCAAGTGTTAAACGAGTGAAATCTTAAACAATTTGTAAGCTTCATGTATGTAAATAGGATGAGGGAGTGTTGAAACACATATTTTAGTTACAATTTAGCATTTCTGCAAAAGTTGTGAAAGGTCCTCAAAACTAAATTAGATTTTTAAACAAAATTTAATTTAAATTTTTGGAATAGAAATTAATTTAGTGATCTTGGATTCTTTTCCAGGGAGGCTCAAAATATTTTAGGGGAAGCTGAGCTGCCCATAGACCCCCTTAGCTACGGCCCCGTGCATTGTCCCCAAAAGTTCCGGTTTTACGTTGTTTCTCTAGTCAGGATTCTCCAAAGCGTCCCCCGCGGACGCCACGGTTGCGCCCTTAGGTTTTCTTGGCACCCATTCGAATGTATCATCTTACAAGCTCTTTTTAAGATTAAAAATCCATTTTAAGGGATACATTTTTAAAAATAAAAAATATTTGAATAGTTTTCTTGTAATAGTTATCGATGACCTTAAATAAGTTTTAATTATTTAATGCTATTAAGTTGTTATTCAGTGATTAAGGTTCCTATAGCTTTTTCATCTACAAAACTTTTGAAGATAGATTGCCCTCTGAAAATCTAATTTTAAATTTATTCTGAATTAAATTATTGCTGCAAAGTATTTTAAAATAGTTTCTGAATCATAGGGGACTTATAGCTATCAGCGTGAGATAGACGCGCATCATATAAGACGTTTTCATTAGCTCCCAACTTTTACGCAATTTTGCTACCACTAAAATTGTACAGAGATTTTCCATCTGTTTAATCATAAGATTTCGACGATTAAATAAGCCAATATTTACTATAACATTTTTATGGTAAGAAAAATGCGTAAAAGTTGGCAGCTATGCATTTCTAACATACAAGTCTACCTCTATTCCTGGACTGATATTGTAGGAGAAACTTTTACCAGTATTTCCGAATAGTAATTTTCTTCTCATTTATGATAAATTCTGAAGTAAAGTGACAATTGTTTCTTATACATAATAATAAAAAAACAAGTGAAATTTAGCTCCTATGGTAATAAAACTGTGTATTATGCGTTTCTACCGCAGTGAGATAATAGTGTTGCATATTTTCAGCTATGTGAATTACGGCGCCTTTTATTATTTATAACTATATGGGGTGCGCTTCTGTTTATAAAGGTTATACAGGTCTAAATGATTTATTAGAGGATTCATAAGTAAAATAAAATGAAATGAATATTTATAAATAATTTGTATAAGGTAAATCTACAAAAGATAATTCAGATGCCAAGAAAATATAATACATTTTAGTATGAATAAATTAAGGATATATTTTTAAAAATATTTGCTTCTCAACTGAAATCTTTTGGCGCCTTTACTGCTTCGGCGCCTGTGTGTGCCGCACACTTTGCACACTGGGTCGGAACGCCCCTGGATGCGCCTCATTTCCAATTTAAATATACATTTGAATGAAATACAGGTTCATAAAATGCTGAAAATAGGATTAAAAATATCTCCGCAACTAATTATTCGATCGATTTCATTTTTTATGCAAAATTTATGTTTTTATTATTGTTTTTACAGCCACTCCTTGAAATAAATAAATTCGAAATTTTTTATGTATCTTTCATCAAAATGAATTTTTTGAGAGTTCGAAATAAATAGTTCTTGATAATCGAGATTACTGATATTCAATAGGCTTCTTTCCATTGTTGCATACTGAGTACATATCAAATTTCAAGTCTCTATATCAATTTGTTCGAGAGACATGGCGTTTACAGACAGACAGACATACAGACAGAGGGATGTCAGTTTCTTATTTAATTAATTTTTTTAAATATGTTTTTCGGAATCTCCAGCGTCTGAAACAAGTAAATCCGTTATTTATTTATTTTTTTCGATTTTTAAAACAATTGCAAGATTGCATGATAGGTAAGTAAATATGTGTTAGAAAATAAACTCAAAGATTACAGTGTAAAATCCCCGCACGAGTCTATTGGTTTTTATTATTGTTAAATACTGTTTATATAGAGACATCAATTATCAGACTACAAAGGGTTAAATATACCCATTTTCCCCCTTCCTGTTTACAATAGACTTATTTAAAATTCAAATAAATTAATTATAGATGTTGGTCAATAAAAGCGCGTCCGAATATTCATTTGACAGTTAAATCACGTGGAAAGGAAACCTTGAAATTGCATATAAATGTTACACGCTGTTAGATTCGACATACCGGTAAACTTTTCTATATTTACCTGCTTTGTAAACAAGGAAGTGGTTGGTGAAACTTATATCATAAAATTGTTGACGCTTATGACATGATCGCCGTCATTGATTAATTTTTTCAGCATTGTAGAATGTATTTATAGACGGAGTGAAAAATAAACAAGAAATATGAAGTGTCACGCATAAATTATGAAATACAGTCGAGTCTCTATATAACGAAATCCACCGTTCCAGTAAAAAATTCGTTATATAGAGAAATTCGATGTATAGAGAATGATGTTAAAAATCGTATTTAATGTGTAAAATTTGAACAAATATTACTTTTGATCTTTTTAATTAAGAATTTGAAATGTTTAAAAGTAAATATTAACCAAACATTTTATTTCTTAATTATTTAAGCTGTTTCAAAAAAGATAACAGACATTTATTTGAAAGCTTAATGAAAATCAAATAAGGAAGACTTGCATTTATTTCAAACGAAGAAATCTGTATTCTTTTTTTTTTTTTTTTTTTTTTTTAATCTTAAAATTGCTACGCTCTCAAAAAAATGTTCACATTTTACCAAGGAATGAAAAATTGTAGTTAACATTTTCCTCCATTTGAAGGCCTCTCTTATGTGCCTCTCATTGATTCCTCTCTTACATGCGTATCAATCCAATTAACACTGTTTTGAGAAAGATGTGGAAAGGTGTGTGGGAGGTGGGATGAATTTGTTGGATTTAAAAAACATTAAGAGAAGTAATAATTTAAAAAAAAAACCTCAGCACTGTCGATAAATCAAAAATAAGTGATGGAAAATTGATTCCATATGATATCGAAGCTTTTTAAAACTGCTTTTTATGACCAATTTATAAAAAAATTCGTTATATAGAGATAGATATTTCGCTATATAGAGACTGTTTTTAATGTAATCATGCGAAAAGGGGACCGTTCCTACTAAAAATTCATTATATAGAGAAATTCGATGTATGGAGTTTCGATGTAGAGAGACTTGACTGTACTTTCCAATAACATTTAGATTAAGTCGGAAATTGCATGTCAAACGTAGCAAAGGGGCTGTGTAAATATAACGTTATCCTTTTAGGGGGAAGGGGGGGGGGCTGACATATGATATCGTAAGAAATATCTTGGGGGAGGGGGAGTTTGTCTTTTGATATCGATATCATTTTTGATTCACTCATAATGTTCTCTTTGGGTCATTCCACGTGAAATCAACCAATTTAAAGAAAACTTGTTGCTCCATAGTCACAGATTTGTTTTTAAATTTTTTATCATAGACAAACATAGTAGTGAAAATTTAAAAATAATTTTCACAATATTGGCTGAGATATAGCTATTTGAAAACTAGCCATTTTTATCCACATCAAAACAATAGTAAATTTTCGTTTCTTTACTTTTTATTATGTGCAGACTGAAAATATCACCCCAAAAAAAGGGCTGAATGTAATGGCCCATAAAAAAATGAATCATCATGAATTTTTCTGAAACTTAGTAAAAACATTGCTCCATCTGTGTGCTTTTTATTATGTGCAAACTGAAAATATCACCAAAAAAAAAAAAAAAAAAAAAAAAAAAAAAGGTTGAATGTAATGGCCCATAAAAAATGAATCATCATGAATTTTTTTTTTAACTTAGTAAAAACATTGCTCCATCTGTGTGCTTTTTATTGTGTGCAAACTGAAAATATCACCCAAAAAAAGGGCTGAATGTAATGGCCCATAAAAAAATGAATCATCATGAATTTTTCTGAAACTTAGTAAAAACATTGCTCCATCTGTGTGCTTTTTATTATGTGCAAACTGAAAATATCACCCAAAAAAAGGGCTGAATGTAATGGCCCATAAAAAAATGAATCATCATGAATTTTTCTGAAACTTAGTAAAAACATTGCTCCATCTGTGTGCTTTTTATTATGTGCAAACTGAAAATATCACCAAAAAAAAAAAAAAAAAAAAAAAGGTTGAATGTAATGGCCCATAAAAAATGAATCATCATGAATTTTTTTTTAAACTTAGTAAAAACATTGCTCCATCTGTGTGCTTTTTATTATGTGCAAACTGAAAATTTCACCCAAAAAAAGGGCTGAATGTAATGGCCCATAAAAAATGAATCATCATGAATTTTTCTGAAACTTAGTAAAAACATTGCTCCATCTGTGTGCTTTAAATAAAAAAAAATGGAGAGGTAAAATTTATTGTTTTAAAATAAATGTTTTTTTACAAATAAGGTGTCATTAGCCAAATAATGATCATTTTAGAATCTCTAATTATTCCTAATGGTTAAAATAAAATTTTCCAGCATCTAAATTAATGTAAATGTATATTCAAAATCTCATTCGTACTAATTTTGTAGGAACCCCCCCCCCCCCCAAAAAAAAGTACACAATTGAGAAAAATTTATACTGAAAACCAGTCCTGAAAGTGCTACAGATGTGTAAACAGTTCCTTTTCAAAGCGGTTTAGAACAGGGGTGTAGTCGTAAAAATAACAGAGGATATACGCTCTAAGCAGAGAGTATACGCTCAAGGTAGGGCGTATACCCTAGAGTGTGTATACTATAGATTTCACGAGAAACAGAGGGTATACGGTGTTCTTTCAAGAAATCCAGAAGGTATACGGCGTATGCCCTCCACTACAACCCTGGTTTAGAATCATTGCATTAAATTAAGATTGCAAGATTATAAACACAATTGATTAGTAGTGAGATTATCAACGGATGGATTATGTTTTGAGAGAAGAAAGAAAGAGTGGTAAACTGCGATACGGATTCAAACTAGTTTTGGAAATCCAGCTTAATTTTGTAACATCCAATGTACCTTCGAACAAGATGTGTCACGATGACGTCACTTCTTACGTCTTATGTGTCTGTAAAAAAAAGAACAAAAAATAAAATCATTTTTTTTTCACTGTTTCATTTTTTCAGAGAATATTCTGAAAGAAAAAAAAAGTTTTGCGGTTATATTATGTTACGATAGACAAAGAACTAATGTCAGTGAACTCCTTTTTTTTAGACTAAATTTCTCATTTTGCACGATCGACAATGGATTCTTTTTCAACACAATTACAAAACCGTTTTTATTTCGAAATCCGTAAAATTTTCATGTATATGCATATTCAGCTACTAAAGAACCCAATTGGTTTTCTAATTTTTCTATAAACGTAACATGCTCTTTTTTTAATAATTGGCTAGGATAACATCCCCAGTAATTGGCACATTAAGGATTTGTCTTTAAACTTACTTCTATTTTCATTACCAAGAAATAAAATATTTACTTGCAAATATTTTTAAATCAAAGAGTGCATATCTGTGCATCTATTTTGCCCACTAAAAGCAAAAATATTTGAAAAAATATTTTTATAAAAATATATTTATAAAAAGTTGCTGTAATCACCATTAATTGGCACTTAGACTTTTACACAATTAAGTAACCCTTTTCAACTAAACAAAACTGTTGTCAATTAGAATTTAAAATATACTATAGGTCCGATAATAATAAATTGAAATGCATGCCTTTCTTAAGCCAGAGAAGAAGCATTTGCAACAAAAATGGCTAATTTTATACAAGTCATAATTGTTTCTCTTTCCTAGGCACTATTGTCATTTAGTAGCATAAATCAAAGTTATAATCTGTAAAGTAAATGAGCATATAACTGGTATATGGTCTTGCATTTTCAAAAGACTGGATATAAATCTTATTTTAGGACATTTTTGTAGGATGTGCCAATCACTGGTGACTGCCAATTACTGGGGATGTTACTCTATTTCTAACTATAGTCGTGGGAAAAAAGGGTACACACTCTGTACTAACAAGGAAGGTCTCCATATGGGCATACTCAGAAAAATCTGAAAAAATTACAGAATGTTCTTTTCATATAGTTATATATGTTTATAAAGAAAATTTCGGCGGAACCTCCTTATAACGTCCGTAAAAAAATAATAAAAATTTCGTTTATTTGGCGATTTATCTCCGGTTGGCGAAAAAACGAAATTTTGAAAAATACGCTTTTACGCTTTGAATACTTTTTAAAGAAAAAACTTTCTATGTTCAGTTTATTTAAATAAGTTTAGTTTAAGTAATTTTAGTTTTGCATTTATACTTTACTTTAAGTGTAATTTCGTCATATACGTTTATATGTACTTATAACAAATTGAAATTAATATATTTTATCATTTAAAACACAATTTAAATTGATTAAAATTGTTCCAAATTGAAAAATACACTGTTAAAAATCTGCTGCATTTTGTTGCAACGCACTCCCTTGCTTGTATAGAAAATGGTTACTTGGCCGTGAAATGGAGCTTTCTCATTGGTTGGAATAGAGATATTATATACAAGCGGTGGAGTGCGTTGCAGCAAAATGCAGCAGATTTTTAATAGTGTTGCACAAGCTACAACACCGCTAAAAATCTGTACCATTTTCTGCAGCGTCACTCCACCGCTTTTATAGAAAACGGTCAATTCATCGTGCTATGGAGCATTCTCATTGGTCAGAAAAGAGATATTCTATAAAAGTAGTGGAGTGACGTTGCAGTAAATGCTGCAGATTTTTAACAGTGAAGTCAATTAAAATCAATTTTCAGATTCGTTAAAATCGTCTGCTTTTGGCGAGGAAATGCACTGCTCGCCAAATCCCGCGTCGCTTTCAGCTTTTCACGCCAATTATTCCAAACTATTTTATTTTTTTACATATCTAATAATGTAATTCCGCCGCTAATTTTCACTGATCCTTTATTACCTACATGAGTAGTTTAATTCGTATTTTTTTCAAAAAATTCTGAGTATGCCCCCAATGGAGACCTTCCTTGTAAGTCTACATCAAATTATCGTAGAAGAAAGTTACTGGTGTCAAACAATTCGATATAAAGTCTACTTATTAATACTTAGAATTTTTCCAGAGAGAAAATTCGCCTTGCATACAATATTTCAAATGTAATAATTTATATATATATATATTTAATAATTTATAAATATAATAATAAATAGTTCAAATATATAATTTAAAAAAATTGAAATTCAACACTCTTAAGGGTGTTCTTAACTGCTCCGCTCAACAAGCGAAAAACATTTTGACACATTTACAAATTCATTTTCTAGCAGAACCATATAGAATTGGAATGCCTGGCTATGGAAGTGATTTCGAATCGAACCTATTTTTCCATTTTATGATATTTAAATTACTTCTCCAGTTCTAAGCTATTTCGACCACGCGATCACCCGTTTTTCCATTGCTTTTCGACCGGTTTTTCTGCTTTCGTCGGGAAATGTGCTCAAAAGTGTCAACTTTAAAGACTTGTTATGAAAAATCTATTGTGTTTTTTAAAAAACAGAAAAATGAGTGCAATTAGACAGTTTCTGAATAATAACACCTGCTACTTTCATGCATTTCCGAACAAAAATAAATTAAAGCATGTGTCACAAAGTTGCCCTTTTTGATTTAAGAACACCCTTAATGTACCGATGTCATCTTCGTGTATGTATTAATGGTCATGTTTAATGGTCATCTTGACAGTATGACCGTTTAACACGTTTAACATCTTTTGACTATTACCAGCCAAATAAAAATAACATCAATAAAATATATGGGACAGTGTGGTGATGTTAGGACACTTTTTACAAATGTAAGAAAATCAACTTTATTTGACACAAAAACAGAAATTTCAACTCTTAGAATCAGTATTGAATTTAGACACTTTTCTCCGGGAGGGGACATTATGGAGTTTCCGGGAGGGGGGGGGATTGCACTTTTTGATTATGAAACTGCAAAATCTCAAATTTTTCCGGGGGGGGACATTTTATTGCTCCAGGGGGAATGCCCTCCCCAGGCCACCCCCTGAATTCAACACTGCTTAGAGTGCAAGGCTAAACATTTTTAATCACCCTGTAGAAGTTTCCCTGAATTTTGATGTAAATGAATATAATATAATGTTATAATATATTGTCCGCTAAAAATGTTTCTTGCATTTTAGCAATTTACATTCATCGTATTAAAAAAAAAAAAAAAAAAAAAAAAAAAAAAAGAATTGGGACATGTAACGTTTCTCCCCACTTCCTTGTTTTATGTTAAACTTCTTGTATAATCAAAAAATGCTACTTTTAGGCTTAGGTTAAATTATGGATAGTATGCAGTATGTTCCATAAATAGGAAAACTATTACTTCTATGCATAAACAAGTCATTAATATATAGAAAGGATAAAATGTATATGAAGCAAATTTACTTTTGATTCTTGAAATATTTTTTCTTTGTACAATTGCAAGCTTATACAAATCAATAATTTTTTCAACTGAAGATTGGGCTATCATTGCTTCATCTTGTGTGTTATTGATGAAATGTTTAGAATTATACTTATAAAGAAACTTACTGTCTCTCTCCACGCGTTCTTCCCTATGTATTTTTTTTCCAAATTATGCTTTTTTTATACATATTAGACAACCCCTCAAACCATCACGTTAATATTTTTAAGCATAATTCAGAAACTACTTGAAACAAAAAAATTCAAATTAAAAATTCACATAAAGCAGCATTTAATAAATATAAATCTGTCAAAAAAATGTAGGTTGAAATTCATATATTTTTTTTTTCGAATATTAATGGTGTTCTTGCCTTGACTGGGTAGTAGAGCTTGCGTGTACTAATGATCCGGAGAGCTATGCCGGCTGTAGCTTAGCTACTGGTAGGGTAGAGCTGCACGGGCCGGGTTCAGGCTGATTTCCATTAACGACATTCGGGCCAGGCCGGGCTGGGCTCGAGCCTTTATTCTGAAGATTCGGACCGGGCCTAGTCACTAATCTTTTTGGGCCGGGCCGGACTCGGGCCTTACTTTTCTGGAGTATCGGACCGGGCCTAATTTATTTTTCCCGTACGAAGCCGAGACTGATTTCATTCTTCCTAGTCTTCACGGACCAAAATAATCAATTTCGATTGAATAATCATGTATGAAAATCCTTTTTTCGACGTGGCCAAGTCTGTTCAAATATCAGTAAAAGTTGGCTTAGTCCAAAAATTTTAGCAAAAAAAGGCATGTTGTGCTTTTAAGTCGTCATTATTCTACAATTAAACGTTAGAATTTATTTTTTTTGGAGAATCGTAGATTTCTAGGCTTATTTAAATAGAGCACATGAAAAAAAATCCTGCCTATGACGGAATTTTCTTTTAAACTGAAAACTGTAAATTTCTTTTAAAGTGTTTATCCATGCAAAATGAATACAGTTGTAAAAAATATATATATCATATCTTCAAATCAAGGTTTCTCATTCGAAAATATCAAGGTCGAGTAAATCATATTTCGAATATGTAATCATAAATAATCTATAAAAGCATTCTAAATTCAAAGGAATAATCTATCGTATTAATCCCCAATGTATATCATAAGTGAAATCGAAACTGAAGAAATCTTCTTCGAACGTTTCTTTAACTAATTATTTAATGAGATAAAAATAGGTATTTACAGTTCTTTGTACATATTTACACAACTTTAAATCATCTTGGAGACACAATGCTCCGATTCATATCTTTTCTCAAATTAATTGTCACATCTTTTATCTAAATCAAAACATTCGAATCAAAAACGGAAATCGTCTACACTCTGTTTACAAACTTCAGAGTGTTCTAAAAGTGGAAGTTGAAGTCAAAGAAATTGCATAGCGCATAGCGCCATCTAACTGCAATTCTTTTTTCTTCACACTCCCCACCTGAACTCTTACAGAGTTCATCAATAAATTCTATTATGAAAATAAAAAAATTTCATATCAGTATTTTCAATAATCTAATACAATTTTCATATCAGTGGTTCAGTAATCTGATACAATTTCAAAATTCAAATGCAAATATCAGTTTCAAATACAAATATCAATTTCAAATTCAAAATATCAATTAATTCTAAACAAATCTAACAAAATCAATTAATTATAAACAAAAAAGTATAAAATTCAAACAATATAGTAAACGAAAAATATTACCTGCAATAAGCACGATAAAAATGACCTTTTTTTTTTTTTTTTTTTTTTTTCAAACATTTAATATACTTACTTATGCTAAGCTTCAAATAATACTGCATTCAAAGTAAACAGAATAACTAAAAAGAAAGAAAACTTTTAGAGTTCTAAAAGAGATAAAAAAGGAAAGAAAGTCTATTAATGTTCATCAGTCCATAATTTCTAATGGATATAAATGTTGGACAGATCTTTTCAGCACTCCATTGGCTGTCTTTATTTCATATGAGCGAATGTTGTTGTCTCTACCTGGAATCGCTCTCTGAATTCTGCCAAGTTTCCAGAGAAGTTTATTTTTTATATCGCCTTCGATCAAGACAACATCAACCACTTTTAGTGGTGTATGTGAATTGGGATTTTTCGATGAATGGAATGTTCTTAAATCTAGAAGATATTGTTTTTTCCACTTCGACCAAAGTTGTTTTAGTAGTAATGATTGGTATCTTTTTCTTTTGAGAAGTGCCGATCTTTTTGAACCATTTTCAATTACATCGAAAAAGTTAATAGGAAGTGAAAGTTCTTTACCAAAATTCAAAAAATCCATTGGAGTGAGAGGAACAGGTTCATCATATTCGTTATACACATATGTCAAAGGACGCAAGTTGAGGATAGCTTCTACTTCAACCAGTAGTGTCGACATTTCTTCATAGCTCAATAGAGCTTTTCCAGTAATCTTTCGTAGGCACTCCTTGACTGATTTCACAAGTCTTTCGTAGAAGCCTCCCCACCATGCAGCTCTTTCAATGATATTTTTCCAAACGATTCTTTCTCTTGCAAGAAATTTCAAAAAGAGATTGTTGGAAATGACGTCGTATAAATTATCGACTTCTTGTTTAGCTTTTTTAAATGTCTTCGCGTTATCTGAATAAATGACTTTACAATTTCCTCTTCGAGCTAAGAATCGTCTAAAAGCAAGGAGGAAAGAATCTGTAGTCATGTCGGTAACAAGTTCTAGATGCAAAGCTCTGGTAACTCCGCAAGTGAATAAGACAATGTAAGATTTCTTAATTTCACCGAAGTTTTTCACGTAAATAGGTCCCGCAAAATCTAAACCACAAATTGAAAATGGGGGAGTTTCATTCACTCTATCTTTAGGTAGAGGGGCTGTGATTTGGTCTGCAGGTTTACAAAGATATTTTTGACAAATGAGGCACTTTTTAATGAGACTTTTCACTAACTGTCTTCCTTTCGGAATCCAATATCGAGATCTAATTTTTGTCAAAGTGTGAGCAATTCCTGCATGCATCATCTTTTCATGATCTTGACGTACAATCAGCGTCGTTAACCAGGAATGTCTAGGTAAAATGATTGGATGTTTTTCTTCTGTTGGAAGATCACCAAATTCTAGTCTTCCTCCTAAACGTATGATTTCTGATTCATCTATAAATGGAACAAAGTTGAATAGGGGTGAATTCTTTTCTACTGAATTATTATTTCTAAGAGACTCAAATTCTTCTTTAAAAAATTGCTTCTGTTCACTTCGTATTAAGTATTTTTCAGCTTCTAGCAATTCTTCAGTTGTTAGTGGACCGCTAACTGCAGTAGATTTTTTCAGCTTTATTACAAATCTTTTTACCCAAGCAGTTGTTCTTATTACTTTTTCCAAATTGCTAAATTTTTCTATACAGATAGGATTTTTAATTTCTTCAGTTATACACTCGCACTGCAATATGTCATTGAGTTTTTTCCTGTATTCTAATTCATCTTCATCAATTATTTCTTTATCTTCAGATTTTGGCCAAAATTCAGGGGGTAAACTAAGCCATTTTGGCCCAAGTAACCAAGTAGGATTATTGATGAATTTGGAGACTTTTGCTCCTCTTGAGACAAGGTCTGCGGGATTGTCTGCCCCTGGGCAATGATGCCAATCAGAAGGGGATGTCAGCTTACGAATTTCTTCAACACGATTCCGCACAAATGGTTTGAATTTTTCAGGTAATCCTTTAATCCAAAAGTATGTAATTTTTGAGTCCGTCCAATAAATGCATGGAATTTTTAGATGTAGCGCCTTCAAAATGCTGCAGCTTAATTTAGCTGAACATAATGCAGCCATAAATTCCAGTCTTGGTAAAGTGAGAGTTTTTAAAGGAGCCACTCTGTTTTTAGAAGCTACGAAAACTGTTCGAATGTCTTTTTCAGAGATCGATACACGTAAATAGGCAATTGTGCCAAAGGCTATTGTACTTGCATCGGAAAATAAATGCAACTGCAAATTGGCAATTTTCTCGTTTGGAATTTCGAAAAAATAATGTCGAGGAATAGACAATTCAGATATTTGAGGAATTTCACTACACCAGTCTTTCCAAAGAGAGATTAAATCTTTTGGGATGGCCTCATCCCAATCTATGCCTAATGACCAAATTTTTTGCAGCAAACATTTTATTCTTAATGTGAAGGGTCCTAAAAATCCAATAGGATCAAACACTCGACCCAAAACTTGCAAAATATACCTCTTTGTGTCAATTCTTTTAGAAGCAAACGCCGCTAATTCACGAGTGTCAAAATACAAAAAATCGTTTAGACTGTTCCATGCTATTCCTAAAACTTTGTAAGGAACATTTTCTGTTTCAGATGTTTCCAAATTATCACTGGAAATTACATCATTATTTTTCCATAATTCTTTTAAGGATTTTGAATTAGTGTGCCACTTATGTAATGTCATACTAGATTCTTTAAAAATAGCTATAGACTCTAATGTAGTGGATAAAGCTTGCTCGACAGAAGATTGACTTCCAATTACATCATCTTCATAAATATTTTCATTTAAAAACTCGACAGTTTCTGGATATTTTTTGATATATTTCTTTAAGTGGTGTTTTATTGTGGCTGCTAACAAAAATGGACTACAATTTACCCCAAATAAAACTCTAGTAAATCTATATATTTGAGGAAGGTTAGATTCATCAAAAGGGTCTTCTGAAAACAAAAATCGAGATACGTCTCTGTCTTCTTCATCTACTAATATCTGCAAAAACGCTTGTTTTATATCAGTTGTAAAGGCAATTGGATTTAATCGAAATCGTAACAAAATATCAAAGATTTCTGGGTACAAATTAGGACCTGGGTGAAGACAGTTATTGAGAGATTGTGAATTTAAATCATGAGCTGATGCATCAAACACAATCCTTAATTTACTTGTTACGCGGTATCTTCTTATCACTTCTCTGTGAGGTAAATAAAATTCAACATACCCCTTATCTTCTGAATTAGGAACTAATTCTACGATTCCCTGTTTTAAATAATCATTTAATACATCTTTATATTCAAAAAACAACTGGGGATTTCTAACAAATCTTCTATTTAATTTAACTAATCGAGATTCTGCAATTTTTCTGTTATCATCCAGACCCCCTTTCTCCAGTTTCCAGGGCAATTTAACTTTATATCTTTTGTTTTCATATTTAATATCGCGTTCAAAATTTTTCATTATTTCATTTTCAAAAGGGTCAGAATCTTGTTTAATATTAATAATCCCTGAAGTTTCAAGATCCCAAAATTTTTTTATTTGATCAGAAATTAAGCGTTCTTCAATAATTACGTTTAAAATCAATGAAGATTGGTTTTCGCTTTTTCTACCTTGGAGGCACCAGCCAAAGATGGTTTCAACAGCAACAAGATTTTTGTTTAAATGTTTTATGTTACCTGTTACTATATCATAATAGTAATCGACTCCTATTAGAAGGGAAATAGGGTCTTGACATTGTGGTGAGTCAGCAAGGGTTAAATTCTGTAAAATACTCATTTCACCAAATTCTTTTACTTCAGGGGGAGGGATGTCAGATCCAAATATTTCGTCTGTTACCAATGCTTCTATTTCTAAATTAGACTTCGAAAAATGTTTATTTTCTAATTTAAGTTTAACAACATCATAATTTTTCTCAATTGGGATTTTACTTCCGAATGTGAATACCGATAATTTTTCCTTTCTCAATATTTTAAGTTGTAATTTATCAGCAATTTCTCGAGTTAAAAAGGTTCGCATTGCAGCAGTATCCAATAATAATCGAACAGAAACTTCTTTATTTTTATTTTTTACTTTCGCACAGCAAGTTTGCAAGAAAATTCGTTTTTTTCCAATACACGAAATAGCCGAAATAATTTCATTAGTTGTTTCATTTTGTGCATTCGCTGTTTCCAAATTTTTATCTATACAACTTGTTTTATTTGGTGAATTAGATTGTTTACAAATAGCTCTGTTATGTCTACCCTGACATGTCGTACATCGTATCTTAGAAGCACAGTCCTTGATCCGGTGTTTTGGCAAAAGGCAGAGGTAACATCTACCTTGCGATTTCAAAATATTTTTCTTTTTATCAAGATCAAAAACATTGCATATTTCTGACAAATGATTACTTTTACAAAAGATGCAACTTTGTTTCTCTGTGTTCTTTTTGTCTGAAACTGTAGTCATTAATTCATGCGCGGATGAAAAGTTTAATTCTCTTTTAGGAGATTTCGTAAATTTTTGTTTGTTTACTTCTAATCTATTTGATTTTGAAAATGAAAAAGCCAATTCGCGACTTTTAATTTCGGTTTGCAAGAAATTTAGTAATTTGTTTATATCAGGGTTGCATGAAGATTTAATGTTTTGCTTGTTAAATTCCAAATTTAAATCTGATGGTAGCAATTTTAAAACTACGGCTAAAAGCATAGAGCTGTAAGCCTGTGGTTCGAGTCCCAAAGTGGTCAACGATCTTACATTAATTTCAATATCATCATGAAGTTTCTGTAATTTTGAAGTATCACTAGATTTATAAACCGGAGATAAGTTTAACAATTTATTTAAATGGTGATTGATTATCATCTCTTTATTCCCAAACCTACTTTCAAGAATTTTAAGTGCTACATCATAATTTTATTCCGAAACTTCTAAGCCTTCTATGGCGTTTAAAGCAGATGAACCTAAGTAACTTCGCAAATAATTGTATTTTTCAATTTTTGTCAGTGAATTATTATCATTTATCGATACTTTAAAAATATTCCAAAAGTTGGTGAATTGCGTGCAATCGCCATAAAATTTCTGTATGTTCAATTTTGGAAGTTTCACAAATTTATTTTCATTATTGGGGGTAGAATCATTAACCGAACTATTGTTCAAAGGAATAATATTTTTATTTTCTTTAAGTTTCTTTTCGGCGCGAAAATTCGTTAAGGATATTTTGTCTGCATAGTCATATACTGTATTCATTTCATTCTCATATTCGTCTAAATTCAAAAGTGGTTCTATTTTTTCATTTATTTCATCTAAATTACTTGATTTAATCTTTAATTGGTTAAAAGATTCTTCAAGAGAATCAATATTAACGGTATCATTTTTTAATATAGTCTCTATATTATTTATCAATTTCGTGACAGAACTTCTTAAAATTGTTCTGTTTTTCTTTAGCTTTTCTATGTCAGCCATAATTAACACATCAAAATAAAATTATAAAACTCTTACCTTTAAAAGTCTTCGGAAACACTACCTTTAAAAATCTTCGCAATCAATAATAATCTTCTGTATTTATCATATTTCAGTTTCGTTCCCGGCCTCTAATATGCACCATTGTAAAAAATATATATATCATATCTTCAAATCAAGGTTTCTCATTCGAAAATATCAAGGTCGAGTAAATCATATTTCGAATATGTAATCATAAATAATCTATAAAAACATTCTAAATTCAAAGGAATAATCTATCGCAGAGGTTCCCAAAGTGTGCTCCGCGGAGCCCTTGGGGCTCCGCTTGAACTTTCCAGGGGCTCCGTGGTGTTCCAGGAAAATAAACAAAACATTAAAAAAAATAGCATATTCCAAGTGAAAGATTTTCAAAAGTATGTAGGAACTTTTGTCCGTGTATGTAAAAAATAAATATATAACCGGGTTGAAAAGCTACAATAATACACTTCAAAGCTATTTAAATATTCGCATTATACATGTACCTATTTTCTGTATAAAATTTTTGGTTTGAATTGTTTATTTTATGTTTTTGCATTTAATATGTTTTAAAAATTCGATTTAAAATAAGCTGCAAGAAACAGTGTTCTGAATCGAATGCACAACATAAATCGAAACAGAAAAGGCCTGTCCAGTGCTGTTAACTTTGCTTGCCGAATCAAAAGGGAGAATGGTTTTTTTCTTTAGAGCTTCTCCTACACATATATTTATATTTAATTCTTTTTTGCTTTGTAATACGGTTTCTGAACAAATTTTCAGAAAGCTATTCAAGGTCATCTCAAAACTCTGGTAGATTCATTTGAGCATTACTTTCCAGCTGCTCAAAATAAGATACTGGACGATTTTAAATGGGTACTATATGCATTCAATGTAAAAACAAAATCACACAGTTTAGGCTCTGAGGAAATTGAAGCTCTCATTGATTTAATATTTTCAAAACGATCTAGTAATCTCTTTTCAAAGCAAGATATCACTGAATTTTAGTGTCATTAGGCAGACAAATACAGAATCTTTTTAGACGGAGCAAAATTAATTTTACTCTCATTTTCAACGACATATCTGTGTAAAGCTGAATTCTCCACCTATACAAATATCAAAATAAAATACAGTAACCGGTTGAAGGCAGACCCAGACATTCGCTTACAGTTGTCGAAAATTGCACCAGGTATCAAAAAACTGCGCAAAACAATTCATGCACATTTTTCACACTAAACTTTTAGATTTTATTGTTTGTCAAACTTTATGAAAAAAAAAAAAAAAACTATCGGCATTTAATTATTTGTATATATTGCATATTTTTTTTCGGAGTTATAATTTCCTTAAACTGTTTTTTTTTTTATTATTATATTTACTTATTTAAATCTTCTATCCTAGTTTTAAAATTGTATTTAATTTTTAAAACAATGTCTGTCGCTTAAAACGTCATTTCTTAAAAGATCTTGTATCATTTAAAATCCCTCACTAGATTCACTTGTGTGTAATGTGTCTATATATTTCTTTTTATTTTTATATCTTTATTTTTTTAATCTGTTTATGTTATTTGTATTAATTTTTAATTATTTAAAATTTGTTGTACTGTTTTTCATAGAAAAAAATATTTGTCGCTAAATGTATATTTTTATTGAGTCTTCTATCATTTACAACACCTCGTTAGATTCATATTACATCTGTGTACATTGCGTATATATGTTTCTTTTTTTATATATAAATTTAAATTCTTTAATTTGTTTATGTTATTTGTATATTTAAATTTTCTATATTGTTTTTCATTGTTTTCATTGTTTTCATCGTATTTTCATCGTTTGTCAAACAAAATGCCGCCCCCCCCTTTGTATCTTTTATCATTTAATAAACCATTTATTAAATTCATTTAACCCTTTCACCGTCCAAGGGTTTTCATATATTTTTAAAAGAATGCTTATAAATTGCAAGATATTTATATTAATTAATCACAGTTTGATGCTATAATATCTTTAATATCGCTTCTTTCTATGTATGATTCAAAATAACATTACGTTTAAAATATTTTTAAAGCCCCTCTTTAAAATTTTCTTTTAATAGGTCTCTGCCATATTTTTCAATAAGAAATAAGTCTAGCAATTTAAAAAGTATATTCTTTACATTTGTCATCACATTAAGAATTTAAAATTTTACTCAGCTCCACCACTTGCTTAGAGTTTTGTCAATGAGTACACGCCATAATACAAATTTAATCCCATATATGTATCCCATTATGTTAGTAAAGTTTTTCTACTAGTTTCAGTTCGTTTAACATGAGTAGAGTTTTTAATTGTATAGCTGTTTTGAGGCAAAGAAAAGACGAAAGAAACTTTCTTTCAAAACTATAATTGATAACCAACTACTTTAAATAAAATATTAAAAAAGTTAACCCCTTCGCGATGGGAGCCTTTTACGAAGTTTTTAATGCTTTATCACAGGTTTTTAAAAACAGAAATTTCTGCTTCATTAAATCGAAAAAATGCTCCGATTAAATAAGGCAAATTTTACAGTAAAATTTTACTAGTGGGAATAAACAAGTATTCGTAAGCCTTTTTGCGGCACGTATAAGTGTCGTTCGTCCCAAAAAGGTTAACAATGCTGCATTTAACAATAAAGCTTATAGATTTTGCCGCGCCCAATTAAACACTAAAGCAGTGACCTACTTCTAAATGTATTTTTTAAAAATAGTTCAAAAAAAGAAGCTGAGTGGCGATTCATTTTGGTTGCATATTTAGAAGTACTAGAAACTTAAAAAAGAACGAAAAAATATTCCATAATCGAATGATTCTATTACGAATAGGCGGGACTAGCGGAAACGTGTTACAAAATTACTCTTGGGTGACGGAACTATGCATTTTCTTCTTTTTTCGCGAGCATCCTACTGGAATTATACAGAAGTATCTCTCTGCAAACGAAAACTGTGCAACTTACCTTTATTTCTGTGTGTGTTTTTCGCCATAAATAATAATAGTTTTATGTAAGACCCAATGTAATGGATAATCCATGGTTAGAATTTCGATCTTTAATTCCGAGTTCTTACTGGAAATCCCAAAAGAATATTTCTCATTTTAAAAATGGATGTCATTAACCCCAAAACAGTACTACTTGAACATCGCTTGGGTAAAAAAGAGTTTGTTTACCTCGTTACTAAAAGCTTTCAGAAATCACAAATTTTTAACTATAATTTTTGTTGAAATATCTTCATTATACAAGTTAGATATTTTAATACAAAAGAGGGTTTATATCCTTATTTTTATTTTATTGTGTCCAATAATAGTAATATTAAATAAAACTATTAAAGTGTTACATAATAGAAAATTTGTTTTTAACAAATTTCTATTATGAATTCAGTATTTCTGAATCAGGAAAGGGCCAAACTGACAACCTTAGTCCAATGTTGGAAATTACTGGCCTGGATTTTTATCCAGCAGATTTTTCTCTGCTGCACAAAAAACATTAATTTGTAAACCACAGAGTATCGTTGGGTTCGGGGGCTCCGCCTCAGAAATTCTTCCCAAAAAGGGCTCCGCGAGTTCAAAAGTTTGGGAACCGCTGATCTATCGTATTAATCCCCAATGTATATCATAAGTGAAATCGAAACTGAAGAAATCTTCTTCGAACGTTTCTTTAACTAATTATTTAATGAGATAAAAATAGGTATTTACAGTTCTTTGTACATATTTACACAACTTTAAATCATCTTGGAGACACAATGCTCCGATTCATATCTTTTCTCAAATTAATTGTCACATCTTTTATCTAAATCAAAACATTCGAATCAAAAACGGAAATCGTCTACACTCTGTTTACAAACTTCAGAGTGTTCTAAAAGTGGAAGTTGAAGTCAAAGAAATTGCATAGCGCATAGCGCCATCTAACTGCAATTCTTTTTTCTTCACAGTAATAGGCGAGAAAAAAATATATTAAACATTTACACCTGCTAAAAAGGGAACGTATTTTTTTCTTACCAATGCGATTCCGCCTTAGAAGATTTTACTTTTACTATATGCCATTTTTTTAAATTTCCATGCCTCCATCACATGGAATATGGACTAATAATACTAATGATAACTGAAAAATTTACATATAACAAACAAAAGTTCATTAAAAGCATAAATATCGCAGCATACGGCACTTCTGCATAAATGGAGACTATAAACATGAAAAAATAAAGACTAAGATAAGTTTTTTGGTCAGAGAACTCTTCCGTAAAAGTAAATATCAATGATCTGTAAAAATTCACTCGGGCCGAACTCGGTCCTTGTTTTTAACTATTATATCGGGCCGGTAAATTTTCTCTACGGGCTGAGCCGAACTTGGGCCGAAATTTTAATTTTAATAACGGGCCGGGTCTGGTCAATATTTTTTCGTTAGGGCCACGCCGAATTTTTTTTTTTTCTATGGATCATGCCGGTCTCCGGCCTGGAAATTTCGGCCCGTGCAGACCTCTATGGTGGGATCAATCAAGCCGGACAAGTCGAAGGAAGGGTGCTAGATGAAAAGGAACATCCTGGTCCTCCAGGTTGGGCAACCCAACTGATAGAAAATGATGTCAAAAGCTACGAAACCAAAAGCAAATATAATAAAATGACAGTCATCACGGACAAATATTACGCAAAAAATAGATGAAAAAATTTGAGATGGTTTAGACATGTAAAAAGGATGGAAAATAGTAGATTGCCAAGATCGCTGATGAATTGGCAACCAGAAGAACGGAACAAAAGAGGAAGACCGAGAAAACGTTGGAGTGATAACCTGAGACAGAATATGGAAAATTATGGACAGAGTGGGGCAAAGCGGAGGACAAAAGAGAATGACGAAAAAAATTACGTATGGCTTTTGGTTGAGAAAAACCTCATATGTGGTGAAAAATCCTGAAGAAGAAGAATATTAATTGCATAATTTATTTTATATATATATATTTTAATAAGAAATTCAATGAATCTGTGTTTAGATTTTTCAGTATTATAAGAACACAAAGAATGATCACTTTAGGATTATGATTTCAGGAGATATTAATAAAAAAAACATGAAAATATAATTCAACATTAGCCGCTCTAAATTTTGAATGTTTATAATTCAAAAGACTTGAAATTTGTTGTTTAGGCACAGTTTAAACCGAAGATTTCAAAATCTTGTTAAAATTGGGCATTGCCATTGAAAAAAAAATTGGATTCGTTTTAATATATACAGGGTGAGTCATAAATATCGAAACAATAGGCTATCTCCTTAAATATTGCCCCTAGACCCATACTTCCAATTGCAAAAATTCATAAAAATAGGTGAAATTTTTGATAAGTTACAACTCCATGGGGGGGTATATTTGAAAAAATACGAAAATTAAATTTTTATACGGCCCCCGTAGGTCAAAATTTCCAATTAAGAAATTATTCCTTATCCATTCCTAAATTGAACAAAAAAATTTCATCTAAATATCTAAAAACACGACAGAGATATTAAAAACCAAAATTCTAAAAAAACCGTGACTTACACCACTTTACCATGCCTGTAAACGAAGATTTTTCTGCTAATTTTCAAAACAAGTGAGGGATCGTCAATAAAATATCTATTATTAAATGTCGATTTAAGACAGTGCCTCTCATTTGGACATAACAAAGCAGCGTATTGAATTAAATATAAACTTGTTTTCAAAATATGTTGGTAGTCTGCACTGGAGGTCTGCATGCATCGAAATATCTAGGTCAGGTCCCAAAACGACCCTTGGGGGGAAAAGTTCGGCCCGGCCTGAAAAAATGTTAAAATCATAACTCGGACCAGTCTGGAAAATAGTTTAAATCATAACCCGGTTCAGCCGCAAATTTCTACATGGTTTTTTACTTCGGTGTGGGAAAAAATTGTTTCGTATGAAGGAATTGTGATCAAAAATTCCTTTTATAGCTTTTCTTTTTTTATTTTTTTTTTATACTTTGTATTATTAAAGAAGCGCCAAAGGCTGTATTATATTTATTTCATCAATGAATCTCCATTATCAATGAACCTCTAAATATAAATGTTTCACTTATATATTGTTAATCCATACCCCATGCGTCTGGAGACTTTGAAAAAAGTTATGCAGTAAAACCTTTTAAGACGGAATCACATAGGAAATAAAAAATACGTTATAGACAGATGATCTTCCTAGGAGGTGTAATTGGAGTTTATTTTTTTCTCAGGTAATATTGTATTTATTTTGCATGAATCAACATATTTTTCGTTTAAGACAGAATTCCGTCATAGGCAGATTTTTTTTCACTGGTTTTATTTTATTTAATTTTTTAGCCTTTGAAAGTACTATTCATTGAAAAAATGAATCTTATTATTATTATTATTATTATTATTATTATTATTATTATTATTTTACTAAAATAAAGGCTATTTCATAATCTATGTGTTTTTGATAAGCATTTTGATTGAGCCGAATTTTATTTATTTTATGCCCGTATTAAGTCAGCCAGAGACAGTGATTTCAATACGGGTTTTGTCGAAACTGGGATTGTAAATTTCGTCCAGTGTACACATAGGAAGAAAGAAGCAGTCGCCTCCTTTATGAAAAGTACGTTAGGTCCGGCCTGGCGAGTCTTTAAAAAACGCAACGTCTCTGTCCTGACCCGGCCTGGGCTCAGAATACAGTTTTTTAAAACATAATCTCCGGGACGATAAAAAGCCTGAAGTTGTCAGATCTAGATTTAAAAAAAGAGACAATCTGAATCTTAGAAAAAGCATTCTTTTAAATAACTGACGGACACTTAAACAGTACACTTCGTTTTTCTGCATACTGAATTTTTCCCCACTATTTTTTGTCTTTAAATTATTAAATATTGAGAATTTTTAAGGAAAAAAAGAATTTGAAACACGTCGTTTTTTCTTTTTTTTTTTTAATTAGTTTTGTTTCGCCAAATTTGAAAAAATATTTACTTTTGAAAATATGATTTTTTTTAAGTTATATATTTTTTTCAATAAATATTTTTAATAGTTTAAAAATTGTTAAAAAACAAAAATCCTCTAACAAAACTAAAATCAGATTTTCATCTTTAATTAAATGGAAAGAAATTGAAATCCGATAGATAATGTTACGAGTTATAACGATTTTTAACTATCGCATTTAAACCGGTACTAACCACATGAAACTTTTATAAATTGTATGAGAAAATTTAGGATGTGATTTTCTTAGCAAATTACGAGGTTAACCATCACACACACACACACACACACAAAAAAAAAAAAAAAAAAAAAAAAAAAAAGAAAAAAATCGAAATTCAAATTTAAAAAATAGACTTTTTAAGCGTTTCCTAGAACTGTTTAAGTAACATTCTTTTTTGAATTGCGATGAATTTTTTAAACGGCTATAACTTTGGAAGTTTTGAAGATATGAAGATGCAACTTTTTGTGTCTTATTCAGGACTGAATAAGGAAAGTTTTCGTAATTGGAATTTTTATCGTATGGGGGCTGTATAAAAATTTAATTTTTGTATTTTTTCAACTAGCCCCCCCCCCCCATGGAGTCGCAATTTATCTTAACAAAAATTTCACCTATTCTTATGAATTTTTGCAATTGGAAGTATGGGTCTAGGGGTAATATTTCAGGAGATAGCCTATTGTTTCGATATTTATGACTCACCCTGTAGATGGCCCTCTAAGAAATTTTATATCCATCATTGAAAAGTAGACTTTATTAGTAATCATTTGGTACCAGTAACTTTCTTTTATTTTAAATAATTTCAAAGTTAGTACTGGGTAATTACTTTTATTTCACGACTGTAAGGACAAAAAAAAAAAAAAAAAATTGAGAAAGCCGATAAGGTTACGCTCATGCATTTCCGAACATGTCTTTTTTTTTTTTTTTTCATATGTTGTGAGTGGGGTGGTGTGGGGCACTTTTTACAAAAGTAAGAAAATCAACTTCATTTAATAAAAAAAAAAAAAAAAAAATAGAGGACAAGATGAAATACTTTTTTATCTCCTTGAACAATATAGAAACATAGTATGGAAAAGCTTTTTTATAACTAAAGAAAATGTAAGTTTCAAAATATGTCCCATACACAGCCCCACTTACAGGGAGGTATAGGACACATTTCAAAAGGGGACACGTTTTGGGGGTACAATGCATTGGGGTGCAAAAATCTTGGCGCCAGCAGGCAGTTTCTCACCACTAAATTTATTTCATTATTTTTCGTCTAGTATTTCGTGTAAAATTCATGTAAGAATGTTATTGAATTTTAAGCGAAGAAAACTTTTAAATTTTATTGGTGAGAGACTGACTGCCCGCTGGTGCCGAGATGTTTGCTTTATCATAATATTTTGAACCATGTAAATAGTTATTCTAATATTTTGATTTTTTTTTTCAAAGTATGAATAATTATTTTAATTTTTACATCATTTCTTTTAACTTTTATGTTAAAAGATTCTAAAAACTAAGTATGTATATTCTTGCAAGATTAATTTTTATCTGTATTACTTTTTGTATAAGCGATACATAAAAAACTCGAATGTTTTGACTTGGAGCAATCATGGAGTTCGTAATTTTGCATGAATGTATACAGGTAAACATATACTCAAATGGCTGGCTATTTCTTCACTGTAAAAAAAAAAAAAAAAAAAATTTGTAAAGTTACTAAAAGTTTTCTAGGAAACTGGGATTCCTAGAACTTTTTATGCAATGGCAACAGCAAAAATTCATGTAACAGATTCAGATTTACATTGAAATCAAAAAATGTGTAAGGTTACTAAGAATTTTTTTTAAACTGGGATTCGAAAAATTTTTCATGCAACTGCAACCTAGGTTACAGATAAAAGTTTAGTAAAATATAATAGTAATTTTAGTAGACTCATTTGTAAAGTTTCAGATTTCTGTAGCTCTAATAAAAATTAATTTTGTAGATTTACATATTTTCCTGTGCAATGTGCAAATAAAATGTTAGTAACCATAGAGATTTCGCTAACTTTCATCTGTAGGATTACAGATTTTTATTTATTTATTTATTTATTTATTATTATTATTATTATTATTATTATTATTATTTTACAGTGTATGTTTAGTTATTTTCTCTGATAATTAAACTATGAATACTTTCTAGATTTATTATTAAATGTTTATTTTTTCAAATAATCTCTGTAGGAAATCGTTTACTGACGTCATGTTTACGTCATAGGATTGACCTGCAGCTCTCGCATTAGTTCTGAGAACAAAATATAAGAAAGAAGAAACTTTTTGTTTCTTTACTTGAGAATGTCCTGGAAGGGGAAATAAGGGTTTTATGTTACACGTATTTTGTTACAAAAATACAAAAAAAAGCGCTTATATTTCTTTTATTAATGAAATAATTGAAATAACCTCACTGCAGTGGCGTAGCTAAGGGGGGGGGGGGGGGCAAGGGGGGCGTCCGCCCCGGGCGCCGAGGCCTAGGGGCGCCAAACTGAGAGAAATTGTTATATTGTTTACTTGAGAATGTCCTGGAAGGGGAAGTAAGGGTTTTATGTTACACGTATTTTGTTACAAAAATACAAAAAAAGCGCTTATATTTCTTTTATTAATGAAATAATTGAAATAACCTAGGCCTAGGGGCGCCAAATTGAGAGAAATTGTTATATATCTATATTGGGGTGGGGGCGCAAAATTTCTTGCTGGCCCCGGGCGCCAAAAAACGTAGCTCCGCTACTGCCTCACTGGAAGCTATTTTAAGCTTAATATATTAATCGGTCTTGTCAGGCAGATGTATAGTTTTCGTTTCCTGTTATATTAGAATGTTATAGAAAGTTTTATGTCGTATGATTGTTTTGAAATTTTTCGTAAAACAACTGTATGGAATATTAATATTGGTTATCTATCTCTATTGATCTCGGTTTTTGTCATTTTGTTGTTCGATTTTTTTAGCTTGTTATTAAATTAAAAAGCATTCTAAATGTAAATTAATTATACCTTAAAATTAGAGATCTGGCCAGTAGTTTTTTCTTATTTTTTTTTTCTTTTCATTCTATTTTAAAGGTATAATATTGGATTGGGGAAAAAGTAATTTCTCTTTTTTTCGTATTTTTCAAAGTGAATTTATTTATATAAGTTTTAAAAACTAATTAACAATGTATGTGTCGTTTTGTTCAATGACCTTTTGCCATTTTTCTGGTAAAACCATAATTCTGTCACTGTAGAACTTCTCAGATTTCTGAACAAGGTGATTTTCGCAAGTTTCTCTTGAAACCAGCTTAACACCATTAAGGGTGTTCTTAAATCAAAAAGGGCAACTTTGTGACACATGCATTAATTTATTTTTGTTCGGAAATCCATGAAAATAGCAGGTGTTGTTATTCAGAAACTGTCTAAATGCACTCATTCCTTTTTTATTTTTTAAACAATACAATAGATTTTTCATAATAAGCTTTCAAAGTTGACACTTTTGAGCATATTTCCCGACGAAAGCAGAAAAACCGATCGAAAAGGAGGAGAAAAACGGGTGATTGCGTCATCGAAATAGCTTATAATTCGATAAGTAATTTAATTATCACAAAATGGAAAAATAAGTTCAATTCGAAATCGCTTTCATAGTCAGGCATTAAAATTTTATAACTTTCTGTTAAAAAATGAATTTGTAAATGTGTCAAAACGTTTTTCGCTTGTTGAGCGGATCAGTTAAGAACACCCTTAAGAGCTAATTAATGGCTACAGAGAGCGGAACAAATGGTAATCGGTTGGGGCCTGGTCTGTACTATATGGTGGGTGCATCAAAACCTCCCACCCAAGCTCTCTCAGTCTTTGCTGAGTGACTAAAGACGTGTGTGGTTTAGCGTTGTCGTGATGGAAGACAACGCCTTTCTTATTGATCAATTCTGGCCGGTTTTTTAAAAATCGCCTGCTTTAATTGCATTAGTTGTTCACAGTAGATAGTTGAATCAATGGTTTGGCCAGGTTCGAACAGCTCATGATCGACAATTCCTTTCCAATCCCACCAAACACTCAGCATCATCTTCCTTGGCATCAATGCGGGCTTTGCCACCGTTTGTGAAGCTTCTCCGGGCTTCGACCACGATCTTTTTCACATATTCTTGTCGCACGGGACCCACTTTTCATCACCCATAATAATTTGTTTCAAAAATGGCTAGATTTCATTCCTTTTCAGTAGCGATTCACAAATGGAAACTCTGTCCATTAAATTTTTCACTGTAAGTTCATGGGGAACTCGAGTATCGAGTTTCTTTTGCTATCCAATCTTATGTAAATGGTTCAAAACTGTTTTATGGTCGATGTTTAGTTTAGTAGCAATGTTGCGGGAAAAATATGTCGGTCTACCTCGATTTTTTTAAAATTTCATCGACTTTTTCAACGATTGGCAGGCCAGGGCGAAGTTTATCTTTAAGATCTAAATTTCCGGAACGAAAACAAGCAAACCAATTCTGACACTGGCGTTTACTTAAGCACTGATCACCATAAAAACCACACAATTTTCGATGCTCCTGCGCCGCATTTTACCTTTTTCGGAAGTAAAAAAGCAAAATCTGACGAAAATGATCCTCTGGAATCTCTATTTTTAAAACGCAATAACTTTTGATTGATTAAACAAATGACGCTACCTTTATATCTAGAATTTTCTAGAGACGATTTTCTTTCAAACGCTGTATATGGCTTAATTGAGTATGTATTACTCGAGATATGCGACTTTAAAACCATCCACTGGAAAAAAACGAAATTACTTTTTCCCCAACCCAATATATACCTCTACAATGCTTAAAAAAGTATACGAGCAAGGAAAAGGGAAGAACTTAGTACGAGACAGCCATATATAAAATAGATTTATATTAATGCGCAACACAGATTAAAAAAAATACGCACAAAAAATTTTTGCAAGAGAGATTTAATTCTTTGAAACAATGGATAGAACACGAACATATGGTTAAGAGCAACAATTTTGTTGCAAGTACATGACAAAGAAAGAAAAAAGAGTTCTGTTTAAGAATGATACAAGATATTTAATATCACTTGCAGTGCCCTCAAATAGATAAAATAGCCACACACCTGTTTTACATGGATTCGATGACATCACCGTAAGATTTTGTGGGATACTCTTTCCCTCCTACAGAATTACAATATCCAAGTCCCAGACAATAACAGGAGGTCTACCTCACTGCAATGCGTCGTCCGAGTGTGCCCCAAACATGCTCGATGGTATTCAAAACAAGGGAGCATGTTGGCTATTCCATATACTGTGTTGTTTCAGCTTTAAACATCTTCTCCATAAGACGAACTTTATGCGATCTGGCATTATCATGCATGGAAAAAGAGGATTTGCCAAATTGCTTCAGCATAAAATATGACATGGAGTCTAAGTATCTAGTCTATTTAATCTTCGGCCGCAAAGTGCCATGTTGTCATGTTACAAGACAGTTGATTTAACACTTTCCAACACAGTTAAAAAGTTTTTTTTTTTTTTTTTATGCATTGGGTTTGTCTGTCCTTCTGCTTATCTGTCCGTGTATTTACTCGGTTAAATATAGTCTGATTGCCATGCAATTGGTGTATCAGCTGTGTTTACTATAGCATGTTCGCTGTTGCAAATGAGTGTAGGATTTTCGGTTCATTTACAAGTCCACTCAAAAGAATTTCATTACATTACTGTCTACGGGGGAAAATTGTTTTCTCTGTTGTAGTTTAATGATATTGTATAGTTTTAAGCATATTGTAATTTATATACATCAATGAGGTGTAGTACAAGGTTTTTAAATTAGATTATGTACAGGGCTGCGCAAAAAATCGTATATTTTAACGACTATTCATAGTAATAACAGATATCAAGTTACGAAATGCGTTATGCTTTTTCCAAATTTTTCAGTTACACCATCTTTCAGTTACACCATCAATAACTGTAAACTGTGATGTTTTGTTGCAGTATTCTGAATATGTTGGAAAGTGTTTCGTAATTCATGCCGTAAGCATGATTTTTCGTTCCTGTTATAAATTAATTAGTTTTTAAAGAATAGAATTATATCTCCCTAATAAAAGAAAAAAAATCTGAAATTTCATCTTCCCAATTTCTAGATTAGATCACGTGTCTATGCTGGGGCTCTCTTATGCCTACATCCGGAACGTAAATTCATAACTTCCTGAATCGACTCAAGTGCGTTTCTGATGTGATCATCGAGTCAAAGCCAGGCTTTGTTCGAATGTAACAATATAACATCTGTTTTTGCACTATTTAACCCGGTTTTAACCCAAGAAAGAAGTAAAATGAACATTAAGTTCTTTAAAATAACCATAGCTCAAGAAAATGTGGATTTTTGTATGGATATAGCAATATGAATGTAAGTGAATAAAATTTATTAATTTTTTTAAAGAAGCTGTGCATGCACATATAACGTTATCATTTTAGGGGAAGAGGGGGGCGGGCGGTTCTGGTAAATGATACCGAAAGATATGTCTAGGGGGAGGGGGGGGGGTGTCTTTAGTTATCATTTTGATCCAAGGAAAATTTTCTCTTTTTATTTATAGCTCGTTTATAATACCAAATTAGTCTGTTATCTATTTTATGGAAATACAAAGTTATTAAAATCATTAATTTTTTTAAGAAATTACTTAATTTAATTATATGGAATACCACAATGTTTGGCATTCTTATTCTTCTGCTATTCATATGTGTATAAATATATAATTTTCTGATTCAGAAAACAACTGCGAATTATGCTTGAAATGTTACTTGTTGTGTTTAGTGGTAAATATATATAAGAAAATGTTGTGCTCCTGTTCAGTTGATAAGAAATTCTGTGTGCCCCATCACTCCCATCCGTGCAAGGGCAAGCGCAAAGACATTATTACCGTTGCATGTATTGCGTAGCAAAAAGCTATTAATAAATGACGACCTCGGAAGCCAAGGGTTACAAGTGACGAAAAATCGATTTGGAGTCAATTGAGTTTAAAGATAATTGATGTTATATTTGAACATCAATAATTTCTGGACTCCTCAAATATTTTTAAAATAGTAAATATTTCTTTTGTGTGTTATTTTATATAAAGTTATGTCATATGCAAATGATAAATGTATAACCATATCTAACCAACACTCCAAACAAAAACGAAATAAATAGATAAATAAATAAAATTCAAAAAATAAAAATTTGATTTTTAGGCATTGATAAAAAAAAAAAATTATGGGTGGGGGGTGGGGGGAGGTCGGATCAAGGAATGATAATGTATGATATCATAAATAAAAGCGAGAAAGAGTCCAAAATTACAAAAAAAAAAAAAAAAAAAAAAAAAAAAACATTATATATGTATTGATCCAAATGACGAAGGTGACATAATAATCTTCTTACTAGTGTCATATAAAATGACCTGCATAATTAAATAAATGTCAAATTTGTATACGTTTATATCAGTAACCCTTTCAAGTTCAATATTTTTTTAATTTTTAGAAAAATAACTTTTACATTAATAACAACAACTCTAGCCATCCAAAAATATTAAATAGTGTTTAACGAATATTTCACTGTCTCAAACATAGCAAATGCTTTATTTTGAAAATAGGGCAAGTTCATTTTGTGAAAAAAAATTGTTTAGCAATAAGTAAAATTTATAAGTTTTAATAATATCACAACAAGTATTTTTTTTTAATATCAGTGTGAGAAAAATATGTTTAAAGATAAGTATTATTACAAATTAACATAAAATTCATATGTTTTAATAATTCTACAATAATTTTTTGTCATTTATTGTGTAAACGATATTTCAGATACGTTGTTTGTTGGCAAGTTCATTGTATGAACAAAATTATTTAAAAATAAGTATCATTGTAAATTAACATAAAATTTATGTTTTTTAATTTTTCATGAAAAATATCTTTTAATACTTGTATGAATTTGTTACTATTCATTTATTATGTCAACGATTTCTCAAATACTTTGATTTTGAAAATGGGATAAGTTTATTTTGTGAAAAAAAAAAAATATTTAAAGGTATGTATTATTATAAATTAACATCAAATTTATACATCTTTTTTTAATTTCACAGTAAATATAATTTATAGCCACTATGAATTTGTTAAAAGTCATTTATTTGATCAACGATTTTTCAAATGCTGTGTTTTGAAAATGGAACAAGCTCATTTTGAGAAAAAAAATATTTAACAATAAATAAATTTATGAGTTTTAACTAACAAATATTTTTTAAATATCAGTATGAATTTATTACTAGTCAGTTATTTGGTCAACGGTATTTCAAAAGCGTTGATTTTTTAAAGTGGGGAAAACTAAATCTTACTACAAATTAATAGAAAATTTGTGTTTTTATTATAAATTCATAATAAATATATTTTAATATCAGTATATTCATACTGATTCAGTACTGATCAGTATATTCATACTTGTTACTAATCTTTTATTGGGTCAACGATCTCTCAAATGCTTTGATTTTGAAAGTGGGACAAGTTCATTTTATGAAAAGAATTATTTAAAGATAAATATTATTACAAATTAGCATCATTTTTTTTATTTCACGATAAATAATCTTTTAATACTAGTATTAACACATTATTAGTCATTTATTGGGTCAACAATATCTCAAATGCGTTGATTTTGAAAGTGGGACAAGTTTATTTTGTGAAAAAAATTATTTAAAGTTAAGTATTATTGCAAATTAACAGCAAATTTATGTTTTTTTTTTAATTATTTTTATGAAAAATATCTTTTAATACTTGTATGAATTTGTTACTAGTCATTATTGGGTTAACGATACTTAAACGTGCTGTTTTTGAAAGTGTAAGCAAGTTCATTTTGTGAAAAAATAAATAAAAAAATAAAGATAAGTATTATTATAAATTAACATAATTTTTTTTTTTAATTCGTGAAAAATATCTTTTAATACACAGTATTAACATACTGTTAGTCCTTTATTGGGTCGACGATATTTCAAATGCTTTGATATGGAAAATGGGGCAAGTTCATTTTATGAAAAGAATTATTTAAAGATAAGTATTATTACAAATTAACATAATTTTTTTCATGATAAATATCTTTTAATACTAGTATTAACATATTATTAGTCATTTATTGGGTCAACAATATCTCAAATGCGTTGATTTTGAAAGTGGGACAAGTTCATTTTGTGAAAAAAATTATTTAAAGTTAAGTATTATTGCAAATTAACATCAAATGCATCTTTTTTTTAAATTTTTATGAAAAATATCTTTTAATACTTGTATGAATTTGTTACTAGTCATTTATTGGATCAACGATAGTTCAAATGTGCTGTTTTTGAAAATGTGAGCAAGTTCATTCTGTGAAAAAAAAAAAAAAAAAAAAAAAATTATTTAAAGATAAGTATTATTACAAATTAACATCAATTTTTTTTTTTTTAATTCATGAAAAATATTTTTTAATACACAGTATTAACATATTGTTAGTCATTTATTGTCAAATATCTTATATATTATTAAATGTAATATATATATATATATATATTCATTGTCTATTTCATGTAAAATGCTAAAAATGTTAACATTGACTTGGAATTGCCCATTTGCATATGAATTAAAATGCTAAGAAATTTGTTACAGTTCGTAATATTTATCCCTTCGTGACGTAAAATGAACATTTTCATGAGAATGAGTAAAATTTAAACCATGAGAAAATTTAACATTTTCAATTTTCAATTTTTATTTTTAATTCATTATTATTATTATTATTATTATCATTATTATTATTTTAAAATTTTATCTATGAAAAGGAATGTATATACAACGGGTTCTCATTAATACACCTTCGCTTTAAATATATCTATGGTTAACGAGGAGGTTAACAGAGTTCGTTTCCCTATCATTTATTATTTACAAATGATATTAAACATATCGCTTAAAGCTTAGAATGGAACACAAAAACATAAAAATTACGAAGAAAACGTAGAATTTATTAAGTCTGTTAAAACTTGATTTACATAATTCGACATAATTTGAATGCTTAAACTTTTATACATTTTTTTTTCAATAATAATTAGTTAAAGGGTTTTTGCTAAGTTCTAACTTTTTAAAAATAGTTTTATATTTGTTAACCTGTAAAGAAGGCGTGCTGGCAATGACGTCACTGAGGTGTCACAATTGTTGCTGAAATATCGCCACTCAGTTATGTCACAATTGTTACTAAAATATCGCTACCCAGTGATGTCACATTTTTGACTAAAATTGTAATTTCTTCGAAAGATTAAATAAAATAAAACCATTTGAAATATTCTTTATAGAAAATAATTTTCTAACATTTTTTTTTCCCGCGATGACATATTTAGGCTACTGCCTACATCACATCATAATTGTGATCAAAAAACCACCAGGATGTGAAGTCACATTTTGACTAAAGTATAAATTTCATCAAAGGGTTAAACAAAGTAAAAAGAACATTAAAACTTATTTATTATTTTTAAAAAAAAAGTTAATAAAAATATTTTTATGGCTAATATTATGACGTAAAACTACCCAAACAGGTAAAGAAGGAACTTTAAAATTATAAAAGTTACATACCATCGGAAAATAATGCGGTAATAATTTTTATGTTATTGTCAATGGGTAACGACCTTGGCAACATGTGTACAAATTTATTATTTCACCGCCATATTACCAAATTTACCTTTTCCGTCAAAACTAGTTTTCCACTTTATTGGCTTGAAACAAAAACTACTTTTCTTTTCTTTTTTATTTGAACAACAACTCTACGTGTTGCATTTAACAGAAAAATAATTCCGGTTATTATAACAATAGTATTATATTATCCACTAACTTTTTCCTCTATTTAAGCTAATTATTTTGGGTAATTTCACGTGATAATTGACATTATGCATTATTGACGCTATTAGATGAGCACGTGTAATTGTACATGCTTATTTATGATAATCTATTAGAATTGTTTACATTGCTACGCCTGTTTAAGTGAGCAAAGATTTATAGGAAAAATATGAACAATAGAGAAAATTCTAGAACTTTTTTTTTATTAGCTTTACTATTTGTTAGATAAAATCCCAAAACATATAATACTTAATATTTTTCACTATTCATTTTGTCATTGAATATGGCAGCAGATATTGTTTTAAAAGTGTAGTATAGATAAAATCTTGTTCACGTAATTGTGATGCCCCGTTATTAGGATTATTTTATGAAAAAATTTGATTCATATTGAGATTGACGGAGTATAGATCGTTTAGAGAAATTTTAAATTACATATTATAAATTCAAAATTATTGTCTTGTTGTGGTAAAATATTGTAAACATTTCTCCGGGGATTTCCCAGTTAGAGGAATATTTGCATATTTTTATCGTTAATAATTCCGCTATGACGTCTGTGTAGCTGAAGCGGTCACATTGGAAATTTCTAGAAAGTAATCACACCATTTATTATACCTTATATGTTCATGATAAAAACCACTAATATTATATTAAATCAGGTAATTATGTTAACTATTCAAATTATATTTATTTTGATTATTTATTTATTTATTTATTTGAAAGGGAACCACATTAGATCATACTTGGAACGGAAAATGCTAGATAATTATTTGATGCAACCAGTGGCGTAGCTAAGGGGGGGCAAGGGGGGCGTCCGCCCCGGGCGCCGAGGCCTAGGGGCGCCAAATTGAGAGAAATTGTTATATATCTATATTAGGGTGGGGGCGCAAAATTTCTTGCTGGCCCCGGGCGCCAAAAAACATAGCTACGCCACTGGATGCAACTCTGTGTCAATAACAAGAAAGAAAAAATATGAAACGGGGCAAATGAGGTGCTTTCGTACTAATTTTACAGATACAGTGGAACTCCGATTTAACGCTTCCCGCATGTAGAGTTCAAGGGTGCAGAATATGTCCGATCAAGCGATCTAGGATCGGGGGAAATTTTAGCTATCTGGGAAAATTTTGCAGAAAAAAATACAATTTATTTCAATGTTAACAAAGAATTACATAATTCTCTGGGATAATTTTCTTTCTGATAAATAATAATAAAAAAAAATCTATCCGCATAACGACTTTCACAAAATCGATCTCGGAATAATACATACTGTATATACTTGCGTATAAGTTGAGGAATTTTGAGAAAGCAAATCTATCGCTGAATGGATGTAAGAATTCTATAACATATCGCAAAATTTTGGGGAAATTTTCATATGGATTGGGGGTAAAGTTGGGAGTAAAAACATTTTCTGCACCTCTGTTTTCCCGTTTATAACGCCTTTTCAGTTGGTTCCCATCAATTTCCTACACCAATAATGTAAAAAAAAAAAAAAAAAAAAAAAAAAAAAAAAAAAAAAAAGCATAACGATGACATTTTGTTAAATGGATGTTTCATTATAATTAAAAACATTTATATATTAAGTGTGCCTAGTTCGAAAACCATTTGGGAATAACACAGAAATAGTGGTATAATTTAATTTTGCACTAATTAAAATTGTAGTTATCGTGTTTCTTAAGGGTGTTGTTCTCAACTGCTCCGCTCAGCAAGCGAAAAGCGTTTTGACACATTTACAAATTCATTTTTTAACAGAAAGTTATAAAATTGGAATGCCTGACTATGGAAGCGATTTCGAATCGAACTAATTTTTCTATTTTATGATCTTTAAACTACCTATCCAGTTCTAAGCTATTTCGATCATGCGATCATGCGATCACCCGTTTTTCTCCTGCTTTTCTACCGGTTTTTCTGCTTTCGTCGAAAATGTACTCAAAAACGTCATTTTTGAAGGCTTGTTGTGAAAAATCTATTGTTTTTTTAAAAAAACAAAAAATTGAGTGCAATTAAACAATTTCTGAATAACAACACCTGCTATTTTCATGCATTTCCGAACAAAAATAAATTACAGTATGTGTCACAAAGTTGTCCTTTTTGATTTAAGAACACCTTCAAAGTACTGTAAAGTGTTTTAAAACTCTTCTTTAATTCTGCAACTTTGTAATAAAAGTCATTGTATTCATGCAAATTTTGAACAGTAACAAATGCTAGCAATCAAATCTATTAAAGATTATACTATGAGCTATGGTTATCTTACAAGGCATAATTTGTTATTCCTTGTGTTATGTTATATAACGGATGTAAAAATTAAAATTACCTTATTTTATTATGTGTTTCGTATCGCTCTACACAATAGATACATCCCATTATGGATAGCGTAACATAATGGGTAATTTAATATCTATAATGATTATTTGCCAATTGAAATTACAGAAACATGAGTCAAAAGAAATGTGAGAGAGAGAGAGAATAAGATTGTGGATATGATTGACTGAATACGTTATTATTATGATAGAAATCTTTTTACTCAGTCATCATTGGAATAATGTTGAAAATTTTCACTTTTAAACACTAATAGACTGGGAGACGGCAGTACAGACAACCACCTCATAGAGTTCACGGATGAAAATCTAGGATTAGTTGAATCTCAATTCGCATATTAAAATGCAATTGGTCTGCCAAGTCATATCTTGGTGGAAAACACCTAAAAATCCAAATTTAGCTGTTGACTCGTAGGTTTACCATTGTGCTTTCCTGCACCCAAAAGTATGAAAACGTGGAAGATTAGAAGCAGGAAAACATAATGGTACACCTACAGCTGGATGCTTCACTATAATATTTGTTATTTCTTGAGAACAGATCTACACTATAAAGATTAAATATAAAATTTTAGATTTAACATTTGATAATTAATGATACATATGCCAATAATTTTAATTTGTTTTTGTGGTTATGCAGCTTAACATTTTTGCTACTATGAAAAATTTTCGCAAGTACTATCAGAGAGAGTAAAATGTTAAGAGTAAAGGTATAAAAATAAATGTCAATTCAACAATTTTTTCTACAAAAGAAATTGCCCGTCTCATCAAAAGTACTTTTCTCTGATTTCAAGAAAGAGTTCTTTGTCAGAAGAAGATTGCATAGGGTCTCCATGTATTCTAATAGGTTGGAGTTAAAGTTCATCTCATAGGCTGCTCCCAGTTTTTCTAAATCGAAGAAAATTAAGTTCAGTTAATACCCCCCCCCCCCCCCACTTTCGATTAGAAATCCATGTAGTTGACAGTTGCAGTTGGACAACGGTTTTGTCAGTACATCCGCTGTCATTTCTTTCGATGGGTAGTAGTAGTAATGCAAGGATATGGTCCCGTTATCTTTCAAATGTTTTATATTATGATATTTTACACTAATGTGTTTTGCACGCTCTTGGTGTTTCTCCTTTTAGGTTAATTTTATGCAGGAAATGTTATCCTTGTTAATCAGTATAGGTAATATTTGTTCTTGGTCGAATTCTTGGCACAGTGCTAGAAGCCACTGCACTTCTTATGTGGCTCTAGATGCTGCGATGTATTTGGCTTTGGTCGATGACAAAGCTACACAATTTTTACTTCTTCAAGCTCATGAAAGTACATTAATTTCTGATTTGAATAAGTTTCGTATCGTGGATTTTCTACCGGATCTTATATCTATTTGCTGAATCTAAATCGCAATATGCCATAGGGATCGGGAATTTCGATTTATCAATCACAAACTTAAAATGCTTTGTCGTTTACAAGTAAAAAATTAATTTCTATATTACAATCCAGTCAGCTTCCTTGAGTTTTTCGTTTCGCTTGCCTAAATTGTTGTCGCATGATGAAATATCTGGTAGGGTAATAATTAAACATATAGCTTAAACGTATAGTCCCCACTGCCTTTCTGTATCTCACATTATCGCCTTGTTTGCCGTCTGGATTAATATAATACTCGGGACTCATTGGAGTATAGGTAGGCTTTGAGTCTGTTAAATCAAATTTTTTGACGATCTCCTCTATTTTGCCTTCCTGGTTAAGCAAAAGACTCCCGTCTTCTAAATGCATAATATTTATTCCAAGATACACGGATACTTTCCCCAAATTTTCATTTCAAATTCACGTGATAATTCCCTATGTATTTCGAGAGTATCTACTGCATTGTCGTCGACATTCACGATGATATAGGAATTATTACCATTTTTAATTATTTTAAATAGGCACAGATCTGACTTACAATATTAATATTCTAAGCATTCTAGCGATTCTCTAATTTTTATGTTCCATGCTGTGGAGGCCTGTTTCAGGCCTTTAGCCTTATTTAATCGACATGTTTTCCAGAGCCTGATTACCGCACAGGCCAACTAGGCCGTGGCCTTGGACCCACTGCTGCTGGGGGCCCTATTGAAGCTTAATCAGGCTCTGGCTTTATCCTCTTCACCATTTGTTTTATAACCCTGTGGCTGAATCATCAACACTTCTTCGCCAAGATTCCCATGAAGGAATGCCGTCTTTGACGTCTAAGTGCATGATGTCGAGCTCCTTATACACTGCGGCGTTTAAGAATGATCTTATCGTTGAATGCACTAAAACCTGGGTAAATGTTTCGTCATAGTCACACAAACTTTAGTGAATACCTTTTGGTCACGAGTCCAACCTTATAACGCTCTATTTCACTGTTAGCATTAATTTTTTTTTTTCTTGCATACAATCACGTGCTTTCCGGCAGCCGGTTTTATTAGCACATAAGTTTTATTTTGTTTTAACGAATTTATTTCCTTGTCAGTCATTATTTTTTATTTCGGGATCTTCGATATTCTCCACGTCCTCCCAGGATTTTGGTATTTTAATTTGGCAAATATTTACGCTAATCCCAAATCGGTCGGGAGGTGCCCCTCTATTTTCACTTGATGACCTTCGCGATTATATAGGGGCGTGTCGTGTATCTGTTTTTTTTATCCTGTCCATCATCGTTTAAATCAATTTTAATTTTCCCGGATGCGCTTTGAGTTTCTTTTAAATCCGGTTTACCTCATTTTCTAAGAATTTAACGGTCCTAGATACTACGATTTTATTGTTGCCATTGTATTATAGCTTTTACTTCTATTGTCGTATCCTAAACAGATTCCGTCGATGACTTTTTGGTCAAATTTTGACCTTTTTACCCTTTCTATGTAGGCAGATGCCTTACATCCGAAAGTTTTTATGTGGGACAAATTCAATTTGAATATCATACATCCGACTTGTGTGCTCGACATGAAAGTCTGCTTATAAGTCATCGTCAATATACTAGGACGAGATAGCACAAGGAAATTTACAACACTAGAGAAATACAACCAGGAGCTCCACACAAAGTGTGCGTGCAACGGAGCCAGTGGGAATCGAACCCACAACCTTCAGGCTAGCAGAGCGGCGTCTTAACCACTCGGCCATGGAGGCCGACAAATTCAAACGGAGTTATCTTATTATTGGCTTTTGTGGATAAGCGATTAGTTAGGTATGTGGCGCTGAGAATTGCTTCGCCCCAGAAGCACTTTAGCAAATTGCCATCAGAAAGCATGGTACGTGTTTCGACAAGCGTACGTTTTTTTGTTACGCCGTTCCGGGTGGAGCAGTATCGTACACTAAACTCGCATTCGATACTGTTGATCGTTAGGTAATTTTCAAAATCGTCATCTAGATATTCTCCCTCGTTTTCTGTTCTGATTGCTTTGATCAATGCGTCTTTTCAGTGTTTTTGGTCAATGTGAAAATTTCCTTTAATTTCACTAGCTGACCCGCCCGGCGTTGCCCGGGTCCGTATTAGCAATATTAAACGAACTTGAAATTTGTATGATTTTATCAATAACTGGAAGCATGCAGAAATGCATTGTCTGAAATACGTCATTTTCATCGTTATAAAGTATTAAAAGGTTCTGAAAAAAAAAGAAAACTTTTAGTAATACAATTTTTAGTTTAAATCAAATGTTTTCAATATTTTATTTAATTTTATTCAAAATGAAAAAAGATTTTCTTAGCAGACGATTTTTTGTGATAAATACATTATCTGTTTTATATTTCTTCTGCTTTATTCCTTTTATTTATAGAGTTCAAAATGAAAAAAGATTTTCTTAGCAGACGATTTTCCTGTGCCTCAATTAATTATCCTCGGAATTCCTTTTATTTATAGAGATTATGACTTCTCCCTTATGTGAGAGCAAATAGGTCATCGTAAATCTGCTATAGTCGTCTATAAAGATAATAAAATACTTTCAAAACCAGAAAAAAAGGAAATTTTTTTGAACAATTATAAATTTCTTATAAAACACATGAAAAAACACAATTTTCGTGAAAAGATGTAAAGCCAAGAAAACATGGCGGAAAAAAAACAAAAATTTCGTCAAAAGATTGCAAAAAGTAAATTTTGTAATAAAAAATCGTGAAAAAGGCAAATTTCTTAAAAAGATTACCAAAATAAATAAATAAATAAATAAATAAATAAATATGAATTTTTTTAAAAGAATTGCAGAAAAAAACGAATAGTTATTGGCGGGAGAAAATTCCCCCCCCCTCCCCCTCAGCTGCAATCTTTCGGAAAATTTGCTGAGAATTTCATAAAAATTTCTGTTCACAATGGTACATTTTTTTAAAGTAGATGTAGTTAAATCCGCTAAAAGAAATAAACGTTTTTATATTTTTTGATGCATAATAAAACCTGCATTTCTTAACTTCCCTAGCGGTAAAATTTATATATATATATATTTTTTTTGGGGGGGGGGTGGAAAGGGTTAGAGGGAAGTAATTTTTAAAATTTTCGTCGATATTTATCTCCGTCTGGAAGCAATGATGCAGTAAATCGATTCTCAAATAAAAACCATCTTTAAAATGGAAATTTCTGATAATTTTTTCTATGCCTATTGTTATGTCGTTCATTTGTATTCATAGAAAATTTGAGCTAAGTACCTGACGACAAAATAGAAAAATGCGATAAGGAAAATTATTTAGAATTCGAACATAATAAATGATGAACATATGAAAAAGTAAGTTTCAGAGCATTTTTCACGTGTTCACTGAACATAAAAACGTGATTATTAAATATATATATTGTGAAAAAATATTTGTAAAGCTACAAAATTTTCTAGGAAACTGAGGTTCCTAGAGCTTTTTATGCAATGGCAACAACAACAATTCATATAACAGATACACGTTTGCATTGTAAACCAAAAGATCTGTATGGTTATTAGGAACATTCTAGGAAACTGGGATGCCTAGAACTTTTTATGTAATTGCAATTCGGGTTATGGATAAAATTTTAATAAGATTTCTGGTAATTTTAGTAGATTCATATACAGTAAAACCTCTAAATAACGGACACCTCGGGAACGCAGAAATTGTCCGCTATTCGGGGGTGTCCGCTATTGGGAAAACCCCAAAGATTCAAAAATCTCTAAGAAATGCTTAATGTTTCATTAATTGACTTTTATATGGCCTAAAACTTCTATTATATGATTAATTAGAAATTTAAAAAAAATTAAGCAATAAAACTGAAATAAAATTGTGCACACCTTTATCCACTCTTTATTATATTCTTATGAAAAAAAAAAATCTGTTACAAAAGTTTACTTTTGCTCGTGATTGCATGTAATTTGTTTTTAAATGTTACGTTATTTGGACATTATAGAGTTCCGAGCGCAGAGGGGGAAGTAGGACATTTGGACCTGGACCACTAACCCCTTCGCGACGGGAGCCTTTTACGAAATTATAAATATTTTGTCATCGGTTTTTAAATACAGAAATTTGTGCCTTATTAAATCGAGAAATGTTCCGATTAAATAAGGAACATTTTACTGGCGGGGATAAACAAGAATTCTAAAGCCTTTTTGCGGCATGTATACGTGTCACTCGTCCCCAAGGGGTTAAAAGAATAAAATCTCAAGCTTTTTCGGGGGGACATTTCAATGCTCTGGGAGATGTCTCTCCCGGGCAACTTCCTGAATTCAACGCAGAACATGGAGGGGAGGGGTAAATTCCCCAGCTCACGATCTACATTTATTTATGGTCACAAAATTTATGATACAATGTCCTGATAAATTTAAAGGCCTTTTTACTTTTTTTTTCATTTTTTTTTTCTCGTTAAAAATATTTTTTTCATTCTTTAGCGACAAAATTACTGTCCGCTATTCGGAATGTCCGTTATTCGGAGGTTAAACATACAAAAATGTTGATTTTGGGAGTGGGGATTGGAAAACTGTCCGTTGAATAGAGGTGTCCGCTATTCGGGAGTGTCCGTTATGGAGGTTTTACTGTAGTTATAAAGTTACAGATTTCTGTCGCTTTAAAAAAACTAATTTTGTAAATTTACTTTTTTTTTTATATATACAGATAAAATTTTAGTAAACATACAGACTCCTTTAACTTTACCTTTGTAAAATTAAACATTTTTTTTAAGCAGAGAATTTTTACAGAATAGAAAAGTAGATAATAATTGTGAAAGAGCATTTTACGAAAAAAACCTACCAAAGCAATGCTTTTAAGTGTGCTTGTAATTATATAAATACGTAGCACCTACAGTCGTCATCTGTTCGGTCCGCATATAGGAGAGCAAATATTACCGAATCGAATGGTTTGAAATTTAATGTAGATAATCGCTGTAGAATTTTGTCGAATCGTTTTATATTTTATGAAAATCGAATCAAAACTTGACTAGTCGGATGTGGCAATCCCAAAACTTTATCCTATCTCATGCATGTTAATTCTTCAAGATTCGCTATCACAGTGCCAAAATTAAATGACAATCTATTCTAAAGGTATGAAATTCCGTGTATTAGTTCTGAAGATATGACTATCACGTAAATCATGCTAACTGAATCTGAAGCTTTATAAAAATTCGTGCATTAATTCTAGAGATAAGATTTTTGCGTAAATCGCAAAAATGTAGCTTAGCAGCGCCATCTGTTGTGCGATTTATACCAAATTATAGAAAATGTCAATTCATGTCCAGGACTAGCTGAATTTTAAGTTTGATGAAAATCCGTGCATTAGTTATGGTGACTGAACTATTGCGGAAATCGTGAAAAATGCTGCATAGCAGCGCTACCTGTTCAGCCATTTACATCAAAAACTAATCAGCTCTCATTTATATCAGGGACTAACTGAATGTAAATTTTTAATAATTTCTGTGCATTAGTTCTTGAGATAGAGCACCCACAAATTTATGTCACATACTGACAGACAATCAAACATTTTTTAAAAACATGTTTTTGGAACCTCTATCTGTAAAACGTGTAAATCCGTCGAAAAGCGGAAATCGAAAGGTTTCACGAATCTAATACTTTAATCTTGTAAAGATAGGAGAAAGTAAAAAGATAATTATAAAAGTTTTATTCATTATGATAAATCCTAGCATACATAATTAATTCAGTGATATCTCATGATAGATAATGATTCTAGGGTGTCATGGTGGTGATGTCGTATTTAAGATAGAGTCCAATTATTTCCATATTGCTGAATTAATATAAAGGCACACACACAAACACAACAATTCTCTTTGTGACAGGTGTCACAAATGGAAAAGTGTAAAAACAAAAATAAATTCCATTGAATACATTTTTGGTGTTTATTTTGGAATTTTTAAAGGCTTAATTGCCGAAACGTCAGTGAAGGCTTACTTTGGAGACACGAAATTTTTTGGTTTCCGTCTATCAGTCAGTCAGTCTGTCAGTCAGTCTGTCTGTTCCGCAATAACTAACGCAAAAAACATCCGATTGGCTTGAAATTAAGTGGGTATGTTAGTGAGGCACTCGGATTAAGCTGTATAGTTTTTTGTTAGATTTGATTCATTCGTTCCGAAAATATAGAATATTTTGTTTTGCGCAATAATGCTTTTCTATGGCAAATCCAATGATTTTCAATTTTTTTTCCTTGAGAGAAAATGACACATTTCATTAATGGAATTCAATGATAAATGGATACTGAAATTTACCAGTTAAATTATTCGAATTGTTTTGAAATTTCGTTTATGCATTTGTCAGATTTTTAAAGTTATTACTGCAAATTTTGGAGATTTTTTATAAATGTGTTCCAATAATATAAACTAATTTGGCTTAGAGATTTACTTATTTAAAATGTATTTATTTCATTTTCTTTATTTTCTCTTAATGGTTGCTAAGCAACCATTCATCCTAATCCTTATTATATTTTAATGCTATAAATTTGAAAGCGTGGACGAAAATTTAAATGAAGTCAACGTCAAAACTGATGAATTAATTAATGTCTTTTTATCTTTGCGGATAAATATAACATAACCCAGAAAAGAATATAGGCTATATTTTATTAATTTTATTCAAATATTTTCCTTAATAATTCAAAATTTCCTTCTTTTTCATACAGAATCAAGAGCGATTTTTTAGATAAAATTCAACCAATTTCCTTTATCGTTGCCAAAATAAATAAATAAATAAATAAATCTGAAATAATTTTTTAACGGCAATAAGTTTCAATTGAGCAATTTCCATTCGAAAAACCAAACTAAGAAAAAATAAATATGACATCAGAATTAAAATAAAAATAAAAATAGTACTTTGTTAAACATTAAACACGGAATTTTGTTTCGTTAATAAGATTTTTTCTGACAAAAATGGGGGCATAATTAGAAGTAAAAGAAATAAAAAATAATTATATTTTTAACAAATATTTCAATTGGTAAAATTTGACGTCATAATTGAACAAAAACAGGTATAGTAGTCGTTAAAAATACAAGAAACATGGATATCAATAACTCATGTATAATGACGTCATTGCCGAAACTTCAGTGAAGGCTTACTTTGAAGACACGAAATTTATTGTTTTTCATCTGTTAGTCTGTTCTTCTGTATGTTTGTCTGTCCCGCTATAACTGCTACAAAATGCAATCAAAACATTTTTTTTTTTTTTTTCTGAAACAAAATTATAAAACTCTAGATTACTGAGTTTACACTTGCAAAAGTTCCTGATACATCAGATTTAGGTGTTTGTGGTTGGCAGGTATGTAGAAGTATGAAGATAATGAAAAATATTTGTCCAAACTGTTACTTATCCTTATAAATCAAAATGTATAAGGAAATGCAAGATATACAATAACCATTAGCACAATTATTAGAAAGTGGCAAATTTAAATCAAGTGATGCTACGGAGGGTTCAGGGGAGCGGAGCCCCCCTGAAGAAATCTACTATGTTATAATAAAAAAACAAAAATAATAGATCATGAAAATTTCGGAATATCCTAACATAAATTTTTAATTTACCGCTTTTGAAGGCTGAAAACTTCTAATTCTTATTTTATTCTTAGAAATAATTAAGTACTATGAAAATTTTAAATTAAAGTTTCCAAGAAGTTGAATATTATCCAAAGTGTGTTTAAAAATATATATATATGTGCAAAGCTGACGTTGAGGCTCCTGATCTGCAGATTTACTAGTTTTAACGATTGAAATATGTAAAAGAACATTGCACTTACATTTTGGCAAAGGGGATCTGGCAAACACATGTGGAAAAATTTATCTTACAGTACATTTTAAACCCCCTTGAATTCCAAGAAATAAGCAACATTGCATTTTAAAACTGCATGTTTTTTTTTTTTTTTTCAGAAAAAATTCAAATATTTGCCGAAACGTCAGTGAAGGCTTACTTTGGAGACACGAAATGTTTTGGTTTCTGTCTGTCTGTTCCGCGATAACTGCCGCAAAAAACACCAGATTAACTTGAAATTAAGTGGGTATGTTCTTGAGATACCTGGATTTAGCTGTATAGTTTTCTGTTCTATTTGATTCATTTGTTCGGAAAATACAGGACATTTAATTTTGCACCATAATGCTTTTCTATGGCAATTCAGATGTTCTGAAAATTTTTATTTCTTGAAAGAAAATGGCGCACTTACTCAATGGCATTAAATGACAAATTGGATATTGAAATTTACGAATACGAAACTGAAATTATTCAAATTATTTTGAAATTTTGTCTAGATTTTTTAAATTATTACTGTATTTTTTGGATAATTTTTATAAATGTGTTCCAATAATATAAAACAATTTGTTTTAGAGATTTACTTATTTCAAATGTATTTATTTCATTTTTTCTTTTATTTTTTATAGTTGCATAGCAACACTTTATCATCATAATATTAAAAGCATGTATAGTGCGTCAGTATAATGTTTGAATTTTCATGTAAATAAAGGTAAATTAAAAAATATATATATGAATTAAAAGAGAATTAATATAACTTCATATTGAAAAGAAAATGGAAATTTTCAAGTATCTTTTAATGATAAAAGATAATGGAAGATTGATTTTATGGCACTAAAACAAGCGATTATGACATCATATACCGAAAATAAAACTAATCACTTTGGCGCTTAAATTAAATGGTCTTGGATTATGATATTAATCCTTATTTATTTACAGAAATTTATAATCAAAATTTTAAAATTTGTCGGAAGCGCGTTAAAATAAAGATTTTTTTAAATATTTAAAATAATAAACTTGTTGTTAAGCAAGTGGTTGGATAGTAAATCTTAATAATATTTCCCACATAGATATAGATGCCATTAATTTGCATCGCGTAGATATCGATGTCAAAATGACGTCAAGATTAGCGGGAAATAAGTGTCTTTATTGGGTGATTTTAGCGAGGTAAAGTTATCAAAAAAATTTGGATTTATATTTAGATAAAATCTTAGATCTAAATATTACAGAAATGTAATAAAAGTGAAATTTTTGAGTAACAAAAATCGTAAAAACATTAGAATTATAAATTAAATAACTCCTTCACATAAATTTTTATATCTCCTTTTTTATAAATTACTTATATATCAAATACAGGTTTTTGTGGTTAATATATTAAAAAAAAAAAAAAAAAATCAATACTGCCGCACATTTAATAGAAAATTACGAATGTAAATTTAGTGAGTAAATGGGGAGTTCAGGCGGATAGAGCCCCCCTGAAGAAATGTACTTTGTTGTCTAAAAAATTATAATAATATGCAGTTCATAAAATTTTAGAGCATCGTTGCATGAAAACGGGATCAATTTAATGCATCAAATTTCTGAAAACGTCTACGTATTTTTAAATGCGTTCGTAACTATGCAAGTACATAGCACTTATAGTCGTGTCTGATCTCTTCGTATGTCTGCCTATCCGCCTATCTGTCTGTCCGCACATAACTATGAGAATAGTACCCAACCAAATAGTTTGAAATTTAAAATATATAACTGTTGCGTAATTTTGTCGTGTCATTGCAAAGTTTATGAGCATCGGACATATAGTTTAATTATAAGGACAGTCAAAAATATTCCGTTACATAACGACAATGGGAAGAATACATTCAAATGCATTTTAAACATGTTACACTTTTCGTACATTTTGAAATTGATATGTATCTATGAAATACATTAAAATAAATATTTTGTACAATGTGCGGTGCAAAGGTTATTTGTATTTAAATTACAGGGTCACACAAAAGTATTTCATTGCATAATGGTATACGAGGAAACATTGTTTGGGGAGTATTTTAATTATATTGAATTATTTAACATTTTATTAAATTGCTATACGTTGATGAGGGCAACTACAAGTTACTTTCAATATAACAGAAAACACATAGTATTTACAGGGACACTCAAAAGATTTTAGATGTGACATGTGATGATCGATTATATACACTGCGATGAAGTGTATATAATCGATGACTGCAGATGGTTCATTTTTGTTTTGATATGGGCTTTTAACGGAAATTTTGCATGTAACATTCTATGTATAAATGTTATAATTCATATACAGGGTTATACAAAAGAATTTCTAAGGGATATTGAGTATAAACGGAAATAGCTTAAAAGTTTTTTTTTTTCTTTTAATTATGCATTTTCGTGTTGAACTACATTTAGTACACTAAGATATCTTTGTGCAATGTAGATAAAATAATACGCAAGGAATTGGATACAAGGCCTTCTATGGATGATAATCTCTGAAACAATGATCTCAGTAGATTTAAGTGTGTATAAGCCTTAATTAAATTACAGGTTATAGTTAAATAACCAATTAGTATCGTGTAAATAAAAAGTGGGGAAAATATAGAATTGTATAAGAGCATTCAAGTATGATTCCATTTATAATTTCTCGAAAGTGAAATTTAAATATGTCAGACGTTTTTAAAGCATTACAAGAAGTTAAAATTAGTTTGTGAATTATGTTTGTCTGTCCATCTGGTCGTCTGTCTGTCTTTCCGAACTTTCTTTAATATCGTTGAATTGATCTGTAATTGATATATTTTATTGAGATTTACTAAATTCATTAATTTATTTACTAAATTTAGAAAATCCAGTCACAACTTAATAAAAGTTTCCTTCAATCTATCAAATCCTATCATTTTTAAATAATTCAATCATATCCCATGATAGATATTGATTCCAGGTTGCTATGGTGATTATGCCCCAGTTAAGAAGTAGTAATATTATCCATGTAACTGATATCATGTCTCTATAACTGAATTTAATATATAGAATCGTTATAAATTTTGTATCCATGCATTTTTGCGTAGGAGTGCAGCAACTCTTCCACTTACTAAAGAATTGCAAGAAGTGTAAGATTTTGACGAAAGTGGTATCATTGGAAAGATCTCATCGAGTGCAGTAAAAAACTCAATGGAACTACCCGTCGCAAATGAGCTGTTTTCGAGATATCCGACAATTTATGTCACGTAGCTAGTGCACACTTCATGGGGGTTTGCTGACCCTCATTAAGTATGCACTAATTACGTGACATAAATTGAGGATATCTCGAAAACGGCTCATTTGTGACGGGTAGTTCCATTGAGTTTTTTACTGCTCTCGATGAGATCTTTCCAACGATACCATTTTTGTCAAAATCGGTGACTTACACTTCTTGCAGTTGCCTAGTTAGATCTGAATATATTTTAAACTTCGTTATAGTAAGAACGAACCTCATTTGATAGGTTTTTCGCGCAATTTTTGACTTGTTTATTCATTTATAAATTTATATAATTTGAAAACTTTCGATTGCTGTTTGTATAAAGTTAAATTATACGCAAAGTGTGGTAAAAAGCTGTCATTAGAAGAGCTGACGTTGAGGCTCATGATCTGCAGATTTACCAGTTTTATATATATATATATATATATATATATATATATATATATATATATATATATATAATACCATTAAAAGTAGACAAGATTCGCCAATGAATTTTATCAATAAAACAATAAACCAAAACGAAGAATTAGAATTGAATTGAATTATAATAAGAAAAAAAAATAGTGAAGCGAGTATATCTGAAAAAATAAATAAATAAAATGAATGCAAAAGTAATTTGTAGCCCCCAAAGCAGAATCATTAGGCCCCAAATGTTCTGGAACTACAAATGAAGTGTGCGGTTTCATCCACGTATTAGCCATGAAATAGCAAAATGATACGTATTTGGGGCTACCAGCACACAATAACCAAATTATTAAACAAGGAACAGAGTAATAAATAGTTGAAAAAATAAATAAATAAATATATATATATATATATATATATATATTAAAACAGTAGCGTGCAGCAAATAATGTCAGTAACATGAGCACAAACTAACCCTATTTTTGCACGTGTAAATGATAAACTTTACATTCATATATAAATTGGATAAAAAGTAAGAAAACAAAATATTGAGAACAAAAAAAAGAAATATATATACATATATATATATATTTATAAATAAAGAAGAAACAAACGACGGTGATGGTATAAATTTGGCGCCCCTTAATTTCAGTGCATAAGGCGACCGCCCGCTTCGCACGGGCCTACTACTGGGTTGGTGATATATTGCCTTCAAAATTATTCTGAACCTATATAAAAATATGTGACAGACCTGTTCTGTCTTGTTTTTTCTGTTATAGAGAAGAAAATTGCGTATTTTTTTCAGTTCCTCACTATTAGAAAGTGGCAGAAGAAAAAAATTGAATGAGTAACAGAATTTTCAACAAAAGTTTTCCCCTAAAAAGGGAAAATTCGGATAATTTCCGGTTTTTTTCATCCTCTATTGTCTCTAAATTTTCCGATCTTTATCTAAGCAAAGTGCGTAACAAATTGAGGATCGAAGATAAAGCGATTGTTTGCAATTTGGACATCATCGGAACAAAAATTACTATGTTTTTATCTAGCTGATTTATTTATTGTTTTCACGCATACTTTCTGTAATCGATTTTTGCAGACATTCTGAAAAAAATTATTACTTTGTTTTAGAGGTCTGCACGGCTCGGAATTTCCAGGTCCGAGCCGTACAAAAATCAGTGAAAACAGGCTCGACCCGGCTCGGTACGATCTGGCACAATTTCTACTGTTTCGAAAAAATTCAGGTTTTTATCATATTATTAATATTTCTTTAAAAAACACTGCATACATATTTATGGGATGATTTTACAGTATATTTTACAGAAAATACACAATAGCAACATTAATGATTACTTAGATTCTTAAAATTACAACATATAAATAAGGATTCATTAAAAATAATATTACGATTTAGAATATATAAAAAAAAAAGAAAGCTAAAATCATCATAACTTTTGAAGCTGTATAGTAAAAAATAGATTTATGAAAAAATTCTATATCATATTTTAAAGATTTTCTGAAATCCACAGAGGCTACTTTCTGATACATTTCTGAATTCATTCTTTACAGAAACAAGATTAGCAGGTATCTTATTCAGAAACTATGTAATCGAATGGCATTATCCATTTTTTTTAACAAGCAATATATCTTTGAGAAAGCACTGTCAAAATTATCGTTTTGAATATAATTTTAAATAAGCGACAGCATGGGAAGGAAGTAAAATCTGCAGCCATATGATAAGCATCTCTTATATCTCGACAATAATGCGTCTACCAAAAATGGGAAACGCTATTTGATTTCAAATCCTTTCAATAGTCAGGCTTGTCAATTTTATGCCTTTAAAATTAAAACAAGTTGGAAATTGCACGTGAAGCGTAACAAATGAGGTGCGTTCGTACGATAACGAAGTTTTAAAAATATTCAGATCTGGATGGTATAGTAGACAGTACTTCGGATATAGTATAGTGGTTGATATCTTTTCTGTGTTCCTGTAAATATACAGGAAGAAAATTTTATTACATCTCAGCAATGTATATAATATTCATAAAATATGAAATAGTTTAATATAGTTAAAACGCACACCAAACAATGCTCCCCGTATAGCATTATGTAGTAGAATTCTTTTGTGTTTAATAATAAATATTCTTTGCATCACATATTGTACAGAATGTATAATATTAGTATATATACTTCATAGGTTTATGTCAATTTTATTTTGTTCGAATGAGTGTAACACCATTAAAAATGCATTTGAAACTTTTTTCCCCATTGACCGCAATGTAACGAAATACTTTTGATTGTCCCTGTAACTGATCTATGCATCCGATTTTCATAAAAATTTAAAATTACTCGACAAAATTATGTAATAATTATATGTTTTAAATTTCAAACGATTAAAATGCATTTGAAACTTTTTTCCCTATTGACCGTAATGTAACTGAATACTTTTGATTGCCCCTGTAATTGATCTATACATCCGATTTTCATAAAAATTGAAATGACTCGACAAAATTATGTAATAATTATACGTTTTAAATTTCAAACGATTAAAATGCATTTGAAACTTTTTTCCCTATTGACCGTAATGTAACTGAATACTTTTGATTGCCCCTGTAATTGACCTATACATCCGATTTTCATAAAAATTGAAAAGACTCGACAAAATTATGTAATAATTTTGTATTTTAAATTTCAAACGATTCGGTTGGGTAGTTTTTGCGTTGTTATATGCGAACAGACAGACGGATGGACTGAACGACAACTATAGGTGCTACGTATTTACATAATTACGAACGCACCTAATTAGTCAGAAAATATGTCAAAGTTTCGCGTTCTTGAATAGTGAATTTAAAAACCACCTATAATAACCATCAAGAAGCATATTTCTAGTGTACCTAAAAATACTAATCTAAAAGTACTGGTGAATTTGAACTGAGAAATTTTTGCCAATTTAATAGTTTATATTATTAGGTTTTTGTTCATCTGATATTCATAATATTTTTTGGAATTCAATTTTCTTTCTGTTTTAAAAACGATTGTGATTTATTAATAATTCAGCATTTTAAAAATAATTTTAAACATTTTTTTTTCATTTTTAGAAATTTAAATTTTTTTTTTTATATTTCCACTATTTTTTTTTTCATTTTGGATTTTCAAAAAATTTGGAATCTTTTGATTTTATTTAAATAATTTGATTTGAACAATTTTAATTTTATTAAAATAAATAACTTCCTTTTATATTTATTTTTAAATAAAATATGTTGGTGGTATTATCTATGTAAGAATTTAATAATTATAAGTTAACTATTTGGATTTATTAATTAAAGTGTAAGTTTTTTTTTTTTTTTTTTTTTTTTTTTTTTTGGAAAGAAACATTAAACGAAATTCTCCATGCGATCACACTTACTCGCTCGTTAATGTATCGTCTTTTCAAAAAGAAAAAATAAGCATAAAATTGATTTAAAAATTTTTAATGGTGATTTGAACAAGAACGAATCGTCAGTTACTGGGGATTTCAACCCTACATTACAAATTATAAAATTCCCCAAGAAAGGGTACAGACTTTTAAGAAAATTATTAAAATTTTCACGGAATTAAGTTTGAAGTATTACGATATTTAAATTTTAATACGTACTTCTGTACAAAAATTTCTTTTATGCGTAAACTCTGCCACATACACTATTGAGTTCATGTACAAAATTTCAGCATTTTATCATGAAAAGTCTCAGAGATACGTATGCGTTTAAACAAAATTGGTGATGGATTAATCACAAATTAAAAAGTATATGTTTACAGTTAGATTAGCAGGCATTGTTTTCTTTCACAATTTGTGAACGACTCCTGAAGTATTGTCACACGACATAATTTTCTGGTAAGCATCGAAAAATGGTTTAAATCAGCATTTATGCATTTTCATATCTCAGCGACATTTTATGATAAAATGAAGAAATTTTGAACATAACCTGGGTCGTATAAAAAATTAAATTTCTTAAATTTAATTCCATGGAAATATTAATCGATTCATAATATTCGGTACATTTTTAAAGGTAACTTTGTAATTCACAATGTATGTCTACGACCAATATTTAAAGAGTAAAAGCCGCAATCATCGTTTTTGGAACTCCCTGTACAATTGTACTCTCTGTTACAACTATATTTTTATTTATTTATTTTTTTTTTTAATAGGAACTACGAAGTTTTCTGCTTAATGCAGGACTTTGTTATATAAAAATTCCATCTCAACAATTTACTGTAGATTTTACTGTATATTGGTGGGGTAAGGGGGCTATTGTTTATTAAAACAAATGTAGTGATACTCATGGACAATTTTTTATAATTTTTTTGCAACTTAAAAGACTTGGAAACATCGCTTTAAAGATCGAAAATATACATAAAATTGTTCCGTAAATATTTTCCTCTGTATAACCTTATCATTTTGATATTAATTAATAGTTCATCTCATACGACTGTTCTGTTCTATCTAATTATGTAAAATTGAAATGTTGGCAATCTTTTTTTTAAGTTGATGGTCGTGATTCAAAGGCTGTATTCAAAGACATTTACTCTGTCACTCATAGATGAAGATTGCTTTAACCTTGACGCAGAACTCTAATTTTAAAAGATGAAAGAAGTAAAATTACTTTCATTAATTTTGAGTGAATTGGAAAGGTTTTCTTTCTTCTTTTCTTTTCTTTTTTCTTTCTTTTTCTTTTTTTTTCTTTTTTTTTCATTGAGTGTTACGTAGTTTATTACGTCATCTTTCATCAAAATACCCGGAAGGAATCTCATCAAATTAATTAAAGATATTACCAGTGAAAGCAAGTGGCGCCAACTTTTGAAAAATATTGGGTTGGCTCAAAAATATTGAATGGGCTCAAAGGTATTTTAGTAAAATGGTACAATCAGTTCGTTTTTCTTTGAAGGGTGGACAGCTGGTGAAAGATGAGACTTTTAAAAAGAGTTATCATAATTTAAGATAGTTGCAATTTTTTAAAATCATATTCTCATGCGTTTTTACTTACCCATCATACGTAGTATAGGGTAAGTCTTGCAATCGTTTTAAAAATCGAAAACAAATTTTGACGGATTTATACGTTTTAGATAGTGGAGATTCCGAAAAACATATTTTTAGAAAAAAAATTTTGCCGTCCGTCTGTCTGTCTGTCAGTCAGTCAGTCTGTCTGTCTGTAAACGCTCTATCTTCCGAACAAATTGAGATAGAGGCTTGAAATTTTGTATGTAGTTAGTATGTAAGAATGAAACGAAGCCTATTTAATATCAGCAACCTCGATTATCCGGAACTATTTTTTTCGGACTCTCGAAAAATTCGTTCTGATAAAAGGTACATAAAAATTTTCGAATTTTTTTGTTCTAAGGAATGGACGTAAAAGGCAATAAAATAACACACATTTTGCATACAGAACGAAGTCGATCGAATTATTAGTTGCCGAGATATTTGTAATCCTGTTTTCCATATTCTTCGATTTTTCATGACCCTGTATTTCATTCAAATTTCGATTCAGAGGTATATTTTAATTGAAAATGAGACGCTTAATCCAACGCAGTAAACTGTTAGTTTATATTATTATTATTTTTGGAGTTTTAAGGATGTTTCTTTTACGCAGTTCGGTATTACTTGAGTAGTTTGGCATCTTATATAATTTGTCGAAATTGGTACATAAGCAATTCATTAACAGAGCATTACTATGTATATTAACAATATTTAAATTTTGTTTATGAATTGCGATGCATTGTATAAATAGTTTTCACATGTTTTATTTTCATATGCCTATCCATGATGGGTAAATATTACGGTGGCCTCCAACGACTAGTTCCTTATAAAGAAGTAATATTTATTGTAATATCATCATATCATGAACATGACTACAAATTGAAACAGCACAAAGTTAAACATTTACATTTCAGTCATTTTAGATTTATATAGGTGTCAGTCGGAAAACTAAAATGCGCGGTCAGTGCAAAATAAATTTTGATATAGGGAGAAAAATGAATAGTAAAATAAATAATAAAATAAATAACGAAATAGAACAGTGAAAATTGAATACGCTAGAATTCCAAATTATTGGGTGGCTCAGGAGCCCATATAAGCTGATGCCTCTCAAAGCAGATAATTTTGTCAACTACAATGCATTTAAAAACTTTAAAAACAGAAAGAAATGTAAAAATGTTTACAAATTTACAAGATTTTTGAGATTATTGAAAGGGAATATTAATAATGATCACATGATTGAACTACTTATACAATAGTCAACTAAATATGTATTTGTGAATCTTTTATTGCGATTTTTTTTTCGGGGGGGGGGGAGGATAATTTTAATGATTATCATAAGGTGTAATTAGTAATTTTCATGCAAAAGTCAACAAAAATGTAGAGCTTTTTATTGCGCAAATTATCACAGGGTACACCTGCTATGTGCCGCCACGTTAGATCGGATTAGGTGCTTCTAGCGTAACTCGAAGAACTGAACAATGACAATTAGGGTCGGATTAGGTGAGGAGGTATATTTTGCAAATCTTAATCAATGATGTTACCATCAATTCAGGCGGTAGCCTCTCTGAATGGTCCGAAACCGACCTCTTTGGTTGGGGGATTACTTGGAGCTCAGATGCGCTCAGAATAACGAATTAGACGGGTAGTCCAGGACAGGACAAATAAATGCAAGTTTTGGTGTAGTTTTGATTTTTGGTTCCCTTTATGTTTTTTGGGTCGCTGAACACGAATCTGGCATTACCCAACAAAATTTCTCCCTGGAAACACGTTTTTTTTTTTTTTCTTTTTTTTTTTTTTTTGGCAAAAAACGTGGCGTTTTTTCGTTTTTTCTAAATAACTTCAAAATTATGCTTTTTACATAAAAGTCATCAATACATAAATTAAAGAGCAGAAAATTTCCTACATTTTATGTACTAAAAGTTCTTTTCTCTGAACAATGGTTTAGCCGTGATAGAGCCGCAAAAATGTGTGTGAAAAGCAAAAAAATCTGAAAAACGTGAATTCATAGCCGGATTAAGGGGGGGGGGCTAAGGGGCTGAAGCCCCAGGCCCCAGCCTGTCAGGGGCCCTTAGCAGAGGTTTAATTTGTACCAAAGTTTTGTTTAAAACAATTACAGGGGTGTAAGAGCTGAGCGAAATCGTTGTTTTTTTTTCAACGTAACTTGAATTGCCATCTGTATCTCTGAAAATTTCCAGGTTAACCAAAAGGGGCGATGAAAATGAAATGAAAGGGAAAGTAAAAAAGCATGAATTTCATCAAAAAAGAATGAATTTAATCAAGATTGCAGAAAAACACAATTTTGTTCAAAAGGCCTTGGAAAAAAACATTAATTTCATCAAAAAGTCGTGGAAAAAGCACGAATTTTGTAAAAAGGTCACAAAAATAGTGCGAATTTTGTCAAACGGTCGCAGAAAAAATGCAAATTTCGTCAAAGGATGGCCAAAAAAAAACCGCAACTTTAATCAAAGGGAGAAAGGAAAAACACTGTTTTCTTTAAATGATCGCAGTAAAAGCTCAAATTTATCCAAGAGTTCACGGAAAAACAGCGGAACTTGTCAAAACATGGGGTGGGGGAATGCACATTTCGACAGAGGATAGCAGAAAAACGCGAATTTCGTCAAAGGGTCGTGAAAAAAAACGAGGATTTTGACAAAGAACCAAGAACTTCGTCAAAGTACTGCAAACTTTGTCAAAGAATGGCAGATAAAGCGCGAATTGCTTGGTAAGTTCGCAAGATAAGTGCAAATTTAGTCAAAAGATCGGAGGAAAAAAGCGAATTTTGTCAAAGGATCGTGAAAAAAAACGTGAATTTTGACAAAGTGTGGCATAAAAAGTGAGAATTTCTTGAAAAGTTCGCAGGAAAAAGCGCAAATTTAGTTAAAAGATTGCGAAAAAAGCAAATTTTGTCAAAGGATTGCGAAAAAACCTGTATTTTGACAAAGAACCTTGGAAAATTGCGCATTTCGTAAAAGATTTGCCAAAAAAATGCAAACTTTGAGAAAAAATCACGAAAAAAAACCCGATAATTTTGTCAAAGTGTGGCAGAATTTCTTGAAAAGTTCGCAGGAAAAAGCACAAATTCAGTCAAAAGATCCTGGGAAAAGAACCGCTACAAAAAACCAAGAACCGCTAAAAAAAAAAAAAAAAAAACCGCGAATTTCGTCAAAGGATCACCGAAAAACATGAATTTTGAGAAAGAACCGCGAATTTTGTCAAAAAGTGGCAGAAAAAGCGCAAATTTCATTAAAAGTTTATGAGAAAAGCACGAAATTAGACAAAAGGTCTCAGAAAAAAGGCAAATTTAAGAACACCATTAAAGATAATAAAAAAAATTTATTAACATTATACATATTCAATATCTAAGATTTGTATTTTAGAATTAAAAAAAAACAAAAAAAAACAAAGGTGTGTGTGTGTGTGTATTTGAGGAGGGGGTGATATTCAGTATCGTAGTCAAAGGCTCAAGATTTCCAATAGCATAAGAGGGGGCCCAAAAATTTCCAGTAGCCCCGGGCCCCAGATGTGCTTAATCCGGCTCTGCGTGAATTACAGCACCGTGCATCGATGAAACATGAAAAACAACCATTTTACGCAAATTTTCCCCACTTAATAATACTAAATATATTATTATTGACTATATTTTATTAATCTGATGTTCATTGTTTCTTTCAAAAAATTAAATAAAACTGAGCATATTTGTGATCAAAATAATATTCCACTGAACGTAGACATGGGATGCGGGGGTGGGAGCTTTACCAACGTTATTTCACACTTGCACTCCTTCAATCAAGGGGGACAGTGCAGATGTGAGCAGTTAAAGCCTGTTTTAGTAATTTTATTTACATACATTATTTAAAAGTCAAATTAAGAAAATATTACTATTATTATTTTGTAATAGCAAATGAAGATTTTGATCACAGATATGCTCTTTTTTTTTTCAGTTATGAAAGAAACAATGAACATCAAATTAATAAAATATAGTCAATAATAAGATATTTAGTATTATTAAGTGGGGAAAAATTGCGTAAAATGGTTGTTTTTCATGTTTCATCGATGTACGGTGTTGTAATTCACGTTTTTCAAAATTTTTTGCTTTTCACACCCATTTTTGAGGCTCTCTCGCAGCTAAACCATTGATCAGAGAAAAAAAACTTTTAATACATAAAATGTAGGAAATTTTGTGCTCTTTAATTTATGTACTGATGACTTTTATGTAAAATGCATAATTTTAAAGTTATATATATAAAAAAAAAAAAAAAAAAAAAAAAAAAAAACACGTTTTTTGACAGAAAAAACAAAACAAAACAAAAAAACGTGTTTTCGGGGAGACATTTTGTTGGACAATGCCAGATTCGTGTTCAGCGACCCAACAAACATAAAGGGAACCAAAAACCAAAACTACACCAAAACTTGCATTTATTTTTTACCAAATGCCTGGACTAGGGGCAGATTGAGAACGAACCAGTCTCCTAGAGTGATTTCTGGAGTGATTTCTAGAGTCCGGCGTCTGTCAGTAAGTGACGCCGTATTGTGAGGTCGTGGCACACTTTAATCGGCGCGGATGTTGTAAGACCAGAAAAGATTCCAAGATTGAGTCCCACCCGAAGAGAAATCCTGGCTACGGGCCTGGTTAGGCGGACGGGCGAGATTGGGTCCGGACCCAACACCTCCCTTCTACCAGTTTTGAGAGCAGAAAAAGAAAAGCGTCAACGCTTAGCTAAAAGAAATCAAAGATTACAAGATGCGTCTCAATAGAGGACGATAATATTTTATCGTCCAATTATTTTCTTATAATTTTTCTTTATTGACCTAAGAAAATTATTTTTCGATTATTTTTCTTTATTGACCTAAGAAAATTATTTTTCGATAATTTTTCTTTATTGACCTAAGAAAATTATTTTTCGATTATTTTTCTTTATTGACCTAAGAAAATTATTTTTCGATAATTTTTCTTTGTTGACCTAAGTAGGAATTGATTTATATTACTTGTTTCATCAAATAACTTCACTATAAAATAGAGATCTGTCTGAAGAATTATTTCACTTTGCTTCAGGTTTTTAACTGAATAACTTCTTCATTAAATAAAATAGAAACCTTTCTGCCAACATACGTAGACGACATTAACTCATTATAATTACTCCCTCTTTTCGAATGATTAATGACTTTACTTTCGTTTTCAAGAACGATTTTAAATTTATTGATGAAAATATGTGATAGTGGCAGGTTTTCATCAACGCCTTCATAAACTTGAAACTAATTGTGTACAATCAGTCATCTTCTAATATCTGTAAAGTCTATAAATCACAAACAAATTAGTCATTTCTTGTTCTTAATTAGCTTTATATTTCGAGTTATAAGGTAATGAATTTATGGAAGACTAAAATTGAATATTCTACATAAGAAAAATGGGTTTTAATGCAAATTATATTGCATTAACACAGAGTGTGCTGTAGCTGTTATTACCTATAAGTGATTTATTTGTTTACAAACACAAAATTGAACGATAATTTAGCCTTTTTCTTCTTGCTTTAGAATTAAATAATAAAGGACAAGCGAATTTTTCACGTTTTCACTCATCTGCTGTAAGTATATGCTTTGTCGTCATTAAGTAAATGATATGCATTCTTTTTTTTTTTTTTTTTTTTTCACGAACAAATAACCTCGTTTAATTTGCGGTTATAGAAGCGAGAAAGTATCATGTTTTCATCTACGAAATTGATAAAATTGAAATAAATTAGGAAAATTAAAAAAATATATACATCGATTAATTATAATGTTTATAAATAAATTGTGATTTCTTGTATTTAATTAGTTTTATATTTCGATTTTATTAGATGATGAATTTATTGATGACTAAAATTCAATTATTCTAATTAAGAAAAAATGATTTTAATGCAAAATGTATTCCAATAACATACAGTGTACTGTAACTGTTACTACTCGTATATAATTGAACTTGTTTACAAATACAAACGTTCAGGGGACCCCCTCCCTAAAGAAAATTGTCTCCTGAGAGTAGTAGAGTTTCAGAGGGGGCAGGGGGGATATTATTTTTAACTATTGAAAACATAAAATCTCAAATCTTCCGCGAGTTGAAATGTTATTTATCAAGGGAGCTGTCCTCCAGCCTCCCCCCTCCCTAACCTCAACTCTGTACGAATAATACAGTAGTTTATGTACATTTTGTTCCGGAAAAACTTATAATTTTATTATTAATTTAACTACTTGACCCGCCCAATGAGTGAGTCTCATAATAACCTTAAATGTACTTAAAACCAATAGTGAATTACTTTATATTTTAGACGAAAATCTTTTGAAACGAACGCAGTATTGAGTTTTTCAATAGCTTCGGCAGCGTACACCATTACAACGTCCAATTTGTATGACTTTATTTTTTGAAAAGAAAATCTATCCGAAACAAAATTGCAGTTGATATCACCAATGTCTTGCATTAAAAATAATAAGTAAGAAAAATCGTGCGTTAAGCATAGATTATGAAGTACTTTCCAACACTTTGTGAAATCTTTAACAAAATTCCGTCATTTAGAAAAATAAGATTACTGTATATAGTCACGTATGTATTCCAATACTTTTGAACAGCCCTGTATTTGATCTGTCGGTTGATGAGAAAAATTAGTTTAGTAAGAAAATATCTAGCATGTTCAAATTTCTCTTTCAGAAATTTATACTAATCGATGAAAACATACTTGACGACTTTTGTTCATCCTTGTAGTTTATCTTGTACCTTTATTACACGTTAGTATTAAGCTAAAATTTATTTTAAACTAAAACATTCTTAAAACTACTAAAATCACATTCTCAGAAATTATCTATTATATGCGTCCATGTATTCAATTCTTTGCGTGGCCCTGTATACCATTTTATCTATATTTTGCAAACATTTCTTAGTAAATTAAACTCAGTTCAGCGTAAAAATGCATGACGTATTTAAAAACCACCTTTAAGTAATTGAAGCTTATATTCAGTAACGTTTGTGACCTCTTTTGGGTAGCCCTGTATATCAGCTACAGTATATATACACACCATATAATATGCATAGATTTAGTGAAACTTAAATGCGCATATCATAATTAAAATACATTTCATTCATCCATGAGCCATCATCCGATACATGTACAGTACTTCGGAAAGAATATACTATTTTAAATCTTTTGTGTGTTCCTGTAAATACTATGTACTTCATATTATGCATGACTGTATCGTATAATTTATACTAAGCCTCAGCTATATATATCAGTTTATTATGTATGAAATGGTTTAATGTAATTAAAATACACTGCTCAAAACAATTAAAGGATATTTGAAGTTTTATATAAAATAAAGATATAAACGAAATTTTTTTTGACGAAAATAGAAGAAGAGAATCACAAATGCAAATTTTTCTGGTTTTCAAACTGTGGAGTATGCAAATTTTGATTTCGACGTCAAAAACGTCGCTTCAGCGGCAGCGAATGAAATTTGACTTTCAACTGGATAAAAGAGAATGAAGACAAGGATGATCGGCATTCAGTGATTGCTTTGTTTCGATGAGTACGATGTCTCAGCGAAGTCATTAGACAGATTCAGAAGCTTGGAGAATTGTTGGTAGGTTAGAAGGGGGCCAAACTCAAGCCGAAGTAGCGCAAGCCATTGGAGTGTCACAAAGTGTCATTTCCAGGATCTGGAACCGTTTTTTGGAGAGTGGATGTGCAGGCCGAAGACCAGGGCAAGGTCGTAGACGGGCAACAACGCCCAATGAAGATCGGTATTTAGCGTTAACAGCTCAGAGACACCGAAACATGAACGCTACTCTTCTCCAACAACATCTTCGCTCGGCTACAGGCACCACGATTTCAACTCAGACTGTCCGAAACTGGCTCCATGCTGTAGGTCTGTATGCTCGCCGACCGATGGTATGTGTTAGATTAACATCAAGGCATCGTCGCGACCGCAGGGAGTGGGCAACCGAGCATGTCAACTGGAGGAGAAATGAATGGAGCAATATTCTGTTTTCTGACGAGTCTCGTTTTTTTGTGCATCCGGATAATAGGCGTATTTTCATCTGGAAGGACCGTGGCAGTAGGAATAATCCTGCGTTCGTGCACGAAAGTGTCAGATTTGGCGGTGGAGGAGTGTTGGTGTATGGTGGCATCTCCATTGACGGGCGCACTGACCTCTACATCATTCGAGATGGAGCTCTGACTGGTCGCCGACATAGGGATAAGATCCTCAGACCAATTGTAGTCCTTTACGCTGCAGCAATCGGAGATAACTTAATTTTAATGGGCGATAACTGCAAGCCAGATCGTGCAAACCTGGTGGAGGATTTCCTTTTCGAGGAAGGAATCGTTCGAATAGAATAGCCAGCGTGTTCTCCAGACATGAATCCAATCGAGCACGTTTGGGACGTTCTAGGAAGACGAGTTTTTGGCCGCCAACAACCCCCACAATCTCTCCAAGAACTGGAAAGAGCTCTTCTGGAAGAGTGGGGCAAAATACCCCAACTCGTCATTAATAGCCTCATTGAGTCCATGCCTCAAAGGTGTTCAACGTTGCTGGCCGCCCGTGGAAACCATACCCCCTACTGAAAATGATTTTCTTTGAAGAAAACACCTTTTCTTATTCTTTTTTCCTCATATGCACAAATTGTGTTTTTTTCCTTTTGTACACAAATGCGCAATAAAATGCATTTTTTTCTGCCAAACATGTGTAGTTTATTCTCATATAACCTACTATGTCTGTCGACCATGTATCAATCAGCTAAAAATTTTCCCAGATACAAAATCCACCTAAAACTGCAATATCCTTTAATTGTTTTGAGCAGTGTATGTCACACACAATTCCCCCTTTGGCCATTATGTAATGGAATTTTTTTGTGTGGCCTTGTAAATGTATAATAGCTATTTTTTCACCGCATTTTATACAGAATGCATATTTTAATACATTTCGTAAATGCATATAAATTTTTATATGTTTGACAGGATGTAACACCTTTAAAACTCATTTGAAACGATTTATTTCTCATAGGCCGTAATGTAACAGTAAATTTTTGAGTACCCCTGTAAATAAAATAATCATGGTAGAAACTTAATTCGCAATAGGGTTCGTGCTAGGGTAAATGTCAATAACATCTAAAAATTTCATGGCGATCCGAGTATATTTACGAGAGTTAGAGCGCGGACGGACGGCCAGACAAACCAAATGCATAAGCACTTTTCAACTTTGTTGGAAAGTGCTAATAATAAATAAAACGAAGAGATTTTTCAGCGTTTATATAAAAACTATTTACTTTCAAAGAAATTTCCTAAGAATCCATCTGTATTGATAATTTTAAAACATAATCATCATACAAGTCCATATTTTTCTGAATAAATGAAATAAAAATTGAATTATCTATGTGCTTATGTTTCTTCTTTACAACATTGCCTTTATAAGATTTGCATTTTCACTTAAAAATAATATAAATGTATTGAACACTTCAAGAATGGTCATCTTTCAACAGTACCTATTGCTACAAACAAATGTCAAATCAATAACTTTCTTCAAATACGAGATATTAATCAGTGACAATAACCTTATCTGCTAGCAAAAACCTCCTTTTTGCATTTTTTCTTCTCATAAATGTATTTGCTTTGAAGAGGAAAGGGATTTTTAAAAAGGCTGGTCCTTATATTTCTGTCATTTCCTTCCTTCTGCCTGATTGACAGTCTAAACTCACGTGCATTTGAATCAGTTAAATGTCCAGTTTTCGGCCGTCATAGAAAATGATGAAAGCAAATTATTTGACAAGATAATTACCGTATTTACTCGTGTATTAGGCGCACTTTTTTCCAAAAAAAAAAAAAAAAAAATAGGCCAAAACTCCTAGGTGCGCCTTATACACGAAATAATTTTCTATTGTTGGATGCAGTCGAACGATACACATATGAAACAAGAAATTATTCAAAGAAGATATTAAAACTCGGAAAATGTTACTTAATTGAAGTATTACTGTATATTTATTTCACTCCTTGCAGTTTTTTATGCAACAAAGCTAATGACATTATCTAAACGCTAATTAGCAATTCCCTTTACCGTCACTCATTCCTATTTCCCGTCATTCTCTTACAACCCGAAGTCTAAAAATGCATTTTCGTCTTGTTTTCTGGTCTGGTGTAATGTTTGTTTCGACTTTTTTTTTACTGAAATTCATTTGGTCATTCTTCATTAGCGTATCAAATTTATGGTGCGCGTTATATACCAGATTTTAAAAAATCGCCATTTTTACTTGTAAAGTAGGGGTGCGCCCTATATACGAGTAAATACGGTATTAGTAATAAAATTTTCCATATCGACACTCCTGAAAAGAGAGAATTTTAATAACAATCGACGCTTCCTTTATGATCTTTTCAAATCGGCTATTTTCTTGACCGCTTAATGAGAGTTTTGCTTTTTAGGTGCGTTCGTAATTATATAAATACCTAGCACCTATAGTCAGTACCAGATTTACGGCAGGGCATATGTTTTCTTTTATTTTTATCAGTTTAAAAATATGCTGTATTTTTAATTCTTGTTTAATCCTTTTCCTGTAATCTTCAGATTATTTGAGTGTTGGTGAGCTTAGCTTACAGGCCATAGAGCAAATAATAATTTAATAATAATTTTAAATAATTGTAGCTTGATGCTGTCAAAATTTTATTATTAGTTGTTGCATACTTTATCATTCCAGATATATGCATTTACATAACAAAAGATAATTAGCACCACACAGTCTATTATAAAATATACTCATTTAAATTTCATAACTGTAAAATAGTTATTTAAAAGTAACGTAGATTATGATATTTAATTTTGTAATGGATATTTTGAAGTCGATAATGGTTACTTTAGTAGCTATCTTTTTTCATTTTTTTAAACTAATCTCCTTGTAAATATCGATGCAAGGAGGACCCCTGTAATCAACTGTGCCCAGGGCCCCCAAATTTGTATATCGGTCCCTGCCTATAGTCGTCGTCTGATTTGTATATCTGTCTATCCATCTGCCCACTTATAGTAGTGCAAAACTATCCAATCGAATGGTTGGAAATTTAATATATAGAATTGTTGCATGATTTTGTCGAGTCAGTTCAAATTGTATGAAAATCGAATCAAAAAGATATTAAGGGTGTTCTTAAATCAAAAAAGGGTAACTTTGTGACACATGCTTTAATTTATTTTTGTTCGGAAATGCATGAAAATAGCAGGTGTTATTATTCTGAAACTGTCTAATTGCACTCATTTTTCTGTTTTTTTAAAAACACAATAGATTTTTCATAGCAAGCCTTCAAAGTTGACACTTTTGAGCACATTTCCCGACGAAAGCAGAAAAAACCGGTCGAAAAGCAAGGGAAAAACGGGTGATCGCGTGGTCGAAATAGCTTAGGACAGGAGAAGTAATTTAAATATCATAAAATGGAAGAATAGGTTCGATTCGAAATCGCTTCCATAGCCAGGCATTCCAATTTTATATGGTTCTGCTAAAAAATGAATTTGTAAATGTGTCAAAATGTTTTTCGCTTGTTGAGCGGAGCAGTTAAAAATACCCTTAATGAAAGTTTTCTTCATTCTATTAAATCCAATCATACGTAATTAATTCTTACGTCCGATTTTAGATGAGTCATATTACTTCCGTATTATTGAATTAAAATATATAATCGTAATAAATTTTGTGGTGTTCAAACAGTGATATCTCATGATAGTTAATGATTCTAGATTGAAATGGTGATTATTCTTCTAAATCCTATCGTTCTTAAAGTGTGTCATAAAATTCAGTTTCATATAATAAATGAGGTAATGTTTTAACCCTTATTGGTTCTATGTCATTTCCCATGCAACGTCCGAACAAGCATCTCTTACAAAAATTTTATTCTATTAACTCCATTTTTTTTTTTAACTTTGACAAGATGTGCATGCTGAAAAATTCATTTTAAAAACATAGTGGTGCAAGTAGAATTTAAATATAGAGAAAAGTATAAAATGCTAGCGTAAAATTAATGTTTATACACTGAGAAAAAAAATATGGTTCTGGCATATAGAATCTAAGTAATGGCTCTAGAAAAAATAGTTCCAGTTCATCCTTATAAATTTTAGTTCCATTTCTTAGAGAGTTCCAGTCTCTTACTAGAATTCAAAAGCGTTTTCCGATATTTTTGTTGTCAAATTTATCTAAAAATCTCTACAAATAGATGCGAATACAAGAGATTTGATTTAGTAACTAGAATTATAGCTTAAGAAATCATTCCTAAAATCAAGCGATAATTTCTCGCTACTGAAACGGTTCAATGTCGTTTCGTCTCCTAGAAAAGAAGAGACTAGAAATGTCAAGTCATTTCGCCTATTCAGCTTAGTTGTTTAGCCTACTCGCATAGTTTGGACATCTATATTTCTAGTTTAGGTATTTAGAAAGTGACTAACTATTCGTTCTAGTTGAAGGCGGCTTATTTTTTTTCTCAGTGTAGGCATGGCGTCTGGGTCGTGTCTTCCTTTGGAAATTTTACAATTTATCTTATAGTCAGATAAAAAACAGGTCATACGAATGGATTCAATAAGGTTCAAAAAATTACTTAAACCAATTAAAAAAAAAAAAAATCATTTTTTTTTTCCAAAGAATTTCACTTGTCTCCCCTTAAGGGTGTTCTTAACTGCTCTGCTCAACAAGCGAAAAACGTTATGATACATTTACAAATTCATTTTTTAACAGAAAGTTATAAAATTGGAATGCTGACTATGAAAGAGATTTTGAATCGAACTTAGTTTTCTATTTTAGGATAGTTAAATTACTTATCCAGTTCTAAGCTATTTCGATCACGTGATCACCCATTTTTCTTCTACCTTTCGACCAGTTTTTCTGCTTTCGTCGGGAAATGTGCTCAAAAACGTCAACTTTGAAGGCTTGTTATAAAAGATCTATTGTATTAAAAAAAAAAAAAAAAAAAAAAAAAAAAAGAAGGAAAATGAGTGCAATTTGACAGTTTCTGAATAACAACACCTGCTATTTTCAGGCATTTCCGAACAAAAATAAATTAATGCATTTGTCACAAAGTTGCCTTTTTTTATTTAAGAACATCCGTAAATACTTCCATCAAAATTACAGGAAATATTGCGTATTTTCATTTATGATTCATGTTCTAGAATTCAGTTGCACAGCTTATTATGAATTTTTCCAGAGTTTCTTCACACGGAAAAAATAAATAAATTAGTCGCTGACACTTTTCTTATAAGTTGGCAATAATTTATCAGGAAATTTTTAACATGCCATCGCACTTTTCTCATCTTTATTAAGTCTTTCGCTTCCGTAAAATTTAGGCGATGAAGATTCTAAATTACTCGACATTAAGGTTAACGCTTAAACATTAAGATGCGATTGATCAAAGTATTTTTAAACAGATCTACGCCTTTTCGTCTGAGTCATTGAGGAAAAGAACTTATTAATGATTGAACCTACCTAATAACTAATTAGAGAAATAACTGCTGTGACTCACAGCTTTTTTTGTCACAAGACCTGATTACCCAAAAGGGAACAAAAAGAACAAACTTCTTCAGTCATTCAGTTCATTCAGTTCATTCCAATCTAAACTACTTACTTTCGAATTTATTAGGTGCGTTCGTAATTATGTAAATACGTAGCACCTATAGTTGTCGTTCAGTCCGTCCGTCTGTCTGTCTGTTTACATATAACAATGCAAAAACTACCCAACCGAATCTTTCGAAATTTAAAATATATAATTATTACATAATTTTGTCGAGTCATTTCAAATTTTATGAGAATCGGATTGATAGATCAATTACAGGGACGATCAAAAGTATTCCGTTACATTACGGTCAATGGGGAAAAATGTTGCAAATGCATTTCAATTGTTTGAAATTTAAATTACATACTTATTACATAATTTTGTCAAGTCATTTCAATTTTTTTGAAAATAGGATGCATAGATCAAATACAGGGACAATCAAAAGTACTCCGTTACATTACAGTCAATGGAAAAAAAAAAGTTTCAAATGCATTTAAATAATATTACACTCATTCGAACATAATAATATTGATATGCATCATAAAGTACATATAAATTTTGCATAATCTGTTGTGAAAAGAACTTTTGTTATTGATTTACAAGACCACACAAAAGTATTCCATTACATAATGAGTATAGAGAAAACATTGTTTGTTGCGCATTTTAATTGTAATTAACTATTTACAATTTTATAAGATTGATATATGAGAGGGATACACTGTAAAAAAAAATTCAAGAGTTTACTAAAAGTTTTTTAGTAAATTTGTATTCCACAGAATTTTTTAGTAACCATTACAAACTTTTCTTTTTCAAGTGAAACAAGCATTTCTTTTGTAAACTGAACAAAAGAATTTTTTGTATAACTAACTTAAAAATTTTTAGTAAGAGCCACCAAGCAAATTTTAGTAATATCTCCAAAACTATTTTTAATAACAATTACGTGCGTCTGAAGGGCAGGAGGTTCCTTCGAGCTGCATCCAGACTTCTGAAGCGGAAGATTTTCGGCAAAACTGCAACAGATGGCAGCACCAAACATTGCTAACTGCTCCGACAGGATTTTCATAATCCCTTTACTAACGAGTACTTACAGTACATACATTCAGGGCGTATTTGGCGGAGGCCAGTATCGATCCCGGGACCTTTTAGTCTGGAGTCCGTTACTATAACCACTGTGCTATCAAGGACACACCAAGTGAGTTTTAGTAATAGTTATTAAAAATGTAATACTATTAACTCTCTTCGTTGCTAACTTTTTTCTAGTAATTCTTACAGATTTTCTTGTAACCGACTAAGATTACTAAAAATTTTTTAGTAATTACAAGGATCACTAAAGTTTTTTTAGTAGATCGACCCTTTTTTTTTACAGTGTATTTTTAAAACTTCATTATCGTACGAACGCACCTCATTTGCTACGCTTCACGTGCAATTTCCAACTTGTTTTTAAATTCACTTTTGCTCTCAAGCGCATCAAACTTGCAAGTTTTCTTATTTAGAAACTACATAATGTGGCGTGCTTGTCGATTTTTTGATAAATGCAGAAAATATTACAAAAATAATGTTGTTAAATTTGGCGTTTTGAACCAAATTTTCTGAAGCGGCAGATCTGGGAACGACAAAGTGGTCTTATTGAGAAAATATTCGTTTAAAAATAAAATTTTAATGAGTTGAGCGAAAAATGAAATCACACGGCCTCTTATACATCTCTTCAAAAATCACCTCAACAAGTTTCATGTTTTTACTTCTAAAAATGAGTCTGGAAATATCTCAGGGAAATTTGAACCTGATGAAGGTGGAAAAATATTTTTTCGAATACATCCTTAAATAGGGTTCAAGACTCTTAAAGCTACAATTTTTTCGATGTTAAACTTTTATTTTTTAAGAACAATTTGATATATTGTTTCCTTGAAAAAGAACGGATTGTTCCATTAGAACAGAAGTTAGGGCTTTCAGGATAATACCTACTCAATAGCGGAAGCAGTGTTTCCGAAATTTTGAAGTCATTTTTCTCCAAATGACGTTTTTGGGCACAAATCGCAGGATATGTTAACTTCTGATTTTTTTTTTTTTTTTTTTTTTTTTTTTTTTTTGTACTTATAGGTTATCCCGTTGACCAATTTCGCCAAATTATACAAATCACCAAACTAATAGCCAAATTATACATATTGACAAAATTTTTATTTAAAATAACGAAAAAACAAATAATTAGTGGAATATTAATAAAAAGTCGAAATAAAAATTACTTAATGACATTTTAAACACGTGAATCGCATTTAATGTCATTGAATGTGACATTCACGATCATCCATTATTGGCATTTAATCTTATAGTTTGGCGACAATTTTTTGGTCGACGGGATAACCTAGAAGTACCTTTTTTCCCTGCATTTTTCAAAAAATATATTTCATGCTATTCTGTACAAACCAAAGCTAATTTTTTTCATTTTTATTGTTCAAAAAAAAAAAAAAAAAAAAAAAAAAAAGGAGAGATTGATGTTGAATTTTTAAAAAAAAATTGTATTAGCTAAACACAGCTTTGTATTAAAAATATAAAAATCATTTAATTACAAATTATTTAAGTTCAGGGAAATTATTACAATCTGAAGTATAATTAGGCACAAAAAATTTTATTCTAGTTGCAATTTTTTATTTTCTAATTCTGAGTATAAGCTGTTATTCCAATTTTCTGCTCCACAAATGTCTGAATGTTTGTAGCTACCTGTAAATAATAATTCTGCGTCTCGCAATTTTAGGTGTGTTCGTAATTATGTAAATACGTAGCACCTATAGTCGTCGTTCAGTCCGGTCGTCCATCTGTCTGTCCGTCTGTCCGCATATAACAGAGCAAAAACTACCCAACTGAATCGTTTGAAATTTAAACTATATAATTTTTGCATAATTTTGTTGAGTCGTTTCAAATTTTAGGATAATCATATGTATAGTTTTGTTACAAGCACAATGAAAAGCCAGTGGCCAGTGTAAAAATCAGTTTCAAGTGCATTTTAATGATGTTCAATCATCTTTTGAATATAATAAAATTTATATGCATCTATGAAATAATACTAAAAATTTACGTAATAAATAATTGTACTGTACAATCTTTATATATATAAATCTTCTGTGCGTGTGAATGTCACTGAACTTCTCCTAAACGACTGGACCGATTTCAATGAAATTTTGTGTGTGCGTTCCAGTGGATTCGAGAATGGTTTAGATTCGCATTTCGTCGAAATTGATTCAGTACTTTTTTAGTAATTAGGCAAAAACTAATAGTTAGTGATTTTTCGCTAATTAAAAGTGTTGAATAAGTTCGATGAATAGAGTGCGGACGGAATATCCGAGCGGTCTAAGGCGCCAGATTTAAGCTCATCTTCTCGAAGAAAGAGATCGCGTGTTCCAACCTCACTCCTGACAAACGTGTATCTTTTACAATAATATTTCCTGTATTATAATTTTGATTAATCGACTTCAGAAAATCGTTAACTTTTAACTAAAAAGAGAAAAATAAACTTTTCTATCAAAAATTGAACCGACTTCAAAAACTAATGAAAAGTGAAAAATAATTTCCTTACATAATTGTAATAAGAAATTAAATTAAGAGCGTAGTGTTTATCGTGCGTATTACCATATTTACGTACATTTATTTGATTTTCTGGAGTCGGTGCCAAGAAGGACAACGTCTGTCGGGTCCGCTAGTTGAATGTATATTTGTACATTCTGTACAATTTGTGGTACAAAGGATATTTGTTGTTTATTTATATGGCCACACAAAAGTATTCCACTACATAACGCTATAGAAGGGGAAACATCGTTTCGGGGTGCGTTTCAATTATATTAAACTATTTCCCATTTTATGAAATTAGTATACGTTGCCGAGGTTTACTACAAGTTATTTTCTGAATAAAAAAAAACAGATAGTATTTACAAGGACATACAAAACATTTTGTCCACTATATTGTATCCGAAGTACTGTATAACTATTACACCAAGATCTGAATATTTTTAAAACTTCGTTGTAGTACGAACGCATCTCATTTACTACACTTGACGTGCAATTTCCGACTTGTTTAAATACGTGATATGAAAAAACACACTCATATCTTTCATCCCAGTAAAAAATAAAATGTTGGTAATATTTTTCATTGCCAAGAACGTTCAAAGAAGAATATTGTCACATTTCTTATGGTCACATTTCTTACACACATTTTATTTCCCATTCGATAAATTGAAAATATGCTCGCATTAATATTCAAATATGTATTTATTTTTATGTGAAACGTAATTCTGACGAAATTTTAGAGAAAATCCCAACAATCAGACTTGCAAAATCTTAAATCTGACGCGCAAGAAATATGCTAAAAGTAAACCCAACGTAGAGATCTACACGGGCCAGGGCCGGCAGAATGCATGCGAATTTTCATACGGGCCGGGCCAGCAGAATTAGAACAATTTTTTCAACGGGCCGGGCCGGCAAAAATTTAAGCGAACTATCCGGGGCGGGACGGGCCGATAAAAAAAAAATTTAGCTGGCCTGCCGGCCCTATATAAAGATTTGGGCAAAAACGATAAAATATGAGCAAACTTCAATGAATATGGCTTTAACGAGAACGAGTATAAATCTGCGTCAAGAGCCGATACTAGTTTGACAAAATCAATAGAGATGTGCAACTTTTCCAGTCTAGAGGTCGGCATCGGACAGTCACATTGTGTCTAACTCGGTTCATAAATCTTCTTTTTATTATACAGCTTCAAAGTTGTTATGATATATTTTTAACTTTCTTTTTTCTTTTATTCTAAACCATATATATTTTTTTAATGTAGCCGTATTTGAATGTTGAAATTATAAGAATCTAAGTAATCATTAATATTGATATGGTGTATTTTCTGTAAAATATACTATAAAATCATGCCATAAATATGGGTGCAGTATTCTTTAAAGAAATCTTAATTATATGATAAAAATTTGATCTTTTTAGAAATAGTAGAAATTGTGTCGGGCCAGATCGTGCCGAGCCTATTTTCACTGATTTCTGTATGGGCCGGGCCTAGGAATGTAAAAATACAAATGAACCGGGCTGGTCCAAAATAACTTTTGTTCGGGCATGGAAATTCCGGCTCGTGTAGACCTCTAACCCAACCGCAGAGATAAAATTTAAATCATCCCAACCCGAAAAAAAATTAGGGATAACCCGACCAGATGAAATAGACTCTATTTTACATCAGCGAGATATCCATTATTCAGAGGTTTTATTACGTATTTGAATGATAAATAATATTCATGTTTCCATTTTTTTTGAAAACGACAAAATATGTAATAGTTATAATAAATAAAGTAATGTATATAAATATAGTATAATAAATAAAACTGTAGAGTACTTTTCATAAGTAAATATGTATTAATTGCTTTTTTTATTTCAGATTCTTGTTGAGATATTTCGGATTCGATTTGGAATATGTAGGGTTCGGGTCGAGTTGCTGGTTGGCAAAAAATATTGTATTGGGTTCATGTAGAGTTGACTTCAAAGGGAATTTTCGGACTCTGTCCAGTCATATACAACTCGGCCAGTACATGATTCTAGCCAGTTATCTACAAAATTATTATAATCAAAATTCGCTTATTCAAAAGTCTCTATCAGTAGTATATAATAATAGGGCTAAAAACAAACAAAGTTTCACTAGTATCTAGAAAAAGTAATTACGATAACAATAAGGGAAGTTTAAATTTCAAAATTTCTTCCTTTGTCAACTGACATCACTGAAATCAAAGAATTAGCGCGTTTGGCCTCTAAATTAATCTACCGACATATACAAAGACATAAGTGTTATTATCACGTACATTTCATACCTATGTGATATTTATCAAATTATTGTGCGACATTTTCCTTATTTACGAATGTCACTTTCACTGATTCTAGACCACCTTCGAGAAACGTAGAAAATGGCAAATCCTAAACACGTGCTATTTTGACTACCATAATTAATTTAAATCCCGTTTTATCACACAAGACCCGTCAATCAATTAATATCTAACACTTAGATTGTCAACCATGACCTTATATATCATAAACAAAAAAACTTTTGCATTGTTTCCTACTTTAGCTGAAATACTACCCACTGATTTTTGCTTAATTTCGTGTTACCTTTTTTCCTCATATTCAGTAAGTGTTTTATATCACGTTTCTTCGGACAAAGACATTATTTTTATGAGACCGAAGCAAAGACAATATTCTTTCAAAAAGAAAATCTTAATTCGGCTTAGGAGTTGTTGCTAGGTATCCCAATTTACGCAGAATGTCTTTTAAGATCCGTCCCGCGGAATCAGTACGTGGGACGACAAAAGTTCCGATTTTTTAATAATGCACAAATTCCTTTAAATTATTTCTGGTATTATGCTATTCGTTAAACTGCACCAAGTGTAACTTTTTACAGCAAACTTGTCACAACCTGTCTATGACGGAAGTTTTTTACGATCAGATCACACCGAAGGAAGTCTATCTGATCAAACAAAAACCTGTTTAACGATATTATGTTTTTACAGATTTTACTGTGTTTAATTCAATAAATCTTGCAAACAGTGTGGAATTCAGACACTTTCATATATTTTTAGACACTTGTATATATTTAAGTATATACTTCGTAGATGCATATTAATTTTATGGTGTTAGATAGCTTGTAACACCATTAAAATGCACTTAAAACTATTTTTCCCATTGATCGTAATGAAACGGAATGCTTTTGATTGCCTCTATAATTGAACTATACATTCGATTTTCATAAAATTTGAAATGACTTGACAAAATTATGTGATAATTATATATTTCAAGATTCAAACGATTCGGTTGGGTAGTTTTTGCATTGTTATATGCGGACAGACGGACAGACTGAACGATGACTATATGTGCTACGTATTTACATAATTACGAGAGCATCTAAGAACGGGACCTGCCCTGCCTATAACAAATCCCTTCTTTTACGCAAAACTTTCATGGTTGTACGTAAAGACTATCACACAATCACAACAGCTAAATCAGAATCCTCTCCAATACAAAATTTTGCTTCGGTCGCTAATTAGCTATTTCTATTTCACAGATTTTACTTTCTAAGATTATGGTGCCTTTCTTAACACAGTAAAACCTACTAAGACGGAATATCAAATGATGAAGAAAAAAATTTCATTTTAGGCATGTTTTCGTCTTTTTTTTTTTTTTTTTTTTTTTTTTTTTTTCATGTCAAGACTATGAACTTTTGACGTTTAAAAGAAAATTCCTTTATAGACAGGTTTTGTTTTCATAGGGTTTACTCCTGATTTTTTATGTCCCGATGTAGAAGCCCCAGTTCCGTTACTTCTGACATCCTGTACCGCATTTATGCGATAGCGTGCATGCAACACTAGCTTTGATCTTATTCACGGTGACCACTCTCAATGATGTCCAATGGCTAATTACTAAACTGCTATTCATAGGCATATTAGCTTCGATTAAAAAAATTTTTTAAAATGAGATAAAGAAGTATTTTTAAAGTAATTTCGCTCAATAAAAATATTTATTAAAACTTACGAAATTCAAAATATTATACAGTACCCCGGTCCTATAAGTGATAGTTAATAAAAATCTTCTATTACACTAACAAGTAAGAAAAAAAAAGTCTTATTTATTTAACATTGAAATTGAATAAGTTATGAATCTTTTAATTTCATGACTTAAGCCAATTTCTTTTAACTGAACCGAGGCTAATGAGAAAGACAGGCTACCGCGGTCTACTCCAAGTACCTTTTTTTACAGACCGCTGGAATCACGTCATAATCGAATACACCAATGTGGGTGCACGAATAGAGCAATACGTCATTCTAGTGGTTTGTAGGGATGCACCTCGGGCATTTTTGCCGATCCCACCGAAGCTAGCATAGGGGAGAAAAATACGGGCTTCTGATTGGTCGAAAAATTGTTTGCAAATAGATCATCCTGAATGCTAATGTACGTATTAGAAGCGTATATGGGTATATCATTAAAATAATAATAAGAAGAAATTGCATTCTTTTTTTTTTTTTTTTTTTTTTTAAGTAATATAGAACAATTGAGTTTGACGCCGTAAAATGAAAATACTATTGTTTCAAAATAAATTGTTCTGATTGTGTATTTATGTGCATATCATGTTAAATAAAATAGAAAGAAGAAATGACAATACTATATTTATTATTTTCTAAAAGTAATACAGAACAATTTTTAAAGATCCTGATTAACTTCTTTAATTATAAATTCCGAATTATCTATTTCTTTATCTATTAATAAATATGTAAAAACAGAAGAAAAATCCAGCTTTCAAAAGCTTTTCAAACAGAAATTGATGATTAAATAAACGTAAACTCAAAAATGAAGAAAAGCAAAATTATTCAACCAATCAGAAGCCCGTATTTTTCTCCCCTATGCTAGCTTCGGTGGGATCGGCAAAAATGCGCACCCGCGGTAGTCTGTCTTTTTCGCTAGCCTCGAATCGAACACAGATGAGTTGGACCAAGGTTCGAGGTATCGTACACAAAGTGTTTAAAGTATTAGACGGATTTATTTCGCGTGTACATTTCCACATTGCAGTTAGTTACTTCAAGAAATTTTTAGGTAATTTGCATTTTAGAGTTGCATTGCAGTTTTAGATTAAATAATTTGATGGTATTTTAAAATATGTATCATTTTGTAAAGAATTGTGGTTATTGTTTTCCATCCACTTTTTAAATTATATTTTTAAACACAAGTTGTGTATTTTTCTTTAATGAGTCTGTCGGACGTTTCCTCTCAGCCCGCACAACGTTGAAGAAAGTCATAGCTGCCACCACCGATATTATTAGGTGATATCGGTCACCCACTGTGAGGATTGTGTAATGAACACCAACGCTGTGAATTAACTAAATTAACAGTTTATTTATACTCTATGTACACAATATAATACACTGTATACAGTTAAAACTCGGATATAGGTGATCCGGTTCAACGTTAAATTTAATGCAGTAAAAAGTTGGCTGTGTACTATACAAATCACAACTTCTCCCCCTCACTCTACATACGCTAGATTAACTCTACCGGAGATCAAATCCGAATCTCCCGACACATGGGTTCTCAGCCTACGCTATTCGACCCAGAGCACTCTACACAAGGACCTCTGTCTACCACTGCTCTTTAGGTACGCACTCTGAACTGCCTATCTCAGTCAAAAGCTGCTCTTCTCCATCCATGCATTTCCCCAATGGAAACCGCCCTATTCGTGGAAATCCTTTATTTCCCTTCTTCAATAGACGTCCCAGAAGGCCAAACACACCCCTCTGTCATCTTCTTCTTTCATCTCGCTGCACCTGCGCATGTTTACATGTTCACCCCCGCTTTAGACAAAGAAAGAATGTCACCTTGAAATTTCAGTACACAGCCCATACAATACATAAGATATTAAGATAACAAATAACATAAATTCCAGTTTTACAGCAGATGTTTTCTCAGAACCTGACAAGGTCCGAATGAAATTTGATTTTCAAATTTATATTGTAATGTTAATTTTACTCTGAACCTGAACTATTTATATTTATTTTATTTTATTTTATTTTATTTTATTAGAATACCTGACTATTACTTATTTGTATTTCGAGTAAATTTGTGAATGATCCCTATTTCGCAGCAAAAAAGATGCCTCTTGTTTAAACACTTTTACTCAGTCATTTTTAATCGACATAGAATAACACTTTATATTTTTTGTTAGAGTAATAGAATATTTTTACTAAATATCACTTATAGAAATGAAAAACCGTATAAAAATTTAAATTTCATAATTTTTTAAAAAAATTTTTACTAACCCAAATCGTTTTTAAAATACTATTTTACCTCATTTAAAATTTTTCGCTAACTGGAACTATATGTCAATGAATAATGGTTTAGGAGTTAACCATTGGACATTGATAAGAGTGGGCACCCTGTATATCACAAACAAACTTTTGCATTGTTTTTTACCAATAGCTGAAATATTACCCACTAAAACAGCTTAGATCTTGGTTTATTTTCGTGTCAGCTTTTCCTCATATTTAGTAAGAGTTTCACTTCACGTGATCTTCGGACAAAAATATTATTCTTCATCAGATCTGAGTGAAGAAAGTATTTTTTTCCAAGAAGAAACATTTAAGCTGGTCTGCATAATCTTGTAAAACCATTTTGACGCATGTGTTTACAGAAATTGTAAGGGTTTATACAAAAGCATGTGAGCTTTTTGTTTTAAAGGTTAAAAATTTAAATAAGTCTGAGCAATCTTGGAAAACATTATGACGCTACATACTTCTGGAAAGTCTGAATGCTTTCTTAAAAGCATGTGATTACTTGAGTGTTATTTTGAACGTTATTATTTTTATGTGGTTTCTGAGAACGGAAATTTTAGGATCATTAATAATAAAACTTGTATTTCAATGCCACAAATCAGCTGCTAATTACTTTCCTCTATCTTCAATAGAAGAAAGTATTGTAATCGAAATTTTTTTAGACTTCCGGTTTTGGACGGATTTACACGTTTTAGGGGTCAGAGATTCCAAAAAAACATGTTTTTACAAAATGTCTGTCTGTCCGTGTGTCTGTGTGTATGTCGCCATTCTACCATCAAAAAGTGTATGAAGTTATGCATAGAATTGAACCAAATTTTTTGTGAATGCTTTTGGCTGTGGCAAGCAGGTCCTCCTTCAGTTTTGAAATATTCCGCCGGAAGGGGGCGCTGGAATCGCGATTTTTGTGCCATTTTCAATATTGTACCGACCAAAAGTATATGAAGTTATGCATCGAATTTAACCAGATTTTTTGTGTAAGTGTATGACTATGGCTAGTTGCCCCCCCCCCCCTGAATTGAAAATAATCCGCCGGAAGAGGGCGCTGCAATCGCGATTTTTGTGCCATTTTCAATATTGTACCGACCAAAAGTATATGAAGTTATGCATTGAATTGAACCAAATTTTTTATGTATGTGTATGACTATGGCTAGTTAGTCCTCCCTGAATTTGCCGTCGGAAGGGGGCGCTGCAATCGCGAATTTTGTGCCATTTTCAATATTGTACCGACCAAAAGTATATGAAGTTATGCATCGAACTGAACCAAATTTTTTGTGTATGTGCATGACTATGGCTAGTTGGTCCTCCCTGAATATGAAAAGAATCCGCCGGAAGGGGATGCTGCAATAGGAATTTTATGCCATTTTCAATATTGCACCGCATAAAAGTGTATGAAGTTAGTTCTAGAACTGAACTAAATTTTTTGTATATGAATATTTTTTGGTTACAGCTGTATATAGTAGAAAAGTATGAATGGATATACCATAAAAGTTTAAAGAGATATGAAGCCTAAATAATATCAAATATTGTTATTCTGTATAACTCTTTTATATATATATATATAAATATATATATATATATATATATGTCGCATTTTCATGAAACGACAGACTTCAAGGGGATGAGTTTTAATTACGATTGATTTAAAACATAGCAAAGTCTTTCCGCAAGTCTTTACATCATGAGTTCTGGAGACCAAGTGCGTAGATGTATAGAAATTTCTCATCTCCCGAGGGGGGTTACCAGCTAAAAAGGCCATGTGTTTTACTTAAATTAATACGATAAACTTAGGTTTCTTGTTGCCCTGTAAAACCCGTGATTATTAGTCATGGGGCCCGTATCCACATTGAGGGGCGATTTATTAAAAAAGTAATAAAGAGGTCTGATTTTTTGTATTTTCTTACAATTTCCCCCCCTTCCAGACAAGTCTCCGGGGATGGGCCGGCTTCCATCCATGCTACTCACCTGAAAAGGGTAAACAATTTTTACATTAAGTGAGCTAATGGGAGATGAGTTATTTCTTTCGTATACTTAACAAATAATAGAATAACAATAATAAAAAATGTACAAATATCATATCTAAAAACAACACTGTTATAAAATGTACCATTATACGCCATTGAACATGATAAAAACAATTGTATTAATAAATGCAAAACACTCAGTAAATATTATACATAGAATAAGATAATCAAAATAAGGAATATATTACAGATGGGTTCTGAAAAGTCCAATGTTATTTACATTTTCAAATTTGTAGGGAACTGGCCTGACATAGTTCAAGAAATAGTACTTTCACACATAACATAATGTTCACAATAATTCAAAAATAATTTAAAATTCAAATATTCATAATAAATCAAAAAGGTAATTAAAATTCCAAATATTCATAATAATGCAAACCGAGATCAGATATAATATAATATCAGTTCATATGATACCAACTATTTCAGTTTGTTGGTGTAAGTAGTTTAAATTGATTACTAGGAAAAAAGTATCTTAGTTTGGAAGCGTGTATTACTTCATAATCCTTTTTTGTAAGCCAGTTAGGCTTATTTATTTTGAAACTTACATTGGATAATTTTTCCATAATTTGATATGGACCAGAAAAAGGCGGACTTAACTTCCGAGTATTCGGATAGTGAAATTCTTCCACTATGACAAGGTCACCAGGTTTAAAAGGCGCTTCCACAAACTTTAAATCATACCTGACTTTATTTTTCAAGTGATGTTCACTTGTTCTTTGGAAAGCCTCTTTTCTGGCTTCCTCTACAGGGGGATAATAATTTTCATTGCCTAATACTGATGGATAAGGTAATTGGCCGTACATTAAATATGCAGGAGGGTACTTGGTTACTGAATGAGGTGTGTTATTGTACTCATTAATTACTTCCTGCAGAATTTTGGGCCATGGGACGTTTGAAGGGGTAGAATTTACTTTAAGTCTTAGTCGGGTGCAAATTGACTGATTCACACGCTCATTTTTCCCATTACACTGTGGTCTATGAGAAGAAGTAAGTAATTTTTTTACATTCTGTTTATGTACCCATTTACGAAGTTTAGACGCTGTAAACGCAGAATTTCTATCCGTTAAAATTTTCTTGGGAAGTTGAATATTAAAAATCTGTTTAAGAATATTAATGTAGACTTCAGTTGTAACATTTTTAGATGCAAAACCCCAAACATAACGAGTAGCGTGATCAATAGCTATGTGCATATACCTTTTAGATGAATTATAATAGTTAAAACCTCCTACTGAATCTAATGAAATTATATCGAAAGGTAATTCTGCAGGTGGTAATGCCTCCAGAAGACCAAATTTTGGTTGGTGTGATTTTTTGTTCAGTTGGCAGACCTCACAATGCTTGACAAATTGTGTAATATCGTGGGTCATGCTGCTCCAATAGTATTGTGGGGAAATTAAATTTAACATTTTTTGGATTCCGGGATGGCCAAATTCTGTATGGGTATTTATTAGTAATTTCTCTCTCAAGGAGAATGGTACTACAATTTTTTGAAAACCCTTTTTGCGAATTATTACAATGTCATTAACTTTTTGAAATTTAGGCCCTGTTATATTATCTAATTGTTGGTGTTCTTTAATTTCATCTGACGTTAATAAATGACTATGGGGATTTACAGAAAAAGTGGGATTTCTTGAAAGCATGTCTGCTTCAAAATTGGTGGATCCTTTGTTATATTTTACAGTATAATCATACATACTTAATTTTAATGACCATCTGAATAACCTACCTGTTAAATGCTTCACCTTCTTAAGCCATACTAAGGAGGCATGGTCAGTATGTATTGTAAAAGGTTTTCCGTGAAGGTAATAATGGAATTTGTCAAGAGCATCTATTATTGCTAGACATTCCAGTTCTGTGATAGCGTAATTTTGCTCGTAGGGCCTTAATTGTCTCGAGTGGAACGCAATAGGATGCAAGTTCCCTTTTTCATCCATTTGTTTTAAGACAGCACCTACGGCTTCCTTTGAGGCATCAGTATAGACATGGCATGGGAGGTTAGGATTGAATAATTTAAAATAGGCCTAGAAATTAATGCGTTTTTAAGCAATTCAAATGATTGTTGACAGGCATCTGACCATTCCCAAGGAGCATCTTTCTTTAACAATTTATTTAGAGGGGCTCTAATTTTAGCGTACTTGTCTATGAATTTGTGGTATACGTTTACAGAACCAAGGAACCTTTGCAATTCTTTAACGTTTTTTGGAGGGATTAATTTTTTAATAGTTTCGGTGTTAGCATTGTCTGGTTTTATTTGTCCGTTACTAATTTCATAACCGAGGAAGTCAATTTGAGATTTAGCAAAGTTACATTTGGAAAATTTTAATTTTAAATTTTCTTGACGGCAAATGTTAAATATAGTTTTAAGGTGATCCATATGCTCGGCATAGGAATCGGAATAAACTATAAAATCATCAAAATAATTGGTAGCAAAATTAACTTTATGTTTATCTAGGATTCTTCGAAGAGCTCTTGCAAATTGAGCTGGGGCATTTTTATAGCCAAAAGGAAGAACCAACCACTCATAAAGACCTTGATTGGTTGCAAAGGCCAACTTCTCTGTGTCTGAAGGATGAAGTGGTATATGCCAGTAGCCAGAGGCTAAATCTAGCGTGGAAAAATATTTGGCATTGACAAGTCTGTCCAAAAGCCAATCTATACGGGGCAATGGTTCCGAGTCAGTCTTACAAATGGCATTGATTTTTCTGTAATCAATACAGAGACGCGTTTTACCTTCTCCTTTTTTATATGCCAGAGTGACGGGAGAGGAATAAGGACTGCAGGACTCTTTAATAAGTTTAGCTTCCAGTAATTCTTGTATTTGTTTTTGAATTTCTTCATTGTCCCTAGGAGATGCACGGTAAGGTCGAAGCGAGATAGGAAGTTCCGAGGTGAGAGTTACCCGCTGAGGTTCCCATCTGACTCTACCTACGTCATATCTATTGCGCGCAAAAATATCCTTGAAGTCGCTTAGAAGCCCTTCCAACTGTGAGTTCTCTTCAGTAGTACAATGACTAAAACTTTTGTCATCATAATCCGAGAGAATTTGAGTATCAAGATAACATTGTCCTTGTTGCGACAAAATTTCTTGATTTGATTTGGAAGGAGAACGAAGCGGCTTCTTGCAATTCATATCACTCGTTAAAGTTAATGTATGATTGAATGAGTTTCCCTGAGAAATTTTATTGGAAATGTTTTGATCATACTTAAGAATGACTCCATCCTGAGTCAGAATATTCGAGTAAAAGTCCATCGATATATGGAATTTTTGTAATTCTGGAGTTCCCAGTATCGCATATGGCAAGAATGACCTAACTAGGTATAAGGTGCTATTTTGCCTGATATTTCCTATTTTGAGGGGTACGTGAAGTTTTTCAGAAATCTGAACTTGTCCTTGGGTTTGATTAACATTAAGAGGATGACAGCTTTGAATAGACGTCATATCCAAAGCTGCAACTAAGTTTTCTGGAATAAGGGAAAGGGTACTTCCGCTATCCAATAAAAATGGGATTTGAACCTCATGACAAGTTTCTGAATACGTATGATTATCGTAATTCCCGTATCTGAGGTACCCCGGGATTATAAACCGTCATAAAGCATTATGGGGTATTCCTTGATCAGGGGAATACCCATGGGCATTTTGTGATTGAAATTGATTTGCTGTGGGTTGTCAAGTTGGGGTTCATTGTTGTCCCTGTATTGCCCTGAACATCATATTTATGGAGTAAAGTATGATGTCTTCGATGGCAATTTTTACAATTCATCTTGGAGGGACATTTATTTGAAAAGTGGCCACCACGCAAACAATTGATACATAGTTTGTTTAGTTGGACAGTTCTCCAACGGTTATCTATGGACATATTCGTTAATTTTCTGCAGGCATATGTGGCATGCGACTCGAGGCAAACCCCGCATTTAGTATTTTCTTGATTTTGGGGAATTTATATCTATCGGAAGAATTTCGGGAATAATTTACACTTCTTACCTCTATTTTAGTTGGACTCTCCAACGCTAGCATACTTTTGGCATGAGTCTCTAAAAATTTTAAAAATTCCGTGAGACTAGGCATATCATTATGAGTAAGAGAGAGCTCCCATCGTTCTTTTAGATTATCATTTAGTTTTTGAATTATAGTATAAATTATCATGTTATCCACCAAAGCATTTTGAGTCAAATTCAAAGACTCTAGAATTCGAAGTGACTCATTACAAGTATCTATTATGTCAAAAATAGCTTTAGAGGAAGAGGGGCAATTTTTCATGTTTTTTAAATTGTATAAGTTACTTATTTGTGCTATGGCTAAATCCCTAGTTTTATCATAGCGAGCGCAGAGAATGTCCCATGCATTTTTATAATTGGCTTCCGAGAGAGGAAATCCAGAAATTAATTTATGAGCAGGACCCTTTACACTAGCCAGTAGGTATTGCAATTTTGAGACGCCCCCCAACTCCAAATTTTGATCTATAGTTGTAAGAAAAATCTCTTTAAAAGAAAGCCATTGATCAGCTTCTCCGTGAAAAGGTTTTAATTCAAATTTTGGAAGATTAACAGTTTTTACACAAACATTACCTGTAGTTTTATTTAGATTTTCTGAACCACCCTCGTGAATGTTTAAACTTTTAGTTAACTTATTACGTGATGTATTTATTGCTATGGTTAAATTATCCAATTTAAGTGCAATCTCATTATATTCATCAATTATAGGATCAGTTTCCGATGCATCGCTCTGAAGAATGGCATTTTCATGGAGTTTATTTAATTCGGTTTCAATATCCTGAACCTGTTTAACATATAAATCTAACTCTTCAAGAGTTACAGTTTCATTATCAATTTTGGGATTTATAATATTTTTTATGCGAGTGATTTTTCCCTTAAGAACAGTTTTTTGTTTTTTAATAGCTTCCATTTTAAATTAATTTTATGACAACTTCCTAAAAATCTAAATATAAACAAATTCTAAATGACCTTCAAAAAATAATAATAATATCAACATAATACAAGCATCTGCATAGAATTGTGAAATGAAATAAATAAAAAGAATTAATTATATAAAAGAATTAGACTAAATATGGATATCCATTTTTTCTTTCAATTTAAAATATAATTACACCTTAAAACCATGGTTTGTAGAAGTAATAAAAACAATAACACTAGAGATATATTACTTACCTTAATCAATTAGTTTTATAATCAGGGAATTAGGGGGAAAAAAAACATGCGCACTAATATAAACAAATAAACAAATAAATAAATAAATAAAATAGTGTACACTTGTGAGCTCACATATTATAAATTAAACATTCCTTTAATCATAAATCACTGTACCACCCCTTGAGTATACTCATGTAATAGATGTCGAATAAATTCACGCAACACGAGTTTTTCTTTCAATAAATAACGAAGCGATTACAGGAACACTATTTGAAGATTATTGATGAATCACTAGAAAGCGAACAGAACTGCTGAAATCGAAAAGATTTACGCGTTTCATGATGACTCGATGACTGCATTCAAACACTTTATTGGAAATAAAACACAAAGTACCCGACATTTTTGCTGATAACATTGCTCTCATTATCACCATAGAAGAATAAACACATACGGCACCACACTTCGATGAAACCAGATGAACACAAACATCTTGAGTATCAGTTTCACCCGGTCATCGGAGCGCTTTGACTGAAATGATTTATAGCACTACGGAGGATGAACTATCAACACACAACTGCATGCCCCGTTCAGGCAGAAAAATCGCTCTGGTAAGGTGTGAAGAATGGCAGAAAAATAGCATCCTAGTATTCCACGATACAACCCACTTTTTGGATGAAAATTCGCGAATCCCGTGTTTCAAATCCGGCAAGGCTCGACGAATGGTAGAAAAATATCTCAGTATCCCAACATGGAATACGTTTGCTGGATGATAACTCATGACGAGACATTAGCTCCTTTTCAGGGCCTCTTTCGATGTTTCGAGTCAGAATGACCACTGTCTTTGCTTTCCTTTGTGGGTCCGGTATTTTTAATGATGTTTATATTTCGTAGATTATTTTCCCGCACTAGGTATCATACTGCCAACTATGAAGAACTGTCGCATTTTCATGAAACGACAGACTTCAAGGGGATGAGTTTTAATTACGATTGATTTAAAACATAGCAAAGTCTTTTCGCAAGTCTTTACATCATGAGTTCTGGAGACCAAGTGCGTAGATGTATAGAAATTTCTCATCTCCCGAGGGGGGTTACCAGCTAAAAAGGCCATGTGTTTTACTTAAATTAATACGATAAACTTAGGTTTCTTGTTGCCCTGTAAAACCCGTGATTATTAGTCATGGGGCCCGTATCCACATTGAGGGGCGATTTATTAAAAAAGTAATAAAGAGGTCTGATTTTTTGTATTTTCTTACATATATATATATATAATCATTATTTATAAGGAACTTAACTCGGCATTGATAATAAAAGATCGTGCATATTTAACTTCATTTGGCATTTCAAAAAAACTAAATTCAGAGTAGTAATAACTTTTTCTTTTTCCAGATTTGCTAAAATAAAACCCTTGTTCAAAGGCTAAAGGAGGCATTGGACATAGTATTGTGCTAAAATTTAGGTTTTTAATTAACTTTAAAATGCACAAAAGTCGTAATGAGAGCCCCACTCAATGTGAACTACTCGCGAATCTCATAGTGTTTATAAAGGGTTCGCATGCATAAGGAATTAAAAAATATATTAGACATTTTAATACCAGAAATTTCGTAACGTGGTGGCCGCTACGTCCGAAGTAATTAACGTTTTGCATTAAATAAGGTAAATAATACTTAAAAAAAAATCCTGGTGCCAAAAGGGATACATTTTTTTTAGGCGTACGAACCCTGATTTATGTGATTAATTATAATTAAATTAGTATGTTTGCAACAGTAGGAAATTTATCGCTTTTATACTGCTACTAGGTATTGCATTTCACAAATATATTATTAAAGCTGTTATCTGGGCTTTAAAAGCCGGTGGTACGCAGAGTACGCCGCTCGCGTCATTATTCATGTACAAACCGTCCCTGTCTTTAAGGGTTAATATCCCGGCTATTTACCGATGATTTTTTTTTTTTTTTTCAAAAATCAAAGCCAACAATGCTTTTATACTTCTGCTATGATAGATACTTCCAACGCTTCTCAAAACCTTTGCTCAGTGCAGAGACAACAGAAATCGCAGAAATCAACAGTGCCCAGAAATAGAAATTTGTGTTTAACAGAAACATGTACTTTTCTAAAAAACTATGCTATCTACAGTAAACGCTATAGTTTTCCTGTAAGGTTTAAAATAACATCTATAACCTCTAATTTTTTTCCCATAATTTTAGTTTGTGTAAATTCGGAATTAGTCGAGGGGGGGGGGGGGACATATTTCTGCACTGTATTTTCGACGATAACTTTGAAAATGTAATACCTAAAATTAAAAGATATATATTTTTGAGTTCAGCATAACGAAAGCTTTCACATGATACCCCAGACGACATAGAAAGAAAATATTATTTTTCTTCGAGTAAGTTCCCTAATAGCATGCATGGCCACAGTGACGTCACTGTGAGTCGCTTTGGTCACATCGCATCTGTGACCAAAATGCCACCACTCAGTGACGTCACATTGTGAATGAGATGTGACTTTCTTAAAAATCTTTAGAAATTTGTAAATATCCTTCAAAGCACTTTAAAAAACATGTTTCTGGCAATTTAAATATCGTCGCTTTTGTTACAATGTTAATGGCAAATTAGTCACAAATGACACATTTTTCACAAATTTGTCACATTGTGACCACTTCGTGAAACGTCACAAAAGAGCTCTAAAACGGCCATAACGACTTCACATTTAAGTCACTGTGACTTCACATCGACGTCATGTGACGTCACATCGACAATCGATGGTCACAAAGTCACAATGTGACTTCACAACGACGTTGCAGTGACGTCACTATGCTTTACGGGTTAATTAGCCCCACTACCCCCTCCCCCCTCCTAAATATATTTGTAAATGTTTAATAATCTGTAAATATGTGGGTGAATAGTCTTTATTACTTTCCCCAAATTGAGCTTTCCACGTTTCATAGTTTATGAGTAAAGCGGCTGTGACACACGAACAGAAGTGATCTTATAATGGTTCCGTTTTAATTTTATAAGAACGGAACATAAAAAAAAAAAAAAAAAAACTAAAGTTAAATACTTATGAAAATTTATTCCTTTCTTGGTCACACTGTCTTTTGGGCATTTTTAGACATTTTGCAAACTCAGATGAAAAATAACATTTATTTTATGACCCGGTAGCATTTTCAGAAAGAAGCTCGTTTTAAGCACCTTATCGCCAAAACAACGATTGGCGCGGAGATGAAGTCAATGCTACGCACCCTTTCTTGTTTGTGACGTCAAACGCCTAGCGAATAGCAACCCTTCCTTCTGCAAAGAGATCATGCTTATTGTTAATTTGTTTTTCCGTAAATCTTATCAAGCAAAGACGGGAGGAAATATTATTCACTGTTGTTTACGATTAAAAGATAGTTTAAAACAAAGAGCTTTTTCAGATTAAAATGCTTTAAATTTCACAGAACATTTAAGCATACGTTTTTCTTTTCTTCTTCTTTTTTTTTTTTCCTGAATTGAAAAATATTATTTCCTTAATTCGCTATGTTCGAAGAAATTGAGAAGTTAATTAAAAACAGTAGTAAAGATTCTCTTGTAATAAATATAATTCTATTGATCATATGTTTTATGACACATTTGAACTTAGTTTACTTTGTGTTTGGCGATGCAGCTAGCTGAACATTCTCACTTTCGCCAACTTGCTAAGGCTGGTGAAACGCCACGGTTAAGGCTTAAAACGTGATTCTTTCTGAAAATGCGACCCGGTAGCAGAAAGTTCGAGACGGGAGGCGTGCGTCGCAGATTTTCTTTTCTCTCTTACAGATTCTTTTTTATCGAACCTTTATTTGGCTTCATATTATGTTTTGCCCTTTATTACTTTATACAAAAAGCGAAAATTGTTATTAATAAAAATTTATAACATACTTAACATCGCTACAAACAAATCACTGTTTGATTAACCAAAATGCTTCATTTGTAAAAATATTTTTGCTTCAGATTATTTTTTGTCCCAGCAGTATAGATCGCAGACAGTTGGAGAATTTTCTGCTACTGAGTTATGAGGGATTCAGCTTAGATGCAGACATTTATTCATTTGCTTTTAACGCAAAAAAAGTTCAGTTATTAAGAAGTGAAGTAAAACGTTAAAAAAAAAATTTAGATATTTTAGTTTTTATAAGTAAAAAAACAGAGGTACCCGAATGGAAACCTGGGGCAACATCGATGCAAACACCTAAAAGTATGAAAACATGAAGGACTGGGATCAGGAAAGCATATCACTATCAAATCATGAATCAACCACTAAAATCGGGTTTTTAGGTGTTTTCCACCAAGATATAACTAGGTAGGCCGATTGCGTTATAATATGCAAATCGAGATTTAACTAATTCTAGATTTTCATCCGTGAACTCGATGAGGTGATTGTCTGTGCTGCCGCCTCCCGGTCTATATGGGTCTACTTTAACTGTTATGATCTACCCACTTGAATATGAGACACATTTGACTTTCTATTGTTCCGATTTTATTTATTTTTATTTCAGTAAATATAACTTTGTGTTAAACGAAAAGCGTTCTTTTCAGTTTATCTCTTTATCAGAGTGAGATAACATTAAAAAGTAAAATTAAAGATAAATTTCATATCTGATATCAAGGTTTTTTTTTTTTTTTTTTTTTTTTTTTTCCATGCTATTTTCACGTGAAATATAGAATCAAAGGCTTTATGCGTTGTTTTAACTCGTGATTCGAGAAATAGACATTGATAATTTTGGGCATATGATAAAATGATATAAATGAATTCCCTTTATTAGAAAAAAATGCAGTCAGAAACCGAAAAAAAATTCGTTTACAATGTTTTCTTCAATTCAAGATAGAAGAAAGTAACTAATAGTAAATCTTCAATTGTAAAGCTTAAAAAATATATTTATTTAATCCTTCGTCTAAAAAAGCTACTGCTGTGCACAAAATTTCTTGTCTTTAGAACGACACAGTCAATAACAGTTGAACAAATTAATGTGCATTTGTTTTGATTGAAAATGTAAAAACTGTCTTGCATAGTGATATTTTGAAAATTAATATCAAATATATAATAATATCGAACGATACAGTCGAGTCTCCCTATAACAAAACTCCATACATCGAATTTCTCTATATAACGAATTTTTAGTAGGAACGGTCCCATTTTCGCATGATTACATTAAAAACAATCTCTATATAGCGAAATATCTATCTCCATACAACGAATTTTTTCATAAATTGGTCTTAATTTATTCTGTTTTAAAAAAGCTTCGAAATCATATGGAATCAATTTTCCATCACTTATTTTTAATTTATCGTTCAGTGCTGAGTTTTTTTTTTTTTTTTCTATTACTTATCTCCTTGCTCTTTAAATCCAACGAATTCATCCCATTTCCCACACACCTTTCCACATCCTTTTCAAAACAGAGTCAATTGGATTGTTACACATATAAGAGAGGAATCAATGAGAGGCACATAAGAGAGGCCATCAATTGGAGGAAAGTGTTAACTACAATTTTTCATTCCTTGCTAAAATTTGAGAGTTTTTTTTTTTTTTTTTTTTTTTTTTTTTTTTTTTTTTTGAGAGAGAGAGAGCATAACAATTTTAAAATCAAAACAACAAAAAATTACAGATATCTTCATCTGAAATTAATGCAAGTCTTCTATATTTGATTTTCATTAAGCTTTCAAATAAATGTCTGTTCTCTTTTTTGAAACAGCTGAAATAATTAAGAAATAAAATGTTAGGTCAATATTTACTTTTAAACATTTCAAATTCTCAATCAAAAAGATCAAAAGTAATATTTGTTCAAAATTTACACATTAAATACGATTTTCAACATCATTCTCTATGCATCGAATTTCTCTATATAACGCATTTTTTACTGGAACGATGGATTTCGTTATATAGAGACTCGACTGCATTTTGAAAATCAATGTAAAATATATGAAAATATCAAACGATATTTTGAAAATATATAGCAACCATATTAAAACATTAAAAATATCAACGACTTGATATTTTGAAACTACATTTCAAACATCTTGATATTTTGATAAAATCAGTCCTTTTAATATTATAGATGCGAAATTGTATCAGAAAGTTTGAATGAAGTCAATGTCAAAACGGATGAATCAATGTCTTTGCATACTTGCATGTAAATGGATTGTACGCCAGAAAGGAAAACAGACTGTATTTTATTTATTTTATTCGATTATTTTTCTTAATAATCGAAAAATTCACTATGTTTCATACTGAATCAGTTGACAAATTTCCTATAAAATTTAACCATTTTTTCTTCTTCCATTGCCAAAAAATTAAAACCCGGAATAATAATTTCTCCTCAATAATTAATTTTCAATGGAAAGATTTTCGCCTGAAAATGGTAATAATAATAATAATAATAATAATAATAATAATAATAATAATAAATAAATAAATAAATAAATAAATAAATAAATAAATAAATAAATAAATAAATAAATAAAAATTAAAAATGTATATATGAATGTGATATTATATTGGAAATGAAAGAATATTTTCCACGTATTTCTAAATGAATGAATGCACTATCTAGGGAACTGCAAGAAGTGTAAGTCACCGATTTTGACAAAAGTGGTATCGTTGGAAAGATCTCATCAAGTGCAATAAAAAACTCAATCGAACTACCCGTCGCAAATGAGCCGTTTTCGAGATATCCGACAATTTATGTCATTTATTATTTTATGTAAAAGTTTGAAGAAGATCTGAGCATAATTATGGAAGTTATCGTATCCAGAAGAAAGTGATATACACCGATAGATAGATAGATAGATAGATAGATAGATAGATAGATAAACTTTTTTACTAATGGTAGTTTTGGGGTCTAGGAGTCGTGATAGGTGTAGATCTGCAAAAAATTTTCAGAAATTCCAACATGGGAGCGATCGCAATATGTAGTATTTCATACGAAATCTACCTAAAATGTTATCATTTAAGCGGTTTATCGTATGCGCTCAGAACATATGTTATATGTTAGCTAAATGTAAATTTAATTTTTAATTCAGCATTTAAATAATAAATATTTGAAAAGGAAATGGCAAATTTCAATAATATGCACTATAAAAATATCAATGTAAAATATAAATAATATAATATAGTATCAAATATAAATAATATAATACAATCCATAATATTATATATATATATATATATATATATATATATATATATATATATATATATATATATATATATACAGTATTATATGTATCATGTATTAATTTATATTATATATAGCAATATTGGAACAATAACGAAAATTATTGGAAATTGTAGATATATATACATATGTATGTATGTATATATATGTGAGTTACTTTGGATTTATTTGTAAAAGTATTTATACATATATATAGCGCGTGATATGGCGCCAACGTTAAGGGGCCGCTCAAGCGTCAGCGCGTGATGTGGGGTGATGTCCAATAGCCAGTCACGTGCTGGCGCGGGAAAATCTTTCACTGATTCTTTCTTATAAAAAGTAAATCGGCTTCTGGGAAAAACCCACTTCTACAGTGCGGCATGAAATATCATCACATCTTCATGTAAGCGGCAGCGAATGTGTTAAAGAACCATTGTACAATACTACTATTTAACATTTATAATGAATATAGAATAACCCATAAAATAACAAAATAAGACAAATCAAGAGGAGTTGGCAATGTTGGAACAATTACGAAGTATTGCAAATGTGGTATTTGGTTCGTTGTCAAGGGTAATACCAAATAGACACATTAATCACGATTAATTTCTGATTGGAAATCAGGATAAACCTTAAAATGATTTTTAAATTGTATACATATATTTAAAAAAAAAAAAAAAAAAGTAATATTAAAAAATAAATTAAAATTGTAAAAATATAAAATTATAGGAATATAATAATATGTATAAATAAAATTATAAATATATTTATGTAATATACAAATTATTATATGTATATACACTATATTGCCATTGATTATGGGACACTTGCGATTTTAGACATTTTACTAAATATCTAGAAAAATACATGAGGAATCATCTCGAAACTCTTAGTGTACAAATATAATAGTATAAGTCATGCATCTCCGTGAAGATTTTTTACCGAAACGCCATAGGGGACCGTCAACAAATTAAAAAAGAATGAATATCTTTTGAACAACCCTGTCAAAACTAATGTAGCAAAAGCGCTCAAACTCTAGATTATGATTGAATGCCTTATTGTAATACACTGTGTTCATTTTTATGCAAATAGCATGCACACTCGCAGAGTAATTAAGGTTTTTATAAAAATGATCCCAAATTTTTCCAAGTTTTTTCCTTATAATTTTCAGAGTTCTTAATATAAAATATTATTTTTTTCAGAAAATATGACAAACAACATTGCACACAGTATCCTGTAATCAGAATTAAAAAATAATGAAAATTGTATAAAAAATGAGTTGGTTTACTAAATAATTTTTTACTGCGCATGCGTCAACGATATCAAAATTTCATTTGCATATTATGTTAGCTAAATGTAAAGAGCAACTTTTGTGAAAGTCACAAAATCATAACTTGAAAATTCAGACAATAATCGTCAATTGAATAAGTCGAAAATCCGTTATTCTCAAAATGAAGCAAAAACAAGAGGGGTTGTATCCATATATTCATTGATTAGTGTCAATATAGAATACACAATATGGGATGTACTACTGCATTTGGATAAAATCCCTCATTTTTTTGCTTCATTTTGGAAACAACAGATTTTCTCCTTTTTCTATAGACTGTTACTTTCAGAATTTTCAAGCTATGATTTTGAGACTTTTAGAAAAGTTGCTCTATACATTTAGCTAACATAATATGCAAATGAAATTTTGATATCTTTGACGCATGCGCAGTAAAAAATTATATAGTAAACCTACTCATTTTTCATACAATTTTTATTATTTTTTAATTCTGATTACAGGGTACTGTGTGCAATGTTATTTGTCATATTTTCTGAAAAAAATATTATTTTATATTAAGAACTCTGAAAATTATAATGGAAAAACTTGGAAAAATTTGGGACCATTTTTATAAAAACCTTAATTACTCTGCGAGTGTGCATGCTATTTGCATAAAAATGAACACAGTGTATTACAATAAGGCATTCAATCATAATCTAGAGTTTGAGCGCTTTTGCTACATTAGTTTTGACAGGGTTATTCAAAAGATATTCATTCTTTTTTAATTTGTTGACGGTCCCCTATGGCGCTTCGGTAAAAAATCTTCACGGAGATGTATGACGTATACTATTATATTTATACACTAAGTGTTTCGAGATGATTCCTCACGTATTTTTCTAGATATTTAGTAAAATGTCTAAAATCGCAAGTGTCCCATAATCAATGGCAATATAGTGTATATATTAAATATTACATGAAATATTATATGTATTAATTTATATTACACACGCACACACACACACATATATATATATATATAATATTTTTCAAAAAAATTAAAATTATAAATAATGTAAAACTATATGAATGTAATAAAATATTAATATATAAAATATATAAATATAATTATAATAAATATACTAATATTATAATACTAATAATATTATTATACTAATAATATACTTACTATATAATATTATACTAATAATAATACTAATAATATACTAATACTATAATAATAATACTAATATTATAATAAATATACATGAAATATTATATGTATTAATTCATATTATATATATATATATATATAATATTTTTTCAAAAAAATTAAAATTATAAATAATGTAAATCTATATGAATGTAATAAAATATTAATATATAAAATATATAAATATAATTATAATAAATATATTATGTAAATAATATATTTATGTAATGCATAAAACATTATATATTATTATTATTTGTTATTTATGTTTATTTAATTTAAATTTAATTTAATTTATTTTTATAATTACTCTTATTAATTTACATCAGTTAATAAAATATATTTTCATTTTTTAAATCAATTTTTTTAATGAAACTAAGTGTAATATTTAATATCACCTAAGGATTATATTTTAAAAATTAGAATGAAATACATTTTTAATGCAATAGCAACATCAATAAATCACAAAATCAATAATAACATTTTGATTTTTGACATTCACATTATTTATTCTATTAATATCTGAAGATACTGATGCCATTCATCAGAACATAAAAAATACACTTTTTATTACAACTTTAAATTTTGGCTCTTATTTATCGACAAATTCAATAGTTATTAATTCCTTATCACTTTTTTTCCGGTCCCCTTTTTTCTGTTTTGCGTTTTTTCTGCTCTTGCGTTTTTTTCTGCTTTAATTTTTAGCTCTTATTTATCGACAAATTCAATAGTTATTAATTCCTTATCACTTTTTTTCCGGTCCCCTTTTTTCTGTTTTGCGTTTTTTCTGCTCTTGCGTTTTTTCTGCTTTAATTTTTAGCTCTTATTTATCGACAAATTCAATAGTTATTAATTCCTTATCACTTTTTTCTGGTCCCCTTTTTTCTGTTTTGCGTTTTTTCTGCTCTTGCGTTTTTTCTGCTTTAATTTTTAGCTCTTACTTATCGACAAATTCAATAGTTATTAATTCCTTATCACTTTTTTTCCGGTCCACTTTTTTCTGTTTTGCGTTTTTTCTGCTCTTGCGTTTTTTCTGCTTTAATTTTTAGCTCTTATTTATCGACAAATCCAATAGTTATTAATTTCTTATCACTTTTTTTCCGGTCCCCTTTTTTCTGTTTTGCGTTTTTTCTGCTCTTGCGTTTTTTCTGCTTTAATTTTTAGCTCTTATTTATCGACAAATTCAATAGTTATTAATTCCTTGTCACTCTTTAGGTCATTTTTTTTCCGTTGACTCTAGTTCATTTCATCAACATGTTCAATGTTCTTCCGCGATCTGGGTATCTTTTAAAAACAATCGAAAGTGATAATTTAGACATATCTTTAAGGGTGTTCTTAAATCAAAAAGGGCCACTTTGTAACACATGCTTAAATTTATTTTTGTTCGGAAATGCATGAAAATAGCAGGTGTTGTTATTCAGAAACTATCTAATTGCACTCATTTTTCTGTTTTTTTTAAAAACACAATAGATTTTTCATAACAAGCCTTCAAAGTTGACACTTTTGAGCACATTTCCCGACGAAAGCAGAAAAACTAGCCGAACAGCAGGGGAAAAACGGGTGATCGCGTGGTCGAAAAAGCTTAGAAATGGAGAAGTAATTTAAATATCATAAAATGGAAAAATAGGTTCAATTCGAAATCGCTTCCATAGCCAGGCATTCCAATTTTATATGGTTCTGCTAAAAAGGAAGTCGTAAATGTGTCAAAACGTTTTTCGCTTGTTGAGCGGAGCAGTTAAGAACACCCTTAAGTTATAAATACACAATACTTTTTTTTTTCTTTTGAGACTATTAAAAACATAATTTTTAAACCGTGCAAAAAATAACATTTTTAAAACTTAAATTTAATTGCTTTAACTGTATAGACTGAATGAGGGGGGGGGGGGATAAAAATTAAGTCATAAAATGACACTAATTCTTTATTCTACAATTCTACATAAGTGTTCATAACATTGTATTATATTCTTTTCGCAGCATGAAATTTCCGTTTAAGACAAGTTTCTGTTATACACAAGTTTTATTGGTTTTACTTTTACCTACAAAACTTAACTGACTGAGTGTTAATTTTGATTGTATTGAATTGTATTTGAATGCATTCATTAAAATTCAATGAATCGAAAAAATATTTCAATTCTGAGAAGTTCCCAGCTTAAAAATGTACACTTACTTATTATTTGTTGTCAATTTACTATTTCCACAGTATTAACGCTATGTAAATACATAACTAAATAAAATCCGTATTAGAAGAAAAATTTCATACAACAGTACAAAGGAAAAAATATAGCATATACAGAATTTTTCTTTATTTCTCAAAGCCTCTCTTACCCTGTACTCTATTTTTCTGTGTCTATAATTCTGTCGCCAGTATTATCAAATTTTTGCTATTATGTATGTTCCCCTAAACAGCTGAATTCAAAAGGTAGATAACCTGGAATCCAAAGGCAGATATAGAACATTGTCTATTGTTACTAAAAAATCAGGGACCGTCTCCAAATTTCCTAAGTAAACCAACCCACCTTTTATCTTTTCCTAGACTTCCTGTTTCTTTGTGGTCAGTGTTTAGTTTTGATTTATCCACCACCCTCTTCAAGGTGAGACGAAGGTCGGGGAGAAAGACGTTCTGCACCCCTGAAATAGGGCTTTGATCACGTAGATTTTTTTCTGTTTATTCCTCGAATCTTTCTTTGACACTTGATATAGATTCAGGAATTGGATCTTTCTGTCCAGTTTCTTTCCTGTTCCAAAGACGTGATGGTGCTTAGATGACACGAGAACAGCTGTAATATAGAAATTATAACATCATTAATTAGAATTAAGTTCTTTTGGATATCATATCGAGGTTGGTAGATATAAATTTGCAATTTAATAAAGTCTTTAGAAAGTATATATTTATTCTTGAAAAAAAAATAGTATTTTAACTAAATGCTTTAATTTTGATTGAAATTTTTATTAGTAAATGCTTTAAATGGTGTAGATTAAATTAAAAAAAAATACATGGCAGAATTTATTATGGATTCTCAAAATTTATAGCAACTGTAAGTCGTCTGCTTGCATGAAATTCTGTTCTATATTTATGATGTATGCATTTATTTTATTTATTTAGTATTCTTTTGCTTAAAATGCTGTTGGAAATTCTTTTTATTGAGATGTTCAAATATTGTCAATATCGTCTGCAGGCTGCGTCTTCGTGTTGTCTTTTCCAGAACTTTTTTTAAGTAGACAACAGAAGAGATCATCTGGAATATTGCTGGAAATTATTTTTATTTAGTGATTTAACCATTGTCTTTATTTCTTAATATAGTGCATTTTTAAAATTCACTATACTTTTTAAACAGAAAAAATTGTTGTTGCCAGAAAGTTTTTGCTGTGTTTTCTTGTTTATTGTCTTTTAAGAATTTACAGACATGTATGTCGACAAAATTAATTGTATATATATATCGTCTGCATTTTAATTTTAATGTTTTTAATGCCTGTGTAAACTTAAAAAGAAACAAAAAAAATGTGAGGAATGTACTTTTTATTGCGTGGATGAGATATTTTTCGAAATATTTAATATACACTACGTTTTTGGAATTCGTAATTCTATCAACGCTCTCCTAAAGAAAAAAAAAAAAAAAGTCGCACGTAAATATTTTATTTTGCTCTTTGCTTAGTACGTTTCTTAAATTCTAAACTATGGTCGAAAAAAAAAAAAAAAAAAGGATACATTATATATTTTTAAAAATGTCATTTGCTAATTAAATCATTTTACTTTGGTTAAAATGTTTATAAGTTAGAAATGTGATAAAAAGAATTTAAATTAAAAAGAAAATTAAATGTTGTTTAACTTTTTACAGACCAGCTATAGATACGTAATTTGAAACTTCTGCAGTACTTTCACTTGAGCTTTTTTGCCATTGTTATTCAGTTGTAATAATATGTAAGAATTCCACATGGAATCTTATTTCCTGTTTTTAGAATATCGGAATTCTAAAAAGTCATAACTATTAATCAAAAACTCGTAAAAAAAAAGCTGTAGTTACCAGGGCCGTAGCTAAGGGGGCGCTATGGGCGGCTCAGCCCCCTAAAATATTTTGAGCCCCCCCCCCCCTGGAAAAAGTTCCAAGGTCACTAAATGTTCGGAAAATTCAAATGAAATTCTGTTCAAAAATCTAATTTAGTTTTGAGACCCTTTCACAGTTTTGCAGAGTTATTAAATCGTATCTAAAATAAGTGTTTCAACACTCCCTCATCCTATTTATACATATGAAGCTAACAGGATGTTTAATTTTGCACCAGTTATACACTCAAAATTTTCATCATCATATACTTTTCTTAGCATAACATGAAGTTTTTACAACAGTTTAATGAGAAACATTGTACCTACAATGTGAATTGCACTAATTTATCTTTCTGCGTTAGAGAGAGAGAGAGAAAAAAAAGTATGAGCCCCCCCCCCCCCCCTATCGTTCACTTCTAGCTACGGCCCTGGTAGTTACTACAAACACAAAGCTTTATTTTTGAAAAACAAAGCAACTTGTTACAAAAGGAAAATTTTCTGTTTCACGTTGTAAATTATAGTTTGAATAATGACTACATTTGATTAAATCTTTTGAATTTGATTGATATTGTGAAACACATAATAAAATTTTCTCAGTCAATTCTCTCTTTCGGAAAATGTCTTTTAGAAAGGCATTTGCACAACCAAGACAATTAATTAAGCAAAAGAATATTATGTAATCACATACCTTACATTTTATACTTTTCTCAAACTTATGCTAACTATTGAAAAATGTACAAACATTTAATTATTTCCTGTGAATTATTATTATTATTATTATTTTGCCTCCGTATAAAAAATATTTCAAAATTATATTAGTTCAATTCCAAATTAAATATAAAATAAAATTTGCCTCATAATATTTATTTTGCAAGACAAGAGGTCTTATTTTTTAACATTTTCACATATTTTTTTAAAAGGTAACTATATAATGTGTAGCAATAGGTCAAGTATAATCAATAGGTATATTGATTTATAAAGTCACTTTTGTTATTTGCATTTTTTGTTTCAAATTTAGAATGTTTTTCACAGAAAAAGACCCGGATGATAATGTAAAGTCTATGGGAACGTTCTTTTCAAATATCTCGCTGAAATTTTAATATTTTTACACGAATTTATTTGCATAGGATAGCTGAAGACGATCCACAACCGACCTAGTTTTTACTTTTTCAATTTTGGTTTCAGATATATTTTTTAAAAATTACTTTAAATTTCAAAACCGGTTTAAAACGGTTCTGAAATTGAAAATATCATAATATAAAAAATATATAAGAAAAATAAAAAAAAAGTAAAAACTAGGCCGGTTGTAGATCTACCACAGCTACCCTATGCAAAAAAGACAAAAAAAAGTAAAAAATATTAAAATTTGAGCTAGATATTTGAAAAGAACGCTCCCATAAACTTTACGTTATCATCCGGGTCTTTTTCAGTGTCTATTGTGGGACCTTAAAGAAAAGTTTTCATTTTGTTTATATAGCATAATTATACATAATTTATTGAATCGTGCATGATTTGTTCCTATGTAAATTTCTGAACGTGAAATTTTATTTTATTTCATAATTTACTGAATAATGCATAATTTGTTCTATGGCAATTTGAGGACGTGATTTTTTTTCCATAATTTACTGAATCATGCATAATTTGTTCCTATGTAAATTTGAGGACGCGAAATTTTATTTTACTTTTTTTTTTCATAATTTACTGAATCATGCATAATTCGTTCCTATGGAAATTTGAGGACGTGATTTTTTTTTTTTTTTTTTTTTCCATAATTTACTGAATTATGCATAATTTGTTCCTATGTAACTTTGAGGACGTGAAGTTTAATTTTTCTTTCATAATTTACTGAATCATGCATAATTTGTTTCTATGTAAATTTGAGAACGTGAAATTTTATTATTATTTTTTTTCATAATTTACTGAATCATGCATAATTTGTTCCTATGTAAATTTGAGGACGTGAAATTTTTTTTTTTTCATAATTTACTGAATCATGCATAATTTGTTTCTATGTAAATTTGAGGACGTGAAATTTTATTATTATTTTTTTTTTCATAATTTACTGAATTATGCATAATTTGTTTCTATGTAAGTTTGAGGACGTGAAATTTTATTTTATTTATTTTTTCATAATTTACTGAATTATGCATAATTTGTTCCTATGTAAATTTGAGGACGTGAAATTTTATTTTATTTTATTTTATTTCATAATTTACTGAATCATGCATAATTTGTTCTATGGGAATTGGAGGACGTAATTTTTTTTCCATAATTTACTGAATCATGCATAATTTGTTCCTATGTAAATTTGAGGACGCGAAATTTTATTTTACTTTTTTTTTTCATAATTTACTGAATCATGCATAATTTGTTACTATGTAAATTTGAGGACGTAAAATTTTATTTTTCCCCTTTGATATATGTCAGAGCGAAAATTAATTTATTAATTCACTCTTTAATCAGTCTGACTATTTTTTCAAGCAATAAGATTATATAGTTATTATTTTCGTTATACTTAATTTAACCTGTAGTACATAAAGTTGCCATATAGCAACAAATTAAAATTTCTCTCCTTATCGTTTATTTACCGATGCCTCTTAATAATTTTAAGTTTTACGTATTCATATTGAGCATACGTTTAGATTTAGTTCATTAAAAACAACATATTGTTTAATATCAGTTACAAATAAAAGGAAACTTTTAAAGCCTTCATTTTTCTTAGCCTAGACGGATTTAAAAAAAATTCAAACTAAATTTTTTTTTATGTTATTCGGTTCCGAAATTTAAAGAATTTTTTTAAGGGTGTATTTCGATTCAAACTGCTTATTTTCCGATTTATTTTTAAATTCATTTTTGCTCTCATATGCATCAAACTGGCAAATTGTCTTATTTAGAAAGTACACAAAGTGCCGTGACTGTCGATTCTTTGATAAGTGCAGAAAACATCGCAAAAAAAAGCAATCAAAAACGGCATTTTGAACAGATTTTTCCGAAGCGGGAGATTTGGGAACGAAAAAAAGGATCATACTGAGAAGATAATTGTTCATAAATCAATTTCTAATAAATTGTGCGTAAAATGACATCACACGGCACCTTATACGTCTCTTCAAAAATCCCCTCAGCAAGTTTCATGTTTCTACTTTTAAAAATGTGTCTGAAATTGTATCGGAAAATTTCGAGCTGTTGAAGGTGGAAAAGCGTTTTTTCGAATACACCCTTAAGAAAAATCTAAAATCAAAATCGAAAAAGTAAAAACTAGCCCTTTTCTATAAATCGTCATCAGCTGTCCTATGAAAAAAAAAAAAAAAAAAAACAGGTAAAAATATTAAAATTTGAGCGAGGCATTTGAAAATAACGCCCCCATAGGCTTAACATTATCATCCGAGTCATTTGAATGACTAGTGTGGGCTCTTAACAGTCTTACTGCATAGAAATAGACCCGGATGATAATGTAAAGTCTATAGAGGCGTTCTTTTCACAATATCTTGCTCAAATTTTAATATTTGTACATGTTTTTTCTTGCTTAGGATAGCTGAGGACGATCTACAACCGTTCTAGTTTTTACTTTTTCGATTTTGCTCATAACTTTTTTATATTATAATACTTTCAATTTCAGAACCGCTTTAAACCGGTTTTGAGAGTTAAAGTAATTTTTTTTTTTTTCTTTTTAATTCTGAAACCAAAACTGAAAAAGTAAAAACTACCCGAGTTGTAGATTGTCCTCAGCTATCCTTTGCAAAAAAAATAAATAAATAAAAATAAAAATAAATAAATAAATAAAATAAAATAAAATAAAATAAAATAAATCATGAAAAAATATTAAAATTTGAGCGAGATATTGGAAAAGAACACTCTCATAGATTTTATATTATCATCCGGATCTTTTTCTGTGACTAGTGTTGCGCCTTAAGGCTGTTTTCAACTGGTCTGCTCAATAAGCGCAAAACATTTTGACACGTTTATAAATTCGTTTTTTACAGAAAAATAAAAAATTGCAAAACCTGACATAGAAGCTATTTGGAATCTAATTTAGTTTTCATTTTTTTTTAAATCAATAAATTACCTATTGAGTTATGAGTTTTTTTTGATCACATGACAAGGCGATTTTGATTTTTCTTCTCTCGCGCGGAAAGTCAGTTCAAAACGCCCACTTTGACACTATTTTCTAAAAAATGTAATTTGCTTACAAAAAAGAAAGAAAAAAGGGGGAAACTTAGTGCGATTAGATAGTTTCTGAATAACAACACCTGCTAGTTTCATGCATTTCCGAAAAAAAAAAAAAAAAATTAAAATTTATGTCATAAAGTTGCCTTTTTTGGATTTAACAACAGCCTTAACCTAAAATATAACAACAATACATTCCTTTTATAAAGCCTTGAAATAGCTACATGCTAATTTTCTGACTGTTTGTGCTTTTCTTTTTGTTGGCTTTTATACATATCACACACTTATCATAACATAAATGTCTGTATTTATCGTATGTCTTATCAAGTTTTTGACACTTTTAGGCGAGGTTGTTAACCCCTAAATCCACCTCTCTTATCCATGCAGTTTGCTATTATGATTCACAAATTTGCAAATACAAGTGTAAATAACAATTGCTCTTTAGTTTCCAAAAATAAATAACAATGATATATTCCTTGTACTTACCAAATAATGTAAGGATAATTTTACAGTTCGCCTAAAAATCTGGGTTCTAATTGTAGACATTGAAGGCCATGGCACTGGCGAGCACACGGGAAGCTCCTTTAATTTTTGAAAACTAACAATTTTAAGAAAAGTATTACGTAAAATTCTTAAAATACTATGAAAAATTCTTTGTATTATAAAACGGATAATTGCATTATTAAGAGGTTACTTTTTTGAAATGAAAAGACCCTTTCGCTAATACTAATCCTATGGGGGGGGGGGGGGGATTATAAAGATATTTCTGTTGCATTTTACTATTTTTTTTTCTTTTTTTCGTTGGATGGCTGAGATCGATTTGTATGCAGGCCTTTTTTTACTTTTTTGATTTTGTTTACAGATATTTTTTTATGTGGACACTTTCATTTTCGGAACCAGTTTGGAAAGCAAAATCGCCCTGATAAAAAAAAAAAAAAAAAAAAAAAAAAAAAAAAAAAATCTGCAACCAAATCGAAAAGGTAAAAAATGGCCTGCTTTCAGATCAATGTCTGCTATACAAAAAAAAAAAAAAAAAAAAAAAAAAAAAAAAATTAATTTTAAAAAAACAACCGAGATATCTTTATGAATTTCTTCCACAGGATTAGCATTAGCAAACGGGTCTTTTCATTTGACTGAAATAGCCCTTTAAGATTTTATGCAAGACAGTTTGGCTTTAACATATTTAGAACATATTACTTTTTTTTTTTAATACATGAAGGGTAGAATCTGAATACATTGATAATTTAAAATTTACAAAATTCTGCATAGAAATTTCACAAATATAAGGAAAACTTCACAAATTCACAAAAATAAGACCTTGTGAGAAAAGCCTGGACAGACCCCTGGTATATTCAATTTGTTTATTCCAAAGGCAGGGGTCAGTCCAGATTTTTCTCACAGGGTCCTTCCTGTTTTTGTGAAATTGTGATTTTTTTTTTTTTTTTCGTTATATTTGTAAAATTTCTAGGCAGAATTTTGTGAATTTTAAATTATCGATGTCTTCTGGTTCTATTTTTCACACATATATATAAAGCTAAGTAACATGCTCTTTGGTGAGTTCAACTGCTTTTTTTACATGCCAGATTTTATTATTAAATGATTAAATTTGTGAAAAAGTGAATTTAAAAGTGAAAAAGTTCCGTGAAAGGTCTATTTAAGAGACAATAATTTTGTGAAGGGTCCTGTTTTGGGATAAAATGTTTTGTCAAGGGTCCTTTAAGAGTGTTCTTAAATTAAAAAGGGCAACTTTGTGACACATGCTTTAATTTATTTTTGTTCGGAAATGCATGAAAATAGCAGGTGTTGTTTTTCAGAAACTGTCTAATTGCACTCATTTTTCTGTTTTTTTAAAAAACACAATAGATTTTTCATAACAAGCCTTCAAAAAAGACACTTTCGAGCAAATTTCCCTACGAAAGCAGAAAAACCGGTCGAAAAGCAGGGTAAAAACGGGTGATCGCGTGGTCGAAATAGCTTAGAACTGGAGAAGTAATTTAAATATCATAAAATGGAAAAATAGGTTCGATTCGAAATCACTTCCATAGCCAGGCATTCCAATTTTATATGTTTCTACTAAAAAATGAATTTGCAAATGTGTCAAAACGTTTTTTGCTTGTTGAGCGGAGCAGTTAAGAACACCCTTAAAGGACCTAAAATTTCGCTAAACACATCCCTGAAAGGTGCAAAAAAGATCTTTCTGGTTCTTTTGGAGGGAGGGAGGGGGTCTCTATAAGTTCGATGGTGCATTGCACTCGTTGGCTTCTTTTTTGTGTTGGAAAGTGTTTCATAATCTATGCTTAGTGCAGGATTTTTTGTTCATGTTACCATTTAATATATTTTTCCCTATCTGGGGGGAGATTTGGAAAATTGTATTTTGTAGGAGGGAAGGGAAAGTTTTTTGCGTGCATTCTCCGGAAACCAAGTAGATCTTTGGGGATTTTATAAGGGCCCTTCGATTTGCACCTGTTGTTTACGTGCGTGAACCTACCTCGTACTTCCTAGACTTCTAAGTCACCTACCTTTTGCAAGGTCACTTTCTTTCTTATTTATATATCAAGGTTGGGTTTTATCTTTAATGCTGTCTGTCTGGCTTTAACGGTAATTTTCTTACATATATTTATTAATTTAAGTATTAATTGAATTAAGTAAATATTGTTTGAAATTTTAAGCTATTCTTTTTCCTTCTCCTGTATATAATAGATGCAACCACGTGGGCAATTTTTTTTTTTTTTTTTTAGAATTTTAAAGTAACTTCGTACTAATTAATTCAGTAACTAATTTTCTGCCATGTTTTAAATAAAACTTAAAAAATATTATATGTTAATATTATATATGTGTTTATATATATCTATATATTTTTTAAACTTTACAATTGTGTTTATCAAGTGATATTATGGGGCTACAAAAGGCTATACTGATTAAAATTTCAATATTTTTCCTGAATATATTGCACATTACCACATGGCCATAATTCAGTAACTCACGTTTTGATATGTTTTTAAATAAAACTTAAAAAATATTTAAATTTAAAAGTTTCAAACAAAATTTTGAAAATACTTAGTATTATTTTAGAATTTTAAATTTATGTTATATATATATTTTTTACTATTGTGTTTATCAATGTATATTATGGGGCTGCAAAGGCTGTATTGATTAAATTTTCAAGATTTTGTTTTCTTTTTTCCTGAATATACTGCATGTTGCCAACTGGCCAAACTTTTTATTTAGAAATTTCAAATAAACTCTGTGTTAATAACTAACTCACTCAATGCCATATTTTTAATTGAATTTTAAAAATATTTGGGTTTTTAAGAGCTTTAAATAAAATTTCGAAAAACATTTAGAATTATTTTACAAGTAAGGTATCTGCTCATCTTCGGAAATGAATTTTTGAAATTTTTGAAATTTTCTCCTATTATTCTTTTTTTATAATGACATTTACCTTAAAACTTCGAGAAATTTTTTTTTTAAAATTTTAGCCATTACCCAGAAATAATTTTTTAAAACATAAATAGTCAAAATTACGTCAAAAATTGATACTTCCGCAGAACGTGATAACCCAAAAATAAAACAATGTATTGACATTTTGTAAACTGCATAATAAACCGAATAACTTTCTGTAAGACTTAGACTGCACATAGTCAGACTTCGAGTCGATTACAGAGGACTGTAATCGATTAAGATTACGATTATTTTCAATTTCAAAAAACAGATTACGATTATGTCTCTATTTATGCAAGTCTGATTACGATTACATAATCGATTATCCCGTTTTTTATTTCTAGATTACGATTACATTTGGATTACGATTAATATTTATTTGTTGGATTACGATTAACGAGCTAGTCGATTACGATTACAGTTCGATTACATTAATTCCGTAGTCTACATGTTACAAACTAGAGTTACAAATTTACAAAATATGCGTTTTCTTTTATTCATTTTTAAAGGAAAAATAAATCATTTATATTAAATGAGCTATTCTTTTCTATATAAATAATATATGTTTTCCTTTTTGAATATTTTAGAACTGATTTCATTATTATAAATTTATTTTGAAATTAAGAGCATTTCTAAGGAAGTTTCATTGATAGAATAGGTATGTGTAACATGCGAAATTCTGATTTGAAATTCACGATTACCGGTGTACGTAGAATGAACCCCCCCCCCCCCCATCCGCTTACATACACATTAAAATTTGGGGGGGGGGGGAGAACCTGTGTTTCGTAACTTTTTTTTAAAATGCAAAATTAAAAAATGAAATGAGTTAAACTAAGGTTATTTTCTTCAGAACATTCGTTGCAATAAAATAAGCTTCTACCAAAATTTTCGAAATGGAAGAATTAAAACAATTCATACTTTTTTCTTTCATTTGCATGCCTCTGTCCCCTTAAACCACATATTTAAAACAAAATTGAGACACATGAACATTAACAGGCAAATAATAATAATAATATAAAATACTGTCTTTTGGTAGGAGTGTATTGGGGGAGGGGAGAGGGATGAAAACAAACCTTTCTGGGGAAAAAAAATAACTACCTTTTTTCCGTATTATTTATTTATAACTCATTTAAAGATTTTTTTTGGTAGTTTTTTTTTTTTTTTTTTTTTTTTTAATAATTAGATAAAGAAAATTTAGTGGCTACATTTCAAAATTCAGGGGTTCGTCATTGAATCTGCCGGCGCATATGTTAGAAGAATTTTCCAACAACTAGGTATCATTACCATTGTCCTTCACCCTTAAAGAAATCCTACTTATACCCGTATATTTATTGACAAACCAGTCTTACTTTCTGTTTTGGGGGGGAGGGGTATTCTGATACAATATATATATATATATATATATATACGTGTGTGTGTGTGTGTGTGTGTGATTTTATATATATATATATATATGATCAATCTTTTATTATTAGAGCTTTTGTAAGAAAACTGATCTATATGTTTAACTTATCCAGATATATTAAAATAGATATTTTGAGTAAACAGACTTTATACTTATGATTAAAAACACTATACAGTTAATTTAATGCAAAAATTTCCTTTCACTACAATTTTAAAGAAAAAGACAAGATATAACTGTGCAATATTTCTAAAATAAATCTACACAATATGTATATATCTATTAAATTACCTGCATGTGGGTGTTCAAATTGGACTTGATTTTTATGGAGACCCTGACATCTGACGAGCACAATTTATATTTGTATTTTAAAAATTTCACGCCTTTTTCATTCAAATCTGATACAGATTCCGTGAAATAATCTTCAATTTTTTGTTGTTGTTTCTCTTAGCCATCTTTTTCTCTAGAACCTTGTAAACAACTACTTAGATATAAATAACCACTAAGAAATCCAGAATGCGAATGAGCTGTTAGATAAATTGTCACATGCAATTTAAGCATTTTTTTTCTTTCTTTTTTCCCATTTTCTTTATTCTCCGATTCCCACATTTGAAAGAGGGTGATGTCTGTCCCATTGCTAAGGGCCCATAATAAAACCATAAATATAGTATTATTTTTCTTTTTTTCTTTTCTATCCTTTTATCACTCCCACTCAACAGGACAAGATCCCTCGAAGACCCCCCGAAGTCAGACTATTTCTATGTTTTTATACTATAATATACCATGAGCAACCCTCTATATCATTGACTACATATAGTGTAAAGTATGCATTCTGTTTCAATGGAACTGCTCCCTGACCTATGACCTCTTCTCACTTTTAATTTTAGGGGCGATTTAACGAGCTCCAAACGTCGACTACTCTTTCCTTGGTGCAATGTTTTATTCACCGACCAAGTCTTTTATGATATGGCAAAATGAAGAAGGAAAAAAAAGGTGTAATCGTAAAACGTAATCGTATTTTTGTTCTCGATTACGATTATACAGCTTTTTGATACAGATTACATTGCGATTATCTGCATTGCGATTACGATTAGATTATGATTGAAATCAAAGGGAAATCTTTTGATTATGATTATATCGCGATTATTTCGAAATTAAAATTTACGATTACGACTACAGTGCGATTACGCAGTTTTTGTAGTCGATTATAATCGATTACGATTACACGATTACGATTACTTGAAGTCTGCACATAGTTGCTCATAGTTGCTACACTTATAGTTGCATCTCTATCTCAAATGCATGATACGGCGCGGCAGTTAAAGTATTAATGTAATGAAAAAATCGCAAAATTTGTCTCAAAGTTTGTCATTCATACCAGTGTAACTATAAAACTATTTAATATATTATCATGATTATAGTCTATTCTCTCAAAATACATTAGTAAAAAAAAAAATAAGCACAGAAAATTTCGAGGCATTTTATGCATATTTTTTTGTTTTAAGATGTTTTGCGTATAGTAAAAATCTGAAAAACTTTTGAGAAAAATCTAAAAATAACTTTTAAACAAAATTCAAAAGGTGTAATAGCTGTAGCTTTAAACGGCCGTAACTTTGGTTATAACTAATATACAGACTCAATTTAAGAAATTCGATAGATAAAAGAGTCGATTTTAATATTATTACATAAATGAAAAATCGATATTTTGATTGAAAATTGCATTTTAAAATTGTTCAGATACCTTAAGTATGCTTTATATTTTTATTTATATATTTATTTTTGCTCGACAGTTATGTTTAAGTATCGTATATTATAGGATGATATCCAAGGGATGTTATGGGGGATACAAGGGTTATACTGATTAAAATTTCAAGATTTTTTTTCTCTTTTCCTGTGTCCCTTTTACATGAAAATACTTGCGAAAAAAGAGAGCTACAGTCTTACAAATGAGATAACGATATACAATTGTCAAGTATTATGATTTATCCGCAGTTATAGTTATTACGGATACGCAACAAAAGTTACGGCGTTACGGGCATCAGATAAAAATTATGGATAAAAAAATAGCTAATTTCGTCAAAGGATCGCAAAAAACGCGAATTTCGAAACAGGATCGCAGAAAAAACATACTAAATTTTGTGAAAAAATCGTGTAAAAAAACGCGTATTTCTTCAAAAAAGCACAAATTTAGTCAAAATGCAAATTACGCCAAAAAATCGTGAAAAATATGCAAAGTTTGTCCAAAGATAGCGGATATCACGCAATTTTTTTCCTAAAAATAGCAAAAAAGCACAAATTTCTTCAAAAAATAGCAAAAACGCACAAATTTCTTCAAAAAATTGCGAAAAACGTGCAAATTTCGTCAAAAAATCGCGAAAAACGCTCAAATTTCGTCAAGAAATCTCGAAAAATGCGCAAATTTCGTCAAAAACGGGCAAATTTTAGCAAGAGATCGGGAAAAAGTGTAAATTTCGAGAAGAAATCGCTAAAAAAGCTCGAATTTTGTCAAAAATCGCGGGAAAAGCAGAGGAACTAACTTTTGAAAATTTGGATTTTGAACTCTGGTTACTGGTAATTTTCATTGAAACTCGTCTCCTCTGGATATAGTAAAGCGACAATGTCCCAATTAATACAAACGACAGCAGCTCTCCTAGTGGCGAAAATTGGGAGATAGCCATTGCTAATCGAAAATGAAAAGAAATGGAGCAAAATTTCCAATTAGAAAGTTTTAAAGCATTAATTAATACAAAACATCATTTGCTTAACATGGATAAGATAAATAAATCGCTACATATATATATATATTCGAATTAAAAATACATTTTTCTAATGTTCCCGTTCCCATTTTTATGTGCATTTTGTTTTTATGCATGTCTATTTTGTTATACAGGTTTCACGAATTTGAGTTGATTTCTATTCAACGAATTTTGTTCATAACGAAATTTTTAAGTCTAACGATAAGACTTCGTTAAGGCTGTTCTCAACTGCTCTTCTCAACAAGCGCAAAATGTTTTGACACATATATAAATTCATTTTTTTAATTGAAAGATATAAAATTGGAAGGCCTGACTATGGAAGCTATTTAAGATTTAACTTTGTTTTCCATTTTATGATAATGAAATTGAACTGGTTTTTCTGCTTTCGTCGGGAAATGCGGCTCAAAACACCACCCACTTTGACGGCTTGTTCTAAAAAATGTATTGCGTTTACAAAAAAAAAAAAAAAAAAAAAAAAAAAAAAAAAAAAAAAGGCGATTTGATAGTTTCTGAAAACCGACATCTACACGTTTCATGCATTTCTGAGCAAAAATAAATTGAAACTTATGCCACAAAGTTGCGCTTTTTTTTTTTAATTTAAGGGTGTTCTTAAATCAAAAAGGGCAACTTTGTGACACATGCTTTAATTTATTTTTGTTCGGAAATGCATGAAAATAGCAGGTGTTATTATACAGAAACTGTCTAATTGCACTCATTTTTCTGTTTTTTAAAAAACGCAATAGATTTTTCATAACAAGCCTTCAAAGTTGACACTTTTGAGCACATTTCCCGACGAAAACAGAAAAACCGGTCGAAAAGTAGGAGAAAACGGATGATCTTTTGATCGAAATAACTTGGAACTGGATAGGTAATTCAATTATCATAAAATGGAAAAATAGGTTCGATTCGAAATCGCTTCCATAGTCAATAGTCAGGCATTCCAATTTTATTTATTTCTGTTAAAAAATGAATTTTTTAGCAGAACCATATGAAATTGGAATGCCTGGCTATGAAAGCGATTTCGAATCGAACCTATTTTTCCATTTTATGATATTTAAATTATTTCTCCAGTTCTAAGCTATTTCGACCACGCGATCACCCGTTTTTTCCCTGCTTTTCGACCGGTTTTTTTTACTTTCGTCGGGAAATGTGCTCAAAAGTGTCAACTTTGAAGGCTTGTTATGAAAAATCTGTGTTTTTTAAAAAACAGAAAAATGAGTGCAATTAGGGGAAGGTGGTGTACCTCGGAGGTAATTTCAAACTTTGATTTTTTACAAGAAAAGTGTTTGGAAAATATTTGTAAAACATTTTTTTTCAAAAATTTAAGGATCTTAGCTATTACATATTTTTTTCTGAAATGTCCAAATATATTTCTTCACTACATTTTTATTTTTTTAAAAATAGCTTACAATACAGCCAAGGTACACCACCGGTGGTGTACCTTGGAGGTAGGTATGGTGTACCTTGGAGGTATTTGTTTTTAACAGATTAAGTACTACACAGCATGAAATAAAGCTGATTTATTATTTGTTTACAGTAATATGATTTAATATAAGACAACTTTAGGCTAATATAAGTCTAATTAGTTTAAATTTACAATTTTAAGAACACAAAATCGTTCATATAACTGAAATAATAAAGTTTGAACAGTTTAGCCATAAAATAAAGTTTAGTCAAATACAAATAACCACTGTTTAACACTCCCTCTTTATATCTAACATCTTTAGTTATATTCCACATTCAGGTGATCTAAATTTATACCAAATGATAATTTTTCAAGCTGCTTTGCAGAACCTCCTGTGGCAATGGGATGTGGCATCTTAAAGGCAACATCTGATTTATCCAACTCGTAAAATTTTTTATCTTCATATTATCATAATAAATATATATATATAAATAATTATTTATATATTTATTAAAATATTTATTCATTGTTTAATACTAGGATTAGATAACTTTGATTTTGAATTTTTACTTAGGCTTCATCAATTTAATAGCCTAACATTTAAACTTAGGCCCATTTGCCCAGCCCAGTACTTTGGTTATTAAAGTAAAGAAATACTTTCTAACAAATTTTACTCTGAATTATTAATAAATTTAGCAGGTGTATACCTTGGAGGTACCTCCAAGGTACACAACATTAGCTACCTCCAAGGTACACTACAAGCAAGTGTTTTACAAAAATGATTTCCACATCTTCATATTTTAGATTTAGCCATTTTCAAGCATACATAAATGTAGCTGAAAGCATGCATTTCAACTTGTGATAATCAGTTTAAAACAAAAGTTGATGCTTACAGTTATGGAAGAAAAAGAATATGTCCTTGAAAAGTAACTTTTTGGTACTGAAAATAAACTTTGTTTTTTACCGCAGCAACAAGTGTGTTGATTAATAGTAGAAGAACTTCCTATGAGCCTCTAGTAACAAATACATGCAAATAATATTTTAGTTTAAATTTATCACTCAAGGTGGCTGCACAATCAATGTGCCTCCAAGGTACACATCCCTCCAAGGTACACCACCTTCCCCTAGACAGTTTCTGAATAATAACACCTGCTATTTTAATGCATTTCCGTACAAAAATAAATTAAAGCATGTATCACAAAGTGGCCATTTTTGATTTAAGAACACCCTTAAGAACACTCCTACATGGAAGTTTCATTGCACATCTGCTCACACACAGAGATAAAATTAAAAATCTGTTTATGTATAATTGACGTTGTATGAGAAATCCCAGCCTTAAAAAGTAAACCTCAGAGCTTTCCCAAATTACGCAAAACTGAACACTTGTTTACATATGATCGATGTTGCACGTGAAGTGCCGAGACGAAAAGGTAAACATGAGAAAACCTTTCTCTCCCTTCCCCCCCCCCCTTCCCTTTTTCCTCCCTAAGAGACATAGATTTAAAAAAAAAAAAAAAAAAAAAAAATCTAAATTGCATTTTTAAAAAAAGTTACTGTCCAGTCCGAATTATTTTTCTAATATTCCTCTTTCATGTGTATTTTTCGTTTTATGCATGCGCATTTCATTATCCAGATTTCACGAATTTGAGTTTATTTATATTTAACGAATTTTTCTTTATAACGAAGTTTTCAGTCTAACGATGAGATTTCGTTTCGCAATTAAACATCTGTTAAATTAAACATCTGTTTATATATAATTGAGGTTGCATGAGAAGTCCCAAGCAAGTAAACATGAGAGCTTTCTGAAAATTACGCAAAACTGAACATCTGTTTACATATGATTGATGTTGCACGTAAAGTGCCGAGACGAAAAGGTAAACACGAGATCCTTCTCTCTTCTTTCCCCTCCTCCTTTCTTCTCCTGAAGAGACATAGGAAAGTATGCAGGTAGGTATGTGGGACGTAACTTCCATCGCTTTGTGAACACCTGCCGCCTGTAAATTTTTATCCCATCGGCTTTGCTGATTGTGTTCACTCTCAAAATTTCTTTATTCAAGACTATCAGAAGTCTTCAAATTTTTTGGCCATAATTTCGGTCCTGTTTTTGTGATATTGTGAGCAGCTTTTTACATTTGGTGAATTTAAAATAATCTTTATCTCCAGGTTCTTGTTTATATGTTTTTAAGAAGTTTAGTGAAACTTTCATTTGAAAGGCCCCTGTCCGCGCTCGAGGAAACGCTCGCGAGCTAATGCTATTCCTATGGGGAAGCATTTTTCTAATAACTCTTTCGCATTTTGACATTTTTGAATAATTTGTTTTGCATCGGATAGCTGAGGTGCATGCCGACAGCGCACCTTTTTTACTTTTTCGATTTTGCTTGCAGATATTTTTTACAAAGTTAGTTTCGCTTTCAAAATCGGTTTCGAAACTGAAAGTGCTTTTTAAAAAATATATCTGCAAGCAAAATCGAAAAAGTAAAAAAGGTGCGCTGTCGGCATGCATTTCAGTTATCCAATGCAAAAAAAAATTATTCAAAAATGTCAAAATGCGAAAGAGTCATTAGAAAAATGCTTCCCCATAGGAATAGAATTACTCGCGAGCGTTTCTACGAGAGAGGACAGGGGCCTTAAGGCTACTACTCTGCTCGACAAGCGTAAAACGTTTTGACGCCTTTACAAATTCATTTTTTAACGAAAAGATGTAAAATTGCAAAGCCTGACCATTGAAGCGATTTCGAATCGAGTTTTGTTTTCCATTTTATGATCTTAAACCACATATCGAGTTATAAGCGATTTCACTCACGTAATCATACCTTTTCTCCCTTTGTAAGGCTGTTTTTCTGCTTTCGTCGGGTAATGCGATTCAAAACGCCCACTTTGACGGTTTCTTCAAAAAAAAGTATTGCATTTGCAAGAAAAAAAAAATGCGATTGGATAGTTTCTGAACATTAACAACTGCTAGTTTCGTGCATTTCAGAACAAAGATAAATTAAAACTTGAAATAGGAAAGTATGCAGGTAGGGATGTGGGACGTAACTTCCATGGCTTTGTGAACACCTGCCGCCTGTAAATTTTTATCCCGTCTACTAACTGATTGTTTTAAAATTTCTTTATTCAATATTATCAGAGATCTGTTCAAACTTTCCTGTTTTTGTGAAATTGTGACCAGCTTTACACATTTGGTGAATTTGAAATAATCTTTATATTCATCTTCTTGTTTATACACTTTTAAGGGTGTATTCGAAAAAATAATTTTCCAGCCCGAGATTTTCTGATACATTTTCAGACTTCATTTCTAAAAGTAAAAACATAAAACTTGCAGAGGTGATTTTTGAAGCAATGTATAAGAGGTCGTGTGATTTCATTTTTACGCCTCAGGGGTATAGTCGTAAAAATAACACAGGATATACGCTCTAAGCAGAGGGTATACGCTCCAGGCAGAGAATATACCCTAGAGTGCATATACTATAGCTTTCTTGAGAACCAAAGGCTGTACTATGTTCCTTTAAAAAATCCAGAAAGTATACGGCGTATACCCTCAACCCTCTTATACCCTCCACTACAACCCTGCGTCCAATTCATTAAAATTTGACTTATAAACAATTACTTTCTCAGTATGACCTTTTTATTCGTTCCCAGATCTCCCACTTCGGAAAATTCGGTTCAAAACGACCATTTTGACAGTTTTTTTTTTTCAATATTTTCTGCATTTATCAAAATATTGACAAACACGGCACATCGTGTACTTTCTAAATTAGAGAATTTGCCAGTTTGATGCGTATGAAAGCAAAAATGAATTAAACAAGAAATACATACAGGTCGAATTCATAACCTCCTCTTTCAAGTCGGTTAAAAATAAATCAGAAAGTAACCAGTTTGGATTGGAATACATCCATAAATAATTAAATTTGTGATAGGTGATTCAGTTTAGAGATAGAATATGTTTGTGAAACTTCTTCTTTTTTAAGACAAAAAACTTTGTGAAGATTTCTGTTTTGAGATGAAAGATTTTCTGAACTGCCCTATTTTGAGATTTAAAAAAAAATGCAAAGGATCTTGCTTTGAATTAAAAATTTTTGTGAAGGATCCTCCCAAATGGGAACATTGCATTATTTCTAATACAAAACATATATTTTCCAACATAATAATGATGTGCATATTTTTCCTATAAAATATAAAGTTAATTTAAACGTTTGAAAAAAAAATATTTATATTAAAGCATTTATCACAGGTATAAGCGATATGTAAATTTATTAATTTGCATAAAAATATATTATTTGCTTTTATTGTTTTCTCCATATTACTTACATTTGACCGCTAGCAATCTAAATGTTTTTGGAATTCGAGAAAATACTCAAGAAGAATATAGCATATAGCGGAAAATAATTTGTTATATTTGCATAGATTGTCAATCAATAGTCATGTCCCAAAATGCGAGCACCAAAAAAAAAAAAAAAAAAAAAAAAAAAAAAAAACCCGAAGATTATTATTATTTTTTTTTTATTTATTTTATTTTATTTTTTTATTTTTTTATTTATTTTTTCTAAATTTGTCTACATAAGTTGAAACATTTGAAGATGTAATATAGGAAAAACAAAATTATAATTGCATTGCGATATTAATTCGACGTGTAAACGGTTAAAGTACCCAATTTCTTGCTAATTAGATCCCTGATTATTTACATAGCTCTTAAAATAATAATAATAATAGATGTCAAAAGGTATCTTTAAAAAAATTAGCTCAGTACTGTTTTTCAATCATCCAAATAGTTAAATGGACCTCAATTCTTCGGCCAAATACAATAATAAAAAATGACATTCTGAAGGAAAAAAAACTGTTAGAATAAATATTACATTAAACACTTTAATATCCCAAAAAGATTGAAACTTAATTTAAATTTTTACCTACACAACTTAAGGGTGTTCTGAAATCAAAAAGGGTAACTTTGTGACGCATGCTTTAATTCCTTTTTGTTCGGAAAAAAAACACAATTGATTTTTCATAACAAGCCTTCAAAATGGACACTTTTGAGCATATTTCCCACGAAAGCAGAAAAACCGGTCGAAAAGCAGGAGAAAAACGGATGATCATGTGATCGAAATAGCTTAGAACTGGGTAGGCAGAGATGGGCAGTATCGAAAATACATGTATTTGAAATACATTTTCAAAATACATTTGTATTTTGTATTTTGTATTTTAACCCGACTAAACGAAAGTATTTTGGTAATGTATTTTGAAATGATTTTCTCAAGTATTTTGTATTTTGAAAATACATTTCATACTCAAAATACATTTCTGTAAATTTCCAGCTGCTTCGAAAACTGCAGATGTAAGATTCACAAAAGCGTAATACAAGTGTGACTGTTTTGTTTTGACTTATAGGGTTCGTTTGTGGAAGTTTATACAAACATACTTTTTAACTGCTTGTACGATAAAGATTAGAATGAATGCTTCTGTTTTACTTAGACATTACTGCTGAATCATTACAGTTCTAAAGTTCTAGGTTTTATAAGTATAGCGCTGCTATGAGAATGATTAAAAACTACTGTATTATAAACAGGAAGAATTATTTAGTTTTGCTGTGTATGGTGTTTTTTAAAGAATTACAGAATGACTTGTAATGTAGTTGTAGAAAGAAATATAATGCAATGTTTAAATCTCGTGAAAGAATAGCTGATATTTTTTCAGCTTCGGGTGATAAATGTATCAAGTGAATTAATGAATTACGATACACTTTGCTCGATAATAACGATAAAATTAAGGCAGCATGCCATATGTTAAAAACAAGATCTACCGTTATAAGAGAAACATTTGAAGCATTTTTGATTATAGATTTGTTTTTACTGGAAGTACACGTTTATATAGCATGCATACCCGGATTAAGGGGGGGGGGGGGCTAAGGAGACTGCAGCCCCGGGCCCCAACCAGTCAGGGGCCCTCAGCAGAGGCTTACGTTGTATCAAAGTTTCGTTTAAAACAGTTACAGGGGGTGTAAGAGCTGTGCGAAATCGCCGTTTTTTTTTCAACTTAACTTGAATTGCCATTTGACGTCATTGCTGTCTGTATCTCTGAAAATTTCCAGGTTTAACAAAAGTGGTGATAAAAACAAAACGAAAAGGGTCGCGTAAAAAAGCGCGAATTTCGTCAAAAAAAGAATGGATTTAATCAAGATCGCGGAAAAGCGCAATTTCCTTCAAAAGGCCGTGGAAAAAGCGTTAATTTTGTCAAAAGGTCGGGGAAAAAGCGCGAATTTTGTAAAAAGGTCACAAAAATAGCACGAATTTTATCAAGCGGTTGCGGAAAAAATGAGAATTTCGTCAGAGGATGGCCCGAAAAACTGAGATTTTGGCAAAGAATCGTAAAAAACGCGAATTTCATCAAAGGGAGGAAGGAAAAACGCGATTTTCTTTAAAAGATCACAGAAAAAATGCAAATATAATCAAGAGTTCGCGGAAAAAGAGCAAAATTTGTCAAATCATAGGGAAAAAAAACGCGAATTTTGAGAGAGGACAGCAGAAAAACGCGAATTTCGTCAAAGGGTCGTGAAAAAAAACGCAAATTTTGCGAACGAATAGCGAAAAAAAAAACGTGCGTTTTGCCAAAGAGTGGCGGGAACAGAGAGAATTTCTTGAAAAGTTCTCGGGAAAAAGCTCAAATTTTGTCAAAGGATCGCGAAAAAATCGTGAATTTTATCAAAGAACCTCGGAAAATTGCGAATTTCTTCAAAGGTTCGCCAAAAAAAACGTAAACTTTGAGAAAGAATGACGAATAAACATAAATTTTGTCAAAATGCGGCAGAAAAGTGAAATTTTTTTTAAAAGTTCGTGGGAAAAAGAGCAAATTTAGTCTAAAGATCGTGGAAAAAGAGCGAATTTTGACAAAGAACCGCTAAAAAAGGCGAACTTCGTCAAAGGATTGCCGAAAAATGCAAATTTTGAGAAAGAACCGCGAAAAAAAAGTGCGAATTCTGTAAAAAAGTTGGCTAAAAAAGCGCTAATTTCATAAAAAATTTGCGAGAAAAGTGCAAATTTAGTCAAAAGAGCCAAAAATGTCACCGCCGAAAATAAGCGAATTTTGACAAAAACCGAAAAAAGCGCGAATTTCGTCAAAAAATTGCCGATAAAACGCGAATTTTGTCAGAAATCCGCAAAAAAAGCCCGAATTCCATGAAAGGATGGCAGAAAAAACGCGAATTTCTTGAAAAGATCGCGGGAAAAGCACAAATTTAGTCAAAAGATCGCGGAAAAGAACGAAGTTTGTCAATGAGAAGCGGAAAAAGTGTAAATTTCTACAGAGGATCGCTTAAAATAACGCGAATATCGTCAAAGAATCGCTAAAAAAACATGAATTTTGGCAGAGAATCGCTGAAAAATCGCGAATTTCGTCAAAGAGTGGCAGGAAAAACACAAATTTCGGAAAAGGATCACAGGAAAAGCGCAAATTTTGTCAAAAGTTCGCGCGCGGAAAAAAGGCGAATTTAAAAACACCATTAAAGATAACAAAGAAAAAAAAAATTATTAACATTATTCATATTCAAAATCTAAAATTTGTATTTTAGGATTAAAAAAACAAATCAAAGGTGTGTGTGGGTATTTGAGGAGGGGGTGACATTCAGTATCGTGGTAGAAGGCTTAAGATTTCCAAAAGCGTAAGGGGGGGGGGGGCTAAAATTCCCAGTAGCCCCTGGCCCCAGAAGTGCTTAATCCGGCCCTGATAGCATGACTTCGTAATTTATTATTATAAGTTTTTTTTTTACTCATTTCATGTTTTATTTTGTACTGTTAAAAATACAGTAAAACCCGATATTTCGGATTAAATGGGACCGGACCCAATCCGGATTATCCGGAGAATAAGAAAAAAATGAAGTAAAATAAAACATATTTACAGAAAATCACTTTTATGTTAAACTTATTGAATATTTCTAGACAGTAAAAATGTTTATTTTGCTTAATACTTCCGAAAATATTTCAGAAAAAGTTTTTTTTTATTCTGAATACGACGATGAAACAAGTTAATGTTATGGAAATTAGCCAATCGCTTCTTAAACTTAGGGACTAAACCGATCCGGATTATCTGGAGATCCGGATTAACGGGGTCCGAATTTGCGGGGTTCTACTGTAATACCACAATGAAAATATAAACTGGTAACTGATCAAATTGAAAGTTATTGTAGGAAATGGAAGTTTCATTCTTTTTTGAGTTTAGATCGTAAACAAAAGATTCACAGATGAAAATTTTAATATCAATAAGAATATAAATTTGGTTAATTACAAAAGCATACCCCTTTAGAAGAATATTTATGATTTTGAATACGCGGGCATGTATATATAGTTGTTTACAACAAAATTAAAGATGATAATAAAACATTTTTTGTACCGATTTGTAACCATAAAATATTATTAATTCTGTAGTTATTTATGCATTCCGGAGTTTCCAAGATTATTTATGTATCAACCTATATTAATGTTCATTGTACTGAGATTTGCAAAATGCTCAACGTTTGGCTTGCAAATTAATCATACACAAATATCAATAAATAGTTCTTTAAGAGAATAATGTTGTATTCATTCTTAGGGAAAATTAATAGCAATTATTAATTTGCAATCATTATTACAAATATAACATGCATATGTTTAAAACAAAAACATTTAACTTGTTAATTTAATATTTCTTTTTAGCTCACAGGTTATCAAAACCTAAGAGCTTATGTGCCGGCTATTCTGTATGTATCTATGTATGTATGTGTGTATATAATTAGTGATTAGTTTTGGGAGTTCAGTAGATAAGTATAAGGAGGGGGAATGGGGCTAATCAACCATTATGATTTAAATAATAAATCCCGTAAATAATTTAGATAAATGGGATTTCATGTAGAATTATGAGATTTCATTAAAATTTTAGATATGTTATATCATTCTGATGAGGCGCCTCCGTGCTTAGTATTGGATGTTCATTGGATAAGTATAAAGGGGAGGGGGGGAATGGGGTAATTCAGGTTAATGGGTTTTTCACGCAATTTGCTTCAAATTTTGGATATAAGTTCATTCTGAGGAGGTGCTTCCCTGATTTGTTTTGGGAACTAATTGTATAAGTATAAAGTGGGAACCAGGGGGACTATCCCTCTTAATTTAGGAAAATGGTTTGTTATGCAGAATTAACCGATTTGCCTCAATTTTAGATACACGTTTATCGTGATAAGACGCTTCCCTCATTAGTTGTGGGGTTCTTTTTTAAGTATAAAGAGGAGTACGAGCGATTACCCCCTTAAATTTAACAAATGGATTTTTATGCAGAACTATTCGATTTGCTTTAAATTTTGCATGTAGGTTTTTTCTACTGAGATGAATCTCTGAATAGTTTTGGAGGTTTAATGATTAAATATGAAGGATGTAATGGGTAATGGGATGTAATGGGAACTAATGTATGAATTTTCATCAAACTTCAAATTCAGTTACACGTTAACATAAATTGCTGCTGATTAACTTTTGGTGTAAATCGCGCCACAGGTGGGTGGCGCTGCTATACTGAATTTTTTAGGATTTTAGCAAAAATTAATGCACTGAATGTCATCAAACTTCATGTTTTGTTATTTATTACTGTTAATTGTTAATACTGATACCGAAATTCGGAATTAAAAACCTGTTTCGATCGATCCTTAAATAAAAATTTTCCAAAAAGAAATTTTTTGAGTGATTCCTAAATTAAGATTCCCCCCTCCCCCTTGAAGGTCAATCGTAATTTCTAAACATAGATTTGAGTTGTGAATTATTTTGATAACATTTTATTTTTTGCGTAAAATGAAACTGAATTATATCCAAGAAAAAATTATATATTTTATATTCATTTGATTATTTTATCTGTAAGTTTTCTTCGTTTATAAAGCATATTCCCCCATAGATTGATTTTTTTCTTTATTTTTTCTTTTTCTTTATTTTTATTTTTTACTTCGATAATTTATAATTTCAAAGAATTTAATCAGTGTAACACAAATGTCTTACAGTTGAAATAATAAGACTAATAAGAGGTTTATATGGATCGAAATTATAAATCCGCTCCAAGCCATAGAAAGATCTTTTAGCCGGCCTATAAAGTACCGAGCTAAAAAGCTATTACCCCTTGCATTTTGCAAACACTAATAAGAGATCTACACGGGCCGAAATTGCTGGGTATGGTCCAACCCGTACAAAGATCTTTTTAGTACGGCATATTTCGATACAAAACAAACATTATTGGTCCGGCGAGGTATAAAACTTAAGCATCCAGCCTATAACACATACTAGTATAAAAGTAAAATCTCGTAATAAGCCCTACTTGATTTTAAAAGTTAAAAGTTTGGTCAAGCCCCGCCCTTGCAAACACTCGATTAGCCCGGGCCGATTAAATTTTAAGAAAATATAAATTTTTATGTCGATATGGTTAAAAATCATCTTATACGAGGAACTCTGACCAAAAATATTTATATCAGCTTTTTATCGTGTTTATCGACTTCTTTTTTAAAAAGCATTTTAGACTGTGACATTTATTTCTTAAATTAATCTTTATTTTTATGTAAGTGTTTTAGTTATAAATAATATCGTTAATCTCTATCCCATGTCTTGAAAACTTAAAAATCTGGTAAATGCTGTACAGTAAAATCTTCTAAGCCGGATTCGTACACGATAGAAGAGAGAGAATCCACTGTAGACAGGTTTTCTTCTTAGCAGGTACACAGTTTGTTCTAAATGTATTGTATTCGTTTTCGTTGTTATTAAATTTATTTTGCAATTTGCATGAATCAACACATTAGCCTTTTAAGAAAAAAATTATAGAATGATTCAGAGTTCATATTACTGTGATTTATTTTTATTACCCAGAAATATATTACTAATATTTTAAATAATAAAATTAATTTTTTTAATTGTAAAATTATAACAATTTAAAAATACATAAATATTTTGTAAAAAATTGTTGGATTGGGTCAGATTTAAGCGGTTTTCACATAGGCCACGCCAAGATGGGATGAGCCAATGATTTTTATACAGGCTGGTCAATACCAATAATTAAATTTGAGGCTACTGCAGTCCTTAAGGAAGAATGAAATCCAGTCCCGATCCGGTCTGGGAAGAATAAGTCAGTTCCGGCCCGAGTCTGACGTAAACAGTGAAGCCTAAAACCCGAAATATTGATGACGAGGTCCATTTGAGCTTACACTCCAGAAAGGAATAAACCCGATACCCGACTCGGAACGACTGAAGAACAGGTCCGGTCGGGCCCGGCCCGAGTGCTGTGGGTAAAAATTGGCCCAAAACCGGCCAGCTGACTGGGCCCGGCATGGCCCGTACAAACCTCTAATTTTGTACATAAACTTTTTTAAAATTTTCAAATGTATTTTGTATTTTAAATGTATTTTGAAAATACATGTATTTTGTATTTTGAATTTTCTTAATTCGAAAAGTATTTTGTATTTTGTATTTTTGCTTCTAAAACTTATGTATTTTGTATTTTGTATCGAAAATGATTTTTCGATGTATTTTGCCCAACTCTGTGGGTAGGTAATTTAACTATCATAAAATGGAAAAATAAGTTCAATTCAAAATCGCTTCCATAGGTAGGCATTTCAATTTTAATGTGTCAAAATGTTTTGCGCTTGTTGAACGGAGCAGTTGAGAACACCTTTAATGGAAACTTAATATCCTCTGATAACCCCAAGCAAAAAATGAATAAAGAAAAAAGACGTAATCCCTAAGGAGAAACGTAGGGGATTCACGTAATCCCCAGAGAGGGGGGGTCTTTTTCCATGTCTAGTTCAAGGTTACTTACTATATCTATAGTCTAGAGTCTGGGCTATGTACCTTGCCCTAGAGTTCAGTAGATTAGGGAGGCCTGAAAATAGAAGGGAACATCTGTTAGAAAAAATATGGGGTAGATCATTGACTGGGATAGATAAACAGAATGTAAAAGTTGAATCTTAAAAATTCTAAGTATGCAGATTGCTCCACGATTCTGTATACAAACATGCTTTGTATCTGCTGCTGAAACTCTACTATTGTAGTAGGGCACAAAAATCCTCAATTTTTTCATAAAAAATTAATTGCATGAAAAATGTCTCTGTTTTCTTCTGCTTGGAAACATTTATTACTTACCTATCATACTTAGTATAGGGTAAATCTTAGAATCATTTTGAAAATCGAAAAACATTTTTTTTTTTTTTTTGGACGGATTTACACGTTTTAGACACTGGAGATTTCGAAAAACATATTTTTAGAAAAAAAAAAAAATGCTGTCTGTCTGTAAACTCTCTAGTTCCGGAACAAATTGAGATAGAGACTTAAAATTTTGTACCGGGTGTCCCATAAATGACTAATGGATTTTAAAATTCAATAGCTTGCAAACGGTGACAGCTATTTAAAAATTTTTTGCTGGAGGGTTATGTATAATGTCAGGAGTTTTTTTACCATAAATTTTAATTTTACTTCGAATTTCAAACAATAGATGGCGCTGACGGCAATTGAAGCCCAGGTCGACGCCGAAACTGACCTCACTCAGCACTGATCACCTGAACTTCAATCGCCGTCAGCGCCATCTATTTTTTGAAATTCGAATTAAAATAAAAAATTACGGTAAAAAAACTCCTGACATTATACATAACCCTCCTGCAAAAATTTTTTAAATAGCTGTCACCTTTGCAAGTTATTGAATTTTAAAATCATCAGTCATTTTTGGGACACCCCGTATATACTTATAATATAAAAGTGGGACGAAGCCTATTTGATATCATTAACCTCGATTATCCGGAGCTATTTTTTTCGGACTCTCGAAATATTCGTTCTATGAAAGATATACAAAAAAAAAATTCGATTTTTTTTTTTTTTTTTTTTTTTTTTTTTTTAAGAGTGGATGTAAAAGACTATAAAATGACGCAAATTTTACATAAAGAATGAAGTCTATCGGTTTATTAGTTGCTGAGATATTTGTAATCTTGTTTTCCGCACTCTACGATTTTTCATGACTCTGTATTTCGTTCAAATTTCAATTCAAAGATATATTTTAATTGAATATGAAAAGCTTAATTCGACGCAGTAAACTGTTAGTTAATATGATTTTTATTTTTGAAGTTATAATGATGTTTCATTTACGCAATTCGGTACTATTTGAATAGTTTGGCATTTTTTATAATACGTCGTAATTGGTTCATCAGCAATTCATTAATAGAGCATTACTATGCATATTGAAAATATTTAACATATACGTTTAAATTTCGTTTTGGAATTGCAATACATTTTATAAATAGTTTTAACATGTTTTATTTCCATACTTTATATTATACATATCCATGATGGGTAAGTATTACGGTGGTCCCCAACGACTAGTTTTTATCTTTTGGTAGGTTTTCAAAATCTAGCTTTCAAGCAATGGTTCTTGTGGAAACCATTGCTTGATATACCATACCAATCAACTTTTTGTGAAAATGTGTTTTCCTTCATCTTGAAATTGTTCACTATTTTTTCTCCTATTTAAATTGATATAAATCAAGAATCGTTAACGGCTCAAACTTGGAACATGTCTTTTCCTATTGTTTTACTTTAATTTTGATACAGCAAGTTTGAAAAAAAAAATATTTACTTTTAAAAATAGGATTTCTTTTAAAACAGTTACATCAATTTTTTTTTCAAATTTTTACTTTAAATATTTTGGAGTTTTATTTAAATTAATATTTTTAAAAATGCTGAATCAAAATTAAAGCTTATATTTTTCTGTTTATTTAAATGAAAATAAATTGAAATTCTACAAATAATATGTTGAATTGTAACGTTTTTAAATTATACCACTTTTTAAATAAATTTTAAATTTAAAATTGTTTAAAACAATGATGATAAGTTTTGCCGTGTGTCTTTATTTACAAATAATATGGCTGACCGTCACAAAAAAAATTATTGGAGAAAGAATTTTTGGAGATGTTTAGAAAATATTATATTACAATAAGATTTAACTCATATTGCAACTTTCTAATACTTATTATGCTTTATTACACAGGATTCTTTCAGAAAAGTAACTTTTATTTTAAATTTATAGAGTGAAATATATGTTTAAAATAAAAGAATCGCAAACGCGCAAAGAGAATTAAGGGTGTTCTTAAATCAAAAAGGGCCACTTTCTGACACATGCATTAATTTATTTTTGTTCAGAAATGCCTGAAAATAGCAGGTGTTATTATTCAGAAACTGTCTAATTGCACTCATTTTTCTGTTTTTTAAAAAACACAATAGATTTTTCAGAACAAGCCTTCAAAGTTGACACTTTTGAGCGAAAAACGGGTGATCGCGTGGTCGAAATAGCTTAGAACTGGAGAAGTAATTTAATTATCATAAAATGGAAAAATAAGTTCAATCCGAAATCGCTTTCATAGTCGGGCATTAAAATTTTATAAGTTTCTGTTAAAAAATGAATTTGTAAATGCGTGAAAATGTTTTTCGCTTTTTGAGCAGAGTAGTTAAGAACACCCTTAAGCAAATAATAATAATTATTGTTATTACTAAATGCCTAAACACAAATGAAGTTATATAGTAAATGCTTAGACACATACTAACATTACTGCATGTAAAAAGTAGAAAATGTATTCCTTATAACAAAATAATATTCCATTAAAATTCATATACTATTAATAGTACACCAAACCCGAAAGGTTTAATTGTTGATATTGAATAATTGTACAACCCAGACATGAAATACATCAGGGGATTTTTTTCTTGGAAGTGAGTATGAACACTGAATTCCGTCTTAGCAGGTTTTATTCTGCCTTGACAGAAATTTATCATAAATGATTATTTTCTGATCCCCCGCTATTCCATCTTAGTAGATTTTATTGTTCCATAAGCATATTTTATTATCCAAAGATATAGCACCTGATTAACTGATGTGATAAAAATACACACAGCTCTTTGATAGCTCAGGTGATGCTCAAAGACCTGGTTGCGAATTTCCAGAATATCACCCTATTGTACAAATGTCTCTTATACTTGGATACCTGGACTGTGGAAGATGACATCATTTTAAAATATTGGGAACATGGTAACCGAGATAACGTGATAAATGATAATAATTAGATAACGTGACCATTTTCGGTCAAAATCGAACAAATCGAAATAGTGAAAGCGAATAGAATACTTTGCACCTTTTTCTCTAGAAACTCCAACAAAGCCTGATAAAGCGAGAGCATTTGCGTATATTTTCGCAGTCCAAAGGTAAAGTATTTTATTTTGATTCTTCATTTGGACAAAGCTCAAATATTTGTATTTTGTGGTTTTGCGTTTAATTTACGTAAATATCTGAATTTTGGTATTTTATTAGTTCTGTTTCGTCATTTTATTATGTACATGAAATTTGCGAGTTTCAATGGATATGTCAATGGATAGAACAAGAAAATCTGATACATATCTGATATTATTTTGCAAAATATTATGAAATTCAGGGGTCAATCCAGAAAATATCAGAGGCCTATTTTGCACCCATTCATAAAAATCAATTTAATAAAATAGGCCCCTTCACAAAATTCCATTTCATAAAAGCATGCTCTTCTTCTTCTTTTTTTTTATTAAATTTTTAAACGCGCTTTTTGTAAATAAAACAGGTTCACCAAAAAGCAATATGCAGTGTGCAGTACGTTTTAGTTTCTAATTTATATTAGAAAAAAAAAAAATCTGATATTCTTTGTATTTTAGAAACTGTCACGCTATTTAAAAACCAAGAAAAGTTCATTAAATTTACAATAAAACTACAAGCATGATTCAGTGTGAAATATAAAAGCAATAAGTCTTGTTTACGTCCATTAATAACTATATCATCATCATAATAATATAAATTTTACAATGAAAAGGTGAAAACATACATTATAAATAATTATTTTGCTCATAAGACGTCACATAAAACATTTAAAATGCATTAAAAATTGATATGTTTCAATTCATTTTTATTGAGTCATCTTTAGAATGTAAATAGAAAATTACAAACACGATGAACGTGAAAAACTGGAATAAATAATTATTGAATTCAAATTAAATATAACGCCCTCTATATTTTCGACACCTTCCGTATTTCTACTATGTAGTTATCCTGCAAACCGTCCAACCACTCAATCCATACAGTAGGATCATTACAAACATGAACATTTTATAAAACATTTTCAATGGATTCTCTTATGAATAACTTTAAATAAAAGTTAGATTTGTAAAATAACCAACTCCCGTTAAAAATTATAATAACTAATAAATAATAATTATTAATAATTATTAATAAATAATTGAATAAATAAATAATTATTAATAATTATTTATTTCATGTTCATATTTGTAATTTTTTTTATTTACAATCCTGAAGATGACTCAATGAAAATGAGTTGAAACATGTCAATTTTTAATATATTTTAAATGCTTTATTATTAAAGTGGCGTCTTATAAGCAAAACAATTATTTATAATATAAGTTCGTACCTTTTCGTTGTAGAATATATATACACTCGACTCTCGTTAATTCGAAATCGGATAATTCGAATCTTCGCTTAATTCGAACTAAACATGAAGTCCCGAAATTTTCAATGGCAAAATAACGTTAAGCTTTTTCATTAATTCGAACTCATTTCCTCTTGACATCTTTTAATTCGAACTAACAAGAGTTCCGATTTTTCATTCTTCCCTTTTTTTTCGCGGATTTCAGATCATTTGAATTACTGCATTTCTTTGATTTCTGTGAAAATTGTTCCGAACGAGTTATACATATAATTCCAGGCATTTGATATCCACTTTCTAAGTGCCCCGTTTGTCCATCAGTGACGTTTCAAATTTTTCTTCCATTGTGCTTGTTTCTAACCCCTTAATTAGTTTATGTAATTATACATTCTAATGTAATATTAAGTCATATTCTGATGATAACAAATATAGTAAATTTAAAAAACACTGTTACATTAATTCCTTTGTAATAGTACCATATTAAGCTTGTTCTCATTTCACTCTTTCCATAATTCGAACATTTCTTGTGGTCCCGACGAGTTCGAATTAACGAGAGCCGACTGTATATAAGGTACCCTGGGGTAATAACGCCAGGCGGGGTAATAACGCCAAGTGCTTATATTTTGCATAATTATGAAATAATCAGGTAAATGACACCCATGTGCTCTGCGCAGAAGTGTTTTGAGTCATATAAATCGCAAAAAACAGCTTCAAGTTAATTTGTTTCATTTTTAGGTCTTATTGTTTTTACAAACAACTAAAATTAACGCTTGATCTAAAATTTGCGAGATACGTTTTGTGATGTGAAGACTATCTTTTTATCCGGAAATACTTTGTTAATTACATAAATTTGTAGTGCATTTCATGTACTTTTAAAATGTTGTTGAAGATTTTGGATATCTTCTCGAGATAATTTGTAATTTAAAATGTACTGCGCAATAACTATACCGGGGTAATAACGCCAATCCTATATTTTAGTACCCCGGTTGATTCCCTACAGTGGCCGAGCTACATCCTAAATACTGATTCAAATAAACACAGTTAAAACTGTCCAATGTTTCTCATATTTCTATTTAAGTGGTCCTTTTTAAGCAAAAAGAAGCTCACGGTCTGATATTCTTTTGCCTCATCTCCTCCTCCCACACCACACCTTTATTTTTCTTACACTTTCACAAAAAAATTTAACATTTTCAATAGCTTAGAATGCAATTTGTCAATTTCTAAGTTTATAGAGTTTGTATTTTTAGAATTGGGCTATCTACATGCAATTATTCCATGTTATTTCATAGTTTTGTTTGCATGGCGTTATTACCCATATAGGTGGGTAATAACGCCAAATAGCATTGGTCAAGAAAAAACGCCATTACATTTTATGAATACATATCTGTTAAATTATTTTATTTTATATCGATAGTCAATGAGTTGCTGTATCAGATCCTATATTTGTTTGAAAAATACAATTTAAAACTAAGCCGTGAAAATTGGTAGAACCTTAACGTGGCGTTATTACCCCAGGGTACCTTATATTATTATTATTATGATATACAAGTATGGTTTAGATTTTATCTTAATGATTATCGCTATAAAAAATTATTTATATAAGAGAAAAATTGACCAGTTCCGAATTCAACAAAAGTAATTTTGTAAGTAATGGTTATATAAAAAGAAAGTAATGTTGAAAATATTAATTTAGATTTTATGTTACTGATTAATGCCATTTTACTTTTGAAGTTACTGATTATTGCCATAGATATTTATTTATAAAAAAAAAAATTCTCCAATATCTAGTTAAAAAAAGGTAATGTTGAAAGTAATAATTTAGATTTTATGTTAATAATTATCGCCTTAGAGAATTAATTATAACAGAAAAATTTGTTGAAAGTAATAATTTAGGTTTTATTTAATGATTATCGCCATAGAGAATTATTTATAAAAGAAAAATTCCCCAACAACTAGTTCAAAAAAAGTAATGATTTAGATTTAATGCTAATGATTATTACTATAGAGAATTATTTATAAAAGAAAAATTTCCTCGTTCCGAATTCAACAAAATTAATTTTGTATATAATGGTTTAGATCTTATGCTAATGATTATCGCCATAGTGAATTAAAAGAAAAATTTCCCAGTACCTAATTAAAAAAAAGGGGGTAATGTTGAAAGTAATAATTTATATTTTATGTTAATAATTATCGCCATAGAGAATTATTTATAAAAAAAAAATCCCAGTACTTAGTTCCAAAAAGAAAGTAATGTTGAAAGTATTAATTTAGATTTTATGTTAATGATTATCGCCATAGATAATTATTTATAAAAGAAAATTTCCTCAGTGCCTAGTTTAAAAAAGGTAATGTTGAAAATAATAATTTAGATTTTATGTTAATGATTATCACCATAGAGAATTAATCATAAAAGAAAAATTTGTTGAAAATAATAATTTAGATTTTATGTTAATGATTATCACCATAAAAAATTAATCATAAAAGAAAAATTTGTTGAAAATAATAATTTAGATTTTATGTTAATGATTATCATCATAGAGAATTAATCATAAAAGAAAAATTTGTTGAAAATAATAATTTAGATTTTATGTTAATGATTATCACCATAGAAAATTAATCATAAAAGAAAAATTTGTTGAAAATAATAATTTAGACTTTATGTTAATGATTATCACCATAGAGAATTAATCATATAAAAAATTGTTGAAAGTAATAATTTAGATTTTATTAAATGATTATCACCATAGAGAATTGTTTATAAAAGAAAAATTTCCCAATAACTAGTTCAAAAAAAAGTAATGCTTTAGACTTTATGTTAATGATTATCGCCATAGATAATTATTTATAAAAGAAAAATTTCCTCGTTCCAAATTCAACAAAATTAATTTTGTATGTAATGGTTTAGATTTTATATTAATAATTATCGATACAGAGAATTATTTATAAAAGAAAAATGTCCCAATTCTGAATTCAACAAAGGTAATTTTATAATTAATGATTTAGATTTAATGCTAATGATTGTCACTATGAGGAATTATTTATAAAAGAAAAATTTCCTAGTTACGGATGCAACAAAAATAATGTTATAAATAACGGTTTTATTTATTGCTGCTATCTCCCAACACAGCAGTACAAATATTTCATAGAATTCTCAAAAACGGGGATGATGAGTTTGATTTATTGTTTTTAAGAGAAGTTGTATTTATCATTTAAATCGTTTCGCATCGCTATTGCAAAAATTAATTTTGTAAATTTTATAATAGAGGAAAGGCTGTAGAATTCCAAATATAAGATTTCTTTTTCAACGGTAAGATCGTATATATTCAAGGATCTGTTCAGAAAAATTGTATCCTTTAAAGAACCCTTCAAAAAACTTTTCACCCTAAAACAGGACTCGTCACAAAATTCTTTGTCTTATAAATAGACTTTCCACAAAATTTTTCCACTTTAAATCTTTTTACAAGTTTAATCATTTAAAAATAAAATCTGACTTGTAATAAAACAGCTGAACTCAGCTTTTACAGAGCTATCAGAATAGCTTTTCAGAATTCATTTCTTTTTTACCACGCTTATATTAGCTTCACCTGTATGTTTGTGAGCTTGTGGGTTTGTGAGTTTGTAACTCTCCTTATTTTATGTATGATCTCCGATTACTCCGAAATCATGCAACCGATTAACTTGGTTTTGGTGTTAAATGAAAGACGGTGCTCTCGAATTGGTACCACTTCAGTTTCATCGAAATTGGTTCAGTACTTTTTTAGTAATTAGGCAAAAACTAATAAAATTAGTGATTTTTCGCTAATTAAAAGTGTTGAATGCGTTCACTGAATGGAGTATAGACAGCAAGGCCAAGTGGTCTAAGGCGCCGGATTGAAGCTCTGTTTTTCGAAAGAGATTGTGGGGTCGAACCCCACTCCTGACATTATTTACATCTATGTAAAATTTAAAAAAAAAAAATTCCGTATTACAATTTTTATTTTTAACCGGCTTCAGAAAAGAAAGAGGAAGTTATCAATTCGATGCGTATGTATTTTTTTTCTATGTATGTTCACCAATTACTCTGAAACTAGCCAACCGATTAATTTGGTTTTTGTATTAAATATAAATATAGTTTAAAAAAACTAAAAACCACGCTTTTAAAGTAATCAAACTAAAAAGTGAAAAATATAGTTTAAAAAAAACTAAAAACCACGCTTTTTAAGTACATCAAACAAAAAAGTGAAAAATAATTCGTACTATAAGCTGAAAACGAAAATAGACGAAAAATACTATATGACTATAAAATCATTGTTATTATAGAAATCAATTAATGAGCAATAAATAAAATTATCGTGGAAAAAAAGGGTGGAGTGCTTCTTAAAAACTGATAGATGGAGCATGGTAGATGGAGCACCCCACGCTTTTTTTCCACGATAATTTTATTTATTGCTTATTAATTGATTTCTATAATAACAATGATTTTATAGTAATATAGTATTTTTCATCTATTTTCGTTTTCAGCTTATAGTACGAATTATTTTTCACTTTTTTGTTTGATATACTTAAAAAGCGTGTTTTTTAGTTTTTTAAACTATATTTTTCACTTTTTAGTTTTATTACTTTAAAAGCGTGGTTTTTAGTTTTTTTAAACTAGATTTATTTTTCACTTTTTAGTTTGATTACTTTAAAAGCGTGGTTTTTAGTTTTTTTAAACTATATTTATATTTTAATCAGCTTTTCAGAATAACACAGCTTTTTTCATGCATGAAAGACAGAATGATAATTTCAGATTCAAAAAATGTGACTAGAATTATTTTTACAAATACAAACAAAAAAAAAAAAAAAAAAAAAAAAAAAACTTCACAATTTCGCAAAAACAAGATGCTGTGAAAAAAGCCCGGCCAGACTTATAATATTTTACAATTTTGTAATAGAAAAATGGTTATATTAGTGAGAAATATCTAATTTTCTGTTTAATACGGATACGAAAGAAAGTATATTTTTTCTCAATATATATAGTTGCCAACTTGAACGGTTTGGCCGTACAATGTACAGATTTTGTTCTAAGTGTACAATTTCGGTTGTATAAATGAATTTTCCGATTCTATGGTGCTGCGCTCAGGGCCTGACTAAGGCAGGGGCATGCGGGGCAATTGCCCTGGGCCCCCCGGCTTAAGGCCCCCCTCCCCCAAGAACAGATATAAGTTTTTCGTTAAAGGAGTGTCAAATGATAACAAATGGTTAAACGTGACCAAAGTTCTTTATTTTTTCAATTTTAAGGATATCTCTTCTCCTACCCACTCTGTTTCCATACCCAATGCCTCCTTAAGACCTCACATTTATCCTCATATTCCTGTAATCGAAAAAAAAAAAAAAACCTGTATTCTATAATTTCTTAAAGTTGTCTTTCTTCTGCTATTATGTATATAGATGTGAATAGTACTTGGTACGAAATTTATGTACACATACAATAGTTATGAATTTCAGTTTTTGTCACTTCAGTATAATTTACGAAAAATTTTAAGATAGAAGGGGGTCCCCCTAATAATGTTTGCCCCAGGGACCCCCACTGTCTAAGTCGGGTCCTGGTTGCGCTTAAAGAAAACGATCGTGAAGAATCGCTGAAAAAATCGTGAATTTCGTCAAAAGATCGCTTAAAAAGGTGAATTTTTTCAAAAAAACGAGAAAAAAAGCAAATTTTGTCAAAAAAAAAATTGCGAAAAAAAACGCGAATTTCAAACGGCGATGATGACTTGATTTTTCATATCATTTAATCAGTTTTGCATCGTTGTTTCTTAAATAAATTTTGTAAATTTTATATTATAGAAAAGGCTTGAGAGGCAACGGTAAGTTTGTACATACTTTACAATTTTGTAATTGAAAATTACCGATACTTAGGAAAAATATCTAATCTTCTTTTTATTGCGGATGTGAAAAAATCGGCATTGTGGTTGTGAGTGACGTATGCATATTTTTAATAGATAAATATTTTTTATGTTCTTTTCTTTTCTTTTCTTTTCTTTCTTTCTTTTTTTTTTTTTTTTTCTTTTCGTACTTGCGCTTAATCTGATGTATGCTAAAACCTGAGTAAATATCTTTCAAACCCGAAATCGTGAGTCATAAAAATTTACGTTTTGAACATTTAGACTAATATCGTCTCATTTGATAAATGTTAGACAACTTAGATTTTTCTTTTGATAAATTAAAAAAAGATGTTTTTAATTTATCTCTTCGTTTTCTATACGGGTGGCATAGATTTCGCGTGAAAAGGCTTTATCTTATCAATTGATCCGAGAATTGTTTCAAGGCTGTTATTAATCGATGATCGATGTTATTTTCCCACTCTTAATAATTCGAGTGCCTGTGTTCTACATCTGAACAGCTGCTAAATTCTCTATTTACAAAACTTATCTTTCATTTCGAAAAATGTTCATGTCTTCGGTTTCATTAATTGTCTATATGTTCACATAAATTAAAATTCGATACTTTTCTGGTATAGAATTATAGATCTGACGCTTTTTTAAAATCTTGGCGCAATTCGAACTTCAGAAAGTGAAATTTGTTGCCAAATGATATGATAGCTGTGTGAAAACAAACGGAATGGAAATTTATGCTTGTTTATATGGATATAAATTTTACCCATACATGTATTTATCGCTTGGTTATTTCTTTTCTATATGCACTTCTGTTTGTATGTAAATATAGAAGCAAATAGCTTCTTTAAAATTGTGCAAATAAAAAAAAAGTTTGTTCATATGAAACAGAGAATAGGATATCAGAAAATACGGTGCCAAATTTCCCTCTCTCGCCAAAGCCCCTAAACCGGAAAAGTATTAAAATTCTTACAAAACTTTTTTTTAAATTATAATTTTTATAATCCCATCGTTATATCATTCCATCGCATATACGGTCTTTTGTTCCGTGTCTCTCTCCCCACCCCACCCCCCAAAAAAGGAAAAATTTGTATTTTAAAAAAGCACAAGTCCGTGACTAATGGTGATGTCAACACACGATGCATAAATTTTAACATTTGGGTACAATGGCTTGGCAAGAGAAGGAAATTTGGCAAAAGCACTTAAATATTTTATTAAAACACAATCTTCATTTAAAAATTTAAATGCGTTTTTCTGCATGTTTTTTTATCACTCACATTTTGTTTCGGAAAATTTGGAAAAAAAAATTATGTACTTCCGAATATATTTTAAAAACAAGTTACATCATTTTTTAAATTTTTATTTCAAATAATTTAAATTGTTTTAAAATTAATATTTAAAAAATTCTGATTACAATTTTGAACTTATATTTTTCTCTTTGATTAAGCGAAAAAATAAATTTAAAATTCGACAAATAATATTTCACATATTGATAAGTAGATGAATTCAAATATTTATATATTCTTGTTTCATGGATTTATATTTTCATATGCAGTAAAACCCCAGTTATCCGAAAAGCATGGGACCAAAGCATTTTCGGTTAACCGGAATACCATTGTACCGTAGGAATTTTCAGATAACCGGCGTTCCATAGGAAATTTCAAATAGGCGGGAGGTTTATGATGAAAACTTGTTTGATGAAAAGCGTGATAGTATTTTAGAGTATAAAAGGTTCTGGTAACGGATTCAAAGCGCCCTGACTGTTAAACCAAAATTGCAAGTCGCTTCAACAGCAAGACGATAACTTACTAGTTATAATCGAAAGTCAACGCTGTTAGTGACATAACAGGAGTTCGCTTAACATGCAAAGTTCGGTTCCCAGAGGTAATATAATATAAGGAAATAGCTTATTGTGTTTCGATCTTTATTAATCTTATTGTAAAGAAGAACCACGTATAACGATCATTTAAATGCATAAAATTATGAATACATTTTTCACAAACACAAAAGACTTCATAGTTTCACAAAAACAAGTCCCTGGGAAAAAAACTCTCTCTCTTCTTTTTTCGTGGAGAATATCCATGACTATAATAAATCTGATTATCTGTTGAATGGATAATGTTCTGGAAGAAATTTTCAAGGGCTGGGGTCAAACTTTCATAACTAACGTTTTCTTGAAGATTTTCTGTTTTTACCGAAAAATGGGAAAACGCGTTCGATTATATAGTTACTGGATAACAGCACTTAAAAATTTCATGCATTAACGAATAAAAATGAATTCAGAAAAAGGTCATCAAGTAGCCAGTTTGGATTTCAGAATAACCTTAAACAAAGAATCTTTTTCATCATTATGTGATTCGTTCAGAAATTCGAGTCACTCATTCCTTGCATCATACATTAGTGGAGGTAGAATGTTATTCACACATTTTGTTTAAACTTCTTAGTTATACTGTCTTCTTTCCCCCTTTTCACGTCGAGAGTATCCGTGAATATAATAAATCTAATTAACTAGTGAATGGATATTGTTCTGGAAAAAATTCTCAAGGGCAAGGGCGTTGCTCCATAGAAAGTTGGATATGAAAGACACTTTTGGAATAAGGCTTATGATGATAAATCAGCATCGGTCTGTTCTCAAGTCCAAAGGGCCTTTATGACATAAATTTTAATTCTTTTTTTTTTTTTTTTTTTTTTTTTTTTTTTTTTCAGAAACGCATGAAACTGACAGATGATAGAGTCGGAAATTGTTCTTTGGTCAGCTGCCGAATTTTCCAATTTTTTCTCGCAACCAATCGGCAAATTCGGCAATTTTTTTTTTTTTTTTTTTTTTTTTGCTCACGACTGACTGAAGAATTTCAAGATATTTTCCGACAAACTCAATAAAAAATTCTCGTTTTTTTTTTTTTTTTTTTTTTTTCAATTGATTGACGAATTTTGTTATATTTTCTTTCTATCGACTGGGGAATTTTGTCGTTTTTTTTTTTTTCTCTCTCTTCAAAAAAGTGGAGGATTTTCTGCAACTTACCAACGAAATTTCAATTTTTCCCAACTATTCACTGGCAATTTTTTCCTTTTTTTTTTTTTTTACACCATGGTCCAAAAGTAAATTTTGCGGATATTTACTCGCAACTGATTGCTCAATCTTGTGATATTTTCTCTCTACCAACTGGCAAAAATCGCGGCAATTTTTCCAGGTATTAATCGGTAAACTTCGCGTTTTTTTTTTTTTTTTTTTTTTTTTTTCTTTTTGTAAATACAGAGGCAATTAGCGAGTTATGCCTTCTTGGAACCTATTAGACAGATCTTCATCGCTACTGATCGGCAAATTTCGATTTTCCGACGATCCACTACCGAGTTTCATGCAATTTACCCATAATCGACTCGTGAATTTCGCGATATTTTCATTCTACAGATTGTTCAGCATTTCTTACGACCGATTGACAAAAATCGTGGATTTTTTTTTTTAAATACAGAGGCAATTAGCGAGTTATGCCTTCTTGGAACCTATTAGACAGATCTTCATCGCTACTGATCGGCAAATTTCGATTTTCCGACGATCCACTACCGAGTTTCATGCAATTTACCCATAATCGACTCGTGAATTTCACGATATTTTCATTCTACAGATTGTTCAGCATTTCTTACGACCGATTGACAAAAATCGTGGATTTTTTTTTTCTTTTTTTTTTTTTTTAATACAGAGGCAATTAGCGAGTTATGCCTTCTTGGAACCTATTAGACAGATCTTCATCGCTACTGATCGGCAAATTTCGATTTTCCGACGATCCACTACCAAGTTTCATGCAATTTACCCATAATCGACTCGTGAATTTCGCGATATTTTCATTCTACAGATTGTTCAGCATTTCTTACGACCGATTGACAAAAATCGTGGATTTTTTTTTTTTTTTTTTTTTTTTTTAATACAGAGGCAATTAGCGAGTTATGTCTTCTTGGAACCTATTAGACAGATCTTCATCGCTACTGATCGGCAAATTTCGATTTTCCGACGATCCACTACCGAGTTTCATGCAATTTACCCATAATCGACTCGTGAATTTCGCGATATTTTCATTCTACAGATTGTTCAGCATTTCTTACGACCGATTGACAAAAATCGTGGATTTTTTTTTTTTTTTTTTTTTTTTTTAATACAGAGGCAATTAGCGAGTTATGCCTTCTTGGAACCTATTAGACAGATCTTCATCGCTACTGATCGGCAAATTTCGATTTTCCGACTATCCACTACCGAGTTTCATGCAATTTACCCATAATCGACTCGTGAATTTCGCGATATTTTCATTCTACAGATTGTTCAGCATTTCTTACGACCGATTGACAAAAATCGTGGATTTTTTTTTTTTTTTTTTTTTTTTTCCGTCTTGCGAATTTTGCATGTTTTTCACGATTGGCTGAAGAATTTCTCAAACTTTTCCTCATGACAAATTGTCCAAAATTTTCCAGCAACAAATTCATGAATTGTGCAATCTTATACATATACAGTCGAACCTCGTTTTAACGAATTGATTGGGACCCACAAATCCGTTCGTTAAATCGAATATCAATTTTTGTAAAGAATATGGTAGAAAAATATTAATACAAAATATCCTTAGTTATACAGATTTTTAAAAAGAATGATTATTGTTTACTACGAGCTTAAAAATTATAAGTTAGGCGATCAATTTTTAAATTATCTAAATTCTTTAATGTTATTTGCTTTTGAAACTCAATACGTACATACATACTTATTAGTACTTTGGAAAGAAATCCTTCATAGTGCTTTGTTTAGGGTTCGTTATTTTGACTTTCCAAAGTTCTTTCTCGATATTTTCTAACTCCGAAAGAACAACACCATTAATCTCGTGAGACAAAAAATAATTAATCTGAAAATTGATTCTTGGAATGTCACCTTTTTTAATTGAATTTCCTTTTCTTCATTATCTTGACTACTTTCAGAATCTTTCTCTTTCTGTTCAATATCGCAGGCTCTACATATTTGTCTACATCTTTGTGATGTTTCTAGTTGAAAAAGGGAAAAGACTGTCTTTTGAATCCACCAGAAATGAGAAAAAAAATGTGACACTTGGATTAGGATGTGAAAGATTCAAAGTTTTATGCGCAAAAAATTCAAAATTTTAATTTTATCTCCGAAAGCGATTTTTTTTTTAGTGATTGTTGTTCGTTAAATCAAAGCTAAAAATTCGTTAAATCAGAGGATTTTAGCATCCTTTTTGTCGGGACAGAAAAAATATCCGTTAAATCGGAGAATTCGTTAAATCAAAGTACGTTAAATCGAGGTTCGACTGTATAATATCAAACGATGTATATACATATATAATATCAAACGACAAACAAATTCTTCATTTGGTACCCTTGGACTTTTGTTCTGTAGCCGGGGGCACATGCTACCCCCCCCCCCTTTCTGTGCATCCGGCTATTCCCCTCCTTCCTAATTTCGGCCTTGCTCAGTATTTCAATAAGATAAAGCCATTTTTGGGACGATATTATTTTATTATTTATTTATTTATTTTTGGGACGATAGTACTGTGCACTATTCTGTATATAAAAAAATTTCAAAATCATCAATCATTGTCTACATTTAGAATGTTCCTTCATCATGTGATTCATTCATTTCTTTGTTGCACTTTTTTCCTTGCATACATTAGTGTCGTAAAAATTATTTCGTTTAAAATTTCGTTGTTGTAATGACCCCTTTTTTATGCTATGATTGTAACCAATGTGAGATTTGTTGAATATTCTCGAAGATGTCCTCAATGGGCGTTGTTCTGTCAGTTGTAATTGGGAAGAAATGGCTCTTTAGAACGTCATCTTCCCAGAGGGAAGGCCTGACAAGGTAAACGAAAAAGCATTCTGAAAGGAAAAGTATGTATGTGTTAGGAGGGAAGCGAAATCTGTTGTATTTTACCTGTCCTCAGAGGTCATTGCTGTTACCATGGGAACTTGTTTGTGATCCCAACTCAATAAGTGACTCCTCATGATCTTCTCAGCATTTGAGGGTTCAATAGAATCTGTAACTGAGAGTAAAATAAAATAAACAAAGAAATGTTTGTCTGATTTCTGATTATACGCTTTTATTTTCTAAAGAAGTGGAATAGCTAATGGACACATAAAGATAATGATTATCAGCAAAAGTAATTACAGGTTTTAGCTCTGTCCATCACCTTTTCCATTTACTAACACACATTTGCAATAAATATTTTCCTTCATGTTGTATTTCTACATTTCGAATAGTTTCTTTAGGCAAGATGGGGCCCAAAATCTCATTAGACATTGATTTTTAAAAAAAGTTAGTCAAATGGTTGATCAAAATAAATGGCGAATAAATCGCGAATTTCATCAGTTGGTTGCGAAAAGAAATCGATAGTCCTGTTTATCGGTTGCCGGAAAAAAAAAATCACGAATTTCACCAAAAGATTACGGGAATAGAGGATTTTGTATATCAGAGGCTAAAAAATCACGAATTTCGTGAATCGGTAGCATCGTTCCTATCATTTTGCACGCCGCTCTGTTCTACTGATAATGCAGTGTCCTAGATATAAAAAATATCAATTCCTATGAGTACGGCACAAAAGCAAAACTAAGGTTAGCTTTGCTAATGGTTTGTTCGCGAATTTCATCAAACAATCGTGTAAAAAAAGAAGAAAAATACGAATTCTATGAAGCAATTGTGGAGAAAAATCGTATTTGTTGTCAAAAGTCCACGGAATTTCTTGAATAAATCATTGGAAAAAAATACGAAATTCGTTAAACGATCTAGTAAACTGAATCGCGTCAAATGATCGTGCGGAAAATCGTGAATTTCGTCAAGAAATCATGAAATAAAAGCGATTTTAGTCAATTGATTTCGGAGAAAATCTTAATTTCGTTTAGGTTGCAGGAATGTATCGAGAATTTCGTCAAGCGATTATTGATATAGAACTATTTCTTCAATCAGTCGTAAGAAAATGACGAATTTCGTCAGTCGGCCTCGCTAAAAAATTGCAAAATTTGTGTGAAAAATTGCGAGTCTCATCACATCAACCGATTGAGGAAAAAATCGGGAAATCGCGTCAAGTCACCGTCGAAATTCAACAGGTCGCTACAATCGCCAAACAGTCGGAGAATTTGAAAAAGGATAAAAATATTTTCATTAATACTTTTTCTTTTATAATTTAGTAAATCAAGTGACTTGTTAATATTTTAAAGATTATGATAAATATAATCGGACTCTAAGAAAAAAAAAATGAAATGATTAAAACTTGAAATGTAAATCCCCTAAATATTGAACAAAAATGAGAATCTTGCGCCACTTTTCATAAAATTCAATAATTGTTCCAAATCCTGGATATTATCAAATTTAATTGTAGACTACTTTTCCATATTTATAGTAAAATGTCAATTAATTTTCTTTCAGTTTACGCTATCAGATTTGGAGCCTACAATATAAAATTAATACCTCATTCATCGTTCGCCGTTTTCTACATGCACATAAAAAAGTATGTTGGCAATGGGAACAATATACATGATGATTGATGAACGATTCTTAAGCTGTTCTCAATTGTTCTGCTCAACAAGCGAAAAACATTTTGACACATTTACAAATTCATTTTTTAACAGAAAGACATAACATTGGAAGGCCTGACTATGGAATCGATTTCAAACAGTACTTTGTTTTCCATTTTATGATCATTGAATTACCTATAGAGTTAGAAGCGATTTCGATCACATGGTAACGCCTTTTTCTTTCTTTGTAAGACTGGTATTTCTGCTTTTGTCAGGAAATGCGATTATAAACGCCAATTTTGACGGCTTGTTCAAAAAAATGTATTGCGTTTGCAAAAAAAAAAAAAGGACTGCGATTAGATAATTTCTGAACAACAACACCTGCTAGTTTCACTGATTTCCGATCAAAAATAAATAAACTTATATCACAAAGCGCCCCTTTTCTATTTAAGAACGGGGGTGTAGTAGAAAGTTACGGAGGTATACGCCGTATACTCTCTGTACTCAAAGCTGTAGACATACAACTTTGTTGAAGAACAAACACCCTTAAGGGTGTTCTTAACAGCTCCGCTCAACAAGCGAAAAACGTTTTGACACATTTACAAATTCATTTTTTAGCAGAACCATATAAAATTGGAATGCCTGGCTATGGAAGCGATTTCGAATCGAACCTATTTTTCCATTTTATGATATTTAAATTACTTCTCCAGTCCTAAGCTATTTCGACCACGCGATCACCCGTTTTTCCCCTGCTTTTCGACCGGTTTTTCTGCTTTCGTCGGGAAATGTGCTCAAAAGTGTCAACTTTGAAGGCTTGTTATGAAAAATCTATTGTGTTTTTTAAAAAACAGAAAAATGAGTGCAATTAGACAGTTTCTGAATAATAATACCTGCTATTTTCATGCATTTCCGAACAAAAATAAATTAAAGCATGTGTCACAAAGTTGCCCTTTTTGATTTAAGAACACCCTTAACGTGCAAATTGTTCGTATTAACCATGCTTTTGTTTTAGCCGTGTTCGTATTAAGCCAGTTCGTCTGTCTCAGGCTATACATTTTACTTGTTCTTTATTACTACCTGTTTGATGTCACGTGCTCATCTCATGGTTCCCTTTTCAAATCTTGATGTAACATATAAGCACCTCTGATGCAATGTCATGCGATTATCAAATGATGGTGGTCATCGTGTTTTTACCTTTAAAGAAAAAAGAAAAATCTTAAACCAGTTTAGATTTCAAGTTAAGTCAAAGTACGAATTATGGGATCGGCTGTGAAAAACAAAGGGGTCATTCAATGACAGTTTACCTTTAAGTTGGTTAGACACGTGTGTAAGGAATTACCATATAAACATTGTTATGTTCTCGAAGTAATACATAAAAAAAAAAAAAAAAAAAGGCATTTTGTTGTTTGAAAGGGAATGCTATATAACAAGCAGTTTCCTTCTAGATCATATTAAAAACTGATATGTTTACATTTTAGGAATTACAGCTTTGTGTTTTTTACTCAAAAAGAAAAAAGAACAACTTTTAATCACTTTCGATTTTTAGTTAAGTACAAAATATGCAATAGGTTTTTAAAAATAGAAGTCTTTTAACACGTGTGTAAGAAGGAATTACCATATAAACAGTGTGATGTTTTCGAAGTTTTGTTAAATAAAATTTGTGCTATTACTATAGTGATTTTCTTCTAGATAGTTTACTAATTGATATGTTTATGTTTTAGATTTACAGCATCATCGCTTGCATCATTTTTTCCCCTTAAAAGAAAAAAGAAAAACTATAAACGAATTTAGATTTCCAGTTAAATTAAAATTAAAATACGAATTATCGAATAGGTTAAGAAAATAAGAAAGGTCATTCAATGTTAGTGTATCTTTTTGTTGATTAGACACGTGTGTAAGGAATTACCATATGAACAGGGTTATGTTTTCGAAATTTTATTTTAAAAAATCATATTTTGTTGTAAAAGGGTATGGTTATTACAATAACAACTTCTTTCTAGATAGTTTTACAAACTGATATGTTTAGTTTCAGCATTATAACATTGTCGTTGCGTTAGTATAAGAATTTATAATTTATACTAATTACTCCATTCAAATGCTAATTTTTAATCCTCGTAAAGCAGAAAAAATTATCAATCTACTATTTGTATTCAGACTGACGAAACATGAAAAAAAAAAAAAAAAAAAAGAAAAAGAAAAGAAATGGTCTGTGAAACTGCAAATACCAATTATGGGTTTAAGCTGTCTTTAAGTCTAAAGGAGTTGCATTCTTTTTAATAAAGGCAAAATATCTTTCAGAAAATATTATCTACGTTGACATTTTAAACCGAATATCTGAACGATTATATGCGGGAAAGCAGAAAAACCTGTCACCAGGTGACTCGATAAGTAATTTATTTATCCAGAAATTGAAAACGTCATTTGATTCAAAATTGTTCAATAATCAGCCCTGCTAATTTTATGTGTTTAAGTTAAAAAAAAATGAGTAGGAAAATATAACCGAAAGTTTTGCTGGAATCGCCCAGGCTCGGACTGGCCTGCCGGCCCATCGGCCCGTGGACCGGTGCGCCCTCGGTCAAATAAATATGCGCCCTCATCTACGTGAAGTTAATAATTTAAAAAAGACAAAAAATAAAAAATAAATAAATAAAATAAAACAAAAAAATAAAAAATGACAAATACTAGAATAACTACAACATGGCTAAAAATATTCTTTATATATCTTTTTAAAAAACAATAATTTTGTAAGAATTAAAAAACCAATAAAAAGAATTTATTCCCTTTGCAAAGGAAAATAATTGTATTGTTTATTCTTGACAGTTTCTTTGTTCAGGGCAACATCCAATCAAAATCTTTTAAAATCTCAAGTATATTTTATATGTTACCAATAGCGGCAACGAACATGCAGACTGTCTGGCACCAAAGATCACCACTTTCGCTTCGATTTCATTTATTATTATTATTGTTTAGTTTGCAGTAAAATCATTCATTTCAAAAACGGGAGCTTTGTGTTTCCGTAAAGTTTAATGTTTTGATTTTAATTTATATAACGTAAGTGTTCTTATTAATAGTATTTTTGTTATTAAATATATATCTAAACAATTTTAGAAAGAATATTCTCTTCAAAAAAAGGTAATTCAAACTTTTTTTTTTTTTTTTGCTAAAAATTTTATTTTAATATGAAAACAAAACTGTTTTAATATTGTAATTAAATGTAACAATCAAAACGTTGCGTCTGTCATGGATTTTCACGGTCATGGGCGTGCGAAGAGAAAACTGCGCCCGGGTCGATTTGGCGCCTCCCCCCCTTGCCAACTCTTTCTTGTAGCAGGCCAAAAAATGAAGTTGTTAGTATAAATTTGGCGCCCTATTGAATAACCGCGCCCGGCGCGATCGCCCCTTTCGCTCAGTGCTGTATATGGTAAAGTAGGGCAGATCAACACCGCACCGCACACAGGGTGCTACGGCGACCTTTGAATGTTCTATTTATATCCCTTCGATGTTCTATTCTATCCCATTTATAATTTTTTTTTCTAAATCGGTTTTTTTTTCTACTTTGCATAAGACGGATATAAATCAGGGCCGTAGTTAGAAGTGAACAATAGGGGGGGCTCAAGAGAATGTAAGGGGGGCTCATAATTTTTTTCTCTCGCATTGCCACAGAAAGATAAAGTAATGCATATTCATATTGTAGGTACTATGTTTCTTATTAAAAAGTGTTCTAATAACTTCATTTTATACTAAGAAAATTATAGGATGATGAAAATTTTGCGTGTATAGCTGATCAAAATTAAACATCATGCTAGTTTCATATGTACAAAGAAGATGAGGGAGTGTTGAAACACTTATTTTAGATACAATTTAGTAATCCTGCCAAATTGTGAAAGGTTCTCAAAATTAAGTTAGATTTTTGAACAGAATTTCATTTGAATTTTCGGAACAGAAATTCATTGAGTGACCTTGGAATCTTTTCCAGGGGGGCTCAAAATATTTTAGGGGGGGCTGAGCCGCCCATAGCACCCCCTTAGCTACGGCCCTGATATAAATATAATATAAAAATGATTTTCAAGTTCCCCGTTATGATTTTTACTATATACAATAAACTCTGTATACGGCGGAATATTATCTACAGCGAAATATTTGATTTTGTCCGAATAGTTTTTACGTATAAAAATCTATTCCAAAGGTTTTGAAAGTTATTTTGTTCGTTACATCGAATTCGATGTATAATTTACTTTGCTATTCCGACGATTGTTTTTAGATAATTTACATGCTTTCCCCTTCTAAACAGAAATTTATTCTTTTATTTGATCTAGCTAAATTAATAGATTTTCGAATTGATCCTAATTTATAAAAGCTATTTAATTGATTAAGCTATTAAATGATTAAGCTATTTATAATAAGATAAAGCAAATAAACGCACCGATATACCGATACAAGACATTTCGGATTACAATAGAACTCGCTAATCCAAAATTCCGGTTAATCCGGACGGATTTTATATTTGAACAAATTAATTGGTAAGATTAACTTATGAAAATTTTCAGATTACAAGATGAATGTCGAGAAAGTTGTGTAGAAGAAAGGAAAGAGGAAAAGTACAACATATGTACACGAATATAATATAAAAACATGCACTGTTGGCCTGCTCGTAGAAGCCATCTTTAAAAAAAAAAAAAATCTTATATCATTTTGTCTGTCAGTCGCTAAAAAACTCTTTTCTCAAACGCAAAAAAAAAATTAATTCAGATGATAAAAATTCATTTTTCCTTTCAGCAGTTTGATTTCACAAATTATAAATGGTTTTTCGTTCCCCCTTCCCTCCCCTCCTTGTAGACGCGGTGAATGAGCTATTTATAGATTCCCGATTGTTTAATTTGTAATCGGTTGTTACATAATTTCTCATTCTCAATTCCATTATATTATTATAAACATCAAATAATTAAAAAAAAAAAAAAAAAAAAAAAAAAAAAAAAAGAGAGAGAAGACCGAAATTGGGTTGCAAGATTTGGTACAGCAAAGTATTCCAAATTGGAAAGTTCACTTTGTAGCCTCAAATGGTTTTATTAAAAAAATGGCAGATCCTTAATAACATTAACAATCAAAACATTTTAGCTTATGTATACATTATATCAAAACGATTGTTTTAATGTTATTAAGGATCTGCACTGTTTTGAACCATTTTTGATTGACTACTTTGGGAATACTACTGCATTATTTTGAGAACAGTACTCTACGCAGAGATCTTACAACCCGGTTTGGGTCTTTTTTTTTTTTTTTTTTTTTTTTCTTTTCAGTGAAGGAATACTATTTTTTTTCCCCCGAGAGTTGTGCCGGTTTATCCAGCAAGCCGAACCATCGGATGACGGACGAAAAGATTTTTACTGTGCTACTGAGTACTTATACCTAACATTTTTTTAAATCGAAATTTCGGATTTTTCCAATTTTCGTAATCAATTTTCGGTCCCAATTCAGATTAGCGAAGCTCTATTACATATTCTTACAGTCTGTTTGTTATTGAATATTATTGGCTTCCTATAAGGTGATAAAATAATGAGTTTCGTTAAAAAAGTTGCGCCCTCCAAAAATTCAAGGTCTGCGCCCTTTACAATGACCCAGTCCGACCCTGGAATCGCCTGAAGTTTGATTTTCTTTTTAAAGGAGTCTGAGACGCTAAATAATCCTCAAATTTTCTTTTTAAAAAAATGCATTAAAAATTTCTCTGTTTATTCTGTTTAAAATGAGATTTAAATCATGTCTCAATCTTAATTAAAACACGTAATATTAATTTTTTCGTCTTCGTTTGTTTTCAAAATCTATTTTTCAGACAATGGTTGTCATGGATACGATTGCTTGCGAAAATGCATTTTTCTTCCTGATAGATTTTTTTTTATTTCTTGTATTTATATTATTACAAGTCCAGAACAGTTAACACTAAAACAGCCGGGTATTTTACCAAAGTTTTATAAAAAGTGTTTCGCACCAGAATTTTAATTTGAAACTATTTAACTTATTTAATTAGTCTATTTTTGTGCTGCATATATTTAACATATCTTATGAAGAAAATTCTGGTTCGAATCGACTACTATCATTATGGCAGGGGTCATTTTGACCCCTAATGGCGGTTCTAGCGTTAAATGATTCCAATTTTGAACATATTTTTTTCAATTGTATTATGTTTATTTTGATTCAACAAATTTGAAAAAAATATTTACTTTTGAAAATATGATTTTCAAAAAAGAAGTTACGTCATTTTTAAAAAAATTATTGCTTCCAATATTAAAAACGGAAAAAACACGAAATTTCGTCAAAAAAAAAAAAATGTAAAATAGTGTGAATTTCGTCAAAAGTCACAAAAAAGTGGTAATTTAGTTCAAATGATCGCGTAAAAAACTCGAATTTCAGCCAAGGTTTGCGTAAAATATAGAAAGCCCGACGAAGGTACGCGTAACAGCGAAAATTTAATCAAAAGATCGCGAAAAAAGCAGCCATTTAGTCGAAAGATTGCGTAAAACGAGCCAATTTTGTCAAAAGATTGCGAAAACCGAGCAAATTTCATCAAAAATCGCGAAAAACGTACAAATTTCGTGAAGAGATCGAAAAAAGCCCTAATTTTGTCAAAAAACACGAAAAAAAGCGGATGAACTAACTTTTTCAAATTTGGATTTACCCTCCCCCAAATTCTCGTTATTGGTAACTTTTATAGAAACTTGGCACCTCTGTTATCAGTCATGACTAATTCTAGACGTGAGTGCAAATTATAAAGGAAGTAATTAAATAAAACTTGGCTTTGAAAACATATTTCAGGTATTCATTAAAAGCTTCAGACTTAAGGGTGTATTTCGATTCAAGATGCTTATTTTCCGATTTATCTTTGAATTCACTTATGCTCTCAAACTCATCAAACTCGAAGATTCTCTTATTTAGAAATTTTAAGGAGCCGTGCCTGACGATTTCTTGATAAATGCAGAAAATATTACAAAAAATGCAGTCAAAGTCGGCCTTTTGATTCGATTTTTCCGAAGCGGGAGATCTGGGAACGAAAAAAAGGGTCATACTGAGAAGGTAATTATAGGTTTATAAATCAAATTCTAATGCGCAAAATGACATCACACGGCACCTTATATATATCTTCAAAAATTCCCTCGGCAAGTTTCATGTTTCTACTTTTAAAAATGAGTCTGAAATTGTACCATAAAATTTCGAATTGTTGATGGTGGAAAAGTATTTTTTTCGAATACAGCCTTAAGGGTGTTCTTAAATCAAAAAGAGCAACTTTGTGACACATGCTTTAATTTATTTTTGTTCGGAAATGCATGAAAATAGCAGGTGTTATTATTCAGAAACTGTCTAATTGCACTCATTTTTCTGTTTTTTAAAAAACACAATAGATTTTTCAGAACAAGCCTTCAAAGTTGACACTTTTGAGCGAAAAACGGGTGATCGCGTGGTCGAAATAGCTTAGAACTGGAGAAGTAATTTAAATATCATAAAATGGAAAAATAGGTTCGATTCGAAATCACTTCCATAGCCAGGCATTCCAATTTTATATGTCTCTGTTAAAAAGTGAATTTGTAAATGTGTCAAAACGTTTTTCGCTTGTTGAGCGGAGCAGTTAAGAACACCCTTAAGGGTGTATTCCAATAAAAAAATGCTTATTTTCTGATTTATTTTTACATTCACTTTTGCTCTATAAAGCATCAAACTAGCAAAATCTCTTATTTAAAAACTATATAAGGTGCTGTATCTGTGGATTTCTTGATAAATGCAGAAAATACTATAAAAAATTCAGGGAAAGTTGGTCTTTTGAACCGAATTTTCCGAAGGGGGGGGATCTGGGAACGAAAAAAAGGGGGGGGGTCATGCTGAGAAAATAATTGTTTATAAATCAAATTCTAATGAATTGAGAGAAAAATGAAATCACACGGAATATCATACCTGAAACACTTTTTAATTAGAAGAAAGCTGTACAATTAGAAAATCGCGCAGTGTTGTTGATAAATTAATGGCATTTTATTTTATGTGAAAATAAAAGTTTTGATCAGAGACAAAGAGCCAATTTCAGCTACACGCATAATTAAACAATAATTATGTATGTTTAATAAACATGTATAATTAATTAATAATTCTATACATTTATGTACGTATAAGCATTTTTGTTTTTGATAAAAAATGGCATTACCGAAATTCAGTTTTGGTTTCGGCCCTAAAAGAATGTTTCGATTGATCCTTACAGTTTACATCGTTACACTTAAATACTTCATTATGAAGAAAATAGAGAAATCAACTCAAATTCGAGAAATCTGCATAATGAAATATACATAAAATGAAAACATTTTCAAAATGTATTTTAATTCGGGCAATATTTTTTTTTTTTTTTTTTTTAATAGAATGTAGGATATGAGAAAAATTTAATTAAAATAACGTCAGGGGGAAAAAAATAAAAAAAGGTAAACAAAACTGAAGCATAGAGTACACTCTCTCTCTCTCTCTCTCTCTCTTTTTTTTTTTTTTTTTTTTCTTTTCTCAGAATCGTAAATCCTTAACATAAAAAAAATTATGTACTGTTACTTTGTATTTGTACAGATAGGTCTTTTATAAAAAGGAAAAAAAAAATGCTCAGTTCATAAAATTTTTCGAACTTTTGTAAGTATCTGAATAACACATCTGTAACATTTTCCTAAAATCGTTTTATTGTATGGATAATAACTTTTACCATTTCTTCCTTTGAATGCAAAAGGTTAAATAATTAATTCCATTTTCATAAAATTCGCAGAAAAAAAAAAAAAAAAAAATCATATTCTATCGCAACAATAACCTCTCCGTTTGAAAGTTGTGCATATACGAAAGTGAAAGAAATTTCGTTACATATAATATTTTTTTTTTTTTTTTTAATACGGAGGTAAATTTACACCTGAATCACGTTCAAATTCATGGTTCGGAAGAAAACTTCATAAAACTTTTTACAGGAAGCGCCATCTATTAGCATTATAACGAACGAATAGTTTGTTGATTTGTAGCTCATTTCTTCTTTATCCTTCAATAAAACCTCGATTTTGATCCTTGCCACTTCATAAAAGTATTACAGGGTTATCCAAGGATTTTATTTTTATTTTTTATTCCGATTATAAGAGGTATGCATCTAAAGTCGGATGTTGTTGACCTTCTTCGAAGCCTGATATTCCATTCAAATTGCTTTTTATCATCTTAGTTTATAATTCAAGATAATATTTACGTTTTAGAACTAAACATTATTTCAGAATAATTATGATTACGTATGAACGTAGTATTTCTTTTCTAAAAATGGAATTAATTTATAATGATGTGTTTACTTATAAGATTCCACCAAGGAAGTGGTAAAGGGGTTATCTTTAAAATTTAGTTGTAAGGCCGGCGAAGACACTCACGAGCTAATGCTAATACTATGGCGAGGGATTTTTCTAATATCTCGTTTGCATTTGGACATTTTTAAATTTTTTTTTTTTTTTTTTTTTTTTTTTTTTTTTTTGCATTGCATAGCAGAGGTTCGTCTCTGCATCACACCTTTTTTAACTTTTTCGATTTTAGTCGCAGGTATTTTTTTTAAAATAAAGTTTCACATACTTGCCAACTTTTATATTTTAGATGGAAAATTTACACTTTTAAACCATTTTTTACACTTTTACGCTTAGGATACTTTTTTTTTTTTTTTTTTTTACACTTTTTTGCAAAATTTTATTTTTTTCCCCGAAAATTGTGAATTTCTTTCCTGTTGTCTTTAATAATAGCAAAAGCTGAATGCAAATAGGAGATTGTCAAAGAAATTAGTTAAGGTTTCATAGTCAAATCAGTAGAGGTTAATCTATTAATTTTCATTGTATGTAAAAAGTCACGCGTTAAAAAATTATTCAAGTGTGACGTATTTTAAATATAAAGATAATATATATATATATATATATATAAAGCAATATATGTCTTTAAAATGAGCTCCTTTGTGAATTTTATAATGTTTTTCATATTTTTCTCTCATCAAAACAATCTTTATAATGGTCATAACTATATTATTCAACAATATGAACAGAGTTCTCGCTGTCGCTCGCCATTGCGCCAAATTGCGACTAAATTCTTCATTCGGCGAGTAAACAAGCGATTAGATTTGCCAAATTGCTAGTGCTCATTTTTTACTTTTTCTTTCTTTTCTTTTTCGTTTTTTATACATGTGCATATATACAGGGTGAGTCATAAATATAGAAACAATAGGCTATCTCCTTAAATATTGCCCCTAGACCCATACTTCCGATTGCAAAGTCTCATAAAAAAAGGTGAATTTTTTTATAAGATAAGTTGCAACTCCATGGGGGGGTCTATTTTAAAAATCACGAAAATTGAATTTTTATACGGCCCCCAGGGGATAAAATGTCCAATTAGAAAACTTTTCCTTATCCATTCCTGAATTGAACGAAATAAAAAAAAAAAAAAAAAAAAAAAAAAAAAAAAATCAGCTTGATATTTACAAATCCCCGAAAGATATTAAAACCCAAAATTTCCCGAAATTCGTGCAGCGATATCAGCTCGTTAGAAATACAATTTAGGGATCGACCATACATTTACGTATTATTAAATGTCGATCAAAGACAATACTTTAACTTTTAGATATAAAATAAAAGCGTATAGGTTTTTGCTTTAAACTTCCTTGAAATATGCTAAATGTTTGCAATATCTCGAACTTGGCGCCAGCCTCGTAACTGACACGACCCATTGGCAGGACCGTCTAGAGGTCTGCACGGGCTGGGCTCGGGCCGATTTTCAATAATTTCATTCTAGCCGGGCCGGGCCGGGCCTAGTCACTAATCTTTTCGGGCCGGGCCTAATTTTTTTTTCTGTACGAAGCTGAGACTGATTTCATTCTTCCTAGTTTTACGGACCAAAATAATCAGTTCCTATTGAATCTTCCTATATGAAAATCCTTTTCTCGACTCTTCATAAATAAGTAAAATTTGGCTTTGTCCAAAAATTTTTGCAAAAAAGGCATACACTTTTAAGCCGTCATTATTCTACAACTAAACATTAGAATTTATTCCTTTTAACCCTCCGGATCCCAAACCTCCCGAGACCGCCCGAGATATTTTAATTCGTATATTTCTATTCCCACCAGAAAATTAAAACAACAATATTTGCTTTAATCAATAACAGAACATTCCGTATTTAAATAAAACGAAATTAACCATTGAATTTTTCTGGTGTGAAATGAACTACATAATTTCTAGAACGTGTTCTTGCATGGGAATTAAAGGGTTAAAGTATCGTAGATTACTAGGCGTTTTAAAATAGAATTAAACACATAAGAAAAACATGATTATGACAGAATTTTCTTTTAAATTGAAAACTGCAAGTTTCTTTTAAACTGTTCATCCATGCAAAATGAATACAACAATACGCGAGAAAAAAATATATTAGATATTTACATCTGTTAAGAAGTTAACGTATTTTTTTTATTTTTTTTATTCTTCTAAAGAGATTCCGTATTAGGAAATTTTACTTTTACCATATACCATTTTTTAGATTTTTTTTTTGTCTCCATTACATGGAATATGATTAATAATATTAATGATAACTGAAACATTTACATACAACAAACAAAGGTTCATTAGAAACGTAAATATCGCAGCCTACGGCACTTCTGCATAAATGGAGATTACAAACATGGAAAAAAAAAGAGACTAATATAAGTTTTTACCTCACAGGCTATCATACACTGTAAAAAAAAAAAAAAAAAAATTCAAGAGGTTACTAAAAATTTTTTAGTAAATTTGTATTCCACAGAATTTTTTAGTAACCATTATAAACTTTTTTTTTTGCAAGTGAAACAAGCATTTCTTTTGTAAACTGAACAAAAGAATATTTTGTATAACTAACTTAAAATTTTTTAGTATGAGCCACCAAGCATATTTTAGTAATAGTTCCAAAATTATTTTTAATAACAATTACGTGCGTCCGAAGGGACGTTCACGAGTTTACGTTCCTTCGAGCTACATCCAGACTTCTGAAGCGATAGATTTTCGGCAAAAACGCAATAGATGGCAGCACCAAACATTGCGACCAGCTCCAACAGGAAATTCATAACCCCTTTATTATAGAGTACTTAAACTACATACATTCGGGGCGTACTTGGCGCTGTCCAGTATTGAACCCAGGACCTTTTAGCCTGGAGTCCGTTACTATAACCACTATGCTATCGAGGCCACGCCAAGTGAGTTTTAGTAATAGCTATTAAAAATATAAAACTCTTAACTCTATTCGTTGCTAACTTTTTTCTAGTAATTCTTACAGATTTTCTAGTAACCGACTAAGATTACTAAACATTTTTTAGTAATTACAAGGATTACTAAAGTTTTTTTAGTAGATCGACCCTTTTTTTTTTACAGTGTATAGCCTGAGAGCTTATGTGCCCATCCGTTCTGTATGTACGTTCGTGCGTAACGCGATAACTCATGATAATAATATCGGATCCACTTGAAATTTTGTATATAGGTATATCCTGATAAGACGCTTCCCTGATTAGTTTCTGGAGTTCATTTGATATGTATAAGAGGGAGAACGGGGGTCTCATTCCCCTCCCCTTAATTGATAGAAACGGGATTTTCATGCAGAATTAACAGTTTTCGTTCAAAATTTAGATATAGGATCATTCTGATGAGGCGATTCCGTGACTGTTATTAGGTGTTCATTGAATAAGTATCAACAGGGGGAACCGTGGGCTCATGCCCCTCCCCTTAATTGATATAAACGGGATTTTCATACAGAATTAACAGTTTTCCTTCAAAGTTTAGATATAGGATTATTCTGATGAGGCTAGTCCGTGGCTGTTATTAGGTGTTCATTGAATAAGTATAAACAGGGGGAACGGGGGTTTTAATGCCCCTCCCCTTAACTTGTATAAATAGATTTTTCAAGCAGAATTGTCAGATTTCGTTCAAATCTCTGAATAGTTTTGGAAGTTTAATGGTTAAGTATAAAAGAGGGGAATAACTCCTCTTAAATTATATAAATGCTAAATGGGTTTTTATTAAGAATTATCCGATTTGCTCTGAATTTTGGATATAAATTTTTTATATGATAAAGCATGTCCTTGATAATTTAGGAGGTTCAATGATTAAGTATAAAAAGGAGAAAGGAGAGAGCTGTTTCCCCTTCTTAATTTTTTTTCGAGCGGAATTAACGAAAATACAAGGCTGTAATGTACAATTAGTATGCGTAGCATGTGAGCTCAATGCCATCAGTTTAACTGGGCAATATTCTTTTTATTTTGGTCAGAACTCTTCCGTAAGAGTAAAGATCAATGTTCTGTAGAAATTCACTCGAGTCGGGCCGGGTTCGGGCCAAATTTTAAACTTTTTTCTGGACCGGGCCGAGTTCGGGCCGAAATTTTAACTTTCGGGCCGGGCCAATATTTTTTCCGTTCGGGCCGGGCCGGGCCCTGCCCGGCCGGTCAAATTTTGAAGCCGGCACTTGTCGGTTTGTGCTTCAAACTTTATGATGGTTTTAAACCTATTTTTACTTTCTTCTATCTTTACAAGAAAAAAGTATTGGATTCATGAAAATTTTGAATTCCGGTTTTCGACGGAATCACACATTTTAAGGCTCAGAGATACCGAAAAGTATGTTTTTACAAAATGTCTGTCTGTGAGTCACTGCTCCTGTATCTCTGTATATGACATAAATTTTGTGAGCGCTCTATGTGAAGAACTAATCCACGGAATTTAATAAAAATTTATATTTACTTAGTCCTTGATATAAATTGGTGCTGATTAGTTTTTGGTGTGAATCGCTTAACAGGTGGCCCTACTACACAGGCTTTTGTAAGATTTCCGCAATAGCTGTATCTCTAGAATTATATGCCTAGTTAGTTTAATTTTTAAACACAATTATTCAATCGGATTTTTCAATATTTCAAAAAAGGAAAATTTACTTCTATACGCCTAGTGTCGCCCGTAATTAGAGGCAACTTTTACGCATCGTGCAATAGCGATTTTAACAAGAAAAATATGAAGTTGACAGGGCTAAAGAAATAAAAAAAAATTGAAATCGACGTGATAAAAAAATGAGGTTTAAATCGACTGACGCATTAAAACAATAATTAAAGAAGGTGAGAATGGCAAAACTTAAACAAAATCTGAAATAGAAACTATACAGAACGGAGTTAATCACCTAGAAACTTTTAAAAAGCATTTAAACGTTAGGAGTCCATCTTTGTTCTCATTTTTAAACTGACTACATAAGTCAATAACCGTCGGTTACGGTAACAGTCCAGCGAGTTCAATAGTTTTTCAACATCTCAAAAAAGAAAAAAAATGCCCAACGCGACAAAAGAAGATTTCTCCTCAGAAAATTTACTTTAAAAAATATGATTTGTATACAAAAATTGCATCTTTTTTTTATATTGCTATTTTAAATACTTTTATTTTAAAAAATAAATAAATATTATTTAAAATGCTGAATCAAAATTGAAAATTAGATATTTTGATTTAATAAAAAGAAAAAAAAATTCAACGCGACAAATACTATTTTGAGTTATAACAATTTTAATTTACTCTAAATTTTTTGAAATTTTTTTTTTATTAAGAAGTCTTGTTATAATGCTTACAAATTATATGGTTAATTAACCATCACAAAACATTAAAAATTCTTACTCTATAAATAATTAAATAAAATAAATGTTTCCTGGACACATTACAGCAACGTTGTTTCTTCAATTACACACATTTCAATTTGTGTCTGATCCCTTGAAATCTCACGATTTATTAAAATTGTCATAATTTTCTGAGTTTTAAAGATATCGACATTTTTTTTTTTTTTTTTTTTTGTTTTTTTTTTTTTTTTTTTTTTGTTTAATTCAGGAATGGATAAGGAAAAATTTTCTAATTGGAAGTTTTACCCTCTGGGGGCCTTATAAAAATTTAATTTTCGTAATTTTTAAAATAGACCCCCATGGAGTTGCAACTTATCTTATAAAAAAATTCACCTTTTTTGATGAAACTTTCCAATTGGAAGTATGGGTCTAGAGTAGTGATGGGCGATTCTGGAAATTTTGAGAATCGATTAAAATCGATATCGTATAAAGCAACATCGATCATAATAAGAATCGATTTCTCAGTTCTAGAATCGATACTAGAATCGATATTTCGATATTTAGGTTCACACAGAGAAGATCCAAATTACTAATTCCAAAACTTAGACAATCAGCAGGACCGTAATTACCGCCTCCCCCCCCATCCCCATTTAGGGAGGCATAGAATTAAGCTATTGCAGATTTTAGAGTCGGATAATAAGAATTTTAAAATTTAAAATGATTGTCACTTATGGTTTTCAGTTAAGCAAAAACTTTGACAAATTTAAGAGACATAACTCAACTAATAACAACACTGAGTAACTTGGCATTAAACCGAGTATAAAGAGTGCCAAGAGCGTGTAGCTAGGATGGGGAACAAGGAGTATAGACAAAAAAAAAAAAAAAAAAAAAAAAAAAAAAAAAAAAAACTTTTTTTTTTTTTCTAATGCCAACCAAATGTTACACGAGATAGTTTGGAAGAACATAAAATATGCCCCATTCCCAAGGGGTCAGGTAACCCCCATTCTTGACGGAAAGACGACCATAGCCCAAATGTATCTTTTGTCGAAGTTTCAAAATGAGGATTTACTATAAAACAGAACGAGAATTGGACATTTTAAAAATTGCATGCATACTTTGAACGGCCCATTTAGTAAAGATTAGCGAGGAAGGGGAGGGGGGCGAGGGATTAGAACGGACGAACTTGAAAAAAAAATAATTAACTAATAACCCAAATAACTGAGCTTCTAAACAAAAATATAGTGTTTAACTTAGTGTTGAATTCATGGGGTGGACCGCGGGGAACATGCACTCTTTGAAACTATAAAAAGTGCCAAGAGCATGTAACTAGGTGGAGAGAGGGGTAGTAACAGAAAAAAACGAGGAGATAAAAGCTTTATAACGATATGTTACATGAGATGATGTGGAAGAAACAAAAAATATGCCCCCCACCCAGGGGGGTAAGGTGAATCCCAAACGGACAGAAGGGCGACCCCGGCCCAAATGTATCTTTTGTTGAGGTTTCAAAATATGGATTTATAACAAAATAGAACGAGGATTAGACTTTTTTTTAAATCGCAGTCATAATTTGAACGAACCTGTAAGTTAACATTGGTGAGGAAGGGGGGGGGGGGAGTAGAACGGGCGAACACGAAAAAAAAAAAAAAAAAAATAGTGGCACTCTGACAGTGCCGATAGAAGTGAAACCTTGAACAATTACGTGTGTATTTTTGAATCGTTAGGATGTATAATTTTGAATCGCCAGGAAATACTTTTAAATGAATAAAAAAAGGTTCTATAATATTAAAAAAAATATTAATGTCTATAAAAAAAAAAAAAAAAAAAAAAAAAAAAAGCGCGATACCATATGTCCAGCTATTGTAGTTAACTCACTATAACTACTTTCCTACATTTTAAAACGCGATAAATACACCAACCAAATTTAGACCGTACTATCGATACCTTAATCCTTATCCAAATAAATCATTTTGTATTAATGCCTGTTACAATATCTGTAGATTACTTTTTGAATTATTCAAATCGGACATTCCATTCAAAAGATATTACGAATTTAAAGATGACAATCTAAAGAAATAACAGCGCTGCTGAGTACTCGGTGGCCAAAAAGCTTAGGGATTATGTGTACAATCAAACGATTGCGGGTTCGTACCCCAGTTTCGCTGATATGTATCAATGTTTTTTTTTTTTTTTTTTTTTTTTTTTGAAGAAGAAGAAGTTTGAGCTCCTTTGTGAATTTTATAATGTTTTTCATATTTTTCTCTCATCAAAACAATCTTTATAATGGTCATAACTATATTATTCAACAATATGAACAGAGTTCTCGCTGTCGCTCGCCATTGCGCCAAATTGCGACTAAATTCTTCATTCGGCGAGTAAACAAGCGATTAGATTTGCCAAATTGCTAGTGCTCATTTTTTACTTTTTCTTTCTTTTCTTTTTCGTTTTTTATACATGTGCATATATACAGGGTGAGTCATAAATATCGAAACAATAGGCTATCTCCTTAAATATTGCCTCTAGACTCTAGAGGCAATATTTAAGGAGATAGCCTATTGTTTCGATATTTATGACTCACCCTGTATATATTTTTATTAATATATTTGTAGCGGACAATTGAAATTAAATTAATAACAATCGTTGTCGCAGTTATAAAAACTTAGTTTATTTTAGAACATATTGAAAAAAAGGGGATACATTAAAGCATTAAAGATAATTTTTTTAGTGCTACACGGCGAATCTATTTTGCTAATACTTTTTTCATTTGGCGAATGGTTTTTATTTTTAATTCGCCAAATCACTAACGTTGGTCAAATGCCAGCGAGAACACTGAATATGTACTTTAAAAAGATGCATAAACTTTGCTTATGAATTGCATAAATGATTGGGTTACGTGGGGCTCGTGTTCTTGTGAATAAAAAACTGTATGTCAATCGCACGTCATTTTACAATTTACCATTTCCAAAAGTTGGCAGATATGCTTTCACTTTTAAAACCAGTTCCGAAAACGAAAGTGTCATTCTAAAAAATATCGTATAAAAACGGCAAATTTCATCAGGGGATCGTGAAATAATGGCGAATTTCGTCAAAGAGACGTGAAAAACGGCAAGTTTCGCCAAAAGTTCATCAAAATGGGCGCGAAAAAAATAAAAGAAAGAAAGAAACGCAGTTAGTGACGGGAGTGATTGATTAACGCCCCTATCTTCATCTATAGTAATCTTTCACAAAATTTAAAGTAAATTTAATTTTTTTTTTTTGTTGTTGTTGTTGTTGTTGTTGTTCACTTAGAACACCTCTAACCAGTATTGAATTCAAGGAGTAGACTAGAGGTGACATTTTTCCGCGGTGCAATAAAATGCCCCCCCCCCCCCGGGAAGATTTAAGATTTTGTGGTTTTAAAGGTTAAAAAAATGCAATGTCCGCCCCCCCCCCCTCCTTCCGTGGAGCCACAGAAATCCCTCCTGAAGAAAAGTTTCTGAATTCAATACTGATCCGGACATCTGTCAACACTACAAAGGATGTATGTGTCCAGACTTCTCCCCCAGGATCCTGTTTTTGTGGAATTGTGAACTCGAAGCAGAAACTTCTGTGAATTTCAAAAAAAAAAAAAAAAAAAATCTTTACGTTTCGATTCTTGTTTATAAATTTTAAAGATGTATGTATGTAAAATACATATATTTTCTTTATATATGTGAAAGTGATAAGTGGGATTTTAGTTTTAGATCATTAAATCTGTGAAAGATTTAGTTTGGAGAAGGAAAAGTTATGGGAAAGACCCATTTTTAACCCAAGGAATTTTATGAAGAGTCTTAAGGGTGTTCTTAAATCAAAAAAGGCCACTTAGTGACAGATGCTTTAATTTATTTTTGTTCAAATATGCATGAAAATAGCACATGTTGTTATTCAGAAACTCTCTGATTGCACTCAATTTTCTGGGGTTTTTAAAAACACAATAGATCTTTCATAACAAGCCTTCAAAGTTGATGTTTTTGAGCACATTTCCCTCCGAAAGCAGAAGAACCGGTCGAAAAGGAGGAGAAAAACGGGTGATCACGTAATCGAAATAGCTTAGAGCTGGATAGGTAATTTACTTATCATAAAATGGAAAACTAAGCTCGATTCGAAATCGCGTCCATAGTCAGGCCTTCTAATTTTATATCTTTCCGTTGATAAATGGATTTGTAAATGTGTCAAAACGTTTTGCGCTTGTTGAGCGGGGCACTTGAGAGCACCCTTAAGGTGAAAAAAAATTGTAAAGTTTCCTGAGTTAAAATGAGAAATTTTGTGAAAGATCTTTTACAAGGACCTAATTTCTCTACATCTGGATATTTTAAGATGACATTGCTTCGGCCAAAAATATCAAAGCGGTGTTATAAGTCAAAATCTTGCGAATCTTACAAGTCAAAATCTTGCGAAGCCATTTGCAGTCCAAACAACAAAATGTACTATTAATTAACAGGCGAAACAAAGTATGCTGAACGATAAGCAAATACTGCAGAAATGATGGCAAGCAAAGCAAAGTTTATTGCCGCTAACGTGGCAATTAGGCGGTCGTCCGCCCCGATACCAGGTGTCTAACCCGTTAAGCTGAGTTAACTCGGCAGGTAGGGGCCTGGTCATCGGTTAGAAAGAAAAAGGCTTCAGCTATTTGGTTATGGACGTATTCTCGTAACATCACATTAGGAATCACGTGGTTAAACATAGCGGCTGCTTGAACGTTTGTTTCGTTATTGCGTCATTTGATGTAGCATAAATGCAGATAAATGCATGAGTAAAATATTGCAGATTTATTCTGTACGAAATATTTTCGATCAATACTCATATACATACGAATTAAAATACATATATGCTAATTAATTAAAATTTGACATTTTTATTTTAGAATTAAATGAAAAATGTGCGTGTAATTGCTTTAAAAGTAGAGAAAAGAATCCATATGTAACTCATCCCTGTCCCTCAAAAAGTCTAAAAATTCATATAAAGTTAAAATACAAGCATAAATTTTCTAACCACAATGTCTTTCAATGGCGCGATTATGAAAGTTATTCCCAAGCAGACGAATTTTTGTAGCCTGATATGGTCCAAAAAAATATTCATTTCCATGGTTACATTTGCAAGACAAAACTATATAACTATACAGAAAACCCTTTACTGTCATAAAACTTGAATTGCCACTCTATTTCACATTTCCTGTTTATAAATTTACACTTTTGTAAACAAAACTCTCTATTTGCAAAAAAAAAAAAAAAAAAAAAAAAAAAATATATATATCCTTGAAGATTACGGGAAAAGAAACTTTATATATCTTAAAAGAAAGTTTATATATCTTCTAGTTCTGTTTTCAATGTCGAACACTATTGTCATTGTTTTTTCTTAGACGCTTTACCTAGATGCCTACGCCTACGACAGTAATTTTGTCACAGTTGAAAACAGTAAATCAAAACGCCCAAACTGTCACACTCTGATTTTTTTTTTCTTAACTTTTAACATTATTCTGACACAGTTTTAATGTCACAAGTAAAAGCTATAAAAATTGTTTATGAATAAGTTTGTTTTGAAAGTAAAAAAAAAAAAAAAAAGTGTTACACAAAGCAATAAAAATGACCAATAAAATGTACTTTTCTTGTAAACCTTTTTTTATTTTTCCTTTTCTAAGATATACTTGAAGCAAGGTAGATTATTTGTCCGTTTTCGCATTTAAACATTTCTTTTAGTAAAAAATAAAAATAAAAAAGGGTAAACAAAAGGACAGGAAGGTCACTTGAATGTATCTATCTATCTATATAATAAAGGTCAAAGAAAGTCTGTGCGTAACCCTAGTGTCATTATTGTGACAGTGGCAACAGTAGATGTCAATAATAATAAACAGATATATACTAACAAATTAATATAAAAAATAATCAAAAATTACAAATTAATATTTCCTATAACAAATCACAAATTAATATTTTCTATTGATATTTTATGAAGTTTTTATCGAAATTCTTTATTTTTTAAATACCGCACATTTTCAATTTTTATAACGTGGAAGTAGGGGGGGGGGGATGTACAGTGCAACCTCGATTATTTGAGCTACTTGGGACCGCCTAGTACCCAATTCTCGGTTATTAGAAATTGTGTATAAAAATTCGCCGTGCTCGCAAATTTAAATCTTTTAGAATTTAAAAAAAGTTTCTAAATGACAAAAATTACATAAAGTTTTGTTTAACAGCTCAATAAATTTAAAAAGAAATCCTCCACACTGTCGTCAGTCAAGTGGTTTGGGGATGTGCAATTATACGATAACATATTGCACCTGGCGATTAAGATGGTCACATGGCCGCCGGAAACAAAATCAAGCTTCGTGATCGACTCGGTTAACGGAAACCTTGATTAATCGAAGCTCGGTTAACAGAGGTTATACTGTAACTTTCATACGCAGCTTATTTCAAAACTATATCGCAATTTGTTTGGAATCATTATTAATTCAATTTTTATTGCTTTTAAAATAATCTTCACACGTGAATTTCTTACAACTCTATATTGCGTGCAGACAATTACAGAAGAAAAATCCATTCGTACTTAAGGGTGTTCTTAAATCAAAAAGGGCAACTTTGTGACACATGCATTAATTTATTTTTGTTCGGAAATAAATTAATGCATGATTAATTAATAATAATTAATTGGATTTTTAATTATCATAAAATGGAAAAATAAGTTCAATTAGAAATCGCTTTCATAGTCAGGCATTAAAATTTTATAACTTTCTGTTAAAAAAATGAATTTGTAAATGTGTCAAAACGTTTTTCGCTTGTTGAGCGGATCAGTTAAGAACACCCTTAAATTCATATAAACTGGGGAGCTCTGCCCCCTGCTCGCGAATGCTCGCCAGATCAACACCAACGCTATTTATTACGTTAGTGTCGGTGTTGACCCTGCGCAATATTAAAGATCAAAGCCTCAAATAATAACTTCATAATTTCTCATCTAAATTCCATGCTACTGATTCAGTATAAGAATAAAATTTTATTTTTCAATAAACTGAAAAGTTGAAATTAAACTTTACTTTAAGGGAGACCCGTAAGAAAAAACCCAAAATTTTTATTATTGATTTTAAAGTAATGAATTTTGGTGTACTATTTAAGAATCTTCTTGTAAGGAATAATTAGCAAAAAAAATTCCCTTTTTATTAAAAAGTATATTTTTTATGGGGATTTTTATGATTTTTTTTTTGTCGAAAAATACGCTTTTTAAAATTACTACTCCTCATACAATTTTCAATATTTTGGTATTACTAAAATTTCATAAATAGTGTTATAGTATATAGAAAAGAACTAAGGAGAGATATTTTTAATTTTCTATTTTAATCGGCTAAAAAAAAAAAAAAAAAAAAAAAAAAAACTCATGGTAAATTTCCTTAAATTCTTTATAATTTTCATGATTACCAATTTATGTAAAATTTTCAGAAACAGTTAAAAAAATATCTCTCCTTACTTTTGTTGCAATTTTTTTTTAAGATTCTAAAAACATAAACACTTTGTTTCTAAATCATTTTACCACTGAGCCTTAGTACTTTGAACTTAGGCAAAATATGAAAAAAGTCATTTTCAGGAAAACACGTTTTAAATGGCCGCTAGTCCTTTAAACTCTATAGTACGTACAATTTAAAAAGCTCATTTGCTACCTGTTCCAAGTGTCCCCGAGTTATGAAATTTTGCATGGATATTCGCAAATATGTATTTTATCGTTTTCTGAGGGAAAAAAAAAAAAAAAAAAAAAAAAAAAAAAAATTGAACTTTCGATGATTTTTGGCCGAAAATGGGGTTCGGGTCTCCCTTAAAATACCATTTGCTTTATATGTTTTAGACCAGTCGGTATAAGATTGATTATTAACTCTAATTATTTTTATAAAATCAAATTTCATTCGTCGAATTCCACGGAATTCGACTTGTAAACAATTAAGTATATTTCAGAAGAAACATCTCTGCTCAGCAATAAAGGAGTCACATTCACAGTCCTGTGACGTCATGAAATCGATTGAATGAAAATGATGAATGAAATTAAATCAAATCCAATTAAACTGCAACTATGTTGTAAATGTATGAGATTTTTTTTCTTTTCATATTTTGTTTTAAGGCAAGTCCTCTGCTCAACAAGCGCAAAACGTTTTGACACATTTACAAATTAATTTTTTAACGAAAAGATGTAAAATTATACAACTTGGGTATAGAAGCAATTTTAGAATCGAACAAAATTTTCCATTTTTTGATCAATAAATTACCTATTGAGTTATAAACAAATTTGATTACGTGACTAACACCATAGTTTGAGTGAAGTTTTTATCCTAGTTTGAGTGATTATTCTTTTTCTATGCGAGAATTCGAAAACGCTCATCTTGACACTATTTTCTAAAAGATCTATTATGTTTGCAATAAATAAATAAATAAATAAATAAATAAATAAATATATATATATATATATATATATATATATATATATATATATATATATATATATAATGAGTTTGTTTCTGAACAACAACACCTAAAAGTTTCATTTATTTCCGAAAATAGACAAATTAAAACTTGTATAATAAAGCTACCCTTTTTGATTTAAGAACAGCCTTAAACGTAAAGTCTCAAAATTGACAGGGTTGAATGATTAAGCGATTTGAAATCGAAATGTTTTCTATTTGATAAATAAATTATTTATAGAGGTATGAGTCGAATTTAGGTCACATGACAGACGGTTTTTCTCTTTTCTTTGTGTGATTTTTCTACTTTCGTCTGGAAGATCGATTCAAAACACTAAATTTGACAGTCTTTTCTAAACGATCTTTTGCGTTTACCAGAAAAATGGAAAACATCTTTTGATCACACAATTTTTGCCGATTTCGTTTCCAAATAAAAATGAAATAAAATTTGTCATAAAGTTGTATCTTTGGATTTGAGACCAGCCTTAAATCTAAAATTTGATTCCCCTTCCCCCCCCTCTTTTATGCGTGTATATTAACTTATGATTCAGGCTTAGTTAAGAGAAATGTTTATATAATAAATTACTATACCTGAAGTCCATCCAGATTTTTCTTACAGGGTCCACTTTTTATGAAGTTGTAAAAAATTTCTTATATTTGTGAAAATTTCAGTCATAATTGTGTAAATTTTAAATTATCGATGTATTCAGGTTCTACCCTTCATATACAGGGTGTCCAGAAAATAACACCCTGATTTCAAAATTAAATTTCTCAAAAATAAAGATCGATAGACTTATGCGGTAAACGGTTTGTTTATTAGGTGAGCTGTAAAAATCTTACACAGAAGTTTCGAACGGTGAATATTTTGAGAAGATAGTGTTCGGATTGCAAAGAATACTTGGCTTGACATTTTTCTTGCTTCAAATTGCTTGCAGAAAACGAGTTTTTCAGCGTACAGTGCCATATTTTAACGATTTTTCGAACTAAATTTTTTGGAATTTAGAAATTTCAAAAATTTAATCCAAAAAATCATTAAAATATGGCACTGTAAGGCAAAAACCTCGTTCACTACAAGCAATCTAAAGCAAGAAAAGTGTTAAGTCAAGTATTCTTTGCAATCCGAACACTATCTTCTCAAAATATTCACCGTTCGAAACTTCTGTGTAAGATTTTTACAGCTTACTTAATAAACAAACCGTTTACCGCATAAGTCTATCGATCTTTGTTTTTGATAAATTTAATTTTGAAATCAGGGTGTTATCTGCTGGACACACTGTATATGTAAGAAAACAATTAACATGTTCTTTGGTGAGTTGAACTGTTTATTTATAAGCCAGATTTTGTTTTTAGATGATTTAAATTCGTGAAAAGTTCAATTTGAAGGTGAAAAAAAATCTGTGAAGAGTCTATTTAAGGGTGTATTCGAAAAAATAATTTTACGCCCTCAACAGCTCCAAATTTCCCGATGCATTTTCAGACGCATGTTTAAAAGTAGAAGCATGAAACTTGCTGAGGTGATGAAGAGATGTATGAGATGCCGTGTGATGTCATTTTTCGCTAAATTTATTAGAATTTGATTTATAAATAATTATTTTCTCAGTTCGACCTTTTTTTCGTTCCCAGATCTCCAGCTGCGGACATTTCTGTTTAAATTGCCAATTTTTATAGCATTTTTTTCAATATATTTTAAATTTATCAGAAAAAAAAAAAAAAAAAAAAAAAATCGACAAACACGGCACATTATGTAGTTTTTAAAGAAAATATTTTGAAAGTTTGGTGCGTTTGAGAGCAAAAATGAATTTAAAAGTAAATCTGAAAATAAGGCGTTTTGATCGAAATTCACCATTAACCCCTTGGAGACGAGTATACGTGCTGTAAAAAGGCTTAGGAATCCTTTTTATCCCCACCAGTGAAAATTTACTGCAAAATTTGCCTTATTTAATCGGAGCATTTTCTCGATTTGATAAGGCACAAATTTCTGTTTTTAAAAACCGGCGACAAAACATTAAAAATTTCGTAAATAGCTCCCGTCGCGAAGGGGTTATTAGAAGGCAAATAATTTTGTGAAAGATCCTGTTTTGGAATAAAATGTTTTGTGAAAACTCCTGTTTGAAAATAAAGAATTTTGTGAAGGGTTCTATTTGGAGATAAGGAATTTTGTGAAGGGTCCTGTTTTAAGATAATTTTGTGAAAGGTCCTTTAACAGACCTAAAAATTTCCTAAACATATCCATGTATGCACGTACAAGTGCGCCGGACACATATATAAATGTATATGAAGAGACATGATGCTTTTGACAGAGTATAACATATTGAAAAATAAATCTTTTTTGAAGCCATTATTAAGTAACCACTACAATGAAACTAGGAAATAAAGCCTTTCTGTGAAGTATATTGACAGCTGTGTAATTTTCTTAAGACGTCTATCATAAAAAGAAAGGGAAATATTTGATCATTTCAATTAACAAAAAATAGTGTGTCTGTTTGTTTAAAAAACCTTAAAAAACCGTATCATTATATGTCTATCTTCAAAAGCGATCGAGGAAGAAATAAATTAAAAATGTGAAGTAAACACTTTTCCGTGTTTGAAAAGACAGTTTCTGTATGGCGTCGCGTTCATATTGAACTGAATACAAAAGTTTGTTTGAATTTCGATTTTCAAAAATAGTTAGAATTCTATGCAAATTCAGAAAATTTATTTAAAATTAACTAAAACATTTAAATTCAAATTTTAGGTGCGTTCATTAATTACATAAATATTCGTTCTCCTGTATTCGTCGATCAGTCCGTCTGTCCGAAACAGAGCAAAAATTACTCAACATAATCTTTGAAATTTATTGCAGTCGAATTTCGTTAACACGAATATTGTTAATGTGAATTACTTTTAACATAAACTGTTTCCTATTGTACTGTCTAGTTTTATGTAATGTATAAATGAAATGTTCGGATAACACGGGAAAATATATATATATATATATATCTCCTTGAATGCGCGTTAACTGTTTCGGGTCCGATTATTTTTCTCTCGATTTTTAGAAAAAAATATTTTTATTTACCTTAGTAACATTAACACTAGCTATCTAAATAGATTAGTTAGAGTTTAACGAATCTGATACATTACGAATGTTGTTTCGCTATTCTATTAACAAAAGACTAAGAAAGAACTTTTGTAGATGTCTAGAAAATATTGTATTACACTCAGATTTAACTCATATTACAACTTTCTAATAGTTTTTGCGATTTATTACACATGATTTTTTTCAAGAAAGTAACCTTTATTTTAAATTTAATGAGAGAAATATACATTTAAAAGAAAAGAATCGCAAACGATAAAAAGAGAATTAAGCAAATATTTATTATTGCTATTATTACTAAACGAATAAACCTTATGAAGTCATATAGTAAATGCATAGACACATACTAACATTACTACATAAAAACAGTAACAAAAGTATTAGTTAAAACGAAATAAAACTCCATTAAAAGGCATGTACTATTAATAATACAGCAGACCCGAAAAGGTTAACTAGATTTGACTGTATGTAGAATCGTTTCAAAATTTTCTCGCGTCATTTCAAATTTTGTGAAAATCGAATCAAAACTTAAAAAGATATTGATGTTCTAAAAGGATATAAAAGCTGTCTTCATTCTATTAAATCCTATCATACGTAATTAATTCAGTAATATCTTATGATAGATTATGATTCTAGTTTGCCATGGTTATTCTATTCAAGAGTCCTATTTAAAAGGTAGAGTCCTATTATTTCTGTAATGCTGAATTTATAGAATCATAATAAATTTCTTATTCATGTATTTTTTGCATAAGAGTGCAACAGTTATTGCACCAAAATCTGAATATTTATGAAACAAGTTATAGTATGAAATGAACGCACCTCATTTTTTCACGTTTGTCATACAATTTCCAACTTGTTTAAAGTTACAAGGATTTGCTCAATGATTTATTGCCTGTTTTCTGTTTCTCTGGAAAAGAAAAAAAGAAAGAAAAAAAAACAAATAAAAAAACATTCTTTGTAGGTATGGAGACAGGGTCGTAGCTAAGGGACGCTGGGGGCAGATTACCCCCCCCCCCCCCGAAAAGATTCCAAGGTCACTAACTGAATTTCTGTTCCGAAAATTCAAATGAAATTCTATTCAAAATTCTAATTTAGTTTTGGCACCCTTTCACAGTTTTGCAGAGTTACTAAATTATATCTCAAATAAGTATTTCAACACTCCCTCATCTTATTTGAAACAAATGAAGCTAACGTGATGCTTAATTTTGCACCAGTTATATACTCAAAATTTTCATCATCATGCACTTTTCTTAGTATAAAATGAAGTTATTTCAAAAGTTTAAATAAGAAACGGATTACCTACAACGTGAATATGCACTAATTTATCTTTCTGTGTCAGAGAGAGAGAGAGAGAAAAAATGTCCCCCCCCCCCCTCTCTTGTTCACTTCCAGCTATGGACCTGTATCGACCTCAGTAAAAACAGTATGAAAAATAAATAAATAAATAAGAATAAAAAAGTTTTGAAATGCTAACGAAAAAAAAAAAAAAAAAAAAATCTCCTATAGTATTAAATACAGTGAGCGGTTGTTTTCGCGTTAGCGAAATAGCCCCTTAAAGTTTTCACCATTATTTTCTGTGTGATTATGAAAAAATATTTTTTTTCCCTTTTAAATTGCAGTTGATTTAAAATCATGTTTAATATTCTTTATATCATATAATAAAATTTTTTTTTTGTATAAACGAAATATGTCAGGGCATCAACGTATCAACGACAGTGTTCTCGCTGACATTTGACTAACGTTAGTAATTTGGCTAATTAAAAATAAAAAACATTCGCCAAATGAAAAAAGTATTAGCAAAATAAATTCGCCATGTAGCAAAAAAAAAAAAAAAAAAATCCTTTAATGTATTTCCTTTTTTTTTTTTTTTTTTTTTTTTTTTTTTTTTTCAATATGTTTTAAAATAACCTAAGTTTTAATAACTGCGACAATAAATGTTATTAATCTAATTTCAACTATCTGCGACAAATATATTAAAAATATGCATGAAAAACTAAAAAGGAAAGAAAGGAAAAGCAAAAATTGAGCACTAGCAATTTGGCGAATCTAATCGCTTGTTTACTCGCCAAATGAAGAATTTAGTCGCAATTCGGCGCATTGGCGAGCGACAGCGAGAACACTGATTCAACGAGCAAGTGTTTTCACGTGAGTGAAACAGCCCCTTAAGGCCCCTGTCCTCGATCGAGGAAACGCTCGCGAGTTAATGCTATTCCTATGGGGAAGCATTTTACTAATAACTCTTTCGCATTTTGACATTTTTGAATTTTTTTTTTTTTTTTTTTTTTTTTGCATTGGAGAGCTGAGGTGCATGCCGACAGCGCACCTTTTTAAATTTTTCGATTTTGGTTGCAGATATTTTTGACAAAGTTAGTTTCACTTTCAAAACCGGTTTCGAAACTGAAAGTGCTTTTTAAAAAATACATCTGCAACCAAAATCGAAAAAGTAAAAAAGGCGTGCTGTCGGTATGCACCTCAGCTATCCAATGCAAAAAAAAAAAAAAAAAAAAAAAAAAAAAAAAAATATATATATATATATATATATCAAAATGCGAAAGAGTTATTAGAAAAATGCTTCCCCATTGGAATAGCATTAGCTCGCGAGCGTTTCCTCGAGCGAGGACAGGGGCCTTAAAGATTTGACCATTATTTTCTGTGTAATTATCAAAATACATTTTTTTTCTTTTGAAATTGCACTTGATTTAAAATCATGTTTAACATTCTTTTTATCATATATTGAAAATTTTTCTGCATAAATGAAATATGTATATATGTATTTTTCTTGTTTGTATAAGAACCGCGTACTTATTTTTAATCTTCAGTAACAATATTCAAGGACAATTTTAAATTAAACCTGTACTACACACACTTATGTATTTCAAAAAATAAATTTTCTTTTGAAAAAAAAAAAAAATAAATAAATAAAAATAAAAACTTGCTGATTTTTGCTATCGGAAATTTCTACATTTTTGTATTTTTCTGAGTATTTCAATGAATTTCCAATTGTTTCATTACAAAATCATATCAAATGTAATCTAAATATTATCGACTGCCTCTCCCGAATTATCGCTAGGAGATATTTTGTAGATCGGAAAAGTGATACAGATTTCTGGTTGTTTTGTTATCGTAGCGAAATATGTTTGGGGACGTCATATATACAGTAAGAGGAATGTTCCTTGCGAAATTTGTTTCTATGCCTACGAAAATTGTTTTTAAATGCATCATTAAAACAGTACGTCAAAGAGTGCGTGATACTTAATCATATGCAATATCACTTACGTTTGATTTTGATTTTTATTTTTTTCATAAAAAAAAATATGTTTGCATGAACTTTATGGCACTAGTAGAAAACAAACTGCAATTCTTAGAAAGGATACTAGCTGCAATATCTGGCGTTGTCAGAATCAGAGATGGTTCTGTTACGAATTCCCCGAAAATTTAAGGCATTCAGTTCCGAAATTAAAAAAAAAATATTCTGTTATCTGTCCGAAAATTCAGACATAAAAAATTGTATCGTAAATTTTAAAAAACAGTCGGAAAAAAATAATAACAATTTCGTCAATTGTTTGTAGAGAATAAACCCCTGCAAACTTCGTCAAAGTATCTCAGAAAAAATGCTAACATTAAATCTCAAAATTTGTAGAAAGGTCTCGGAAAAAACGCAAATTTCGTCAAAAGACCGCGAAAAAAAAAACGCCAATTTCGTCAAATGATCGCGGAAAAAACCCATAAATTTCGTAAAAGATCCTGAAAAAAAAAAAAAAAAAAAAAAAAAAAAAATCCGCAAACATCGTAAAGAGATCACGAAAAAAAAAAAAAAAAAAAAAAAAAAAAAAAAAAATGTGAATTTTGTTAAAGGATTGCATAAAAAAGAATACTTTGAACCGGGAAAGAATTTCCACCCCTTCTTCCTCTGCTGTTATCAAATTTTCTTTTGCAACACTTGCTTATACATTATGTTTGTGATTTTATTGTTTGAACATTATCAGATCATTTTAGATCGTTTTAGAACATTTTAGAATATAATTGGTCATCCTAGAGCATTTTAGATTATTTTAGAATTTTATATTATTCTGGAAAATTTTAGGTTATTGTTGAACATTCTAGATTACTTTTACAAAATACCTACAGTATGGTATAGATTCGTAGACGATATTTTTTTTATTTCGGAAAATAGTTTACACGATTTACGCCTCTTTCTTAATAAGATAAATGAGCTTGATGATAATATAAAATTTATTCTTGAGATTGAGACAGATGGAAGCTTACTTTTTCTTGATGTTAATTTAGTTAAAAACAAAGAAAACTTCAGCCTTGACAGAGATGTTTATAGGAAACCAATCAAATCAAATAATACGATCCCATATAATAGCTCATCACTATTTTTATATAAAATTGTAGCCTGCAAATTTTACATTAGAAATGCTTTTAAGGTATGCTCAGATAAATATTTAGAAAAAGAGCTTAATACCATCAGAAATATTGCTGAAGAAAACGGATTTTCAACTATTCTCATTAATAAACTCATTAATGAATTTAATTTTCAAGAAAATATAAAAAAAAGTAAACCATAAAGAAATGATATACAAAAAGTTTCAATATCTCCCTGTTCTATACGAAAAATTAAGATATGCTCTTCTGAAACACAATGTATATTTAATAGCCTGTCCACCAAAGAAATTAAAAGTACTAATTAAATTAAAAAATTAAATTTGTACAAAAATCGATCCAATACCAGAAATTGAATTAGCCGGTGTATATACCACCCCTTTTAAAAATGATTGCAATAAAGTAATGGAATATATCGGGAAAAACAATAGAAAACTCAAAAAAGAATAAAAGAACATAAAGCAGATATAAAATTTTGTCGCCAATCTAATGCTCTTTCACGTTTATATCTCAAACAGAATATCACAATGGATTTTGATAATACGGAAATCATATTCCCAACATCCAATTATTACTTATCCATTATAAGAGAATCAATAGAAATCCTATGCAAGAGCTATAAAGTATGCAATGATGTCCTATCTTATAATATACCCAATTTATGGTTTAGCATCCTAAAAATAAAATCCTGACAAGTTGAGAAAATGACGTATTAAAAAAATCATGGTACAAACAATCAAATAATTTTTTACCGTTCACGTAAAAATATTACTAACTCAATTTTCAAGCTACGAGTCTCGTTCATTTTTCAAAACGGAATCTTTATTTGTATTTATAAAAGAAAATATTCTCTGAGGAAGAACCTATTTGGAAAAGGTTTGAAAGTACTAAGATTTTTAAATAAAATTAAATTTTAACATCTATTATTGATTATTCAACCGCCTTTTAAATAAGCATTATTCATTTTAGATTACTTTTGTTTATTGTACAGCATTTTACATTATTCTGCAGTATTATAGATCATTCTAGACCAGCCATACTCAACTTTTTTTTCTCGCGGTCTGCAAACAGAAGATTCCGAGTTTAGGCTAGCCGCAACACACTCATGAAAATATTTAAAAAAAAAATAATAAATAAAATAAAATAACGTAAATAGTCTAACAATGCAATATAAAAATGTTAATATTACCATTCGGGTAGAGCATTTGTTGCGGAAAAAATAAAGAATTTAACACCATTCTTTCCAAATAATAAATTTTGCTGTTTGAAATCGGTATTGCAAAATGTTTTCGGCGCCAATTTTTTCAGCAACAAAAATTCAACCATAAAAAGTAGTATTCTCTATATAATAAATAAAAAGATAATTATAACAATGCAGCATTTCCAAGCAAATTTTCCCAAATAAATCCATATTTAGCTAAATCAATAGTAATAAAAATAATTGTAAAAATATGTAGTGCAAATTAAATTTGCAATGATGTTTTATTATTGCTGAAGGCTAAGAAATATGTACATAGCTATAGGATAAATAAGATTACACATTAAGGGTGTATTCGAAAAAACGCTTTTCCACCTTCAACAGCTCGAAATTTTCCGATACAATTTCAGACATTTTTAAAAGTAGAAACATGAAACTTGCTGAGGGGATTCTTGAAGGGACGTATGAGGTGCCGTGTGATGTCTTTTTACGCTCAATTCATTAGAATTTGAATTATAAACAATTACCTTCTCAGTATGACCCTTTTTTTCGTTCCCAAAACTCCCGCTTGGGAAAAATCGGTTCGAAATGCCGTTTTTGATTGCTTTTTTTGCAACATTTTCTGCATTTATCAAAGAATCTGCAATCACGGCACCTCGTGTACTTTCCAAATAAGAGATTTTGAAAGTTTGGTGTATTTGAGAGCAAAAATGAATTCAAAAATAAATCGGAAAATAAGCAGTTTGAATCAAAATACACCCTTAAAAGATCTTTCGCCCAAAGGAACGGCTTTTAACACAATTTTCAAGTTAAAATCTGTCCTGTTATACATAATTATCTTTCCATGAAAATATATATAACGACGCTAAAAATCATTAATTCTTTTTTATATGCATCTCAATTATTTATATAAATATGGATTAATGATTACATGCCTCGGACCGCACATAAAATGTTTTCGGGCCACATGCGGCCCACATACTTAACAATTGCAGGTTAAGTATGGCTGTTCTAAACCGTTTTAGAGCATTTTAGATTATTATCGATCATTTTAGAACATTGTAGTGTTGATTGTTTTAGAACATTTCAGATTATTCGGGAATATTTTAGTTTAAAACATTTGAGATTATTCTCGAACATTCGCGAATATTTTGAAATTTTCTGAAAAAATATGGATCATTCTAGAAAATTCAAAGACATTTTAAAATTTTATCGAAAAATCTGGATCAGATTAGAAAATTTTGAAATTTCCTAGAAAATTCCGATAAATCTCTGTCACTCACTGACAATTCACATAAAATGCCACTCAAAAAAATTTAGATTCTATTCATAAACATTATGTGTAAGTAAAAGAAAAATGTAGCTCATTTCACATTTTTGCCAACTACCCACTTTCACCAAACTCATTTACTTACAACAGAAAACCAAAAGATATCTACTACTACAATAGTGAGTACTCATCGACAGGGATGTAATTGAGGGTACACTGTAAAAAAAAAAAAAAAAAAAAAAAAAAAAACTGTAAAGGTACTAAACATTTTCTAAGAAACTGGGATTCCAAGAACTTTTCATGTAACGATAACAGGAAAAATCCATATAACCGATTCTAAAACTTGAGTTTTTGTTGTTACCGTTACAGGAAAAGTTCGTGGAATCTCAGTTTCCTAGATAAAGTGTAGTACCTTTACAGATGTTTTTTTACAGTGTATACGGGTATAAACGCCGTATACCTTATGGATTTTTTAAAGGAGCCCAGCAGACTTGTATAAAACCAAAAACTTTCTGCGCACATAAATATTAGGTCAAAACTTTCTGCAAAATTAATGTTTAATAAAATTACGTATTATATTTTGACATGGACGAAATTCACGTTTTTTGCGCAATTCACGGGTGAATTTACCGTTTTTACGCAATTCACGAACAGAATTAGCCGTTTTTTAAGCAATTCACTTACAGAATTGCCGTTTTTTATGCAATTCACGGACGGAGTTACAGTTTTTTACGCAATTCACAAACGGAATTACCGTTTTTTATGCAATTCAAGGTCGAAATTTCCGTTTTCTGCACAATTTACGGACGGATTTTCCGTTTTTTTTAACGAAATTCACGGGCGGATTTACCGTTTTTACGCAAATCACAGACGGAATTCCAATTTTTTACGCAATTTACGGACGGATTTCCCGTTTTTTACGCAATTTACTGGCGGATTTCTCGTTTTTTACAAGATTCACTAACGGAATTCCCGTTTTTTACGCGATTAACAGACGGAATTAATGTTTATTACACGATTCATGTACGGAATTTCCGTTTTTTACGCGATTTACGGACAAAGTTCCCGTTTTTTACGCGATTCACGGACAAAATTCCAGTTTTTTTGTGCGGTATTTGGACGAAATTCGCGTGGTCTTTAGTTGAAATTCGAGTATTTTACGCGGTTCTTTGTCGAAATGTGCGTTTTTATACGCGATTCTTTGTTAAAGTTCTTGATTTTTTCGAGGTCGTTTGGCGAAATTCGTATTTTTCTCACAATCCTCTGAAGAAATTTGTATTTTATTGAAGAAATTTATATTTTACGACAACCTTTTGTCGCAATTCGCGATTTTTGGTGTAAGAAATATAGGACTGATGTATTTTTAAAGTTTTCAGCATCAAATGCCTTAAATTTTGGGAAATTTGAAAATCAGCCCTGCTTATAATAGTACAATAGCAGTAAATAAATCGTACATAAAATTGGTGGAATATTTTTAATTTTTTGGTACTTAAAAAAAAGTTACAAAAATAAAAATAATTTCTTTCCAAAAATTTTTCTGCAAAGGTCTTAAAAGTTTCTGCGCACGGCGTGCACGCGTGCGTCTATATTATACAACTCTGGAGCCCAGTATACCCTCTGTTTTTCAAGAAAGCTTATAGCATAGGCGTAACCAGCCTTTTGAACGGGGGGGGGGGGGGGAGGTGCCCAGAATTTTTAATCCGGACCTGTTGGGTACAAACAACATCTTATATAATAATACCTGTTAAAACGGAACCTCATAGGACTGCTCGAAATTCAGTTTTAAACAAGGTCTTACAATATTTAAAACTTCGTTATAGTATGAACGCACCTCATTTGCTACGCTTGTCATGCAACTTGTTTAACTAAAGATTGTTTTTTGCTCAAAATGCTATGCGATTTGTTGTTATATATCTAATATTTTGAACTACAAATTTTGAACAAAAACAAATTTTTGTAATAAAATTATGAACAATTAAATCCGGATCATATTGAACAAAGGAGAACATGAGGGTTAAGAAAATTTTAAAGACAAGAACAACAATGTAAGAAAATAAGCATAACTAATAAAAATTGACTTACATAGTAGTTTTAGGGGCTCTGTTTATGGGATGGAAAAACTCCAGTATCTTATTCTTTTAGTATTTCATCAATTTAAACAACTTGAAAAGAATAAATTTTACTCCCCTTCCCTCTCAAAAAAAAGTACATTTCAAAATTTAAGGGAGCAATGGCCCTACCTCTCTTTGTCGCGTCCATAGTAACTTTATTCTAAAATATGACTAATAACAGAAAAATCTCGAATATTTACTTCCCCTCCATGAAACGAAATAATTTTCACACTCTAGAGAATAAAATAAAAAAAATTCTATGAAAAATGGAGTTATTAGACTTCATGCAATTATTTTTAATTATATATATTAGAGATGAGTTCGGGCTCGTTTTCCGGGACCCGGGCCCGCCCGAACCCGACAGTTTTAAATCCGAGCCCGAAAGATTTTTTGTTACCAGAGCCCGAGCCCGATACCAAAACTATACAAAACAAAATTGTATGGTATTTATAGTATTAAAAATTTATTATTATGTTAATTATTTATTTATGTTAATTATTTATTTATGTTAATTATTTATGTTTATTGTTATTGTATTATAAAATTATTATTATGGTACTGTAAATTTCTAACACAGATAGAATTTTTAAATGAAAATTTAAATTCTATCTTATCAAAATAAAATATCAAATAAAAATATACTTGACACTTAAAATTAATCTCAAATTTTTCCCTAATTTAAAAAGAAAATTTCATGAACATGTTTGTGACTTAATGAGTAAATGCATGAAATTTGCAGAAACTACTATTTGTAATCTGTCGAATCGAACAAGTTTTTACAATTTTCTGTAGAATATGTACATCTTTAATTATAATCGAATCCTTTGTAATAACAATCTTCCGTGATTTGATAGGTGCATGAAAATCAACGTAAATTAAAAAATAAATAAATAAATAAATAAATGATGTTGTTATATCAAAGGTCCGATGCTTTCACAGAAAAAGAGGTAACTCTGATGAATTGCTTTCTATCATATTAACATGGTAATTATGTTTACTTACGGAGAAAAGTGACTTCAAAAATGTATACCGTCCTCAGCATAAACAGAGTTCATGTTGACAAATAGATAAAACAATCACTAATTTTCATATGAAACACGACTATGACTACTGCCCAATAGAAGATAAATAATTTACAAACTTCCATATAACTTACGTCTATTAATAACAGAAAAAAAGTATTCTCTCCGCGTTATGCAACTAAATAATAAATAAATAAATAAACAATCCTATTAAAAAAAAATCTTCTAACGAAAAGCCAACTAAAAGCAAATTCATAGCTGTGTTTATTTTGATTGGCGCCATTCAGTAGGTCGTCGTCGGAAATTATACCGACATAAATCTGTAACTATTACAAATTTTCTTTTGAAACTGCAATCAAATACTAAAATATATAAACACTACTTCGGTTCCCTGTCATTTTGATCAAAATGATTTGAAAAGGATACGTAAAAAAAGTACGTAATTTTTAAAGGAAATAGGTTTTTCAATATTTTCTACACATGAATAAATAAAATTTTTCGGTTTCAGAAAAAAATGAGCCCGAACCCGAAGGTTAGAATAAAAATTGAGCCCGTCTCATCTCTGATATATATATTCACGATTTTTTTTTTTTTGAGAAAATTGTAAAAGTTGTCTGTAAAAATTATTTACAATATTTTTTTTCGTTGAAAAATTATTATTTTTTTTCTCAAATGTGTTATACATTAAAAAAAATATTTATTTATAAATTCTTAATAAAAGTTATTATTAATTCCTTTTTGTGTGAATGTGTGTACATTCTAAAAAATAAATGTGTAAATTAGCTAATTTTACCCGAATATATGTGTAAATTTCTAAAATTACACACCCGTCGTAAAATTTACATATTTTTTTCTGAAATTTACCTGTTTATATGTGTATTTAGGTTATGAAAGTAAGTGTGTAATTTTTTATCACTTGAAAAACTCACACAAGTGTGTAAATATCTAGAAATGCTTGAATTTACACAAAATTATGTGTTAGTCTAATTTAAACTTAACTATAAGTACACACATAAGTGAGTAATTTTTAAAAAATACGTACTTGTCATAAAATTTACACATTTTGAACAAAAAATTACCTTTTTTTATGTGTACCTAGCTTGTGAAATCAAATGTGCAGTTTGTTATCTCTTGATTAACTCATACAGATGTGTAAATGTAGAAAATTATCTGCATTTACACGAATGAAAGTGTTAATCATAATTAAGGATCAACTGAAACCGGTTTTTAAGATCAAAACAGAAATTGAAACCGAATTTTGGTACTCATCCTATTTTCGGCCGAAAACGAAAACGGCCAAAAAAATTTTAAGTGATTAATACATAGAAAAAGATACATAATTAAGTCCGTTCGTAATTATGTATATACGTAATACCGATTGTCGTTGTTCAGTCCGCCCGTTCGTCTGTCTGTTCGTCTGTCCGCATATAATAGAGCAAAAACTACCCAACCGAATCGTTTGAAATTTAAAATATGAAATTGTTCCATAATTTTGTCGAGTTTTTTTTCAAATTTTATGAAAATCGGATGTATAGTTTGATTACAGGGACAGTCAAAAGTATTACGTTACATTACCGTCAATGAGAAAAAAAATGTTTCAAGTTCATTTTAATGGTGTTACAGCCTTCCAAAGAGGAAAAAATTTATATACATTTACTGAAGCGTATTAAAATATACATTCGGTGCAATATATGGTGAAAAAACTTTCATTATTCATTTACAGAGCTACACAAAAGAATTCCGTTACGTAATGATGTATGAGAAAACATTATTTTCTGCGTATTTCAATCATGTTAAATTATTTCATATATAATTAAGTTGATATACGTTGCTCAGTTTTATTGCAAGTTACTTCTTTAATAATAGAAAGTGCTAACAGTATTTACAGGTACTCACAAAAGATTTCGGATACCATATTGCACCAGAACTACTCTATGTTACAGATTTTTGCTAGAAGTGCATTTTTAGTTGTGATATGAGTTTTTAAGTGTAACTATAGTTTTGCATATTACTTTGTGTGTATAAATGCTGTAAATCATATACAGGGTAACACAACAGAATCTGTAAGAATTACAGAGTAAAAATGAAAATAGCAGTGGTTTTCGAATCAGTTACGCATTTTTACGATATCCCATGATAAGTAATGATTCTAGGTTTGCGATCTTGATTACATCCTATTTAAGAAGAAGGCATATTATTTTCATATAACTGAATTGAAGATATATAATCGTATCAAATATTACATTCATGCATTTCAGCATAAGAGTTTAACAGCTAATGTATCAAGCTCAGAATATTTATAAAATTAATTGTAGTACGAACGCACCTCATTTGTCACATTTGACGTGCAATTTCCAATTTGTTAATGATGTTACACGTTTTCGAATGTAATACAATCTATATGTATCTATGAAGTGTATGATAAAATATATGTTCTGCACAATCGATGGTGCAAAGAATATTTATTATTAATTTACAGGGCCACACACAAGTATTCCATTACATAATATTATAGGGGAGATACTGTTTGGGGCGTGTTATAATACTATTAAACTATTTCACATTTTATGTACGTTGTTGAGGTTTATTATAAGTTGCTTCCTGTATAATAGAAAGCAGGGATGTAGTGGAGGGTATACGTGGGTACATGCCGTATACCCTTTGGATTTTTTAAGGAACTCTGTATACACTCTTTTTCTCAAAAGAGCTACAGTGTATACACTCTAGGGTATACCCTTTGCAAGGGCGGCGCCAGAGGGGGGGCCGTGGGGGCATATGCCCCCCCGTCGGGCATACCTGCCCCCCCCCCCCCATCGGGGTCAAAATTCAATTTCGTCGGGGAAAATATTTTGACTTTTGAATTTCAGCCCATTAAAGTTGAGTCGAAATATGGAACTTTTTTTTTTTTTTTTATTGGAAGTCGGATTGGCTAAACTAATTCTTTTTTGTACATCGGTTTCTGACTGAAGTTTGATTCTTGCAATTTGAATTTAGATACAAAAAAAATCTGAATTTTTAAAATAAAAATCTACATGGATGACAGCATAGGATGATGCATGAATGACTCTATGCATGTTTATTTTTCAGCAAAAAGATAAAATTTATACTAAAAATCAATTTTATACTTTTTTTTTTTAACTACATTAAATTTGTGGATCAGTTTGCGCTTATTTTGGATTTACGATCGGCTTGGTAATGAAGAATTTTTAGTTCAGTTAACCCTTTCAGGGGCGGTGTTTGCAGTCTGCAAACACATAATATTACTGTTCCAATTTCAAACTGGCACCAGTATAATTTTAGTACAATTTCGATTTTATAATATTCGCGAAAAACAGCTCTTTATTATTTTCAAATAAATCTGTTCTTAAATTGTGGTGTGAATCAATTATTTGAACATTTTTGGAGCAGAAATACCTTGCCCCTGAAAGGGTTAAAATACGAAAACGAAAATTATTTTGTCGGGGTTATTTTGGATAACAAGTAGAATGCTTCATCGTGTGGGGCAAACTGCACCTGACATGACTCGCAGTCTGGACCGGATCGGGTTGAGCCTAAATTTTTGTCGTTGAGTGTCGGATTAAAGTCGGATTAACTTTGTTTCAGGTTCGGGTTGGATGTTGATATTTATGGTTCTTGATTCGAGAAGAATTGATCTCTCAAAAGAATTTACAAAACTTATTTTAAGATGAAAAACTGTATTTGAATGTCAATGAATTTATGTATACTGTTTTTTTTTACTTAAAATCTGAAATTGTTACTGAATATATATTTGTAAACATATTCTTACATAACTGCATTACAGCATGGATATATTTTTTCATCAGCTACAATTAGGGTTTGGTTGGGTTGAAATATTTCGGGTTCAGGTCGAAATGTAGAGATGTCTAGCTCAAATCGGGTTTCGGGTAGAAACCCGATCCTGCATCTCCTCGGAAAATTAGACTCAACTCGACTGGTGGTTTTAATCGGACCTGGCTAAAGTTAATTTTTTTTTCGGAAAGTTTAGGATTGACTTCTATTTTTCGAGTCGGTTTCGAGGTTAATTGTTTTAGCGTATGGGCTCGATTCTATCAGATTCCTCAAAAGTATCCCCAAAATATATTTTAAAATGAAAAATTACATTATTTGAATGTCAATGAATCAATATGCAGATATATCGATTTTTCTACATAACTAGTTGTTGGGGGCCACCGTAATACTTACCCATCATGGATATGTATATGAAAATAAAACATGTGAAAACTATTTTTACAATGCATTATAATTCATAAACAAAATTTAAATATTGTTAATATACATAGTAATGCTATATTAAAGAACTGCTGATGTACCAATTTCGACAAATTATATAAAACGCCAAACTACTCAAGTAGTACCCAACTGCGTAAAATAAACATCCTTATAACTCCAAAAATAATAATTCTATTAACTAACAATTAACTGAGTCGGATTAAGCGTCTCATTTTCAATTAAAATATACTTCTGAATTGAAATTTGAATGAACTACAGGGTCATGAAAAATCGAAGAATGTGGAAAACAAGATTACAAATATCTCGGCAACTAATAATCCGATCGACTTTGTTCTATATGCAAAATGTGTGTTATTTTATTGCCTTTTACGTCCATTCCTTAGAACAAAAAAATTCGAAAATTTTTATGTACCTTTCATCAGAACGAATTTTTCGAGAGTCCGAAAAAAATAGTTCCGGATAATCGAGGTTGCTGGTATTAAATAGGATTCGTCCCATTCTTACATACTAACTACATACAAAATTTCAAGTCTCTATCTCAATTTGTTCGGGAGATAGAGCGTTTACAGACAGACAGACAGACAGACGGACGGCAAAATTTTTTTTTTAAAAATTTATTTTTCGGAATCTCCACTATCTAAAACGTGTAAATCCGTCAAAAAAATTTTTTCGATTTTCAAAACGATTACATGACTTACCCTATACTACGTATGATGGGTAAGTAAAAAATATAATTGATACTAGACTACTTTTCCATTATTGCTTTACAAGATGGAATTTTGTTTTTTCATACTGAGTTGGGATTGCGTTCGGAATGAATACTATTGATTTTAGAAGTTTTGTCAAGTTCGGGTTATCTATTTTTTAAAAACTGGTTCAGGTTGAATGGATATATAATTAATTAGCTCAGGTCAGGTATAACCCATTCCGCGGAGGATTCCGTGCTCGGTAAACAATCCGTGAATTAAACTATCCCCCCTCCATTGATTAGATTCCGTAAAAACAGAAAAAATTGCACTTTAATTTTGCCATTTCTAGTCCACCCCCCGCAAAAAATACAGAAAAAACACCAAATACCTGAAATACTCACACCTAAACAGCATGTTCGTCAAATTACATGGGTATTCTGGCATCTGTGTTGCTTAGTACTATTCGTGTTAGAAAAGGAATTTAAATCCCTTTTATCTATAAATATGTAAAAATGAGAAATCCAAGGTCAAAATTTAAAAAAAAATCTTATGTCAGAAGGCAGAAATTAATTAAAATAATAGAAAAGATGAAAATCAAAGGAATGCTTCGGCAATGTTGAGCGGGAAATTTTGGTCCTCGCAGACCTCTAACCCGCAGCTAGATCTCATGCATAACCCGCAGTTTGAATCAGCGATATATTTATAATTGCAGATCGCTTTTCGCTGATATTAAAATAATTCACTTTTAGATTCCCAACTATTTTACAATTTTTCACTTCATTTACATTTCTCTTGGAAATTTTGTGTTAAAGTTTTTGTTTCAGATTTAAATTCTGATCTTATCAAAATTTGGAACATCACACTTTGTGCATTTGATCAATATACACTCTAAAACAAAATGGAAATTAAAGATATTTTCCCCCATTGTTTTTATTATTATTTCTATAGCTAAAAAAGTCTGCTTTAATTTGAACATTTTTTCGAAAATAAAGAAAATTAATCAATTTAATGCTAAAACTACCTGAAATACTCCAATATCTACAGATGCATTTTTTTAATTAAAGGACTGTTTAATTAACTGTGCAACAACGCTGTGTACTAGGATTTTCTATTATAAACTGATTTTTTACTTACCTCTATTTTCTCTCAAAATATGAAAAATTCATGAATCAAATCTCAATTTTTTAAAAAATTCTACAGTCAAAAGACAGAAAATTCTTCAAGTAATAGAAAAATCCGTTCCAACCACACGTGCGTTCCAGCAAATTACTGCCTGTATGTTTTTTTTTTTTGCGAAACGTTTTTTGAGAGTTTATAAAATAATTACATTTTCTCAAAAATGACTAAATTAGAAAATGATGAAAAAAGTAAAACGCGGTACTTATGAACTCTTAAAATTTATATATTTCAAAAATTCTAGTTCGATTAATTACTTTCACATTAATTTCAAGGAAATTAGTATTTAGTACAGCAATGTGTTCAGATTTAACGAAAAAGGATATGAAAGAAATTTCAATTTTATACAGATTTTGTTCTAATCAAGTATGTTGTTTCTTTATACTCGTATTCTTATTTAGACTTCAATCTAACGATGTTTAAACTGCAAAGAACAGCTGCGGTTCACCAAAAGGAAATGCATGACTATCTGTTTTGAGTAGTTTTCAAATTCTGTTCTGCAAGTTAATATGAAACAAACTTTTCGACTGCTAGAATGATAAAGAGATCGATGAATATGTTGTTTAGCTTCAGCAAACGTATTCTTGCTAATTGGTTGTAAAAAGAACCTTTATACATCTCAATGTTGTTGTGGGAATTACTAGAAAAACATCTGCTCTGATAGTCTTGAAGGACATTTCAGAGTTAAATAAGGTGCAGTTCCCTATTATCGACATTTGTCCATTGGCCACAGATATAAGGAGTTAATTCTTTTTCCTAATCTAGTATTTTTATTTAAAAATATCGAAATCGTCTATTTAAGGCTTTTTTTTTTTTTTTTTACAAAAATTATATAATTAACTAGCTGACCCGCCCGGCGTTGCCCGGGTCCGTTATAATAATGTTAAACGAACTTGAAATTTTTATGATTTTATCTTCAACTCAAAATAGGTGTTAATACACTGTTAAGAATATGACCCTTTTGATGCATCGTCACTCCACCGCTTTTATAGAAAATGATTACTTCAGCCTATTTTGGAGCATTGTCATAGGTCAAAAGAGATATATTCTATAAAAGCGGGGGAGTGATGATACAGCAAAAGGGTCAAATTTTTTACAGTGTACATTATATTAAATACGTGCCCCCTGACTGTGTCAAAAATTGTTTTTTTAAAAAAACTAATATTTAGCTGCAAAAATACCTAAAATGACTGCAATGGGAAACGCAGGAGGGAATATGTGTCCAACGATTTCGTGTTGATATTTATCCTTAAAATTACTGTTAAGTGACTTAACTAAATACTTTTTCACATAGATATCCCAAGTGAAATATTTTGAATTTCAAACTAATTATATATCACTCTTAAATCTGACTATACCGCGAATGAAATCGATTCTCGATGATTCGCTAAAAGGTTAGTATATAATATTATAAATTCAGAGCCATTTTACAAAAATAGGTGTATATTTTTTATCAAACATGCGTAATGTTCATTCTATGAACAAAATCCTAACCGTAACCTAATTGTATCGGAATCATAACTTGTCTGTAACTTAGCTGTATCTTAACAGTAACCTAACTGCAAGTTAAATATAACATAAATGTAACTTGGCCGTCACCTAATCATAACCTACCCATAATCTAACCACAACCTAACCGCAACTTAACCTTAACCTAACTGTAACTTAACCTTGACCTAACTGTAACCTAACCGGAAAATAAAATAACAAAAGGGTCACCGGAACGTAATTGCAACCTAACTGTTATCTAACCGTAACCAAGTTCTAATTTAACATTTACTATAAACGAAATATTTTAACCATCTCGCGCTAAGTACTTAGTTTCACTTTCCACCGCTACGGAGCGCATTATGTTTTGTAGAACATCCGAATTTTAGGTTCGGATTGGATTCAAGTTCATGGAAATTATATTGTCTTCTTCGGATACAGTTATGGTTGTTTGGAATATTTGTGTTCAGTTTAGATTCGGTTCAATTCAGATTTCGTGGGGTTTTTTTTCCCCTTCAAATGGGATTTTTAAGTTCGGGTCGGGTTGTACTTATATGAAAATTATTTTACCTAGTTCCAATGAGGTTATACTTCACTGAAATATTTTTGTTAGGTTCAGATTAAGTTTGGTTCAAATTTCGGGATTTTTTTTTCTTTTTTTTACAAATTTTTTGGTTTGGAATGGGGATTATGTCCATGGAAATTATATTGTCTTGTTCGTATTTGGTTATAGTTATTTGGACTATTTTCGTCGGATTCAGATTTGGTTCGATTCAGATTTTAGGTATTTTTTTAAATTGATTTTTAAGGTTCTGGTTGGATTCATGTCCAGGGAAATTATTTTGTCTTGCTCGGATCGGGTTTTGGTTCTTTGGAAAAATTTTTTCGGGTTCAGATGTCGTTCAATTCAGATTTCGGCTTTTTAATGGAATTTTTAGGTTCAGGTTGGGTTGCGCATCAACGGAAATTATTCTGCATTGTTCGAATAAGGATATGCTTCTCTGGAATATTTTTGTCAGATTCAGATTTAGTTTATTTTTTAGGTTCGGATTGGGTTCATGTTCATGGAAAATTTTTTGTCTTGTTCAGGTCCGGGTATGGTTCTGTGGAATATTTTTGTCGATTCAAATTTCAGGTATTTTTTTCAAATGGAATTTTAGGTTCCGATCGGTTTCATGTCCACGAAAATTATTTTCTCTTATTCGAATCCGGTTATGGTTCTTTCGAATATTTTGATCGGATTCAGATGTAGTTTGCATAAAACTTCAGGCTTTTTTTTCAAATGGAATTTTTTAGGTTCGAGTCAGGTTTATGTTCATGGAAGTTTTTTTTGTCTTGCTCTTATCAGGTTATAGTTCTTTGGAATATTTTTATCGATTTCAGGTTTCGTTCTGGTCATTTTTTGGGTTATTTCAGAGAAAAATTTTAGGTTCGGGTCGGGTTGCATATACACGAACATTATTTTTCTTTGATCGAATTGGGGTATGCTTCATTTGAATATTTTTGTGGGATTCAGATTTGATTCGGGTCAAATATCAAATCCATAGTTTTTTTTTTCAAATGGAATTTTTAGGTTCGGGTCGCGTTTATGCTCATGAAATTTTTGTCTTGCTTGGATCGGAGTATAGTCTGTTTTTTTCTGGTTGGGATCGGGTTATGTGTTAATACGCCTAAACATTATGTTTTGCTACTATTCTTTTAGTGACTATTTTTTATACATATTTTGTTTCGTAATAAATACTAGAATCTCTATTAATCTAAAAATCTCTTACCTCGGTGTAGGTTATTCGCTTTTAAGTGGTTTATCTCGTCTGAATGATAAGCATATTCTTCAATAAAACATTCCTTTGGACGAAACTATGACATTTAATTTACAACACGAACATAAATATTACAATAATTCTTCTCGTTTACATCTCAATTTATAATGCGTACAAATGTACGTCTCATTCTCGTTTGCTCAGAACAATCATAGAACAACAACAAAACAAAACAAAAATAGAATACAAAGAAAGTCATTAGTTCACGCAGCTTGCAAAATGGTCGTGTGCCATGGAGTTTCGAAGTTTAGAGTATGAAAACACAACATCCTCCGGCCCAGAAAGATAAGCTATTCATCTTTACAGGAAAGTTCCAATGGGTATAAGTGTTGGATTGCTCGCCGAATAAAATTACCTGTTGCTAGTTTTATGGTGCATGCACGAACCTTTCCGTCTCTACCAGGATGGATATCTGTAATAATGCCTAATTTCCACAAGAGCCTTGGTTGATTGTCTTCTTTGATCTGAACGACATCTCCTTTTATTACTTGTATGCCTTTGGAATGATCTGTATAATGGAGAGATTTTAAGTCCATTAGATAAAACTGTTTCCACTTCAACCAAAATTGTTGCACTAAACTTAACCTGTATCTATATCTGCGAGTTAATTCATTTTTGGTAGAAGGAGTGATTCTTGTCTTTTCCGGTGGCAACGCTGTAAGTCTTTTTCCCACAAGAAAATGTGCTGGACACAAGGGAGTTGGCTCATTGGCATCACTGGACACAAAAGTTAATGGGCGGGAATTCAAAATAGCTTCCACTTCCAGTAAAGTAGTTTCAAATTCTTTGTAGTCTAATGAAGATCTTCCAAGGATTTTCTTCAGGCACATCTTCGTTGAACGCACTAGTCGCTCATAAAATCCTCCCCACCACGCTGCTCTTTCTACGATGAATTTCCATTTAATTCTTTTTTCACTAAAATAATTTTGCACCTCGGGATTCTTTAACAAATTCCACAGTTGCTGTAAATCCTTATCCGCTTTCTTGAAGGTCTTAGCGTTGTCAGTGTAAATAATCTTGCAAATTCCACGCCGTGAGATGAATCTTCGAAAAGCCATTAAAAATTCGGTTGTTGTTAAATTCATAACAATCTCTAAATGTACCGCTCTTACTACTGCGCAAGTAAATAAAGCAACGTAAATCTTTGCACCATTTTTTAGATATAAAGGACCAAGAAAATCTGCCCCAGTGACTTCAAATGGTGATGCTTCTTTAATTCTATCTGGAGGAAGGGGCGCAATATCTTGACAATAAGGCTTGGTGCTGAATTTTTTACAGATGATACAACCTCTTATTATACGCTTTACTTGCTGCCTACCTTTTAAAATCCATAATCTTTCTCTTAATTGGACAAGTGTTTCGGAAACTCCAGCATGAGCTACTTCTTCATGAGCTTTTCTGATTTGAAGATCTGTAAAATGACTTTTGCTTGGAAGGATAATTGGATGAGCTTCTGCATAACTTAAATTTGAATTTTGGAGTCTTCCTTTTAATCGAATGATTCCATCTTCGTCTAAGAACGGATTTAAATTTAGAATTTTGGAATTTCTTGGGACTAATTTCTTCTTAAATAATGCTTCTTTTTCTTCTGGAAAGAACCTTTCTTGCGTCTGTTTTATCCAATATTGCTCTGCTTTCAACATTTCTTCAGCACTCAAAGGTCCCGAAAGTTTATTAGCATGTTTCTTTGCATTATCCGCAAATCTTAATATCCAACAGGTGATGCGTAGTAGTCTAGTAATCGTACTGTAATTTTCAATTTTAAAAATTGTATTCTCTCCTTGAGTCACACAGCTAGTTTGGACAATTTTTGTTCGCTTTGATTTTCTTTTCTCTTCTTCAGCAACTTTGACATCAATTACTTTTGTTTCTTGAGGCCAGTATGTTTCATTTTCTTGCAGCCACTTGGGTCCGTTAAACCATGCATTATTTTTTAAAAGTGATTCTGCCTTTTCACCTCTGGTTAACAGATCGGCTGGATTTTCTGAGCCAGGACAGTGTGACCATAAACTTGGATTTGCTTTTTGTTGTATTTCTCGAATTCTATTTTGAACAAATGGCTTCCATTCCTCGACATTACTTCTGATCCAATGCAGGACAATCATTGAATCCGTCCAAAAATGTAGACTTGTTTTCATTTCTTTGAAAAGATGTTCATTAACATAGGCTGTTAGTCTAGTCCCAACTATTGCACTCATGAGCTCTAATCTTGGCAGAGATAATTCCTTGATTGGAGCAACTCTGACTTTGGAAATGACAAAACTAGTAAATATTTGTTCATTGGCACGATATCTTAAATATATAACAGATCCATAAGCTTTGGAACTAGCGTCGTTAAAACAGTGTAGTTGTACATCTTGAATTGCATCTTTTGAGTGTTCACCAAAATAATATCTGGGAATCTGTACAGCTTCAATAGAACTTAGTTGCTCGCACCACTTAATCCATTTATTGTGCATGTCTTCATTTAATTTATCTTCCCAATTCAGACCTTCTTTCCAAATTTCTTGCATAAGAATTCTTGCAGTTACTGTAAAAGGGTTTAAAATTCCTATGGGATCATATATCTTTCCTATCATCATTAAAACTTCTCTTTTGGTTACACCGCTGTTCTTATTTTCATATTTCATAAAATTCTGCAATTCAACTTTTAAATTATCTTCTTGGGTATTCCATTTATAACCTAAAACTTTTGTACAAGCAAATTTTTGATGGACAGCCTCCTCTTTTGAATCAAATTGCGATTGAAGACTTCTGGAATTTGTAGTCCACTTGCGCATATTGAAATTAGCATCTTTCAAAATGCTCTTAACCGCAGCATATACCTTCAGACCTTGAGCTTCTTCATTCACACCAGTAAGTAAATCATCGACATATAGACATTTATTTAGTATATCAAATGCTTCTGGAAATGTGGATTTGTATTTATTAATATGATGTTTTATCGTTGCAGATAACAGAAATGAACTAGGTTTCGCTCCGAATAAAACTCTTGTCATTCTTAATGTTTTCAATTTAAAATCTGATTCAGTATTAGGGAAATTTCCAATCCATAAAAATCTAACAGCATCTCTATCTGTAGGATCTAAACTAATTTGCAAATATGCCTGTTCAATATCTCCAGTAATTGCGATCTTATGTAATCGAAGCCGAAGTAAAACATCAAGTATATCTGGATTTAAATTTGGACCGGCATGTAAACAGTGATTCAAAGAAATAGATTCGGCAGAGTGAGAAGACGCGTCGAAAACTACTCGAAGCTTGGTTGTTGTTTTGTCTTCACGTATAACTGCTTGATGAGGCATATAATAAGATACTGAGCTTGGCTGCGAATTGACAACTTCTGCCATTCCTTTCTCTAAATAATTATCTATAATATTAGCGTATTTTTCATAAAATTCTGGACGTTTCTCAAATTTCTTATTTAAACTGTATAGCCTTTTCTTCGCTAACTCATAATTATCTGTTAATTCTACAACTCTTTCATTCCAGGGCAATCGCACTTCATATACATTATTCTTAAATTTAACAGTCTTATTATAATTTTCTAATACGGCATTCTCTATATCAGATTGTTCCTTTTCTGGTTTTATTCCTATAGATTCTAACTCCCAGAAAGCTTTTAAAGTATCATTTACATCTGCATTTCTGTCCAACTGAACATGCTCCGAAACTGTTTTCATAACACTAATCGAAGTTTGTAAAATATTAGCATCTTTAGATGCAGTAGAACCATTAACAGTCCACCCTAAAATCGTTTCCGAAAGTACAAGATCATCCGAGAGTCTACGAATCTTCCCTGTTACCATTTTCCAATAATAATCACTTCCGATTAAAATTGATAGTTGAAAATATTTTGAATCGCCATAGGTTCTATCAGCTAATTGCAATTTATTTCTGAATACAAAATCTCGAATTTTCTTCTCGGGTACGGCAAGTAAAGCTTCGCTAATTTCTGGTGTCTCTAACACTTCAATTGTAATACCTTTATTTTTCACTTCAGGATTTTTCAAAATAATTCTGTATCGCTTGCATTTCTGATTTATCGCGTCTTTAGAACCAAAAGCGTAAATCGTAACATCTTCCTCACCCACTTCTTGTAAGCCTAATTTTTCTGCAACGCTACTCAATATAAATGATCTCTGCGATCCTAAGTCATACAATAAGCGTAATTTCGACTTATGTTGTTTTCCGATAGCTAATGCAGTAGCGGTTTGCAAATAAATATCTCGTGTTAAATTCGCATTTTGAATTGATGAAACTAAAGTATCGGTTATTTCTCCTTTATTCTCCCTTTCTTCACAAATTACCGAATTATGCTTCCGAAAACAAAATTTACATCTATTTTTAGACTTGCAATATTTAACTAGGTGGAATTTTTTCAAACATAAGAAGCATCTTGCTTGACTATTTATAATATTTTTCTTCTCCTCTATAGTTTTAGAACAAGTTTCTATATCATGGCATTCTGAACAGAATATGCATCTATTTTCAACATTTGCATTCAAAGTAGCTGTCGTAGGCATTCTGTGCTTAAATGTTTACTATTAACAAAATCTGTATCTGAAATTTCTTTTTTTACGACTACTTTGTTTTCAAATCTTTTGTTTTCATCTGATTCTGTCTTGCGAAACGAAAATGTACGTTCTCTAGTTTCTATTTCCGTTCTTAAATAATCTAACAGCGTTAAGACATTCCACGATTCTGTTTCACTTTTATTTTCTCTATTATAACTCAACATTAAATTACTCGGTAATAATTTTGTCATTATAGGAAATAATAAACTTCCTTAACTTTCTAATTCGATTCCCAATGATTTTAAACTGCGAATATGTATTTCGCAAGTATCATACAAATTGCGCAATTCTTTCAAACTAGACGAATTACGGACAGGTGGCAAATTTAATAGCTTGTTAATGTGAGATCTGATTAATATTTCCTTTTTTCCGTAGCGGTTCTCTAAAATAGTAACAGCAATATCATAATTTTCTTCAGAAATCGATAATCCTTGAATAGCAGTTTGCGCCGATGATTTTAGAAGACTTTTTAAATATGTAAATTTATCTATTTTACTTATTTCATCGTTATCATGAATTGCTGATTTAAACTGACTATAAAATTCTTGCCAATTTTCTAAATTACCATCAAATTTCTCAATGTTCAGCTTAGGCAGGTTAACACGAATTCTATGCTCAGCCAACAGAGGCAAATTGGTGTTTATATTACTAGAGGCAGTAGCCGAATTTAAAGCGACATTACTTTCACTTTTCTGTAAATCTTTCATTTTGTGATTCAATTTAGTTTTTACGGAAATAAATTTTTCCCTATACTCTTGGTTTGATTCAAAATCTAACTCTAAACTTTTTAAATCCGTTATTTCTGCTTCAATACATTTACACAATTCAAGAAATTGATTTTCTTTATCATTAATTTGCGCAGACGATTCTTCTAACCAAAGCATATCAATCGTACTATCATGATTTTGAAAAACATCATTGATATTATTCATAAGCTTCGTTGCGCTAGTCTTAATACTTTTCCGTTTTAATTTTAAAGCATCTAAAGTTTCCATTTTAATATTCTCAAAAGAAATAAATACTTATCAAAGAATAATATTCAAACCAAATAAAAGCGCGACGTATGGGCGCCAAAATGTGTCGTAATAAATATTAATATCTCTATTAATCTAAAAATCTCTTACCTCGGTGTAGGTTATTCGCTTTTAAGTGGTTTATCTCGTCTGAATGATAAGCATATTCTTCAATAAAACATTCCTTTGGACGAAACTATGACATTTAATTTACAACACGAACATAAATATTACAATAATTCTTCTCGTTTACATCTCAATTTATAATGCGTACAAATGTACGTCTCATTCTCGTTTGCTCAGAACAATCATAGAACAACAACAAAACAAAACAAAAATAGAATACAAAGAAAGTCATTAGTTCACGCAGCTTGCAAAATGGTCGTGTGCCATGGAGTTTCGAAGTTTAGAGTATGAAAACACAACATATTTTGCTATTTATTTTTTTATTTTGCTATTTGATAATTTATTACTGTGTATGAATCGTCTGCCTATTCGAACAATTGTACGTCAAAGAGCCATTTCATTTTTGTTTTAAAAACAAATTAAAGTCTTAATAAAATTTTAACTTAAATAAATGCATTCAAATTTAATCCATGATTTAAAAAAACTGCTAAAAAAGCCTCATATATACATATACATATATTAACTGCAACTTAGCCAACCACAAATACATTCTAATGTACGAAGTACCAACGATCTGACGTAATAGCTATGTCCAAAAATCCTAAGTTAAACTGACATTTTGCCAGTCTATGAATTTTAAAGGTCTTTGGGAAAAAAACAGTCACTTTTGAAATGTCAAAATCTCAAATTGGTTTCTTTTATAGAGTAAAAAGAAATTAATAGAGTGGAGGTATTATCTCTGGAGATGATGCTTAAGATGTAACCCTACATTAAGTCCAATTAAGTACCAACAAAAGCACCTGCTTTGACACGCCTATCAATTGGCGAAATTTTAAAATGAAGGGCCAAAATCACAGTCAAGTGAAATCCAGCCACCCCATTGGTCGTGTGGTAAGGGTGAAAATCACGAACTTGTTTCTCCATTTGAAAAAGGTGAGGGGGAAAGTATTTTTTAAGCGATTGTTACCGCCTGTTCTTATTTAAGATAAACCATCGAAATTAACTCAATTAAGATATTTTGATGCCATTTTATAAAATGAGAGTGAAAAATTTAGATTATAAATGAAAAGAGATAAGATTTACTTCAAAACTGCCGCCAGGGGTGATTCTCGTCCGAAAATTCCGAAATTTCCGAAAATATATGGCATCCTCTTCCGAAAATTTGAAATTGGGTTATCATTTCCGCATAGTTGCTAACTTGTACGGTTTTGCGCGCGGAAAAAACAATTGCGTAGAAATGCAAATTTCGTGATAGGATCGCCGAAATAGCATACATTTCGTCAATATTTCGTTGAAAAACGACGATTTCGTCAATGTTTTTGTAAATGAACTTTGTCAAAAGATCGATGAAAAACGCGAATTTCCTGTGCGGATCGCGGAAAAAACGGCAATTTCACCAAATATCGCAGATAAAACGCTGATTTCTTCTGAAGACGGCTGAAAAACGCCGATTTCGTCTAAAGATTGAGGATATAACGCCGATTTCGTTAAAAGATCGCGAAAAAAAACGCCGTTTTCGATAAAAGATTGCTTAAAAATATTTTGTCAAAAGAATATTTGAAAAAATAAGCCGATTTCGTCAAAAGATCGCGGGAATAAAACGCCGTTTTCGAGAAAAAATCGCATAAAAAAGCAAATTTTGTTTAAAGAACGCCGATTTCACTTAAAAAATCATGGAAAAACGCCGATTTCGTCAAAAGATCGCGGAAAAACCGCCGATTTTGGCAAAAGATCGCAATAAATCGCCGATTTTGCTAAAATATTGCTGATAGCGGGAAAACGCCGATGTTGTCCGAAGATCGCTGGAGGGGGGGGGGAGAACTCACGACCCTCCCCCCCCCCCTGCCGATTTCCGAAAATGCGATGCGAATTTCCGAAAAAAAAATTTCATCCAGAATCACCTCTGACTGCCGCTACGATTTTTTCTCGGAAAAAGGAGTATGACAACATTTACCCAACTGCTAAGAGATTGTTCCCTGAAAAGGACGCGGCTCAATGACCAATGAGGTGTTTGGATTTCACCGGACTGTGATTTTGGCCCTCCATTTTAAAATTTCGCTATCAATTGAAACAGGTTTAAACCTGTATTTTTTTTCTCTCGTTTTTAAAAAAAGAACTAATTTATCGCTTCACCGGTAAAAATTTATTAATTATTTTATCATATGTGTTTTAAATATCAATATAGAAAATTATTTCAACGTTTTGCTTGAAAATATAACATTATTTTGTTAGTACATTAAAATCGTCTGCAGTCAGAAATTTATATTTTAGATTAATATTTATTATTTAAGTTTTCATACATGATTTTAAAAGAATGTTTTCATCATTATATTTTAAATATTTATTTACATGCAATTATTAAGTCATAAACATTTTTCATCTACGTTATAAAGTATTGAAAATTACATTAATGAAGGAAACTTTTAGTTATACAATTTTTAATTCGTATCAAATGTTTTCAATATCTTATTTAATTTTAATTTGATATTTAATTATTGCTAATTTTCCAATTTCCTTCATTTTAAAAGCGAATATTTATTCTAATAAATAATAATAGAACGAAGACCATTTTAAAAATTTGCTATTTCCTCTTGAAATATGCTTCAACTGTAATTCATTTCTTTCAATTCGTCTTATAATACAAAATCTCTTCCACGTCCTTTTGTTTGCCACATTAAATTTGAGCGATAAATGGTTTCATATCGCAAACCTTTTTTGAGCTTACTTCACCTCCACTTATCTTATTCCTCCATGGGTTTCTTTAATTCTGTCTCAGCTTTCTTATCACTTCTGCGAAAATTTTTACACAACCAACCAACCGTAAACAAATGAAAGAGAAAAAATTTTGGAAAAAGATGATTTTTTATGAGAGTGACCTCTTGATTTTAATTAATTACTCAGTTAATAATTGGAATTTTGAAATTCTGAAGCTCAGGTGCATCAGGAGAGATATTGGGCTACTCTCAAAAAAATTTTGAGCTTTGTACGTGCTGTAGATTTTGCTAGCCATCGCAGACACACACACAGACAGAGCGTTTTGTTCTTTTATTAGTATAGATAATACAGTAACCGTAAGAAAAATGCTACAATGACCATTTAAAGAACGAATCTGACTATAAAACAATGAAATTTATGACTTTGCAAATTTTGCATTTGAATTATTATTTCTACTAATTATAAATACTTTATGAGTTCAATCTTTTTACGAATGCGTGAACTATACTATTTTTCTGCAGTACATAAAAAGTTTCAAGTCTTTCATACGAGTAAGTTCAAATGATTTCTTATTTCTTTGCGTTTGTATGTAATTTGATATTTTTACCCGAGTGCTTTAATTTTAAAACTTCTTTATACGCAGAATTCGTAATTTTGTTGATAATAATAATTTAACTTTTTAAAGAAATTATGTAAGTTTTTCATTTATATTTTTGCATTCAGTAATACATACAGTAGAGCACCCATTATTACGCCTCATATATTACATACGACATGGATTAAACATTAACATTCCTGGGCCCAACATAAACAAGGTTTAAATGAAATTTCAGTTTTACAATTTTCGGAACTGCGAATTTTTAAACTTCTAAATATCGCACATTTTAAATTTTTACACAGTGACATAGAGAAAAAAATGCTCTTTTAAATGAAATTTGTTTGCAAACTTTACGACAATTTGTTTTCAAATTATTAATATTTTAAAAGTTTTTATTACATTTTTTGTCATTGTGTCAACAGAAGTATTCCATTTTTGGACATTAAATATGGACCAATCACAAAACGAATAAAATAAAATAAGTTCCGGAATTCAACCAATAAAAAGATTCAGATCTGCTTCAGATTTTCCAGTTCTCCACCGAGATCAATAACTATTTTCCAAATAGTTAAAAAAAAAAAAAAAAATAAAAAAAAATTAATTATTTTTGATCAGAACTCTTCGTGTAAAACAGTTTATAACAATATCGAAGTAAAAATTCATGTTTTGTAGAAATAGAGTCAAGTCGGATCGAGATTTTAACTTTTTTTTTTTTTTTTTTTTTTTTTTTTTTGGGGGGGGGGGGGGAAGGGGCTAATATATATAATACTTGCTACACCATATAAGCAGGACAACTTTTTAAATTTTACGCAGACCGGAACATTAATTTATTTTGTACGAACTGGGCCCTTGAAATTTTTGCCCCCGCAATTTTTAGGACCTGCTCCAGCACGCGGGGACCTCTGATATATGTTATGAACTTGGCCCCCCTGTCGGGGATACAGTGCCCCCACGTCGGGCAAATTCTAGCGCCGCCCTTGACCCTTTGTTTTTTCATATAGCCTCTGCTTTTTTTACGACTACATCGCTGACAGAAAGCAGATAGTATTTACAGGGACACACCGAAGATTTCGGCCACTATATTGTATCCGAAATACTGAATCCAGTACACCAAAATCTGAATATTTTTAGAACTTTGTTATAGCACGAACGCATCTCATTTGCTACGCTTGACATGCAATTTCCAGCTTTTTATAAATTAATTATTGACATATAAAATTATATTTCTAACACACAAATATGTATATATATAAGCATGTGTATGTATAAGGTTCAAATAAAATGAAAACGTATTCCATGCATTAGTTCTTGAGATAGAGCGCCCACAAAATTTATATCACATAGAGACAGACAGAGTCACAGACATACAAACAAACATTTTGTAAAAACATTTTTAACCTTATAAAATGTGTAAAATCCTTTAAAAACAGGAATTCGAAAATTTTCACGAATCCAGCATTTTCTTCTTGCAAAAATAGAAGAGTGTAAAAATGTTTCAGGTTCAGGTATATATGAGGACCCCAGAAGCCAAGGGGTACAAGTGACAAAATTTCGATTTGGAGTAAATTGAGTTTAAAGATAATTGATGTTAAATTGGAACAGCAATAACAATTGAGTGAATTGAAATAGGAAATTTTTGCTTGTTGCATTCTGGTCTTTGAACTCTTATTTCAATAACTGTTAAAAAATAAAGTACAATTTTTTTTAAATGTATAATTAATCAATATTTTTTGTTTTTCGAAAAAAGTGGTTTGCCTCTATAACTCAACAAATAATAAGAAAATCACTTATTTTTCTTTACCTGAAATGAAAAAAGCATATTTTTAGGTCGTCTGTGTACTTAGTTTATTTTTTTTTTTTCAATTTTGTCACTTATACCCCTTGGCTTCTGGGGTCCTCATATGTCAGTTTATTTTTTACGGTGATTTTTTGTTAAAGATCAGCTGTCGTTAACAAAACACACTTCTGCGACACTTATACTCCTGTGGTTTCAAAAAGGAAAAAAAAAATATTACGCCTGCTGTTTTGAATGAACAGGTGATAAGCTTCAAAGTTTAGTAGAGTATGCATTGTTTGCTTTATAATTTTCTTGCGCATATGCCATGTGCAATAGGGAAAAATCGCAGACGATTTTTAAATTAAAGACAGTATAGTTTATTTGTTGATCTTTGGAATACACAGAGAATGAGAACATTTTCTTTGTAAGAATAACCGTTTATGTACGTATAGTCCGTCAAAGTTTAAAAACTTAAGCAAAAAGTATTACAAGAGTATCGCAATATTCTACGTTTTATACAAAATACGTCCAAGAAAATTTACAAATGCTTTTGGTATGTGTAAAAAAATTCATGCCATTACTTTTGTAATTAATACTGGCGTATTTGTTTTCTACAAATGCTATGGATTACCATCAGAAAATAAAGAAATATGTAGATGGAAAATAGGTATGAAAAAATACTTTTTCTGTTTGCTTTTCTTTAAATTACAATGATTTTGTTGAAATAAATAAAAATCTATGAATAATCCATATAATTGAAGGAACGGGGCTGAAATGTAATAATTCTATTGCCTACTTATCTTTTTATTCTAGAAGCTTTTATTATTTTATTCTGTGAATGATTTTAATAAAAGGAATTTCAAAATATCTATACGATATACACTATCAGAAAATATATGATTAACCAAAGAAAAAAGAAATAAAAAGATAAACAGTGTACAAAAGTTACAATAATGCATACAACCACATTTAAAATTCATTAGCTTTTATTCGATATATTTTTTAAATGTTTCGAGATTTTTACGAATTTAGATCTAATAAAACAAGTTTACAAACCAATTTCTAAATTTTATCATATTCATTTGGATTTTACTTAGGGTGTCAACTATTTTAAAATGTAGATTTAAGCTAGCGATTAAATCATTATTTTAATCAACAATTTGAAAAAAAAAATCAATTATTTAAATCAAAATTGATTTAAATCTAATTGTTCTAAATGACATAAACGTATTAAAATCTAAGATTATTGTAATTTGAAAGGTTATATATGCGTTTTGCCTTACGAATAAAGAAAAAAAAGCTTTAAATAATTGTTTCTAATCTTAATTTCTGAGTCCTGTAAAACATTAAATGGAATAACTTTGTAAAGGCATAAAAACATTTCATTTAAATCTAAATCTAATATAATTTGTGATGTCATAATTTCCTTTAAGTAATTAAATTATTCATTCTTTTATATGAAATAAGCATTTCAAGTATGATAAATTTCGGCTAAATATTAATTTATATATCTATATCTATATATTAGCATGCACATACATTGTGTAAGTTATGATTTATGCTATTGACAGTAATTTTTCTTACTACAAATGCAAAACGAGCTACCTATAATATTTGTTAGTTATGTTGGTTATGCCATATTGATATTACTTATTTGCAGTTTTTATTAATTCTGTTGATTACTGTTTCATTTTGGCTATTTGTTAAGGCTGCAACACCTTGCCCCTTTTGAAATTAACAAAATGCACCCTACCTTTTAAAAAATAGTGAAATTTACTTGTAATTGTTGCCAGATCTTTTTTGAAATATATCCCTCCATACCGCAGTACTTCTAAATATGTGCACCCAAGACTTAACAAAAATGATAGAACTTTATTTCTTGGAAAAAAGCAGGATATTATTAAAACATGTTATTTAATTGTATTTTTCAATTCGTAATTTATAGAAGTATTGAAAATTAATGATTTTTTTTATTTATCACACTAAAAAATTATGCACTTATTTTTATAACTACTAAACACACAAGAACACAAGTAATATATTTTCTGATGTAATAGTACCTTTTTTTAGAACAAGCATCCTGCCCCTTTTCATTTTAGAATGAATAGTGAATACTGAATTATCGTTTTAGTAATTAAAGCATTACAATATGTATTATATACCTAATTAAAGATTGTAATCAATTTAAAATTAAATGCAGCTACTGATAATTTTAATAAATATAAAATCACTATTTTTTTAATATAGTTTTACAAAATTATTGCAAAATATTAATGTGTATAACTTTATAGTATTCTATTAAATAATGAAATTACTAATTTAGAGTTTTTATATTTTTTGTAATTACTAAGTAATAAATAAATTTTATTAATTAAAGTGTAAAAACATAGATTATGTTAGTAAATAAAGGTTTAATTGTTTTAGAAACCTAAAATCTATTAATCTTAGAAACCTAAAAATCTAAACCTATATCTATTCAATTTTTCAATGCTGGGGGAAAAAATCCGATTTAAATAAAAAGAAATATGATTTAAATACAAAAATTCGATTATTATTATTATTATTATTATTATTATTATTATTATTATTATTATTATTATTATTATTATTATTATTATTATTATTATTTTAAATCATGATTTTTTTTACCCCCTAATTTTACTGCACTTTTAATTATTTTTTGTTGGCCGATCCGTTGGAACGGTCTGGTAGGTGGAGGGTTAAAATAAGATTTGTGATTTATAACTATCCTTTAATCTTGTAAATAAAATATTAATGATAATATACCAAAGTGTGACTTTATTTTATGTATAGTCTCCAGTTTTATACTTCATTCACATAAAAAAAGTGATTAACTGTGTATTCCTACTTTGTTTTTAGCTCTATCTGGTAAAAATAAGTACGATTATATGGATTTATAACAGACAATTATATGGAAAATTTTTTATCACATTTCATTTAAAGCCATTATAGTAAATTCTTATAAATCTGCTTGTATTATTTTATGACGATATCAGAGTGATTTTGGCCCTGGCAACATAGATCCTTGGAAAATCGTGCAAAAACTTTCATATAAGACCTGAAAAATGAGCTTTGTTTTAAAAAATAATAATCGTAGATAGCGAGAGTTATTATTTCTTAATGTATAATTTTTAAATAAAAATGTAATTTCCGCAATGAATTATTAAAATTATTTTTTAATAACTAATTTTTTTAAGTATGAATTTTGCTTCAGCCAAATCATAATGCAAAGTGAATTACACCTTTGTATCAACGTGTTACATAACTGCGATATACAGTCACCGCCAAAAAAATCTTGACACTTTCGATTTTTTATGTTTTGTTAAATATCTAGAAATATACACAAGTAATCATTCTGAAACTACTGGTGTGTAAACAAAATAGTACACGTCATATATTTTGACAAAGATTTTTCCCCGAAATCTAACAGGGGACCGTCAATAAATTGAAAAAGAACGAAGATCTTTTGGATCACCCTGTCAAAACTAATGAAGCAAAACAGTTTAAACTGCAGATAATGATTAAGTGGATTATTGTGATAAGTTGTGTCGATTTTTATGAATATAGCTTGAAAACTCGTAGAGAAATTAAAGTTTTTATAAAAACGGTCGAAAATTTTTCCAAGTTTTTTGCTTATAATTTTCAGAGCTCTTCATAAAACACAATAATCTTTTCAGAAAATATGACAAACAACATTGCACATAACACCCTGTAATCAGAATTAAAAAATAATAAAAAATGTATGAAAAATGAATGGGTTTACTAAATAATTTTTTACTGCGCATGCGTCAACGCTATTAAAATTTCATTTGCATATTATGTTAGTTAAATGTATAGAGCAACTTTTGTGAAAGTCTCAAAAACATAGCTTAAAATCTCTAAAAATTATCGTCAATAGAATATGGTCAAAATCCGTTATTTCCAAAATAAAGCAAAAAGATAAGGAGTTGTATCCAAATATAGTAGTAAGTGCAATACTGTGTAGGTACTAATCAATGGAATATGGATACAGCCCCTCATCTTTTTGCTTCATTTTGGGAATAATGGATTTTGACAATATTCTATTAATGATAATTTTCAGAGTTTTCAAGCTATGTTTTTGAGACTTTTACAAAAGTTGCTCTATACATTTAACTAACATAATATGCAAATGAAATTTTAATAGCGTTGACGCATGCGTAGTAAAAAATTATTTAGTAAACCCGTTCATTTTTCATACATTTTTTATTATTTTTTTAATTCTGATTACAGGGTGTTACGTGCAATGTTGTTTGTCATATTTTCTGAAAATATTATTGTGTTTTATGAAGAGCTCTGAAAATTATAAGCAAAAAACTTGGAAAAATTTTGGACCGTTTTTATAAAAACTTTAATTTTTCTACGAGTTTTCAAGCTATATTCATAAAAATCAACACAACTTATCACAATAAGCCACTTAATCATTATCTGTAGTTTAAACGGTTTTACTTCATTAGTTTTGACAGGGTGATCCAAAAGATCTTCGTTGTTTTTCAATTTATTGACGGTCCCCTGTTAGATTTCGGGGGAAAATCTTTGTCAAAATATATGACGTGTACTATTTTGTTTACACACCAGGAGTTTCAGAATGATTACTTGTGTATATTTCTAGATATTTAACAAAGCATCAAAAATCGAAAGTGTCAAGATTTTTTTGGCGGTGACTGTACACTAAAGTCAAAATGACCAGTGAGCATTAAGAGTGCATTCGAAATTTTTTTTTCACCTTCAACAGTTCGAAATTTTCTGATACAATTTCAGACTCACTTTTGGAAGTAAAAACACGAAACTTGCTGAGGTGACTTTCAAAGAGACACATAAGATGTCATGCGATTTTATTTTTTGTTAAATTCATTAGAATTTGATTTATAAACTATTATTTCTTCAGTATGACTTTTTTTTGTTCCCAGATCTCCCGCTTCGGAAAATTCGGCTCAAAACTTTGACTTTAACAGCATTTTTTTTTTGCAATATTTTCTGCATTTATCAAAAAATTGACAAGCACGGGACCTAATATACTATCTAAATAAGATAATTTGCCAGTTTGATGCGTCTGAGAGCAAAAACGACTTTAAAAATAAATCAGAAAAAAGGCAATGTGTATTGAAATACAAATTTAATCGGAGGTCTTATTCATTACTGCTATCATCCATCATAGCATTTTTGCCACGTATGTTCTTACAATTCTCAACATACGACGATACCGAGTTAAACTTTCATGCCAAAGTTTACATAATCACTTGATCAGTTTTAGATCGTTATTGCTAAAACAAATTTTGTAAAATTAAAAGGGATAGATAGCCCAGAACATATTTTTTTTTTCAAGGGTAAGTTCATTTATTTTACAATATAATACTTGAAAATTAATAATATTGATGAGAATTGTGGTATTTTCTGCTTATTACAAATTTGGAAAAAATAATTTATCATTTTTGTGTTTTAAATATTTTTTTTTTTTAATGTTTAAATCAGGTTAAACCACATATTCTAATATTAGAGTAAATATTTGCAGTTTTAACATTATATAGCATTTAAAATAATTATTTTATTTAAATACTATCTGTTTCAGCGTACTGTTTCTGCGTTTATAACATATTTTGCTATAAAACTTCGAATTTTCACTATTTTACATGCTGTACATTTCTTATTTCATTTTCTATCGATGACAAAAGACAGCTTTTCATAGATTTCAATTCAAGTTTTTCGTTTGTGATTTTTAAATTGAAGGCTTTTTATAAGCGCATTGCATTCAAAAACTACAAGAAAAATAAATAAAAAACTTTAAAATGATGTCATTTGATATCAGAAGAAATAGTTTTAACCTAGGCCGAAAAATTAAAATGTTTACACCAAATCCAATTACAGAAACAGAAGCAATTATAAATTTTTTTCAGATTGAAAGAACATTGATTTTTGATCTTGTTTTCGACTACTTAGACTAAAAATCTGTTAAAAGGAAAGAACACGCCAAACATACGAGTTTGTCCTTCATGCATTTTTTTTCGGTAATGAAAACACTTAATTCACATTTTACACTCCAAAGTATAAGATAAAACTGTGTATTTTAAATGTTGCACAAAATTATGTATTTTGCATGTTACGTAGACATACGTGTAAGAACAGAATATTACATACAAATCTGTGTATTTTGCATGTTACGCAGACATACGTGTAAGAACACAAATCTGTGTATTTTGCATGTTACACAACATTATGCGTATTTCCCTAATACACAGAAATATGTGCAAAAACTGAATATTACACAGATACATGTGTAAAAGTATTACACAGAAATATGTGGAAAAAATGAATATTACACAGAAATATGTATAGGACGTGAGTTCTTTTACGGTTAAATGATATTTCAATAAAAAGAAAGTATATAAGTTCAGGCCTACCTTTCTAGGAATCTTCTTCGGGCATGACTTTCTTCTTCTTTAGGCCTGCGTAGAATTTACTGGAATAATAATATATTATTATTTTATTACTATGTATTATGGAACAAATAATTCGTTCACTTCCGTTTTGGGAAAGATGACTTCTTTTAATCACACAAATAAAAAAGTTCACATCACAATTTACGAAAACACAAAAATAAGTAGAATTCTAATGTTTAAGTTTTTTAAGTTTTTTAAGAAAGAAATATTATCGGAGCTGAGAATTTTTGCTTCCGAATTTTTCAGTTTCAGGAAAAAGGTAAACAACACCAGCTTAGAATCATTTTGACGGAGTGTAGCTTCGCAGAAAAGATGTGACGTCAAAGAAAGTTTTTAAAGAGTTCTTTTCTTCGTTTCAGGACAAAAAGTTTAGTGCTTCCATCTGGCGAGTTCTTTGGAAACAAATCAGTTTTTAATGAAGAGAAAAAAGTCTTTTCCATCACCCCCACTTTTGTTTTCAAAGTGCTAGCCTCAGTTGCAGCTGAGATCTTAAAGTTTCAAACTGAGGTTTCGCAAGGGGTTTTGTCATTATGTCAGCAATCATTTGCTTTGAAGGGCAATAGTGTAGACACATTGTTCCGTTTTCTATCATAGTTTTTACGTTGTAGTATTTAACAGTTACATGCTTGCTTCTCGATAAATGTTTTTCGTTCTTTGAGATTTTTATGCATGGAATATTATCTTCATAAATCGAAATCGGTAAGGTTTGTGGTAGGTCCAAATCTGTTAATAATGCCAGTAACCACTCCATTTCTTGACAGGTGTTTGAGACAGATATATATTCTGCCTCAGTAGAGGAGAGTGCAACACTGGACTGTTTTCTGCTTGTCCAGCTTAACAAATTGTTGCCCAATTTGAAGATATTACCGGTAGTGGACTTCCGGTCACTTTTATCTGATGCCCAATCCGTATCACAATATGCTGTTAAGACGGGCTTTTTATTTTTATCAATTATTAACTTAAGGTCCTTGGTTGTTTTCAGATAGCGAATTACCTTTTCAACTGCTAACCAATCTACTTCTCTAGGTCTTTCATTTCTTCTACCTAATATGTTCACACAGGCAGATATATCTGGTCTTGTGATTGTGGAGATATATAAGAGTGCCCCCACTGCTTGTCGATAAAGGGTATTGTTACTCATTAGTTTACTATCGGGATCTAAATTAAAATAATCCGTATTCATGGGAGTATAAGTTGGTTTGGAATTTACTAAGTTAAATTTCCTAACAATTTCGTCAATTTTATTTTCTTGATCTAACATTAGACTTCCATCTTCTGTTTGTTTGATATTTATCCCCAAATAATGCGATACTTTACCTAACGATTTTATTTCATATTCCCTTGATAACTCTTTGTATATCTCTTCGGTATCCCTTTTCTTTCCTGCTACTAAAATATCGTCGACATATACTATAATATAAGACAAGTTTCCGTTTTTATTTCGTTTGAATAAGCATAAATCTGATGTGCACTGATTAAATCCCATGTTTTTGAGTGTTTGACTAATTTTTAGGTGCCAGGCTCTAGCAGCCTGTTTTAGCCCGTAAATAGCCTTATTCAGTTTACACACCTTTTCCTTTTGATCTTCTACTATATATCCCTCGGGTTGTTTCATGAATACCTCCTCGTCTAAGTTTCCGTGCAAAAATGCTGTTTTTACATCTAAATGAATTATATCTAAATTTTTATATACAGCAGCGTTTAGGAAACTTCTTATTGTGGTGTGTGCCACGACAGGGGCAAAAGTTTCATCATAATCGCACCCGAATTTTTGCGAATAACCCTTCGCAACAAGTCTCGCCTTGTAGCGTTCTATTTCTCCACGTGCATTGCGTTTTGTTTTAAAAGTCCATTTACAACCTATATGTTTTCCTGGAGGTGGGTCGACTAATTCCCAAGTTTTATTTTGCATAAGTGAATTGAATTCCTCATCTGTAGCTGCTAGCCAATTATTTTTAATTTTTGGGTCTTTCATATTTTCTATATCTTCCCAAGTTTTGGGTTCCTCAACCTGACACATGTTTGCGCTAATTCCATACCTATCGGGAGGTACTCCCCTGTTTTCTCTTCCCGATCTTCTAAGCTGTATTTGACTCTGATGTGGAATTGCGTCCGCGTCATGTTTATCACCATCTAATTCAATTTGAGCAACTTCGGTTGGGGTCGAAATGTTATTTTCGTCTTGTTTAGTATCATTTTTTACATTTTCTAGAAATTTTACTGATCTAGATATCATTACTCTATTATCCCCGATATATATTCTATATCCCTTGCTCCTTTGGTCATATCCCAAGAAAACGCCTTCAATGGCTTTCTCATCGAATTTAGCCCTTTTATATTTTTCTACATAGGCGTATGCCTTGCAACCAAATGTTTTTATGTGTGACAAATTTGGTTTACGATTATTCCAAAGTTCAAATGGGGTTATGTTATTGTTTGCTTTGGTTGGCAGCCTATTTGTTAAATAAGTGGCAGTGAGAATTGCTTCACCCCAAAATTGTCTTGGTAGATTTGCTTCTGACAGCATTGTGCGCGCCATTTCTACAAGGGTACGGTTTTTTCTTTCAGCAACACCATTTTGAGGTGAGCAAAATGGTACACTTAATTGGCGTTCGATACCGTTAAAGGTTAAATAATCTTCAAAATTTTCCCCAAGATATTCCCCTGCATTATCCGATCTAAAGGCCTTTATTTGTTTACCAAATTTATTTTTTACTAGTGCAGAGAAATCTTTAAATTTTTCTAGGGCTTCCGATTTGTGTGAAAGTAAATAAACCATAGTAAACCTGCTAAAATCATCAATGAAAGTAATAAAGTACCTTTTACCTGAGAATGTTTCCGTCTTCATGGGACCGCAGATATCACTATGGATCAGTGAAAGGACTTCGTTAGATCTATTTGATGCTACCTTTGGATAAGGTAATTGTGACATTTTCCCTTCGATACATTTAGTACATATATTATCATGTTTACACTTACTTAAAGTTATACCATCCGCTAACTTATGATTCACAAGATATTTGATTGATTCAAAATTTTTGTGTCCTAGGCGTTTATGCCAAGTTGTAATACAATTCGGATTATCACAAAACATTTGTGTTTTGACAGCATATCCGTACTCATCTTTAGGAGAAATTTCATATAGATTATTATTTAACTCGGCTGTTAAAACTATGTTATTGTCTTTAACAAAGTTACAAGAATCTTTTTCAAAAATGACTTTAAAGTCGTTTTCTGTTGCTATCTTAACTGATAATAAATTACTTTGTAATTCAGGACAATAAAGAACATCTTTAAGTATAATTTGATGTGGTGAATTTGTACAAAGTTTAATATCACCCATACCATGTGAATCTAGTTTATTTCCATCCGCTATCATTATGCTACCAAAATTTCCGGTTTTAAAGTTTATGAAATTTTCTTTTGCGAATGCTACATGTCTTGTGCAGCCGGAATCGATAACGAATTTATTTACATTAAATTCTTGTGCGCTATTAGCAGACATTAAATCGCACGCGGGATAATTTTGTTCGGAGAACTTATAAATGTTTTCTTCCGAATTCGTTGAGGTAGAAAAATTATTCGTACCTATTTCTGCGTCAACATTACCTTTAAAACAGAAGTTGGAAGTATCCCTTACATTACCTTGATTACCTTTGTAATTTCCCGAATTATTTCTGAAAGAGTTTGAATTATTATAAAACATTTTTCGATTCGGATTATTTCTCGAATTATCATTTTGCATTTTATTCTTTAAATGATAACAATTTTCGCGTACATGGTTGTCTCGTTTGCAAAACGTGCAAAATTTCTTATTTCTAGCATTTTTATTTACTACCTTATATGCTGAGTCGCGTGAGCTCGAAACAGCTTCACGATTCTCAGGTTTATTTATTGCTTTGTAAGCCGAATCTCGCGAATTTGAACTCGCGTCTCTGTTTTCACATCTATGTTTATATTCATCGATCAATTTATTTTTTACGTAATTTAAAGTTAGATCCGTCTCGCTAGCTTCTAACGCGGTAACCATTGGGTCATAAGACCTAGGCAGGGAGCAAAGCAAAAGGGCACATATATGCGAGTCAGGGATTTCCTCGCCGATAGCAAATAATTTATCTTTGATGGATAAAATATTATTGATATGGGAGATCATGTCTCCCCCCTCACTGAGTTTTTGAGAATACAGTTTCCTTAGAAGAAAAAGTTTTGAAGAAAGAGTATTTCTTAAATGAACGTTTTTCAAAGCCTCCCAAATATCTTTAGCATTTACTAGATGTTTCACATGAATGATTTGCGAATCTTCTATACACAGATTAATAATAGATTTTGCTTTAATATTATCTTTATTCCACTGTGCAGTGACAGGATCCGGTGGAGGATCTTTGATTACTGAGAACACATTCTCCTTTTGGAGAAGATTTTCAATCTTAAATGCCCAATTACTATAATTTTGCTCATTCAGCTTTTCAATGAGGGCTATATTACTGGTAGCCATTATATTAATTCAAATTAACATCAATTCAATCGTTATTCAATTATATTAATTCAATCGTTTATTTAACAATCATATATATATTTTCAAAAGACTGTTTATATTTTAATACTTTCAAATAATATAATCATGGGTAAGCTCTTTTATTTATATATAAGAACATTTCAGTCCTCATAATCTATAGGACGTGAGTTCTTTTACGGTTAAATGATATTTCAATAAAAAGAAAGTATATAAGTTCAGGCCTACCTTTCTAGGAATCTTCTTCGGGCATGACTTTCTTCTTCTTTAGGCCTGCGTAGAATTTACTGGAATAATAATATATTATTATTTTATTACTATGTATTATGGAACAAATAATTCGTTCACTTCCGTTTTGGGAAAGATGACTTCTTTTAATCACACAAATAAAAAAGTTCACATCACAATTTACGAAAACACAAAAATAAGTAGAATTCTAATGTTTAAGTTTTTAAAGTTTTTTAAGAAAGAAATATTATCGGAGCTGAGAATTTTTGCTTCCGAATTTTTCAGTTTCAGGAAAAAGGTAAACAACACCAGCTTAGAATCATTTTGACGGAGTGTAGCTTCGCAGAAAAGATGTGACGTCAAAGAAAGTTTTTAAAGAGTTCTTTTCTTCGTTTCAGGACAAAAAGTTTAGTGCTTCCATCTGGCGAGTTCTTTGGAAACAAATCAGTTTTTAATGAAGAGAAAAAAGTCTTTTCCATCAATATGTGTAAAAATATTACCCAGAAATATGTGTATTGCCCAGCAATTTACTTATTGAAGCGTGTATTTCAGGAGTTATCAGATAATTTTTACACATTTGGACTTATCATCAAATTACACATTAAAATGTGTATTTTGAAATTTACACATTTGGCGCAATTTACACACCAATTTACACATATAGACATGTCGTTTTTGTATCATCGATTTACACATTTTTGAGTGTAAATTTACACATTTATTTTTTAGAGTGTACTCACGAATGATTAAAAAAGAAAAAACTTATTCTGTCAGAAGATACATCAATTTTAAATATTAAATTTTAAAATAAAAATTTTAATGATAGATCAGCTAAAATTAGTTTTAAAAGATTGTATTTTAATTGTGTAAATTTAGAAAATAATAACAAAACATATTTATAAATAACATATACATGCATATAAATTTACCACAGACCACCTTAACTTTTTTTTTTCTTTTGTCGGAAAATGCATTGACAGATTTTTAAATTAATTCTCTTTTCTTTAAAAAAGGCGAGAAACCACAGGTGCCATTTTATTCAAAAACTTGTAATCGAAAAACGTTTTCCATATTTTTGTAAACGTAATTTTCATAAAATATTATCAAAATTAATGTTTTGAAAGAAAAAAAAAAATAAATCCGGGTGTGAAAACGAGAGAAAGGAGAAAAATTTGCCGTCATGTGCAAAAATCACTTAAACTCGATAACTGTTTATTTATCAATAAACGGAATACGCAATTCGATTCCAAATCGCTTCAATAGACAAGTCTATTGAAATCCAATCTTGTACCTTAATTTTATGCCTTTACATAAAAAAAAAGAAAAAAAAAAAGACATAAAATATGTCAGAAAGTTCCGCGTTTGTTAAGCACGGATTTCAGAGCCACCTTTAAGAGAGTATAATAAACTATTCTTACTTTTTTTTAGTCACTGTGGCTACTGGAAATTTGACATCATGTTGGACAGTTACTTTTTCTTTAGAAATATCCTGAATTGTCTTGCACTTTTTGAAGATTTTTTTAATGCTCGTTTTCTCTTTTCTGACCGTCCCATATTTTTTAAATACACGTGATAAAGTGCGAAGTATATTTACAAATTAAATATAATTTTTTGGTCCATTTGATACAAGCCAAGAGAATGAAAACTGAACAAAACACATTTTTCTCTTCTCGAAAACCCTATAATGTAATTGGCAGGTTTTAATTTATTATTATTATTATTATTATTATTATTATTATTATTTAAATAATAAAAATGATTAAGCACAGCTTCTATGTCTAATTGCAAATGTTTTTGTTTTTCTCAAATACCTTCAGTGGGGGGGGGGGGGAGAAGTCTATTGTCAGTGTGAACATATAATGTAATGGCGCCTTGCAAACGTTGGATTAACGACGCGCCAGTAGTGTCTGGCGCCTGCTTACCGAACATTTGGAAACCTAAAATACTCTACTTTATAAAATATTGATAAATGAGTACAAATGTAATGTGAAAATATTAATTATCAGTAGTTGCATCATGGTTTTTGAGAAATTGTTGTTGTGTAAGACAGAAGTGATATGTGAAAAAGATATATGAACAGAATATGACAGGATAAATAAAAAATAAAAATAGTTAATTGTTTTTTCTTTCATTGTTTTCAATTATTATTTTTTTTTTATGAATGCTGATTATTTTACTTCGGTTTTAAAATCCTTCTTGTGTCTGCGTGAGTGGGGGGTGCCCGGGCACCCAGGGCACACCCCCTGGTTACGCGAATGTTATATACACTCTAGAGTATATCCTCTGCCTTCAGCGTATAACCTCTACTTAGAGCGTATGTCCTTTGTTATCTTTACGACTATACCCCTGCTCACTGAGAAAAGTGTCTTTAGGTACACACACTTGTCATACATATAAATATATATATTAATTATACAGAGTGATTCATAACGATGAAACAAATAATGTAATTCCTTAAATATTGAACCTAGACTTACTTCCAGTATGCGGTCCCCATAGGGTTAAATTTCCAGATAGAAAAAATATTCTTACCCTCCCTTAAATGAAACACAGAAAATTATATCTTGATGCCTACAAAACTCAAAGAAATATTAAAAGTCAAGATTCGTGACTTACACTAATCTCCTTTATACACTTTTGAGCAACATTGTTCAATTCCAATCACTTCAAAACGACCCACTTTTGATAGTTCCGGCATCTGTTTAAAAAGAATCTTTTAAAGGACCCTTCACAAAATTTTTCATTTCAAAACATCTCAAACAGGACCCTTCATAAAATTTTCCATCTCAAAGCAGGACCCTTCACAAAATTTTTCATCTTAAAACAGAATCCTTCACAAAATTTTCCATCTCGAAATAGGACCCTTCACAAAATTTTCCATCTCATAACAGGACCCTTCACAAAATTTTCCATCTCAAAACAGAACGCTTCACAAAACTTTTCACCTTAAAAAAGGACTCTTCACAAAATTCTTTAGTCCTAAAAATAGACATTTTACAAAATTTTCCAGCTCTAAATTAAACCTTTCACAAATTTAATCATTTAAAAGTAAAATCTGACCCCTCTCTTTTACATGCATAAAGAAAAGATAGGTATTTTACATACATATATCTTCTTAAAAATATAAAATAAAAGAATCTGAATATAACGATTATTTCAATTTCACAAAATTAGGACTACAGTTTTCACAAATATTAAAACGTTTATGAAAATTTTACAAAAACTTGACCCTGAGAGAAAAATCTGGACAGATCTTTGAATACTCTTTATCGTTTAATAGATGTATTTAACCATGTTCAAGCTGAATATTGACCGAATTATGTGTAAGAAGAATGTTCCTCTTATTCCTCCTGTTCATGCAACCTCTATTATAAAATTATTTTTTTAAGAAATTTTAAAATAGATCACTAAAAATTACTAAAAACTAAAAATGACTTTTAGGGATTGTTTGGTTTCTGAATGAGTATATCAAGTATTACATAATAATAAAGTTACAAAATCTTCAGAAATTAATTGCTTCTTAACACTAAAACGATTGGAAATTTTACTCAAGTTTGATAATAATTTTTCTCACCGCAATTTCACTCAATATTATTTAATCGATTTATTTGACGGAAATCTGCATGGATTAATTTTAAGTTATTTCAAGAAATTTTTTTTTTATTCGAACTGAAGTCTAATCACATGACTGGAGTCGAATCGACTTCTTCCGGGGCGTTCTTAGTGTTAACAGAAATTAATAATAAAATTAGAAATCTAAAATTTATGTTATACGTATAATAGATTTCTAATTCCATGTGTTAAATGCTTTAACAGCGACTATATAAGATATTAGACATACCACCAGAACCAAAGCAGAATAAGCTTAAAAGTGTGACATACGTAACAGAACTCTCTTAAAACGAAAAAGCTGAAATAACTCAAGTTGAGCTGAAATCCACTCTTTTCCCATGTTGAAAGGAACCTTCTCAAGAAGAGCTGAAACAACTCAAGTGAATGAGTTGTTTTTAATCAACTCATGATTGTGTGATCTCCATACTTGAGTGAAATCAAATCAATAAAGGTTAAATCCAGTAGTACTTGAGTGATTTGTAATCAAGTCATACTTGAGTGAAATGAAGTCATTTAAGACTGAATCTCGTAGCACTTGAGCGATTTGTAATCAAATCATACTTGAGTGAAATGAAGTCTTTAGGATTAAATCGAGTAGCACTTGAGTTAGCTGCAGCCAACTCGTATTTGAGTGAAGTGAACTAATTTAAGGCAAATCCAGTAGCACTTGAGAGATTTGTTATCACTTCAAGTTGGAGTGAAATGTTGTCATTTTTGATTTAATCCAGTATCACTTAGGCGATTTGTAACCAATTCATACATGAATGAAATCAACACATTTAAGAGTTAATCCAAAAATCCTTGAATTTGTAGAAGTGAATAAATTCACTCTTAAGAAAAGCAAAATTGCTTAAAATTACAAAAATCTTCAAGTGATTTCTAAATCGTCTAAATAAAATCACATCATTTAAAACTAAATTCAGTAATCCTCGATTAATTTTTATCAATGAAATTCAATATAACATGGAATTATTGCCACATTTTCAAGTGTTGCAATTAAATTTTCATTTCGGATTTAAATTTCTGTTTATTGACATTACAAAGGTATATATATATATATATATATATATATATATATATATATATATATATATATATATATATATATATATATATATATATATATATATATATATATAGAGAGAGAGAGAGAGAGAGAGAGAGAGAGAGATTGGAAAACTGTAAAATGGATTCTCCAATATTTCTTCCAAGTCTTTAATTAACAAGACTTAAAACATTCTAATTTACATGACTGAAAGTTCTCTAATGAATCATAAAAACATTTTTTTCTTTCTAATTCAATGAAACTGTTTCCTATGTCAATTTAGGGGAAAAGGCAATTGAATCGTTATACAAAATTAAATAGAACTTACATGAATTTTTTATTATTCTGCCAAATCAGAAATTTTTAACATCAGTATTTTCTTTTGTTAAATTTAAAAGTACATATATTCATTAAATTAAAAATACTGGTGATCTCAAAATTGTAAATTTGAAAACACTTATTCATGCAAACTGCCTAAATTTGCATAACTGTACAACAGCACCCGAACAACATTAAGCAGAATATCAGCTTCTGATGCTCTGGTGCTAATGGGATTTTTCCTTTCCTTTCTTGGGCAATTTCAAGTTTACATATTTTCCAATGATACTTATAGCTTCAGATATGCTTATACACAATTTTAATTTTTTCATTAGCTTCTGATTTAATTGTAAATAGCAATTATTTTTTTATTAAAAATTTATGATTTCAATGAAATAAACCAATCTTAGGCATCTTACTAAAAAAATATTGAAAAAATAAACTTGATATCAGCCCAACGACTCAACTTCAGCACCACAATGTCAGAAGCTGACTGTTCCCCTTAAGAGTTTAGATAATCCTATGCAGAAGTTATTTTCAAATATCTTGCTTGGATTTTAAAATGTTTACCTTTTTTTTTTGGGGGGGGGGGATCATAGAATATTTGAGGATTATCTGTAAGTGGGTTAGTTTTTACTTTTGCAATTTTGGTTAGTTTTTTTTTCAAATATTAATACGAGTTTCAGAACCAGTTTTGAAAAAGAAAGTATTAAAAAACATAAAACCTAAATTTAAAAAATTATTCCCCCCCCCCCCCAGACACACATGGCCAGCGCAGGGTTTAAATAAATGAAATTGAAAATATTTTAAATGGATAAACATCAACCCATGATACCTTGTAATTATTCCTCGATTTAAATCTCAATCAAAATCTTATATTTCTTAAACTGACTAAATTAAAAAAAAAATATTTTAATTGTTTAGTTTGAAATCTGAAATGGCTTTGAAATCTTAGATAAAATAATTGTTACCCATAGCATTTATATAAGCACATTGCAATTGTGAAATGTGGAGGAATGCCATTAAAAAACTTGTATAGCTAAAATTTTGATTATGGACAATTATTTTATTGTATGAAGAACCTTCCACTAAATATTCCAGTACAAAAGTTAAATTCAGAAATAACTGAGAAATGGATTTATTGACCATGTGCAATTATTCTTTATATCATTTAAAACATTTGTTAAAACTTGAATTTATATTCAAGAATAACTTATTTCTTCTTAATTAATCTTTTAATTTTTGATTTTATTCAATGTTTCTTAAATCAACTAACTTTTAAATAAATATAAAAGCATAAGACTGCAGCATTTTGTGTCAAAAGTTAGAGCCAAATCAGCAATTTAGAATGTTGCAAGAAAGAAAAAAAACTAATTTTATTTAACAACAAAAACATTTTATTTAGAAAGAACAAAATAAACCTAACATTAATTGATAACAATTCTTTCCAACATCAGATAAACAAGTTTCAATAACATCTTTAACAGGACCTTTATAAATATAGCAGTCCATTTGCATTAAACATTAAATACATAAAGAGCATATTGTAATCTGTCCACTGGTTTGTCCAACTTTTAAAATCTTAGGCAAAATAGACACTTTGTTGAGGATCCTTGAGATTAAATAAGATTGTTGAATTTGACTCCTCACAGTAGAATTTTACTCCTCCATGAAATCACCATCTTCCTGTGTTAAAAGAAAATATTGAAATTAAATTAAATAGCAATAAATATAATGTTAAGGAATGATTATGAACATATTAAAATATTTTGCAGCTTTCAGATTAAATGTTTTATAAAATTTCCTATCCATAGTCTAAACAAAAAATGAACCATAAACTAAAAATTTTAGCTTTATAAATATTACACTACTGAAAATTCAGCCAATCATGAATAAAATGGAAATAGAATAAATAAATCCTGTGCGATTACACTTATCCGCTTGTTTAAATCATGGTGTTATTTCTGATACAATCTTAAAATAAATCACCATTTTAAAAACAAATTTAAAATGAAAGTTCTTAAAGCAACATTATAAAATATTGTTGAAAATTCACCTTTGTTGCAACTTTCAAAATGTATCAGCGCTGGCAAATACCCAACCAATACAGGTTTTTGTGGATTTTTAGTTGTTTTTCTATATATTTGCATATTTATATAATACAAGATAGAACCTACAACAATTAGACCAGGGTTGGCACGGTTTAATCCAATTGGTTTTAACTATGGTTTAAACAACTGTTTACTCCTTTTGGTTTAAACAACGGTTTAGTTTAAACCAACTAATTTTTTTCTTAAAAAAAAAAAAAAAAAAAAACAATTGTTTTTTTTTCAGAAGAAATCTAATGACATTTTCTCTTTTTCTTAAAAACTTATGTATGTCAGATTATTGAATATAAATAACTTCTATTTTTAACACTTTATATCAGCAATAAGCATTCGATGTAGCAGGTTCAGATCATTTTTTGGGTATAGGATTAAAATCAGTCTGCAATGGTGAATATATTTATTTCTCTTTAGAAAAAGCTTCGAACATGTGAATTGATCTAATATAAAATAGATTAAAAATATTCAATATTTAATAGAAAATATCTTAATTTTTTGAAAACTGCAGATTATTTAACGCAATAACATAATACAATTTATAAGATTTCAAGCTGTAAAAGAAATCCCCAATCTTAATTGGGGAGGTTATCTTAAGCATTAAAATCAAAATATGAAGTCGAATAAGAGAGTTTTCAAAGATTGGATGCTACTTATAGCATTTTAATAATAGTGATCCCCCCCCCCCCTGTTAGTTATCTGCTGAATCTATGACCAAAAATTTTGACTTAAAATTGTCATTCAAGAAACAAAATGTCAAGAAGTATTTGAAATTTATTATTTGGATAGCTATGGAGAAGAATATTTTATTTATCAGACTACTTTCAAATGTTTATTATTAGTAATTAAAAGATTAGTTATAAAGATTTTCAGAGTATCAATGCTTCACTGTATACAGCACTTTATTCTTAGAACATAAGACAGTTTGCTAATACTGTTTAAATTAAATTTTAATTTCTTTTATTTTTTACATAAATTCATTGTAAATATTTAATTTAAATCATTTTAAAATGAAGTTACAGTTTATAATCCAATGTCTATTTTTATCAATATATATGCATGTATATGTAATAATAATATGTAGATCAAAATACAACAGGACTTTGTTTTTTGTGTTTATATAGGGTTTTCCATCCCTTAACAATATTAGCAAAATTGAGAAATAGGTGTTCACTAAAAAATAAGCACTTCTAATCAGCCTGAACATCTATAAATAAATTTCTATAAATACAGATGTAATAATTGTATAACTTAATTCTTCAAAACTTTTATACTACAAGACTGTTAAATGAACTAAGTAATTACATTATAAGACAATTTTTACTTCGCTTGATACACCATTTTATTTCAAGGTTGTTATGTACGGTACGTATGAGTATTAACATTAATTGTTTATTAAAAAAAGAGAAGAGAAATCTATTAAAAGGATAGCATAATGTAAATAAAATACTTTCATAGTACTTACTTCGTAAAATATCGGCTTCTTTAGCAAATAATCTTGAGGAAACCACGAACTTTTAAGATGCATCGAAAATCAGCTTCACGGAGCATCAGCGTGCAGTGCATTCGGAAATCCTCCATCTTGTATTTTACAAGGTCAGGTCGACAGCAGCGCCAGCGGTGGATGAAAATAACGCGGAAATGATCTGTTTTCTTCTCGAGTTCACTTGCTTAGTTTTCGATCTCAATGAGTGCATTAGAAATAGAAGAAAGCAAGTCAAGAAGAGTGGACCACTTAAAAATCAGCTCATTCACGATCCAGTAAATTAGAACTCTTTCTTGAGCAGCCAAATCCACTCTTTCGTTTTTAAGAGAGAACATTTCAAGTAATCAGTTAAAACATTCACCATTCAATCGGAGGAAAAATCTAAAAATTCACAGAGGGAGTTCCAAATTTTCCGAAAAATTAAGACAGTCAGTTCCGAAAATTTTTATAAAAAAAAAAAAAAAAAAAAAAAAAGAAGAAGAAGAAGAAGAAAAAGAAAATCAATCGTATATCCAAAAATATATCGTGAATTTCGACAAATGTTCGCCGAAAACCATCAATTTCATTAATAGTACAAAGAAAAATATCCAATTTCGTCAGAGAATCGCAATAAAAAAAATGAATAAATAAATAAAAAATAACGGAAATTTTGTCAAGGAATCGCAAAAAAAAAAAAAAAAAAAAAAAAAAAGAACTTTCGTCAAAGGATAGCAAAGAGACAACAAATTTCGCTAATGGATCACAAAAAGAAATAAATTTCGTCAAAGAATCGTGAAAAACGCTAAATTCCGTTAAGAAATTGCGATAAAATGGCAATTTTCACCAAAAAATTGCAAAAAATCGGAAAATTTCTTCAAAAGATCGTGAAAAACAACAAATTTCGTCAAAAGATCGCGAAAAAACCTACCATTTTTTCAAAAGATTGCAAAAAAATCGCAAATTTCATTAAAAGGTCGCGAAAGAAACGCAAATTTCGTCAAAAGATAAAGTAATAACTGAATATTTCGCCAAAAGATCGCGTAAAAACAGCGGATAATTCAGAAAATTGCTGTTAATTTCAGAATTCTTTTTTTAAACTGAGAATCACTTCTTGAAAGTTATTGCACAATAGCCGGAGGGAAAAAAAAAGATATCAAAATTCTTTAATCATTCTTTTAAAAAGTTTGCGAAAATCATCGTGAGAAAAACTCGTCCAATTCCCACAGAACATTTTTGATCAGCTAAATTTCGTTGCAGAACATTGTAAAAGTATTCTGCTTTGGAGACCACCAACAACTTAATTTATGTTCTTCAGATGTTAGGAATAATGTTTATAGTTTATTGCATCAAAATGTTTTGCAATTAAATAGCTAACTTTGCCGAATAACATCTGCATCTCTTATGTTTCCTGGCAACAGAGGTTATATTCGGAAAGAAAGAAAAATACCCTGAGAACATACTTTATTTGGTTTATCCACACAGTGGCGTAGCTAAGGGGGGCGTCCACCCCGGGAGCCGAGGCCTAGGGGCGCCAAATTGAGAGAAATTGTTATATATCTATATTGGGGTGGGGACGCAAAATTTCTTGCTGGCCCCGGGCGCCAAAAAACATAGCTACGCTACTGTATCCACATCAGTCTAATTATTTTATAGTGGTATCAAATCTGAATTGATTTTATTGTAACTATTCAAAAATCACAATAATAAGGTGGAGAATAATTTGTAACAGATATTACACCCAGAAGAAAACATGCGAAAATGAGTGTGATTAGGTAGTTTTTGTACAACACCTGCTAGTTTCATGCATTTACGAACAAAAATTAAAAATGATTGTGTCGCAAAGTTGCTCTTTTTAATTTTAAAAGAGCCTTAAAAAAAGAAAAAAAACAATTTGCATCTTTATTACAGAAGCAAAATTTTATTAAAATATTCTTGGTGCTGTTTGTCAGTTTTGGAATTAGAATTAGGAGGCTAGAGGGCCTAGCCACAGCCCTTGAAAGGGTTAAAGGTGAAAAAATTCTTGTAAAAAGCTAAAACTATTGATCAGTTATTGTCCATGAGTATGACGTAAGCCAAGGACATGTTTTTGCTATATAATATAGATTAATGATAATAATGAAAATATTTTATTTATTTATTTTAATTGACCTTGATATAATCTAATAAATTTCGCAGATAATGAATTTGTTGTAAACACTCACGATAATATCAAGATATAAATATATTTTATAAACTGAAAGATACATGGATTGATATTATGTAACAATAAACTTTAATCAAAATGCTTTTGTGCTATGCTTTCGTTTCTCATAATCTAACGTAAGTTAAGGACCTTGAAAAAAATAATATATATATTTATATATATATATATATTTGCGGAGTATTAAAGTAATTTGACACTTTTGGATAATTTTGGACAGTAAAATCAAGAAATTTGGAAAGGTGTTTACATCCGTACATTATGATTTTAGAAAGTTGCAGATTTTAGGATTATGAATTTGAGAGAGTCTAACTTTATAAAACTTTAATTTAGGACAATCAAAAAAATAGATAGTAAATCTTTTATTTATTTATTTATTTTAGTTAATAAGCAAATAAGATGTATCAGAAATGGTCACAACACTGAGAAAATGCGCTCAATATTTTACAAAGGAAGATTCTTCCTTTTTAGGACATGAAATTTACTTTCAAATTTGAAATGAAACATTTTTAACGAAACCACTGCGCCGCAAGGAGTTAATCATGCTTGAAGCGATAACGATAGATTTTTTTTTTTTTAATTATTTACGAAAAATAATGTAAAGAACATAAAAATATAACAATTTTTTATACAAAATAAAATTTACTATTTTAATATAAATGTTCACTTTGTTAATATATATGTAAATTAATTATGTAAAACCGACTATGTAAAGTAAAACTACCGTTTTCTTATAAATTGTACCTCTAAGAACTCTCATTACTCCTTCTGTTTAACTCAAAAAAGTTATGCATGCTTAAAAGATGGAAAAATTGCAGTAGAAAAAGTGAAATTTATTGGTCAATTGTTACCTTATCTATATGACACCAACTTTTCTCATGGACATATTTTCGGTTATAATATCGATTATAAAATATATACTTTTATTGACCTTGAAATATTCGAATAAATTTTGCAGATTGCATTTGCTCTAAACACTTATGATATAATCTCAAGATATAAATATCCATTTTTTTTTCATAAACTGAAAGATAACGATATTGATATTATATTATTATGTAACAGCAAACTTTCATCAAAATATTTTTGTTCCATACTTTCATTTCTCAGAATCTGACGTAATTTAAACAAACTTACAAATAAAAGTGCAACACAACAATAAAGTATATTTTGTTGCTTTAGTACACCTTGGGACAGGATTGGGTTTCTTCCGGAAGAAACCAGTTTCTTCCAGGGCAGTAGAAGAAACTGGAAAAAACCGGGAGAAATGGAAGAAAACAACAGGTGTTCAAAATTAAAATACATTAACTATGTAAAAGAATTAAATTCAAAACGTAATCACATGAAACCTAAATTTGAAATTTAATTGATATTTAAAATATTATGTTGGGGAAAAGTAAGTTATTTTTTAATAAGGAAATTCAAATTTAGCAGACAATTACAGGTGATTAATTTTACTATTTTAGATATATACATGCGCGTAGCCAGGGGGGGTGCCCTGGGTGCCCGGGCACCCCCCCCCCCCCCCCCGCTCGCGCAGATCCAAGATTGATTTTTTTTTTTAATCAAAATTTAGAAAAGAAAAAAGAAGAAAAATTTAAGCAAAGTTAGTTCAATTAGTTAATCAAAACTAACAGTCTATGTTTTGAAATGTGATAAAAGAAGAGACCTTGATTCTTTCTTTTTTTCTTTTTAAGAAAATTATTTTATTCATCTTTTTTAAAACTAGAATATTTACTAGAATCTGTAATCACAGTAAATCGAAAAAATTGGTTTTATAATCCCAGTTTGATGTCGTTTCTTTATGGAATTTTTTTAACACCTGTCTATTGCATGCATATTTCCATAAAAAATTAGAGTAAATTCTCGACAAGGATAGAAACTACTATTTATATCTTTGCTTTTGTTATCTATAGTCTAGATAGGAGCAAAAAAAAAAAAAAAAAAAAAAAATGAAAGGAAATACAGATGTGAAACGATAATTCCACCATGTGATTAGCCTGGAGAACGGAGGGGGTGGAAGGTTGTACAAATTAGAGATGAGACAGGCTCAGCCCCAGCACGACAGATCGAGTCCAAACCCGGGTCCGAAGCGGGCACGGGCTCTATTTTCATTTTAGTGTTCGGGCCCGGGGGGGGAGGGGGGCTCGTGCTCATTCTTTCTGAGAATTAAAAAAGATTTATGTGTAGAAGAGATTCAACGAACTATTATTTTCCTTTTAAAATTATTTATTCTTTTTCAAGTCATTTCAGTGTTATTTTGATCAAAACGAAAGAAAAATAAAAACATTTTTTTTTTATGTTTCAATAGTTGATTGTTGCTTCAAAAGAAAATTTGTGATGTATGGAGATTTATGTCTAGTGCATTTCCGTCGACGATTAATTGATAAGGGGCCTATTAAAATAATCAGAAATAATAAATTAGCTTCTGGTTGGATTTTCGTTTAAGGGAGAAGATATTTTTTTATTCGATCGTTTATTTATTTATTTTGTTAGAGAATGATTTCTTTGTTTTTGATGCAGACTAGATGCTTGAGGTTTGCAAATTATTTGATTGTGCACGAATCATAATCGTTCTTCATATGACAACAGCATTGTGATTTTTTTCCGTTTGTCATCATGAATTTCGCTTATGCTGATTTCCCTTCGTAAGTAAACATATTTTACATGTTATTCCTATAGAAAACATTCGATTAATGTTTCTTCTTTTCCCATAAAAACAACGGAACTTTAAGATAACTGTATCAATGTTTTAATTTGCGTTGATTTTAAGGTTCCCGTCAGTCATGGGGAATTGTTAAGAGAAATGAATTGATTGTAGATAAATGCACAGGAGATGTAGTGAAGGGTATAGTGGGGTATACCTTATGGATTTTTTTAGGGAACACCGTATAACCCCCTGTTTCTCATGAAACCCATAGGATGTACTCTCTAGAATATATTCTGTGCCTGGAGCATATACCCTCTGCGTCGATCGTGTAACCTGTGGTTTTTTTACGACTACACCCCTGAAGATGTACACTTTTTATAGGAAATTGAAAACGTTTTTTGATTCTTCAGCATACAAATAGTAATTTCTATAAACTCTATTCATGTATTCATTACACTTCTTTAATATGTCCATCAAATTTTCTTCTTAAAGGACAAGAAATATGGGAATCATTTTAGATATGAAGGATATTTTTATTTGATAGCAAATTGCTCTTTTTATAAGCTTGAATTTAAATTTTTATTTAACAGTAAATTTTATAGGAAAATTTTAAAAATGGGATATCACATTTGAAACAATTTTAAAATATCATTAAATCTTTTATTTATTTATTTTTGTATACTTTTTGTATCGGGCTTGGATCAATGGCGGATCTAAGGGGGGGGGGGGGCGATGGGGCGATCGCTCCCCCTTGGGCCCATAAAGGTTTTCAAACCAACATGAGAGATCTTCATGGAATAGGACTTAGGCTGAAGGCCAATGTCGGCGCGGCCAATTCATGAATCATGCAGTGGCGGATCTAAGGTGGGGGGGGGGGGGGGGAGATAGCGAAGGGGCGCTCACACACCCTAGGGTTGGGCTGGGTCAGATTTTCTGAGTTTTAGAGCTGGGCATTATCCTGATCTTTATTTTTTCTGATGATTTGGGTCGGGCCAGACTTGTTTTTCTTCCATTTCGAGTCCTGCCTGGAGTCATTCTTCCTAAATGTCTGTATTAGAGAAGAGACAATGCTCGGACCCGGACTCATTTTTTCTGAAACCTATAAATTTTATTTATCAATGAATAGAAAATATTAAAAGAACTTGCCCCCCCCCCCCCTTAAACATTACTTGTTCCTTTTCAAATCACTATATTGACATTTTGATTAGAATGAAGGGGAAGCAGAAATTGTGTTTTTTTTTCTATTCTAGCTTTAGAATGCTATTTTAAAAGTAAATTATTAGTCACTTCTACAAACCTATTTTAGCCATTTCCGACGATGTTCTGGCGCCAACAAAAAAGCGGGAATAATGAATTTGTCTGTAGTTTGGTTTTTGTCTGTAGCAGAGGTTATTTTGTAATAGGGTTGTTTATTATCATTATTATTTAGACAATTAATGCGAAGAGGATATTTTCTTCCAATTTTAGTTTGCTTTTGGCGCATAATTTAGATTACTATTGTACACAGCGTACACAGGTCGTAATCGCTTTTCATATGGAAATAATTTTAGTGATTGTTGCTTTTTTGTGAATTCTGATGATGCTGAAGCTGTTACTCTGCAATTTACGAAGTCACTTTTGGTCGTAAGTAAGTTTAATTTCTATATTATTCCGATAGAAAGCAATTGAGCAGTGTTTTCTTTATTCCTATAAAAGCATCGTAATTTAAAACTTTTAATTTAATGTTATTGTCTGGGTCACGCCTATCCCAAAAGATTGTTATGAGGAATGAAATGGTTATAGTTAAAAATGTGCACATTTTTTTAGAAAATTGATAAATGTTCGATTTGACAAATAATCGATAATAATTTCTACAAGTTCCATGCATTTATTCATGAAACAGAGTTCATTAACATGTCCATAATATTTTCTTATTAAAGGAGACAAAATATGAGACTTTTTTATGTATAAAGTACAATTTTATTTTATACCAAACTTTATTTTATATACTATTTTTTACCAAACAATTCGTGCAGTTCTTCACTCCGAGCCCAATTCGGGCTGGCATCTTATTTATTATTCGTAAGAAATATATTTATTTTGCGCATTTGTTTATCGAAATCTTAAAAATGCATTTTTTAAAATTTACTTTTCTTCGTATAGTACAGCTTTACTATTATGATTTATATTATAAGTAGAAGTTAACCCGACTCGCAGCAAAAAAGAAGTCATCCGGACCCAAACACAACCCACAGCAAAAGAGGTTACCCTGACCCACTGCTAAAAGCATAAGTCAAATGGACCCAAATGCGAACCACAGAAAAAGTATTAGTTTACAGCTTGGTGCGAAAGGGTGGGGGCGGTCGCCCTGGGTCCGGAAATTTAAACGACGTCAAATTTATACTACCAACGACATTTTCTACTGTCACAAGAAAAGTAGTCTGGGGGGGGGGGGGGGCAAGCTGAAATTTTGTTCAGGCGCAGTTTTCTGTTCACATGCCTCTGATTAGTTAACACGACCAGCAGAAAAATGTAGAAATCAAATGGGCCCAAACTCGACCTGCTTGAAAAAAAAGTCGACCGGACCCAAACCCGACCCGCAGAAAATATAGAAGTTAACCGGACCCAAACCCGACCCGTAGTGAAAATATTAGCCCTGACCCGCGCATAGGATGCGAGTCTCCCAATTTTTAAAATCGCCCCCCCCCCCCTCTTGAGGACTCTCCAGATCCGCCCTTGGCTCGGATGGTCTCGTGCTCCGATGTACTAAAAATCTTTCGGCCGCGGGTTTCAAAAATCGAGCCCGAACTCATCTCTAGTACAAATCTGTGCTTCCTCTGAAAATAAGAAATGATGCTACGCAAAATTCAAATATGGAGGTTGGTTCGTTGTTTTGCTAAATTTCGTTTTTTGGGATCATATTTTGACATTCGTACGGGCTCATTTTTTTTAACGGGAAAATTTTATTTATTCAAGAGTAGAAAATATAAGAACTATTTTTCACTTTAAATTGCGTAATGCAAGTTATTTCAATGCTACTTTGATCAAAATGACGGGGGGAACTAAAGTCGTGCTTATTTATTTTAGTACTAGCGGCCTTCGCCCGCTACGCTGGTCGGTTTATCTAAAGAAATCTTGAAGAAGTAGTTAGATAAGGTTCAGACATACATTAAAAAAAAAAAAAAGCAAGTCGATCATTCAAAAAACGTTGGGAAATATCAAATATTTACTGTAATTTTTTAAGAAAAACAAAGTTTCGAAAAAAAAAATTAAATCGAAAAAAAAATTACACTGACATATTAATGCAAGGAAATTTTCCCAGAGAGAAAATTCGCCTTGAATACAATATTTCAAATTCTTTTAATTGCTTATAGGCGTTAATGCCAACATAGTGAAAAAAAATTCCATGCTGGGAATCGAACCCGGGCCATCAGTATGGCGCACTGACGTTCTACCGACTAAACCACATGGAACGACAGCCAGCTTGAAACTTTCTCATACTTAAGTAGACTGGCGAAAACATAACGATAGCGCGTTTTAAAATCGCACAGTGACATCTATTGGATTTTATATGTACTAAAAAACGTTATGTACTAAAAAACGTGAGCAGCGCACCTAATAGTTTCTTTTGTTTCTTTTTGTTACTTTTTTGTCTGTTGTCCGATTTTGATGAAACAAAGCCTATACACTGCCCGGGAGTGTGCATTCTTCATTAGTGAAAACCGCATAAAAATCCATTCAGTAGTTACGAAGATAACCTCGAACAAACAGACAGACAGACAGACAGACAAAAAATTCAAAAAAAATTTTTTTGTGTTTCATTGGTTTTCTTTTATCGCCCTGACTCCATTTTTGTCAATTATCTTCAATGTACAGACACACCGGGTCCTACTGTTTTATTATATGTATAGATTTTAATGCTGTTTGAAATGAAAACTTGTGATAATTACAGATTTATGTTTACGGATATCTTTATTTTATATCTATCATGTTTTATTTATGTTTATACATCTTTTTCTTATCCATTAGCAGCGTCGTGCGAAAGGGGGAGCGTAGGGGGCAGCTGCCCCGGCGTGGAATTTTATGGGGTGCCAAATTTATACTACCAACGTCATTTTTGGCTGTTACAAGAAAAAGTTGGGTGGAGGGGGCGCCAAATTGTAACTTTGCCCCGGGAGCAGTTTTCTCTTCGCACGCCCCTGTCCATTAGATTTAGTTTTAAGCAATTTCTCATCCTTCTTCACGCAATGAAAGATTGCGTTTGGGTCCTTTTTAAAAGAAATTCCACACAATTATACCTTCCGAAAAAAACCTGTCTAAAACGGAAATTTGATAGGTTTTATGGGTTTCCGTTTTATTAGGTTTTATTACATAAGATATTGTTTGTACCCAACATGTTCAGGTTAAAAAATTTGGGCACCCCCCCCCCCCCCCGTTCAAGAGGCTGGCTACGCCCATGATATAGGAATTTATTATTAATATTATTATTAATTATGCTATTTATATAAAAAAGAGAAGAAAAAACACCTACAAAATATTTATTTTTTGCTTAAAAATACATTATTTTCATGTAAAAAATTTAAACCGTGCAACACAGTAAATAAACAAATTTGTAATTATTTATACTAGCATCTAGCATGCATATCTCAATGCTGATTTTGAAAAACTAATATTTGTTCTAAAAATATTTATGGGTGTCAAAATGCTTAACTCTTTTAAAGTTTTCTTTAGAACTTTCATTTTTTTTCATCTTTTGCATTCATCCATTCAAAGTTGAGAAACTGATTTCAGCATCCTACTGTTTAAAGACTTGTTCGGTATACTATGCTGTATTGTAGTAAAGAAAATGAGAATTTTAATAAATTTTTTAATGCAGTAATTATTGTAATATGTTACTTATCTTTAATAAAATTGATGTAAATTAAAAGTACTATCTTTTATTTAAATGGGTTTCATTCTACCATTCATAAATGATCCGTAATATTTACTTATAGTTTCAAAAGTATAAATAATTAAAAAATATTCTGGTTAAATTGTAATGGATAACATCTAATTAATTTTGCGCATTTTGGATAAAATTTCTTTTTTTATTTAACCAATGTTTGGAAATTTTTAGACAGGTGTCATGTGATCTTGACTAAAAAAGTGATGTAATTATTAATTTAACATATATAATTAATTAAATTTTTATAAGTCAGAAGGAATTAATTTATTTAAGGTTATAGGAAGAAGGCATTTATTTTGTATTACAAACGTGAAAGTTATATGATAAATTTTTAAAGAATAACACTTTCATCCACTTCTGGCACTTGGAAGAAATCTATTTCTACCGGTTTTTTCCATGGATTTTTCCGCGATTTTTCCCACTGTGGAAGAAACTGGTCAACCTTGCTTTTGAATAATTTTGCACCGTAAAATCCATATTTCCTTTCGCAAAATGTATAGCGGGGAAAGGAAAGGCGTTCAGAATACAAGGAATTAACGAAATATGTTCATAATCCTGGGGTATTCACATTAGAGAGTATTCAGATAGAGAGATTCCTCTGTGTTTTATTTATTTATTTATTTTTAAATATAGAGAAATATGTTGTCTTATTTTTTGTAGCAAGTTATCTAATGAATATTTTAGCTTGTTTGGAAAGTTTTAATAATTTTTAAAAAAATCAAATAAATTTCAAAACAATCCAATCTATTTTTTCGTTTCCTAGAATGACGTTATAAAATCTCTTTTCTCCTATTAGACTTATGCAACTGAAAATATTCTTAAGTAACGGAAAAACGTCTTTTTCCGTAGATACTTTGCACTTTGTTCCCTCTCTTTTGGTGATGTGTTTGTTTAGTCTAAGACGAAGGCATCCAGCAATAGGAACATTATGTAATGAAGATGAAGAAAAACAGAATATTTTTTTCTTCCGCCGGAACTGAATCGAATTAATTTTTAAATATTTAAAAATTAATTTTTGAAAATAGTATTAAATCATTATCATATTACTGTAATTTTTATTTATTTAAAAATTTAACTCTTTCTGGTTTGGTACTTTCTTTTAATTGAGTATTATTTTGTTTTAACAAATACTTTTGTTACTATTTACATGCAGTAATGTTAGTATGTGTCTGTGCATTTACTATATGACTTCATTAACGTTTAGGCATTTAGTAATAATAATAATAATAATGATTAATATAATAATAATAAATATTTTCTCAATTCTCTTTGCACGGTTCAGGATTTTTTTACTTTAAACGTACATTTCACTCTTTAAATTTAAAATGATGTTACTTTCCTGAAAGAATCATATGTAATATAGCGCAAAAAGTATTAGAAAGTTGTAATATCAGTTAAATCTTATCGTAATGTAGTATTTTCTAACTATCTTACAAAAAACTTTACCTTAGCCTATTGTCATAATATAAATTAAATAATACGCCAAAAAACAACAAAAACAAACAATGAAATATTTGTTAAACTCTAATAATTAATTTGATAGCTAGTGTTAATATTATTAACCTAAAAGTAAGTTCTTTTTTAATTGAAAAAAAAAAATCGAACCCGAAAAGGTTAATATTTTAAAATTCAAGTTATAAAATTACAATCAATAAATTATAATTTTATAATTATTAAGTTATAAATTATAATTATTTAATGTATTAAGAAAAAGAATCCCACTTGTACAACGCACAATTTTCTCTGAATATTCACAGTATCATTTTTAATGTAAAAGCATAAAATGTGCAACGTTTACTATAGAAATGATTTGGAATCGAATATATGTAGATTTATTTTTCAATAAATGAATTCGATACCTCTTCTTAATCTAAAAATGGAAGGAGCCATTCTATTTAATAATTTTTGAATAAGTGAACCTGCTATTATGATGCATTCGCGAACAATTCAGGAATACGACAGAAAATAGCCAATTTGGGTTTGAGAATAGCCTTAAAATTTCAAAGGCAGGCGAAAAGGCATTTTACATTTGATTGTCTACTTTTGACCTTATATAAATATCTATAAGAAATTGTATGTACTGAAGCTAAATAAAATGTCAAAAATGAAAATATTTATTAACTAAATACAGGGCATAGCTAAGGAAGCGCTATGGGCGGCTCAGCCCCCCCCCCCCTAAAATATTTTGAGCCGCCCCTGGAAAATATACCAAGGTCACTAAATGAATTTTTCTTCCGAAAATCCAAATGAAATTCTGTTCAAAAATCTAATTTAGTTTTGAGACCCTTTCACAGTTCTGCAGAATTACTAAATAGTATCTAAAGTAAGCGTTTCAGCACTCCCTCATCCTAATTGTACATATGAAGCTAACATGATGTTTAATTTTTCACAAGTTAGACTCAAAATTTTCATCATCATGTACTTTCTTAGCATAAAATGAAGTTATTACAACAATTTTAATGAGAAACATAGTATCTACAATGTTTCTGTGTCAGAGATAGAGAAAAAACTAACCCCCTCAAACTAAGGAAAAAACTAGCCCCCTCTAACTAAGGAGCTCATAAAGCCCCTCCCCCTGCATTTTCTTGAGCCCCCCCCCCCCCCCCTCTGTTGTTCATTTCTAGCTACGGCTCTGACTAAATATATTTTAATATAAGAATGAACAGTATTATCAAAACGCATCTTCCCAAATTACCAATCCTAAAAACGGACCCTATACTTTTGAGCAGCGGTTTCTAACCTTTATTGGTACGCGACCCAACTTTAAATAAAAAAATTTCGCGACCCACCTAATATAAGTGTGTATATCAGTATGGAAATTATTGTATGACCTCTATAAGATTTAGGTTATTATGGCACTTAAAACGCCACCAGCCTTCTGGCAATTCCACCAAAAGTCTGGCTGGCTCCATTCATATAGCTTCACACACTCTCACACTACTAAATATATATATATATACTATATATTATATTAATGAAGGAAAATTTCGCTTTCTCTGTGCGTGTGCTTGCGGTGGTTAGAGAGATCTACTAAACGTACGAAGCTGAAAATTTGGATGAAGGTGGCCCAAGGTCTCACATTGTGCACCTGAGCCTCTTGTCTCAATGTGTTCTTACTGTATACTGTATACCACTTGTGGTACACAGTGAGACAGTTTTCGATATAATTCATTTCCGTCAAACTCCGTTATCATACTTCTATGCTTTTACAAATAACTTTTTTTTTTTTTTTTTTTGTATGTTACTCTATTTCATGATTCTTTCAGTTTGAATTTAGCTTCCACAAAAAGCACTGCTACAACTCTTTTTTCATTCCGCTGATTCTGAGTCGAGATACTAGATGAAATACTTCAGTGAGGTAAAATGCCATCATATTTAAAAAAAAAAAAAACTGTTTTTAATAATTAAAAAAATACATATTTTACTACGAATGCCTTTAACCTCTTCGCTACTGGCGATTATTACAGTACTTTTAATTATTACTGAATTATTTCTTCTCTCGTTTGACTTCAGAGCGAGATTTTTGTTTTATTTTCATTAGCTCGAATCTTAGAATTCGAAACATGTTATTCTTAAATCGAAATTCCAATTATATTTGAGTATCATTAATAAAATGGGACAAAACTGATGTACCCATTTGGGTACTCAGGGACTGAAGAGGTTAAAAGATATAACATTCTGGAATTTTTAATCATGAGCAGTGGCGCCAACTTTTGAAAAAATATTGGGTTGGCTCAAAAATATTGGGTGGGCTCAAAAATATTTTTGTAAAATGATGTGACCAGTTTATTTTTCTTTGAAGAGTTGATAAATGTTGAAAGATGAGAATTTTAAGTCAAGCTATCATGTATTAATAAAGTTGCAATTTTATTGAATTATATTCTCATGATTTTTTTCCTTATGAAGACACTAATATTTATTGTAATGTCATGATATCTTGAACATGACTACAAAATAAATTAGCAGAAAATTAAACATAGAACAAAACATTTCAGTCATTTGGGATTTATGGGTGTCAATTAGAGAAAATAAATTTTATTCTAAGGGGAAAAATGAATAATAAAATAATAATGAAATAAATAACTAGAACAATGAAAATTGGGTACGCTATGATTCAAAATTATTGGGTGGGCTCGGGCTCCATGAGCCCATATAAGTTGGCACCACTTAGTGTTCATTCTAGGTCATTTTTGAAGGGTGCAGCACCCTGCCCTTTTTTAAATTTGCAAAATGCACCTTGCCCTTTTTAAAAGTAGCAAAATGCACCACTGGTTTTACCCAGAGATTTTTAATAAATATTTATCTTATTCCGTAGTATTTCTAAATTTGTGTCTCCAAAAATTGGTTTAATTTAATTGTATTTTTAATTTTTATATCGTAAAATCATTCAAAATTAATATTATTTGATTTATCTTACTTAAAAATTATGTATCTTCCCACTTTCTTTTTTTCCATTCTAAAGGCAATAATAATTTTTTTCTTTCAAAAGTGCCCTTTTCTGCTTCAGTAGTGCCCTTTTTAGCGAATAGCACCATGCCCTTTTTATTTCTAGAGTGAACACTAGCACCACTAATCATGGGGTATTGAGATTAGAATCTAAAGTCAAGAGTGTGTATGTTCACATGCAAAACCGTGGCTAATAAACTTGATTTCAAGTTTGGAAATATGTATATTAATAATCTACTCAAGCATTGCAATATTTTTGAAAAGATGACCATAAATATGAAAGGTTTGTACGTCAAAATTGAGACGGTGAAAAATTAAAAGTTTAGACTTAATGCAAAAAATAATTCTGTGACTGGCTCAAAGTACAATCAGTTATACTAATTTTCACATATTAATACCAAACTTAAGAGCCTCAATTTATAACTTCATCATAATTACTTTTTTTGATTAAGTATACTAATACAGTTTAAATTTTTCAATGCTTTGAACAGTTGAACTTTATGGAATTAGTACTTTGGCAACATTAGTTTAAAAATAATATTTGTTTTAAGAATTTTACAAATCTATGATGATGAATTTTCTATTGCAATTATTTTTGTAGATTCATTATAAATTTAATGTAACAGTTTTTTTAACCTTTTTAAGAAATTTCTTTCATCGAAATTTGACGGGTTTCATCTCGTTTTATTAATTCACCGTGAAAGGATCTAAAAGTATTGCACCTGTAACAAACACTTACAATAATCTCGGAGATAATTTACTGTTTTGCAAATCGAAAGATGCTATTGAACAATACATATTATGTGACAATTTAACAATGTGTTTCAATCAAAATATTTTTTTTCTCGCATTCTGACGTAATTTGAAACACTTAGAAGCAAAAGAAAACTTTTTTTTCACGTTGATACTTTGTATTTTGTACCACTCTTTCGGTACAGTATCTATTTAATCTAAAACACAATATGACTGCGTAGTGTAAGCATATAATGTAAGCAGCACCTTATATAGTAATAATTTTCATTTAGCTTAAAAAAATTTTGAATTATTTTTTTATTAATTCAACGTGAAATAATCTAAACAAACACTTTCCAATCATCTTTTCAGCAAACACTTGCAATAATTTCCAAGATAATTTACTGATTTGCAAATCTAAAGATGTTATTGAACCATATTATGTGACAATTTAACAACGTATCTGAATCAAAATATTTTTTTCTAACATTCTGACGTAATTCGAAACACTTAAAGGCAAACGAAAACGTCTTTCCCCGTTAATACTTTGTATTTTGTACCACACTTTCGGTACAGTATCTGCCCAATCTAAAACACAATATGCGAAAAGATATGATATTACGCACGTAAAAATCACGTTTGAACTTACCCTTTCTCCCCATATCTAGATTAAAGTCGAAGGCTTTTAAAGGCTTTGCGCATATCATTTTGTGTTTTAACTCGAACATATCTCTCAATCAATTCAGTTATCAATCGTGAGTTATTTTTTATATAAAAAGTGACATCATGTCTGAACTTTGAGCTATCAAAAAATTTCCGCAGTTAAAAAGAATGTTTTGTGTTATGGCGCAGTACATTTGTATTTAACAGTTAGAAAGGAAAGTAGGAAAATTGTTTTGAGATGTAGTGTAATTAAATAAATTAAAAGAATCTCGTCTATTTAGTTAGTATTATTATTTATTTATTTATTTTTCGTATTTTAACTGGTAATTCCAAGAATTCATGGAGAAGACAGAGCGATAAATTATTTAAATACGTTTAGGTTGACGCTAAATTATCCTGAATTAGCTGAAATAATTGGTGGATATATTTCAATTGGTAAGTTGTTTTATTTTAAAATAGTATTTTTAATGTGTTTGGTAGGTAATATTCGTATAGACATAAAGGGTTAAAGGAATATTAACATTATTTAAAATTCACATTTCTCTCTCTTTCTTTCTCTCTTTTTTTTTTCTTCTTTTTTTACTTACCCATCATACGTGGCATAGGGTAATTCTTGCAATCGTTTTAAAAATCTTTTTTTTTTTTTTTTTTTTTTTTTTTTTTTTTTGCGGATTTATTTGTTTTAGACACTGGAGAGTCCAAAAAACATACTTAAAAAAAAAAAAAAAAAAAAGAAAAAAAAAAAGCCGTTTGTGTATTTGACAGTCGGTTTGTCTATAAACGGCTCTATCTCCCGAAAATATTGAGATAGAGACTTGAAATTTGTTGTGTACTTAGTATATAATAATGGGAAGAAGTCTATTGAATATCAGTAATCTCGATTATCCGGAACTATTTTTTCGGACTCTCGAAATATTCGTTCTGATGAAAGGTACATAAAAATTTAGGTATATAAAGTTTTTTATTTTAAGGAGTGGATGTAAAAGACAACAACAACAACAATAATAATAATAATAAATTTACATAAAGAATGGAGTTGATCGGATAATTAGTTATTGAGATATTTGTAATCACATTTTCCACTCTCTTCGATTTTTCATGACCCTGTATTTCATTCAAATTTCAATTCAAAGATATATTTTAATTGGAAATGAGACGGTTAATCTAACGCAGTAAATTGTTAGTTAATAGGATTATAATTTTAGGATTTATAAGGTTGCTTCTTTTACGGAATTTAGTATAACTTTAATAGTTTGGCGTTTTATATAATTTGTCGAAATTGGTTCATCAGCAATTCAATAATAAATTATTACTACGTATTAAAATTATTTAAATGTACGTTTAAACTTTATTTTATAATTGCAATGCATTTTATAAACAGCACATGTTTTATTTTCCTATTTTATACTATGCATACCCATAATGGGTAAGTATTAAGGTTGCCCCCAACGACTAGTTTTTTTTATATATATATAATGTTATTAATTAAAATAATCTTAGTCATATAGGATTGTTCTTTTTACATTTTAGCTGATTCTTAATTGTTTGTTTTGATTTTTGATAAACAAACATTTTGTTTGATGATTTTTGAAAACTTTCTAAAGTGATAAATTTACAAAAATTTTGGTTGTTGTTTAATTGTTTTGAATTTGCTGAAATATTTGACGGATTTACTATCTTATTTGGTTATGAATTTGTTTCTATTTTTGTTAATTCGAAACATTTCTAAAGATACCAAGTAATAAATTATTTAAATTTTAGTTGTTAAATTATTTTGAATTCGCAAGAAATGATTGGCTGATTTACTTCCGTTGGTAAGTTGCTATACATTATTTTTAATGTGTTTGATAGGTAATATCGTATAAAGTATTAAATGAATTCTCAAATTAAATAGAATTCATTCTGGCAAATTCTATGTAGTTAAAATAACTTTTTAACAATTTTATAAAATTATTGTTGTTTTTCAATTCAAGGTGTTTGTTTATGTGTATTTGTACCAATTTTATTAATTTTTAGTTTATAAAATATCATTTTAAGGAAGTTTCTCTTAAAATTATTTGTGTTAGTAACTTTTAAGAAAATGTAATACTTTGTATAATGGGCATTTATTTAGAAGCCATCTTTAATATTTCAATAGCTAACATTAAAAAAAGTAAGAAAAATCATGCGTTAAGCATAGAATATGAAATTAGATTATCTCTTCCAACACTTCCTGAAACAAAACTTCATTATTTAGGGAAATATAGTTACTGTCTGTAGCCAAATATGTATTCCAATACTTTTGAACAGCAATGTATTTGATCTGTCAATTGATATATAGATACTATATAATGGGAAAAATTAGTTTGGCATGAAAATGCTTAGCAGGTTTAAATTTCTCTTTTCGCAATTTATACTAATAGATAGAAACACAATTGAATACTTTTGTTCAGCCGTGTAGTTTACCTTGTACCTTGCTTTATTACACGCCAGTATTAAGCTAAAATTTATTTTAAACTAAAATACTCTTAAAACTACTGAAATTATCTTTAAATTGATACTCAGAAATTATCATTCTAGGCGTCCATGTATCCAATTCTTTGCGTTTCCCTGTATATCATTTTATTTATATTCTACAAACATTTCTTAGTAAACTGAATGCAGTTCAGCATGAAAATGCATAACTTATTTAAAAATCGTCTTTAAGTTTATAATTTACGCTCATATTCAGTAACGCTTAGGAGCACTTCGGTGTAGCCCAGTATATCAACTATAGCATTTATACACACTATATAATATGCATAGATTTAGTAAAACTTAAATGCGCATATCATAATTAAAATGCATTTCATCCTTCCATCACCCATCATTGAATACATACACAGTACTTCGGAAAAAATAAACTATTTCAAATGTTTTGTGTGTCTCTGTAAATGCTATCCACTTCGTATTATACCTGACTATGCCATATAGCTTATATTAAGCCTTGGCGCCGTATATCGGTTTTATTATTCATAAAATAGTTTAATATATTGAAAATATGTCGCACACGATTCCCCACCTTTACCATTATGTAATGGAATTCTTTTGTACGGACCTGTAAATAGATTGTAGCTATTTTTTCCATCGAATGTTTTACAGAATGCATATTTTAGTGCACTTCGTAGATGCATAGAAATTTTAATATGTTTAACAGGGTGTAACATCTTTAAAATTCATTTGAAACTATTTTTTCCCATAGGCTGTAATGTAAACTTTTGAATGCCCCTTTAAACAAACTAATCATGCTAGAAACTTTATTTGAAATAAGATCCGTACTAAGGTAAATGTCAATAGCGTTCAAAAATTTCAGGCAGGCCCTTATTACCGCATGGGCAAATCGGGACTTTGCCCATGGGTCCCAGACCATAAAGGGCCCCCAAAATCCATATATCAAATCATAAAACATTTAGTTTCGTTGTATAATTACGATTCTTTCATAAATTGAATTTATTAATTTCACCTTAAAGTAATATAACAAATTGCTAAAGTTATATAAGAGTTTTGTCTGGTATAAAGGGAAAAAATGTACTTTTTTAAAATTAAAGTATTTAATTAAAAATGACAGAGGTAAAATTTTCTTCTATTTATATCCAAGGAGCAAAAATATGTTTATGCATTATGCGTACACATATGAGTGACCTTCAGTTCCATTTAAATAACGTTGCTATGATTCGAAAGGGGCCCCTTAATTTATCTTTGCCCAGGGCCCCAAATAGTCATAATCGGGCCCTGATTTCAGGGCAATCCGAGTATATTTAAGAGAGTTAGTGCGCGTACGACAAGCGGTCAGTCAAACCGAAATCATAAACACTTTTCAACTTAATTGGAGAGTGTTAAAAAACAAAAACAACAACAACAACAAAAAAAAACGCCGTTAGACTCGAAAATTATTGAAAACCACGCTGAAAATTACATTATGAATTTTTAAATATGAAAATATCTCAGACTTCAAAATTTACTCTAACCAGGTAAAACATTAAAAAATCATAAATTTTTCAAAAAATACCAAAAAAAAAAAAAAAAAAAAAATCGAGGTGAAAGATAAAAAGAATTGTATTAAATATCGCTAAAATTCAAAAATCGTAGATGTCGATATTTGCTATATTAGGCTGTTCATATTTACTATATTAGGCTAAAAGTTTGAAACCAAAATACTTTTATGTAATAAAAAAAAAAATACTGTGAAGATCGAAAAAATGTTAAAAATTGCATTGAAAAATGTATTAAAATCGTAAATATTAAAAAATTGGAGAATCTCAAATGTATAAATCATTCTAATCGAAAATTTTTCGAGAATGACAAAAAGTCGACGTAAAAAACATAAAAAAATCGTGAAAAATCAGCAAATATTAGTTGAAAAATCACATTAAAAACCTCAAAAACTTATCATTGTCTTGCTAATTAAAATTATGACTAAAGTTTAAAATCAAAATCTTTTTTTGAATGACAAAAAATCCCTGTGAAAATGGGGAAAATGTTAAAAATCGCAAAAAATCACATAGAAAAATGTATTTAAAGTCGGAAAATATTGTAAAATTGCAAGATCTCTAATGAATAAATCATTGTAATCGGAATTTTTTCGAGAATGATAAACACATTTGCATAAAACGTAAAAAATCTTTAAAAAATTTAAAATCGTAAATGGCGAAATTTACTATATTATGTTAAAAGTTTGAAACAAAAATTTCAATGGCCAAATGAAAAAAAAATTGCAATAAAACTCGAAAAATATAATGACACATTAAAGCCTGGTGCAGCGTGAATTCTGCTAACACCTCACTGCTCCTCAATTATCGAATTTTGCAATGGGAAAGCCATGATGTCCTCTCACCCACTACCGCGGAACACACAATTGCCTGTTTCTCCCCCTTCTTCATAAGCAAACACCCAAATGTGCGCACAACCACTCCCGTTATTCCAATTGTGTCCCTCACTGTCTGACTACGTAATCCCAAAGCGGCATATAAATTTCAATTGGTTTCGATTTTACGATGTTTTGTACCTTTTCGTTTGAACACCTCTAATATTTTACATGATAGCTGAGACAATGACAAAATAATTACTATGAAGAACATTCTTCGAGTAATATTTAATTGTCGAATTAATCAAAACTACAACAGAGGTCTCTTTAGGAAGAAATTGGGTCCTTTACAGAATCCTTCACAACTTTTTTCATGTCAAAACAGGGCTCTTCACAAAACTTTTCACCTTAAAAAGGAACTATTCGCAAAATTCTTAATCTTAAAAGTAGACCTTTAGCAAAAATTTTCCAGCTCTAAACTAAATTGTTTTTCACAAATTTAGTCATTTAAAAGTCAAATCTCTCCTATCACTTTTTTATATATAAAGAAAATATAAAAACGGACAGGAGCAAATCTCAGCAATAATGTCCCAGTAATTGTTCTGCATCCATTTACTCTTCGGGTAGAATTAATTCCCTTTGATACAGGGGCATTCCTTTCTACATCTTAATCCCCTTTTTGGAAAGAACACAACTAGAGAATGCTTCTAGATATCTCTTCTAAAAGTCCTGCAATACAAAGAAATACTATATTTTCGCAGACTGAGACGTTGTTTACCTTTGTAAATAAGGCTTGAATAGATTTTTGAAAGAATTTTTTTCTTTATAAGTAACATTAAATTGATGTAAATAGATTTTAAAATAATTTAAGCTTCGTCGGTTTTATTTGTACTGGTATATATTTCACATACATATATCTTCTAAAAAACGTATAAAAAAGAATCTGAATGTAACGGTTATTTCAAGTTTACAAATTAGAACTAGATTTTTCACAAACGTAAAAAAGCCGTTCTCAATTTTACAAACACAGGATCTTCAGAGAAAAGTCTGTGCATACCCCTTTACAGGATTATTTGTTATTGATATATATGGATACGTATTTGTTTAATGCAAATTTGGTAGAAATAATTTATGAAGTTTTAGTTCACAAAAGAGCTTGATAACCAGGAAGATATGAAACTATTTTCGTAGGGGGTGGTGGAAAAGACTGAATTACAGGTTACTGAATTAACTTAATTTACAAATTTGGGTGCCCTGGGCACAAATGCTTACGGGGCCCCTTGCACCAATACTTGCAGGGAGATTGACTAAAAAAAAAAAAAAAAAGAAAAAGAAAAGAAAAGAAAAAGAAAAAAGATAGTTTTAAAGTTTATTAGTAACCATCATTGACTTTAAAATATGCCTTTAAAAATTAAATATGATAATCAAAATAATTGTAAACTGTTTTTCTATAATTGCATTAATATGTGGATAATTTTTCTTTCATTTCGAGATTGGGTCAGTTTTTTATTGGCTTAATTTAATGTTCATTGTGGGTCGTGTATAATTCAGTAGGACTCTAGTAAAAACTTGGCCACGTGTTTGTCTGTTTTTTGCACTTTCGCTACAAACAGGAAAAAATAAATAATAAAGTAGGTAAACATGTCTGATATTGATAAAACATGTGGCGCCCTTTGTTTTAGCTATTACCTAATGGATGTTTAGTTTCTGATTACAAAAAAGTCAACCATGATAGCTTTAGGCAGTCAATTCTCAGTTGCAGGTGTAGTAAAAAGCTGACTCTCACGTTTCGAAGAAAAAAAAAAATCTTAATCAGAATTTTCGAGAACATTTTTGCATTCTCAAGGTAAACAGCCTATGCAGTTTGTAAATAAACGTTTTTTTAACATGACGATGGAATTTGATGTATTTTTATCCTTGTCTGTCATATCGCTTTTACATTTTCCATTAACATTGACCTTTTACCCCCTTCCCCTATAAGATGAGTAACTTTTATGTTATTTTTTTGCTAGATAAATGGTTGTTATTCGATAAAAAACAGATTGTCATAAAAGTTACAAAGAGCCTTTAAAACCAGATGCTTAAGTCATTGACAGGGTTGTGTACCTTCTCACTTTTTGATCAACTAGGAAGTTCTGCACCCGATGAGCTACGCTGGCCAACACCTACTAAGGCGCTGCAAACTCTAAACACACGTTAATTTGATTGCCTCCAGAAACACATCGGAACATTAAACTATAATAATAATAATAATAATAAAAACTGTGGTGATTTTCTTGTAAACAGGTTTCCATTCATTGCCCTTTGATAAGAAAATTTTAAGGCCCAATCAGCTGCTGCTGCTAAACATCTGCTAGTTGTTTCCATGTTAGATTAAATAAAATCAGTTAAATAAATAATAATAATAATAATAATAATAATAATAATAAAACAGCTGGTATAAAATGACTATGTAAACAGGATCTTTGTCTCCTGATATTTTTTTTAATACATCTCTAAGAAAATTGTTTTAAATTAGACATTTTAAACGTATCTTATCAAATTTAACGTCTTGAATCTTTTTGGTGAATCTTTTTTGTACAATTTGTTTCTAACCGTCCACGGGTTTGAACCTGAGACCTCTTGACAGTAAGACCGTAGCTAATGGGGTGCAGTGGGGGCTCAGCCCTAAAACATTTTAAGCCTCCTCTAGAAAATATTCTAAGGTCACTAAATGAATTTATGTTCCAAAAATCCAAATAAAGTTATAAATCTAATTTGGTTTTGAGGACCTTTCATGGTTTTGCAAAAATACAAAATTGTAACTAAAATAAGTGTTTCAACACATGCTCATCCCATTTGCACATATGAAGCTAACACGATGTTTAATGTTGCACTAGTCATACACTCGAATTTTTCATCATCGTATTCTTTTCTTTGCATAAAATGATGTAAGTTATTACAACAGTTTAATAAGAAACACAGTACCTAGAGTGTGAATATGCACTAATTTATCTTTCTGCGTCAGAGAGAGAAAGAAAATATGACCCCCCCCCCTTACATTTTCTTGACTTCTCCCCCTATTATTCACTTCTAGCTCCTATTATCCAATTCTACCGAAACATTGTTAAGGTTTTTTTTTTTTCGTGATCCTCATTTTTAATGCCTGTATAACGGATTCCTGTCTTAAATGGAATCTTTTTCAACCCCAGATAATTCAATTTTCACCACATGTTTTAACTAGGGCTACTAGATTTACGAGCTGAAGCATCCGCCATTAATGTGCCTTTGGGTTTGCCATATGTACCCAGCGCCCATTAGCTTCTATATAAATAGAGAGCAACGGTGCGGCATTTTGACAGTTATTTTTTATTAAATACACGTTATAATTAAATACGAAATTTATGGCAAGGTGTTGCTCTGATATGAATTGTTCAAACCATTTTAGAAAAGGACACAAGGCGTTCCAATTTCTGGAAGAAAACACAAGACGAACAAAGTAAATAACCAACTGTCGTCGAAATAATTGGCGCGGTTTGTGAAAGCGCCAAATTTAAAAGTCGGTCAAAACTTGTGAAAATAAGTGATGATTACGATTCTTTTAGATTTAATTTTTTATATCTGTATTTGTATAATTATCGTATGATAGCTGTTCCCAATCAAGGGTATGCATATTCTTGGGGATACGTTACGGGTTTTCTGAGGGCATGTCTTAAATAAGTAATGGTTTAAATCACAAAAATGTATCGATTTATTATATGATTGAGAAAAGATAATTACTAATAAGAAAAATTGCACAATTATTATTATTATTATAATTTATTTATGATTATTATATAGTATTAGGTATTTTTTTATTATATAAATTAATTATTTTATTATATTAATGTATTATATTTTATAATGTATTATATTATATTACAATTATATAATTTTTTGTATATAAATATAATATATAGCGTAATAACATATTAATACATAACTTTATAATTAAAAAAAAAATAATATATAAATTGTTATACATAATTAAAATTATAAATAATTTTAAAATATAAATAATGTAAATATAATTATATTATATTATACATATTATCCCAATATATATACATATTATGTTATTTTGTATAATTATACTGCATTATACAATATAATAAATAATAGATTTTATATATATATATATATATATATATATATATATATATATATATATATATATATATATATATATATATATAATAAAATAATATAAAACTATATAAATATAATAAATTATTCATTTTTAATTTAATAATTGTAATTTAACAATAACAATAGTAATAATAATAGTTTAATAAATGACAAATTTATAATTTAATACATAATAAAATATATTAACTATAATTATAATAAATGCACTATGTAAATAATACAGGGTGATTCTAAATTTTCTTTACAATAAAAGGGGGGTGATAGTACACATCAAGACAAACAATATTAAATAGGAGACCAAGGGTCCAAAACGTTTTCCTAAGGAGATAGCCGCCATTAAAGTTTAGGGACCAAAATTTCAACTAAACATAAAAAACGGAATAATTGGTCGATTGATTTGCGGTTTTCACTAAAATTATTCTTTATGTCGGCATTTTCTTGAAATTAAATTATAAAGGTAAATTTCAAAAAATGCTGATAGAGGGCGCTTTAGAATTTGAAGTAACGAACAACTATTTTTTGCCGCTATTTTTTGCATTTCATTAAATGTTTTCGTAAGCTTAGATTCAAACTTAAATTTTGAACTCGAAATCTGTAGTTGGGAGTGGTTAAGTAACACAAACTGAGCTGTGTTCAGAGGGTTCAAATTTTAAATGATTATAAAAAACGGAAAAATTGGTAGATTGATTTGCGGTTTTCCCTAAAACTATTCTTTATTTAGGTATTTTCGTGAAAATAAGTTGTTAATGTTCGTGAAAATAAGTTGTTAAGTTTGTAAATGTTACTCCAAAGTCTAAAGCGCCCTCTATCGGCATTTTTTGAAATTTATCTTTATAATTTAATTTCAAGAAAATGCTGACATAAAGAATAATTTTAGTGAAAACCGCAAATCAATCGACCGATTTTTTCGCTTTTTATGTTTATTTGAAATTTTGGTCCCTAAACTTTAATGGCGGCTATCTCCTTAAGAAAACGTTTTGGACCCTTGGTCTCCTATTTAATATTGTTTGTCTTGATGTGTACTATGACTCCTCTTTTATTGTAAAAAAATTTGGAATCACCCTGTATATTTAAATAATATATAAACTATTATGTATAATTATTATGCATTACATTGATGTATTAATTATTACATTATTTATTTATTTATTTATTTATTTATTTATTATTATTTAATTATATATATATATATATTTTTATTTACTATGAGTTGATAGAATATCATTTTTTAAATATATATTTGTTAATGAGTAGATTTTTAAATATTTAATTTTAATTAGTTATACATTTAATTTTTTATTGATTTACTATGAGTTAATAAAATATTATCATTTTTTAAAATTAATTCTTGCCAGTGAAATTAATTTTTAATATTTAATTTTATTTATTTACTAGCTGTTCTGCCCGGCGTTGCCCGGGTTCATCACAAAATAACAAGAATTGAGAAAAAACTTTAAAAATCCGAATAAAAACCTCGAAAAATTTAAAAAATGCTGCACGAAATTCATCTAAACTTCGTTGAAAAGAGATGGGCTAGAAAATTGAAGTTGGATTATTTTTACTAATGTGGAAAAATCTTACAAATCGCAAAAAACATTAAAAATCTCATAAAAATATAAAACAAAATTCAAAAATTGTGTTTCAAAATTCGAATAAACTTTGAAGAAAAGAGATCAGAATTTAATAAATTCGGCCAAAAATTGAACCTCTAAAAATCGAAGCGGGTCGCGAAGAAACGTAAACATCGCTTTAAAAATGGCAAAATTTTCAAAAATCACGGAACTCAAAATTTACTCTACGTGGATAAAAGTTTTGAATATAATTAATTTGATAATGTAAAAAGCATTGAAATACGAAAAAAAAAAAAACTGCTAAAAAATCGCAATAAAAATCTTTAATCGCACAGGAGAAAATGTATCATATTAGCGAAGAAATTAAAAACCGAATTCCTTTTCCCTATCTGAAAAAAATCGCCGTAAACTTAAAAGCATACTGCATTAAAAATTGCTGTAGATCAAAATAAGAGAGCAAAACAATTACCGTAAAGGATAAAAGTTTGAAACCAAACTATTATTAGTCTAGAAATTTAAAATCAAATTCCTTTGAAAAACGTAAAAATCAAATTCCTTTGAAAGTCGTAAAACATTAAAAAATTCCTAGGCTAAAAATTCACTGTTATAATATAAAATATTGTAATCAAGAAATTAACCATATTAACCAAAAAGTTTGAAATCGAAATCGATTTCCGGATGTAAAAAAATCATCACGGAACTTGAAGAATGGCTAAAAATTACATTGAAAATTGCATTAAAAATAGCTAAATATTTGGAAGGCAATGCTTAAAAAAATAATAGTAAGGCAGGGCGGGGGAGGGGGGGGGGGTATGATCGAAATCATTCATAAATTACAAATGTAGGCATGAAACGCCAAAATCATATTAAGAGATAAAACATTGCATTCGAAACATAACTACATTAAACAAAATGTTTGATATAAAAAAAATGGTTTCTGAATGGCAGAAAATCGCCAAGGAACTTTAAAAAATGGCTAAAAATCGTATCGAAAACTATATTAAAAATCGCTGAATATTTAAAAGTCATGGCTGTAAAAATTTAATATTCAGTCGAAAATATTGTAATCGGAAATCGTTCATGAATAAGGAAAAGTCAACACTGAACACCTAAAATCCCCCAAACTAACTAAAAATTACATTGAATATCGCATTAGAAATTGGCAAAATTCATAAAAGCGTGGAGAACAAATTGTAGTATTTATGCTAAAAGTTAGAAACCGAAATTCTTTTACCGATGTCAACAACTGTCACAGAACTTGAAAAATCACTATAAAACAGATTAAAAATCAGTAAAATTCAAAAATCCGGACAAAATTTGCCATAGTAAGATAAACATTTATATTAAATTCCTGCGGACATAATTTACCATAATGGGACAAAACATTGAAATCTGAACTCTTTCATTATTTAAAAAATATCGACACAAAACTTGCTAAACATTTTATGAAAATACACAAAATATCTGAATCATTGGTGTCAAAATTTACTACATTAAGCTACAAATTATTTAAAAATTTCTTTTCCAATTGTGAAAAAATCGTCGTGGACCCGAAAACATCTAAAAATTGTATTCAAAAATTCATTACAAATCGTTTCAAATTTAAAAATAGCGGGGGACAACATTTGCAATAATAGAGTAAAATAGTGTAATCTGAATTATTTCTTAAATACGAATGAAAAAATCGGCGCAAAGCGTGAGAAATAATGAAAACATTGCTAAAAATTGCATTAAAAAATCACTAAATTTCAAAATTCGTAAATGAAGTGTAAATGTTTGAAATTAATTTCCTTTTCGAAATTTCAAAAAATAGCCGTGAGATTCAAAAAACCAATACAAAACCATTGAAAAATTAATTAAAAATCGCTAAATGTAAATACATCCCGTGAATAAAAAAATATTCTAGTCGTGTAAAACGTAGCAACCATTCTTTTTTACATGAATTACAAAAAAATCGACGCAGAACAAAAAATATATCAAAAATCACATTGAAAATCGACAAAATTAAAAAAAGGTAAGTGGTGAAATTTACTATATTAGGCTAAAAGTTTGAAACCAAAATAATTTTTTAATTGTTAAAACACCACTGTGGTGGGGATCGAAAAAAAATAGTACTAAATCGCATTAAAAAGTTCATTAAAAACGCATTGAAAAATGCACTAAATATCGCTAGTTATTTTTTAAATCGCAATAACCAGAATTTCATCAAACGGATAAAACATTCTAATCGGAAAACGGAACTATTTGATTATCCGGTTGACCAAGAAACTATCTGGGTCAAACCATAAGATTAAACTACAATAATGGCGGATCGTAAATTCCATATTCACTTGACATTACACATGTTGTATATGTTTGTTACGTCATCAAGTGTTTTTTACTTCTTATTTTTATATGTATTTGTATTAATGTTTTTCTAAATTATCTCTTCTTTCATTATTTAACATAAAAATTACATCTATTTGCATAATTTGGCTTGTTTCACGATTGATATAATTTGGCGAAATTGGTCAACAGGATAATCACGTAGTAAAAGAAAATCCTTTATAGATAATAGAAAATCGACACGGAACACAACAATTCTTGTAAAATCGCGTTAAAAATCTCTAAAATTATATTAGATTAAAATTTTGAAATCAATTTTTACTTCCGAATATCAAAAAATCACCATACAACTCGAAAATTTCTAAAAATTGCATTGAAAAGTGCATTAAAAATCACTAATATTAAAAAATCACAGGGGTCAAAATTTACTCTATGGTAAAACGTTGTAATTGGAAATATCACATGAATGACAAAAATCCGACATCAAACGCAAAAAATCTCGAAAAATCGCATTAAAATTAGCTGAAATTCATAAATCTTAACAGTAAAATTTAATACATCAGCCTGAAAGTTTTAAGCAAAATTCCTTTTACTAATGTCGAATAATAGCGGCAAAATTTACATTAAATAATTCACTAAAAATCCAAACATCGTTGCACGAAATCCAAATAAATTATATTGAAAAGAGAACAAAATTCACTAATTTAGGTCTAAAGAATGAAACCGCTTTCCTTTTCGCTAATGTGGAAAAATCCCCTCGAAACCCACTAAAATTCGCATATGAATTAAATTAAAAAAACTGAAAATCGGCCTTCAAGGTGTAAAATTTCATACATAACTTCGTGCAGCAGTCTCTCCAGAGCATCGCCAGTACTTTAAAAATTTTATCATGCCTTATAAACTACCTTAAAGTGTAAGACAGATCTCCTTATTACATTTCCTAATTTTGTTCGCGCCCCTCCTTTCATGCACCCTGAAATGTGTCACACCATTCTTTGTTTACATTTTTTAACATGTATTATAAACCATTTAAAAATTTAAAATAAATCACATTGTTATATTTCCAAATTTTAACAAAACGTTTTGTTAGTTCCATTTTTCACCACCAGCTAGCGCATTCTATTCTTCAAAAACTTTATCAAAACTCTGTTAAACAACCTATCAGGTGATATATTACTCGAGGGGATAGCGGTCTTAAGCAAGAATTTAAGATATTTTATGAAATTGCTATTCGAAAATAGTGGTAACTAAATTTTTGACATTTTAGGTAAATTTCGAAAAAAAAAATACTATTTATTGCATTCTTAACAGCTCAAGATTTTAATAGAACAACTATGAAAAAAATAGATGCTAAACGCAAAAAATCTTGAAAAAGCGTTAAAAATCACATTGAAAATCGCATTAAAAATCGTTAAAATCTAAAATTCGTAAAAAACACAAAATTTAGGGCTAAAAGTTTGAAACGTTTTTCTTTTTATCAATCTCAAAAAAAAAAAAAAAAAAAAAAAAAAAAAAAACGCAAAATGAGAAAAAACGCTAAAAATCGCATTAAAAATTCGTTAAAAATTCAAAAATCGCTGTACAAATTCCGGATAAACTTTGCTGAAAAGAGAAAAAAAATTGCTATATTGGGTTAAAAGAATGAAACCGTATTTCTTTCACTAATGGGATAAAACTGCAAAAAGAACGCTAAAAATCGCCTAATAAATTATCAAAAAAAATCTAATCAAAAAATTGAAAATCGGGCTTCGAGGTGCAAAACTACATGTATGAAAGTACCTTCCCTCCACATTTTGTAACTCTACGAACACCAGACTCTTCAGAACAGCGCTGACACACTCACAAATTTGTCTCTTCATTATTATATATTTAAAAAAATAGCGTTCTATTAGTTCCATTTTCCACCACCAGGTAGAGCACTCTATTCTTCAAAAACTTTATCCAAAACCATACTCTGTTAAATAACCTATCAGGTGATATATAACTCGAGGGGGTAGCGGTCTTAAGCAAGAATTTAAGATAGTTTATGAAATTGCTATTCGAAAATAGTGGTACCTAAATTTTATGATATTTTAGGTAGATTTCACATAAAATACTACTTATTGCATTCTCAACAGCTCAAGTTTTTGACAGAACAACTATGAAAAAAATAGATGCTAAATGCAAAAATCTTTAAAAAACATTAAAAATTGCATTGAAAATCGCATTAAAAATCGTTAAAATCCAAAAATCGTAACAAACACAAAATTTAGGGCATTAGGCTAAAAGTTTAAAACGATTTTCTTTTTATCAATCTCAAAAAATAGCCGCAAAATGAGAAAAAACACTAAAAATCGCATTAAAAATTCGTTAAAAATTCAAAAATCGCTGTACAAATTCCGAACAAACTTTGTTGAAAAGAGAAAAAAAAATTGCTATTATGGGTTAAAAGAATGAAACCGTAATACTTTCACTAATGGGATAAAACCGCAAAAATAACGCTAAAAATCGCCTAAAAAATTATTTTAAAAAATCTAAACAAAAAATCGAAAATTGGGCTTCGAGGTGCAAAACTACATGCAAAAAAGTACCTTCCCTCCAAATTTCGTAACTCTACGTGCAGCAGTCTCTTCAGAACAGCGCTCACAGACAAACATCCTTCTCTCTTTATTATTATAGAAGATACAATTACGTTTATTAATTTACTATCAATTATTACTATCAAACTAGTATTAAAAAATGCTCTGACGAGCACCAAAAAAGGTTAATATGTTTTAAAGTATGAAAAAGTGGTTGACAAGAGCTTCTAATTGAGAATGAGAAAGAACAAGGGGTCTCTTCTTGGCTGCAATTCACTGTCAATGCCAAATTTGAAAAAATCATATTTGCGCTTTTTCCATATAAAAGAAATTTGCGTAAAACTTACTATCTTTACTTTTTAGTAAAACTTTCACTCTCTGCACTGTAACTGCACTACAAATCAGTTTTCTGTGCTGTTTTACACTGTGACAGTTTATGGTGGGACTGCGTGAATGCGATACGCTGCAGGCAGTTTTGAATGCAGGAGGTGGGCCAGGGGGACATTCCCTCCCGAAGGTATCAAATGCTCCCCCCCCCCCTTCCAATAAAATTTAGATTTTGTGTTTTTAATGGTAAAAAAAGTATAATCCCCTTAGAACTCTATCGTGTCCCCCCCCCCCCCCCCGAAACCACAGAAGACCCTCCCGGAGAAAAGTGTCTGAATTCAACACTGGCTGCGGGAACTATGGTTTTTGGCCCTATTTTGCTTTACATTCATGTTTAATCACGTGGTGTCTTTTCTAATTATGCCTTTACACTACACAATTTTATCGTAACAGTGGCTGATTTCTTTTATGTGGAAAAAGCGCAAATATGATTTTTTCAAATTTGGCATTGACAGTGAATTGCAGCCAAGAAGGGACCCCTTGTTCTTTCTCATTCTCAATTAGAAGCTCTTGTCAAACACTTTTTCATACTTTAAAACATATTAACCTTTTTTGGTGCTCGTCAGAGCATTTTTTAATACTAGTCATTTAAATTTTTTGATAATTATATATTGAATATAAGTAAACCTCAGTTGCTTTTAAATATTCCCAGTACTTTTTCTTATTTCGCTCAATATTGAACTTTTTAATCAATGGACAAAAAACGTGAAAAACGAAATTAATTTTAATTTATTCGTACAGAAATTGACAGATTCAATTAATTTTAGATAATACATATTTTGTAGAAAAATAATGCGAATAGAAATTTTATTCTTTTCGCATATTTTTCGTGGCATTCTTATCTACTTGTTTTAAAAATCAGATGTTATAAATATGAAATATTTCCGCTATTAGCGCGATTTTTGTGATCACGGCACCCAAAGGTCGCTAAACATAATTTTGTAGTCAATGCACATAAAAACGAATTTTCCCATTTAAATTTTAAAAAAAAATAAGTGAAATATTTTTATTTCTCCTTCCTGATAGCTATTGGAATAGCTCATTCCAATTATTAAATAATATTCTAGGACATTTTCAGGAAAATTATTGGTTAAATTATCTTCCTTGGAGAAAGTCGCTTGAAATACAGCCTTAATAGATTTGCGCCAAACCAAGGATGAAAATATACTGAAAATTCATTTCTAGTATTATTTGTAAAATTGACATTGAAATCACCAGCTGTAATTAAATTTTTATACAATATACAGTGGAACCTCAGTTCACGATCATAATCCATTCTTGTATCTGACATTCTATATGTGATATAATTTTTTTTAGGCGCTCTATCCAAGAACTAATGCATGGGATTAAAAAAAATTATATTCAGGTAATCCCTGATATAAATTGATGCTGTTTACTGTTTACATTTTGATTTAAATCGTTCAACAAGTGGCTTAACCGTGTTGCATTTTTCATTATTTTCGCAATAGTTCTATCTCGAGAATTAACGCACGGATTTTCATCAAACTTCAAATTCAGTTAATCTTTATATGAATTGGCTTTGTTTACGTTTCGGTTTCAATAACCAAACACATGACGCTGCTATGTTGAATTGTTCCGATTACCACAATATCTCTATCGCAGGAATTAATGCACAAATTTTCATCAAACTTGAGATTTAGGCACACTTTGATTTACATTATTGCTCATTGCGTGTTTTGGGTAAATCTCCCAACAAGTGTCGCATATATGCTGTATTTTTCCCGATATCCGTTTAACAGCATTAAAATGTACTTGAAACTATTTTTTCCTATTAACCGTCATGTAATGGAATACTTTTGATTGTCCCTGTAATTGATCTATGTATCCGATTTTCATAAAATTTGAAATGACACGACAAAATTATCAAAAAATTATATATTTGAAATTTCAAACGATTAAAATTTATTTGAAACTTTTTTCCCCATTGACCGTAATGTAACAGAATACTTTTGATTGTCCCTGTAATTGATCTATGCATCCGATTTTCATAAGCTTTCAAATGACTCGACAAAAATTCAAAAGATTCGGTTTGGTAGTTTTTGCGTTGTTATATGCGGACAGACAGACGGACGGCCTGAACGACAAGTGTAGGTGCTCGTATTTACATAATTACGAACGTAAATAAAAACGAATAATTAGTAGAATATTAATAAAACATACAAATAAAAAGTCGAAATAAAAATCCCTTAATGGCGTTTTAAACACGTGCATCGTATTTAATGTCATTGGATGCGATATTCACAATCATCCATTATCGGCATTTAATCTTATAGTTTGGCGATGGTTTTTTGGTGGACGGGATAACCAAGTAGTACATATATCAACTATTTTCTATTATTTTAAAAAGTAAATAATAATGAATAAAAGCGGGTACTAATTGATTATCCTGTCGACCAAAAAATTATCGCCAGATTATAAAATTAAATGCCAATAACGGATTATCATAAATGTTGCATTCAGTTTACATTAAATAGGTTACCCATGTTTGTTATGTCATAATGTGATTTTGAATTCGACTTTTTATTTGTACTTTTATTAATGTTTTACTAATTTATTTCTTCTTTCGTTAATTAAAATAAAAATTATGCCAATATGCATAACTTGGTGCTTAAATGGATGATTTGTACAATTTGGTGAAATTGGTCGACGGGATAATCAAGTAGTACTGAAAAGTTTAAGTAATAACTATAGAATGAAATAATTTACAAAATTTAACAAAATTAAATAAAGGTAAATTAAAAGTTATTTTTTAATAAACAACAATAGCCCGGCTATCACATCAGTTAGGTACCCTGATGCGTATTTGACATCACATCGTTATTTAAAATCAATTGAATGGTATTTAAGATATGGACAGAATGTGAAGTTTTTGATTTACTAATTTAAAAAGCTTACATTTAGTTCCTGAATAGAAATTTTGGTTCTCCTAGGTAGTTTTTTCCGATGTGTTTGTGTTTTTCCCATTTTCTTTCTTGCTAATAAAATTCAAAATGTTAGGGTACTCGAGAAAATCATCCCATTGTCATGTAAAATGCATGCTAATTGAAAAAATAATCATAGCGTCGAAAAAAAAAAATGACAGTGCGTTCACAACTTTATTATTTAAAGAAATGAAATTGAAAGCTTCGCAATAAAAACAAATAACCATGTTTTTCACGTGATTTGTTTAATTTCAATGAATTATGATACATACATTACAATTTTTATATTAAATTTAGTGGCAATGAATTAAAAAAACTACAATCGCAACAGCAAAAAGTAATATTCAACTGGAGGTTTAAGACAAAAATTCGATTTTCTCAGGTACCGTCAAAAATACAAAGATGAAAAAAAAAACTGTTCTAAGTTTTATCAAGACAATAAAAATAAGCCAAAAACGAAGTTAATCCATCCATAAGATCGCTAGCTATCGCTTGTTGAACTTTTCGTCTTATTTTTTTCGTTAAAAGTTAAATAAAAAACTACAGTAAACTACAATAATTTTTTTAATGCTATCATTCTATTCGTCTCGTCGAGTTCTATCGTTTAAAAAAAAAAAATCACTGTCGTACGTCAACTGGTTCGCCAGAAATTTCAAAAAGACGTTCGCACTTTCTATTTCTTAAACATATTATACCAAACGCTACCGCGTTTGCTATGATATTATTTTTTAATGAATTCTTGTTAGTGAAACTAATTTTAATTCAATTTTATTTATCTGTACAATTATTTTTATTAATTTGCTATTAGTTAATAAAATATTATCATTTTTAAAATCAATTCTTATAATTGAAACTAACATTTTTACACATTTTTATAATTATTTTTACAATTATTTTTATTAATTTACTATCAGTTAATAAAATACATAATAATTTTTTAATAATTTATTAGAACAGAAAAAATACATTCTTCATTACTGCTTTATTTTTAGCACATATTTATTAAGTTTAATATCTATCAGTTCCTTGTCACTTTCTTGCTGTGTCACGCTGTTTCAGCATTTGTTTTTTCTGTCACTTTTTCCAGTCATTTTCGCCCCGTTTATCACATAGAAAGATGATGCATTAGTTCAAGTAATATATGATAAACAAATTTCTTCAGATCGCTAATAAGGCACTAAAGTCGCCTCTGTGGTCCCCAAGAAGCAGGGATGTACCCACAGTGTACCTAAATATGGCGGTGATGCTCCGGCCCATAATTCTAAAGGCTTTAGTTTTAAACCTTTCCGGCGCAGGACAAATTCATTGTTTATGTGTTGAAATAAATGACTGACACCGGAATTTGAAATCAACTTTATTCTTAAATAAGAAAACGCTATATATATATATATATATATATATATATATATATATCACGCATTCAATAAACCGTAATTTTTTAAAACAAAATTCCGGTGCCAATGTGGCGTTTGGAAATTAAAATTAAGTGGTATATCTATGAAACCAACGCGCCGCAAGGGGTTAATACAGCATTTATCTTAAGGGTGTTCTTAAATCAAAAAGGACAACTTTGTGACATAAGTTTTACTAATTTATTTTTGTTCGGAAATGCATGAAACTAGCTGCTGTTGTTATTCAGAAACTATTTAATCGGACTCATTTTTCTGTTTTTATACAAACGCAATAGATATTTCAGAACAAGCCATCACATATGATGTTTTGAACACGTTAATTTGATTAGCGCCAAAAAGGTAGCAGAAAATTAACCCCCCCCCCCCCCTCCAAAAAGAAGAAAAAAAATGGCGATTTTCCTGTAAACAGGTTTTTATTCATTTCCCTTTGATTAAAAAATTTTAATGCTCAATCAGCTGCTGCTGCTAAACATCTGCTAGTTGTTTTCATGTTAGATTAAATAAAATCAATTAAATGTTCGAAAAAAAGCTAGTGTAAAATGAGCCATGTAAACAAGGTCTTTGCCTCCTGGTATTTTTTTTTTTAATACATTTCTAAGAAAATTATTTTAAATTAGACATTTTAAATGCATCGTTTTAAATCTAACGTCTTGAATCTTTTTGATGAATCTTTTTTGCTCAATTTGTTTGTACCCGTCCTCGGGTTTGAACCCAAGACCTCTTGACAGCAGACTGTAGCTAAGGGGATGCTAGAGGGGGCTCAGCCCTAAAACATTTTAAGCCTCCGGTGGAAAATATTCTAAGGTCAATAATTTGAATTTCTCTTCCGAAAATCCAAATGAAGTTCTGTTCAAAAATCTAATTTAGTTTTGAGGACCTTTCAAAGTTTTGCAAAAGTATAAAGTTGTAACTAAAATAAGTGTTACAACACTCGCTCATCGTATTTGCTCATAACAAGCTAACAAGATGTTTAATATCACACTCGAATTTTTCATCATCGTATTCTTTGTTTAGCATAAAATGAAGTAAGTTATTACAACTGTTTAATAAGAACATAGTACCTGCTACAGTGTGAAAAGGCACTAATTTATCTTTCTGCGTCAGAGAGAGGGAAAATATGAGCCCCCCCCCCTTATTATTCATTTCTAGACCTTATTATCTATATATATTACCACTTCTAGCTGACTATTGTTAAGGTTTTTTGGTGACCCTCAATTTTCATGCCTGTATAACAGAATCCTGTCTAAAATGGAATTTTTTTTAACCCCAGATAATTCAATTTTCCACGTTTTTATGTAGCATTTCACTTAAGGGGTCTAGTACCTTTTAAGGCTTCAAAAATTCGATTTTTCAATTTTCATTAATTATTATAAAATAATTCATCAGAAGTATTTTAAAACAAACCGCGTGCAAAAATTCCCATTAGTACTGAAGTTATAGCAAAAATAAGATGCTGATTTTGTATGGTAATTAAGTTAACTTTGAAACAGGTTTTTGAAAAACTGCGTTTTTTAGACATTGCGCGCGATATCTTGACAACATATGTATGAATTGTTATGAATTTTTTTTTTAGTTAATAAGCACATACGTATGCTTAAAATGAACTACTTTTATGTATTTATAGCGATAAAATTTTTAGTTATGAATAATTTTTATTAAAAAATGTAAAATTTTGATTTTTTTTATTTAGAAATTTCTTTCAGAAGGTTAATGAAATAATTTTTATTTAAGAATAGTTCATTTTAAAAATACATTATTCTTCTTTACAGAAAAAAAATATATATGCAAAAATATTGATTTTTAGGGTTGTTAGGATGCGCGCAAGGCACGACGGAGTAAAAAATAGAGATTTTTAAATTTCAGTAATGCATATATTATATGAAAGACTATCAAATGTTTAATGACAGTTTATTAAAAAGCATAATCTTTTCTATTGAAAGGTGAAATTTTCATGTTAATATGTATAAAAGTTTTAAAGATACACTGAATCGAACTTTGGATGTTTTCGTTGATTTTCATCCCGTTTAAAAAGTACAAGACCCCTTAAGGGCACATGGACATCTTGACAAGTAAAATAAAGCAGATTTTGCAAAATATTTAGCATCATGCATTTTACTTAATGTTTTTTTTTTCTCCAATAAATGCTCATATTTTATAACCCAATATATAAATCAATCCCAGCATATAAATAAAAAAAATATTTCATGCATAACTTGTTTTCAAGAGCTAATTAACTTTTTACATATTCAGGGTTCATACTCACCAGGGGAAAATGAGATTCCTGGGAAAATCAGGAGATGAATTTTAGTTAGTAAAAATCAGGGGAATCTCAGGGGATAATATAAATAAATTCCCAAACCTGGGAAAACCTACCAAAATGGCAGTCTATTCTGGAAAATTGGGGGCAATTGTAACTGTTCGCGAGCTTTATTATCATATGTAATATCAAAATGTCATTAATTGTTGATACGGAAAAACTGTACATCCCGGAAAATACATCAGGGGATTCTCAGGGGATTTTTTCTTGGAAAATGAGTATGAACTCTGATAAATATAAAATATATGACGGAATGAAATTTTAGCTTTGCTTTTAACATAAAATGAATAATGCTTACTTAAAAGGCGATTAAATAATCAACTATAAATGTTAAAAATTAATTTTATTTAAAAAAAAAAAAATCTTACACGGAAGGTCTCCATTGGGGGCATACTCAGAATTTTTTGAAAAAAAAAATACGAATTTAACTACTCATGTAGGTAATAAAGGATCAGTGAAAATTAGCGGCGGAATTACATTATTAGATATGTAAAAAATATATATATATATAGTTTTGAATAATTGGCGTGAAAAGCTGAAAGCGACGCGGGATTTGGCGAGCAATGCATTTCCTCGCCAAAAGCAGACGATTTTAACGAATCTGAAAATTGATTTTAATTTACTTCACTGTTAAAAATCTGCAGCATTTACTGCAACGTCACTCCACTACTTTTATAGAATATCTCTCTTCTGACCAATGAGAATGCTCCATAGCACGTTGAATTGACCGTGTCATACACTGTTAAAAATCTGCTGCATTTTGTTGCAACGCACTCCACCGCTTGTATATAATATCTCTATTCCAACCAATGAGAAAGCTCCATTTCACGGCCAAGTAACCATTTTCTATACAAGCAAGGGAATGCGTTGCAACAAAATGCAGCAGATTTTTAACAGTGTATTTTTCAATTTGGAACAATTTTAATCAATTCAAATTGTGTTTTAAATGATAAAATATATTAATTTCATTTTGTTATAAGTACATATAAACGTATATGACAAAATTACACTTAAAGTAAAGTAAAAATGCAAAACTAAAATTACTTAAACTAAACTTATTTAAATAAATTGAACATAGAAAGTTTTCTCTTTAAAAAGTATTCGAAGCGTAAAAGTGTATTTTTCAAAATTTCGTTTTTTCGCCAACCGGAGATAAATCGCCAAATAAACGAAATTTTTATTATTTTTTACGGACGTTATAGGGAGGTTCCGCCGAAATTTTTTTTATAAACATATATAACTATATGAGAAGAACATTCTGTAATTTTTTCAGATTTTTCTGAGTATGCCCGTATGGAAACCTTCCTTGTTAGTACTTTCAAACCTTTTCCAAACAGGTTCTTCCTCAGAGAATATTTTCTTTTATAAATACAAATCAAAACGAAATCTTATATTTGTATTTATAAAAGAAAATATTCTCTGAGGAAGAACCTGTTTGGAAAAGGTTTGAAAGTACTAAGATGTTTTTTTTTTAATAAAATTAACTTTTAACATCTATAGTTGATTATTTAATCGCCTTTTAAGTAAGCATTATTCATTTTATTAACTCTGATATTTTATTAAACTATGTCTGTTCGGTATACTTTTCTAAAAAAAGTATTGATTAGATAGATCACCTTAAAATTTGTTGTGGTATAAAAAAAACATACTACTTGAGAATAATAAGATGCAATTTTCATTTTCGTTCAATAAAAATAAGATGAAAAAAAATTTTACTAAAAAATTTTTAAAATCCAAAAATTTCAACAATATATATATTTTTTGAGAATTTTTTACACAGCTCTGAAATGTTAGATGTTTTTTAAATAAACTAATTAGCTACACAATTTTGGAAATTTTCAACTGTTTATTTAAAATAGAATTTTAGAAAAGTGTATCAAACCTTAAAATAAAAAAAACACATATTAAAAAGAGGCAAAAATATATATACAGCTCATATTCAAAATATTAGAATAATTGAGAAAAAGTAATAAGAAAAAATTATTTGTCATTTATTTATTTTTTATACTAAGTAAATGCAATTAAATTTCTTATAAATTAAATCTGGAATGTTTAGATAAGATTTTAACATTTATAAAATATAAAATACAGCACAATAAATTAGGTATACAGCTTCCTTAAACACACCAGAATATTAGAATAAAATTTAGATTGGTTCAAAATATTAGAATATTTTATTTTACGCAACAATATTACCTTATGAATATGAAGTAAATGGTAATTAATATTTTGTAGCATCCCCTTTAGCTTTCATAACAGCGTACAATCGATCTTGCATACTATATACAAGGTGTTTACAAACATTTCTATCAATATTAGCCCAAATAGACTTTATACGTGCCACTAACTTAGTTTTACTTGAAGGGGGATTTTCTTGAAGTTTTTTCTTCATTATACACCATAAGTTTTGATGGGATTAAGATCTGGTGAATTTGGTGGCCAAGGAAGTACCTTAATGTTGCGTTGGCGGAACCAATTCTTAGTTGACACCGAGGTATGCGGGGACGCTAAATCTTGTTGAAAGACGAAATCATCTTCAAATAAATCTTCTGATGATGGAATCATGCAATATTCTAAAATTTCTTGATATATCAGAGAGTTAACCTTTTCGTAGACGATGCATAACTTTCCAGGTCCTTCTGCACTCATACAACCCCAAACCATGACACTTGCAGCAAATTTTACGGAACGTTTAAGGCATTCTTTATCAAATGCTTCTTGCTTCATTCTCCAAACTCGAATACCTGATTACCATATGAAACACAAAACATACTTTCATCACTAAATAATATATTTTTCCAATCTTCATTGCTCCATAAACGTCTTGATTTACACCAATTCAATCTTATACGCTTTTGTCTTGCAGTCATGAGAGGTTTTGTTTTCGGTACACGAGATTCAAATTTAAATTTATGGAGACGTCTTAATGTTGTCGATGTAGAAACTTCAACTCCTCCTTCTTTCCATTTTCGGTGCAAGAATCGCACACTTTTAAAACGGTTTTTCTTAACTATACGCTTCAGTTTCCTGTCATCTCTAGCAGATGTTTTTGGTTTTCGGCCACGATTTCGGCGATTATTTTGAAATTTTCCAATTTTTGAATATTGTGTTAGTATTTTACTAACGCTCGATTGCGAACAATGTAAATAATTCGCTATAAAACATTGATTTTTACCATGCCGATACAAATCAACCATACGAAGTTTAGTAGATTCAGGAATATCACTCACACGGCCCATTTTAAGACGAAAAAGAAACAAACTGCAAAAAAGAATACTGATTTTAAATAAAATAGTCTGAATTTAATCAATGATGCCACCAGTTAAGAATTGGTAATAATTAAAGGAGAATTAATGTGAAATATTCTAATATTTTGAACCACTTGAATAAATATTCTAATATTTTGACTTTTCAAAATAATTTTTTTTTGCAATTAATCTTTTCAAAAATGATATTAAATTTAAGATAACAAGTAAGTTTAATCAACAATAAGTTCTTAATAAAAATATCGTTTGCATATTTTCATTAAAAGACATTAAATTACCAAACGATATTTTCAATTTCTAAAAAAAAGGTAATTATTCTAATATTTTGAATATGAGCTGTATATGAACACCGAAACTGCTTAAAATATATTATTTTAAAACCTTCCGGCACCATAAGGGTTTAGGTACATAATCATTTAGCCCCATAATTTTTTAGTCCTCCTTTTTTTAGCCGATAATTAAAATCTCAAGAATTTTAACCGTTGTATGTTCCGGCCGATTATCTGCTCGAAGGATATAGGCCCAAGGGGGAGTGCTCTCCGTGGGGGTCTTTCTAAGGGATCCTAAAACCTGTATTTACGCAAGGTTAGCCAAGATTCGAAGAAAACCACGGAAAACTGCGGACGATTAGGCCGACGGGCGCGATTGGATTCGAACCCAGCACTTCTCATCTACCAGCTTCAAAAGCAGAATTTCTCCGCCACTGGTGGAGCCCCTTAAGTTAGGAGATAGGGGGGGAGGGAGAATCTTCATTATTGGTAAATTATTTCCTATAAAAGATATTCTTTTTGATATAGATTAGATGAATGATCTTCATTCAAATCTATGCATCTACACTCTAAAAAAAAAGACAGATATATTTTTATTTACGAAAATGTACTGTAATAATGAATCAAAATATGCAATAACCTTATCTGTGCCTTCCATGATTCTGAGAAACGTTCCTTTATCTTTAGGAATCTCACAAAAGAATTTATCTTCGAAATTTAAAGAAGAATTTATAAAAGTACATTTTTATTACTGGTCTTTAATTTTTGGAAACGTTTTCGAATAACATTTATAATGCATGAAAATATACTGTAATCAAACTCACTTGATGTAATCAAACTCACTATTTGAACTCACTAGTCAAAATATGCAATAACCTTATCGGAGTCTTCCATGATTCCGAAAACGTTCATTTATCTTTAGGAATCTCACAAAAGAATTCATATTCGAAATTTAAAGAAGAATTTATAAGAATAAATTTTTATTAATTGCCTCTAATTTTTGGAAACGTTTTTGAATAGCATTTATAATGCATTAATCAGTTCTCTCTACTCAGAAAATCGGTTTTTATTTTTATTTTATTTTTTTTTTTTTGACCAATAGTTAAAAACTCAAAAATATGAACTGCAAGAAATTCTTAGTTCATCGACCTCTAAAAATAACACACATGGCCTGCATTTTTTGTAAAAAAAAAGTGAAAGTTATTGAAACTTCTCGATATCAGAGGATGTCTGCACTCGTGTTTTATTTTTGTTGTTCGATTTAATCTGAAACCTAGTTTTTGGACTTATCTCGCTCGTTGCAAAGAACATGCAGATTATAAAATCGTGAGAGACAAACAACATGCATCCCCCCAGATAATTTCTGTGCTTCAAACTTTAGTGGCGGATTGCTAAATGCGGCAGGTAATGTGATTTTTTTTTTTTTTTTTTTTTATATTTGTGAGTATATTCTACCGATTTCATTTTTATTAATCCTTATTACATCGCTTTGTCTGGTCGCCTGTATATACGGGGTGATTCAAAAGTCAGGACGAACTTTAAAAATGAATAATTCGAAAATGAATCAAGATACAAAAATGCGGTTTTCACCGAACGGATGAAGAAGAAACTGGATTTTGTGAAACAACGAAAAATTCGCCAACAGAACAATATTTTTTCGTTGCCACACAAAACCCGGTTTATTATTTATCCGTTCGGTGCAAACCGTATCTCTGTACAGTCGGCTCTCGTTAATTCGAACTCGTCGGGACCACAAGAAATGTTCGAATTATGGAAAGTATGAGAAGAAAACATGCTTAAAATGATATTATTACAAAGGAATTAATGTTATTTTTAAATTTTATTTCATCTGTTATCATTAGAATATGACTTAACATTAAATTAAAAGATATAAATATATGAACTAATTAAAAGATTAGGAACAATCACAATGGAAGAAAAACTTGAAGCGTCACTGATGGACAGACGGAGTACTAAGAAAGTGGGTATCAAATGCATGGGAATATATGTATACTCGTTCGGAACAATTTTCACAAAAATCAAAGAAAGAAAGTTATTTAAATGATTTGATATCCATGAGAAAGAAAAGAAAAATGAAAAATCGGAATTCTCGTTAGTTCGAATTAAACAAAGTCAAGAGAAAATAAGTTAAAATTAATGAAAATTTTTAACGTTGTTCTGCCATTGACAATTTCGGGACTTCATGTTTAGTACGAATTAAGCGAAGATTCGAATTATCCGATTTCGAATAAACGAGAGTCGACTGTATCTTGATTCGTTTTCGAATTATTCATTTCTAAAGTTCGTCCTAACTTTTGGATCACCCGGTATGTTTCTCTGGTGTATGTGTCTGGCTGATTATCCGCCCCATCCCTCTGTTCTCTAAATCGTTTAAATAGCGCTCCCAACGTTATGGAAAGTCAGAGAATTTCAAAATAGAAAAATTTTTAAATATAAAAAAATCAAGGAATTTACAAATATTTTTTTTAAAAAGTTATGAAAAAGTCTTGGTGAAAAAATTAAAACTGACACGAAATTCATCTAATTAGTCTGTGGGGGAAAAAAATCACATAATTCATCAAACAAATGTCCAATAAATAAATAATAAATAAAAACCTGCGAATTTTGTAGAACGATCGTAGAAAAAAAATTGCTAATTTTGGGGAAGTCTGGGAATTTTTTGAGATTTGATCAGGGAATTTGCTAGTCTTATTTGCTAAGAACCCTGTTAAAAATATACTCGGATCGCTGTGAAATTGATATGTTATTGCTATTTGCATGTTGGATATTAAAAATAAAATGCATAATTTTTTTTTTTTTTTTTTTTTTTTTTTTTTTTTTTTTTTTACAGTGGCACTCAAAAGAATGTCACTCATTATGGTCTGTGGGGGAAAAATGTTTTCGATGTATTTTAATGATGTATTTTAATAAATATCGAATTTGATACGTATGAGGTGCATTATAATATACTTAATCAGGCATAAAAGAATTCCCACTGAAGGAGGAATTCCACCTTTTTAAAAACAATTTTGGATATCCCCTGATGCAAAAATGCAAATAAAATTTTGGACAAAATAGTTGGAAGAGGGGGGGGGGTGCTTGGGAAAGTTTAGTAATCGGACATTTTATCTCCTCAAACACTTGGAGTTTGTTCTTGAATTGATGTGCAAAACAGACATAAAATGAAAGGGGAGCTTATATCATGTCAGCATCTGAAAGTCGTGTAAATGAAATTGTTCAAAGTTTCTTTCAAGAATGAAAACTTTTTTTTTTAGACTTTAAAAATTCAAAGTGAAAAGAAGTTTCTTTTTGGGATAGAATATTTTGTACTACAGTCGAGTCTCTATATATAACGAAACTCCATACATCGAATTTCTCCATATAACGAATTTTTAGTAAGAACGGGCCTTTTTCGTATGATTACATTAAAAACAGTCTCTATATAGCGAAATATCTATCTCCATATAACGAATTTTTTCATAAATTGATCTTAATTTATTCAGTTTTAAAAAAGCTTCGAAATCATATGGAATCAATTTTCCATCACTTATTTTTGATGTATCGTTCAGTGCTGAGGTTTTATTATTATTATTATTATTATTATAAATATTACTTCTTTCCTTATTCTTTAAATCTAACAAGTTCATCCCACCTCCCACACACCTTTCAACATCCTTCTCAAAACACAGCCAATTGGATTGTTGCACATATAAGAGAGGAATCAATGAGAGCACTTAAGAGAGACCTTCAAATTGAGGAAAATATCAACTACAATTTTTCATTTCTTGCTAAAATTTGAGATTTTTTTTTTTTTTTTTGAGAGAGAGTAACAATTGTAACAATTAAAAAAAAAAAAAAAAAAAAAAAAAAAAATTACAGATTTCTTCTTTTGAAATTTATGCAAGTCTTCCTTATTTGATTTTCATTAAGCTTTCAAAAAAATGTCTTTTCTCTTTTTTGAAACTGCTTAAATAATTAAGAAATAAAACGTTAGGTTAATATATACTTTTAAACATTTCAAATTCTTAATTAAAAAGATCAAAAAGAATATTTGTTCAAAATTTACACATTAAATACGATTTTTAACATCATTTTCTATACATCGAATTTCTCTATATAACGAATTTTTTACTGGAACGATGGATTTCGTTATACAGAGACTCGACTGTATTTATACAACATTTTTGGGTAATTTCTGTGATACCTTTTCGGAAAGTATTTCTGAAGCAAAAATCAATTTAACAGGCGGATTTTTTTTCCTAAAATGTGTGTGTGTGTGTGTGGGGGGGGGGGTAGATTTAACAGCTAAAACATCCAGAATAATATTTGTTTTGAAAAATTAATGACTGTGTTTCACACAAGTTTATCAGACATATTTGGATTTTCACCTTTAGCTCTTTCTAAATTAAGAATAATGCGTGCTGTTAGTTGCATTCAATTTTATTGTTTTGACCAAATTCTTTGAAAATGCTAGGGAAATCATTTTAAATATTTACAAACTTTAGTTGCTTCTATGTACGCTACTGGAAAGACATTTTTGGCAATTAAAACCATTAAAAACATACATAAAAAATTGTCAAACATTAATTTGGTTGACATTAACTTCAATTAAGTCACGGAAGAAGTATCTGAATGATTTTATTTGTAATGAAAGGCTTAAAGTTTTCTTTCGGAATAACATTAAATTCAATTATTAGAATTCACAATAAAAATTAAAACTCTTAATACTCGCCTCCATTCAATTACTAAGAAACAAATCTAAAATAAGTCAAGATTGAAATTCGTGTCCCTAAACCCCCTTCCGAAATATATTATATTTTTTTTCTGACTACGAGCTTGATAGGTGCTACGTGTCTATATTATAAAGGTCAAACGTATCTGTACGTTACGCATACGTCATTTTGCGAATAGCAACACTTTGAAATTTCGATTTTGCAATTTTTGCCTCTGAAAATTTTAGAACTTTTAAACATTGCACATTTTCAATTTTTACACCACCGTATAGGGATAGAAATATAGTTTTAAATGCAATTTTTTTCAAAGCTGTATGTCAATTTGTTTTAAAGTTATTAATTTTTTTGTAGTTTTTTTGTACTTTTTCTATCTTTGTGACAACAGAAGCATTCCATTTCTATTATAAAAGTAAAGGGAAAATAGAAAATTATTGTATCTTTTTCTTGACAAAAAGATTTTATTTTGATTGTTTCTTACGTATTAATTTTTACAACTGAGTTTTATAAAAATAGCATTTTGTAATATCATTTGTTTTGGAGTTACTTACCAATATAAGCTGCATTTTTTATTGTAAACAGTTTTGTAGGTTTATTATAAATGAATGAATAGTTCCTTCTAAAACAATTTCTTTCGTCGAAATTCGACGGTTTCTACCTTATTTATGTAACTCGAACGCACCTAAAAAAGTCATCGCTTTTATCGAAAGCACGGATATTTTAGAAAACATAAAAACGAGAGCTTTGTTTACTTGCCTTCTTTAAGCGACCGATCTCTTAACAAAATATCATCATAAAATGACTTTTTTTTTTTTTTTTCTTTTGTCTCCCCTCCAATTGAGATTTTCTTTTGTCTTGTCATCTGTTTAGTATTTAGGATTAGTATAATCCTATTATATTGAGACGTTGCTTCTATCAACATTATGCGGCCTTCGTCATTTCCAGGTGGATTTTCAGTGTTTTCAATTTCGCATTCACGGTGCGTTTAGCTGTTTCCCTTCTGTGACCAAAATTACCGCTATGTTTTTTGTTGTGTTACTGAAAACCTATTTTGAGTGCAGCTGTTTTCTTTCTCTCAAGTGCAAGTGTGATAAAAATGTTTCGTAATATTTTTCTCTAAATAAAGAGAAATGGGATAAGGAAATTTAAATAGTAAGTTTCTGCTTTTATCTTTTTGAAAACTTTTATTAACTTTATTAATACATTTTACTTTTATTAACAAATATATTTATATGTTTTATAATCAGTCAGATGTGGGAAATACATCATTTTACTCACCACAGGCGAATGAATTATCTATCAGGACGAGTGAATTTGTAAGTTGTCTTTCAAAAGTGCAAATTCATAATAAATATTTCAAAAACTTATTTTTTTTTTTTTTAACTAGTTAGCTATAATTTGGAAATTTTCAAATTAATATAAACATGGCTCTAAGTTCTATCCTATACTAAATTTTTTTCTCCTATATATTTTTCAACAAGATTATAAAAATGCATTTGTTGTAATAGTAACTTCTATTTTTGCAATAGTGTAAATTTCGTCATAACAACTTCCAATCATCATCTGACGTCTGGTCCGGCCGTCTGTCCGTATATAATAGCTCAAAAACAACTTAACCGAATGCTTTGAAACTTAATAATTAATATATAACTTAAGTGTATAATGCTTATAAACTTAATAATTATCTCTGCAACTTAATAGTTGCAGAGTTTTATCATTTCAAGTTATATGAAGAGTCGAAACTCAAAAAATATTAATAGAAATTTTCTTTGTTTTATTAAATCCTATCATACGTAATTAATTCAATGATATCTATTGATAGGAAATGATTTTAGGGTGCTATGGTGATGACGTCCTATTTCAGATGGGGTCCTATTTTTCTCGCATTATAGAACTAAGATATTCTTTTGTCTTTGTCATCTGTTTAGTATTTAGGATTAGTATAATCCTATTATATTGAGATGTTGCTTCTATTAACATTATGCGTCCTTCGCCATTTCCAGGTGAATTTTCAGTGTTATCAATTTCGCATTCACGTTGGGTTTAGCTGTTTCCGTTCTGCGACCAAAATTACCGCTATGTTTTTTGTTGTGTTACTGAAAACCTATTTTGAGTGCAGCTGTTTTGTTTCTCTCAAGTGCAAGTGTGATAAAAATGTTTCGTAATATTTTTCTCTAAATAAAGAGAAATGGAATAAGGAAATTCAAATAGTAAAATAATAATAATAATAATAATAATAATAATATAAATTTAACTTCTATTAATTCTATTAATACTATAATTATTATAATAATAATGATAAAAAAAAAATCTAAAAATAACTTCTATATATAAATATATAATATACATATAATATATTTATGTACATTATAATCATCAGAGGTGGCAAATACATCATTTTACTCGCCACTGGCAAGTGAATTTCTAGGTTGTTTTTCAAAAGGGCAAACTCTACAGACATTTCAAAAACTCCATTTTATTTATTTATTTGTTAATTTATTTTAACTAGTTAGCTATAGTTTGGAGCTTTTCAGATTAATATAAGTATGGTTCTAAGTTCTATCCTATACTTTTTTTTTCTGTTGTATATATTTCTGAATTTTATGGAACAAAATTATGAAATTGCATTGTAGTAATAGTAATTAACTATTTTTGCAATCGTATAAATTTCGTTAGACCAATTTTCAATTATATGTTGTATTTTGCTGTGTTGTAAAATAAATTCATAACTGTTAAAATTTCCTGAAAATTCTCCGTACTTTGATAATCACTGTTTTTAAGTTCATAAAAAATATAGACGCAGCACCTATAGCCGTCATCTGACGTCTGGTCCGGCCGCCTGTTTGTCCGTCTGTCCACATATAACAGCGGGTAAAACTACCGAAACGAATGCTTTGAATGTTTATATATGATAGTTGCTGGATTTTATCATTTCAAATCTTATGAAAATAGAGTCAAAACTTAAAATATATTAATAAAATTTTTCTTCATTTTATTAAATCCTGTCATACGTAATTATTCTATTAAATCATATCATATGGGAATTAGTTCAATGATACCCTATGATGGATAATGATTCTAGGGTGCCATGGTAGTGACATCCTGTTTAAGATGGAGTCCTATTATTCTCGCAATACAAAATTGAGAATATTTTTTTTCGTAATTTTCAGGTGAATTTTCAATTTCGCATTCACATTGCGTTTAGCTCTTTCCGTTCTGCAACCGAAATTACCGCTATGTTTTTTGTTGTGTTACTGAAAGCCTGTTTTGAGTGCAGCTGTTTTATTTCTCTCAAGTGCAAGTGTGATAAAAATGTTTCGTAATATTTTCTTCTAAATAAAGAGAAATGGGATAAGGAAATTCAAAAAGTAAGTTTCTGCTTTTATCGTTTTTGCAAACTTAACATTTATTAACAAATATATTTAAATGTACACACGATCACTGTTTTTTTTTTTTTTTTTTTTTTTTTTTTTTTTTCTACACAGTTGAGAAGTGTTTATGAGTTCGGTTTGTCTGTCTGTCTACCGAGTGTCGTGCTCTAATTTGCGTATGGCTAATTCCACGCGAATTTGTTTGTCTGTTACGTCTGTTTGTCATACTATAATTTTTGGCTATCAATATTTTAGAGCAGAAAAATGTGACTTATTTTAGCGGACAAATCTCATCACTTAAATAAGGCAAAGCGAGCTTTTCAGAAAAGATGGTGGCCAACAAGCATAGCGATTTTAAACTGTGTAACAGACAAACAAGTTCGCATGGAACTACCCGTATGTATAATCGAATTTGCATAAAACTGGAGTTCAGCGTGGCATAAACAGGGCCCTAGTTAAGGAGGGCTCGCGAATACTGCTATCCTGTTGTTACCCAAACTTTCACGAATGCTGTTACACTTGGCAAATTTATAAATTTATTTGGTAAATTAGTTTTAAACTTTAATAAAAACTATGCATGGACGAGAAAGGCTAGTCCATGGCGAAAATGGGGAGGTCCGTGGCATCTCGGGATGAGTTCGTTTACACTGTAAAAAAGAATCTGTAATCCTACATATGTAAAGCTGCCGAAATCTGTATGTTTACTAATATTTTATCTGTATGCTCTACAAGGAAAGATGTAAATCGACAAAACTAATTTTTGTAAAGCTACAGAAATCAGTAAATTTACAAACGAGTCTACTAAATTATAGTTATATTACTAAAATTTTACCTGTAACCTGGGTTGCAGTTAAATAAAAAAAATTTGGAATCCCAGAGTCTCCCAAAAAACTATTAGTAACCTTGCAGATTTTTTTTTTTTTTTTTTCTTTTTTCCGTGCAAACCTGTATCTGTTACCATGATTTTTTGCTGTTGCCGTTACATAAAAAGTTCTATGAATCCCAGAATTCCTAGAAAACTTTTAGTAACTTTACAATTTTTTAGTGTATTAAACATCCTAGATATGTCGCATTTTTGACGGGAGAATGCCTTTTTGTTTCTGTCATTGCATTATATGCTTTTAAATATTATATTGAAATAATTTTTGAAATAAAAAAGATAAATATAGTAAAAAAGATGATTTAAAGATATGACCGCTCCCTTCCCTTTCGTGCAGCGCTGGAAAACAACAACAACAAAAAAAAAAAAAAAAAAAAAAAAACATGAATTGCAGTCGAAAAAATAGATATGTTTTTGGAAATGAACATTGACAAGGGTCTGTACAGACTTTTTTTTTTTTTTTTTTTTTTTTTTTTGTAGAGTTTTGTTTTTGGACAAATGTGAAGTTTTTCTTTTATTTGAGAAAATTACAGGTAAAATTTTGTGTATTTGAAATTATCTTTACATTCAGGTTATATCCTACAACTATAAACAAGCTAAATAATATGTTCTTTGATCAGATCAGCACATCTTTTTATCACAGGTCAAATTTTATTTTTCAATGATTAAATTTGTGAAACATTCTTTTTAAAGGTGGGAAAATTCTGTGAAAAGTCTTAGTCTATTTAAAGACAAAGATATTTGTGATGGGTCCTGTTTTAAGATAAAAATTTTTGTGAAAGTTTCTGTTTAAAGATAATTTATTTTGTGATGGGTCCTATTTTGAGGTAAAAGTTTTTGTGAAAGATCCTGTTTTAAGTTAAAAATTTTTGTGATGGGTCCTGTTTTGAGATTTAAAAAAAAATTGAAACGTCCTGTTTTAAGATATGGGTCCTGTTTTGAGGTAAAAATTTTTGTGGAACTTTTTGTTTTAAGATAAAAAAAATTATGATGGGTACTGTTTTGAGATAAAAAAATTTTTGTGAAAGATCTTGTTTTAAGATATAAATTTTTGTGATGGGTCATATTTTAAGATGAAAACTATCGTGAAAGGTCGTTTAAAGGACCTAAAATTTTCCTAAACAGATGCTTGATTAAATGCTCATAAAAAAGTGTTTAAAAAAAATCTTTTCTGATATTTTCTAAACAATAGGTAACTATCATTATTGTTTTGTTAAACGCATGCAAAATTAATTAATGGGAATTTTTAATTTCTTTTGGAGAATTATAACACACGTTCGTCAAAATGTCGATCGATTTTGTGATGGGTCCGGTTTTAAGATAAAAATTTTTTGTTAAAGATCCTGTTTAAAGATAATTTATTTTGTGATGTATCCTATTTTGAGGTAGAAGTTTTTGTGAAAGATCATATTTTAAGATAAAATTTTTGTGATGGGTCCTGTTTTTGAGATTTAAAAAGAAAAATTGTGAAAGGTCCTGTTTCAAGATAATTTATTTTGTTATGGGGACTGTTTTTCGGTAAAAAAAATTGTTGAAGATCTTGTTTAAGATAAAAATTTTTGCGATAGGTCCTGTTTTGTGATAAAAAAAATTGTGAAAGATCCTGTTTTAAGATAAAAATTTTTGTTATGGTCCTTTTTTGAGATAAAAACTATTGGAAAGGTGCTGTTTTAAAATAAAAACTATCGTGAAAAGTCCTTTAAAGGACCTAAAAATTTCCTAAACAGAACTCTCATTAAAAAGTGTTTTAAAAAGCGCTTTTATGATATTTTCTTAACAATAAGTAACTATCATTATTGTTTTGTTAAACGCATGCAAAATTAATTAATGAGAATTTTTCATTTCTTTTGCAGAGTTATAACACACATTCGTCAAAATGTCGAATGATTTTGTGATGGCACGGTACGAAGAAATGGTGAAAGCCAAAAAGCATTTGCCATTTCAGGTTGGTCACCTGACAGATTACATGGTTGCCAAGGCACAAGAAGAACTCGGAGAATCGGAAGAAACAAAGGGAAAAGCCCTCGCAGATCTACGAAAAATGTTAGACAGTAAGTACAGACTGAAATATAATTTTTATAGTACTATTAAATCACGTTTGTTATACATTGATTATGTGTATACGTGTGTTATATACAGGGCGAATCTAAACTCTTCGGCAAAACTTTAAGGGATGATAGTACACATCAAGACAAACAATATTAAATCGAAAACTATGAGTGGTAAACGTCTTCCAAAGCAGATAGACGCCATTAAAGTTTAGAGTCCAAAATCTCAAATGATTGTAAACAAGTAAGAAAAATCATGCGATTCGCATAATTATGAAACACTTTCCAACAGCTTTATTAATAATTCTACGTGTTTAACCTTTTAAGTATTATACGCTCATAAAACAGTTCTATATTTTAAAAATAGTTTTTAAATCAGTCTTGCAAATAATACCTTTAAAGAGGTATTTGGATAGGTTCTAACAGAATTTTTCCCGTTGTAATTAAAAATATAATTATTTTTGAAGTTCATTGCACCTAAATAAATTAAATATTTTTGAATTTTTTGTTGTTTTATAATTAAGTAAATTACCACTTTTTTAAAAAGGCAAGATATTTATTTAATATTAAAATTATATATCAAATACTCTTTATACCTACCCAACACAAATAAAAGGAACAATTTATCTTTTAAAAATTACAATAAATTTGGAATTTAGGGGCAGTAGAAAGTACAAATATTATGAAAGCATAATACATTGTACTTTTAAGTGGTTATTATGTGGAACAGAAATACTTACGAGGAAAGAACACAGAAAATATTGAAAAGTTTTGCAGCAATTTAAAGGCATTTTATAAATTACCTAATGGTAAAAAAATTTCTGCAGGCACAATACTGTCTTATTTGTCTCTAATTTTTAATTTAAAACAAATTGCTGCCATTTTTTAAAATCTAAATGTTTTTAAACTATGCAGAGATAAATAAATAAAAAACTAACTTGAAAAAAAAAATTAGAATTTAAAAAATTTAGAGATTCTTTGAATAACGTTTATGCTAAGTTTCTTTTTTTTTACAATAACTGCTTGCTAAATCTTTAGTTATGTGATTGAACTATGAAAGATACTCAAATAAAAATACTCACACATATGTCAATTTACATAAAACGTTTATTTCATAAAAAAAATACTTTTCTGAATTGTTCAAGTTTACATAACAAATTTATGTTTTACAAAAAGCATACTAATAATTATTGTGAAATATAAAAAACACTATAATATCAATAATTAATAGCAACATAAAATATTAAACCGTAGCATCATTCGTTGACAGAGTGATGAAGAAAAATTAACAATATAACATACACCAACTGCTTTGCAGTGGATCGCATATTCTGAAATTTATAAAAAAGAAAAAAATAACATACATAAATTTAAATTAAATGATATAGCAGATAGTATTTGTTAAAATTTCAACTACTTCAAAAAGTCCGAAATTTCTGGTGCTGAATTTGCAGTTTCTCAAGTTACTTGTAAGTTAATTTATAAAATATTTAACATAAAAAAATCACTGATGATAGTAGGGAACTTCAAATTCGAACTGTAAATATAGTAATTACTCATTGTCATAAAATTTAGATAAAAACATATTTCAAGATCTTTTAGAAAATCGTTTTTATTTCTAACCTTTTATATAAAAACTTATGCAATATCGTTCATTTATAGTAAAAACTATATGTGTTTATGCTGTTTGGATAACTAATTATTTAAAACACATATTAAATATATAATTTTAGATTTTTTTTTTAAAGCTAAAATAGAAATTTTTCTTCCATATATTTTTTGCAAATTTATCTGCTGCCTCTAATAATGTACAGTGAAAAAAAAAAAGTATAAGCAGCAATGGAAAACAAGAGTCAAATATTCTAATTCAAACATACAAATTATAAAAACTATCTGTAATTTCCACTGTAAATATTTTTGAAAAAATCAATGACATCTCGGCAGTTCTATGAATGAATCACAATACAGTAAATATGAAGTATTTACAAAAAAAAAAAAAAAAAAAAAAAAAAAAATGTTATACACATTAATAGATAATAAACATAAATATTTCTCCACATATATATATACAATTACATACATTTATTACTAATGCTACTCAACAAAGTGTACTTAAAAAGCACGCAATCAAAAAATAAAATCGAATTAATTGATTTAATGTAAAGTGTTAAACATTTTTTTATTTACAATCCTCATAATAATAAAATGAATTGTATCCATAATTTTTTTTCTTACTCTTTTAGCATAACAGTGCTAACGAATGCATTTAATGCTCCTAACATGCACATACATAAATATGCTGGAAATATTTGATATATAAAAGACATTCAGCAATATCTTACAGTCTTCCAGTTAAATATTTAACGTAAGACTATCTTACATGTTCCATTCAACTAAATTACATATAATTACAATAAGCAGCACAAACAATTTTAAACATCTGGATCATTCACAGAAGATTATTTTAAATACAAACCTATTGTAATTAAACATTAAGTTCTAAAAATTCTGTTAGATTTATTAATATTAGTATTTTATCATATATATGGTTTGTTACAACACTAAAGAATATTCAAAACAATAACTAAACATATTTACAGTATACATAGAGAATCGAATTTAACTATTTTTGGCTTGTGTTATACATACACAATAATAAAATGCTATGTAACATGACGAGAAGAGTTTTCGTACATGCATATTTTTATATAGTTGCTCTAAAATGTATAAACTATAACATCTAATGCTGAAGATATTAGGAAATATTTTTTTCTAATACCTACTTATAAAAAATTATGTACATTCACGAATTCTATTAAGTACAAAATGCATAAATGCTCAAACGTAATAAATGCAGAAACAAACTTAACGGTTTTGGAATCTGCACAACTGAAACTCGATTCACTTTATTCATAAGAATAAACTGCATTTTAATCTAGACAATGTCATGTATATATCTATTTGCATATAGTTACTTTAAATACAATTGTCGACGAGACAAGAATAAAATTATTACTCGGTTAAAAAGGGAGCTTTTTACTCATTTATATACATTTACGCACATTATCAAGTACAAGTCAATAGAAAAATGTATACTAACTATGCACAAAACAAATACTGTATAAAATTCAAATTCAGTTATTTAGAATTAAATATTTAATTTATATTTTTGGCTTTTAGCACATAATAACTAAATTTTGCTTTTATGAATTTATATACATTTATATACATTACGAAATGCAATTCAATAGAAACTGGTAAACTACCATGACATAAAGGCAGTAACAAAATTCAAAAATTTAGAAGGAAATAATTATGCTTGATTTATTACATTGAATAAAATAACTTTTTTTTATTTTAGACACATTTATCGAAATTACTAATTAGAAATCAGTGACAAATGTATGAAAGTGCAGAATACAAATTCAACACAATTATAAAAAGTAAATTTTGATATTGTGTTTGGCTCAATGGAATAATAAAATGCGTTTCGATCTCAACGAATTATGCTCATAGCATAATTTATACAGTTAAATAAGGAGCATTTATTAGAAATGGCAAACATTTATACTAATGCGAGTTTTTCCTTTCTTTAGGCCACTTAAAAAAAAGTTCACTGAAACAGTCAGCCCTACTGTAAACACAGAAACAGTATTTGAGAAATTTACAATGCAACAATACATTTCAAGATATTATCAATTAAATTTTTAAAATTTTAACAATATACAACATTTTATATATTTAAAGTACACTAATAGCATTACGACTTTCGATAGTTAAATACAAATGGCGCGCTGCATTTTAACAATTCTGGAAAATACACTCAATCTATAAATTTGATATCAATTTCAGATTGAATTCACTGTGCTTTCCTAATCTTAACTTCAGAATATTACACACTTGTTCGTTATGGTTGTTTTATTCTGCACCATAAAGGTTTATGATAGGAAAATAGGCTTTCATATACGCCACTTAAGCAACAAATATTGGAGAATACGCCGTCAATTTGTGTATTATATTCTGTTGTGCTTATAAAGCTAGGACCAATTTTATTTAAGCCTTTGCCTGAGAAAAAATCATTTAGCTTCTTGCCTTGTTCATTTTCGAAATTTACGTTGAAATCCCCGGATACAATTTGGTTTTCATTGGATATTATTATGTTATCCAGTACATCAATGATATGTTTGATTGTGCACTTTGGAGACATATATAAAACTGTGAATGTGATATTAAGAAGTTCAAATTGCAGCGCTTCAGAATGAGGAGTACGAGGAGTTGAAACTTTGTAAAATTTTCTAATATTAGTAACATTCGGGAAAAAATCTTCTTTTATGAAAGCGGCGACGCCCTGGGGTTTCCTTTCAGTACAGCAATCGACTCGTGCTATTTGTTTGAATCCAGGAATTTCAACTTCATCCGATGGCAGCAACCAAGTTTCGGCAAATAATAAAACATCTGATGATGTGTAGCAGGCATCAGAAGTTATATCTAATAAATGCTTTTGGAGGCTCTGAACATTGTGAAATATCATTTGTAATTCATCTTTCGAGTCGTGTAAAAACCGAAACTTTGGAACCACTTGATTTTTCCTCAATCTTTGCATTTCCCTAAGTACTACATCTGACTTATTAGGTGGAGAAGGTGGTATAAATTGACCAATAAGATATAATCCAGTAGCTTTGACCGTTCTAGAGCATGCAACGTACAAAGATTGTCTTGTCATTTTCTTATTCAAGTGTACGACTACTTTATCATAAGTCGAGCCTTGACTTTTATGTACAGTGATTCCTTCTGCGGCTACTATAGGGAACTGCCGTCTAACTACATGAATATTGCTAGATTTGCGAGAGTGAATTTGTCTAGTCAGTAGTTCTATCGGCGTCCATGTATCTGGTATTTTTTTCTCCCTTCGGTATACCTCAAGACTACATCGAGCCTTCATACCGACCCTTTTACTGTCAAATTCAATCCATAATCTTATGGGTATCAAATTTTTATTTTTTTGAACCATTCCATATTGTATCTTTTTTAACACACCAGTCGAACCATTTACGAGTCCGTCTTCAATATCGATGTTATTCGTTACCATGTATCTGGCTTCGATTTTTAAAAGAACAGATCTTGGTAGTCCATATGTTTCTGTAATTTTTTTATTTGCTACTACTTCCAATATTTTTTTCTTAAGAGTTTCGGTCCCGTGTCCTAATGCCGAATCAAATGCTTCTGCTGATACACCTTCAGTATTCATCTTGCTTAATGCGACATCATTATAGTGATCTTTTTCAGCATTAGTTGCGAAAAGTCTTAAACATTTTTTTGATTCTTCCGGTAACGTATTTTCTTCAAATATTCTTGATGACAATAGATCGATGTCGCTTTCAGTCATCACTCCATCTGCTAAGTGACAGAGAGCATTTGCAAAATGTATGTCGTTTTTTTGCCTCATTATTTCTGTCAATTCATATAATTTGAAATTCTCCCACAAGGTAGAAGGAGGGCCGATGATTTGGCCTAGAATATCGGAACGGCTCGGGAGAAAAATAAAAGTGTCACCTACGGGAGGAAGTTGTCTGAAGTCTCCGAAAACAAAAACAGAAATGCCGCCAAAATCTTCGTCATTTCGGAAAATATCCCGCAAACGGCGATTGACATTGTTCAGCATTTGTGATCCCATCATGGATACTTCATCTATAATAAGAGCTTTCAGATTACAAAATTTAACCGACAGAGTATTGGAAATTTCAGCAGACAGTTCAGACATATCTTTTCCGCACTGATTCAGGGGAAGTGCAAATGCCGAATGCAAAGTCATGCCTTCAATGTTAAAAGCAGCTTTACCAGTAGGTGCGCATAGTAAAACCTTTACTTGTGATGGGTCAGAACCACGAAATTTGTTATGGTATTTGTTGAGACTCTGGTAAAGTGCTTTTATTAGTAACGTTTTACCAGTACCGGCACTTCCGGTTACAAAATGCCTTAGAACTTCGTCATTAGTTTTAACCTCATTCATTACATGCATGAGATAATCTTTTTGTTTGATGTTTAATTTTCGAATCATTTCAAAATAATCGGAGTCGGTTATTTCTTGAGGAATTTTTAAAGAATCAACATAATTTGAAGTAGCGGCTTCTCCCAATTCGGTCATTATATCGAACTGTTGCTTTGTTAAAGGACAATCATATGCTAAATATTCATCATCTATTGTTTCGTTTGTCTCAGTATTCGTATATTCTTTAATAATTTCTTGCTCTCTTAGTTCAATTTCATCTTGAATTTCAGAATCATTTTCTATATTTGAAACAAAATCTTTTCTATTTTCCATTATGGTTTCTTGTTTCTCATCAAACACAGATTTAGCGTTAATGTTTAGAAGTTCATCTTCCTCGTTTCTCCAAGGATAATACAACATTATTAATTCCCTAAAAAAATTGTCTGGGTCATTATTTCTATTGTATCTTCTGTATCTTATTACTTTAGGTTTTCTCCTTAATTGTAAATAGCCAAGGTGTTTTTTTAACTTCAAAGTACGTGCGTCATAATTATTGTTTAAATGATCGTCAGTTAATTCCTTTTCATCATCACTCGAATTTGGCGTCTTTGCTTGTTTGAGAGATCTGCGAAAATTATAACATGCGGCAAATTTAGCTAAACATATATTTTCCAATTCATCTGGTCGATGAATATAATGCTCTATTAAACCTGGAACACATATATCAGTCGATTCCGGGTCCATTTGGCGAAGCTCCATTTCTGTTTTTATAATCCTTATTCTTTCATCCGGAGGACAAGTCGGAATAAATATTTCTGCTTCACTAGCTTCAGACATCGGCAAACGTAACAGATTCCATGCAGCTTCTTGCGCTGAAATTTCTGAACAGTTGATAAATTTATTGGCTACCATTTTTAATTGATTTCTTAAGGATGCATTTCCTTTACGAGCTTCCTGTAATGTTGTTTTAAGAAGCCTTGACATTCCTCTATTGCTTTTATTTATGTAATTTACAACGTAAGTGGCACAAGCGTAGGCGTCTAAAATATACTGTATGTCCATATTAGCTCGATGGAGACTTAGAATTTTGTAGCTATAATTATTTATGTATATTTCATTTAAATTTCTCTTCAAGAATACTTTAGGTTTTTTTAGAATTAGTTGTATACATAAAATATATTCTTCTTTAGTTATATGAAGTTGTTTTAAGAAATCCTCAAAAGATACGTTATCGTTTTCGTTGGCCTTTATTTCGTTGATTCTCCTAGTTATTTGGTCAATTTTAGGTTTCATTTTTGATTTTAATTGTTCGTCATCTATGGGTAATAAGATACGCGTAGAGTCCATCGGATAAAACGGAATGTCAAAACGACAAGGATTTCCCGGTTTAGTTTTGTCTTTGCATGTGTACGTGTGTTTGTGCTTCTGTAGCTGGATTAATTCCGTATTGTTATCAGGAATTTCGGAAGAGCATGTTATTAAATTGTCGATGAATGATGTGATCTTCTTTAAGTTTTCATCATCCGTAGAGTCGAAAATGGGTGCATTTTTGAGCCATAAAAGCATATGAACGTGTGGGGAACCTCTGTGCTGAAATTCAATCCGAAAATAGTGATGTTCAATAGTGTGTTCTCCAAATGGACCGTTTGTTGACTTCCATGTTTTAAAAAGTTGCTTGAAAGCGTTCCAAAAATACAGAGCACAAGTTACTGCATCTGATCTAATTAGTCGTGCTTTTTCGTTATATGGTAAATTCATTGCTTCTTCTGCTGAAATTTCTATGTTGTCAACGTTAGATTTAAGAATGCGCAAAAGTTCTGGCCATTTGCTTTCAGCTGCAGATAATGTAAGGAATATTGTAGGCAAACCAAACTGCCTAATCATGGCGCAAACTTTTTTTTTCTCAGATTCCCAGTGTGCGGGAGAACTTCTTATATTTCTTAAAAATCTGTATCCTTCATCTGCTTGTATTAAATTATTGACATCATCTTTGTTTAACATATTTTTTACTTTGACATCTGGGCACATACGTTTTTTCTTTAAAGCAATACTCACAGCATTAGAAATTTTGGAAATTTCGTTTTTTTTATACGCATACAGAAGATGATCCGTACGTGCAGCTCTACGGTCAAAACGTCGGATTTCTGAATTGGAGATATCTGTATAACTGAGATTAATGTTAAGATTTCTCGATTTCCCCGCATATATAGTTGGAAATGCTAATTCTTCAGCATTTTTATCTAATAACAACGATAAAGGCTTTTGTCCTTCTCCGGGTGCAAAAACGATTGTAGGCACTACATCGTTTTGAAGAAGTGTGTCTTCGAAGCGAAAGTTTTCAAATTCGTCATCCTCTTCTAGTAAATCTTCATTATCCAAGGCGTCCAATGGAACATTGTCATCAGGATTAGCATCTATATTTGAAGAATTAACATTTCGAATTTCATCCGAAGTAGTAGCTTTTACCTTTGGGACGTCTGATTGAACAGTTTTTAACCAATCTGTTGACAGCGTTATTCCCTCTTTTACATATAAATCTTGTTTTACCAAATATTCAGCAGCTCTGAAAATTTTTTCTGGAGAGACTGTTTCGAACATATAGTGGGTTTTGTAGATCATTTGGCGTTTAAGTTTTAAATGGATAACAAATGTATCCGAGAAAACTCTTGGTAACTTTGATATAGTGCGATCTATTGGATTTGGTACATTAACGATTGATCCTTTCAATCCACACTGCCGGTCGACTCCGAGGGATTTGATACACATAAATGGTATGCGAGCAGCAATGTTCCTTTCTTCTAATCTTGTAATATTTTTTAGACATTCTGGGATTTCTGGAAAATCTAAACCATTTCCTAACCACAATTTCGGTATTTTGCCCTGCTTAATTTGTTTATAACATGTACGGCAAAAAATATCTTTTTCCTGTCTGTCTTTCAGATAGTATACGGAAGAAATAAATTTCTGCTCAAATTCTTTTTCTATTAAATGTTGTTTAGGTAAGATTTTCACAGATGTTACAAACCATAATCGTCCGCAACAAACACATGCATGATTAGGCCCATCTCGTTTACTCTCTTCATACTTTTTCACAATGTTTTCCCAATTTTCAACCTTCGCTCTTTGATTTTGATGAGTTTCTTTGTCTTTCTGTTTCTCTTTTTCCCTAAATCTAACATCTTGGCGTTGTAGTCTATGACTTTGTCTTCTTTTTACATTCTCAGCTTCCCTCAATTCGACATTTTCACGCATTTTTCTGTGCGTTTCTTTATCTTTTATCTTCTCTTCCTCTCTATACCTAACATCCTGGCGTTGTATTTTAAGGGTTTCTCTTCTTTTAATGTTCTCAGCTTCTCTTAATTCCACATCTTCACGCATTTCTCTATGTGTTTCTTTATCTTTTATCTTCTCTTCTTCTCTATAACTAACATCTTGGCGTTGTATTTTAAGAGTTTCTCTTCTTTTAATGTTCTCAGCTTCTTTAAATTCAACGTCTTCACGCATTTCTCTGTGGGTTTCTTTATCTTTTATCCTCTCTTTTTCCCTGTAACTAACATCTTGGCGTTGTAATACATGTCTTTCTCTTCTTTTTACATTCTCAATTTTCTTAAATTCGATGTCTTTACGCATTTCTCTATGCATTTCTTTAATTTTTATTTTCTCTTCTTCCCTATAACTAACATCTTGGCGTTGTAATACATGACTTTCTCTTCTTTTTACATTTTCAGCTTCTTTAAATTCGACGTCTTTACGCATTTCTCTGTGAGTTTCTTTATCTTTTATCTTCTCTTCTTCCCTGTAACTAACATCTTGGCGTTGTATTTTAAGAGTTTCTCTTCTTTTAATGTTCTCAGCAGCTCTAAATTCCACGTCTTTACGCATTTCTCTATGTGTTTCTTTATCTTTTTTCTTCTCTTCTTCCCTGTAACTAACATCTTGGCGTTGTATTTTAAGAGTTTCTCTTCTTTTAATGTTCTCAGCTTCTTTAAATTCGACGTCTTTACGCATTTCTCTGTGAGTTTCTTTATCTTTTATCTTCTCTTCTTCCCTGTAACTAACATCTTGGCGTTGTATTTTAAGAGTTTCTCTTCTTTTAATGTTCTCAGCAGCTCTTAATTCCACGTCTTTACGCATTTCTCTATGTGTTTCTTTATCTTTTATCTTCTCTTCTTCTCTATAACTAACATCTTGGCGTTGTATTTTAAGAGTTTCTCTTCTTTTAATGCTCTCAGCTTCCCTAAATTCGATGTCTTCACGCGATTTTCTATGGGCTTCTTTATCTCGAGTTTTTTCAATTTCACGGTATTCCTCATTACCGCGGGACACTTTTTTACGTTTAGCATCTTCCTTTCTTTTCTTACTGTCACTTTTTCTTTTGGTTTTTGGCATGCTTTTGGCATTTGGAAAAAAAATCCTAAGCCTTTAAATGTAGTACTACTATGTTCCAGAAAATGCGTTTTAGGTCCCTCCCGTACATTATGTAGTATAGAAACTGATACATAGAAATAACTAAAATAAAACCTTTACAAAACTGACAATATTATGCATATTACGTTGCATTATGTGTATAATCAGTAAGTATACATATTTATAAGAATGCCTAAATCACAATTTTAAACTAATAACCTTTCTTTTAAATAAATGCTTATGGCATTAAATTACCATAAAATAATAATTATTGAAAATCACCAATAAAATAAGTAATTCGTATATCAGCTACAGATTGAATGTTATTAGTTAGTTTAAAAAAATAAAAGAAATATCCTTTCTTATTATGTACAAGAAGTAATTAAAAATTCAAAATACATGCTTTGCACCTTGATTTATATTAAAACAACTAATGGGTCTCGGTGCTTTGACAAAGAAATCAGTTAACTTTAATTCAGAAGAAATCGACGTTTAGCTTTGAGGCCAATTTCTAGTTGAATGAACTAATCAAAGAAGAATCTTTTCATTTCAACGAGACTAGTCTGTGTCAAGCACTCCTGCAATTTCAGAACACACGATTTTGTTATTTTTACCAATATTTAAATAAAGCACAGAAATTTAATAAATAAGATACAGAAATTTGCTAAAACCAAACCTAAAGTAATATATCACCATTTTTTTTATGTCGATCGGCAGGCAGAAAGTTTGTTTCTCATCGAGTCCATTTACAGGAGGATATTCATCTGAAAAGAGTTTTGAATTATTTTTAAAGTAAAACAAAACTCGTGTAAAATAAGATAGTCAAGAAAATTGTATTTAGGAGATTTCTCAATGAATCTTAAATTTAAGATTATTTTTTTACTAAGCATAAATAAAAAATAAATAAAACTAAATAGTTTTTCACGGTGGAGGATCAGGGTAATTGAGCTAGAGCGCCGAAATTTCCAGGTCCGGGCCCGATCCGGCCCGCCTGAAAGATATTTCGGCTCGGCACGTTGTAAAACTCAAAAGTCCGGCCTGTTCTGACTAGACACAATTTCTACTGTTTCTAAAAAAGATCAGATTTTTATCATATAATTAAAGAAAGCTTAAATTTTATAATAGAAAACTAAATATTCCTTTAAAGAATACTACTTAAATATTTATGGAACGATTTTACAATACATTTTACAGGAAATGCACATTAGCAACATTAATGATTACTCAGATTCTTAGACTTTCATCATTCAAATAAAGATTTATTAAAAAATTAATATGATTTAGAATAAAAAAAGAAAGTTAAAAACATTGTAACTTCTGAAGCTTTATAAAAAAAAAAAAAAAAAATAGATTTTATGAAAATATTTCCATATCATTTTATTAAAGATTCCAAATCCTAATTCATTCTCAAATCCATAGAAGCTACTTTCTGAAACATTTATGATTTTTTTTAAACAATTTAATTAATTTAATTAATTTGAAACAATTTTGAAAATTTAAGATTAGCATGCATTTTTATTTAGAAATATGTAATCTAATAGCATTATCCATTTTTGATACAAGCAATTAGTAAAAGCACTGCCAAATTTAACGTTTTGAATAGAAATTCCGGAAGCGACAACATGGGAAGGGACAAACATATGAAACTATTTTACAAGAATTTTTTATATATATATATACAAGTTTATACTAGTATCTTATTTACAAAAAAAAGAAAAACACTATTTAATTCCAAATTCCTTCAATAGTCAGACTTGTCAATTTTATACTTTTACAGATAAAATATGTCAAACTTATCATGTCAGTTTGAAAATATGTCAAACTTTCGAGCTGTTGAGAAGTGAATTTAAGAACCACCAACCTTTAACAAAAGTTCATCGCTATTAATATTTTTACTAATCATTTTGTCTGCCCTACTCATCTTGAGAACAATTAAGTCTAGTTTCGGCCCGGATTATCTATATGTAGAAAGACAATGCAAGCCTGATTTCGGCCCGACGCGAGTCTGCTAAAAAGTGTTAAAGCCGGGTTACAGACAATTTTACTACCCGATGCCTATATCTATACTGTACAAGTTACATTTCTCTATTAATGTTGTAAAACTCGTAATAGCTCGTGATGCACATTTATACTTTTTCACATTAAAACCATATTCATTGAAAATAGATTATATTTTATCTTTTCTGCTAAAATCTTTATAACGCGCCCGCTAACATTTTTTAGCGGTCCGGCCCAGCCCATTAGAAAATTCTGAACCATTCCGTCGGACCGGGTATGGGCCATGAGACATGCCCAGGCCCGTACAGACCTCTAGACTGAACCTCACTAACAAAAATTACTTATATTTTTTTTATACTCTTAATGTTTCATCATTAACTTTAAAATAATAAATTTTATTTTTTTACAAAATTGCTAAAGAAAAAGTAAATTTAGTTAGATGAATTTCAATATTCAGGAAATAGAAGTCGGGCTAATCTGCAACTCAATCCCCTTGCCGGCATCCATTTGACTTATTCAGTTTATAATGCATTATTGTTATAATAAATAAGTTAATTAATTAATTAAAAAAACACTATGTTTTTAGTTACCATCTTGTGTAAAGAGAAATTATTGTTTAAATAGAAATCTGGTTTTCATTAAAATGATATAATCAACAGAAATTTAAATGGTATTTTGCATACTGAGATAGACTAGAGCCAATGGCCAAGAGATTCTTCAGACTTTTAAATACAACTATCTGATTTTTTATTTCAATGAAATATGACATTTCCTACGATTTTGACGCAAAACAATATTAATAAAGCACCGTTATAAAATGGGAGACAAATATTGCATCATATCTGTATTTTTTAAAATATCGTCTGCAATGACTAAAATAAAAGAGAACATATTTATCCTCGTTTACAGAATTATAAAAACCGTCTGCTTTTGATAGAAAGATTTGCTAATGGCAATAATAAAAAAAATGAATAATTGTCTTACTAGAGAACTTCTCGCTAATTTAGTATTACTAACAATCTATAAATATTTAAGGATATATATATATTAAGAAATAAGTGAAAATTTGAATGAAGCCTGCATATATTATAAGATAAGCATTGCAGCTGTTTAAATTAGAACAATCAAGAATCGACCGAAATAAAATTTTAAGATTGAAACTAAAACCGAATTTTCGATTAACCTGCTTTCGCCAGAAAACGAAAATATTCAAAACTTTTTAAAGTAATTAATACATGCATAAATATACAGAATTATTAATTAATTAAACTTGTAATCATACATATCGTCCAAGTCAACTCTCTGTACCTCTGAACAAAACTTTTTATTCTTATATACATACATTATAAAGAGGTAAATTTGTTTATTTGCAAGAGGTAATCTCTGAAATTACCGAACCCATTTCAATAATGATAGTAACAAAATCATGGTCTTCGCCCCGAAATTAACATACGCTATATCGTATGTCGATGCCTCTAGTCCAAAGATGTGCGGGAGCCAAAAGAAAAAAAAAAAGTTTTAAAATGCGATTTTGTGCTATTAAAGGGAGTATGAACATGAAATTTAATATGTTAATTACTAATAAGACATAAATGATTACTGAGAACATTAGCTGAAAAATACAAAATTTAAAAAAAATGAAAATGCGCGAAAAGCGTTACTTATAATACATAAATGCCCTTTAAGAACAATCCAAATGAAATTTGAAATTAGAAACTGTGAAGCAAAAGTACAGGTCTGCACGGGTCGGAATTTCTAGACTCAGACTCGGTGTAAAACTCAAAATTTTGACCCGGGCATGGCCTGTACACAAATCAACGAAAACAGACCCGACACAATTTTTACTCGGAATTCAAAAAAATTCCGATTTCTATCACATAATTAAGATTCCTTTAAAGAATACCGCATAAAAATTTATGGGATGATTTTACAATATATTTTACAGAAAATACACAATAGCAACATTAATTATTACTTAGATTCTTACACTTTCCACAATAAAAAAAAATCATTAAAAAATTATTATAGTTTAGAATAAAAGGAAAAAAGAAAATTAAAATTATCATAACTTTTAAAGCTGCATAATAAAAAGTAGATTTATAAAAATATTTCTACCTATTTTTATCAAACATTTTCTCAAATCCAAAGGAGCTACTTACTCATACATTTCTGAATTAATTTATTTTCAGAAACGCATAAGTTTAGAAGGTATTTTTATACAGAAACTTTGTAATCTAACAGCTTTATCCATTTTTTGATACAAGCAGTTTTAGAAATTACTGTCAACGTTAGTGTTTTGAATCGAATTTCCGGAAGCGACAGCATGGGGAAGGAGAAAAATCTGCACCCACATGACAAGAATCTCTTATATATTAACAGATATATACAAGTACCTTATTTACCAAAAATTGAAAACGCTGTTCGATTCATATCCCTTCAGTAGTCAAGTTATTTAAGGTGTGCTCGAACGCAAGAGTAATTCCTGAGCCATGCTTGTATCATCGTTGATAACCTATGAAAAAAATGTATAAATTTATTTTAAATAAACTCTTATATATTCAATATAAGATAGGATTTTCTGAGTATTAGATTACAAATTGTTTTCCCAAAAGTCTACCGAAATTGGTTTGCTTTTTAAATATTTTTCCGTTTATTTCATTTGTCATAAATGTAATGGTCATACACATACACACACTCATAGATATATATCTATATATTTTGTAATAATTGTAAATTTGTAATTGGGGGAAAGTCTTCAGATTATAACATGTTCTATTAATTAATTTTTATTAAATTCTTTGACATTTTTTTATTAAGAAAATCTAATCACTATGATATTGCATTAATGGCTACGGTGAAATTAAAGCCAATAAAAATAAAAACAGAACGTACAATTAACTATCATTCAACTTTAAATATCATTCAAAATTAAAATTTTATGCAATAGATAATTTATAGTTTGAAACATGTAACTGATTAACATAATTCGCAATAAATAAAAATTATTTTATCAAGAATTATTCTTTATTATAAGTAGGATATAATTTTTTGTTAAAAGTAGTTACTAACTTCGAACTTCAATTTAAAAAAATCTCAAATCCGTTATGTATCATTATTTAAAAAAAAAAAAAAAAAAAAAAAGATTCGAATAAGGTAAATAATAATAAAAATATTAATAATAAAATTTAAAATACAAATTAGTCTTTAAAAATTTAAATGACCTTTTGTTACGTTATTATATGTTGAACAATTAATTAATATCATAGACAAAAAATATCGTAATTATAAATAAGATTAATAAAAAAAATATTTACCATTTGTATGAAGGAATGCAATTGGAAGACACACGGCCATATCAATGGAACTTCCTCTTGAAAGGCGAATTTTTTCTATAAAGTACGGATATTTGTTGCCACTTGCAGTTTTCTTATACTCCATTAGCTAAATTAACCAAAAACATTACAACGCGCAGACGATCTTTTTATTTAAAATACATTTCACTTTGGTCAGGCAGACGATTTTAACTAGGTATTAATTTAAAACACAAAACTTAGGAGGAAAAACGAAGGCAGACGATACTTAAATTCCATGCAGAGAACGAAATTTTTAGCAGCAAGATGTTTCTTTATGTAAAAAGAAATATAAAAAAGATACAGTGTCTCACAGATGGGACACTTATGCTTTACAAAAGGAAACTAATCAAGTAAATTAAAAAAACATGTACATATTTTTTGTGGGTGTGTTTCATACTTAAATTTAGTAAAGATTATTACACAACATACATTTTGTCAAAATATTAAAATATTAATTTAATAAAAATACAAATGTTTAGAACGGAGCAACAAATTATGTTATACAGATATTGTTGTTCTTTTCGCAATGAAATTTGGATGGGTTACTATTAAAATGCATTTGAATCAACTGTATGTAGTTAAAAAATTTTGCGTATAAGTTTTAAAATTATTCAATTTCGGAACTAATAACAATGCTTTCTGGTGGCAATTGTATTGCTATTTAAAACTAGTAAATCTGCAGATCAGGAGCCTCAACGTCAGCTCTTCAAATTACTTCTTTTTAAAACCTTTGAGTGATATTTATATTCAAACAGCAATTGAAAGATTCCAAATAACACAAATATATAATAAACAAATCGGAAAGGTCACTTAAAATGTATCAAGTGAGGTGCGTTCTTACCATAACGAAGTTTTAAAAATATTCAGATCTTGGTTTAAGAGCTGTTGCATGCTTATTCAAAAATATATGAATGGATAAATTTATGATGGTTTTATATTTTAAACTGAGTAACACAGAAATAATATTGTTACCTCTTAGATGGGGCATAATTACCAAGTCAACCTAGAATCCTTACCTATCATGGAATATGACAGAATTATTTACGATATTAAGATTGCATGCCGATCCGAGTATATATACGACAGTTAGAGCGCGGACAGACGTATAGACAAACCGAAATCACAAACACTTTTCGATTTTGTTAAAAAGCGTTAAAAATGCATTTCATCCATCCAACAGCCATCATTATACAGTACTTCGGATAGAATATACTAAAAATCATTTGTGTTTCCTTGTAAACGCTTTACACTCCGTATTATGCATAAAATAATTCGTATTACGCATGAAATAATTCGCATTACGCTTCAGCGAGGTAAATCAGTTTTATTATATACATGAAATCGCTTACCATAAATAACATACGTCGCAAACAATACCCCCTTTATTATTGTGTAATGGAATTCTTTTGAGTGACCCTGTCAATGAACAATAAGAATTTTTTTCGATGCATACTTTACAAAATGCATATTTTAGTGCAGTTCATAGATGTAAATAAATTTGAATATGTTTGACAGAGTATAACAACGTTAAAATTCACTTAAAACGATTTTTTTCCATAGACCGTAATGTAATGGAAAAAATTGACTGTCCCTGTAAATAAACTAATCATAGTAGAAACTTCATTTTCAATAGGGTGCATGCTAGAGTTAACCTCAATAACATTAAAAAATTTCCTGGTAATCCGAATATATTTAGCAGAGTTAGAACGCGGACAGACGACCATCCGGCAAAATGGAAAGACGGACAGACGATCACACAAACCAAAAGCATAAATACTTTTCAATTTTGTTGGAACATGTTAATTAAAATTCATTTGAATCGATTTTTTCCCATGGAGAGTAATGTAATGGAAAACTTTTCACTGTTCCTGTAAATAAACTATTCATGGTAGAAACTTCATTTTCAATAGGGTTCACGCTAAAGTTAACATCAATAATGTCCAGAAACTTTATGACAATCCCAGTATATTTACGAGAGTTAATACGCGGCCAGACGACCATCCTGCCAAACGGCCAGACGGACAAACAGCCAGACGGCCGGACGACCATACAAATCGAAAGCATGAACCCTTTTCAACTGTGTTGGAAAGTGTTAATTGAAATTCATTTGAAACGACTTTTCCCCATAGAGTAATGTAATTGAAAAGTTTTGTAAATAAACTAATTATGGTAGAAACTTTATTTTTAATAGGTTTCGTTCTAGGGTAAATATCAATAACATATAAAAATTTCATAGCAATCCGAGTATATTTACGGGAGTTACATCGCGGACAGACTGACAGACTGCCATCCGGACAGACGGACACACGGCCAGACGGCTAATGACCATACAAACCAAAAGCATCAACGCTTTTCAACTGTTTTGGAAAGTGTTTATTAAAATTCATTTGAAACAATTTTTCCCCATAGACCGTAATGTAATGTAAAACTTTTGACTGTCCCTGTAAATGAACTAATTATGGTAGAAACTTTATTTTCAATAGGTTTCGTGCTAGGGTAAACATCAATAACATATAAAAATTTCATAGCAATCCGAGTACATTTACGAGAGTTACAGCAACGACAGACGGAAGTCTTTCCACTTTGTTGGAAAGTGTTAATAACGTCCTAAAATTTCATATCAATCCGAATACATTCACGATTTTCCTCCGTGTACCGTAATGTAATGGGAAACTTTTGATTTGCTCTGTAGATAAAATAATCATGGTAGAAACTTCATTTTCGATAGGGCTTGTGCTAGGGTACACGTCAATAACGTCCTAAAATTTCATGGCGATCCGAGTATATTAACGATTTTTCCCCATAGGCCGTAATGTAATGGGAAATTTTTGATTCTCTCTGTAGATAAACTAATCATGATAGAAACTTCATTTTCAATAGGGTTCGTGCTAAGATAAATGTCAATAACGTCCTAAAATTTCATTGCAATCCGAGTATATTTACGGGAGTTACAGCGCGGACAGACAGACAGACGGACAGACGGCCATCCGGCTAGACGGACAGACAGACAGACAAACCCAATGCATAAACACTTTTCAACTTTATTGGAAACTGTTAAAAAATGTTAATAACGTCCTAAAATTTCATGGTAATCCGAGTACATTAACGATTTTCCCCCATAGGCCGTAATGTAATGGGAAACTTTTGATTCACCCTGTAGATAAACTAATCATGGTAGAAACTTTATTTTCAATAGCGTTCGTGCTAGGATAAATGTCAATAACATCCTAAAATTTCATTGCAATCCGAGTACATTAACGATTTTCCCCCATCGGCCGTAATGTAATGGGAAACTTTTGATTCGCCCTGTAGATAAACTAATCATAGTAGAAACTTTATTTTCAATAGGGTTCGTGCTAGGATAAATGTCAATAACGTCCTAAAATTTCATTGCAATCCGAGTACATTAACGATTTTCCCCCATATGCCTTAATGTAATGGGAAACTTTTGATTCGCCCTGTAGATAAACTAATCATGGTATAAACTTTATTTTCAATAGGGTTCGTGCTAGGATAAATGTCAATAACGTCCTAAAATTTCATTGCAATCCGAGTACATTAACGATTTTCCCCCATAGGCCGTAATGTAATGGGAAAATTTTGATTCGCCCTGTAGATAAACTAATCATGGTAGAAACTTTATTTTCAATAGGGTTCGTGCTAGGATAAATGTCAATAACGTCCTAAAATTTCATTGCAATCCGAGTATATTTACGGGAGTTACAGCGCGGACAGACGGACAGACGGACAGACGGCCATCCGGCCAGACGGACAGACGGACAGACGGCCAGACAAACCCAATGCATAAACACTTTTCAACTTTGTTGGAAAGTGTTAAAAAATGGAAAAATTAGTCGATCCGTTTGTGGTTTTCGCTAAGACCATTCTTTATGTCAGTATTTTCTTGAAAATAAATTTTAAAAATAAAATTCAAAAAATGCGGTTAGAGGACGGATTAGACTTTGGAGTAACGAACAACTATTTTTTATTGTTATGTTTTGTATTTTATTAAATGCTTTCAAAAGCTTGGTTTTAAATTTTGAGCTCAAAATCTGAATCGTTGGGAGTGGCTAAGTAGCGTAAACTGAACTGAGATCAGGAGGATGGATGGGGGAGGGGTTCAAAATTCAACTTTTGAACATAGTTCAGTTTGCGCTACTTAACCACTCCCAACGATTCAGATTTTGAGTTCAAAATTTAAGTGTAAGCTTTTGAAAGCAATTAAGGATATACAAAAATTAACGGTAAAAAAATAGTTGTTCGTTACTCCAAAGTCTAAAGCGCCCTCTATTGGCATTTTTAAAACTCTATCTTTAAAATTTATTTTCAAGGAAATACTGACATAAAGAATAGTTTTAGCGAAAACTACAAATGAATCGACCAATTTTTCCGTTCTTTATAATAATTTGGACCCTAAACTTTAATGCCGCCTATCTCCTTCGGAAGAGGTTTGGGACCCTAAGTTTCCTATTTAAAATATTGTTTGTCTTGATGAGTATTATCACTCCTTAAAGTTTTGACCTAGAGTTTAGATTCACCCTGTATACATTTAAAAATTTCTATATAAAGTCTAATTATTGTCTAGCTTGAAATATCTGCTAAAATGCATTTCAAAATTTCAATTACATGTACCTCATTGCATTTTTTTTCACTCTTGTTTTTATTTAATAAAAATTGCAACTTCATTTTAAAAAATGCATAATTTAAATTCATTCTCCTTTAAAAATACTGGAGGAATGAATCCGGGCTTTCCTGGTTACAGAGTGTAGGTGAAAGCCATTTTTTTTTTAGGTTGAAAAATCTAATACTTTTTTTTTTTTTTTTTTTTTTTTTACATATAATATATTTTTAAAATTGCCCACTAAAAAAAGATTCTGAAAAATGTCAATTATGCAATCAAATAAAATTTTGAAAATTATCAAAAGCGATAATATTTTCGTATTAGATGCATATCAGTGTTGAATTCAGAGGCATTCCTTGGGAGGGACTTAAAAGGCTCTGGGGGGGGGGGGGAGAAAATTTAATTTCTCCGGGGGGATGCTCCCCCCCCCTCGGTTCTCTCCCTGAATTCAACACTGAGTCGCATGTTAAGAATTATTAATTAGCCTAAAATTTTGCTACTTATTACCGCAACCTTTTTTATTCTGATAATACCAGTGCTTTAGGCACATAGTTCAATTAAATCTATGTTAATTTTCCGCTTAATTTATATTATTTTATTTATAAAGTTTTTTTTAATGGAAAATTTGCCGTAAGAAATTGGCCAACTCTTTACATTGTTTTAAGGGCAAATAAATTAAGCTTTATTAATCGAGTTTCACGCGATAAATTTAAAAATATTTCGTGCTTGAAAATTATTTTTAAGACAACAGATAGGACTGAGATTCAGTTTGCGAATAAATTTCATTTGAAAGTTTTCTTTTTCGTATTAGCCGATGTAGAAATTTGAGCTGTTCAAAATAAAATTACATGTATATGTTACAGGCCAAACCCGATTTTAGGCCAAACTAGATTGGCCTAGTCCAAACTAGTCTATCCTAACGCCCATCGGATAAACTAGTTTTTCCTAGGCCAAACTAGTCTATCCTAACGCCCATCGGATAAACAAGTTTTTCCTAGGCCAAACTAGTCTATCCGAATGCCCATCGGATAAACTAGTTTTTCCTAGCCCAAACTAGTCTATCCGAACGCCCATCGGATAAACTAGATTTTCCTAGGCCAAACTAGTTTGGCCGAACGGTCATTAGGATAAACTAGTTCAGCCTGCTATTCATTGGTTTGAATTAGTTTATCCTAGGCCGAACTAGATTGTCCTAGGCCAATTCAATTTGGCGTGATTTTTTTAAATCTAAAGACCGCCACGGAGCCAACTTTCTAGTTTTGATCTAATTTAGCCTAGGCCAATGCAATTTGACGCGATTTTAGCTCACAGACTATCAAAGCCTGAGAGCTAATGTGCTCGCAGATTCTGTGTGTGTGTATGTAACCATGTACGTATGTATGTACGTATGTACGTAATGCGATAACTCCTCATAGAAATATCCAATTTGCTTCAAAAATTTGGACATAGATTTATCCTGATAACGAACTTTCCTGATTAGTCTCAGGGTTCATTGGCTACGAATAAGGGAAGGGGAACAAAAGGCTAATCCGCACCCCCCCCCTCCTTAATTTCGCCAGTAAAAGTCAGTTTTCCATGCAAAAGTATCAGATTTTATTAAAATTTTAGATACAATATCATTTTGATAAGGTACATCCATGATTAGTTGTGGGTGTTCATTGTTTACATATAAAGAAAGGAGGAATTGGGTGTAACACTCTTAATTTATGTAAATAGGTTTTTCACGGATAATTTACCGATTCGTTTCAAGTTTTGGATGTAGGTTTCTTCTGATAAGGCGTTTACCTGATTAATTTTGGGGGTTCTAAGTTTAAATATAAAGATAGAGCGGTTTATTTTTTCAATCGGATAGAAACTTTTGGTTTTATGAAAAGATTTTTAATTCGTAACAGATATTGGTTTTCGCACACATCATTTCACGCGAAATTGTTCATATTAAAAAAGTAAATATCCGAATCCTTTTAAAAATAAGAAAAAGCTTAAATAAAACATAAAACTTGAAATTTAGGATACGGGGAAGGGTAGAGTAAGGGGGCGCTAGATTTTTTTTTTTAAAGCTCAGCGTTTTTTAAAGTTTTAGCTGCTAATTAAATATTACCATTTTTTGAAACTTTTAGAAATATAATATAACATGATGTTAAATATTTAAGAGAAAAGTTGCCGCGTCAAATACCACTATTTCCTATTAGTAATTTTTGTAAAAATGTTAAATTCTTGTTTGAATTGTTGAAACTTTGTGATAGTTTATAACACGTGATAAAAAAGTGTATAAAAAATCCCATTACGAAAGGGAAAAAAAGGGGGGGGGGGCAAACAAAATCAGGAAGTATAATGGAAATTCTAGGTTGATCTATTTGAAACTTTAAGATAGTTTATGACACATGATATAAATTTATAAAAATATATTTCGCGTTTAATGCCACTATTGAAGAATAGTGATTTTTGCAAAAATCTTAAATTCTTGTTTTGAAGCACCGCGACATCGAGTAACATATCTACTGACAGATTCTTTAACGGAGTTTTCTTAAGATACAGTTTTGTTGGTAATAGGGTGTGCTCCCTGGTGATGGAATGTGGAACTAATGCGAGTACCCTGGTGTTGGAATTTGGAACTAATACAACGCGATTTAGGTATTTACGAATGTTGAATCGAAGAGAAAGAAACATGATGATAAATACTTAAGGAAAAGGATTCCGCATCGAAATACCGCTATTTTCTAATAGCAATTTTTGTAAAAATGTTAAATACTTGCCGGAACTTTTTGAAAAATCCGTAACAACGTCTTTCAAATTCTAATTCAATCTGAAATTTGATGAAAATCTGTGTATTAGTACTATTTGAGGTATTTGAATTATCGGAGAAATCATAAAAAACTGGATAGAAGCGCTACCTATTGAGCCATTTACTCTAAAAACAAAAGAATATTAATTTATATCAGGGACTAACTGAATTTGAAGTTTGATGAATATCCGTGCATTTCTTCTTGAGATAGAACTATTGCGATAATCATGAATAATGCTACATACCAGCGCCACCTGTTGCACGATTTACTCCAAAAATTAAAACGTACTTTTGTACTTTTTTATATCAAGGACTAACAGAATCTGGAGTTTCATGAAAATTCATGCATTAGATCCTGAGATAGAGCTATTGCAATAATCACGAATAATACCGTATAGCGGCGCTACCTTTCAAGAGATTTGCTTCAAAAACTACAGAATACTAATTTATATCAGGGACTTACTGAATCTGAAGTTTGATGAAAATTCGTGCATTAATTCTTGCGACAAAATTATTTCAGGAATCGGGAAAATTGAGCACAACAGTGCCACTTATTGAGCAATTAACACGAATACGTAAAAAGATTTAGCTCATATCACGGATTTACTGATTCGGAAGTTTGATGAAAATCCGTAAATTAGTTATTGAAATAGTGTTAATGCAAATCACTGAAATTGGCACTTTAGAAGCGCCATCTGTTGAACTATTTATATGAAAAAGTAATCAGTATCGATTTATATCAGGGACTATCTGAATATAAATTTTTATTAAATTCCGTCCATTAGTTCTTGAGATACAGCTATTGTGAAAATTGTAAAAAATGCAGCATATCATAGCCATGTTGAGTGATTTACTTCAAAATAGAAACAACACCAACTCATGTCATGGACGAACTGAATCTAAAGTTCGATGGAAATTTGATGGTGTTAGTTATTAAGAAAAAGCTGATGCGTAAATCGTAAAAAAAGCAAAACAGTAGCTCCACCTGATGAACGATTTACACCAAAAACTAATCAGCATCAATTTAGATCAGAGACTACCTGAATATAACTTTTTATTAAATTTCGTACATTAGTTCTTCAGCCGCCTCCCCACAGCTTGCGGCAGCCTATAGCAGGTGTGCTGCACGCGTACTGCCGAATGCCTTCTTCCTTTTCGAATGAACTTCGAAGCGAACAAAATTTAAATCATAGCAAGCGTGCTGAGCACACACCATCGAATGTAACCCTCCTTTTCGGAAGAACCTCGAAGCGAACGAAATTCGAACCATATCCCCGCTGCCCACGCCAGTCCGATAGCGGGCGAAGTCAGCAAGTTTTAACTAAGCCACGTTATATTAGTTCCTAATTCCAACACCAGGGAGCGTACTCTATTATTAACAAAACTGTATCTGAATGAAACTCCGTTAAACAACCTATTAGTAAATATGTTACTTGAGGTCGCGGTGCTTTAAAACATAGAATTTCCGTTATATTTCCTGATTTTGTTCGCAATCACATCCTCTTTCACGCCGAAATGTAACTTTTTTTTAATATAAATTTATATCATATGCCATAAACTATCACAAAGTTTCAAAAAGTTCCAGCAAGAATATAACATTTTTACAAAAATTACTATTAAAAAATAGTGGTATTTCGATGCAGAATCCTTTTTCTTAAATATTTATCATCATGTTTTTTTCTCTTCGAAGTTCATTCGCTTCAACATACGTCCGTTTCAAGATTTTATATAAAAAAAGGGGCCCGATAGCGGGCGAAGCTGGCTGGTTTGAACTAAATCGCGTCCGAATTCCAACCCAGAGTGCTTGCGTTATATTAGTTACAAATTAGTCCGTTATATTAGTCCTACATACGTACGTACATGGTTACATACACACACACAGAATCTGCGAGCACATTAGCTCTCAGGCTTTGATAGTCTGTGAGCTAAAATCGCGTCAAATTGCATCGGCCTAGGCTAAATTAGATCAAAACTAGAAAGTTGGCGCCGTGGCGGTTTTTAGATTCAATAAAATCACGCCAAATTCAATTGGCCTAGGACAATCTAGTTCGGCCTAGGATAAACTAGTTCAAACCAATGAATAGCAGGCTAAATTAGTTTATCCTAATGACCGTTCGCCCAAACTAGTGTGGCCTAGGAAAATCTAGTTTATCCGATGGGCGTTCGGATAGACTAGTTTGGCCTAGGAAAAACTAGTTTATCCGATGAGCATTCGGATAGACTAGTTTGGCCTAGGAAAAACTAGTTTATCCGATGGGCGTTAGGATAGACTAGTTTGGACTAGGCCAATCTAGTTTGGCCTAAAATCGGGTTTGGCCTGTAACATATATAAGTAAATAAACTCGGAGGTAAATTAAATTCTGACACCGTTTTTAAACTTTTAAATGACTTATATTAAACGTTAATATTTACAAAAAAGATATTTACATAAGACTATTTACAAAGCAAACAATCATAACTCTAATTAATCAATTACATCTTATACGGGAACTCGTCTTCATCTTACGTTCTTTTTACACCAACTTAAAACTAAAAACATTCCATTCTCCTTTCTTCCGTTCAGTTCTTTTTTCTACCGCTTAAATCGTCTGGCTTCTTAGGAATTAATAGTTTCTTCAAAATCGTCTGCCTCACTGAGAGCCTGTTCATCAGAGTTGCGATGCGTAGAAAATAATATGCAGATCTAATAGTGGAGGAGATTTCCCATATATATATAAAAAAATACACTAAGTACAATCTGGGGTGCAAAGAACTTTTGTTATTAATTTACAAGGCTGTACAAAAGTATTCCATTACATAATAGTATGGGGGGGGGGGATTGTTTGGGGAGCGTTTTAATTATGTTAAACTATTTCAAATTTTATGAAATTGAAATACATTGCTAAGGTTTACTACAAGTTATTTCCTGTATAATAGAAAGCAGATAGTATTTACTGGGACCCACAAAAGATACTATATTGTATCTGATGTAAGTTTATTGTTACTCGGGAATGTGGATATTTTTAAAGCTTATAGTACGAACGCACGTCATTTGCTACGCTTGTTGTGCAATTTACGACATATTTTCTATTGCTTCATTTTTCGCTCACAGGCTATCATAGCCTGAGAGCTTATGTGCCCGCCCGTTCTGCATGTATGTACGTGCGTAACGCGATAACTCATGATAAAAATATCCGATCCACATGAAATTTTGTATATGGGTATATCCTGATAAGGCGCTTCACTCATTAGTTTTTGGAGTTTATTCGATATGTATAACAAGGGGAAGGGGGGATAATGCCTCTCCCTTTAATTGATATAAATGGGTTTTTCATGCAGAATTGTCAGTTTTAGATATAGGGTCATTCTGATTGGGCGCCTCCATGATTGTGTAAGGTGTTTATTGGATAGGTATATTCAGGGGAAACGGGGGTTCTAATGCTCCTCCCTTTGATTTATATAAATGGGTTTTTCATGTAAAATTATCAGATTTCGTTCAAATATCTGAATAGTTTTGGAAGTTTAATGGTTAAGTATAAAAAGGGATAACTCCTCTTAAATTATATAAATGGGTTTTTATTAAGAATTTTCCAATTTGCTCTGAATTTTGAATATAGATTTTTTATATGATAACGTATGTCCCTGATTAGTTTAGGGGGTTCAATAATTAAGTATAAAAGGGGAAAGGGGCGCTGTTTCCCATTTTTTTTCGAACGGAATTAACCCTTGAAAATATAAGGCTGTAATGTACAATTAGTATGCGTAGCCTGTGAGCTCAATGCCATCAGTTTAACTGGGCAGTATTCTTTTTATTTATTAAGCACTTGTTACCGTAATAAGAAATAGCGCATATATTTCTTTTTAATCTTAAAATTGAAGCATACTCGATTTTCCGAAAGATGGTCGGTCCCTATTACTTCGGATGATCAAGGTTCTACTGCAGTATCTTTTAATATTGTATGAGTAACCAAATTGCTTATGAATCATAAAAGGGTGAATGAAATAAGATAGGGATAAAATGACATTCCAAAAAAGAAGAAAAATATTTAAGCTTAGATTATACTGTGTGAAGTCATACAAGTTCTTTATTGAGATAATAAATACGCTTTAAAAAATGCATGATCTTTTCATCATATCGACTTCATCATGTGCATATTATTTGAGAGGCTAAAAATAGCCAATTTATATGGATTCTAAAGCGGCAAATATTCATTCAGTAATTTATTAATAAACACGTGCATCCTTTTTCGGTGCGTTTTTCTTGGTTAAAAAAAAAATAAAAAATTTTCGAGTAAACAAATCGAAATTCATTAGTTACTTTGTTATATAAGCATCTAGATCGATAATATGAAATTGCAAAGCTGCCAATTTTTATGAATACTAATGTGTATTTTAAATTAAGAAAATGATGTGTAATTTAAGAGTGTTCTTAAATCAAAAAGGGCAACTTTGTAACCTAAGTTTTAATTTATTTTTGTTCGGAAATGCCTGAAACTAGCAGGTGTTGTTCATAAACTATCGAATCGCACTCATTTTTCTGTTTTTTTTTTTTTTTTTCGAACGGAATACATTTTTAGAACAAGCCGTCAAAGTTGGCGTTTTCCATACGAAAGCAGAAAAACTAGTCTTACAACGGGAGAAAAAAGCGTGATGACGTGATCGAAATCTCTTGTAACTCTATAGATGATTTAATTATCATAAAATGGAAAACAAAGTTCGATTCGAAATTGCTTCCATAGTCAGGCCTTCCAATTTTGTATATTTCTGTTAAAAAATGAATTTGTAAATGTGTTAAAACGTTTTTCGCTTGTTGAACAGAGCAGTTGAGAACAGCCTGAAGGTTTCAAGTATGAGGAGTTCTGCATATATAGCATTATCATTTTAGAGAGGGAGGGGGGAGATCAGCGTTGAATTCAAACACTTTTCTCCGGAAGGGACTTCTGTAGTTCCAGGGGGGACAAGATAGAGTTCCGAGGGGGGGGGGGGGAATTGCACTTTTTGACCATTGAAAACCCAAAATCTCAAAATTTCCCGGGGGGACATTTCATTGCTCTGGAGGGGGTGCCCCCCCCCCCTGAATTCAACACTAGGAAGTCTGGCAAATGATTTTGAAAGGTATTTCTAGGAGGATGGCGGAGTGGGGGATTGTTTTTTGATACTATCGTTATCATTTTTGAGCCAACCAAAATTTTCTCTTTTTATTTGTTAACTTGTTCTTTACAAAAAATAGTCTACGATTATTGTTCTTTTTTTACTTTCTTCTATCTTTACAAGAAGAAAGTATTGGATTCATGAAAATTTTCGACTTCCGGTTTTCGACGGATTTATACGTTTTAGAAGGTCCTGAACACGTTTTGACTATTTTTAGGAAATGTCTGTCTGTGAGTCTGTCCGTCTGTGAGTCTGTGTGTCTGTCTGTGAGTCTGTCTGTATGTGACAAAAAATTTGTGGGCGCTCTATCTCAAGAACTAATGCTTGAAATTTAATAAAATTTTATATTCTGTTAGACCTTGATATGAATTAGTGCCTATTGGTTTTTGGGGAAAATTGGCCTGCAGGTGGCGCTGCTATACTACGTTTTTCATGATTTTCAAGATTGCTATATCTCAAGAACTAATGCACAGAATTTCACCAAACTTCAGATTCTGTGACCCCTTGATATAAACAGACGCTGATTAAGTTTTGGTGTAAATTGGCCAGCAGATGGCGCAGCTATGCCACGTTTTTCATGATTTTCCTGATAGCTATATCTCAAGAACTAATGCACAGAATTTCACCAAACTTCAGATTCCGCGATACCTTGAGATAAATAGCCGCTGATAAGGCTTTGGTGTGAACTGCCCTATAGGTGGCGCTGCTATGCTACATTTTGCACGATTTTTGCGATAGCCATATCTGAAGAACTAATGCAGAGAACTTCATCACATTTTAGTTTCTTTTACACTAGAATATATAACATAATTAGACGCTGATTATATTTTGGTATTAACCTTGCAACAGGTGGAGCAGCTATGCTGCATTTTGCACGATTTTTCCGATAGCTATATCTCAACAACCAACGCACAGAATTTCATCAAACTTCAGATTTTCTTACAGAATGACATATAACATAATTACACGATGATTGCGTTTTGTTATAAATTCTTCAACTGATGGTGCTGCTGTGCTATATTTTACACGCTATTTTTTTTTTTTTTTTTTTTTTTGCTATGTGCTATATATTTTTTAACTAGCTATATCTCAAGAACTAATGCACAGAATTTCATCAAACTTCAGATTCTTTTACACAATAACATAATTAGACGCTTTTTTACGCTTTGGCATAAATTGTCCAAGATATAGTGTTGCTGTGCTACATTTTGCAAATTTTTTGTTATAACTATATCTCAAGAACTAATGGACGAAATTCCATCAAATTTCAGATTCTGTTAGGTCTTGACATCAATAGATGCTTGTTAGGTTTTTGTATAAATTACTCAACATGAGGCGCTACTAAGCTCATTTTCTTAGAATATTAATTAAATTTTGCGTTTTAGGCTTTTCGGATACCAGAATCTCATTAGGCTAGATCAAATGTTCGAGGAAACTCGATAGTGGGTAACTTTGGGGTCACCACGTTTTTTTTTTTTTTTTTTTAATATTAAAATGTACTTATGAGATAGAAGAAAGTTTCGAGATTGACACATCCAACTAGTTCAATCTGTTATCTATTTTTGTGGAAATACAAAGTTATCATTAAAATCATTAAATTATTATAAAATTAATTTCAAATTCGGAAAATGATGTGTAATTTTATTGTTTTAAATGTAAGAGGTTATGCATATGTAACGTTATCATTACAGGGGGAAGGAGGGGTTCTGGGGGGGTCTAGTAAATGATATAAAAATATCGTTAGGAGAGTGGTGGGGAGGGGGTTGTCTTTTGATATCGTTATCATTTCCGATTCAACCAAAACTTTCTCTTTTTATTGGTAACATGTTCTTTACATCAAAATAGTCTATTATTATTTAGTCTATTCTCTATTTTTATGGAAATATAAAGTTATTATTAAAATGATTAAACTATTATAAATTTGACTATATAATTCCAAAATGTAGAATACCAAAAAGTTTGGTATTCCTATTCTGTCATATGTGCACTTGTATGTCTCTGTATCAATGTGACTGCCTGTCTGCTTGATAAGTTCACAAAAGCTTGTATCTTCATTTTTATCACAGACTACTTCATTATCTGAAATGTGAAAACCAGCACCTTTAATGTCATTTTCATGTATCCCTTATTCAGAGATATATGCATTACACGTCCTATACTAAGGGACTTGGAACGGAACTTTTGTCCCTTATATAGAGTAGAGGTGTCCCTTATTTAGAGGTTTCACTGTAATAATAATAATACGTGATAATATCTCCGAAATTAATTTGATTTTTTTTTTCTGAGACTTATCATCTCAACATGGGATCCACGAGTGTTGATCTAATTGCCTAACGTTTGATATTCTAGAAGAAGTAGCTTTGAAATGTGAAATAACAAAGTATTGGTAGATTTTAATATAATAGATATTTATCAAAATTGGCGAATGCAAACATTTATGTGAGACTAGCTCTTCTGCCCGGCGTTGCCCGGGTTCATCAAAAAATAGCAAGAATTGGAAAAAAAAACTTTAAAAATCATAATAAAAACCTCGAAAAATTTAAAAAATGCTGCTCGAATTTCGTCTAAACTTCGTTGAAAAGAGATGGGCTAGAAAACTGAAGTTGGATTATTTTTACTAATGTGGAAAAATCTTACAAATCGCAAAAAACATTAAAAATCTCATAAAAATATAAAACAAAATTCAAAAATTGTGTTTCAAAATTCGAATAAACTTGAAGAAAAGAGATCAGAATTTAATAAATTCGGACAAAAATTGAACCTCTAAAAAATCGAAGCGGGTCGCGAATAAACGTAAACATCGCTTTAAAAATGTCAAAATTTTCAAAAATCACGGAACTCAAAATTTACTCTACTTGGATAAATGTTTTGAATCTAATTATTTTGATAATGTAAAAAGCATTGAAATACGAAAAAAAACTGCTAAAAAATCGCAATAAAAATCTTTAATCGCACAGGAGAAAATTTATCATATTAGCGAAGAAATTAAAAACCGAATTCCTTTTCCGTACCTAAAAAAAATCGCCGTAAACTCAAAAAAAAAAAAAAAAAAAAAAAAAAAAAGCATACTGCATTAAAAATTGCTGTAGATCAAAATAAGAGAGCAAAACAATTACCGTAAAGGATAAAAGTTTGAAACCAAACTCTTATTAGTCTAGAAATTTAAAATCGAATTCCTTTGAAAAATGTTTAAAAAAAAAAAAAAAAGACCGAGAAAGCCCAAAAATTGCATTAAAAATTGTAATGAAAGTCGTAAAACATTAAAAAATCCCTAGGGTAAAAATTCACTGTTATAATATAAAATATTGTAATCAAGAAATTAACCATATTAACCAAAAAGTTTGAAATCGAAATCGATTTCCGGATGTAAAAAAATCGCCACGGAACTTGAAGAATGGCTAAAAATTACATTGAAAATTGCATTAAAAATAGCTAAATATTTGGAAGTCAATGCTTAAAAAAATATTAAGCGCAGGGAGGGGGGGGGGGGTTATGATCGAAATCATTCATAAATTACAAAATGTAGGCACTGAACGCCAAAATCATATTAAGAGATAAAACATTGCATTCGAAACATAACTACATTAAACAAAATGTTTGATATCAAAATTGGTTTCTCAATGGCAGAAAATCGCCAAGGAACTTTAAAAAATGGCTAAAAATCGTATCGAAAACTATATTAAAAATCGCTGAATATTTAAAAGTCATGGTTGTAAAAATTTAATATTCAGTCAAAAATATTGTAATCGGAAATCGTTCATGAATAAGAAAAAGTCAACACGGGACACCTAAAATCCCCGAAACTAACTAAAAATTACATTGAATATCGCATTAGAAATTGGGAAAATTCATAAAAGCGTGGAGAACAAATTGTACTATTTATGCTAAAAGTTAGAAACCGAAATTCTTTTACCGATGTCAACAACTGTCACAGAACTTGAAAAATCACTATAAAACAGATTAAAAATCAATAAAATTAAAAAATCCGGACAAAATTTGCCATAGTAAGATAAACATTTATATTAAATTCCTGCGGACATAATTTACCATAATGGGACAAAACAACTCTTTCATTAGTTAAAAAATATCGACACAAAACTTGCTAAACATTTTATGAAAATACACAAAAAATCTCAATCATTGATGTCAAAATTTACTACATTAAGCTACAAATTATTTAAAAATTTCTTTTCCAATTGTGAAAAAATCGCCGTGGACTCGAAAACATCTAAAAATTGTATTCAAAAATTCATTACAAATCGTTTCAAATTTAAAAATAGCGGGGGACAACTTTTACATTAATAGAGTAAAATAGTGTAATCTGAATTATTTCTTAAATACGAATGAAAAAATCCGCGCAAAGCGTGAAAAATAATGAAAACATTGCTAAAAATTGCATTAAAATATCACTAAATTTCAAAATTCGTAAATGAAGTGTAAATGTTTGAAATTAATTTTCTTTTCGAAATTTCAAAAAATAGCCGTGAGATTCAAAAAACTAATACAAAACCATTGAAAAATTCATTAAAAATCGCTAAATGTAAATACATCTCGTGAATAAAAAAATATTCTAATCGTGTAAAACGTAGCAACCATTCTTTTTTACATGAATTACAAAAAAATCGACGCAGAACACAAAATATATCAAAAATCACATTGAAAATCGACAAAATTTAAAAAAAGTAAATGGTGAAATTTACTATATTAGGCTAAAAGTTTGAAACCAAAATAATTTTTTAATTGTTAAAAGACCACTGTGGTGGGGATCGAAAAAATTAGTACTAAATCGCATTAAAAAGTTCATTAAAAACCATTGAAAAATGAACTAAATATCGCTAGTTATTTTTTAAATCGCAGTAATCAGAATTTCATCAAACGGATAAAACATTCTAATCAGAAATCTGAACTATTTGATTATCCGGTTGACCAAGAAACTGTCTGAGTCAAACCATAAGATTAAACTACAATAATGGCGGATCGTAAATTCCATATTCACTTGACATTAAACTTGTTACATATGTTTGTTACGTCATCAAGTGGTTTTTAATTCTTATTTTTATATGTATTTGTATTAATGTTTTTCTAAATTATCTCTTCTTTCATTATTTAACATAAAAATTACATCTATTTGCATAATTTGGCTTGTTTCATGATTGATATAATTTGGCGAAATTGGTCGACAGGATAATCACGTAGTAAAAGGAAATCCTTTACAGATAATAAAAAATCGACACGGAACATAACAATTCTTGAAAAATCGCGTTAAAAATCTCTAAAATTATATTAGATTAAAAGTTTGAAATCAATTTTTACTTCCAAATATAAAAAAATCACCATAAAACTCGAAAAATTTCTAAAAATTGCATTGAAAAGTGCATTAAAAATCACTAATATTAAAAAATGAATGAATGATTGTGAAAATGATTAAAAGAATGAAACCGCTTTCCTTTTCGCTAATGTGAAAAAATCGCCTCGAAACCCACTAAAATTCGCATATGAATTAAATTAAAAAAACTGAAAATCGGGCTTCAATGTGTAAAATTTCATAGATTAATTCGTGCAGCGGTCTCTCCAGAGCATCGCCAGTACTTTAAAAATTTTAACATGCGTTATAAACTACCTTAAAGTGTAAAACAGATCTCCTTATTACATTTCCTAATTTTGTTCACGGCCCTCCTTTCACGCACCTTGAAATGTGTCACACCATTCTTGTTTACATTTTTTATCATGTATTATAAGCCATTTTAAAATTTAAAATAAATCACATTGTTATATTTCCAAATTGTAACAAAATCGCGTTCTGTTAGTTCCATTTTTAACCACCAGCTAGCGGGGTCTATTATTCAAAAACTTTATCAAAACGATACTCTGTTAAACAACCTATCAGGTGATATATTACTCGAGGGGGTAGCGGTCTTAAGCAAGAATTCAAGATATTTTATGAAATTGCTATTCGAAAATAGTGGTAACTAAATTTTTGACATTTTAGGTGAATTTCGAAAAAAAAAATACTACTTATTGCATTCTCAACAGCTTAAGATTTTGATAGAACAACTATGAAAAAAATAGATGCTAAACGCAAAAAATCTTGAAAAAGCGTTAAAAATCACATTGAAAATCGCATTAAAAATCGTTAAAATCTAAAATTCGTAACAAACACAAAATTTAGGGCTAAAAGTTTGAAACGGTTTTCTTTTTATCAATCTCAAAAAAAAAAAAAAAAAAAAAAAAACCGCAGAATAAGAAAAAACACTAAAAATCGCATTAAAAATTCGTTAAAAATTCAAAAATCGTTGTACAAATTCCGAATAAACTTTGCTGAAAAGAGAAAAAAATTGCTATATTGGGTTAAAAGAATGAAACCGTATTTCTTTTACTAATGGGATAAAACTGCAAAAAGAACGGTAAAAATCGCCTAAAAAAATTATTTAAAAAAATCTAATCAAAAAATTGAAAATCGGGCTTCGAGGTGCAAAACTACATGTATAAAAGTACCTTCCCTCCACATTTTGTAACTCTACGTACAGCAGACTCTTCAGAACAGCGCTGACACACACACAAACTTGTCTCTTTATTATTATAGATTAAAAAAATAGCTTTCTATTAGTTCCATTTTCCACCACCAGGTAGAGCACTCTATTCTTCAAAAACTTTATCAAAACCATACCCTGTTAAATAACCTATCAAGTGATATATAACTCGAGGGGGTAGCGGTCTTAAGCGAGAATTTAAGATAGTTTATGAAAATGCTATTCGAAAATAGTGGTACCTAAATTTTTGACATTTTTGGTAGATTTCACAAAAAAATACTACTTATTGCATTCTCAACAGCTCAAGTTTTTGATAGAACAACTATGAAAAAAATAGATGCTAAACGCAAAAATCTTTAAAAATCGTTAAAAATCGCATTGAAAATCGCATTAAAAATCGTTAAAATCTAAAAATCGTAACAAACACAAAATTTAGGGCATTAGGCTAAAAGTTTAAAACGATTTTCTTTTTATCAATCTCAAAAAATAGCCGCAAAATGAGAAAAAACACTAAAAATCGCATTAAAAATTCGTTAAAAATTCAAAAATCGCTGTACAAATTACGAATAAACTTTGTTGAAAAGAGAAAAAAAATTGTTATTTTGGGTTAAAAGAATGAAACCGTATTCCTTTCACTAATGGGATAAAACCGCAAAAATAACGCTAAAAATCGCCTAAAAAATTATTTTAAAAAATCTAAACAAAAAATCGAAAATCGGGCTTCGAGGTGCAAAACTACATGTAAAAAAGTACCTTCCCTCCAAATTTTGTAACTCTACGTGCAGCAGTCTCTTCAGAACAGCGCTGACAGACAAACATCCTTCTCTCTTTATTATTATAGAAGATTACACAATAAAATAACAAAAAAAAAAAAAAAAAAAAAAGATACGAGATTAAATCGAAACTTTCACTTTTTAAAGTTGGGTTTAAAGGTAACTGATTATCTTTATGTGATATAGCGCATTTTTTTAGGTAATCTTCATTAATAAAAATTCTTTTGTTAAGATAACACCATAATTACGCAATTATGAAGTCTGATGTGCGATGCTTGTGCAATTATGGTACCAAAGGTTATTTATTATAAAAGGTATTTTAAGAATCGATTTCAGGGCCAAACGGATTTTTGAGATAACATTCTGTGTATCAAAAATGTACAAAAAATTCGTTCTTGTATGGCTATCTTTTGTCGTATCATATGCTATAAGTGATGACAAATCTGATGATAATGACAAGCAATAATGATGGCGATACTTATGTAAAGCATTTCATAAAATCCCATGGATTTTTTAAATAGCAAAATAACATAATCGCATATAATAAGAAAAATACAAATAATTTTATGAGTAAAAACATTCAGTACTTATTACTTCAGAAGCAGTTATTAAAGTTCCTATCGCAAATTCATATCATAATTTTAAAGAATTTTAGTGTGTAACGTCATAAAATCTCGGTATCTGGAAAAGTCAAGGAAATTTGTTGTTGATCTTGAAATAGACACCCTGATTTGTTCATATTTCTTACAAAATAGAGAAAAATACATCTTGTTTTTTTTTTTTTTTTTTTTTAACACTAGAGTGTTAGTATAAAAGCCCATAGTATAAATAGCACAAAAACATAAAGTAGAAACCTCAAGCACAAGAAAGAAACCTTTATTTTATGGAAGACTAGAAATAGGAGACCACCATGTCTGCCGGAAATGAAGTTGTGAATAAGCCAAAAATTAATACTATCAGTGGTTAACTCGTAGGTTTATCATTGCGTTTGTCCTACAATCAAATCTATGAAAACATGGAGCAGGAAAGCACAATGATGAACTTACAAGGCAACCATTGGTGATGTTAATTTTTCGCTTATGCACTATTTCACTTCCGGTAGGCATGGGTCATTAGATTCCTCTATTTCTACTCTACCTTAAAATAAAGGTTTTTTTTTATGCTTGATACCTCAGTTTTTTTTGTGTTGTCGGCTCTTGGACTATATAGCCACAAAAAAAGAGCTTTGCTCAAATTTGATAACTCAAATCTATAATTTGCCTCCTGGAGCAAATTTTATATCATCCAATACATTGTTTAGCATAGTCTCTAAAGCTGGTTTACAATAGAGTTTATGGTGTTGACAAAAGGCTATTATTGTTTTTTTTCTTTATCTTTTTTTTTTTTTTTAATTATCCTTTATGTTTCCATCTATTTATTAATGTGTTTATTTGCTTTTCAGAAGAAGAAAATTTAGTGTGTCCGAAGGATGACGATTACCTGCTTCAGTACCTGCGTGCGCGGAAGTTCAACGTGAAGAAGGCCTTCCAGCTAATGCAGAACTACCATCAAGTCAAAAAATCCTACAAAGATATCTACGACACGTGCGATACCGACCTACTTCGGAGAATTTTCAACCTCAAAGCCCTCTACTGTCTGCCTTACAGAGATTCGGAAGGATGTGTTGTATACGTCCTCCAATTGTGTAAGTTGTCATTATGGAGCTATGAAGATTAAAGGAGTCGACAAAAATGACATCATTTGATGCCGTTGCTCTATTACGCGTCCGTCATACTTACTTTTTTTTTTTTTTTTTTAGTAGCCATGTTTTGCACTAGAGACTGACATCGGCCTAAGTCAAATATGGCGGACGCAGGAGAGAGGGTGAGGGGAGAACCATACGGAAAAAACTGTTTTGTTGAAACAATTAAATTTTGGTCAATATAGCCCCAACCAAATATTTCTGTTGAAATGACCAAATTGTGGTTAGACTAACCAAATGATTTTGTTAATTCAAAAAAAAAAAAAAAAAAAAAAATAAATTAATTTGGTCATTCCAATCAAAATTTTTCGTTTGGGCTATATTAACCAAAATTTAGTTGCTTTAAGAAAACAGTTTTTTCCGGGCCTTTTTCGGCATCAATACTTTCCACCGAAGAAAATTGTTATGTCTACTCCTTTTCTATTCATAGCTCCATAGTTTCCATCAATAGTATGTCACAAGCCACATCTCACTTGAATTTAACATTTTCTAAATAAAATTTATGGCGCTTCTTCATTAACCGCAGTCGACGAATTAATAATAATAATAATTATAAAATCGCCGAACAATAGAATTTAGTACCAAAAATGCATAATCGTGGCATCACATTCATTTGACGTCGAATGTGCTACATTTGTTTGGTGTCATTCCATGTCATGTGTGGAACAACTTTTCTACAGGGTGTTTAAAAAATGACCGGTATATTTGAAAAATCAATAAAAAATAAACGGGCAGCGATAGAAATACACCGTTTGTTGCAATGTGCTTGGGACAGCAGTAAATTTTCAGGCAGTCAAACTTTCGAAATTAGTTACAATTTTCAACAACAGATGGCGCTGCAGGCGATTTGAAAGATATAGAAGAAAACGCAGTCTGTGAATTCGCCATTCTGTAAGTCGTCTTTCTGCTGTAAGCGTGTGCTGTTCACAGATTGCAAGTTTGCTGTGAAAAAATGGTTTATTCCTTAGAACAAGGGATTTTTGACTTGAAAGACCAGGTGTACCGTCACAATCCAGAAACAATTCAACAACTGAAGCAGTACATCTCTTCTTTCTGCATGTGAAGCCATCCCGCCTGACACGTTTACAAAGGTTTTTGGTAATTTCGTTCAGAGACTACGCCATATTATTACTACGCATGGTGGATATGTGGAAAATATCGTACTTTAGATTTTTCCAGACTGCAGCGCCATCTTTTGTTGAAAATTGTAATTAATTTCGAAAGCTTGTGTGCCTGAAAATTTGCAGTTGTCCCAAACATATTGCAACAAACGGTGTATTTCTATCGCTGCCCGTTTGGTTTTTATTGATTTTTCAAATATACCGGTTATTTTTTAAACACCCTGTACATATTTCTGCTCTAATTAAAATAACCATGTTAATGTGAAAATCGAGAGTTGTTTTGTTATTTTTAATGCAAAATTAATGTTTTACAAACTTATAAGTCAATAGATAATAGATTTTTATGCAAATGTCATGCGCAGGACATTTGCATAAAAATCTAATTGTAAGTTTTTCATGGAATGGCCCTGAAATAGGCAGATTTCTTAGGTCTAGGAATTAAAATTTGGAGATTTTTACTGTCCATTATTTTTATTATTTATTTATTATTTAAAACGGGCAGCTTAGTAAGAAAGCAGGTCTCTATACGGGCGTACTCCGAAAAATCTGAAAAAAATTGCAGAATGTTCTTTTCATGAAGATATATACGTTTATAAAAAAAATTTCGGCGAAACCTCCATACAACGTCCGTAAAAAAAATGAAAATTTCGTTATTTGGCGATTTTTCATCGGTTGGCGATGAAATGCAATTTCAAAACATACTTTTTTTTTTATGTCAAATACACTTTAAATAATAATAAAAAAAAATCATGTTGAACTTGTTTAGATACATTTAATTTAAACAACTTTAGTTTTGTCAGTTTTAGTTTGTTTTAAGTATAATTTTGTTATATCAATATTTATGTGTATTCATATTCAAATTTAACCATCAAAATTTGCGATTTAAAGCGAAATTCGTAATTTAAACTAATTAGAATTGTTTCAAGCTCAAAGTCTGGTTGAGCATTGTCGATTCGATTTTGCTGCTGTGGAAACATCTGGCTTTCATTTTTGAATACGCTTAAATGCATTTTCAAAAAATTCTCAATATGATTTTTTTATATATGAAAATATTTTTTCCCAGTGATAGATTAAATAACTACTGCAGCAAGCAATATATATGGGTCATTCCAAAAATAAAGGTCCCTTTTGAGAAATTTTTTTTCAAAACTTTTTTCATTTAAAATGAAGCAAAAATATCTTTGAGAGGGTTGTATACATATTCAAGAGTAGAAATTGAATATCAGCAGCACACTTTTTTAAAAATATTTATCACTACACTTAGAAACACAGACATATTGGCTGATAAATGTCCCCTGTGTTACCGTATTTTAAATAATCTTCTCATTTTTTCTTATTAAAATAGAGAATTGTTTTTACAATATTAACACTTTGATATAAATGCTCTTTTTCAGTGCCATATAGTTTTTTGTTTATGTATATATTTTGTCATGATATAGGCATATTATGTCCCCCGTGTTACCCTTTTTTGTATTCTCCCTGTATAAAACTTTATATAACTTGGTAAAAATTAGTCTAATATAATAAAATTATAGTAAAACTTATTTATACATATTAGCCAGTGCATATTATAAAACTGATTCATAAGAAAGTTTTTTTTTCTATTGCTTTGATAAAGGAAATGTCAGTAACACAGGGGACAATAAAGTAACAAAGGGGACATCCTAATTGAACATAAAAAAATTATCTATCTTAAAAGTGTACTTATGTATTAATTAAAAATGTATTTCTGATATAGACCAACAAATGCATTAAAAACAGGATATTCTGTTGCATTTCATTTTTAAACATGGGTTTTTTGTCCGTTAACAACATGGTTACCAATATCATTGTAACACAGGGGACTAGTAACACAGGAGACAAAATGAAATAAATTATCACCTATGTATTACTATTTTCATAGAAACAATGTAAAGTTAGATGGAATATATTCTTTTAACCAAGACTTACAATTTAAATGCCAATAAACTAGAAAATTAATAATTAATCGAAATAAATCAATAGTAACACAGGGGACACACAAAAAACACACCCACCTTCAAAAATCACTTTTACTTAGATAATATTCTTCAAAATTTAACAAATGAGGAAAATGACTACCTAGGATGAATTCTAACTCTAAAAGTACATGAATGACTATTGTTAACAACATTTAGGTTGCAAATTCTTATTTTAATATTAAGAAAAAGGTGGCGGTAATACAGGGGACAAAAATTAAGGGACACGTGAATTTTTCTTATAAAATGAAAAAAAATATTCGCAAAAAATATTTAAAGTATATAGGGATAATATAAAGACTACAAAGACATAAAAAATATCCTGAAAGATAACTTAAACGATACATATAGTAAAAAAAAATAGGGTTTAAAAATCAAAAATTGTTCTTGGGACATGGCTTTTTACAGGACACAATTATTAAGAAAGTTATTTGAATAACAATAAATGGAATTCATCTCAAATTTAAAAATTGCATTAAAGAAAAATATATTTAAAATATCTTTTCCAATATTTAAGTTTAATTTTGAAACAAAATTTTAGAAAATATAGCAATACAAAGTGTCGGGACACCAAAGGGTGCTTTATTTTTTGGAATGACTTATATATATAATACAATATGTATATATATCTAATATTAAAGTCTCTCATTGTTTATGTTTAAATTCATTATATACCATTTACACGCATTCTAAAAATCCAACAGTTTTCACTTGCATTAAAGATGTTTGCTTTTGATGAGGAAAGGAGCTGCTCGCCAAATCGCGTGACGTTTTCCTCTTTTCACGCCAAATATTCGAAAATATTTTATTTTTCTACAGACTTTCTAGCGTAATTCCGCCGCTAATTTTGATCCGTCCTTAATATATATAAAAGAAATTATCCGATTTGCTTCAATTTGGTATACAGGTTCATTCTGATAAGGCATTTTCTCCATTGTTTTGGCGGCTCATTGGTAAAGTATATAAGGAGGGGGGGGGCCTAATCTCCGTCGTAAATTAGATAAATAGGTTTTTCGTGCAGAATTATGCGATTTCCTTCAAATTTGTTATATATGTTCATTCTGATATGTTTAACAGGGCACTTTTCTTTTTCTTTTTTATTTTATTTATTTATTTTTGTTTCGTTTTATTTTTTATTTTATTTTATTTTTTTTTTTTTGAATTTAAGAAAGTGTCTACAATTTTCACCTGAGACCTGGCCCTTACATTAAATATTTTTTTCAATGAAAACGTATGTTCATTAAGGATCCTGTCCTCGACCGAGAAAACGCTCGCGAGCTAATGCTATTCCTATGGGGAAGCATTTTTCTAACAACTCTTGTGCATTTTGACATTTTTAAGTTTTTTTTTTTTTTTTTTGCATTAGATAACCGGGGTGCATGCCGACATCGCTTTTTTTTTTACTTATTCGATTTTGGTTGCAGATATTTTTTAAAAAGCATTTTCACTTTCGAAACCGGTTTTGAAAGTGAAACTAACTTTATAAAAAATATCTACAACCAAAATCGAAAGTGTAAAAATAAGAGCGATGTCCGTATGCACCTCAGCTATCCAATGCAAAAAAAAAATTATTAAAAATCTCAAAATGCGCAAGAATTATTAGAAAAATGCTTCCCCATAGGAATAGCATTAGCTCGCGAGCGTTTCCTCGGCCAGGGACAGGGGCTTTAACGATGCAAGAATTAAAAATAAAGAAAGTTTGCATAACTTTGAGAAATCATTTTTTGTTTTTCATTTTAGGCAAATGGGATCCCGATACAATCACTATTGCTGAAGGCATTACGGGTATGACGATCAACATCCTACGCTGCATAGAAGACCCGGCGACGCAAGTGTGCGGCATCCGCATTTTACTGGACGTGAAAGGAGCCTCTTTCAAACAGATCAGATGCGTCACACCTAGGTTCATGACTCTTTTCTCCAAAGCACTCAGGGTACGTAAAGTATTTCTTTTTCCTTTACGTCTTCCAATGGACCCTATTCTTCCTTTTGGTTCGAGGCTATAAAAACCAGCATTTTGCCAATTGTGGCGTCACAGGAATACTGTTCATTGTGCTTGCCGTATGCAGATGATTACCAAAAAGTTCGTTTACGCTTAAAATAATGTAAGTTTAACATTTGTTTCCAGCTAATAATCCATAAAGAAATGAACCCTATTCCTTCTTTCGGTTTGAAGCTATAAAAATTGTCATTGTACCAACAGTGACATCGTAGGAATACTGTCCAATAGATACTCCCTTATTATATAGGTCCTCTCAATTACGACAATGCGAAGATCGCAATTACAATTTCGCTAAACTCGTGAAAAGAAGGAAATTAGGTTGAATGTGTAATATACACGTGATTACATGCATGTATTAACGATGGCCACTATTCAGTTTTCGTCCCTCTTGCCAAATATTTGGTTGGAAAACTATTGAACTCTGTAGGCCCTTTAGCTCAATGTGAGGGCATCGCGCTATGAGGCTGTAGGTCCAAAGTTCGAATCCGGGCTGGGCAAGATTCATTCAAGTTTTTGTGTCGATAAAACGAGTATCAAGCTTTTTTGGGATCTAAACACTAAGAGTCCCGTGTTAGGCTGACCACCCGACTGGGTATATGCTGTACACCTCAAGAACCATTAGGGCTATAATAAAAAGCTAACTCTACATAAAGTTAGGCAGAATAAATTATATATAAATGCTGCATTAGTTTCCAAAAGCTTTCAATCATAAAGGTTTTGTTTTGAAAGTCATAAAGGTTTGTTTTTAAAGAGAAAGACGTTTGTTTTGAAAGTTATTATCAGGGACGTAGCTTTAGGGGGGGAGGGGGGGGAGCCTCCCCCCCCAATATGTTCATGCAATAGGGCGCCAAAGAAGGTTTAAGGGCGCCGCTAGGTGCCCGTAAAAAAGACTTTGTTAGTGGTTAAAAGTAATTATAAAATAACTTAATTTTAAATGTAAAATTACAAAGTAAGTTATTTTTCACTTACAAAACATAAATAAGGCATTTAATTTTAGACTTGTTACTACATTTATCTCCCACTCCTATCCCGAAGAAAATTTATGCATCTGAAATAAAAATTTCGAAAACAGACTTGTAATCTATTCCGGGATAGATATACACTTTAGAGCCGAAACTAGACGGAGGCAGAGGGGGCACGTACTTCGGGTGCCAACAGAACAGAAAGTGAAGAGGGTGCCAAATTGAAATTTTCTTTGGTGTGTTAGTTATTAAGAATGCATATATGTGAGGGGTGGGGGGGGGGGTCGCCAAAATCCATGTTTGCCCCGGGCGCAAAAAAGGCTAGTTTCGGCACTGATACAGTTATTTTTTTCTTATAGTAGTTGTTGGTCACTCTTAGACATAGATAGAAAGGGAAAATAAGCGTGGAAGCGACTGTAGTGCGTTTGAATGATTGTATAATATGTTTTAGTTGTAGGGCGCCTCAGTAGGTTAGGGAGGCAGAGGGGGCACGTGCCCCGGGCGTCAACAGAACAGAAGGTGAAGAGGGCGCCAAATTAAGATTTTCTTTGGTGTGTTAGTTATTAAGAATGCATATATGTGAGGGGTGGGGGGGGGTCGCCAAAATCCATGTTTGCCCCGGGCGCAAAAAAGGCTAGTTTCGGCACTGATACAGTTATTTTTTTCTTATAGTAGTTGTTGGTCACTCTTAGAAATAGATAGAAAGGGAAAATAAGCGTGGAAGCGACTGTAGTGCGTTTGAATGATTGTATAATATGTTTTAGTAGTAGGGCGCCTCAGTAGGTTAGGGGCGCAGTCAGGCACCTAAAATAAGGGGTTTCAAAAAGGGCGCGATGGAATGTTTATATAATATGTTTTAGTAGTAGGGCGCCTCAGTAGGTTTAGGGGCGCAGTCAGGCACCTAAAATAAGGGGTTTCAAAAAGGGGGCGATGGAATGTTTAAGGGCGCCGTTAGGCACCTAAAATTTTTGTTATTAATGTGACATTCTTATTTACACAGAAAAAAAATCAGATAACAGAAACATGATTTGGAACTAATATTACAGTAAATTTATAAGAAAATAAATTATGGTTTCAAAAAATATATAGGAGATCCATTACATTTGAGGCATTTTAAGATTACTACCAGGCGCTATCCCTAGTGCGAAAACAAGAACACATTCCGGAAATGGGCATTGTTCGATCACTACATGTAACTTGATCTTTCGGAGAAAAGCTCTCCCCTCCAATCCAAGGTTGGTGGTCCTCGAGAGGGTCATCTGACCTTTAGACTGTTTTAACTCCCTTCTTATGCCCTTCCGTGTGTAGGTTAGATAATTTCAGGGCGTCACCTACACACATCTTGGTTTTCCAGCATCCTGTATTGTCAGATTGTCATACTGAAGCTGATTGCGCGACTTTTTAAAACTAGAGATTTATTTCGTTCAATTTTTAAAATAAAAATAAAAAGCTGTCTTTCATAGCCGTCCAGAGAGTAGAAATTCAGTCATGAGTGATCTGACTGAAATAAAACATAAAAACAAAAAGCCAGGATCTTACTACAGACAATAAAACAGAAAAAAGAGTTATAAAGCGGATAAAGGATGGAAATTTATGAAAAAGTGGATGAAAAATGATGATGCAGTGGAAGGTAAAAAATATACATATTTACCTTTAGTTGAGCATGTTCTTAAAGTACAATGTTTATATTTCTGACGCAGTTGTGAGTTCATTTATTATCATTTCTATTATTAGTGGAAAAAATCGAATAGCATTCTCAGTTTTCCGTTAAATTTAATTTTGGCACAGATGTCATATACGCACCACATTTGCGTGAGTGCAACAAAATGGCGATTTTTTTCCTCATATGGTAACCTGGCCATTGTTGTTTATTTATTAATAAACTGTTTATTTACTTTACATTTTCTTTTATAAATCGATATAAATTATTTTGCTTAAAAATTATTATTTAAACTTTTGTAGTTTATTAGCATTTCCTTTTTAAAATAATTGAAAATAATAAAAAATATGTATGTAGCTGATATTTAAAAACGAATTTTTTTCCAAACTGGCTTTAGAAAAAAAATCGCGCCAATGTGGTGCGTATATGACATCTGTGTCTTAAGTTTTAATGGTTTTTATTATTTATTTCCTAAACAGATCGCTATTTTTTGTTAAATGGGGATTTTTGAAACTTTTACATTATTAATACATACATTTTACCGAAAAGAATTCAAATGCGTTTTGGATACTTTAATTATGCAATTAAAGTGTAATATAACAGCAGTTGTTGATTCCGCCACACCCATATTCGATATTTTTAACTTTCCACTCTCAAAAACAAATTTCTAATGTCGAAGCTCTGATTTTCATGATGCCTCCATCTGTTTTAAAACCAGATAAATGTACCTTACAGGCTGAAATGGAAATTTTATTTGACCGATGTAGAACCTGCAATACATTAAATGAAGTTATTGAGGAATCTAAAAAATTACGTTCAGTACTCAAAGAAAATTTTCGCATAATAAAATTTATAATAACAGCTGGTTCAAATGAACGTTCTTTCAGTCAACTTAAGCTCATTAAACATTCCTTACGGACAACAATGACAGATGAACGGTTGAATAATTTAATGATACAAAAATGTGAAAAATCATTGGCAGAAACAATGGACCTAACCTCAGCTGTGACGAAATGGAATGCTTTAAAAAATAGAAAAATTAAAACAATCTGCGACAATTAGCATTTTGTAATATTATTATATATTCATTTTAAATTGTATTTTTTCTTACTTGTTTTATATTAAATTTAATTGCAAAAAAATATCTTAAAAATCTATATTTTGATGGAATAGGAAATGAGTATGACATAAATGCTTAATCCAAATTACACATTCAGTGATTTGTTGTATGTTTTATTTACAGGGGCGGATCCAGAGAATCGTTTTGCGAGGGGCGATTCCGAGATTTTCGTTTGACGAAATCCCTGCTTTTTTCGCTATCGTTTGATGAAATTCGCTCTTTTTTCGGGATGCTTTGACAAAATTACCGCTTCTTTTGCAGCCCTTTGACAAAAATCGCGCTTTTCCAGCAATCCTATGTCGAAATACGTGCTTTTCAGCGATTCTACGTCAGAATTCGCGTTTTTTCTCAATCCTTTGACGAAATTCGCGCTTTTTCCGTGATCATTTGACGAAATTCGCGCTTTTTCCGTGATCATTTGACGAAATTCACGCTTTTTCGCGATACTTTAACAAAATTAGCGCTTTTTCAGCAATCCTATGTCGAAGTTCACGGTTTTTCAGTGATCCTATGTCGAAATTCGCACTTTTTCCGAGTTCCTTTGCCTTCCCTTTTCGCAAGCTTTTGAAAAAAGTAGCTCTCTTTCCGCGACATTTTGACGAAATTCGACGTTTTTCCATGACACTTTGACAAAAATCGCGCCTTTTCAGCAATCCTATGTCGAAGTTCGCGCTTTTTACGCAATCCTCTCTCAAAATTCGCATTTTTTCCGCGACCCTTTGACGAAATTCGCCCTTTTCCTCGGTACTTTGACAAAATTACCAGTTTTTTTGCAAGCCTTTGAAAAAGTAGCGCTTTTTCCTCGACCTTTTGACGAAATTCAAACTTTTTGCGCAACACTTTGACAAAAATCGCGCTTTTTCAGCGATCCTATGTCAAATTTCGCGTTTTTTACGCGATCCACTGTCGAAATTCACGTTTTTCCGCGACCCTGTCATGAAATTCACGCTTCTTCAGTGATCATTTGACGAAATTCGCGCTTTTTCACGATACTTTGACAAAATTAGTGCTTTTTCAGCGTTCCTATGTCAAAGAGTGCGTTTTTTACGCGAATTTCTGTTGAAATTCGCATTTTTTCTGCCACCATATGGTGAAATTCGCGCTTTTTCCGTATTAATTTCACGAAATTCGCGCTTTTTCGCGGTACTTTGCCAAAAATAGCTCTTTTTCAGCAATCCTATGTCGAAGTTTGCGCTTTTTCAGCTATCCTACGTCAAAATTAGCACTTTTTCCGCTATACTTTGCCTTCCTTTTTTCCAACCCTTTGACAAAATTAGCGCTTTTTCCACGACATTTTGGCGAAATTTGCTCTTTTTCTGCGATACTTTGAATTAACGTTTTTTTGCAAACATTTGACAAAATTCGTGCTTTTCTTCGACCTTTTCACGAAATTCGAGCTTTTTCCTCGACACTTTGACAAAATTCGCGCTGTCAGCGATCTTGTGTCAAAATTCGCGTTTTTTAGCAATCCTTTGTCAAAATTCTTTTTTTTTTTTTTTTTTTTTTTTTGGCGCAACTTTTGACAAAATTCATGCTTTTTTCGCGATCTTTGGTAAAATTCGCTCTTTTTCCGCTACACTTTGACAAAATTAGCGCTTTTTAGCGACATTTTAATAAAATTCGCGTTTTTTCCGGAACAAAAGACTGTCTCCGACGAAGTCGCAGAAAGCCCTTCCGGGAAAAAGTCTGAATTCAACACTGGTTTGGGGGGAGGCGATCGCCCCCCCCCCCCGTGGATCCGCGCCTGTTTATTTATTTAAATCATAAATATTCATAAGTATTCGATTTCCCTATAAACATTCCACATTGCCTTTTTAGCTTTGAAAAAACAAGAGCTGGGAGAGATATTTTAGCCGCACAGTGGCAAGCACTCTTAAAATCTAAATCCAACCATGGCTGCATCACTTACATCACCTAAATAGATGTCATTACCATGAATAAGTAACTAAAGATAAAAAGTAGCATAACTACCCCCCCCCCCCTCTCCTAAAAAGTTTACGAATAATTCAAGGGCGGCAAAACATTAAAAGGCGCCAAATTTTGGTCTCCCCCCCCAATAAAAATTTCAAGCTACGCCCCTGGTTATTATCATACAGCACGATAGTGCTGCAGAGCTCAGATGCATCTCTAACGTTAAAGTCCAAAGTTTGCCTCTTAATAATTTTAGACCCAATCACTCGATCGCGACGAAATTGAAAAGGCGAAGTGTCCTACTCTAGTCCTCAAAGTTTACCAAATTTCATCCAGATCCATCTATTAGTTATAGAGATCCAGAACGAATCTAAGAAAAAAGGTGACCGGAAAAAAAGAGACAGAAAAAACAAGAGCAAAAAAAAGTGACATGGGAAAAAAGTTACCGGAAAAAAGTGACAAGGAATTGATAAATATTGAACTGGTCGATAAATAACTATATAAAATCTAAAGTGGTAACAAATGTCTAATTTGTATAATTCTCATAGGTCAGCGGTTCCCAATCAAGGGTACGCGTATTTTTGGGGATACTTTGCGAGTCGGCTGAGGGTACATGGCAATAATGTCTTAAATAAGTAATGGCTTAAATCAGAAAAATGTTAGTATGTAGATAATGTAATTTTTATCAATTTTTAGACTCTAAACAAATGGTTGCTATGTTTCCTTTCCTATTTAAAATAAATCGTAGAATATGTCACACCGAAGCTCGTAAACTTTCAAAACACATGGGTAAGAATAATCGCTGCTAAAAGCTTATTTTAAAATTATATTAAAAACTTATTTTTCGTTGCTAAAAACTTAAAATAATTTTATTTGACTGTTGACATATGCACTGTGCGATCTTGTGTAATACACATTTAATAATAATAATAATAATTAAAAAATGTAATTGTACAAATTACAACAACCTTTTGAAAAATGATTTTTTCAAAGACTAAAATTTAAGACTTATAAATAAATTTTATATTAAAAAAACAAAAATTAATAATAATAATAATAGTAATAATAAACATGGTCCTTTACAACCAATTAGTTCAATATTACATTGTTTCCTTTTTCGTAATCGTAGCACATTTCGCAAGCGGTGAGATCGATCATCAGGCCTCGTTTTTCTGTTTTAAAAGACTATCTTTATTCGATGTCTTTCTTTGGATTCATTTTTTTCCATGTCTGATATTTTGCGTATAGCCATTTTGTAACTGTTTTGCTTTCTTGTTTATTAACAATTTTTTTCCCCTAGTCAAATAAAAATTCTTCTAAATGCAAAGAATTTCGTACGTAATATATATACATATATACACATATATAATAAACATTTTTATTAAAAATGTGGCTTACATGATAACAGAGTTTTATATTATGTACGCCATGCATTAATATTCCTGGACCAATTATAAACAAATTTTAAATGAAATTTGAGCTTTACAATTTTCGGTACTGCAAATTTTTAAACTTTTGAATTTCGCAAATTTTCGATTTTTACAGCGTCGTATAAGAAAAAAAATATACTCTTAAACGCAATTTGTTTGAAAGTTGTATCTCAATTCGTTTTTGAGGTATTTAGTTTTTGAAACTTTTTTTTTCTTTTGTCATTGTGGCAACAAACGTATTCCATTTCTGGACATTAAACATGGACTAATCAGAAAACGAATAAAATCGAGACATCACTTCAAATTTCAGTGCTTCAGATTTCTCTGTTCTCGACCGACAGAAACAACCATTTTCCAAGTGATTAGAAAAAAAAATACTATTTAAAAAAACTAGTAAATGTTTTTAAAAATTCAATATTTTAAAAAACATTGCAGTAGAACCCCGCTAATTCGGACCCCGTTAATCCGGATCCCTGTATAATCCGGATCGGTTTGGTCATTTTTTTTTTTTTTTCACGTTTGAGAAGCGATTGCGTCATTTTCATTACATTAACTTGTTTCATCGTCGTATTCTGATTTTATTTATTTATTTATTTATTTTATTTTTTTTTTTTAACTTTTTTTGATATCTTTTCAGAAGAATTAAATAAAGTAAACATTTTTATTGTCTATAAATATTCAATGAATTTAACATAAAGGTGATTTTCTGTAAGAATGTTTTGTTTTATTTCATTTTTTTTTTTTCTAATTCTCTGGATAATCCGGATTGAGTGTGGTCCCAATTAATCCGAATTATCGGGGCTTTACTGTATTATTATTATATTCAATTTATTTATTTATTCCTTCTACAAAATGTATTTTTAGTTCAGCATTGAAATACAGTGGAAATATTTTAAATGCTGTTTCCATTTGAACCATATTTTAAAAAATAAGCAACCATAAATAACCAAAAATAAATGAACTATAGTTTCAAAATTGTTGAAAAGGTAAACTGCATTCCCTTATAAATTGATAAAGTATAGAATAAAAATAAATAAAATCCAGAAAACTGATTTAAGAAACATTTTAAATACAGCGTTTTATTATTATTTATGATAAATGAAATGAACGAGAGAAACGTTATTAAGTAGCAATGGAGGAATAAGATAGATAATTTCTCTTTATTCTATGATAAGTAGCAACGTGCAAATTTATAGAAATTGTTGAATGCAATTATCTGTAATTATTCGCGTCTCTTTTTCAGAATTGCCTGGCTGCTCGGTTTAAGGGCATTCATATTTACAACGAATCCGTCATATTTCAATATCTCTGGTCTGTGTTCAAGTTATTCCTGAGTGAAAAAATAAAGAAACGGGTAAGTAGTGTAAAATATATGTATATATATGTTAAGGTTAATTTGATAAATTCGGTAATTATTAATAATAACCACTTTTTTTTTTTTTTTTTTTGATAAATGTTGAATATTACTCAAATTTACCAATTATTATTAATAATTACCGTTGAAGTTCAGTCACCATGATTAATTAAGCTTAGTAACGAATATATACTTCTACAAAAATACGTACTATCATAACTGTTTGAATCTAATAACAAAAATAATTGTTAAGAGGCAATAATACTCAATAAAAAGAAGTGTTCTATTAGTACGGCGCAAAAGACTAAACAGTTTAAAATAATTATTTTTTATAATTACTGAATGAATTAGATAAAAATTTTAAACACTGAAATATTCAAAGAATAAATTATATACAGCTTTGAAATGTATACTTTTAGCAATAAACATATATATATTAAAAAAAAAAAAAAAAAAAAAAAAAAAAAGTCAAACTGAACAAGTTAAAATTTATTACACTGAAAAAAAAAAAAAAAAAAAAAAAAAAACGGACGATTTTACGGAAATACTATTGATAATCTGGACGCCAGTACAATTTACTGTTTTTAACGGAAAACTTTCCGTAAATTCCAGAAAGTTTACCATATTTTTCTGGAATTTACGAGAATCATTCCGTTAAAAATAGTAAATTGTACTGGCATCTAGATTACCAGTAGTATTTACGTAAAATCGTCCGGTGTTTTTTTTTTTTTTTTTTTTTTTTTTTTTTTTTTTTTTACAGTGTATGTTTATTAATTTTGATTGGTAATTATTAATAATAACTGGTTAATTTAATATTTTTTTTTATAAATTTATCATATTAACCGGTTCATTTGGATATCATTTGGTTATTATTAATAATAACCGATAAACCAAACTGACCGTAAGATATATATATATATATATATATATAAACTTTCTATAAATAAAATCATAGCAACGTATGATATTTACCAATAGTTAAAAAAATATTATAAAAACATCTGATAAACTTCCTTTTCTTTACACCCATGAAATTTATCAAAAATTATGTAATCACCTTTAATTCTTAAGATATAGCTATAGCGGACACCTGAAAAATGTAGCATAATAACGCCACTCGCTGGACGATTTAACACCAAAAACAAATCGTTTTCTATCTATGAACAGAATATGAAGCTTGATTAAATTCCGTGCATTAGTTCTTGAGATATACCTATTGCCGTAAATCAGAAAAAAATCAGCATATCATCGCCATCAGTTAGCCGATAAAAATAATTTAGAAAAATTGATTTGTTAATTAATGGTGCAGTTTATCTGAAATTTATAAAGACTGAATATCATTAGCCCTTCCTCCTTTATTAATATGAAAAACATGAACAGAAAAATGCAATCACAAAAAATATTAAATTCATTGAAACAGTGAGGGGCCATCCATAAATGGTGTCACGCTTAGAGAGGGGAGGGGGGTTCGTGAAATTGTGGCAGTTTGTGAAGGGGGAGGAAGGGGGTAAAAAGAAATGTGACATTACACATTTTGGTTAACATAAAAGCATTTGAAAGCAGCAGATTAAATTTTGAAATTATTTTGAAATTAAAGTATTTTGTGTTCATAAAGTAAAGATAAAAATTTAAAGCCAAATATATTAAATTCCATTTCAAATTCCAAAATACTATTGTTTTCAATTGCTCTTACATATTAATATTTTATTACTATTGTATATTAATTATTATTATTATTATTATTATTTTTTTTTTTTGCTGTAAACCTTAATCTTATTTCATGCAAAATAAGTATACAAATCATTTTTATTGTTATAATCACAAATGTCATTAATTAAAGTTTAAACAAGTAAGAAAAATCATGCTTTAAACATAGATTATGAAGCACTTTCCAACGTTTCATGAATTATTTAACAAAACTTCATTATTTAGGTAAATAAGGATATAAAGCCAAATATATCCAAAGATGTATTCCAGTGCTATTGAACAGCCCTGTATTTCATCTGTCAGTTAATATACATACCATTAATTTAGTTTAGCAAAAAATGCCTAGTAGCTTGAAATTTCTCTTTCAGCAAGTTATATTAATAGATGGAAACATACTTGAATACTTTGTTCAGCTTTGTAGTTTGCCTGGTACCTTTATTACACATCAGTGTTAAGATAAAATTTATTTTAAACTAAAACACTCTTAAAACAACTGAAATCACTTTCTCATAAATTATCATTCATAGGCTCCATGTACCCAATTCTTTGTGTAGCCCTGTATATCTTTTTATCTAGTCTGCAAACATTTCTTAGTAAGTTTAATGCAGTTCAGCGTAAAAATGCATAATTTATTTAAGAATCACCTTTTAGTAATTTCTGCTCATATTCAGTAATATTGGCAAGCTCTTTTGGGGTAGCCCTGTATATTAACTATAGCATTTATACACACCATATAATATGCATAAATTTAGTGAAACTTATATACGCATATCATAATTAAAATGCATTTTATCCATCCATCAGATATCATCGGATACATATACAGTCAGTGTTCTCGCTGACATTTGACTGACGTTAGTAATTTGGCTAATTAAAAATAAAAAACATTCGCCAAATGCAAAAAAGTATTAGTATTAAAATTCACAATGTAGCACAAAAAAAAAAAAAAAAAAAAACTTTAATCCTTTAATGTACCTCTCTTTTTCCAATATGTTAAAAAATAACCTAAGTTTTTATAACTGCGACAACGATTATTATTAATCTAATTTCAACTATCCGCTACAAATATATTAAAAATATGTATGTATGCTTATGTATTTTTTTTATAAAAAAGCAAAAACTAAGCACTAGCAATTTGGCGAATCTAATCGCTTGTTTACTCGCCAAATGAAGAATTTAGTCGCAATTTGGCGCAATGGCGAGCGACAGCGAGAATCCTGTATACAATACTTCGGAAAGAATGTACTATTTGAAATCTTTTGTGTGTCCCTGTAAATACTATATACTTTATATTAGGGAAGGCAGTATCGTATAATTTATACTAAACCTCATTGGCATACATCAATTTTATTATACATGAAAAAGCTTAATATATTTAAAATATGTCACACCTAATTCCCCCTTTTACCATTATCTAATGGAATTCTTTTGTGTGGCCCTGTAAATGAATAATAGCTACATTTTCACCTTATATTTTATAAAATGTATATTTTAATGCACCTCGTAAAAGCAAGTAATTTTTAATATGTTTGACAGGGTGTAACATCTTTAAAATTCCTTTGAAACGATTTTTCCCCATAGGCCGTAATGTAATGGGAAACTTTTGATTCTCCCTGTAGATAAACTAATCATGGTAGAAACTTCATTTTCAATAGGCTTCGTGCTAGGGTAAACATCAATAATGTCCTAAAATTTCATGGGAATCCGAGTATATTTACGTGAGTTAGAGCGCGGACAGATGCTGGCCAGACAAACCGAATGCATAAGCACTTTTCAACTTTGTTGGAAAGTGCTAAAAAGAAATTTGAAATATAATCTATAACAAAGTTCTTTGTTTCTGAACTGGAAGCATATATTTACGTAATATAGCGTGACATGTGACAAAAGGGAGGGAGGGGATATGGTGAAGTGTGACAAAGGGGGAGAGGGGTTCAAATATATTGAAAAAAAGTATGATATCATTTATGGACATCCCCTGATAAAAAATAAAATAAAAATCATCCCAAAAGATCGCTTGACTGTCAATTATGAGAGACATCCCCATCCGCAATATCCGGTCACGAACGAATAGACGACTAAATTCCAGGCCTTTGTCTATTTTTCCATATATACAGGACGCTTCACCTTTCTCCCTGATTCAAAAATAAGTATGTAAGTGTGATCACAGATCGCACAGAGGGTTTCGTTTAATATCTCTTTCAAAAATCAATGTATCCATTTTGTTACTATTTAATTATTAAATCCATACATATAGCGTACCACCAATAATTTTAATTTTAAAATGATTACGCGTTGTAAAAGCAGTGTGAGTTCCACTTTCCACTACCACGAGAGGAATCATATGCTTCCGAACGAAACTCCATTATACAACCTATTCGTAGATATATTAGTCGAGGGGATCAGGCCCATAGAACTCGCGATAGAAAAGCACCCCCGGTAGTAAAAAAATGAAACTAAAACATGTAAGGCTCTGGTTCATAATACGAAAGAGTGCTGAAAGAGCTATCTAATGATAATCACATGAGGAGTGTCGGAAAAAGTTTTAAAAGTTCCCCTCGGAAACGCAAAGTGAGGGGAGGGCAGACGACAGATACATAATATCAAAGAGTGGTGAAAGGGCCGTCCAGTGATATATTACACGAGGGATGTCGGCAAAAGTAATAAGAGTTTGCCACGGAGACAAAGTAGGAGAGAGGAGACGAATATCTAGAAATCAGAGATCACCAGTGGGCGTCACTGACATGTTCATGTCCGCCTCTTTCTTTCGTTGTTAACCATAATACACTTCGAAATGAAAGACTGGTTCAAAGATTTCGCAATTTTCGCCAGGTAAAACATATAAACCTTTTGGAACTGATGGGTTGTCAAATGTCAACACTGCCACTTTTATGCAAAGAACCAAAATTAATTCAAGAATATGTCAGAAGTAGTAAGGAAAGGAGAGTTTAAGCTCAAGCGCAGGCGGCACTGCGGCACCGTGCCGCCTGCGCTGCCTCCACCTGTCCCTGCTCAGTCGCTGGGATGAAGGGACCGTCCCTGCTCCCACCATCTCACCGCCGCCCTCCTGCGCCCCCTAGTGGAAAAAAGGAACATTCTATTATAACAGGATAGGTGAACAACCTTCCCTAATTAAAAATATTATCAATCACATCTCAACTCGGAATCATACTATATGATGAAGATTAAATTTATATTTGAATTTTGAACAACCATAATTTTAATGAGTATTATTAATTAAGCGAAACACTGGAAAAATCTCAGTTTTTAGCCATTTTATTTAGATTTCTTCAACTACATGATGAGATTATCAATTTAACTCAAGAAAGTTAAACATATATTTGAATTTTGCTTCATAGACATCTTAATGAGTAGTATTAATTAAGTAAAAACAATAGAAAATATCAAGTTTTATAGAAAAAGACTGATTTCTTACGATTTTTATCAACTTAAGAGAGAAAACTTAAACGTACATTTCAGTTTTTAAGTGGTTAGCATTTTAATGAGTATTTTTAATTAAGCAAAACAGTGAAAAATATAAATTTTTATTTGATTTCTTAAGATTTTTATCAACTACATGATCAGTGTATCGACTTACAAGTTGAAAGTTAAACATGCATCCTAGTTTTTCAACAGCTATAGCCTTAATGAGTATCGTTAATTAAGTAAAAAACAATGGAAAATATCGAGTTTTATAGAAAAAGACTAATTTCTTACGATTTTTATCAACTTAAGAGAGAAAACTTAAACGTACATTTCAGTTTTTCAACAGCTATAACCTTAATGAGCATTCATAATTAAGTAAAAAACAATGGAAAATATCGATTTTTATAGAAAAAGACTGATTCTTACGATTTTTATCAACTACATGATCAATGTATCGACTTAAAACTTAAAACTTAAACATACATCCTAGTTTTTTCAACAACTATAACCATAATGAGTATTGATAATTAAGTAAAAAACAATGGAAAATATCAAATTTTATAGAAAAGAATGATTTCTTACACTTTTTTCAACTCAAACTTCAGAATATCAATTTGAGATAAAGAAATTTAAACGTACATTTAGGTTTTTAAGTGGTTATCGCTTTAATATCGTCTTAATGAGTTCTGTTAACTAAGCAAAAACAACGGAAAATACCGATTTTTAAAGAAAGAAATCCAAATGCATTAGCTTTTTTACATCAAACTAATGATTTTACCATTTTTTACAGAATTTTAGATGGTTAAGCAATTTACACTACATTACAAACATTATAATTTAAAATCGCGTTCTTATAAAAGTATGACATGACCAGTTTTTTTTTTTTTTTTTTTTTCCTTTTTATTCATACCTCCAAATATCTCCAACTTCCCCTCTTCCGAAGGGTTGAATACAATAGCCTGACGTCACCTGTTTACTTAACTACAAGACTGCGTTATGCTTTTAGAAAAGAGTGATTCTTAACGAAAAATCATCTTAAAGAATAATATTTTAACAATATTACAAGGATAATTTTTAAACTTTAATAAATTATTTACTTATTTATTATTAATTATCTATTTTATTAAATTATATACTATATTTATGATACTACATTTCATATATTTAGACAGATTTTAAAACTTTTCCGTTCAATAAGTAAATATTATATACATTTTTAACTGAAACCATGTTTTCCAAACATTAGTTCATAAATACGAATTTGTATAATAAATAGTATGTATTCGTTTAAAATCATGTGAACCTTTACTAAACTATTTGAAATTTTCACCGCATAAGAGCATATATTATGTATATTTTTAGTTTTAATAGCAAAAACTTAAATTTGTATAATAAATGGTATGTATTCGTTTAAAATAATGTGAACCTTTACTAAACTATTTGAAATTTTCACCACATAAGAGCATATATTATGTATATTTTTAGTTTTAATAGCAAAAACTTAAATTTCCAACTTTGAAATACATTCGTTTATATATTGTTACAAGATACTAATTATATTTCTAAACTATTTTTAAAAGCTTGAATGTCATTATAAAATGTTCCTATTTATATTTTTCACGTCTTGACAACATTCGACATCTTACAACCAATAGTATGCTTCTTTTTTTTTTTTTTTTTGTTAATTCTAGAAACTGAAAAAGTCATTTCTTACTGCTTCAAACACTTAACATGTGAAAACTTCTCTGAGTTATTCTATTCACATTTTAATAAAATTGACATGTTTCACCTCACCTTTTTGAAATTTCCATATTATCAAACATCAAGTTATTTAAAATATAAATACTGTGCTTAGTGTTTAGATAATATACATAACTGATTCTACTTATTCTGTTCATATTATTAGTCAAATTAACAATTTATTATAAAACTTATTTGTACGCATGCGCAAATTGTCACGTGACATAAACGATTAACAGCGATATGAATTTTCGAAAAGCAGTGCAGCATTTTACATTCCCACTGTTAGACTTGAGAGGGAAGGTGACTGCTGTACAACTCTGATTAATTTCCAGATTTTAATACAAGTGAAAACCGTTTTCTTCGTCAACGAATAAAGTAAGTTTTATTATATCATTGCAATACATATGTATCAATAAAAATAAATTAAATGAAATTTAAAAATAGATTTTTTTTACATATTAAGCATTTATTAAGTATATAAATATACTTCTTTTATTACACAGATGTTTCAGCAAGAGGAACTAAAACAGCAGCAAATTTCCGAAATGTATGATCCGACTGATTCATCCTTAGCACATACAAAGTTAAAGAATAATACATATGTAAGTTACTTATATGTTAAATACTATAATTCATACACTATATATAATTAGGTTAAATTTACATTAAAATATTTTGTCCTATATTCAATAAGAAGTATTTTTATTTGTAATATTAGAGTGATATCTAACTGTTTACTTTAATTTCCCTTACAGAATTGCTCTTTTTGTGATAAAAACTTTTCATCTAAATGGAATTTAAAAGAACATATACAGATCCATACCAATGAAAAACCATTTACTTGTGAGGACTGCGAAAAACTGTTTTCAAGAAAGTGTGAATTAAAAAAGCATATGATGATGTATGATACTCTATCACCTGTTATATGTGAAATTTGCAAATTATCTTTTACTAGGAAATGTGCTCTAATAACTCATATGAAAACACATCCAAACAGAAAATTGTTTAAGCGTGAAAAGTTTGAGAAATCCTGCAACTATCGTTATAGATTAAATAAACACAAGATTATTCACAATAGACCACAATTAAATTATTATGAATGTGGGAAATCGTTTTCAAGTGGAAAAAAGCTGAATCACCATTTAAAAATTCATCAAGTCCAACATCGTCCACTGTTTAAGTGTGAAAAGTGTGAGAAATCCTTCAGCTATCGTTATAGATTAAATCAGCATATGCATATTCACAATAGACCACAATTACATTGCTATGAATGTGGGAAATCGTTTTCAAGTGAAAATAAGCTGAATCACCATTTAAAAATTCATCAAGTGCAACATCGTCCACTGTTTAAGCATGAAAAGTGTGTGAAATCCTTCAACTATCGTTATAGATTAAATCAGCATACACATATTCACAATAGACCGCAATTACATTGTTATGAATGTGGGAAATCATTTTCAAGTGAAAATAAGTTGAATCGCCATCTAAAAATTCATCAAATCCAACATCGTCCACTGTTTAAGTGTGAAAAGTGTGAGAAGATCTTCAGCTATTGTTATAGATTAAATCAGCATATGCATATTCACAATCGACCTCAATTCAATTGTAATGAATGCAAGGAAACATTTTCAAATGAAAATAGACTAAACCGTCATTTGAAAGTGCATCAAAACCTACAGCATACATGTGATCAGTGTAAACATAAATTTAATAATAAATTAAATTTAAATCAACATTTACGTACACACCATACTAAAAAACGTCTTGTTCCTGTTAACAGTGAAATGTCTTTACCCACTGTAGACTTTAAAAGAATAAAACATGAAATACCAGCTTTCGAAGTGTTTGAAACTCTAACTTTTCATCCTGAGAAAAATGAAGAAGGTTGCTTAGTTACAATGATGGATATTCAAAACTTAACCAATCATTTGAAGAATTTAACAGTCAAAGATCAGATTGGAGACTTCGAAAAATTGAATGTTTAGAATTGAATATTTCAAAGTATGGCACCTTATCTAGAAATTGATTTTACATCATGTAAATATGTAGTCTTTTAAGTGTCGATTTTATAATTGATAGGAATGCATATTATTAACAGTGTATTGTATAAATAGCAGTAATAAATAAATAAATAAATAAATAAACATAGTCTTGAGTTAGTCCTTTCATATTATTAACCAAATTATGTTTCGTCCTACATTTCAGCGCTTTCTGAATTAACGTCCATCAAGTTGCTTAAAATATAAATACTATCTTTATAGTTTCAATGGTACATAGTATACATGGTTTATCTTGAGTTAGACCTTCCATAGTATTAATCAAATTATATGTTCCATCTTACACTTCCGAATTATCATCCATCTAGTTGTTTAAAATATTAATAAAATGTTTATAGTTTTTGATTATACATAGTATGTATGAATACAATCTTTAATTTTTAACAGTTCATATTTCAAATAACCTATTTTCGAAACCAAACTATGTGAATTTTACCACATAAAATGATTTATGTTTCATACTTTTCTCAAAATTATCAGATATGTTCTCCTCAGAGGAATTACTATCATGTGAATAAATGAATAAAATTTAATTTATATTAAATGTACACGAAATTGATTACAATATACATTTATTTAATAAAAATAAAATAAGCGATTATTTATACATTAAAACTTTACTAAATATATATTTCTTTCATTATACAGATGTTTCAACAAGACGATCCAAAACAGCAGCAAACTTCAGAAATTAATGATCTGAATGATTCATCCCTAGCACATGTGCGTTAACGAATAATATATATGTGAGTACTTATATGAGAAATACTAGAATTCGTATATGAAAAGTAATAAGAGTAAATATAAAATGATTTGTCTTACTGCCTACACTTTAACAAGTGCCTTTTTACTTATATTGTTGAAGAGAACCTTAATTGTTTCCATTTATTTCTATTACAGATGTGCTCTATTTGCTACAAACACTTCTTAAGTAAATGGAATTTAGCAGAACATACAAAAACCCATACAGGTGAAAAACCTTACACTTGGGAAGATTACCAAATGCTGTTTCCAAGAAGACGTGAATCAAAAATGCACACATCATCATATAAAGCATCGTCAGTTATAGGTAAACTTAGTGAAGATATTCACAAATTAGTCAGACTTTTGAAGAATTTAGACATAAAGGAAGATATTTAGACTATTTATCCATCATATTTTCATAACACTTACCACAATATCTCAAACTTAAAATTTGGAAGACATACACACTGCTGAAAAGTAATTTTGTTACCCGTGATTCTTCTAACCAGCATGAATGTATAGATATTATTTTGCAATGTATCCTTTAAATGCTCACATTAAATATTCTTTTATATGTATATATCGTTGTGTTTATTTTTTTAAAACCTATTACATTAATAAAATAGATTACACACACGTACATACACATAACATTTTAAGTGAAACAACACTCTCACAACTTAAAAAATGCATAAGGACATACAAAAATAAGCAGATGTATGAAAAAATATGCAAGTTTACAAAATAATTTCACTGTTTTCTAGAAATACCAACAAAAAAATATTTAAAGTATAAAAAAATTACAAAAGTGAAAAGAAAAAACACAAATGTAAAACAAAAATCACAAAGTGAAAAACTCAGAACAAAGTTTTTGAAAAAAAAAAATTTACAACAAAAATTTTTTTTACAAAAACCAAAACTTCAAAAAATATTTTTCCAAAAAAATTTTTTTTCAAAAACATTTTTTTACAAAAAAATTTTTTTCAAAATAAGTTTTTACACAAGTAAAAAATAAAAAATCACAAAATATGAAAAATTTTAGTTAAAAAAGTGTAAAAAAAATTGCAAAAAAAGTTGCAAAAATTTCAAAAAAGTTACGAAAAAAGTATCAAAATTTTTGTTCTTTTTAATACAGTATGCAATGGTGAAACCATTGTATTTGCTATTAAAAAGAACAAAAATTTTGATACTTTTTTCGTAACTTTTTTTGAAATTTTTGCAACTTTTTTTGCAATTTTTTTTACATTTTTTTAACTAAAATTTTTCATATTTTTAACGTTGTGATTTTTTATTTTTTACTTTTGTAAAAACTTATTTTGAAAAAAATTTTTTTGTAAAAAAATGTTTTTGAAAAAAAATTTTTTTGGAAAAATATTTTTTGAAGTTTTGGTTTTTGTAAAAAAAATTTTTGTTGTAAATTTTTTTTTTTCAAAAACTTTGTTCTGAGTTTTTCACTTTGTGATTTTTGTTTTACATTTGTGTTTTTTCTTTTCACTTTTGTAATTTTTTTATACTTTAAATATTTTTTTGTTGGTATTTCTAGAAAACAGTGAAATTATTTTGTAAACTTGCATATTTTTTCATACATCTGCTTATTTTTGTATGTCCTTATGCATTTTTTAAGTTGTGAGAGTGTTGTTTCACTTAAAATGTTATGTGTATGTATGTGTGTGTAATCTATTTTATTAATGTAATAGGTTTTAAAAAAATAAACACAACGATATATACATATAAAAGAATATTTAATGTGAGCATTTAAAGGATACATTGCAAAATAATATCTATACATTCATGCTGGTTAGAAGAATCACGGGTAACAAAATTACTTTTCAGCAGTGTGTATGTCTTCCAAATTTTAAGTTTGAGATATTGTGGTAAGTGTTATGAAAATATGATGGATAAATAGTCTAAATATCTTCCTTTATGTCTAAATTCTTCAAAAGTCTGACTAATTTGTGAATATCTTCACTAAGTTTACCTATAACTGACGATGCTTTATATGATGATGTGTGCATTTTTGATTCACGTCTTCTTGGAAACAGCATTTGGTAATCTTCCCAAGTGTAAGGTTTTTCACCTGTATGGGTTTTTGTATGTTCTGCTAAATTCCATTTACTTAAGAAGTGTTTGTAGCAAATAGAGCACATCTGTAATAGAAATAAATGGAAACAATTAAGGTTCTCTTCAACAATATAAGTAAAAAGGCACTTGTTAAAGTGTAGGCAGTAAGACAAATCATTTTATATTTACTCTTATTACTTTTCATATACGAATTCTAGTATTTCTCATATAAGTACTCACATATATATTATTCGTTAACGCACATGTGCTAGGGATGAATCATTCAGATCATTAATTTCTGAAGTTTGCTGCTGTTTTGGATCGTCTTGTTGAAACATCTGTATAATGAAAGAAATATATATTTAGTAAAGTTTTAATGTATAAATAATCGCTTATTTTATTTTTATTAAATAAATGTATATTGTAATCAATTTCGTGTACATTTAATATAAATTAAATTTTATTCATTTATTCACATGATAGTAATTCCTCTGAGGAGAACATATCTGATAATTTTGAGAAAAGTATGAAACATAAATCATTTTATGTGGTAAAATTCACATAGTTTGGTTTCGAAAATAGGTTATTTGAAATATGAACTGTTAAAAATTAAAGATTGTATTCATACATACTATGTATAATCAAAAACTATAAACATTTTATTAATATTTTAAACAACTAGATGGATGATAATTCGGAAGTGTAAGATGGAACATATAATTTGATTAATACTATGGAAGGTCTAACTCAAGATAAACCATGTATACTATGTACCATTGAAACTATAAAGATAGTATTTATATTTTAAGCAACTTGATGGACGTTAATTCAGAAAGCGCTGAAATGTAGGACGAAACATAATTTGGTTAATAATATGAAAGGACTAACTCAAGACTATGTTTATTTATTTATTTATTTATTTATTACTGCTATTTATACAATACACTGTTAATAATATGCATTCCTATCAATTATAAAATCGACACTTAAAAGACTACATATTTACATGATGTAAAATCAATTTCTAGATAAGGTGCCATACTTTGAAATATTCAATTCTAAACATTCAATTTTTCGAAGTCTCCAATCTGATCTTTGACTGTTAAATTCTTCAAATGATTGGTTAAGTTTTGAATATCCATCATTGTAACTAAGCAACCTTCTTCATTTTTCTCAGGATGAAAAGTTAGAGTTTCAAACACTTCGAAAGCTGGTATTTCATGTTTTATTCTTTTAAAGTCTACAGTGGGTAAAGACATTTCACTGTTAACAGGAACAAGACGTTTTTTAGTATGGTGTGTACGTAAATGTTGATTTAAATTTAATTTATTATTAAATTTATGTTTACACTGATCACATGTATGCTGTAGGTTTTGATGCACTTTCAAATGACGGTTTAGTCTATTTTCATTTGAAAATGTTTCCTTGCATTCATTACAATTGAATTGAGGTCGATTGTGAATATGCATATGCTGATTTAATCTATAACGATAGCTGAAGATCTTCTCACACTTTTCACACTTAAACAGTGGACGATGTTGGATTTGATGAATTTTTAGATGGCGATTCAACTTATTTTCACTTGAAAATGATTTCCCACATTCATAACAATGTAATTGCGGTCTATTGTGAATATGTGTATGCTGATTTAATCTATAACGATAGTTGAAGGATTTCACACACTTTTCATGCTTAAACAGTGGACGATGTTGCACTTGATGAATTTTTAAATGGTGATTCAGCTTATTTTCACTTGAAAACGATTTCCCACATTCATAGCAATGTAATTGTGGTCTATTGTGAATATGCATATGCTGATTTAATCTATAACGATAGCTGAAGGATTTCTCACACTTTTCACACTTAAACAGTGGACGATGTTGGACTTGATGAATTTTTAAATGGTGATTCAGCTTTTTTCCACTTGAAAACGATTTCCCACATTCATAATAATTTAATTGTGGTCTATTGTGAATAATCTTGTGTTTATTTAATCTATAACGATAGTTGCAGGATTTCTCAAACTTTTCACGCTTAAACAATTTTATGTTTGGATGTGTTTTCATATGAGTTATTAGAGCACATTTCCTAGTAAAAGATAATTTGCAAATTTCACATATAACAGGTGATAGAGTATCATACATCATCATATGCTTTTTTAATTCACACTTTCTTGAAAACAGTTTTTCGCAGTCCTCACAAGTAAATGGTTTTTCATTGGTATGGATCTGTATATGTTCTTTTAAATTCCATTTAGATGAAAAGTTTTTATCACAAAAAGAGCAATTCTGTAAGGGAAATTAAAGTAAACAGTTAGATATCACTCTAATATTACAAATAAAAATACTTCTTATTGAATATAGGACAAAATATTTTAATGTAAATTTAACCTAATTATATATAGTGTATGAATTATAGTATTTAACATATAAGTAACTTACATATGTATTATTCTTTAACTTTGTATGTGCTAAGGATGAATCAGTCGGATCATACATTTCGGAAATTTGCTGCTGTTTTAGTTCCTCTTGCTGAAACATCTGTGTAATAAAAGAAGTATATTTATATACTTAATAAATGCTTAATATGTAAAAAAAATCTATTTTTAAATTTCATTTAATTTATTTTTATTGATACATATGTATTGCAATGATATAATAAAACTTACTTTATTCGTTGACGAAGAAAACGGTTTTCACTTGTATTAAAATCTGGAAATTAATCAGAGTTGTACAGCAGTCACCTTCCCTCTCAAGTCTAACAGTGGGAATGTAAAATGCTGCACTGCTTTTCGAAAATTCATATCGCTGTTAATCGTTTATGTCACGTGACAATTTGCGCATGCGTACAAATAAGTTTTATAATAAATTGTTAATTTGACTAATAATATGAACAGAATAAGTAGAATCAGTTATGTATATTATCTAAACACTAAGCACAGTATTTATATTTTAAATAACTTGATGTTTGATAATATGGAAATTTCAAAAAGGTGAGGTGAAACATGTCAATTTTATTAAAATGTGAATAGAATAACTCAGAGAAGTTTTCACATGTTAAGTGTTTGAAGCAGTAAGAAATGACTTTTTCAGTTTCTAGAATTAACAAAAAAAAAAAAAAAAAGAAGCATACTATTGATTGTAAGATGTCGAATGTTGTCAAGACGTGAAAAATATAAATAGGAACATTTTATAATGACATTCAAGCTTTTAAAAATAGTTTAGAAATATAATTAGTATCTTGTAACAATATATAAACGAATGTATTTCAAAGTTGGAAATTTAAGTTTTTGCTATTAAAACTAAAAATATACATAATATATGCTCTTATGTGGTGAAAATTTCAAATAGTTTAGTAAAGGTTCACATTATTTTAAACGAATACATACCATTTATTATACAAATTTAAGTTTTTGCTATTAAAACTAAAAATATACATAATATATGCTCTTATGCGGTGAAAATTTCAAATAGTTTAGTAAAGGTTCACATGATTTTAAACGAATACATACTATTTATTATACAAATTCGTATTTATGAACTAATGTTTGGAAAACATGGTTTCAGTTAAAAATGTATATAATATTTACTTATTGAACGGAAAAGTTTTAAAATCTGTCTAAATATATGAAATGTAGTATCATAAATATAGTATATAATTTAATAAAATAGATAATTAATAATAAATAAGTAAATAATTTATTAAAGTTTAAAAATTATCCTTGTAATACTGTTAAAATATTATTCTTTAAGATGATTTTTCGTTAAGAATCACTCTTTTCTAAAAGCATAACGCAGTCTTGTAGTTAAGTAAACAGGTGACGTCAGGCTATTGTATTCAACCCTTCGGAAGAGGGGAAGTTGGAGATATTTGGAGGTATGAATAAAAAGGAAAAAAAAAAAAAAAAAAAAACTGGTCATGTCATACTTTTATAAGAACGCGATTTTAAATTATAATGTTTGTAATGTAGTGTAAATTGCTTAACCATCTAAAATTCTGTAAAAAATGGTAAAATCATTAGTTTGATGTAAAAAAGCTAATGCATTTGGATTTCTTTCTTTAAAAATCGGTATTTTCCGTTGTTTTTGCTTAGTTAACAGAACTCATTAAGACGATATTAAAGCGATAACCACTTAAAAACCTAAATGTACGTTTAAATTTCTTTATCTCAAATTGATATTCTGAAGTTTGAGTTGAAAAAAGTGTAAGAAATCATTCTTTTCTATAAAATTTGATATTTTCCATTGTTTTTTACTTAATTATCAATACTCATTATGGTTATAGTTGTTGAAAAAACTAGGATGTATGTTTAAGTTTTAAGTTTTAAGTCGATACATTGATCATGTAGTTGATAAAAATCATAAGAATCAGTCTTTTTCTATAAAAATCGATATTTTCCATTGTTTTTTACTTAATTATGAATGCTCATTAAGGTTATAGCTGTTGAAAAACTGAAATGTACGTTTAAGTTTTCTCTCTTAAGTTGATAAAAATCGTAAGAAATTAGTCTTTTTCTATAAAACTCGATATTTTCCATTGTTTTTTACTTAATTAACGATACTCATTAAGGCTATAGCTGTTGAAAAACTAGGATGCATGTTTAACTTTCAACTTGTAAGTCGATACACTGATCATGTAGTTGATAAAAATCTTAAGAAATCAAATAAAAATTTATATTTTTCACTGTTTTGCTTAATTAAAAATACTCATTAAAATGATAACCACTTAAAAACTGAAATGTACGTTTAAGTTTTCTCTCTTAAGTTGATAAAAATTGTAAGAAATCAGTCTTTTTCTATAAAACTTGATATTTTCTATTGTTTTTACTTAATTAATACTACTCATTAAGATGTCTATGAAGCAAAATTCAAATATATGTTTAACTTTCTTGAGTTAAATTGATAATCTCATCATGTAGTTGAAGAAATCTAAATAAAATGGCTAAAAACTGAGATTTTTCCAGTGTTTCGCTTAATTAATAATACTCATTAAAATTATGGTTGTTCAAAATTCAAATATAAATTTAATCTTCATCATATAGTATGATTCCGAGTTGAGATGTGATTGATAATATTTTTAATTAGGGAAGGTTGTTCACCTATCCTGTTATAATAGAATGTTCCTTTTTTCCACTAGGGGGCGCAGGAGGGCGGCGGTGAGATGGTGGGAGCAGGGACGGTCCCTTCATCCCAGCGACTGAGCAGGGACAGGTGGAGGCAGCGCAGGCGGCACGGTGCCGCAGTGCCGCCTGCGCTTGAGCTTAAACTCTCCTTTCCTTACTACTGTCAGAAGCAGCCAGAACAGCTGTATAAAAAATGTAATATTAAAGAAGAAAAATTTCTGGGGTTGACGTCGGTTCTCCCTTATACCACTAGCTGATTATAAAATAATATTGAACTATTTATTACGTTATAGTAAAATTAAGATTTAATTTGTTGATAAATTAGTTGTTTATTGATTTTTATTTTTTTTTATTTATCCCCAGGTCCATTTCCATGGTGACAACCAAAAACATCTCCACAAATCGATTCCTAAAATCATACTGCCAGCGGAGTATGGCGGCGATTACCCAGGAGACGTGTGCGATTGGTTCAACGCTGAAATCGAACAATATTTCGAAAGATATGCCGAGCTTACTACTTACGGTTACAGAGACTGACTCCTATAATTCATTATTTATTTAGATTTTATTTCATTTATTGTCACAAATACATATAACAGGGAATCAAAGCCATTTGATACGTTTATTGCAGTATTTTTGTACAAAAGTCTGTTTATTTACGCTGGTGTATATCAGTGTACCTATTTCCGATTATATTTATTGTTCCGTCTTTTTTTATACCAGCAGACGTCTTTTATTGTTATCCTTGTATAAATCATTCTTTTTTGTTGTTGTTTTTTTATTGAAAAAAACGATCTACTGCTATAGAGACTGATGTTTCGTACAGGTATTGTAATATCGAATTGTACTGTAAAATCTAATTTTTAAAAAATTGTTTTGTTTCCTGTGTAAATAAAGATGTTTGAATATTTTTGTCAAGTGGTTTTATTATCTCTTAATAGTTATACAGAGTGTCCACTCACAATGTGCAATGGATAATTTCTAAACGGTTAGTCACAGACATATAGATACTCAGATGTGGCAATCCCTAAACTTTCTTCTATCTTATGCATGTACTTATACTTACGGCATTCTATTTCCTGAAAACTGCAGCATAGCAGCGCCACTGATTAGGTGATTTTTAACAAAAATCTAGTCAGCAACAACTTATATCAATTTATTACTGAATCTGAAGGTTGATGAAAATCCGTATATTAGTTTTTGAGATAGAGCTATTGCAAAATCTTAAAAAAAATCTGCATAGCAACTTTATATTTTGGGTGCTGTACACCAAAAACTAATCAGTGTCAATTTTTTATCAGGTACTAGCTGAATCTGAAGTTTGATGAAAATCCATGCATTAGTTCTTGAGATACATTTATTGCGAAATCGTGAAAAATGCAGCATAGCAATGCCATCTGTAGGGCAATTTACATCAAAAAGTAAGTAACACTAATCTACATCAGGGACTAACTGAATCTGAAGTTTTAGAAAATTTCGTGCATTAATTCTTGAGATAGAGCTATTGCGATAATCACAAATAATACACCATGGCAGCGCTACCTGTTAAACGATTTGTACCAAAACGTAATCAGCGCCATGTTATATCAAACTAACTAAATCTAAAGTTTTATGAAAATCCATGCACTAGTTATTGAGATATGGCTATTGTGAAATCTATGAATAATGCAACATAGCAGTGCCATCTGTTTAGCGATATACACTAAAAACTAATCAGATCTAGTTTACATCAAAGTCTAACAGAATCTAAAGTTTTGTGAAATTTCGTGCATTAGTTCTAGGATAGAGGCTTAGATAGAGGTCCACAAAATTTTTGTCACATACAGACATACGGACATTTTGTAAAAACATGTTTTTTCGGTTCTTTGACCCCTAAAACATGTAAATCCGTCGAAAACCGGATTTCGAAAATTTTCATGAATTCAATACTTGGTTCTTGTAAAGATAGAAAAAAATAAAAATCAATTTTTTCAAAAAAATTATCTTATGTCTCCCTTTAATTACTCCCATCAAAAATAAAGGAAATATTGCTTATTTTATTGCCGTTTTCTTACAAAAGGAGAAAATGGCATGATCACGTGATCGAAATCGCTTATAACTCGATAGGTAATTTAATTATCATAAAATGGAAAACAAAGTTCGATTCGAAATCGCTTACATAGTCAAGTCTTCCAATTTTATATTTTTCTGTTAAAAAATGAATTTCTAAACGTGTCAAAACGTTTTTCGCTTGTTGAGCAGAGCAGTTGAGAACAGCATTTATTCGGAAATAATGTATTTAAAATCCATAAAGTTTCAAAAGAATAACATAAGCAGACAATGAACATGAATCCAATAAAGAAAAGCGCTCCACCAAATAAAAGAAGACACTTCCGTAGAAAGTCGCTAAGTTTTTTAAACTTTGATTTTAAAAGATTGAAATGAAAGGAAAAGTTTTCTATTTTTGGTCGACTATGTATAAATATGAAGATAGAATAATAGAAGGAGAACAAAGACGATGGTTCATTTTGACCCTAAAGTGATTTCTAGTATGGCTGCCATTTCCGGCGGATCATGAATGAAAGTGAAGGCACCCTCTCTGCCTCTACATCCCCAACACGAACACGGTTCAAAATATGAAACTAAAAAGAAGTTCTTTGTTAGTTCCATGGTCTAAAGTTAACAGATAACAACTCACGTAATCCTATGAACCAAAGCCGTAACTAGCGAGTCATGCCAGGGGGAGGGGGGGGGGGGGCTTTGAAATTTTTCTGGGGGCTAACATATTTAACAAATCTTAAGCAAACTAAATATAGTAAAAACTTAAAATGCCTATAGAGGAACCCGTCTAAAGTGAAACCTCTTTATAACTGAACTTTTCTATATACTTCATGATCATCGGAAAACAAATATATATTTTCTTTTTTATTAAAAATAAAAACTGTTTCAAAAACTATTGCAAAGTAAAACAAATATGTTTGCATAATAATTAATAAGAAAATAAGAGCATGCGTATTTACCATGCGTATTATATTTATCTTTATGTATATTAATTTGAGTTTTTGGTGTCTATGCAAGTGAAGCCAAATTCAATATAAGTATCCAACAGATACCCATCCAATTATCTATGAGATTTTTTACGATTTAATATATTTAGTTTAAAAAACTTAATTTTACCATTTTTGTAACATTTTTTCTCATCTTATAAATGTTTCTTTTCAAGTAAGATTAGCAACTATAGTTATGGTTAGTATCAAATAGTGCGTTTATACTGGCCATTATGGAAAAAATAGCAACCAAACACGTATATTTTAATATGAGATTCTATGTCAGAGTTGATAGTCGGTTTTATTTTTGGTAAAAAAAAAAAAAAAAAAAAAAAAAAAAGTTCATTTTTCATTTTTAGTTAAAAGTTTCAGTTTTGCACGATTGTTTTGGTTGAAATTACAGACTTAATGAAACTTAAGGGTGTTCTTAACTGCTCCGCTCAACAAGCGCAAGATGTTTTGACACATTTACAAATTCATTTTTTTAACAGAAACAAATAAAATTGGAATGCCTGACTATGGAACTGATTTGGAATCTTATCGAACTTATTTTTCCATTTTATGATAATTGAATTACCTATCCAGTTCTAAGTTATTTCGATCAAAAGATCACCCGTTTTCTCCTGCTTTCGTCGGGAAATGTGCTCAAAAGTGCCAACTTTAAAGGCTTGTTATAAAAAATCTATTACGTTTTTTAAAAAACAAAAACTTGAGTGCAATTAGACAGTTTCTGTATAACACCACCTGCTATTTTCATGCATTAACGAACAAAAATAAATTAAAGCATGTGTCACAAAGTTGCACTTTTTGATTTAAAAACACCCTTAATTGGTTATTCTTATTTTAATTTCATATTTTTAATATTTTTAACTAACATTTAGTCGTGGTTTATTTAATTTTATTAATATTTAGTTTTCTGCTGAATTATTAGATCATTTTAAAGTCACGGCTGTTCGAAATACGATTTAATTTAGTGATGATATAAGTTTCTTATTAAAACTAATTTTGCCAGACGTTATTTTATTAAAAATAGGATTTATAAAACCAACTACTTAACAATTCGCAACAATTAAATTTAGAATTCTGTATATAATTATATAATTTCAAACATGAATCATTATTTCAAATGTATATTAATTTTATATTTTTGAAACATATCTAGACTTTGCCCCTTAGAGACAAGAACCTTTTAAGAAATTTTTAATATTTTGTCAACTGTTTTTAAAAACAAATTTATGCCTTATTAAACCGAGAAAATGCTTTGATTTAATAAGGCAAATTTTACAGTAAAATTTTACTGGTGGATGGTGGATCTAAACAAGGATTCCGAGCCCTTTTTGGCGGCACGTACATGGGTCGCTCGTCCCCAAGGGATTAATGACGATTTTGTTAAACAAAATAAATTGTGATTTTAATTTTAAATTTTTAAATGCTGTTTTTTTTTTTTTTTTTTTTTTTTTTTTTGCATACGTTTTACATGTTTTTTTTTTCTAAAATTTGTCCAATGTCATTTAAAAACAAAACAAAATAAAGCACACTGACATAAACACCCATTTTCGAAAGATATGAACAACTTGTATTAAATGTAAGATGACTGTTTATTATTAGGTATTTTCCCTTTTCAATTGATCTTAAAAAATATTTTCCTTTCACTCAATAACGAGAATATTCATGATGAATTCAAGAAATGATTTTCTTTCCATTTGTTAAAAAAAATTCATCTTCTCATATTCAGACACCTAAGATTTGAATACTGTTTTCCGCTTTTTAGGTGCGTTTGTAATTATGTAAATACGTAGCACCTATTGTTGTCGCTCAGTCTGTCCGTCTGTCTGTTCGTCCGCATGTAACAACGCAAAAACTATCCAACCGAATCGTTTGAAATTTAAAATATATAATTATTACATAATTTTGTCGATTCATTTCAAATTTTATGAAAATCGGATGGATAGATCAATTACAGGGACAATCAAAAGGATTCCGTTACATTACGCCAATGGGGAAAAAAGTTTCAAATGCATTTTAATCGTTTGAAATTTAAAACGTATATTTATTACATAATTTTGTCGAGTCATTTCAAATGTTATGAAAATCGGATGCATAGATCAGTTACAGGGACAATCAAACGTACTCCGTTACATTACAATCAATGGGGAAAAAAGTTTCAAATGCATTTTAATCGTTTGAAATTTAAAGCGTTTAATTATTACGTAATTTTGTCGAGTCATTTCAAATGTTATAAAAATCGGATGCATAGATCAATTACAGGGACAATCAAAAGTATTCCGTTAGATTACGATCAATGGGGAAAAATGTTTCAAATGCATTTTAATGGCGTTACACTCATTTGAACATAATATAATTGACATGAATCTATGATGTATGTACTAAAATATACATTCTGTACAATCTGGGATGCAGAGAATATTTATTATTAAATTACAGGGCCACACAAATGTATTCCACTAAATAATGTTATACGGAGAAACATTGTTTGGGGCGTGTTTTAATTATATTAACCTACTTCACATTTTATGAATAAGATATACGTTAATGAAGTATAATAAAATTTACTCCCTGCATATTTACAGGAACTAGAGGTCTGCACGGGCCGGAATTTCCAGGCCCGGCCCGTACAAAAATCAGCGAAAACAGGCCCGGCCCGTTTTGGCCCGTTAAAATTTCTACGATTTCTAAAAAATTCATATTTTTATCATATAACTAAGATTCCTTTAAAGAATACTGCATACATATCTATGGAATAATTTTACAGTACATTTTACAGCAAATATACATTAACAACGTTAATGATTACTTAGATTCTTAGGCTTTTAACATTCGAATAAAGATTCATTAAAAAATTAATATGGCTTAGAATAAAAGAAAAAAGAAAGAAAGCTAAAAACATCGTTAATTTTAAAGCTGTTTAATAAAAGAAGATTTATAAATATATTTCTATATCATTTTATTATAGATTTCAAATCCAAATTCATTCTTAAATTCAAAGAAGCTCCTTTCTGATACATTTCTAAATTCATTTTTTTTTCTCAAAAACGCATAAGATTAGCAGATATCTTTATTCAGAAACTATATAATCGAATGGCGTTATCCTTTTTTTGATACAAGCAATTTAAGAATACTGCAAACAAATAAAATACTGTCATAATTAGCGTTTTGAATAGAATTTTTGGAAGCAATAGCAAGGGAAGGGAGAAAAACCTGCAATCATTTGAGAAACTATTATATCTCCATAAGGTTATACAAGTATTTTATTTACCAAAAATGAAAAACGCTATTCGATTCCAAATCACTTCAATAGTTAGGCTTATCACTTTTATACTTTTACAATTTAAAATTAATCAGAAAATGTGTCAAACTTTCGCACTATTGAGAAATTAATTTAAAAATCATCAAGAAGTATATATCCAAAGACTAAGCTAACATAAGTTCTTTATCGCTGTTAATTTTACAAATTATGTTTTCTGCCAATAATTAAGTCTAGTACCGGTCCGGCCAGTCTATATGTAGAAAAATAATGCAAGCGTGATTCCGGCATGAGTCAGTTAAAAAAATATCAAAACGGGTTACACATAATGTAATTCTCCGATGCCGATACACTGTGCATTTTTATATTGATGCTGTCAAACTAGTATGGCCACATTTATACTTATTCTCGTTAAAACCATTTTCGTTGAAAATAGCTCATATTTTATCGTTTCAGCTTAAATCTTCAGAACGGGCCGGCAGGCCCGAAAAAAAATTTTTCGGCCCGGCCCGTCTGGCCCGTTCAATTTTTTTGCCGGCCCAGCCCGGCCCGTTGAAAAAAAATTTTCTAAATCTGCCAGCCCGTTAGAAAATTCGGAACGATTCCGCCGGGCCGGGTACGGGCCAGGCCCGGGCAGACCTCTAACAGGAACACAAAGATATCGACCACTATACTGTATCCAAAGTACGCTCTACTATATCAGCAAGATCTGAATATTTTAAAACTTATAGTACGAACGCACCTCATTTGCTACGCTTCACGTGCAATTTCCAACTTGTTTATAAATGCCATAGATCATGAGTTATAGTCGTTTGCTACTGAACGACTAGTATTTTGTCATTAAATGTCATGAAAATCAACCGACGTCAAATCTGCCATCATATTTTGACACATTATTATTCTGTTACAGAAAAATGTAAAATGCTGTTTGATTTCTTATAGTCTAAATATCTGCAAATATCTTTATGAATAAAATTACTTCACGAATATGTCAAAAAAGTGGCCTTTTTAGATTGGAAAACAAGCTTATAAAGCAGCAATTACAGTTTATTCTCTGAGACTGAATAACCATATCTGCTAATTTTATGTCTTTATAAATAAAAATTATTCTGCAAATGTGTTAAAATGTAGCGGATTTACACTTGAAAATAAATTTAATGTACCATACACCAAATAATTGAAGATATTTTTGTCCTAATCTTATAATAAACTTAGCCTTAATCATGCTTGCTATGCTTAATATTTTTAAAGTTATATGACAAATTGAAAAAAAACAACAAAAAAAAAGTTTTCATTAAACACACACACACACACACACACAAAAAAAAATTAGACGGAAATTTAAAAACCAAACAAAAAATACCTTTTTCCTACTTTCCTAATACTATATCCTATCAACCCCCGTAGCATGCAACAATTACTGGCTTTCAAACAATTATTTTTTATTCCACGTGTAGAAATTGACATTTTTTATCTTTCTAATTTTCAAATATTCTAGCTTCCAAGTGATATTTCATCGTTAAATAAATCTACTTATAAGTACGTATTGTCAACAGCCCAGGGCCCGACTTAGACAGTGGGGGGCCCTGGGGCAAACATTATTAGGTGGACCCCCTTCTATCTTAAAATTTTTCATAAATTGTACTAAAGTGACAAACTGAAATTCATAACTATTGTACGTGTAGATAAATTTCGTACCAAGTACTATTCACATCTATATATACATAATAGCAGAAGAAAGAAAACTTTAAGAAATTATAGAATACAGTTTTTTTTCGATTAAAGGAATATGAGGGCAAATGTGAGGTCTTGAGGCATTGGGTGCGGAAACAGAGGGGGTAGGAGAAGAAAGACCCTTAAAATTGGAAAAAAAAAGAATTTTGGTCACTTGACAATTTTTTATCATTTGACACTTCTTTAACGAAAAACTTATATCCATCCTTGGTGGGCCCCCTTAAACCGGGGAGCCCGGGGCAATTGCCCCGCATGCCCCTGCCTTGGTCAGGCCCTGGGCAAACCATTAAAATTTAGAAACATAGGTTTTTAATGACTATGTTTTAGTCATGACTGACCATTGCTTGACTAATTATCGGTCAACTTGAGCAACATGTGTCCATTTCCATTCATCCTGTGTAGGATCGTTGCTTTGGAAATATAACGATGTACTAACATATGTGGTGACCAGTTAGTGCATCTGGACTTAATTTTTTTCAGAAGAAATAAATGTTCCTTTAAAATGAGTTTCCAGAATTGCATTATACCGCTAGCAAGATAACAGAAAACAACTAATCTAATAGGATTCCGAATACGAAATTTTTGGCGCATTCCCATTTTATTCAAGGCAGTTAAAAGGTCTGAAAAATGTTCTTTTTCTTTTGAGGAAAGTCAAAATATGCATTTTGTTAAAAAAAAAAAAAAAAAAGAAATTAAAAAAATCGTTAGAGGGGGCTTTAGAGGACGATAGGGGGGGGGGGGGTTGAGCCCCCGCTTCCCCCCGTCTGGTTACGGGCCTGAACATACCTTATACTATACATATATGCATCAAGACAATTCGACTGATCACCATCGATGGGAAGTAAACGAGAGCATTGCGACTCCCGTAGGAATTCCAAAACTGTGCATGTCAGCAAGATTCTTTGGTGCTGCTATCTGGTGGTTTTATTTAAATATAAATGATTTATTACCAAGATATTTTATTAAATTGAAACTTTTTCACTTCAATATCAATGTACATATTCATTTGCATGGAATTACATTCCTTCTATCAGGGGTGCCCAGAGAGGGGTTTGGTGACGCAAGATGCGTCATAAAATTTAGTTTTTTTTTTTTTTTTTTGGGGGGGGGGGGGAATTTGAGAAAAAGTTCATTTTTGGGGGGATTTTTAAATTCTTAATATTTCCTTTTTTCTTAATGTAAAAAAAAATCTTGATTTTTTTAATATCACTTTTAATTTTTTTCAACACTTAATTTCCAAGAAAGCTCTTGTGTTTTCTTTTTCTAAATTCTAGACAAGGGCAATAAGATTCCATTCTGCTATACTCAACTCGCTATCTTTTGTAAATCTTAATTCTTTTAATATCACTTTTAAATTTTTTCAACATTGAATTTTCAGAAATGTTCCTGTTTTTTTTTTTTTTTTTCCTCTAAATTCTAGACAAGGGCAATATGAACCCATTCTGTATGCTCAAATCGCTATCTTTTGAATGCGCAGTAGATTATAAGTAGAATATATTTTACAATTGATATTTTGTTTAGGGAGAAGGGTCAATGTTAAAGTATGTTTTTTTTTTTTTTTTTTTTTGGGGGGGGGGGGGGATGGTCACCACTGCCTTCTATTAGTTCTATTATTATTGCAAGAAACACTGAAAGAGAAGATTATATCCAACTGTAATGGCGTCATCTTCTGCAAAGTTTATCAACTAAAAAGCACAACAGACATTCTGTTAATTTTCATTATATTTGTAAAATAAATTTTCATTTATTTTTGTTCGAAAATGCATGAGACTAGCAGGTGTTTCTTAAAATCTATCTAATTGGACTCACCGCTTCCCCCCCTTTTTTGGCAAATGCAATAGATTCTTCAGAAAATAGTGTCAAAGTAAGCGTTTTGAACCAAATTTCTGCGCTAAACAAGAACAAAACAGAGGTTTCATTCAAACAGGGGTGAAAAACGGGCTTGCCACGTGATCAAAATCGCCCATAATTTGATAGGTAATTTATTGATCAAAAAATGAAAAAGATAGTTCGATTCCAGATCGTTTCCATAGACAAGTTTTCTAATTTTATATCTTTTCATTAAAATATGAATTTGTAAATGCGTCAAAATATTTTGTGTTTGTTGAGCGGAACAGTTGAGAAAAACCTTAAAGTATGTATGACATTAAGACGAGGGGTGATTCTGCTCCGAAAATTAAAGACATTCCATTCAGAAAATTGAAACAAAAACTGTTATAAGTTCAAAAATTTGGACATTAAAAAAAAAAACTGGGTTAGAAAACAAATTTTTTAAGTACTACTCAGAGTACATTAACCCTTTAAATAACGGACACCTTGGGAATGCGGAAACTGTCCGCTAAGGAAAACTTTGGAGATTTTAAAAAATGTTAAGAAATTCTTAATGTTTCATTAGTTGACTTTTATATATCTTAATTCTATTAAATGATTAAAATCAGAAATTACATTTATTTTTTTAAAGCAATAAAAGCAAAACAAATTTGTGCATACCCTTATTTTTTTTTTATTATATTCTTACGAAAAAAAAAAAAATTACAAAAGTTTATTTTTGTTTGCAATTACATATACATTTACAATGAAGTTTTAACTCAGTAAGTTTTTTTAATCCTTTTGAATCATTCTTCTTGTTAAAAAATCTTTCAACTTTTATCGCCAAAATTACTGTCCGCTATTCTGAATATCCGTTTAGAAAAATGGTATTTTAATTTGATCATTTTAAAATCACTTTAACTCAAAACTTGAAGTTATTTAACAGATGAATAAAAACGAAATAAAACCGAAATCACGGAATTTTATGACAGACGATTTTTTTGCAAAGTTCACGCATTTCAATTTCTATTTTTTTTTCTCCCAATTTTAAGAGAAAATAGAGTCATTCTGTTGCCACAATCACAAAATTGGTACTAAAAACTATAAAAAAATTAATATCTCAAAAACAAATTGAGATACAGCATTCAAACAAATTGCATTTAAAAGTGCATTTTTTTCTCTATACGACGGTGTAAAAATTGGAAATGTGCGATGTTTAGAAGTATAAAATTTGCAGTAGCGAAAAATGCAAAACTGAAATTGCATGGAAAAATGTTGCCATTCACAATATGACGTATGCGTTACACACAGATACGTTTGGCCTTTATAATATAGATAGATCATAATGCAATCTGCAATACTATTAAAGATTTACATAACTGAGATTTTCAAGAAGATTGTAGTTAATAAATTAGCACAATGTATATTTTTCTATTTAAAAAAAAAAAAAAAGAAATCACACAGTCGTATCAAGAAAAATTAAAATTTTATTGTTCCCTATCAAATGTAACAATGAAATAGCATATATTTGAACAACTTACTTGTAATACTGATGATGGAAATGGAATAACAATGTAAATACATAACATAGTCAAAAGCATAATAAAATGCATTTTTTTTTTTTTTTTTCAAAACGAGGAATTTTAGAAATGTTTAAATAAATTTGAGTTAAATTTATACAGTAACTCAAGGATTTTGAAATACAATATACTGACATTTTATAAAATTTAATAGCATATAATGTCATATGTAATTAAAGCATATGTAATTAAACACATTTTGAGCAGCAAAAACATTTGACAGAAGAATCACAAATAAAGCTAATTTTAATAAAGGATAATAAAACTTTTTTCCGATACAAGTTTATTCAGAAATAAATTGATTTAAAAAGTAAATAATTTTCTCTCTTCATTAAAAAAAATTACAATTCTGCATACATACAATAAAAGAAAAGATTTTTCAAAAGTACTCTCATATCAATATGTATCTATAAGGTCAGACACAAATAGCACCAGTTTGATTTCTGATTGTTCACAATTTCATATGTATATAATGCTGACAATAACAGTTTCGGTCAACATATCTGGTAGACAATTTGATCAGGAAGAACAGGTTGCAAAAAAGCATTCTTGGTTGCTTTAAAAGCTTGGAAATAACAGCCCTGAAAAAAAGCAAATTTGCCAATATTTTTTGCAAAATACAGAAGACTCAATTTCCTACTATAAATATAAAAACAAAGAAAAATTTCATTCTGTCTGTTTATAACTTGAGTTCTACTGAATAGAATTTGATGGAAATTGCACTTTTAGATAATTTTTCAGGGAAGGCTTTAGTATATTATACATTCCGTTGATTAGTTATAGAATTAGGGTAGAAAGTTCTAAAATTAGATGAAACCAATTAGGAAAAATCAGCCTTTTTAAAAGGATTCAGCTGATTGACTTCAATAAAACTTTAGCTGCTAGATAGCTTTTCAGGAAAGGTTTTAAGCGTGTAACATATTGTTTTATGTTGCTTAGTTATGGAACTGTGAGGTAAAGTTCTATAATCAGGTGAGCCTGATTGTGAAATATTAGCTTTTTTAAATGTTCTCCTGCATGAATTTTGATGAAACGTGCACTGTTAGTAAGAAAATATTTCAGGGATGGTTTTAATATATTGCGCATCATCATATTTTACTTACTCACAGAAGTATGGGGAAAATTTTATAATCAAATGAACTCTATTATGAATGATTAGCCTTTTTAAAAAGCTTCTAATTATATTGACCTATACTGCTTTATACCAATTGGTACTGTAAATGATGCCAACAGCCGATATTTTGTCTGTCACATTAGAAAATATAACAGTGCAATGACATTAATATTATTTTCAGCAATGCAGACAGAAATTCCAATGTATAGGCCCATATTGCTTTAAAACACAAGGTGAAATTCACAGATATATTTTGTTTGATTCAAGGTTCATTTGGAAAACAAACAGACTACCACAGAAAGCAAAGCCTGCTAGTTAAAAATTTAGTTTACCTTTATTAAATACTTCTGCAATTTATAACAACTTCATATTTTGAAAGCAAGGTTGAAGGTAAGAAACGAAAACTGATTAGCTATACTAACCTCATAAGAATAATCCATAAATGTATATTATAAGAATGATCTACAATTAGACATTTAGCAAGTTTTTATAAAAAAGAAAACTGTCACAAGCAATTAAAATGGAAGATGGGGAAGATGAAGAAGGAAATGGAAGATTTTCCCTCCCTCTTATATAGCATAGAATACTAAATAGAATGGAATACTGATGGAATCTTAAATAGAATGGATTTTCTAATAAAAAGAAATTACGAATTGATAGAATATTTTTGGTGTTTCATAAAATACATTTTAATAAGATATCAAGAAAGAAACAGTAGTTATACAATAGTAGTTTAAATTTTTCTCAGAAATCATATGAAATGAAACCTTTAATAAAAAAGTTTATTGGCAATAACTTATTGGCACACACATTTAATGATGTGCTTAATATCTTTGACACACACACAGGAATATATATATACTAAATAAATCTTAAATACAATCACAAAAGTCTGATGCACTACTGCAAAAGATATAGCAAGATAGCCATTATAACTTGTTCACTGCCATGAATGAATATACTCATACATATACTGAAATAATTTCTCAACAACAGATGACACTGTTGATATTAAGAGTTCAAATGAAGCACATGAGTATATTGGTTGTTGTACTATAATTTACTGAAAAGTTTAATAATTATTTGTCAAATGGAGTTATTATTTTGTGTGTGCATATGTGTGAAGGAAAGGGATTTATTATTATTAAACTTAAAAACTGGCAGTAAACAAGTTGAAAGCAGATTTGCTTTTTTACTTTTCAGGTGAAATATTCTTTTAATCTATTAAAGAGAATAAAAATTATCACTCTTGAAACAAATTACATTCACACACTTTTAATAAATTACAGACACAAATAATTAAATTTCATATTTTTTTGTTTTCCATAACATTAGTAGTATAGTGCCTGAAAAATATACATAATCGATAAGATAATAATTAACTCTAAATACTCATTTCCATCATCAGTTAACATAGGAAGAACATCATTCTTCCTTTTCTTTATCATGTTTTTGGTGAAATATCTGAAGAAAAGAGTAAATTGTATACCACCAACCGAGAAATGCAACTTTAAAACTTACAGTCAAAACATGGGCACCCATCTGCAAAACAAAGTCCAGGAAGAAGTGAAACATGGAACAAATGTGCTTGTAGTTTACAACTACCAATAAGGCTTTATTTATTGTTAAATTGGAGAATATTGACAGAATCTAAATTAAAGATTCATTTTTTATCTATCAGAATCTCACATGAAAGACAATTTTTAAATATATCAACATGAAGAACAAGACAGAAATGTTACGAACGAGACAAACTTTTACAAGCTTTTTTCAAAATAAAGATTTTCAACTAAGGGGTGGGAACTACTCAAACCTCCCAGTTTAAGACAAATTTTAAAAGGTAAGTGAAAATAAATAAATAAATAAAATAAAATAAAAATTGATTTATGGAAGGTTTAGGGGGAGGGGGTGACTCCTTTTCTGACGAAAAAAAAAAAAAATCCTTAGTTTTTTTTTCTTTTTTAGGTATAACAATTATTTTAAATTAGAAGGAAAAAAATAGTTTTTTAAATTTAAGGAGGACAAATTGTCTTTTACTGCCTCCCTCCCCTCTTTGTGGGTGCCCATGGATCAGAATTTAAGTCTTTCCAGATGAACACAAAGTGATTATTTTAATTATTGCATTACCTAGCGATAAAATCCTCCACATTCAAATAAAGTATAAATATACTCTAGAAGACATACAGGAAATATGCAATTTTTCTTTCAGACTAACTTATAATTTATGTGAACTACAAGCATACATCCACTATCACTGAAATGAGAATTCCTAAATATTAGATGTATTTTAGATATATGTACATAAAAACCATTAAGATATTTTCATATGTGCCTCAAAAATAAGTGCATTTTTTAGAATGGTTTTGAGTAAGAGTCAAAAAAATAGATTTAAGATTTTGTAACAGTACTTGTTTTGCTGATTGTGTTTGGATTCTAGAGTGATATATACACATAAAAAATTAGAGAAATGCAAACAAATATATACAATTCTCTGTAAATAAAATTTAAAATGATCTAAAATTCTGAAAAAAGCAGTTTAGAGACAATTCACTGGGTTTATATGACTGAGCAATGTAGTCTGTACAGAAATGCTGACAGATCTCACAGCTAGTGGCTTTTTTTTTTTTTTTTTTTTTTTAATTTGGCATGTGGAGAGATGAAGTTCATTTGAAAACTGATTAGCATAGTCAAATCAAGATATATTTCAAGAAATAATCAAGTTATTTGAGGTATTTTAAGATTATTACCTCAGATCCAAGGAAGACTAGTGGTTTAGTTTTTGTAATAAACAATTTTTTTTAGAAATTCAACATCTTTTGTCCTTAATAAATAAAAAATTAAAAAATACATTTATCTATTTAAATTTAAAGTCTGAAAAATTATACAACATGGTATGTTGTCAAAGATATTTAATGAACTGCTTAACATTCTTTTATAATAAGCAGTAGAAAGCTACAATATTGTCCCAATGGTTATGCTTTAAAAGTTAAAGCATTGTAATTACTTTCAAAAACTGAGGACCTGTACTAGCATACACAATATATAAAGTATTAAATCATTTTTCAAAGATATATTCATCTCCTTATTTTCAGCATTTCTGTACAACAATCAATGCATTTTAATAAAAACTAAAAACTTTTTTCAGTCTAAAAACAACCACATAAAATCAATGTCTTTCATATGAACACAATCTATCACTTTTCAGAAAATATCGGCCAAAGCACTGAAACCAGATTAAATTTATACCGACATAAATATAGGAGACAAAATATTTCTTTTAATTAGATATTTTGGACTGCAAAACACTGATAATTAGCACCTATGAGTTCAGCTACTTACAAGTCACCTAAAAAATAAATTTTTAGTTTAAGCAGGTACACAAAAAATCATGCCTTTTCCATTTAATAAATCAAGACACTCCGTACTTAGGAAAAGAGGGTCATAAGATACTCAACATTTTTTGAATTAAAAAACAACAACAAAATCTTGACTTATTGCACCACTGAACAGAGCATCAGAATATGTGTACCTCTTGATCTGAAAATTATGATACACAATAATATCTAAGTGAATGGTAAAAAAATTAAATGACTAAATTTATATAATTTACATTGAAAAAAAAATGCAATTATTGTTTTCCAAGAATAAAAATCCACCATGAATAACATAATTATAAAATATGTTAAATTTGAAAGCTATATAATAATACAAGGTTCATACATTTGCTAAAAATTAGAAACACAAAGTTCTGTATTTATTAAAAGCATTTTAAAACAATTTTGTTGATTAAGAAACTTATTTTAAAACTTTATTATTAATGTGAGATATCCCTCATATATTTAAAAAATACAAAATTAATAAAAGAAAATATTTTCAAGAAAATTACTTAAACACAAAATTTCAAAAAGGAATGTAAAAAGTTTTTATTTTTATAAAGGTATTTTAATGATACCAATCATAATAAGATTTATAAATAATTTTTACAAATAATTTTTACAATTTGAAATTCTTTTTATATAAAAAAAAATAAAGAAGTTTTTAGATTTTTAATGAAGAACATAAAGTGAATTATTACATTTAAATCATAATTTTACATCTTAAAAAAATCTAAGATCTATCTAGATTCTATCTTCCTGATAATACAAAATAAAAAAAAAATAAATTCAGATAAAAAAAAAAAAAAATCAATAAAAAAATATTTCTTAGAAAAACAAAGAAAAAAGTATGAACCCAGTAAAAAGTACAAATAAAAATAAATAAAATAGAAATAAATAAAATATACAAAATTAGATTTTAGTAACATATTCACAAACATGACTTAAATACAGTTTGTACATTTATAATAAGGCATGTTCATAAAACAATAAAAACAACTCGAGAAAAAAGAAAAAAAAACTATTAAGCATAAAATCTTAAATATTAATACTTAGTTACATTGATTTTAATACAATGTTAAAAGTTCTAGAACAAGGTTTTCAACTTAAATGCAATTTGCGTAAATTTGCAGTTACGTAATAAATTTAAAAAAATTACATTTATGAGCATACAAACTAGTGTGTCTGATATGCATTTTTTTGGGGGGGGGATATACAATCAAATCTTTAACAAAACAAACTCAACTCTAATTAAAATGAAAAAAATTAGCTCTTAGCAATAACAATTATGTTAGCTGAATTCAAACCAGAACAAAAGTTAATTTTGAAGTTTTGATGAAGAGAAATGAGTGCATTTTTTTTCTAGTTTCACCTGTTCATCTGATGTAGAATGGAAATTGTTTAAATCAATTTATCAATGTTAAATTTCTAAATCCTGAATTCCACAAGGTTTTTTTTTTTTTAATTTGAAAAGAAAACAGTTAAAAATTATCAAATTATCAATGTTCTTATCGTAAAAGTTTGTGGTAATTAAGTCAAGGAATGTCTGAATTAAAAAATTATTGAATATATATATATATATATAAATATATATATATATATATATAAAATTCAGGGCAAGAAAAAAATAAAACTTTTATAGCCCATAGGGGGAAAAAATCAAGACATTTTATAGAAGGAATTGAAAACCAGTGTTCTAGAGATAGCCATGTCTAATTTTAACTTGAATTCAAACAAACAAACAAACAAACAAAAGAACTAATTCTTCAAAAAAGAGAATAAATATCTTAATATTACACTTAGCAGATTTTTTTTTCAATCATTCTACAATTATTCACTGGATGACTTCATGTTTCTTATTTGATATAAAATATTTCCTAAAAGTTTAAGAAATTATTCACAAGCAATTATTCAAATGCAAGATTTAAATAACTTCTCATCAACTGAAAAGATATAAAACTAAATAAGAAATATTTTATGAAAGTGACAAGCAATGAAATATTCCAAAATGTAGAAACTGGTAAATGTTATATCACATGGTGATAAAATAGCGTGCAGCAGCAGTTTCGCTCTTATATAGTAACTGCAGTTTATATAGCATACAACACAACTTATTTCATTATTTGGCAAAACAGTGTTAGGACTTTCAATGCAGAAATCGTCACTGAAATTCTCAAATGACTAATGGTGTTATTAGACAAGGCAACAAAATTAACCTCCAAATCTAGTGGCATGTCAAAAAATCAAATGCAATTGGAGCATTTTCCATAATGAGTCTGAATATCAAATAATATCTAACCAACATTCTTGTTATTAATGAAGTTGTAGAACATAATCCCATGGCTTCAGGAATGTTTCATACTTTTAGGAAAATTTACATTTATTAGCAATGATAATTAGAGACCTCTCCTTAATTTACCAATGAACAAATTTAACTGTCATTTTTCTACAATTAACACGAGTGATGCGTTCATCTTTTTTATTTATTTTTCTCTTTGCTGCCTTGTCTAACATCACTCCAAATTTTAAAAGACACACACAATAATAAAACATATACTTAGAAACATCACAGCATACAGCAAGTTTCTAACACAGCCTTATAAACCAATACTGTTAAAAAAGCAGCTATATTGCTTTGATAATCAAAGTTCATAGAATTCTATGCTGCGAGATGCGATCTAATGCCCAAGTCTTCACCATGTCTAATGGAATTCATAAAACTCTTCTCATCAAGTATCTCAGGAAATACAGTAAATAATTTTGAAGCAAATGTAGTAATTAAAATAGAAAAACTGCTTTATGAGCTAAAAAATTAATAAAAGATTTTTGGAATTCAATTAAGATTATAGTATTTGCTGTTTGATCATAGGTAAGGCATGGATGAATTTTAAGAAAAAAGGGAAAAAAATCTGAGAATAAAGCAATATTTAACTACAGTCGAACTTACTTAAAAGATGCTTTCAGTACAGTAACTCAGCAAAGTTTGTCATTACTCATGTAGACAAATATTTCACCTGTTTAGAATAATTTTTATACACTGACAAAATGTCGAAGAATAAATTTACTCACTGATATTTATGGAAAATTTTAAAAATACTTCCACAATGTTATAGCCAGTAACAGAACATCCCATTTTATGAATACAAAATTAAGGAGCTGCTAAATAAATATAGATATTTATCAATGATAGTGTTTTGTAAAATTTTATACAAGATTAAACACATTGAGAATATAATAGCACACCAATTTTGTGTACACAAAACCTTCCTTTTTTTTTTTTTTTTTTTTTTTTTTTTTTGTCTAATGTTTTTCAGTCACAGCAGTTTGATTTCAATCTAATTAGATAAATTAAATTAATATATAATTTAAACTTTGTTGCCAAAAAAAAAAAAAAAAAATACAATTAGATGCATACAGAATTGCTCTCTAAAAAGATGTGACGCAAGTGCAAAAACAAATACTAGGCTCCAACAGAGGCTTTTTTAGCATCTAAAAAATTTAAAAAGTTTTGTACTTTGAGAATTTTCACTCCCATTAGTTTAAATATTTTGATGATATGTAGAATAAATGCAAACACAAGAAACAGTTTTAAATAACACTTTTAAATTAACAAATCAAAATATGGAAGATGTTTTACAGGAAAAATCTATGCTTAAAATATGGAAGATTTTTTTTCATTTTTTTAAAGGAAGATTGTATTTAAATACTCAATTTGTAGACATTCATACAAATAGCTTTGCATAGGAAAGAAAACTCTAAAGTAAGATGCAAAGTTTTTCAAGATCATAAGGAAAACTTTAGAAATTAATGGAAGATTGGTTTAAAGATATTGTTTGTAGTTTTATTTTTTAGTAATACAAGAATATTTTTAGTATAGTATAATTGGATGATTTTAAAATAATAGTACCATGATTGCAAATAACACTATTTATTTTCGTCAACATTAATTTTTTTTCATTTATCTTAAAATGAATTTAAGAAGTTGTTAACTAAAATAAGTTTAGTTAAAGTTAACTTTAGACTTGGAAGACAGGTGAAGGAAACAGAAGAATAAGCATGCATGGCAGTTCATCAATATAAAGCGATTTAGCATTAAAAAAAAAAAAAAATCTTTCAATCTGTACAAAAGTCAGAATTTTTCGTAAAGGAAATAATTCTGAAAGATTTCATATCTGGATCTTTCTCTCTCATTTCTGCAAGTAGCACACCATTAAGCAAAATTCAGGTTTTCTGTTTATTTTAGTTATTTTCATTATTCGTAATTGATGTATGCATAAGGTATGCACAAAAATAAAATTTCTAAGATAATACTTTCAATGAAGATTTTATTTCATATCTATTTACCTTTTAACAATGATTCCCAAATTTTTCATACAAGTGTACCTGTTTTAATTAAAATGTTATAAATTGATTTTGAAAATATGTTTAAAACTGACTAAACGACTTAAATTAATAATAACTGATATTTGTGTCTCGTGCCTATCTTAATCTTTAAATAATAGAAATGAGGTAATGAATTACAAAAAAGCAGCAATCTTAAAAATTCATAATAAAATTATAATATTTTCTACTTAGAAATGAGTACAGTATCGTTAAGTACAATGATAAGCAAGTTTGCAATGTCTATAAAGAAAAAAAAAAAAAAAAAAAAAAAAGTAATTTTGTTTTAAAATATTTAGCGCCTCTGATTTTCTCAACTTCTCTTTTCAGTAAACTTTCAGTGCGACATATAAAACTATTTAGCTCTATAAAGATAGATATTTTGATTCATAGATAGTTTTAGATAAGTATAAATGGTGTTGAAAAACAATTTTTTCAGTCTATAAGCTTTATAAAAAAATTTGACTGCTATCTAAGATACTATCTCAACTCTAAGAGATATTTATTTCACATTAAATGGACTACATTTTATTAAATAGAATTTCTTGAACACAAGAGCAATGAAAAGAAAAGAGCAGTCATTAAAAAAATAAACAGCAGTTAATACTTCTAATTCTTATAAATATAATTTATTCATAATTTTATGCAACTTGAATTTTAGATTTTGCTAAGATTTAGTGAGTAGTAGTATGAAAATTAAAACATTTTGTACATAGCATTTAAAAAGCTAAAAAAAAAAAAAAAAAAAAAAAAAAAAAAAAAAAAAAAAATTGTTAATGCCAAATTTTGATAATATTGTTGAATAATAATAAAAAAAGAATTCTTTACTTTCAGGTACAAGAGATTTATATCCATCAGCTCCATTAGAATATTATTGTAAGCAAGTTCGGCTGTAAGTGAAATATAAAGCCTAAACATCCAATAAAATCTGATATGCTATTAACCTTCTACACCTATTATTAAAATTTATATGAATATATCTATCTTTACTTTGATCCTTTTCAAGCAAACAAGAGACAAACACATAGGCACATTCCAACAGTATGGAAGTACAGTCAAATTTTCATAAAAATAGGCATTTTCAATCTATTAAGCTTTTATAAGTTTGCTATGTATGCAACAAGCATATAGAGGTAGACTCTTCACTCTAAGTAAAAAAAGAAAGAGTTAAAATACCCCAAACAGTTTAAAAAATAAATACAAAACAATTTTAACATTCTGTTAGTGTCAGAAAATTTATTTTTACATAATTCTTTTTCACTGATTATTATTATTATTATTTTTAATCTTTCATCAAAACACAGCAATTTTTAATCACTATGTTTATAAAAATTAAACATATATATCAGGGATCTGTGCAGAGGAAAATTAGAACCATTTACACACATTTACCATACTTCAATGTCACAAAAATAGTCTTATGACAATAGGCTCTTCAAATGAATATTTTTTAATTTTACATTAATGTAAACTAAAGTAATTTGATAAATGAGATTGGTTCCTATTTTGTAAATATTTTGCTATTTTTATGCATTGAAAAAAAAAAAAAAAAAAAAAAAAAAAAACTATGGTAAATGGCAATCCCCAATTTTTTATATTAAAAATCTTTTAAATGAACACAGCTATTTCTTAATTTTGTATTTTAAAGTAAATAAAAGATTTAAATAGTCCATCTTGAATTTGATGTTTTAAAGGGGATGGAAAAGGGAAAAAAAGATGACCATTTTAGTGTTAAAAATGCCATCCTTTAAATATGCCTTCATTAAATAATTAAAATATACAATTTAAAAAGTTTTTTTTTTTTTTTTTTTTTTTTTTTGGGGGGGGGGGGAGCTGATTATGTGTGTGAATTGAATTAAGACCCTGGGGGAGGGGGATGGCAGATCTGAACAGATCCCTTCTGTAAGTTCACATTAAAAAATATCAGGCTGTACTTTCTTTTTTGGAAAATACATAAAACTGAATAATTATGATGCTACTCACTAAAGGAAATTTACAAAACTATGGCTCTGCAACTGATTAGATTATACCAAGTGAACAATGAATTATTATTTTAAAAATACACAGCTTACATGTGTAAATATCAATTGTTAACCGACTGAAATAAGTAGCAAATTTATTTTAAATGAAAATTCCAAAAAAAAAAAAAAAAAAAATCACAGCCTATAGTTATTTTATACATACACAAACATAACTAATAATACAGAAAACACTCGCACACAAAAAAGACGATTAATAAAGAATCATACAGTTTTAATATAAAAAATACTGAATAAAATTAACTATTTATATTTATGAAAAATTACACTAAGACCTCAATTCATCATTTCACACAGATTGACCCAAAATTAAGCTTTATTTTAGAAAAAGTAACTAAAATCTGAATAAATTCTCTTAAACCATCAATGCCCAGTGTCACTTGTAGATGACAGAAATTTATTATTTTTTTTCTATCACACGAACATTTTTATTTCCAAATTCTATCACTAGTGTAGCAAAGCCAATTAGTAAAACAATTATTTTTTTCTGAAACACTAGCTATATATATTTTGTAAAATTCATTCAGATGTTTCACACATAATTGGAGCAGTTTGAGTAATGCGATCTCTTGCGACATAAAATTATATAAAAATGTCTAGACCATCAGTATTTTTTTTTTAATTTATTCTTATTATATGTGATAAATTGATGAAGCCCATTGGCATAGTGGTCAGAGCATCTGACTGTGGCATCGCAGGTTGAGAGTTCAATTCCTGACTGGGCATGGTTAATTCAGCCTTTCATCCCTTTGGGGTCAATAAAATGAGTACCAAGCATGCTTGGGAACAAATCACCGAGGGTCTCATATTAAGGTGACCACCTGGCCAGGACATATGCTGCATAGCACCTTGGGGCCCAGGGTTTAGTAAACAGGGATGGACATTGTCAGTGATGATCTTTCATGGAATGTAATGCCACAAAATTTAGTTAAACAGATGAATAAATAAGCTATATTACGATTGTATTTTGCGACCAAAATAGCTTATAGCATGTTTATTACAATAGTGGAAATATGCCGTACCACCTGTAGATGACATGCCATTAAAAAAATTGGGGATAGTTTATTTTTAAGAGATATTTTTGTCATAACCAAATGTATATAAGTTATTTTATTTATAGAGAAAAGAAACATTTTCATTAACTTGTACATGGAAATTGAAAGTTTAAGGTTTTTTATTTTTGGAATTTCAGTCTTCATTCATACATAACGGATTTCACTATTTCATCATTCCACATTACATTCTGAACATATGATAAATGAGGCTAAATCTGATATGAAGGTTGTTTATTAACCACTTCACCGCCGATGGGTATGGGGAAACAGTGTTTTTAACCCTGAGTTATCTCGGGGCAGACGGTTAAGTGGTTAAATGGAGTGACTGTATTCTCCTTCAAACAAACTTGCCATATTTTACTTAAAACATGTTTTGCAAACAATTGTTTTAAAAACTACATAACTAATTTCAAATAACTCTCAAGTATGCCTGGATTTACAATATGAATACTCAGCATGTCATCATAATTGATTAAGACTTCAAAGCCAATGAGATAGATTGGTTATAATTTAAAATATTATGCCTATTATTCAACCAATAAAATACTGATAACTTGTGAGGTTAGTGTATTGCTGTACCACACTACAGGTTTGAAGTTCAGCTCTAGATTTGGACAAGGTTCATTTAGACTTTCATTGTTTTAAGGTCGATAATAGGAGAACTAATTGGAAACTAAACACAGAAGATCCCACATCACATTGACCAGACTATATGCTATATATAGTCCCTCAAAGCACATGGTCAAAAGAGCAAAGTCCGGCAATATTGGCCAAGATTCATCAAAATTGTAGACTGAAGTTCTTAATTTCATTTTTGTTAAACCAATAATCACAACAGATAAGTATATTAAATTTTTTATGCTTCTGTAATAGGGAAAAAAGTACAAAATAATGACCAATTTTATGTAGAAAAGAATTCAAACTATTAATAATGTATTCAAATTCTGTAGTAATTTGAATTACATAATCTTTAGAAAAGAATATAATAAAAAAATTTGCGTGTTTCCATTAAAAGATAAATAAAAAAGAAATGCTCAAAGCCAGTTAAACTGATTGTATTGAACTCATGGGTTATTTTTTGAACACTAATTGTATATTATACTTCTATTTTAAAGAATAATACCCTTCGAAAAATAAACTAAGGTGGGAAGATAAGCACTCCCATGTTTCCTTCTTTATACTTAATTAACGGATCTCCAAATTTAATCATGGAAGTGCCTTATCAGAATGATATTTAAAAAAGAAGCAAATTGGATATTTCTATCAAGAGTTAGAGTTACCTACATATATATATATATACATACAGAATCTGCAAGCACATTAGCTCTCGGGCTATGATAGCTTGTGAGCTAAAATATACCTTAACAACAAATTCAAATTTTGTGGCAATAGGAATTTAGAATTAGAACACATGGTGAAAAGAGGCAAACAGAAAGAAAAAAACACATGTAATTTTATATGAGAAAATCCATATGGGAAAATTTATTATCTCCAATTTAGAAACTTTACTGAAGCAAAAAAGCATGGTATTTTAATTGAAAAAAGAAAAAAAAAAACACCTTTAATTAATATTTATAAGGCTTAGTGTGTGAAGCTGAGAGAAAAATATTCTTCATGAGATTTCAAAAACTTCAATATCAAGTAGATTAATTTTTACTTGTAGCTTCTGCGAAAAAGTTATTTTTTAAAAATAAACGAAATATTCATTTAATAGTTTTTGTCAAAATACGTATGCTGTACTTATTTATCTTATTAGACATGAACTCTTAGAATTATTATGTCAGCACTAAATACATATCACTATATCAAATTTTAGATTATTTAAAATTAAAATAAGTAAATCTTATTATAAACATAATTTTAGAGGCTTTGAAGTTTTTCAACTTTGCCTTTATGCATGTTTTACAGCATATAGTTTAATTCACATACAAATAGTTCTCCTTTCATGTTCTGTTTGACAGAAGTGATGAATTGAAGTTTTACAGTGTTAGTAAAAATAGATAACATTAAATACAGAATGAAGTAATAATATAAAAAAAATGGCACAATCTTCTTTAATTACATTAGATTTATACAATGATAATTATTCTCATGATGAACAAATCAAAATGAAATTGATAACCTCTAAATATGATAAAATGATAAAAGAATGTTATGCATAAAATGAATTACTCAAACTTTTAATTATGATTGACATTTCTTAATAAGTATACCTTTTATATGAAATGTTCCAATGAGTCTGATGGGGGCATTTTAAGAGAAAACAGTCAAGAATCTACCCCTATGTGGTGAAATAAGCCGATAATTTCATTTTTAGATCAAACAATAGCAATGTTTATCATCTTGAAGGACAAGAACTTATTCCCGATTGCTCTCCACTTGAAGTACAAGTTGCACCACTGTGGGATGATTGAAGGCTAGACATGGATCCCCTGAAAGAATTGCAAAATGAAGAAATCTAATTGAAGAAAAATGTTCAAGCTAACAGTATTAAGAACAGAATTTAAAAGTATGCAATTAGGAGAAAAATGCACAGTAATACTAAGATTAACTTTAGTAAACAAATCTCAGTACAGAAACAAAACCACTGCATTAAAATCCATTTAGAAATATTATCTTAGTAGAAAGATTTGCTAAAACATTGTTTCTACTGGGATAAATTAAGACAAACAATTTAAGTGTTATTTGAATTCGGCTTATTGGAATATTGCAATTATTTAAATATAATATCAATTGAATTTAGTTTCTATTTTGAAAAATATTGTCCCGAATTCTTTTAATAGATGACTGAATACACCCCAATTTTGAATAAAAATGCATGCCAGGTCTTGAAAATGTTATTCAAGATACAAAAATTCCTGCTGGCTCAACCTACAGGCACAGGTAAATTTTGAAGTTAACTATTAATTTAATCAACAAAAATTAAAGATTAGAGATAATCCCAGTTTAACAAATTTATCTGGTTACTTTTAACAAGTTTTTATTCCATTTTTCTGTAAAAGATTGTTGTATCAAAATCATGTTCAACGTTCATGTTCGACCAATCATTCTTCAACCTCTACTTTCTTTCAGTCTCTTCAGAATATTTTGAGTAATATTCTAGAAATCATAATTACTAGAGTTCATCTTATCAAAATCTGTTACTACAAAAGTTATAGATAATATTAATAAATTTTATATCCCAAATTTCAACTGGATAATGATAGTTTCATTAAATTAACCACACACTATATTTTAAATTCTAAGAAACCTTTCAATGAGACATATGCATGTTTAATAATATAACTCTGTATACATTATCTCTGACGGTTGTTAAAAGTTTTCTTCACACAAATTATACTTTAGCATCTTAGTGGCAGATTAACAGATATGATTTTTTCCCTCCTTCAATTCCCCCCCCCCTCTCTCTTTTTTTGGCTGTAACAGTGGGTTCTATCAAATACTTGTCAATATAAAAGTTGTAGATAATATTAAGAAGTTTATAATAAACTTAAGTGGATTTGACTATGTGAACTGACAAAGTTGTGCTTTTTCTTCTCCCCCCCCTCCCTCCCTCCCAATTACCCAAAATTGCTTCAAAAAAGGTGGATTTTTTTTTTTTGGTTCAAACATATGTAGGTCCACATGAAATTATTTCAGATGTGTAATTTCTGATAGAGCCTTGATTATATTGATCACTGTACTCCTAAGAAGAAGCCTTGGCACACTGCTAGTAAAACAGCATTTAAAAAAAATATCAATGCAAATATAAAATTAATGTACAGAATTTAAACTGTCAATTGCATGAAATATTAAAATGAGAAAAAGACAAAAAAAAAAAAAAAAAAAAAAGCCATAAAAGGCATTATTTTAATTACATATTGATTACATTAATTACAAAATAATGTTAAAATTATGGATCTATCTGATTTTTGTAAATGAGAAAGACTATTACTAAATGCCTAAAAGAGCTTTTAGTAAAATTGTATCCAACATAAAACAGAAAAGATAGCAGTATTTATAAAAGGTAAAAAGCACTAATTTATTATACCAGTCAACCATCATCATAGAATCATCAAAACACACTTAAAATTAAAAATCTTCATACTTGACATAATAAATAAATAAATAAATTTGGACAAATTATAGATGCTATTATAATATTTCAAAGATGATCAGGCATTAATAAAGTTTTAAAAAATATATACTTACTTGTAGTCCTGAGATTTTAGCACCTCATAATAGTACATTATTTTTGATTTGTGAGAAGATAAGGATAAATCAAAAGAATGGTGATGCACAAGATCCACATGCTTCCATTGCAAAATGTAGGTACCTTCCAAGCGAGTAACATGGGAACCCTATAATATGAAAGGATACAAAAACTAAGTAAAAAGGAACATGAAACAAGTAATTAAAAATTAAGTAATTCTCAGAAATTTATATTTAAACCTGAAATGTCAGTCCTACAAATGAAACTGTGCTTAAAAACATACCTACATTTAGCTTCTCAGTTTTATTAAATTAATTTTTTTTTTTTGGGGGGGGGGGGAATCATTATTAATAATGTTAAGTAAATTGTTGCTTTTTCATTTCAATTTCCATAAAATTTTCAGAACATATACTTTAAAGTTACTTTACTTACAACTTTACAGTTACAACTACTAGTTAAAACATGGCAATCCCAAAATTTTTTTCTTTTGCAAAAATGTTAATACTGATTGAAAAGAGCAGCACAGCAGCACCATTTGTATAGATTTACACCACAATCTAATCAGCAACAACTTATGTTAATTTCTAACTGAATCTGAAATTTGATGAAAAGGATGCACTGATTTTTGAGATAAAGCCATTGCAGAACTCTTAATAAATTCTGCAGAGGCATTACCTGTTAGGTAATTTACATCAGAAACTAAACAGCCCTAATTTATATCAAGGACTTACTGAATATGAAATTGATGAAAATTCATGCCTTGGTTCTTGAGACATAGCTATTGCACAACTCAAAATTGAAACATAACAGTGGCACCTGTAAGACGATTTGCATAAAAAAAAATAACTAGCACCAATTTATATTAGACTAACAGAATCTAAAATTTTATTAAATTCTGTTCATTAGTTCATGAGACAAAATGCTCTCAAAATTTTTATCCCATACAGACAGACATTTTACAAAAACATGTTTTTCAAGATCTCTGACCAATAAAATGCATGAATCTGTCACAAATCAGAATTTGAAAAATTTCCCCAAATACAATTTTTTTTTTTTTTTTTTTTTTTTTGTAAAGATTGAAAAAAGTAATAATTGGGGAAAAAAAAAAAAAAAGTAAAAAAAATTGCTTGAAAAACAACAAAAAATATATATACATCCTGGCACTTTAAAAAACTGGATTATTGAATGGAATGTTCAAATGTTCGCCTAAAATTTAAATAGAAATGGAGATTATGTATTAAAAAATATTGAAATAATTTTTTTTCTACTTAAGGGGACAAGGGACCTTGAAATCCTTAAAAATAATTTTTTTTATTTTTTGTAAATTTCACCTAAATATTATTCAAGGGTACATTATATGCATTATAACATGCATTTATCACAAAAAAAATGCAAAAAAAAAATTATTTTTGACAAAAAAATGGCATTTTACGCAGCGTCTTCGAAATCTTCGAAATGCGGACTGCGCATTCCATATCAATGAAAATCCCCAATATTTTTTATGAAAGTTTGTTTTATATATATAAACAAAATTGTGCATCCAATTTCGAATATTTGAATTTAAAAGTTAAAAAAAAAAAAAAAATTGAAACTTTGAAATTTTTTCGAAATTTTTTTCAAATTTTTCAAATTTTTTCAATTTTTTTTTTTATCTTTTGTAAATTTTATCTTAAATATTATTCAAGGGTGCATTATATGCATTATGGCATGCATTTATCACAAAAATATTTTAAAAAAAATATTATTTTTGAGAAAAAAATGGAATTTTACGCAGCGTCTTTGAAATCTTCGAAATGCCCCCTGCGCTTTCCATATCTATGAAAATCCCCAATATTTTTTTGGAAAGTATGTTTTATATATATAAACAAAATAAAGCATCGATTTTTACATATTTGAATTTTAAGAAGTAAAAAAAAAAAAAAATGAAAATTTTGAAAAAAATTTAAAAAAATTTCAAAAAAATTTCAAAATTTCAATTTTTTTTTTTTTTTTAACTTTTAAATTCAAATATTCAAAATTCGATGCACAATTTTGTTTATATATATAAAACAAACTTTCATAAAAAATATTGGGGATTTTCATTGATATGGAATGCGCAGTCCGCATTTCGAAGATTTCGAAGACGCTGCGTAAAATGCCATTTTTTTGTCAAAAATAATTTTTTTTTTGCATTTTTTTTGTAATAAATGCATGTTATAATGCATATAATGTACCCTTGAATAATATTTAGGTAAAATTTACAAAAAATAAAAAAAAAATATTTTTAAGGATTTCAAGGTCCCTTGTCCCCTTAAAAAAACTTCAGAAATTTTTATTAAAAATAGGATTTAGTGTGCATTATTTTTACGATATGCACTGGATATTTTTGACGATTTTTCAGTAAATATAATGAAGAATTTTTATTAACTTATTTTATTATTATTATTATTGATGCTTTCAGGGCTTCCCTTTTTATTTCTGGTTTACACAGTGCATCCTAGTTTCATTTCCAAAAATTCTGAATATAAAGTTATATAGTTAATAGAAAAGATATATAAAGTTATATACTTTATATGCAGAGATAAATAAAAAGATACTAAAATAGCATAAAAAAAAGAGTTAAATAAAACATCTATTTAACCATTTAAAAATGTGAAATCACAAGCAAGCTTCAAATAATGCAGCTAAACATTTAAAAGTGACATTTAATGGAATTTTAATGATCTAAAGCCTAATGATCTTACCTGAAGTAAAAATAAATAAATAAAAATAATAAAAATAAAAATAAGTATGGAGTAGAGGGAAATACAACAAAAAAGGAAAAAAAAAGTAATTCTGCCATACCTCCAAAATTTAACTATTTCTGAATTAAGCTGAGTTTTATTATACGATAAAACTTTGCCCTTACATTCTTTATTTTTTTTTTAATCTTTAATTTTTGCCACGCATATCACAATATCTATATTGCATACATATTTAAATTTAAAAGAATATTAACTCTATTTTGCAAAGAAATTAAACTTAATAATGCAATAATTTACATTTAATCCCAAAATTTAATTATAGCCCATTCAGACAAAATAAATAATAAAATTAGTATCTGTTCAAAAATATACACATGGACATATATTAATTCTCATATTATGAAAAAATAAAATGCAAAAAATTAATATGGGTATTGATAGTGTTTTTAAAATGGTATACTTCATGTAGTGTTCTGAATTATGCAAAGAAAAAAAAAAGAAAAAGAAAAGAAAGAAAAAAATATTTATCTATACACTTTGTAATTTTTCCAACTGAGTGAAGAAGAAAACAAGCCAAGAACAGAACCAAAGACATTTTTTGGCTTAAACTGCCAATGTTCTACACCACCTGAGCTACATGGATGACACACTGATTATAACATTTGGTCTGCCATTTGTGATGTTATCGGAGGATACAAAATAATTACTGTAAAATTCCAATTATAAGGCAAGAAGTTAGTTTTAGATCGGGAGGGGGGGAGGGATTATAAACAATATTTCTTAAAAAAGTCATTAAAAAACTTTTTTTTAAATCATGAAATAAATAAGGCAAATAAAATCTTCCATATTTCAGCAAATTTAAGATTTGAAAATAAAAAAAAAGAAAAAAAAATCTTTTTCTTAAAAAACTCAACAAAAACCCCTAAGCAAAATTTTAAAACCATTTTGTATAAATTTACTTTCTTATTTTTATTATATTTATTGTTTTTACAACAAATGTGTATATTTCATTTAATCATATAATTCTTTTAATTTGAAAATAATTTAAGTATATTATAAATCAAACTATTTATAGTCAGAAGATAAAGGGTAATATATACCGGGTGTCCCAAAAATGACTGATGGATTTTAAAATTCAATAATTTGCAAACAGTGACAGCTATTTAAAAAATTTTTGCAGGAGGGTTATGTATAATGTCAGGAGTTTTTTTTTACCGTAATTTATTTTAGTTCGAATTTCAAACAATAGGTGGTGCGATTGAAGGCCAGGTGATCAGTGCTGAGTGTGTCGACCTGGCCTTCCATCGCCGTCAGCACTACCTATTGTTTGAAATTCGAACTAAAATAAAAAATTATGGTAAAAAAACTCCTGACATTATACATAACCCTCCTGCAAAAATTTTTTAAATAGCCGTCACCGTTTGCAAGTTATTGAATTTTAAAATCCATCAGTCATTTTTGGGACACCCGGTATGTACACATATCTATGAAAATAAGCTAAGCAATAATTGTAGTAGGAAATATTAAGAAAACAATATTTCTTATTTTCTTTTTTTTTATTTTTACACAAGAGTACACATAAAAAAATGAATGTGTGTGATTTTTTTTGCACTATAAAAAATCAAAATACAATATTTGTTTTTCAAGAACACAAAATAAAAATTATCTTAAAAAATGTTTTATAACAGACTATTACAGGGATGATTCTGTTTTGATTTTTCTGAAAATTAAAAACATTTCGTTCTGAAAATTCAGACAAAAAATATCACAGAAAAATATCTAGAATTTCAACAAACAATCGCTGAAAAATATCAAGTTTGTCAATCGTCAGTAGCAAAAAGCAGAAATTTCGCCAAAGATTTGCAAAAAAATAGTCATGGTCATGGAAAAATGCTAATTTTATCAAATAAGTATGGAAAAAACAATTTTGTCAAAGAATCACAGAGAAAATGTGATTTTTTTTAAAAGATGGCAGAAAAAAGCAAATTTTATCAAAGATTGCACAAAAAAAGTAATTTCATCAAAACATCGTGCAAAAACTGCAACTATTAGAAAAGGATTGTGGATAAAACAATTTTGGCCAGAGTATTACATAAAAGGCGATTTTGTCAGATTATTGCGAAAAAACACAATTTTCATCAAATAATCAAGGAAGAAAACAAATTTCACTAAAGGATGGTGACTTAGACACTGAAAATCAGTCGCCAAAGCAAACAATTTAGTCGCTATGTGGCAACTCGTGAATGCGAATTTGTACCTACACATCCCTGGTAGTGAACACGTTAAATTAGGGGTCTCATAAAAGATCTAGGTAAAAGAAAGGGGTTAAATATATATATATATACAAACAATTTGTACAACTTTCTTTGTTGGAAAATCGAGAAAAAAATAATCATTTTACCTGAACACTCTCTCCATCTTTACAGGTGATCGTGTTCTCGACGGTATGATAATCTTTACCAAGAACCCACTGTTTAGGCACCACACTTTGAATTGGAGCATCGAGATTGAGCATGCTCAGAGGCAATGAAGGATGACCACAACCTTGCAACTCATCGTCATTTATTTCAGTTTCCGGTTGTGGAACAGGCTGTGTAGTTCTATAGACGCTAAATGTCACATCATCCTTCATAACATCAAAATCCCAACAAATTACACTACCTTTATCAGATATATCTATCACTACCTAAAAAGGGAAATATGTAGTTCTAACTTCCTTTTTTCCCAACACAAAATATACAGCATTAGATTGCAATTTTGATATTGCATAAATACAATAATTCTGAAATAAAATATAATTATAGACATATTCTCAGTAAAACTAGCATTTCTCCTGTCCAATGTTAAGTCTATGATGTTAGAATGCATTCATATTATTATAATTTTATTAAAAAAGTAATATTATAAGCTATTGTTATATCAATATTAATACAAATATATAAATATAAAATTATCATAAAATTACAAGATGTTATCTGTCAAAATTCAACAATAGAAAAACATTAATAAAAACTGCTAGATCAACTTATAATAAACATACAAAAATAATCTTAGTAAAAAAAACTCTGGCTAATATCTTAATCTGTTTTATTTAAAATTATAATACTTAAATCATATTTACAATAATGTTATTTATATTAATTTCAACTTTTCACATTATTGGAAAATAAAGCTTGATTAATTAATCAACAGTTTACTTCAAAACATAATACATAACTTGTAATTTAAAGATAGTAACTAATTAAAGATATCTTCTAATTCTAAACTTTTTTTGGTATGAAAATTTATGAAAATTACATCACTTTGACACAAACTACTAGCTCTTCTTCTTAATCCCCTGACCGCCGAGTAAAAGGGCAAAATTGTAATTTTTTTTCTCTGCAATTTATTTTAAATGTTAATAAAAGAGGTATTTTCTCTCATGGTATAATTTTTTTTTTACGTATATGCTTATAAGCCTTGAAATCATCAATCATAACTTAATTTCTTAATACTGGATTATATTTGTAGAATTATATTAATTTAAATAAGTCTTCAACTGCAGTGAAACCTGCAGCCTAGTGAACGGATATCCAGTCGCGGAAGTGGGAAGGTTAATGAGTTTTACAGTATATGAGCACTTTAATGTTCTCTAATCTCAGTCATTAAGCCCAAAGCTTATGTCTTTTAGACTCATTTAGAATAAAAAATTTCAAAATTATGGTTGAAAATGCTCATTTTTTAATTTTAATACATTTGCTGTTGGTTACACACTAGCATGTGAAATTCTCAATCATTTAATATTTGGGGCAGAGGCATGTTAAATATGTCATTTTTACAAGCTTAGCATATTGTTCTTTTCTGAAATCAACTGCATTAAACACAGAATGGCAGAAAGATAAAAAATGTCATAAACATGTATTCCTACTCATAAAATTAAAATACAATTGCTACAATTACATCATTATTATCTAATTTTTCAGACTTTTAATTTCATCAGTACAGATTTACAATGGTACAGCCTTAAATTCCATATTAGACTACAGAGGAACAAAAAAGCTTAAAAATAATTTTGATGCAATTGTATTTTAATAAAGTTGAAATAGTTCTGTGAGAGAACATGATTAGTTTAATTTAAATATAACATTTTTATTGATAGAAATCATAGATTTAGTAATATAATCATAGAAATAGATTTTCTTCCTACATCTATGATTTAAAAATACTCCTTTTTTGCAATAAGATCCTTTGCAGTGAAGGGAGAACTTTCTTCATCTACAATTCTTCTCTTCGAAATAAAATATTGTAAAATCCCGATTGTAAGCCCCATCCTTTTTCAAATGCAAAAACAGTTAAATTTGAGAGGAAAGGGGGCTTATAATCAAGATTTTAAAAGTATATATTCATTATAAAGAAACCATATTTATTAAATTAGGAGTAAAAGAAATAATTACAGGGGCGAGAATCTTCTGGATTTTGGTGCATTTCATCTTAAAAAAAAAAAAAAATCATCTTTAAACACCTTCCTTTCCCCCATACACACACAGACATACATTAAAATTTTGTTGTCACTCAAAGCTTTACATTAAAAAATTCTCAATTTTTATTTTATTTTTTCAATTTTTTCTGCTTTATTTGTCACATTAATATTAACAAAAACCAATCATCTAAATTACCCTGAAATTGCTTCTCCACTCTTTGCCTCTTATGGTATGAAACACTCATGGTGTAACCTTTATAAAAAATTTTCTGGATTATTTAATGACCTATAGTAACAATAAATAAATATCTTCTGCAGAAATTTCTGCTTTCTGACCCTCCCCCCCCCCACACACACACAGAATAGAGTTACTCATTAAATGATGTGAAAAGTATATTGAAATACAATGCAAGGAGGTTATATTTAAAAATAAACTATTATATATTTTCAGAAATGAACCGAGCTAGAAACTTAAATACAATAATCTCTTAACATTCGTGAGTTTTCATTATTTGTAAAGTAAAAAAATGGACATTTATTCAGAAATACATAACTTGGTTATTCGCAGACTTTGTTATATATATATTATGAAGTAAACTTGCTTTGTTTTACCAATTCTATAAACTATTTGACACTGGACAGCTGCACTGTAGTGTATGGACTATAGTCTGAAAATTTTTATCTTTGTATTGAGACAAAAAAAAAAAAAAAAGTAATAAATTCCAAGAAACTCAAAACAGAACTTTACACTAAAAGTAAAAAAAATCCTAAATTTTCTAACATACAAAATTTTTATTGCATGTGAAAAATTTTCTGGAAAATTTTAAAGCTTCAACAACAACTTGTTGAGAAAGCAATGGAATGCAATCTTTTACTGGTGAGGAGTCAAATTTAAAAGAGAAATCGAGATCACAACTTTTCCTTATGTGGTAATTCATCAACAAAAGCTTGCCAAACAATTGTATATCAATAAATATTTTCAGCCATCAACTAGCAACTAAACTTTGTATTATACGTTTATTATTCAAATTTATTTACAGCATGTACTTTTTCATATTCAATAAATATTTTTGCATTTTAATTGCTTTTTTCCATTTAAAAAAATCATAAAACCCTATTAACCTCATTTTATATATGATAGTTAGTCTCAACATTCATGATTTTGACATTCATGGATGTTTCCATGAATCTAACCCTTGCGAATGTTAAGGGATTACTATATTTAGAAATATACATTTCAAGAAATAGCCCGTCAAATTTTATTTTAATTATATTAAATCTTTTTTTAAAGATTAAATAATGTTATGTTAAACAATATACAGTAGACCTCAAATCCACACAGCTTGGGACCAAAGGTTGTGCAGATTTGAGAATTTTGCAGATTTCTAGTCATTACCTTGTTTATATTTTTGAAAAAGCAATTTGAATGTAATTAATAATGAAATCAAAAGTATAATGAATGCTTACAATATACTAAAATATTAAAATAAGTAATAAACTAAAATCATATAAATTCACAATAATTTTTAAAATGATTAAAACATTAAAAGCAAAAGGTCTAGTTAATAATCAATAATATACAATTAAATATTTATTTTAAAGATGAAATGTGTTTTTCCTGAATTATTCAATGAAATTTGTCTCATAATGGTACATTACTAATTCACATCAGGATCATAAAATAACGAGGCTTTATTTCAGGTTTAGCCAGACTTAACTAAAAAAGCTTGATTAATACATAAATATATCTGGTAAGATTGTGATTACCAATAATATCAGCAATATCTTGATTTTTTCAGAAAAAAATTATTCTTTCTTCATGGAAAAAGATGAATTCAATAACCTTAATAAAAATTACAAATTAAAAATCGTATGGAATTGATATAAAACTAAAAGTCAAATTTTGCACCAACATATGAATTCAATGTTTCATTGTTTACATCCATAAATTATGTGCAGATTTTAGAGAGTTGCAGATTTTAGGAGTGCAGATTTGAGGGAGTCTACTGTATATATTAAGACAATGTAAACAATATGTTAAGAAATAGTCCATCAAATTATTTTTTTAATATATAAAAAATATTTTTAAAATTAAACAATGAAAGAAAAGGAATTTTAATTAAAAAAAAAATATTTTACAAATGGCTTACTTCATGAACTTGTCCTTTAGCAAGACTTATAACATGATACATAGAATCGTCAAATAGATGATGTCCTTCAGCTTTCTCCTTCTCATATTCTTCGACTGACATGTAAAAAGACTTGGGCACTAGACCTCCTTCACATATTTTAGTCTGAAAAAACATAACACAATAAAGAGAAGAAAATGGAAAACCTCCAAATTTATATATTTAGTGACATAGTTAACGGGAGGGGCAGTCTGCTCTGGGTGTCACCCTCAAAAGGTTGACATTTAATCTTCATTTGCAGAAGAATACATGTAGTATGATCCAAAAGTTCAGGGACAAGATGCAAAAAACTTACCCTGAATAATTAATTCATAGCACCAAAACATATCCACCTTCAATGTAGTCACCTTGGGTGACGATACACTACTGCAATCGTTCGTATAACTTCTGGAAGCCTTTTTTCACAACCTCTCATAAGGCCTCCTGCGATGTTGTTTCCACCTCATAACTAAAAGCGGCATCCCCTTTTTTCATTGATAGGAATAGGTAAAAGTCACACAGGACTATATCCAGTTGTTGGGGAGGGGATTGGAAGCACATTAGTGTGAGTTTTGATGAGGAATTGCTTTGTAAGTTGGTATCGATGTGCTGGTTCTTTGTCAAGCAGAAGATACCAGTGTGTAGCTTCAGCGAAGATTTCCAATGTATTTATCGTCTTTGTCGGATTCTCGGTCCTCTTTAAAATGTAGATGCCATTCATAAACCTTGAGTCTCACCACTGTTGATTCATCACACACCTTTCTTAGCATTTTCAAAGTCTCTGTTGGTGTTTTATCTAAATGTTGAAAGAATTCAATGCTGCAATGCTGTTCAAGATAAGCCATCCTTCTTACATAGCGGGGCAAAGGTAACTAACTTCAGAAGATAACAGCTGTGCACGTAGTTTGGTCATATGACATGGGCTAAACAACATGAGCACGTGGGGGAGATTTGGGAGAATGCATTTCAAGTGGTTTTACTTTAGACACTTGCTTTCATTGTCAAGAATGGCCACAATTCTCAAATTTTTGGATTGTAGTATGTAAATACAATCTTGTAAGATTTTGAAAAAAAAATTCTGGAAAAAATAAAATTTCTAGCATACCAAGCAACAGTGTTATTTATCTTTTGTTGAATAATCTGAAATTTTACAGAGAATGGTCTAAATAAGATATGCATCAGAGAACAAAAACCTACCTATCCAACGGGTGGATAGCAAAAGCAAAATTTTTTCTTTAAAAAATTTCTTCAATATATAGCACCACATTGACTTATGCACACAAGGGGACATGTAAGAAGACAATGTCAAAGATAAACTTCATCACTGACATTTTTCTTTTATAGGCATGTGTCTGCTTCAGCTGATTGAGTTTATTGTTTTAGCTCAAAATGTATCCTACATTGTTTTTATTTTATGAAGATTTTTTACAAAGTGTATTATTTTAATTATTCTTTATCTGCAGTTTACTCAGTGTTTTTTAATTCTTATGTGATAAATGAGAATCATTTGATTCCTATTGTTGAGATTTTAAATGCAGAAAATTGGATTTTTCAATATGACAATGCTTCAATCAATATCATTAACTCGACATTAGAAAATCTTCATTCATAGAAGCTATTGGTTTTGAATTGGTCAGCAATGAGCTGGCTAGATTGGTTGCATTTATGACAGCCAGTTATCAACATGAGGGATATAGGCTTAAAGGGGGGAGGGGAAATGCTCTATGTGTGTGTGGGGGGGGAGGAGGTCTTTTTAAGGGAATCTAACCCATATTTATGCAAGGAAACTTAAGATTTGAAAAAAACTTCAAAAGATTAGGCTGACTAGGTTCAAACTCAACACCTCTCGTCTATCAGCTTTGAAAGCAGAACATCTCGGCCACTGGTGGGGCAAATGCTGGCTAGGAACATTTCACCGCAAATCACAAACATAATTTTGTTGAGCTTAAAACTGGATATCATACTCAAAACCCAATTTTTTGAGAGGTTGTGGAATATTGAAAGAAGGTGTGATGAAAGACAGTGTGGAAATGCTCATCATTATTTACAATTCTATTTCATAGAATTTATATATATATAAAAAAAAAAGTTTACTTTAATGCTAAAACACATTTAAAATTCCATGATTACAATTCAAATTGAGTATAATTTTATTATATTATCATATAATATTTATTTATTCTTTTATTTTAGGTAATATATATATAGTAAAATACTTTGTGAAAGTCTAATTTTCAAATGTTAAATTTTTTAAAAGGATCACTTTTGTATCAACAATGTTAATTTTTTCAATTGTTTTCTTTGATACCAGCCATTATGTTTGATACCAATGGTGTTAATAGAATGGAAAAATACCACAGAAACTAATATACAATAAAATCTATAATATCAGAATTGCAAGGGATAAAATAAATTCTAATTTAGATAAGATTCCACTTTTGGAGGTATTTTTCATTATTTTACTTAGTCCCTTCAAATTTTTATTTGCTTGTTATTTCAAGTATCAAACTTTTTGTATTTATCAAGGACGGATGTATGAAATTTACTATTGAAACATTATGTATTATTTATAGTTTAAGCAAAAGTAATAACTTATTGAGATTTTTTTATTACTTGCAAACCAACTCTTTCATAAAATTTATTTAAACAGGAATTTCTAAAAAATACACAAGCTTTTAAAACATTTAAAGAGGAAGGATAATTACTGGCATAATGTTACAAAGAACCTTTTAATTTCATTAATGAACTAATTTTGAAAACTAATGAAAACACACAGTCAAGAGTTGTGATATTTAAGAGCTACAGTACACTAGTGAAAGTGAAAACTATTTAGTTTTTTAAAACATATTTATTGGGTCCTTATATATGTATACACACACACACATACACACAGATTTATATATATATATATATAAAGATGTATACATACCTGGCTATCACCTCCTAGAAAATCTGGTAGATATTTCTTTTCAACAAATTCAAGCAGACCACCAGGTCCTTGGAAGTTTCCACCATAAAATAGAAACTTAGATCGTGTGTTATCGTTGATAAATGTGCTAACTAGAGTCCAAAGGATAGGGAAAACACGAGGGGCCCGAACAATTAAAACTCTACCCATGGTCTCAGGATAGTTGGCTTCTACAATTTCTATAATATGTAAAAGTGCCTTGACACCAGGCCGCCATAAATGGCGCATGTTAAGGCCTTCTAAGTCTAGCAAACAGGTCCAAGAGCTGAAAAAAAAAATTTAGTAAATAATCAGATAGAATTTTAATGTACAACAAGAAACACAGTAACATTCAATATACAAGGAAAATAATAAGAATAATAAAATAAAATAACAATTGTAAAGTTTAACTTGCTTGGTTTATAACAAACACTTAAGTTGGTTTGGTCACAGGATCTTGAGATAATTTGTGGCATCCAGTATGAAGAACTTTATTTTTTGCTAAATTTTTTAATTACTTTCTTCTATCTTCAATAGAAGAAAGTATTGTAATCGAAATTTTTTTTTACTTCCGGGTTTTGACGGATTGTTTGTTTTAGGGGTCAGAGATTCCAAAAAACATGTTTTTACAAAATGTCTGTCTGTGTGTATGTCGCCATTCTACCATCAAAAAGTGTATGAAGTTATGCATAGAAATGAACCAAATTTTTTGTGAATGTTTCTGGCTGTGGCAAGCAGGTCCTCCTTCAGCTTTGAAATATCCTGCCTGAAGGGGGCGCTGCAATCATGCTTTTTGTGCCATTTTCAATATTGTACCGACCAAAAGTATATGAAATTATGCATCGAATTTAACCAAATTTTTTGTGTAAGTGTATGGCTATGGCTAGTTGGTCCTCCCTGAATTTGAAAATCTGCCAGAAGGGGGCGCTGCAATCGCGATTTTTGTGCCATTTTCAATATTGTACCGACCAAAAGTACATGAAGTTATGCATCGAATTGAACAAAATTTTTTGTGTAAGTGTATGGCTATGGCTAGTTGGATCGCCCCTGAATCTGAAAAAAAAAATCTGCTGGAAGAAGATGCTGCAATAGCAAATTTTATGCCATTTTCAATATTGCACCACATAAAAGTGTATGAAGTTAGCTCTAGAACTGAACTAAATTTTTTGTATATGATTATTTTTCGGTAAGGCAAGTAGGTCATTCCTGAATTTGAAAAAAAAAAAAAAAAAATCTGCTAATCATTTTATTGTCCATTGGCTCGTGCAGATACGGAAATTCGTTTTTACTCTGATTAATTGATTGAAGCAGAAATTTAAGATGAAAATCAAAGTTGGTATGGTATTGAATTAAAATTATTAAAGCATTAAAATGAGTAACTATTTTCTTAAATATTAAAATGTATGTATGAGATAGATGAAAGTTTTGGGATTGGCACATCAAACTAGTTTTATGCATAAATTTGGATTTTTTTTCTATCCCTTTATAACAAATTATTTCTTTAATGATTATGAGATTCTGAACCTAAAACAGGATACCTTGCCAAAACTCAAAATATACTTGTTTCCTGCTTATGGCTTTAGAATGCATTGGGGGGGGGGGGGGGGGGAGGCTAAAGAAGTATTTGCTATTTAAAAAGGTTAAAAAGTATTGACAAAAGGTTTCAGGGTTTTTAGCAGAGTAGGAAACTTAAAAAGCTAATTATTGCAATTTATTTTTATTATTTGATTAATTTTTTTTGTAACACTAGGGGGGTGCCGCCCCCCTGCTCACTATGCTCGCCAACCCCCCCGCGTAATCGTTTCGCGATTCCAAATTATTGGCTACCCCTGCTTGCTGCGCTCGCCAATACCCCATGGTATGAATAAGCAGTTGCAGACCTTTCAACTGATGTGTCACACGACTGGTGTTGTAAAGAAATTAAAAATGTGCCCCCCTGGGGGGCAGAGTGGGAGGCGACACAAAAAACATCCATAATATGAATAAGCAGCTACAGACCTCTCAAATGATATGTCACACGACTGGTGTTGTAAAAAATTGAAAATGTGCCCCCCTGGGGGGCAGAGTGGGGGCGACACACAAGACATCCATAAAATGAATAAACAGTTGCAGACCTTTCAAATGATGTGTCACACAACTGGTGTTGTAAAGAAATTAAAAATGTGACCCCCCCCCCTGGGGAGAGCAGAGTGTGGGTGTGACACACAAGACATCCATAATATGAATAAGCAGTTGCAGACCTTTCAAATCTTGTGTAACACGACAGGTGTTGTAAAGAAATTAAAAATGTGTCCCCCCTGGGGAGCAGAGTGGGGGATAACACACAAGACATCCATTATATGAATAAGCAGTTGCAAACCTCTCAAATGATGTATCAAACAACTGGTGTTGTAAAGAAATTAAAAATTTGGCGAAATATTACAGTTATCGCCAAGTTGGCATCACTTTTGACAACTAATTTTGGTCGCCAAATTTGGCGATATATCGCCAAGTTGGCGATATATCGCCAAGTTGGCGACAAACTTGGCGATTGTTGGCGATGGTAACCTTTCCTCTCTTTATGGTAACCCATACGGCGATGCATAGACGGAGCCTTTTCCTGATTGGTCTATTCGGCTCATGGAAGGAGTGGACAACCCGGATTCGTTAGTTCCGGAAATCTTCCACATCAGCATCCTTCCAGGAGTCATTCCTTTTAAGGCTAGTTTTTTTTTTTTTTACTATAGAAGGATACAAGATATTACTTATAATATTAAATGAGTAATTTTTTTGTATTTATATATTTTTGGGTTCTTATAAAATAACACTAATGATTTTTTATGAAAAAGATTAGACTTTTTTGGATCTAGAAATTAATTTGTCAGGGTGTCATCTCAGAGAACAGTAATTTTTATGCACTACCCATTCTTTATACAACTAGAAAACATTGCAGAAACAAAAAGTACAAGAACTAACAAAAAAAAAAGCTACAAATACTTGATTTATTAAAATAGACTATTATGTTATTATAACCTTATCTTATATGGTTAAAATAGCTACATTTTAAAAAATCAGATCTATAGCCAAAATTGGCTTCAAATAGGCAAAAATATAAAATTTTAATAGTATGGGAATTACATTAATCGCCACAAAAATTAAATTAATTTTTTTGCATAAAATGAGCAATATACAGGTTGATTTGAAAACATCTCTAATGACTGATCTCTATGGTTTTATGGAACTAAAAATTAATCAGTGTGTTATCTGGAGAAAAAATATTTTTTGTACAATATCTACTCTTCATAGAGATAAAAATCACTGCAGAAAGTATTAAAATGTACAAGAACTGTCAAAAATTGAAATGTATTGCATGAAATATGTGGTATACAAAATGAAACAATTTATGTTATAGCCAATCGGAGAAACTATCTAATTTCATACATAAACAGTTCCACAGAGAAGATTGCAATAAAACAAAAATGATGTTAGCAATAATATTGTCTTAACTATTTAAGCATTATAATAATGATATTAAATGTGCTAATTGACTTTGAACCCATTTATAGAAGTTCTCAAAGAAATGCAGAAGGAGATTTTTCTTATTTTTTCAAGTGGAGCTTAATCAATCAGGTACTCATTTATTAACTACTGATCTCACAGACAATGCATAGTTGAGTACTTTGATAGATTTTTTGGAATTGATAAAAACTTTATTAAATTTTAAAGAATGCTTGTAAACAATTTTATTTTTTAATAACAAGTCTAATTGTTCAGCAGTTTAAATGCTTTAGAAGTATTATTACAAATTAATTAACCTGCAATTTTAACATTTTTAAATACGCATTTTAAAACGACAGAATAAATGATTTTAATTAATGATTTTTTTAATTGGCCATGTAAAATTATAATTTTTATCCCTGATTAAAATCAGCGATTAATATTTTAGAGTCTATGCAGAAAAGAGCATTAAAATTTCAATTGTTACAAATAAATGAGCAAAAAACATTCTAAAAAAGTGGTTTGCATGCAGTGGTCTGTAGTGCATTGGTAACTCAAAGTTTTATTTTCCATGCTAGCACAAATGTGTTTAAAATATACAAAAACATACGGGGGGAAAATGTAATTTAACAAATTAAGACTATTTGGAAAATGATATTTTCAAAGGCTGATTATAAATAAGTTTTAGATTTATAAATAAATTCTATATTAAAAAAATAAAAAGGTAAAGAAATTCATTAATAGTAAAAAAATAAAAGTAAATTAACTATAGATGATGCAAAACATATAAGTTTTAAGATTTATAAGACACTTATTTTATATAAAACAATGTTATTCACATCCACTGGAGAATAGAACATTTATAAGTCTTAAACAACGTAAGTATGCATATGATGTCACTATCAAGAAACTAACAAATCGGCTATCTAATGATTTATATACCTTCATTTATTTGTAACAGAATTATAAATACTTAATATTAAATATACTTTATAATAATTCCAAGTTTTATCAGAAATCATTCATTTATATTTTTTCAAAATAGCACACATTTTAACTACTTTTTTTTATTGTTAGAGGGAAATTGCAGCAAAAAAAGATATGATCAAAAACATGTCTTATGTAATAACAGAGCTATAGATGATGCGTTTAGAAGTCAATCCGACTATAACTCCAATTTTTTAGAAACTGAGATAATGACATGATTGCGTTGAAATTTTCCAATATAACTGTACAGAGCTTATGAATCACCCTTGATTATAAGACAATTGATGAACATGATCAAAATATTGTGGAAAAAAAAAAAAAAAAAAAAAACAGTTTATTGATATACAACTTTAATTGTTTAAAACATGCTTTTCACTTGAAGGAGTTAATCAGGATGCCTCATATTACGTACGACATGGATTAAACATTAATATTCCAGGACCATCATAAACAAATTTTAAATGAAATTTCAGTTTTACAATTTTCAGAACTGCAAATTTTTAAACTTCTAAATACCACACATTAAAAATTTTTACACCATTGCGTAGAGAAAAAAATGCACTTTTAAATTAAAATTTTTTAAAATCTTTATCACAATTGTTTTTAAATTATTTTTTTAAAGTTTTTATTACTTTTTTATCATTGTAGCAACAATCAGAGAATAAAAAATAAGTCACGGAATCTAATCAATAAAAAAGATTCAGATATACTTCAGATTTCCCAGTTCTCTACCGAGGACAATAACTATTTTCTAAATAGTTAAAAAGCATTAAAATTAAAAATAATTATAATGGAAAAACATACTTTACAGGTTTACCAGTCACTCGAGTAGCTTCTTCCACTCTTTTTAAGCCTTCTTCACAAACATGTAGTGTCTGAAAATAAATAAAAAAGGTAGGAAGCAGACAAAACACTAAAAAAATATTATTTCACCCTTATCAACTACTATCCACATCAACTACTTTAAGTTAATAATTTCAGGAGTATAAACAACAATTATATGTAACCAAATTAAATAAAGCTTTTAAATATTTTTAGAGGCTTGTGCAGAGAATCAAGGTTATTTTTAATAGACTTTTTTTTAGGTGAGTAGGGATACTGTACAAGCCAGGTATGGTTAATCTATAACACACAAAATATTTTCGGCACAGTATAGAATCAGGTTCTCAAATTCAAATATAATAAAATATCTAATAAAATTGGATTTTACTATTTATCTCTTAATGATGAGGAAAGATCTGTATTAAAATTGCAATGCAGAATTATATCTACACCTTTCTTTTTTCTAAGATACAAGCTACAAACATTTCCCAGTAAATTTTAGTAATTTAAATGTTAAATTCACAGTGATTTTTTTAACCTAACACTGGATCTTTTGGGTGTCATACTATTAAAATGCACCAATTGGCAGACAACCCAATTAGGAAAGATGCTTAATATGTTTAAAATCTCATTAGCAAACATTTTAGCAAACTTATAAGCAAATGGGGTATTTACGTATTATCCCAGCCATGTCATATGCAACTGGTCGAAACATAGTGCCAATTATACATGCATTTGAAAGCGACCAAACTGGTCGCCAGTGGCAGCTAGTTAAGTTAGATTATCGGAGTTTGTCTTATTTTGATTAGGACGGTGAGTTATCAAAGATAGAGATATCAGAAATGCAACTAATGTAATTTCAATCTATACTTCATTAAAAATAACTTAAAATTTAAATAAACACTAGCAAAAGCCATGTTTTGTTTGGATTCGCGAAGCATTATTTTATAAAGCATATATTTGAAAGTAACAATATTTTTAATATTATTTTTGCATCTTTATTAAACAAAAACGTTATTTTATGTTTTGGCGCATTTTAATTCTACAAATGTAAGTTCAGCCAAATAACTATCAATTTCCTAGGAATTTTTTATTTATGATGTAAGACTGGCATTAAAAACTATTTTCAAAGCAAACTTTTACAAAATATTTTTAAATTTTCAACTAAAAATTCTTTTAAAGATTTTTTTACAATTTCTAGTAGCCACTGGTGTTTTTTAAAGTTGTTTGAAATAGGCATGTTTCCAATCTTTGTAATTAACATCAAATAATCTTTGATAGCTATTTTAGAATAATATATTTGAAGAGAGCTTGAAGAAAGTTACTTCTTCAAAATCCTATTTTCTGGAAAAACATTTGAAATCTGCTCTCGTCGATACTATGAATTTTTAACTGTAAAACTTTTTATTCTAATTTCTTCGTTTTTATACATGTTAGTGCATGAGAATTTTTGATATTGTAGAATTTTCCGTAGGGAAAATTTCTATTGAATGCTTAATTTTGAAGGATTTTCACTCTTGACAACGTTACGTATGTTTTTAAGCCAACTGGTGCCTGTATATCCTCAATATCTACAACTGCTTCATCTAATGTTAAACTTTGAGATTTATGAATTGTAACAGCAAAAGCTAACTGCAGAAGAAACTCTTTCCTTGAGCAATTTATGCTTCCATTTTTCCAGAATTCAATTATTGGGGGAATTGGTACCAATTCTTATAAGTTAAATTACTGCAGTATTCAAATTTATCCATGATTATTTACGATATCTGGTCTGGTGGCTTGTGATTTTCTTTAATACGTGCAACAAAGTCTAAAGTCGCGTTCACTAAACACTTCTTGGTCCACAAATAAGAACGTAACATTACTTTCGATACAAATGATGAAGTAAGAAATGGTTGAAGTCCATTTGTCATTTCTGAATTGGGCAACTTTTCCTTTAGTACATTTATAAAGAGCTTGAATCGAGGCAACATGTTCACGCAATTCTTTTAATTTTTCATTTATATAACAAATTTAACAATTAATTTTATTTGTTTACAATTCTTTTGTTGCCACTTTACAAAAAAAAAAAAAAAAAAAAAAAAAAAATCCATAGTACAATACTTTTAAAATTTTAAGTGTCATCTGTGCAAACGATTTTGCTGAATAATGAAAACATATTTTATTTATTAAATTAATCATGATTCTATCTATAATTACTTACTCAATGATTTATAATTTTTTTTTTCTGAAAATATACGCGTTTCATTTTTTATTTATTGGCTGAAATGCGTCCGTATTGGAAATGCATGTAAAATAAATTAATTAAAATAATATTTTTTTAACGTTTTACTGTAAAAAAAATTATATTCTGCAAATCTACAGATATTTTATTTTTGTGTTTAATTTGAAGCCAAAATATTGAATAGTTTTTTTGTAAAGTGTACGACAAATTGTAGTGGCCTAGTAGAGGATTCGCTTCGCTCATCCTAATAAAGGTTGCTGATTTACTTCAGTGAGTTCCAATTTTGCACTTTTTATAAAAATAAATCAACAAATGTATTTATTTTTTATGTTTAAAATTTGATTCAGCAAAATAAAAATTATATTAAGGCAATAAATTAATTAAAAAAATTAAAAATTGGATTAGACAAACCATTATTATTATTAAGTCAAAACAACAATAATTGTTTTGGGAATCATCAATGTTTTTTGGCTGGCATTTAGGCCTGGTTTTTAAATCGTAATACAAAATACTGATTTAGAGTTCATCAGAGATTTAAAATTTACCTACTTAATAGTTCTCAACAAAATTCCAGAATTCCAATCAAAATTAATGCCACATCAGTAGCAATTCAAAATAAAATCAATGCACAGAATCTGATTTAGCCTTTTTTAGTGGGATCCAAATTAACAAAAATATTGTGAATTGCAATAAGATTTTAACACACTTCGATCTAGCCAATCATAGACAAAGAATCCTGTTCAGAACTAAATACACTTTGAATGCTCTCCAACCAAATTTTTGATTTAAAAGTTGACAGGGGCATCTAATTTGCTACATCAACAGAAACCTGATGCATTTTGTGATGAATCATATTTACTTCACCTGTGAGTAAAAGTGGGCCATTTACATGCAGAATTTCCTATTCAGATTTTGGAATTTTCGAAGGCATATTATTTTTCACTGACTCTTCTTTTATCATCCTTTATATAATAAACTGAAGTTAAATCTATGTACCTAACAAGATTTACAGATGCACCACTTTTTTAGATATGGGCCAAAATATGAAAATATATATTTAACAAAACTTTACCAGGGAAAGAAATTTGTTCATCTTGAGGTAATTAAACAATACAAGTAATTATCAATTAGCCACAGAAAATACATATCATAGAAGGCGGCAGCCTTCAAGTGACGCAGCTTTAAACCTACCATCGTCATAAGGGTAGATGCGGAACTTCATATATACAGCTAACTCAACTTCAAAGGAAATCGGAAAAGCCGCCTTCTAATAACTCAGCAAATATTGGTCAGAATGGTCCAATTTTTTTAATATAGTCCTATGTTCCCAGTCTAATCCTATCCTACAATTTTTACATTTCTACGTGCCGTATATTTTTAGATCTCGATAACCATTTTTAAACTGAAAACGATGGTGTTTGTTCCTGATAATGAGATCTACAAAACGGGCTGGGAGATTTTATTAAAACTTATATATAATATGAATCTCTTTAAGATAGGGGGAATAAGACTTGCCTTGTTTCTAGGAAAACTCTTGTTTGTTATATATTGATCTTGGAAAATTGGACTATATTAGCTCGCGGATTACATGTTATTCTATGGGTTAGCAGACGGCAAGACTGCAAACAGGCAAATGTACTAATGGTCACAGTTAAACCACCCGCATCGAAGCAATAAATGTTTTTGAAACTACAAAAACATCTTATCATGCGCTTTAAAACATTCAATAAATATATACTAAATCAAATTTCTATTTATTTTGCCTTTATTTTTCGTAAGAAGAAAATATTACGTTTCTTACATCGGATATTTTTGCATTTTGTGGAAAAAATATTTTGAATAATTTTTTAAAATAGGAAAATATTTTTTAATTATACATATTCAATATACTTTCGACTTATGATTTTTTTTTTAAGTTTTCAAACGAAAATTATTTTAAATTATTTGTTGTTGAAAAGTCATGTATTCATACGCGTAGAGGCGCCACTTGTCTAGTTTTGTTTTGAATCCGAATCCGAACGCGGCAAGTTATGGATATTGGTGTTAACAATTCAGGTAGGATTTATTTATGTACAATTGAATTTGATAAAGAAAATGCACAAATTGAAAAACATCGAACAAACATGATAGAATCATTAAGTAATTTTCATGGTTTTAATAATCCACATGGCTGTTTCTTGTTATGCCAATTCAGTCTTGCAATGTCTTAATATACAATGAATAAAGTTAACCCGAGAATCTTGCAATGGATTTTTAATATAGAATGTATTAAAACTTATGGATTAGACTGAGAAGGCAGGGTATATTTAAAATTTTACGAGAATGCCAGGTAAAAATCCTGCAAAAAAATATTTAGAGATTATTTATTTTTAAAATTTTTTTTGCTTCTTGAGCAAAGAATAGGTTTGCACCCAATCAACTGAAACTTACTGATTTGCTTTAAGTATTGTTTTTAAATACAGGGTGAAAAATACGTGAATTTTCTTAAATCCCCAGTTTATTTCATTAAAAAATTTGTCATTTCATGAAAATAAAAAGTATTGCATATCTTTATCTTTGAGTTTAAATGTTAAAATACTTTTCAATGTTTACATTTTAGCATATTTTGCAGATAATGCATTTTGTGGATTTCACAGAGTTGACTGTATTATACTCTATTATAAGCATTCATTATGATTTCTTCTCCATTATTACAATCAAATTACTCTTTTTAAAAATGTAAACAAAAGATGAGCACATTATATTTTGCACAATGTCTGATCCCAAGTTACACACACTTGAGGGACTTTACAATTTCTATATATTGCTTGTTTTAAACTTAAGTGAAATGTTGGATAAAACATTTTCAGTTACATAAATTATTTCTATTATGAAATATTTTAGTAATCGTTACTACTCTGTTATCCCGTCGACCAATTTCGCCAAATTATACAATCACCAAACTAATAGCCAAATTATACATGACATATTTTTTATTTCAAATAATGAAAAAACAAATAATTAGTAAAATATTAATAAAAAGTCTAAATAAAAATCACTTAATGACATTTTAAACACACAAATCGTATTTAATGGCATTGAATGTGACATTCACGATCATCCATTATTGGCATTTAATCTTATAGTTTGGCGATGATTTTTTGGTCGATGGGATAACCTAGTAGTACCTAGTAACCTATAGAGTTAACAAGTAAAATTTATACAACATTTCATTAACTCGATTCCTCTTAATTAAGTAAATATGAATAAGCGGCAGGAAAAATCCATTGCAAGATTCTCCAGTTAACCTTATTGCAGACTTTATTCATTGTATATTAAGACATTGAAAGACTGAATTCGCATAACAAGAAACGGCCATGTGGATTATTAAAACCATGAAAATTATTTAATGATTCTATCGTGTCTGTTCAATGTTTTTCACTTTTTGCATTTTCTTTATCAATTCTATTCTAAATAAATAAATTATACCTGAATGAAAAATGCTAAACCAATTTCCATAACTTGCCGCGTTCTGATTGAAAACAAAACTAGACAAGTGGCGCCTTGTTAATATACAATATAATATAGAATGCATGAAAACTTATGGATTAAAGAGGGGAGATAGGGTATATTCAAAATTTTACGAGAATGCCAGGTAAAAATCCTGTACTGTACTTTTTTTTGGTTTGTTTTCAATAATTTTTTTTCTCATTACTCCTTGCACCAACATAAAATTGTCTTGTTCAAGAATATTTACTGAAGGAGATATGTATCAGTTTTGTTTGATTAAAAAAAAAAGAAAAAAAAAAAAAAGAGATAAAATTATTTATTTTTAAAATTTTTTTGCTGCTTGAGCAAAGAATAGGTGTGCATTAATCATACCCAATCAACTGAAACATACTGACTTGCTTAAAGTAATGTTATTAAAAAATACAGGGTGCAAAATACATGAATTTTCTTAAATCCCTAGTTTATTTCATTAAAAAATTTGTCATTTCATGAAAATAAAAAGTATTGCATATCTTTATCTTTGAGTTTAAATGTTAAAACACTTTTCAATGTTTACATTTTAGCATATTTTGCAGATAATGCATTTTGTGGATTTCACAGAGTTGACTGTATTATACTCTATTATAAGCATTCATTATGATTTCTTCTCCATTATTACAATCAAATTACTCTTTTTAAAAATGTAAACAAAAGATGAGCACATTATATTTTGCACAATGTCTGATCCCAAGTTACACACACTTGAGGGACTGTACAATTTCTATATATTGCTTGTTTTAAACTTAAGTGAAATGTTGGATAAAACATTTTCAGTTACATAAATTATTTCTATTATGAAATATTTTAGTAATCGGTACCACTCTGTTATCCCGTCGACCAATTTCGCCAAATTTTACAATCACCAAACTAATAGCCAAATTATACATGACATATTTTTTATTTCAAATAACGAAAAAACAAATAATTAGTAAAATATTAATAAAAAGTCGAAATAAAAATCACTTAATGACATTTTAAATACACAAATCGTATTTAATGTCATTGAATGTGACACTCACGATCATCCATAATTGGCATTTAATCTTATTGTTAGGCGATAATTTTTTGATCGACGGAATAACCTAATAGTACCTAGTAATCTATAGAGTTTTCAATTAATATTTATACAACATTTCATTAACTTGATTCCTCTTAATTAAGTAAATTTGAATAATGTCACACTACTTAATTTCATAAATTTTTGTGACGCTTTGTGAGTTGTTTATTTTATTTATAAGTGATTAATAAGTCAGAGGTGGATCTTGATTGATGAATATTATTTTACATGATTTATGTCAAAAAAAAAAATTTCATATCGTCAATTTCAAGATATATCATACAATGTTACTATAATTTATAAAATTACTCCTTGCACCAACATAAAATTTTGTTGTCAGTGGCGCAGCCAAGGGGGTGGTTTTGGGGTTAAAACCCCTCCCAGAGCTAAGAAAGATCACTATAATTGTCACTTATATGAATCAAAACCAAACTTAATATTTAAATGTTTTGGCACATTTTAGAATCCGCCGCTTTTTTAAATCAGATTTCATTTAATAAAGCAATTCAATTATCTGGCGAAAATTCTACTTAAAATTGTGAAAGTGCATATTACATGGATTAGTTAAGTAAAAATTCGTTATTTGAAATAAATCACTTTTCTGAGACGCATTATGCTAAAAAAATGATAATTTCTTGTCACACCGATGCTCTTTGAGTTTAAGGAGGCTCAGGGGTTGAAAACTTTTCAAAAAATCGATTTTTTTATGATCTAGTTTGATTATTCAATTAATTCTTAACTCAATGCAAAAAACCACATAAAAATATTTGCATTTTTAACGGAGTTATAAGCTTTTATGTATTAACACATTCATAGTCGCACCCATAGAATTTCAACTTTAAGTCGCGTTTTCTCAAAACTTTATTTTTGACGACTAACACCAAGATTTAAAAAAAAACTGTTTGATGGAATGGCTGAATTTTTTTTTTTTGCTTGCATATAACATTATTATCTATTGAATGAATTAAGACTATAACTATCACATTAAAAAACTCTCAAATTTGAAAAATTAAAAAACTTCTAAAGTAGGGATGCACAACCTGTGGCCCGCCAGTTTCGTCAATTCGTCTTCGACAAAAAGCTCAAAAAATGCAAAATATGTCTACGAATCGCATAAATATAGCAAATTATATCCATAAATCATGTAAAATGTAAATTACATTCATTAATCGCATAAAAATCACGAATTATGTCCATGAATCGCTCAAAAAAAGCAAATTGCATAAAAAAAATGCGAATTACGTCCACAAATCGCTCAAAATGTGAATTACGTCCATGAATTGTGTAAAAAAGTGAGAATTACGTTCATAAATTGTATGAAAGATGTTGTCTATGTTGTCTTGTCAAATTATGTCTATGAATCGTGTAGTAAAACGAGAATTATGTTCATAAATCGCTCAAAAAACACGAATTTTGGCAGCAGAAAGCTGAAATGCAAATTACGTTCATAAATCACTCAAAAAATGTGAAACACTTCCATGAATCGTGCAAAAAAACACTAATAAAATTAATAAATTGCAAAAAATGCAAATTACGTCCAAGAATTGGTAAAAAAAAAGCGAATTACGTTCATAAATCCTATAAAAACACAAGTAACGTCAATAAACCGATCAAAAAACACAAATTTTGTCGATAGAAAGCTCAAAAAATGCAAATTATATCTATGAATCGCATAAATATAGCAAATTACGTCCATAAATCATGTAAAATGTAAATTACATTCATTAATCGCATAAAAATCGCGAATTATGTCCATGAATTGCTTAAAAAAAGCGAACTGGGTCCACAAATCGCTCAAAACGTGAATTACGTCCATGAAATGTTTAAAAAAGTGAGAATTACGTTCAGAAATTGTATGAAAAACACAAATTATGTCTATGAATCGTGTAGTAAAACGAGAATTATGTTCTAAATCGCTCAAAAAACACGAATTTTGGCAGCAGAAAGCTGAAACGCAAATTACGTCTATAAATCGCATAAAAATAGCGAATAGTGTTTTGCATTCATGAATTGCATAAAAAATGTGAATTACGTTCATGAATCGCTCAAAAAACGCAAATTATGTCCATGAATTGCATAAAAACGTGAATTACGTTCATAAATCACTCAAAAAATGCGAATCACTTCCATGAATTGTGCAGAAAAAACATGAATAACGTTCATAAATTGCAAAAAATGCAAATTACGTCCAAGAATTTGTAAAAAAAGCGAATTACGTTCATAAATCCTATAAAAACACAAGTAACGTCAATAAACCGATCAAAAAACACAAATTTCGTCGATAGAAAGCTCAAAAAATGTAAATTATATCTATGAATCGCATAAATATAGCAAATTACGGCCATAAATCATGTAAAATGTAAATTACATTCATTAATCGCATAAAAATCACGAATTATGTCCATGAATTGCTTAAAAAAAGTGAATTGCATAAAAAACATGAGTTGGGTCCACAAATCGCTCAAAACGTGAATTACGTCCATGAAATGTTTAAAAAAGTGAGAATTACGTTCAGAAATTGTATGAAAAACACAAATTATGTCTATGAATCGTGTAGTAAAACGGGAATTATGTTCATAAATCGCTCAAAAAACACGAATTTTGGCAGCAGAAAGCTGAAACGCAAATTACCTTCATAAATCACTCAAAAAATGCGAATCACTTCCATGAATCGTGCAAAAAAACACTAATAAAATTCATAAATTACAAAAAATGCAAATTACATCCAACAATTGGTAAAAAAAGCGAATTACATTCATAAATCCTATAAAAGCACAAAAAGCGTCAATAAATCGATCAAAAAACGCAAATTTTGTCAACAGAAAGCTAAAAAAACACAAATCATGTCTACAAATCACATAAATATAGCAAATTACATCCATAAATCATGTAAAATGTAAATTACATTCATTAATCGCATAAAAATCGCGAATTATGTCCATGAATCGCATAAAAAACGCGAATTGGGTCCACAAATCGCTCAAAACGTGAATTAAGTTCATGAATTGTTTAAAAAAGTGAGAATTACGTTCAGAAATTGTATGAAAAACACAAATTATGTCTATGAATCGTGTAGTAAAACGAGAATTATGTTCTAAATCGCTCAAAAAACACGAATTTTGGCAGCAGAAAGCTGAAACGCAAATTACGTCTATAAATCGCATAAAAATAGCGAATAGTGTTTTGCATTCATGAATTGCATAAAAAATGTGAATTACGTTCATGAATCGCTCAAAAAACGCAAATTACGTCCATGAATTGCATAAAAACGTGAATTACGTTCATAAATCACTCAAAAAATGCAATTCACTTCCATGAATTGTGCAAAAAAACACGAATTACATTCATAAATTGCAAAAAATGCAAATTACGTCCAAGAATTGGTAAAAAAAGCGAATTACGTTCATAAATCCTATAAAAACACAAGTAACGTCAATAAACCGATCAAAAAACACAAATTTCGTCGATAGAAAGCTCAAAAAATGCAAATTATATCTATGAATCGCATAAATATAGCAAATTACGTCCATAAATCATGTAAAATGTAAATTACATTCATTAATCGCATAAAAATCGCGAATTATGTCCATGAATTGCTTAAAAAAAGCGAACTGGGTCCACAAATCGCTCAAAACGTGAATTACGTCCATGAATTGTTTAAAAAAGTGAGAATTACGTTCAGAAATTGTATGAAAAACACAAATTATGTCTATGAGTCGTGTAGTAAAACGAGAATTATGTTCTAAATCGCTCAAAAAACACGAATTTTGGCAGCAGAAAGCTGAAACGCAAATTACGTCTATAAATCACATAAAAATAGCGAATAGTGTTTTGCATTCATGAATTGCATAAAAAATGTGAATTACGTTCATGAATCGCTCAAAAAACGCAAATTACGTCCATGAATTGCATAAAAACGTGAATTACGTTCATAAATCACTCAAAAAATGCGAATCACTTCCATGAATTGTGCAAAAAAAACACGAATAACGTTCATAAATTGCAAAAAATGCAAATTACGTTCAAGAATTGGTAAAAAAAGCGAATTATGTTCATAAATCCTATAAAAACACAAGTAACGTCAATAAACCGATCAAAAAACACAAATTTCGTCGATAGAAAGCTCAAAAAATGTAAATTATATCTATGAATCGCATAAATATAGCAAATTATGTCCATAAATCATGTAAAATGTAAATTACATTCATTAATCGCATAAAAATCACGAATTATGTCCATGAATTGCTTAAAAAAAGTGAATTGCATAAAAAACATGAGTTGGGTCCACAAATCGCTCAAAACGTGAATTACGTCCATGAAATGTTTAAAAAAGTGAGAATTACGTTCAGAAATTGTATGAAAAACACAAATTATGTCTATGAATCGTGTAGTAAAACGGGAATTATATTCATAAATCGCTCAAAAAACATGAATTTTTGCAGCAGAAAGCTGAAACGCAAATTACGTTCATAAATCACTCAAAAAATGCGAATCACTTCCATGAATGGTGCAAAAAAACGTACAAGAATTGGTTTAAAAAGCAAATTACATTCATAAATCCTATAAAAACACAAATAATGTCAATAAATCGATCAAAAAACGCAAATTTCATCGACAGAAAACTCAAAAAATGCGAATCATGTCTACAAATCGCATAAATATAGCAAATTACATTCATAAATCATGTAAAATGTAAATTACATTCATTAATCGCATAAAAATCTCAAATTATGTCCATGAATCGCATAAAAAATGCGAATTGGGTCCACAAATCGCTCAAAACGTGAATTACGTCCATGAATTGTGTAAAAAAATGAGAATTACGTTCATAAATTGTATGAAAAATGCAAATTACGTCTATGAATTGTTTAGTAAAATGGGAATTATGTTCATAAATCACTCAAAAAATACGAATTTTGGCAGCAGAAAGCTAAAATGCAAATTACGTCTATAAATCACATAAAAATAGGGAATAGCATTTTGCATTCATAATTTGCATAAAAAACGCGAATTACATTCATGAATCGCTCAAAAAATGCAAATTACGTCCATGAATTGCATAAAAATGTGAATTATGTTCATAAATCACTCAAAAAATGCGAATCACTTGCATGAATCGTGCAAAAAAACACGAATAACATTCATAAATTGCAAAAAATGTGACTTACGTCCAAGAGTTGTGTAAAAAAAGCGATACATTCATAAATCCTATAAAAACCCAAGTAACGTCAATAAATCGATCAAAAAACACAAATTTCGTCAACAGAAAGCTGAAAAAACACAAATTATGTCTTTGAATTGCATAAAAGTATCAAATTACGTCTATAAATCATGTAAAATGTAAATTACATTCATTAATCGCATAAAAATTGCAAATTATGTCCATAAATTGCTCAAAAAATGCAAATTACATTCATAAATCGCATAAAAAACACGAATGATGACCATGAATTGCACAAAAAATGCAAATTACACCCAACATTAAATTAATTTGCAGAAAGTTTTTGGTTTTATACAAGTTTGCCAACAAGAACCTACAAGTTATCCTGAAACCCATTCTAAACCAACAAAAATTTAATGGAAAGATAAATTTGTCCAAGAAAGACAAAATAATTTCCATTGAAATACATTGACCAGAATCGAAAAATTCCTATTGAAATCTATCCTATACAATCCAAAACCAGAAAGAAAAAAATCCCTCCAAGAGTAACTCAATCTATCTGCTGCAAAATAAAATACATTGAAATGCAACTGAACAAGAACCTGAAAATTACATTTGAAGTCAAACTGAAACCAGATTCAACTCCCCCCCCCCCCAAAAAAAAAAAAAAAAAAAATTATCCAACCATATCTCGGTTCGGGAAAGAAAAATTAATTTCCAGAGATATGCGTGATCAGAAATCTGGAAATTCCAATTAGTCTATCTTAAACCTAATCTGAATTTGAAAAAGGAAATTCCATATAACCGGAACCCAGTATCTATACAGTACAAAATATTTTCCATTAAAGCACAACCTGACCGGAACTTGAAAATTCCATTTGAATTGAACCTGATTGAAACCTGAAAAAAATTTCTATCGAACCTTAACCTAATCCGAAAAAGAGAAAATTATTTCTCCCGATACACACTGACAAGAGTCTGAAAGTTAACATGAAACCTAATCCAAACCCGAAAAGGAAAAAACAATGGAAACACAAGTCTGTCCAAGAAAGACCAAATAATTTCTGTCCACATACACTGACAAGAATTTCAATTGAAATCTATCCTAAATCCATTTCAAACACTACCCCCCCCCTTCCACCCCCCCCCCAAAAAAAAAAAATTCAATTGTAACCCAATCTATCTGCCACAAAATAATATACTTGAAATGCAACTCAACAAGAACCTGAAAATTCCATTTGAAGTCAATCCGAAACCAGATTCAATCCCCCCCCCCCCCAAAAAAAAAAAAAATCCAATCAAATCAAGATTTTAGAAAAAAAAAGAACAATTTATGTCGATATGTACTGACCAGATCATGGAAATTCCAATAGAAGTCTATCTCAAACCCGATCCGAACTCTTAACCTGAAACCCAATCCAATCCCCCCCCCTCCCCCCAAAAAAGTAAAATAAAAAAAGTAGGAAATATAAATCTGTTCAAGAAAGACAAAATAATTTCCGTCCCCATCCACTGACCAGAATTGAAAACTAGTACTTGAAATGCAACTTGACAAGAACCTGAAAATTCCAATTCAAGTCAAACTGAATCGAGATTCAAACCCGACAAAAAAAAAAAAAAAAAAAAAAAAAAAAAAAAACAATTATCCAACCATATCAAGATTTTTAGAAAAAGAAATTATGTAAATACGTACAGACTAGATCATGGAAATTTTAATAAAATCTTAAACCCGATACAAACTCCCCCTCCCACCAAAAAAAAAAAAATAGGAATTGTAATCCAGTATCTGTACATGACAGAATATTTTTTTCATGTAAACGCAACCTGGCCAGAACCTAAAAATTCTATTTGAATTGAACCCAAATCGAAACAAAACAAAAAAATATAAATAAAAATCCCATCACACTGTAACCTGATCCGAAATTGAAAAAATAATTTCTGCCAATAAGCACTGACAAAAACCTATAAGTTTACCTGAAACTCAATCTAAACCAAAAAAAAAAAAAAAAATTAATGGAAACATAAATTTGTCCAAGAAAGACAAAATAATTTCCTTTGACATACATTGACCAGAACTGGAAATTTCCAATTGAAGTCTATCCTAAACACAATCCAAACACTAAGAAAAAAAAAAAATCCCTCCAGTAGTCAATCTATTTGCGACAAAATATTATAGATTGAAATGTAACTCAACAAGAACTTAAAAATTTCATTTCAAGTTGACCCATTACCAGATTTGAACCTTAAAAAAAAATCTATACAACCATATCCTGAAACAAGAAAGAAAATGTAATTTTCATTGATACGGACAGACTAGAAGCTGTAATTCCAATTGAAGTCTATTTTAAATCCAATCCCTGCACAGAACAAAATATTTTCTGCGGAAATGCAATCTGACCAGAACTTGAAAATTATATTTGAATTGAACTCACTCCAACAACCCCCCCCCCCCCCCAAAAAAAAAAAAAAAAAAAAATTCTATGGAATCTTAACTTGATCCGAAGAAGGAAAAATAATTTCTGCTGATACACATTGACAAGAACCCAATTTGAACTGAAATAAAAATCAGTGTAACCATTAATCTGTTTAAGAAAGACGAATTAATTTCTGTCAACATTCTGTCATTGAAAAAACCACAAGAAAAAAAAAAAAACCTAATTAGAACCATTTTACCTGTTACAAAATAATATATTTTGGAATGCCACCTGAAAATTCCAATTGAATCTGGTTTAAATTTTTCGGGTTTAGGGTAGATTTCAATTGGAATTTGTATTTATAGCTGTTTAGTAAATCAAATGTGGTTCTTAATGGATAAATGTTATTTTACATGATTTATGAGAAAAAAATAAAAAATTTTCAACTCGTCAAAATATTACATACAATGTTGAAAATCTAGGAAATACTTTTGATGTATTGCACTGCAAGAAACTCTAAGCAAATACGGAATATTTTTTAATAGCTGTCTGCTTTTTTCACAAAATTATGTTAAAAAAAAAAAAATCTAAAAACATGAAATGTTTAAATTTATGTACTTTGCATGTTTTATGCTTAGTGACTGAAATGTTCAATAAAAATATATTAGTTTTATTTTGTAAGTTAAGTCGTCCAAGAATGGAAAGTTTCATATGAAATGAAAATATTTAAATAAATAACAGAGTCCTGATTTTCTTTCTTTGTCAGTTAAACATTTTCCTAATTGAAGTATGAAACTTATAGGGTGGACCGGGGTAATTCCTGATCAAAAAACACTAACATCTAAATATCTTTTTAATGTTTACAATAGATGTGACCAAATTTAGCATGGTTAATAATTCACCATGTTTCTATTCAATAAAATATAAGCTTTGATTTATATATTATTTAAAGTTTGCTTAATTAAAAATTTTTGATTCTCGGTAACTACCCTGGGAACATTGTAATTATCAATTACACCGGGGCAATTACCAATCAGGACATTCTTTTGTACAAATGACAGGTACATTGATTAATTTAGAATATATATTGTCAATTTTAATATAAGCCTGATTTAATTAAATGCCTTCATCCATCTGCAATAATTTTATCAATGTGTAAAGAAAAAAAAAGAAAAAGAAAAAACAAGAACGAAAAGTTATGTGTGCAACATAGAATATGATGCAACTTCCAACATATTCTGAATACTATTTTCATCCATATACAGCAATTTTTCCACCCAGTGCAAAGAACAAAACATAACTAACAAGAACAAAGAATCATGCATACTGCATCGATTATGATGCATTTTCCTACTCATTCTGAATACTGTAAACTTATTGTCACATGTACAAGAATTTTACCATTCTGTGCAAAAAACAAAGCATAATTAACGACAATAAAAATTTTTGCATACAGCATGTTTAGATACTTTCCAATTCATTCTGAATACTTTAAACCTATAATTTTCATCTTTGTACAGTAATCTTCCCACCCTATGCAAACAGCAAAACATAAATAAACTAAGAAGAATGAAAAATTACGCATAAGTATAGATTATGAAACACTTTCCAATACATGTTCAATATTGTAAACCTATCATTTTAATCTATTTGCAGTAATTTTACCAATCTATATAAAGAACAAATCATAACTAACAAGAAAGAAAAACGTGTGCAACATAGATTATGAAACATTTCCAGCATATTCTGAATATTGTAATGCATATAGTCTTAATCAATCTGCAATATTACCAACCTATACATAGGTTGAAACATAATTAACAAGAATCATGCATGCAGCATAGATTATGAAATACTTTCCAGCACATTCTGAATATTGTATCCCTGATCATTTTAATCCATCTGCAATATATGTATCAACATGTGTAAAGAAAAAACATAGTTAACAAGAATGAGAAATGATACATTACATACAGCATAGATTATAAAACCCTTTCTGAGATGTATGGTGCTGAATGTACATTACCTTCTTATCTTTTACTAACGTATTTTACTACAGAGTTGTTTTTAACAAAATCAAGTAGTACAGCACACATTAATAAAATATGAAATATCTTTTTTTTAAGTGGATGGGGGAGGGGTAATTAAAGGTGAATGAATCATGAATATGAATTTTTTGCATTAGTCTTTAATTTTTTGTTTTTATCATTAACCTAAAAAAAGCAATGATATCAGTACAAAAAACCCTGAACGGGTTAAAAGCTTGTGACGCAGCACTTTATCTTATATCTCTAAGAATTTTAAATTTGGGACTTAAAATTAATGATATCAAAATTTATGTGACGCTATGCTATTAATTAATATACATATTAAAATTTATTCATTAAGGTTTTATCAATTACATCTTTCATAAATTCAAAATATGAATCTTAAAAGATATGATATCAAAATTTAAGTGACGCCTTGACGAGGCTTTAAACGATGTTTTAAAATTCCATTTATTTATTTATTGTCCAAATACATTTTCATATCTAAACAATATTTTTTATTTTCCAATACACTGTTAAATACATCACTTTCACTGAATATATATAATGCACTGAAATGTATTTATTTGAATAAATAAATTTATCTTTTTGGGCTACGCTGTCCAAAATCAAAAATAACATTTAAATGAATAGTTTTTGCGTCATTGTATCCAAAGTAAGTTAAATAGATGCAAATAGATACAATGATGCAAAAACTATTCATTTAAATGTTATTTTTGATTTTGGACAGCGTAGCCCAAAAAGATAAATTTATTTATTCAAATAAATACATTTCAGTGCATTATATATATTCAGTGAAAGTGATGTATTTAACAGTGTATTGGAAAATAAAAAATATTGTTTAGATATGAAAATGTATTTGGACAATAAATAAATAAATGGAATTTTAAAACATCGTTTAAAGCCTCGTCAAGGCGTCACTTAAATTTTGATATCATATCTTTTAAGATTCATATTTTGAATTTATGAAAGATGTAATTGATAAAACCTTAATGAATAAATTTTAATATGTATATTAATTAATAGCATAGCGTCACATAAATTTTGATATCATTAATTTTAAGTCCCAAATTTAAAATTCTTAGAGATATAAGATAAAGTGCTGCGTCACAAGCTTTTAACCCGTTCAGGGTTTTTTGTACTGATATATATATACATATAATATCAATAAAATCATATCAAACTTACCAATTTCACTAACCCTTCTTGACCTATAGATTTAATGAATCCTTTGACATCCATCTGACCAAGTCGTAAAATATACATAGGTCTTCCATCTACATTAAAAAAAAAATTCTTTTTTTAAAAAGTACAAAAGGAAATCATGGTAAAAAAACAAAACAATTTTATATTGAATTTTTATGTTGCGATAACTCGGATAACAATTTTTTAGGTAGTATTTTTATACCTTAGTTAATGAATATGATTTAGCTAATGAAAGTTTTACTGAAGGTGTGCAAGGCAGTGTTTTGGAAACACAAGCAATCTTAAAAACTTTTTCCACATTTTCAAACATTTACTTCTTAAAGGATCATTAAAACATTATTTATAAAATTATCAATAAAATTCTTAATAAACTTCAAAAATATTGTAATATTTCCATTGCATGGGTCAAAATACCAAATAGGACACTTAATGCAGGCTTGGGAAAAATTAAGGATAGATTATAGAAAGGTAAAATGTCTTTCCAGCACACAAGATGCCGAAGATTTTATTGCAGAACAAAAACATATTAAAAATGATGATATAGCACATAAGATAATTTATTTAGGCAAAACATTACATTTATAGGAACCATAATTTCAGAAAGAAGAGTTGCAGTGCATACGATTTTAAACGATTAAAAAAAATCCTTAATGCAGCAACAGACGTGCAGAATGTGTCCGATCCGGTGATCTAGGATTGGGAGAAATTTTAGCCATCTGGGGAAATTTTGAAAAAAATATATACAATTGATTTTGATTTTTACAATGAATTACATAATTCCCTGATATAAATATATTTTTTTTCACTACAAATAAAAAGACATGAATAGCGAATTTCACAAAATCATTCTCAGAATAATATGTACCGTATATACTAGGGATGCACAACCTGTGGCCCGCGAACTTCGTCAAATTACAGCTAGAAAAAATAGCAATTTTTGTGGAAAAGTCACAGATAAAAATCTGTAAATTTCGTCAATTTACAGCAAGAAAATATAAAATTTCATCAGTCATTTAAGAATCGCAAATTTCGTAGATCGGGCACGGAAAGATCGCGAAATTCACTGATCAAGTGCGGAAAAATCGCAGTTTTCATTCATCAGGTATGAAAAAATTGCGAATTTTGCCCATGAGGCTCGGAAGAAAAATAGTAAATTTAACCGATCACGGAAAATACGCGATTTTTGTCGATCAGGCACGGAAAAATGGCGAATTTTGTCGATTAGACGCAGAAAATCACACATTTTAATGATCAGCCAAGAAAAAAATCGTCAAAATTGTTGATGATGCACGAAAAAATTACAAATTAAACTCATCGGCTGCGGGAAAGTTCGCATATTTTCTCGGTTTGCCGTGTGAAGAAAATGCGAATTTCGTTGATCGGACACAAAGAAATCGCGAATTTTGTCGATCAAGGGTGAAAAAACTGCAAAGTTTGTTGATAAGGCACGGGTAAATCACAAACTTTGCGATGATGTGCGGAAAAATTGAAAATTTCGTTGATCGTCTGCGAAACAATGGTGTGTTTTGTAAGTTTCCCTAGAAAAAAAAATCGTGAATTTCATCTTGCCGCGTAAAAAAATGCAGTTTTCGTCAGTTAGAGGCGGAAACATGTGAATTTCGTCGATTAGACAAGGAAAAATCGCGAGTTTTATTGATCAGGTTCCGAAGATGGCAAATTTTGTCAGTCGGAAACAGGAATTTTGCGAATTTTGTCGATCTCACGCGGAAAAATTGCAAATTTCGTCGATCAGGCTCATATAAAATCGCGAATTTCGTCGATCGGCGTTGCGAAATTCGCAAATTTCATTGATCAGGTTCGTAAAAATTTCGAATTTTGTCTATCGGCTTTATAAAAATTGCAAATTTTGTCGATAAGGTTTGTAAAAATTGCGAAATTTGTCGATCTGGTATGGAAGAATCGCGAATTTTATCAATCATGCGATGAAAAATTGCAAATTTCGTCGATCAGCTTCGTAAAAATCGCGAATTTCCGCAATCGGCTTCTTAAAAAACGATAATTTCGCCGATCAACATCAGTAAAGTCGCGAATTTCGTCGATCGGCTTTGTAAAAATCGCAAATTTCGCCAATCAACTTTGTAAAATTGCAAATTTCGTCGATTGGCTTCGAAAAAATCGCGAATTTCGCCGTTCGGCTTCGTGAAAATTGATAATTTTGTCGATCAGCCGCAGAAAAATCGCGAATTTCGCCGATCGGCTTTGTAATAATCGCGAATTTCGCCGATCGGCTTTGTATTAATCGCGAATGTCGCCGATCGGCTTTGTAATAATCGCGAATTTCGCCGATCGGCTTTGTAATAATCGCGAATTTCGCCGATCGACTTTGTAATAATCGCGAATTTCGCCGATCGACTTTGTAATAATCGCGAATTTCGCCGATCGGCTTTGTAAAAATCGCGAATTTCGCCGATCGGCTTTGTAAAAATCGCGAATTTCGCCGATCGGCTTCGTAAAAATCGCAAATTTCGACGATGGGCTTTGTAAAAAATCATGTTTTTGTCGATCTTGTAAAATTTGCAAATTTTGTCAATCGGTTTCATTAAAAATTTTGATTTTTCTTGATCGGTTTCGTAAGAATCACAAATTTTGTTGACAGGCACAGAAAGATTGAATTTTCTCAATCAGTTTCGTAAAAATTGGGAATTTTGTTGATCACTTTTATAAAAATCCCTAATTTGGTCGACATGCATGGAAAGCTGCAAATTTTGTTGATCGGGCATTGAAAAATCAGGAAGTTCAGTAGTGATGAGACACGGAAAAATCCTATTGATCGGCTCCTTCCCTCTCCTTCGTTCATAAAGATTAAACTTTTTTTCGGCACCAGCCACTTATCTTTGTTTTTTACTTAGCACTTTTAATAAAACAAAATTTACTCTCTGGAATAAAGTCAAGGAATAATATTACATCTTGAGAATAATCCTTGCTATATCTGTTATATACACAAATGCAAAAACTGCTGCTATATCCTTACCAATTGAAGTGGATATTTTGACTGGTTAAGCAAAACTTAAAGGGGATTTTCCCACTTCCCTCTGAAAACATATTTTTTATCCGATAATAGGCCACAGATCATCTTTGAATTCGAATTATCTCCATGTTATTGATGTGGCCCTCGACTGCCCAGACTTTTTTGTAAGTGGCCCTTCTCTTGAAAAGGTTGTGCACCCCTAGTATATACTCATGCATAAATTGAGAAATTTTCGAAAACAAAATATTCTATACCTATAGTAATACAGACCAGGGTTGGAAAAAAACATGTTTTTTATTAAAAAAAACAAAAAACATGTTTTTTTTGTTTAAAACATGTTTTAAACGTTTAAAACGTCTTTTTCTCATTCAACAGCACAATTTTGTTTAAAGTGAACAAAAATTATTAAATATAAAGAATGAAAATATTTTCAAACGGCAGTTAGGAAGAAAAAAATTATATAACAAATACCAAACGTTAATTAGCAATTTTATTTTTTATTCTAAATGAAAACATTTAATTTTTAAGTTCTTTAAAAATGGTAACAAGTTTGTCAACACCTTACAACAGCCTTATCAACACCCTAATGATTTCTGGTTTTGCTTTGCACAAAACAAAAATTAGAAAAAATTCTTTCTAATCCAGCAGTAGAACCTGCAGCTGTATGTAACTGTTTTATGATATTCATGGCATTTTTATCAATGTGATTTTCAAGGCTTAACCACCATGATAAATGTGTTATTTCCACTTTATATGATTCTCCAATGGCAAATTTATGATTGGTAACTGCATGAAACATATAATCGGAGAATGGAGCTGACTTAGCTTTATAGTTTATAATTATTGGAATTAGTTCAGGACATAATTTGACAGCAAGGCTTGTGCCTTTTTCAGTCTCATCAATTACAAGTGATTCTCCTTTAAAGCGTAATGAAATATGTAAAAAGTATGTAATAAATATGTGAAAAATTAGTTAAGAAATAAATATTTTTAAGCATGTCCATTTTTTATTATTAAATTATTATTATTACTTTGAGAGATTATTCAAACTGAAAATCTAAATAGATAGATTGGTTGGTAGGTAGCATACTTTTATAACTCTGAGGACAGAAAAGCAAATTTAAGCAATTAGAATTTAAAAGGAACTAAAATTAGATAAGTTTTTTTTTTTTTTTTCATTTCAGTTTATTTTCATAAACGAATTATTAAAAAGGAAATACTATTAAAAGAAATTTAAATTAATGTTGATTTTTTTATATGAATATTTTAAACTGAAGTCATTATAATTTTAATAAAGAAAGAGAAAAGGAAAACAAAAAATCTTTCTCAACTGCTAAACAAATATCTATATAGTATTGTAGCATTATCTATTGATGGAAGAAAGAATTATTTATAGTATATTGAGAAGGTGTTTAGCCCAGATATTTTACTCAATATTATGTTCTCTGAGCACCAACTGCTGAATATATTCAGAAAAAAGGAGAAATAGATCTCTCAAAATATACAAGTAAATACTTAAAAGGTGTGGTAAAAATAGATATTTATTTATTTATTATTTACCTTAGATCTTTCGGATGCCCTCGCATCCATTTTCAAAGGAATATAAAAGAAGATAATTCATTTGAAACAGAAAAAGGTAAAAACAAAACAAAAGCAGTCAGCGTGTACAAATAAGTCACGATGAATTCATCAAAACACCAAGGATATTGTACCAGAGTGCGGGAATATTATAAGAAATGATGTCATTACAAACAGTATCATTGTTAAGCAAAATTTTGAGGGATTCATGGATAATTGAAGAGTAATGCTCTGATGTTGAAAAGAGTATTTTAGCTTTGTCGAAATTTATCAAAATATTTTCTTTTTGTTGCATTCGAGATAAGGCTGTACTTGGCTTGTTGTATTGCATATCTGAAAAATGCTCTATCAGTCTTACTTTTAATTTTCAAAAATTAATATATTAAAGAACTTTGATATTACATAAAAAATCATAATTGAGATATTTAAAAAAATAAATTATGTATTTCCAAATTTAGAGGAAATAAATTTACTTTGAATAATTAAAATTAAATAACTAATTTATAATTTTAATGAAATTTGAATGTCTTTTAGTATACACAGCTAATTAAAAAATTTTAATACAATTTTATTTCATAAATTTTAATTTGTGACATTATTAGCAATAATCATGTTTTAAACATTGTTTTAAATGTAATGTTTTAAACGTGTTTTAAACAGTTGTTTTAAACGAAATGTTTTAAACATAACAACCCTGATACAGACTACATATTGTATACATGTTTTGTACACATTCATATAATACATACATACTCTCCTATAATACATCCATTCTGTATGTATTATAGGTTTACATATTGAATGTGTGTAAGCCTATAATATATCGTAAAATTTGGGAAAATTTTCAGCACCAATGTGCAGCACTTCTGCCAGAATGGCAGATACAGTGATTCCCCCCTCCCCCCTGCAACATTATGCATTGCAGAGGTGATTCTGTTTTGAATTTTCCGAAAATTTTTAAAAGTCAGTCATTTGAACAAAAATTCAAATCTAAAAAAAAAATTACAAATTTTGACAAATTACCAAAAAGATTAATTTTTGTCAATTATTCACAGAAAAAAAAAAAAAATCACAAGAAATTTATCAAATTGTGGGAAAAGCAAGAATTTTGAAAAAGAATCTCAAAATAATGTGAATTTCATCAAAGAATCATGGAAAAAGTGGGAATTTTATCAAAAGACTGTAGAAAAAATGTGCATTTTATCAAAAGACTGTAGAAAAAATGTGCATTTTTGTCAAAAGATAGAGGGTGAAACATAAATTTTATGAATGGATTGCGGAAAAAATGAGAATTTGTTAAAGGATCATGCAAAGAATGAGTATTTCCGACTAATGATCTAAGAAAAAGTGAGTATTTCACCAAAAAATCATGGAAAAATGCAAATTTCAACCAAAAAAACATTTCTTCACATGATCAAGGAAAAAACATCATTTCTACATAGAATTTTTCAATTTTATAGGATTTTTTTTTTTTTTTTTAATTTGGATATTGTTTATCGTTACTTTTGGAAGCGATTTCGAAAGGGAAGGTATTCTTATTAAAAAACCTGAAAAGGAAGTCAAACAAGTAGAAATGAACATTGTAAAGATCAACTTCTGCTAGCCAATGCAAAATTAAAATATTGTTGTGAAAGGTAGATATCTTTAAAAACATCTTTTACTGGACTAACATTAGCAAACTGACGTTTTCACACAAATAACTGACACTGATTTCATTTTAAATTTGAAAAATTTCAAGAATGGCACATATTATCTAAATGTCTCAGATTTTACTTTTTAAGTTATGCTTTTATTACAATGCAAATGGAAATAAATAGAAGTTGTTAAACAACAATAAGTATTAACGTGTTAAAAAATAATTGATATTTTAAAAATAAATATTCTGTTTTGTTTCACGAAATACATTTTGTTGAAACAGTTTCTTTTTGCATAACGAAACATTTAACATTTATCGGAAAGTTTATCTGATTCTCATGATTCATTCGATTACATATGAATAGAAAAATTTTATTAGATGCAAAAAAAAATTCTGTAAGATTAAGTCATTGAGTTTTGTTATGTGTAGAAGGTTCATGATTGCACATGGTCTAAAAAATTATAATTCGGTGAAAATGACATTTAAATTTTATTCAAACAATTCAGATTAAAAAAAAACCAAGTTTCACTTCTCTTTTAAATATGAAAGTTAAACATTCTTTTTTGTCTTCAAATCATTCCATAAATTTTTTATGGTATTTAATCTGCTGGAATCCAAAGAGAGAAAAAGCTATAGTAGCCTGTCACAAGAAGACATTTATTAAGAAATACAACGTAACATTCAGTGAAACTGTATGTAAGCTATCAGAATCGTTATATTGTGCAAAATAAGGAGGTCAAGCGAGTTCAAGAACAAATGAAAATGAACCACCTAAACATTACTTATGTTCAAAGGTTGATCTGAGCAATCATTGTAATGTTCTCTAATTTAGTAGTGTCAAAGCAAAGAACATTTTAATTCCTGTTGTCAAAACAGTCTCATTTCCCTACCAAAAGTGCACTGTTAATAATCAACCAAAAGAATCCAACCAATTTTGTTCAATACTTAAGGGGGCTCAGGAGTTGAAAACTTTTAAAAAAAAACAGATTTTTTTTAGATCTAGTTTGATTCTTCAATTAATTCTTAACTCAATACAAAAAACTGCATAAAAATATTTGCATTTTTAACGGAGTTATAAGCATTTATGTATCAACACTTTCATACCCGCACCCATATAATTTCAACTGTAAGTCGCATTTTCTCAAAATTTGATTTTTGACAACTAACACCAAGATTTAAAAAAAACTATTTGATGGAATGGCTTTTTTTTTTTTTTTTTTTTGCATGCATATAACATCATTATCTATAGAATGAATTAATATATTTTAGATAGTTTAATATTTTGAGTATTTTTAATGAAAAAAAAGTTGTATTTTTTTGGGTATTTTTATATTTTCAAATTTGAGAGTTTTTTTAATAATGGTTTTTTTTGAGTGATAGTTATATCCTTAATTCATTCTATTGCCTAAAGTTTCCGGATCATTTTAATCCAAAAATTAGGTTCTTATGTCAATTCAACGTTAAGGGCATTCTTAAATCAAAAAGAGCAACTTTGTGACAATTGCTTTAATTTATTTTTGTTCGGAAATGCATGAAAATAGCAGGTGTTATTATTCAGAAACTGTCTAATTGCACTCAATTTTTTGTTTTTTATAAAACGCAATAGATTTTTCATGACAAGCCTTCAAAATTGACACTTTTGAGCATATTTCCCGACGAAAGCAGAAAAACCGCTCGAAAAGCAGGAGAAAAATGGGCGATCTTTTGATCGAAATAGCTTAGAACTGGATAGGTAATTCAATTATCATAAAATGGAAAAATAAGTTCGATTCGAAATCACTTCCATAGTCAGGCATTCCACTTTTATATATTTCTGTTAAAAAATGAATTTGTAAATGTGTCAAAACGTTTTGCGCTTGTTGAGCAGAGCAGTGAAGAACACCCTTAAGATACCTTGGTGTTGGTGATATAACACATAATTTTTCTTTCAAAAATTGTGTTACATAAATTTTGCTATATTTATTATATTACATTGAAGTACTTCATTTTATAATTTTATAAGACTACAAACATACCTTTAAAGTATCAGAAAGTTTAAATCAATTATACCGAATACTTCTGTTTTTATATGGACTTGAAGCGAGAGCTCTGTTTACATGTTTTTTTGTATCGATCAATCCTTGAGCCCCCTTAAGATAGTATAACATCACAAAGGCTTTTTCAATGATGAGCAAGATCCAGCTGAAGATTCATATTGTTTAAAATGCAAATTAAAATTCCCTATTTCATTTAATCCAAATTCCCCATTAGTTCCAAAATTCTAAATTCATCACCAGTTTAGTTCAAATTCACCATTTTGTTTTCAATTTTTGATATTGAGACTGAGAAAGTTACTTTTATACAATTACTAGGCACAGCCTTTTGCAAGAATTCTATTATAGATACATTTGGAAATATTGACTAGAGCAGTGGGCATAGCCAGCCAATTAATAAACAAAAAAAAAAAAATCTAATTTTTTTTTTTTTTTCTTTCTGTGTACTGCCAAAATTTTCTTTCAGACCATAGGTAGGTAGTAGAGGTCTGCACGGGCCGAAATTTCCAGGCCCGAGCCCGGCCCGAACGAAAGAAATATTGGCCCGACCCGGCCCGGCCCGAAAGTAAAAATTTCGGCCCGAGCCCGGCCCGGCCCGAATGAAATAAATATTGGCCCGACCCGAAAGTTAACATTTCGGCCCGAGCTCGGCCCGGTCCGGAAAAAAGTTTAAAATTCGGCCCGAACCCGGCCCGGCTCAAGTGAATTTCTACAGAACATTGATCTTTAATCTTATGGAAGAGTTCTGACCAAAAAACATTATTAGTCTTTTTTTTCATGTTTATAATCTCCATTTATGCAGAAGTGCCGTGGGCTGCGATATTTACGCTTTTAAATGAATCTTTGTTTGTTGTATGTAAATGTTTCAGTTATCACTAGTATTATTAATCCATATTCCCTGTACTGGAGACAAAAAGTCGAAAAAGCGGTATATGGTAAAATTTCCAAAGACAAAATCTCTTTGGAACAAAAAAAAAAAAAAAAAAAAAAATACATTCTCTTTTTAACAGATGTAAATGTTTAACATATTTTTTTCTCCCGTATTGTTGTATTCATTTTGCATGTATGAACATTTTAAAAGAAACTTCCAGTTTTCAGTTTAAAAGAAAATTCCGTTATTTTTATTTTTATTTTTTTTTTTTTGTGTGTGTGTGTGTGTGTTTAATTCTATTTTAAAACGCCTAGTAATCTACGATTCTTTAAAAGGAATAAATTCTAATGTTTAATTGTAGAATAATGACGGCTTAAAAGTATATGCCTTTTTTGCAAACATTTTTGGACAAAGCCAAATTAGTGATGGGCGATAACGAGAAGTTTTTCTCGATTTTCTCGATTGTATGAACATCTCGATAACTTTCGATTGTGTAAAATTTTTCTCGATGACTCCAGTTTGCAATTGCTTTTATACCATACAGGATTCAATTTTATCAAGAGTCTACTACAGGTGAATGAGTCAGTATTAATAAAGACACGACGGATTCACTCGCTAGTGAGCCCCTCCTTTCATTGGTGTCTCTAATTTATACGCAATCTTGTAATATGAAATCTCGAACTGGGTCCTCGTTGTACACGGCATCATATACCAAACGCGGTGTGCAAGCACAGCAAAATCTTGTAAACAACAAAAAAATTCGAATTGAACGAACAACCGAACGTAATCTCGAACATTAAATTTTGAAAACTGCCCCCCCCCAAGGTGACGCAGTGGGGGGGGGGGATATACATAATCGAGGTGCATAAGATCAATAAGTGGCCACATGCCAAACAACAACTTCCTGCTTTTCTAAATTCCATGTATATTATAAATATTATTTATTGCAAAATCCGTAATTAAAAAAAAAAAAAAAAAAATGGGATTGCCGACAGAAGTTAAAATTTGAACAATTACGTTTGTATTTTTTTAATTGTCAGGAAATATTTTATTGTGCAGGAAATACAAGGACCAAGTAACCGCAGTAAATTAACGCCTACACGCAAGAGGAGGCCAGAGTCCCAGCAGTGGTGAACAATATTTATATGATACAGATGTCATACACGCACCACATTGGCACGATGTTTTCCAGATGCCGATTTAGCGAAAACTTCGAAGAAGTTTGAGAAATTTAACTTTCAACCCATTATGGGTCCGTAACGTGACCCAGATTGACGGGAGAAACTTTTTTATGCTAAATTGGTAATGTATGAAGCGGCTCCATTATAACATCCTTTTGGTTTATAATTGTTGTTTTTTAAATTCATTTGTTTTCAGTTACCATGTATTTATTTAATTATGCTTTTTAAACATGTAATAACAAAGATTTTAATAATCGATTGTAAAAACATCTCGATTGTAGATTCTCGAAATTAATCGATGACTCTATCGAATGTGCTTTTTTACGATTACGATTTTTATCGAATAGGAAATTTTCGAGAATCGCCCATCACTAAGCCAAATATTACTGATTTATAAAAAGTCGAGAAAAGGATTTTCATATAGGAAGATTCAGTAGGAACTGATTATTTTGGTCCATGAAAACTAGGAAAAATGGAATCAGTCTCGGCTTCATACGGGAAAAAAAGTTAGGCCCGGCCCGTCCAGCAAAAAAATTAAGGCCCGAGCCCGGCCCAAAAGATTAGTGACTAGGCCCGACCCGGCCCGGCCCGAGTCTTCAGAAGTAAGGCCCGAGCCCGGCCGGGCTCGGGCTTCGGGCCGCAGCCCGGCCCGTGCAGACCTCTAGTAGGTAGTCCAAGGAATAACAGTTGGCAATCAGTACTTTACAGCTACAAGTAAATGATTTACAATTCAACAAAAACTACTTTTTGGCTTATAGTCAGAAATATAAATTCCACAACTGAAATATGTATAGGTAAAAAAAACAGCAAATTTGTTTAGTTTGATATTTTTACACAGGAAAAAAGAAAAAATAATAATAATAATTAAAATTTTAGTTAAAAAATCTATTTAAAAGTTATATTTATGAAGAAAGATAATTCAATTATTAAAATAAATGGCATATTGTTAGATTGCTAAGAGTTTGTATTAGACAATTATTTGCAAACTAATGGAAACTGGCCAATCATATTTTCCACCATTCAATTTTTGGTATTGAGGCCGAGAACAATTACTTTTATACAACTACTAGCCACAACATTACACAAGAATTCCATTAGAAGTTGATATTTAAGTTTTAAAAGTGAACTATAAATTTCAGTAATTAAATATTTTAAATTTCTTTTTGATAATTACACTGAAAAATATCTTTAAGTTAATGCAATTATACTAAATTCAGAAAATATTTTAATTAAAGAATACCTTTATCAAAATAATGCCATCCCCCAGGAAAATATTGCTTTATAACAGGTGGTGGATCATACGTAGAAAGAATGCGGTCAACCTGATATTTCTTTCGCCACACAAGGGAATGGCATAACATTTCTCGAGCTTTTTCTAAGTTGTAATCTTGTGCTTGCAAAAAACGCATCAATGTTTGCTCACTTGGAACCTATAAAGTCATGAATCAATATGTTTTTAGAATCTTTATAATTTCATTCACAAAGAAAAGCGTGGAATGTAAAAATAGATAATTAATAAGATAACATTTGACAGCTGCAGAAATGCTAATTATCAAAAGTAAAAATTTGGCAAATTTTAAGAAAAATTAATCTGTAATTAGTAAAAAAATGAAATAAAATATCACAACAGTATTTAAAAATACAGATATTATTAATATTACAAATAATAAAAACGCATATAAAAATCAATTATTAAATAATTTTTAATGACAAATATTAAGTTAATTCTGTACAATTGTGTTTAGTAACAGCTTTCTTAAACAAAAATCTCATTTAAAAATGCCTTTAGTCATAATAATTTCTTGGTAAGGTTTACTTTAAGTTTCACAACAGTCAAATAACTTTTTAAAAATCCAAGTGCACTTGTTAATTTAAAGACATTCTTACAGTTTAAAGACAAATACATTATATGGGTTGAGAATATTTTTATTCTTTTTTTCCTCTAATTTTTTGACAGATTTCTGTTCTTAATTTCTTTAATTATCTTAAACATTTCTACTAAGATGTATAATACAAAATATATTTTACAACTTATACTTTCCCCCCCATATAATGAATATTATTTATTATTAATTTTTTATAATAAACTTTATTGATTTGATTCTGGATAAGTTAAATAAAGTGACCCCCCCCCCCCCCAATATATTTTCATTATTTTTGCAGCAATGTCTCTGCTATAACTAAAACTTTAAAAGAAATCACAAGCTGTGTCGCTGTGAGGAACTGAAGGTTTAAATTAGTCTTATAGAAATTTTCTTTCATGCATATGTTATGTAAATATAATTAAAATATGAAAACAAATTTAAATAAAAATGCAATAATAAAGATATCTAAAATAAGTAAAAGAATACACAGATTATTAGATTTTTTTAATAAATAATGAAATAGAGAAATATGATGAGAAAGTACAGGGGGGAGCTGAATTAGAAATTAATGAAGTTGATATCTTTGCATTTTCAACTCTTTGATTGTAAACATACACATTTATCATAGCCACTGCTCTTAGGTTTTGCGAAACTTAAATTCGTAATTTTAATTTTCAACACATCACAAAGTCTATGGATGTTTTTAGATGACAAGAGTCCAAAAGTAATTTATGACTGTAGAACTGGCGTTAACCCTTTCCGGCACGGAAAAAATCTGTTGGTAAAATGAGAAATTATCGACTGACATCGGAATTCAACAACGAATTTAGATATTTTGAAACCCCTAATTTAAGCTTTTATTGTAAAAAGCAAAATATAACTAAAATATTACTGGTGCCATTTGCAAGGTTGGAATTAAAATTAGGTATCCCAGACCGGGCACAGTGTGCTGGAAAGAGTTAATGATAAAAAAAAAAAAGTACAGGGAAAACTTTGGCATGAGATAAAGCAGGAAAATTGATAATTTTTCTAAGCTCACTGTAAATTTCTAATTACAGAATGCCAAACCTGTTTACAACACAATTTTATGCAATATTTTAAAAATTTAAATAGAACTTTAGATCTGAATTAGTTCTGTAAATATTTTATGATGATGTACTGTTTTGTACAAGATTTTCACACAAACAATAACAACAAACCTACAAAAAGAACATAAAATCTTTAAAAAGGCTAAAATGCTACTTAATTTTGTTTGTGTTTATCAAAATATTGATTAACATTTATTGACAAGCTAGTATTGTTCTGCATTTCAACTCTAGATGAGCAAACTCAAAAAATTTATTCCTCCTCACTTTTCCTCTTCATTAAAAGCTTTACTCATGGAATTAGATTACAAGCCTAATACAATTATCTAACATTCCAGGGCTTGAAATTCAATTTTTCAGAGGAGGGCAGTCTCTTTCCCAACATTTATAAATGGAGGGAAGTTTAGCTATTTGGGAAGGAGAAAAAAAAAAAAAAATTAAAAACCTACTGTTATTTTATGTGCTATTTAAAGAATCAACAAATACAGACTTGACAAAATAACACTGAAGGAATTTTTATCAACAACTCAGAATAATTATGCAAAATGTGTTTTTTATTAAAAAAAAAATAAAGTCAAGCTTTTATACAGTCTATTTAGTCTTTACAGGGAGATAAATTCCCTCCCTGTGCTAATTACTTTTGTTACAGGTCTAGTAAACACTGTTTTTGGTTCAGGTTGATTTTAGGTTGAGTATAGATTCCTGCAAGTTGGGTTCGGGTTAACCTAATTTCACAAAAGTTAGTTATATTATTTCCAATTAAAAATTTTACCTATAATAATAAACAGATATGTTTGTGTGTGTGTACTGTTTTCCAAGGAGATGGCTGCATTTTTTTTCTGCGACCCTCTGATGAAATAGACACTTGTTTTGTGATTCTGCGATGAAATTTGGATTTTTTTAGCAGCAATTTGACTAAGTTTGCGTTTATTTGGCAACCTTAGTATTTTGTAATTACTCTTTGACGAAATTCACAAATTTTTTCCAAGATGCATTGTCAAATTTGTATATTTTTCACGATTCTGTGACACAATTTGCATTTATCAAGCAATCCTTTGACCAATTTTGCATTCATTAAGCAATCCAAAAGTGATTATGTTCTGCATTTTACCAAAAATTTAAGGTATTCGGTTCCAAAAATTAAAAATTGTCATTAATTTGGAAATTTAGACAAAAAACAAATTGTACGAATTTCCACAAATGGTCACCCCAAAAAATCAATTTCATAAATAGTTCACAGAAAAATCATGAATATCGTCAGAGGTTCATATTACTCATATATTAATTGTGAAAAAAACTCAATGAGAAAATCATGAAAAAAAAAAAAACCGCTCCAAACGCTTTGTCAAAGAACTGTGAAAAGAAAAATGCAAATTTCATCAAAGATTCGCAAAAAATGCAAAATTTCAGCCAGTTATTACAGAACAAAATGAAAATATCCGAAAAATATTCCATGATCATTTTATAAAATTCATGTTTATTCTGTGATTTTTTTAAGAGATTCGCGTATTGAGATTTTTAGAGAGAATTCGAATTTTTTCCACGATGCTTCGACAAAATTGGCATTTATATCGTGATCCTCTAACAAAATATTCTGCAAACGATTGACGAAATTGATTGTGAAATTATGTGACTCAGGTCAGCTCAAAAGTTATGAAAAATTGGTTATTAGCCTGGAAATTCAAACATAACTATCCAAATTTCTGGGCTGATAAACGATGTTTCATAATTTTTGGAATCGAATGTGTTATTTTTTTTAAAAATTCGGAATGGAATGACTCTGTTTCTGACTTCTGTTTTCTGACTCTTCGTGGCAGAAAATAGTAGAAAACTTGTCAATCCATGGCACGAAAAATATTGCAAAATTTGTCAATCAGTTACAGGAAAAAATCGTGAATTTCAACGATTTTTTGCAATAAAAAACTTGCAAAATATGTCATTCAGTCACACAAATATATTACAAAATTGACAAAAAAGATTGTGGGAGTTCATCGTAGTTTTAAAATGCTAGATTTTTCTGAAAATTAGTGTTTTTTTTTCTGGGGGGGGGGGGGGGAGGGGAAGGGAGGGAGCGCCCCACCCACGATATTCTTTTGGGTGAGATTTCAAAATTCCAGGCAGCAATCCCGTCATCCTGCCCTGAAATTCAAGCCCTGCCTTCTTATTTAACAATATAACCAAGCTTACTTTTCCTTGGTGTGCTTCAGCCATCCACTTTTTCAGCTGGACAAGACAAGACTCTTGGAAGGGAGTTAACTCTCCAAGGTATCTTTTTATATATTCTGACTCAATCTTAAAGTTGGCTTCTATATTTAAAAAGAAAAATAAATTTTACTACATTCTGCAAAAAATAAGTATGAATTGATGAAAGAGTTTAACAGACATATGATGAATTTCACATTTTATACAAAATTAGCATTACTCACATAGATCCCCACATTTCCCTAAGTTTCATTTTCTAGTATTTTCTAAAACTATTTTATTGACAAAAAATAAACATGATTTTGAATGTGTTTCTTACCAAAAGTAATGTTAACTGCTGTTTGCAAGGATTCTCTAGTTAATTATTCTAGTTCTATTTCAGTTTATTTGTTACCCATGCCCTCATCAAATGATTTTTATAGATGACAAAAAGTTTAATTACAATTTTAAAATATTTTTTAGCATATCTAGTACAAAAGAATATGATGATAAAATTAAAAAGAATCAATCATATGCTGTTCAAAAAATTTTGCTTCAGAAAAGGCCAAATAAATTTCCTTAAGAATAATCAACACCAAGTTCAATATTAATTTTCTATTATAAATTCCATTAATCTATATTCAAAGATTATTTCCAATAAATAAGGAAATTGACATGTAGGATATACAGGATTTATTTCATGTCTGAAAGATAGTTTTTTTATTATCTTGCATTGATATCATTTTAACTATGAGACTTTAATGCAAATTAAAAAATGTGCAATATAAATAATGCCTAAAATAAATTCTGCTAAAAATCATTTAATTCAAACATGGATAAAAAAAACATAATGAAGAGTTTATACCTGATGACAAAGCTATACATTTTATCATATGTGAAAAAAACACTTTGTGAAGCAGGGTTCTTCATTGTCACTTGCCATTTTGTCAAATCATGAGCAAATGAACAGTCAGACTCACCAAATTCAGAGTGCTTGATTTCTGCAGTTTTTTTGTGTGTAGTTACAGTTGACATTCTTATCCACATTAGTGTATGATAGATGTTGCTTACATCTTCAATCGCAGCATGCCATTTACATTTAGAGATACTGACTCAACACAATTCAGTTTAACAACAGCAAAGATACAGGAAGGACTATACGATAAGTATTTCTTTGTTTCGGTTTATCACTATCTATGTGTGCTGGTAAAATCACAAACAAAATTACTAGAATCAATCGCTAAATTAAGAAAACCTTGGCTGAAATGCGGCATTGAATTTGCCATTTACCATACTGTCTATTAATTGTATGCAAAGCAGGGTTGGAAAAAAACCAGGTTTTTTTGAAAAAACCCAAAAAAAACCTTTTTTTTTGGTTTAAACCAGGATTTTTTGGTTTAAACCGGGTTTTTTTAAGACATCCTTTTTTATTACATGTACATGCATATTTATTGATAAAAATAGACATTGTTGAATTATAAGTAGTATAAATGCATTTGAAAGTAATTTAAATTAAATAATTATAGTTAATTGTGTAGAAAATTGAAAAAAATCATATTTTAATTTAAATAGTTATTAGTAAAGTCTTATGTTCAAACAATAAGCTACTCTACACAGTGAAACATTGGTGCTTTGAAAATCTTTATAAATAATCTTTTTATTACTTATAAGAAACATTGATGTAGTTTGTGAATATAATATTCTTTTCTACAATTAAAAAAATAATAAATTTGAGATTGTTCTTGGGGGGTTTTGTGTTTTGAGAGACAATTTGAAATCAACATTTATGGTCATTAGATTTAGCAGATAACTGAGGAAAAAAACATAATTTGTTATTATCAAAATACTATAACTAGCACCCAATTTTTGAATACTCATTCAACTTCATATTTTGATTTTAATTCTTAAAGATAATCTTCCCAATAGAAAAAAAAAAAATTCTTTTATAGTTTCACTAAAATCTTAAACATCATCCAGTTATAGCTCCATATTCAAAAGCATTGTGCGTGTTATGATAGATTGCTTTAAATAATCTGCATTTTTTAAATGAAAATATTTTATACTAAGTACAGAATACCTATTTATAATCCATTTTATCTTTGATCAATTCACATATTCTAAGATTTTTCTTTAGAGTAATGGAATATGGTCATCAATGCATACTCAATTTCATCCTTACATAAAAAAACCCCTAGAATCACTATATTTAATACTTTTTGCTGAAATAAAGTGTTAAACGTAGAAAATACTTATACCTAATAATTTGTAAGTCTTAAATTGTAAATAAAAATGAGAAAATATCATTAGATTTTTTTAAAAAAAACCAATTGGTTTAAACCGTGCCAACCCTGATGCAAAGTATCATTGGTCAATCTTTTTTTTTTTTTTTTTATCTTTATAGTCGAAATATCACAGCAATTTACCACTAAGAGAATGTTTGAAACATTACACATTTAGAAGATATTTCGAATGCAGTTTTAACAGTTTTTGAAGTTCATAGTAGAATTTCTGTTTTCTAAGCAGACAAAAAATTTTGTTATTTTAGAACATATTGAAAAAAAGGGGATACAATAAGGGGTTAAATGTAAACTTTTCATTTTTTCACACCAAATCTATTTTGCTAAGAGTTTTTTTATTTGGCTGCTGTTTTTTATTTCTTATTCGCCAAATTGATCATGTTGGTAAATAACCAGCGAAAACCTTGTTGTGAAGAGAAATTCTAAATTAACCAACTTTTAGCCTCATAAAAAAGGAGAAGTTGAAATGACCATTCAGACATGCAAACATTTTTGATACTTTAATCATTTTTTAGATAATGAAAAGAAGAATTCTATGGGAGAAAAATTTAACTTTTTTTTGGGGTTTGTGTCAAGCAATTAATGGGAGTAACTTATTACACAAACTGAATAATTTGAATTAAAATGTTCTGAATTAATACAGCATTAACTAATCTATACCAGATGAGTCAATATTTAAAAAATTATAAACAAGATTAAAAATGACAATGGAAATAATGCTACATAGATAATTCTAGATGAAACTACTGACTGATGTGATCACAACATAGACATCTTAATTGAGTGAAAACGAGCATCAAACCATCTCATCTGCATCTTGCTTTCACATAGATATAAAGAAAGTTGACCACTTTACTGTTATAAGGATAATAATACTTTGTGTGTGCATTTGCAAATAATACATTTATCAAAAAAAAAAAAAAAAAAAAAAATCCTATATTTATTAGTGATGCTACTGATTTTTTTTTCCGTAACTCAAGAGCACTTTTCTGAACTTAATATTTTAAAGTAAAATAGAATAGAAGAATTATGTTGAATATCAAATGAGGAATTTCTAACAATTTTTCCTCAGCCATCTTTCATTATCTTTACAAAAAACAAATTTAAGTTTAACATTGCTTAATTGCAAAACTTTTTGATTAGTATAAAATTAAACACCTGAAGCTTGATGCCCTTCTTGCAGACCTGATGCTACACCTGAAGCCTGAGTTAAACTATTATTACGTGAAGTTGGAGCACTGCTTGCAGCTTCAACTTCTGTCACTTCTACAGCAGGAACACCTTCTTTATCTTGGAAGGGAGGAATGTGAGTTATCCCTTCAGCGGCCAATTCATTTATATAGTGCTCAATTATTTCCTTACCCTATTGAAGAGAAATTATCTGATTAAAGTTGAACTGGTTTTATTCCCTGAATCAAATACTTTTCTTATATAGTCATTTGAAAAAAAGAAAAAAAAATCACATAATAAAGCAGTGGCAAAATATACAGTCAGCCAATACATCAATTAGTATTTTACAATTATAGAAACATTCAAATTGCTAGTTTTTACACAACACTCATAGAATATTATTAAGAAAGTAATTTGATTTGGAAAATTTGCATGCTATATATATATATATTACCTTTTTAATATTTAAAGAATACTGTTTCATAGCCAATTTTTCTACAGCATTTTCAAAACCAAAAAAGGATTTTACATCCAGGCTTGCATTTTGCTCAAAACAAGTCCAGTCAGGATTTTCAGGATGAACCTTGAAAAATACACACATAAATTAAACTAAAAGACAATCAAAAGGTGTATATAATGGGTTAGTTCATAAAAATAATCCATAAAAAAATTTACTCAGACATACATAGCAAGAAATTGAAAATGAAATTACTAAAAGCACTTTTTAGACATGCCAACCTTTGAATGTGAGAAAATGTAGCAATAAAAATTAATCTTTAGATTGGTTGGTTGGTTTTTCTGTTTTGAGGACTTTTTTTTATATTCGTAAAAAGAATTTTTATGACAGTGGTTGAAGGCCTTAATAGAATAGCATTGTTAGGTCCCAAAGTGCTTTTAACTAGGTTCTTGCATTAAATACATCATATGTGAATTATTGACAATAATTATACAAATTTCTTTTCAGCATATCAAGAATAAATTTTTATCATTCTAAATAATCCATGGTAAAACAACAATAAAAGAGTTGTTTAATAAAATAAAAACCTAAACAAAAGAATTCTAAAGGTAAAAGGTTGAGTAAAAGTGAAATTTTACATTTTTCAGTGAAACAAACATGTTAATTGTCACAAAAGTATAAAATTTAAATATTTAGACATTAGGAAAATTTAACTTACAGAATATAAGCAATTTTCATTTATCACAACCCTAGTAGCAAAGCTTTCATTGTAAGCTTCAATTTTTAAGGTTCTTGCACGCCTGTCCAAAGTGTTCTTCTGTATAAAATACACAACATCTACACCAATAATCTAAAAAAAAAAAATAAAAAAATAAATAAATAAAAAATAGAGCATAATAAAGATTTGCCAAAACAAAAAAATTCTATTTAAGAATATTTATATATGTATCACAAGGCCTGTACTAAGCATATACTATTATACCATCTTACTTTTAACTAGACCTTAATTTATTTGCTCAATTCTTTGTCAAACTGGATGATTCTGATAAAAAATAGAGTTCTTAAAATCACCAAACATTGTTCCCTTCATATTTTTTCATATTTCATTAATTTAAAATATAATCCTTTCACTTCAATTTCAACATCAAAACTTTTTTTTTTTTACTTTACCATAAACACACAAAAAATGCTAACTGTTTTATATATATATATATATAAAAAAAAAAAAAAATAAATATCGTCACGATTTACACCCAACTAGCATAAATGTATCATCAATTCTTTGTGTCCACAGCAACTTATGTAGTTTTATTTGAAAAAATAATTTTGATTAAATATAGCAGCTTTTTATATGAAAAGGGAAGTGGTCAGCTTAAAGGCTGTAGATCACAGTCACATGACTTTGGCTATTACTATGGGGGGGGGGGGAAATGCTTGTGGTGCTTATTATTGATGCTGTAAATTTTACAAGCTGCCATTAGAGTAATCTGCAAGGTCTAAAATAATCTGCAGTACCAGCTGCATGTTGCATAATTTTTGCGACTGAGATTCAAAATAATTGAGGTTTAATTATACATTAAACAATGCATTTAAAATATGAGAAAACAGTATGAACATAATCTTATTGTAAAGTATATTCAGTGAAATATGATAATAATTTTTATTGTTTAAAATGATATTCTTGCATGCTGAAATCTAATGTGATGTTTTTTCGCACCTTTTACAAGGATATTTGAAAAAATTTTATTCAAACTAGAATGATATAATTATAATCTAAAATAATCTTTGTGAATTACATTTCGACTGTCAGAGTATTTTATTATTATTTTCAGGATTCAATTCTTAAACAATATCTTAGTGTGTTCTACAAAATTTGCATTATTGCTTAATTTTATGTTTAGTTTAGCTATAATGCATAATATTATTTTTAAATTTCTATTCAAGCAAAAACTCCTTGTATTGCTGCATATCTGGAAAGAAGGAAGGAAAATTCCTTCTCTAAATTTGATTTTGATAGTTATAACAACATACATATTATAATGAGAGATAGCAAGTCAGGACTAGAGCTTTGGGATTTTTCAAAATTTTAAGGATACATTTTTAAGGTTTTTTTCCCCAAAATTAAGAAATGACAGACTTCATATTACAAACCATTTTGACAGCTATACAAACCATATTGCAACTGTATGGATTAAAATACTGAGTTCATGCATGATTGAGCCTAACTTGAATGAATGAATACTTTCTTTTGGATGTTCTCAATGAATAAGAGGTAGGAATGATTATGAGAAAAAATTTTTTGAAGTTCACAGTAAATTTTCTGTAAGGTTTTTTTTTTTTTTTTTTTTTTTTATGACTTTGTTGAAATTTGTGTTTTTTCAGTGATATTTTGACAGCATTTGCATTCTTTTCATGCTTCTTTGATGAAATTTGTTTTTTCTAAATCTTATCACAATATTTGCATTTTTTCTGTGATTTTTTAGACGAAATTAGCATTTTTTCATAATTCTTTGAAATTCAATTGTTTTCCCAAGATTTTTTTATGAAACTTGCATTTCCTTTGTGTAATCTTCAGTTGAAATTTGAGGGTTTTTTTTTTCCCAGGATTCTTTATCGAAATTCATATTATTCCGCAGCCTTTAAATGAAATTTGAGTTATTTTCAGAATTGTTTGTCTAAATGTGCAGTTCTTTTACGATTCTTAGTCAAAATTCTCTTTTTCATCCACAATTTGATGAAATTTGTGGTTTTATTATCTTTTGACGAAATTCATGTTTTTTTCAGTGACTGTTTGTTGAAAATTGAGATAGATTTTCATGTAAAAATTTTCAGACTAATAACCAATCAACTCCAACACTCAGGGACAATATAAAAATTTAAATTACATAACTTTAAAAATAACTATTTTGATATAAATGGATTTCCATGTGAGAAATAACATTTGAGATATTTTTACAAATTAGAACTATTACCTTTGAAACTTACAGCTTATGTATTAACTATCGGATACTATGTAACAAATACTAGTACAATTTCAAAAAAGGAAAAAAAATTAAATAATACTGAATAGAAAAAAAAAAAAACTTTATGATGAATAATTAATTGAATGATAGTTATGTAATAAAATACAAAAAAAAAAAAACACCTTTTTCAACAAATATGGAGCTTCCACATTTAGTCTGCATCGTCTTTCGATAATGTAAACAGCTCCATCTTCACTATTATATTCATAAGTTGTATCACTTCCTAGGAAGACAGGAATCATCTTGCAAGTTGGAAAACGTCTTTCATATGCCTAAAATTAAAAAATACATAAAAGCAAAAGTAATGATAAAATACAATAACAATTTAAAAGAAAAAGAACGGCAATTTGGTTATTAAATTTAATGTTTGAATATCAATGTAGCAAAAGTTAAGTAAAACTGATTACAAGAATGTATGTTTCAAGCTTTTATTAAAACATTTAACAATTTTCCACTTTCCTGCTTTAATCTTTCAAAAAAAAAATTTGGAACTTTATTTTTATAGGGTCAGTGGGGAACATGTACCCCTCCTCCGTCCCACTCCCGAAATTAGGAAAAAAGGTCTTTTGTCAAATTTTAGTTCATTTTGTATCGCAATTTGTGGTTTCTCCCACCCCTCCCCCCTACTTAAATCGTCAGTTATTTCCCTCCCTCCCATTTAATCCAAAAAATATATTATGACAACATCATTGTACTACTTGAATACATATATCATAGGAGAGTTCTGTTTATTTTCTCATGTCCTTCCCTTCCCAGACATTCCAGAACGGTCTATTGTAATCATGTTGTTATGAAAACTATCTATGGAAATCAATAAATTTGTTGTGATTACAGTACAAAATCTGGAATCATCTGGACCTCCGCAATTCCGAATTTCGGTTCATTTTCAGTTTGTTTGTAAAAAAATAAATAAGTAAAATAAAATAAAAAAAGAATAATCTACCAGCCTTCCTTTACAAAATAAGGGGCATGATTTATGTCAAGAACACATTTTCAATACTAAAAGATGATAATATTAAAAGAGATCTATATTAATAAAAGAACAAAACGCTCTGTCTGTGTGTGTGTGTGTGTGTCTGCGATGGCTAGCAAAATCTACAGCATGTACAAGGCTCACAATTTTTTTGAGAGTAGCCCCAAATCTCTCCTGATGCACCTGAGCTTCAGAATTTCGAAATTCTATTTATTAACTGAGTAATTAATTAAATTCCAAAGATCACTCTCATAAAAAATCACCTTTTTTCTTCTTTTTTCCCCTTCATTTAGTTATGGTTGCTTGGTTGCATAAAATTTTCGCAGAAATAATTAAAAAAGCTGGAATAGACCTTTAAAATTCATAGACTGGCAAACTTTCAGTTTAAATGATGATTTTTTATCACAGTGGTTGTAAACCATGGAGGAAAAAGATATGTGGTGGCGAAGTAAACCGAAAAAAGGGTTGCAATATTAAACCATTTATCGCTCAAATTGTTCATTTTGTCCCAAACAAAAACATGTGGAAGGGATTTTGTATTAATAAGAAGAATTGAAAGAAATGAACTACAGCTGAAGCATATTTTATGAAGAAATAGCAATTTTTTAAAATGTTTTTCTATTATATAATTTATTTAAAAAATTTTCACTTTTAAAATAATTGAAATTGATAAATTCGAAAAAATTAAATGTCAAAATAAAATTAAATAAAATATTGAAAATATTTGATTTGAACTAAAAACTGTATTACTAAAAGTTTTCTTTTTTTTCAGAACTTTTTAATACTTTATAACGTAGATGAAAAATGTTTATGATTTAACAACATATTAATAATTCTATATCAATATATAAAATATATTTATGAAAACATTCTTTTAAAATCATGCGTGAAAACATAAATAACAAATATTAGTTATAAAATCCAGAGTGCAGACGATTTTAAGACATTAACGAAAGATTGTTAACTTTTCAAGCAAAATCTTAAATGATACTTCTATATTGATATTTCAAAGGTCATATGATAAAAATAATCACATAATTCTTGCCTATGATTGATATATTTGTATCTTTTATGCATTCCGATCGTGTATTACAGTCAATAATGGCACAAAACGTTATTTTTTAAACGAAATTTTAGTCACCTATTCAATAACAGTTTAAAAGGTACAAAATAAAGAAATACGGGTTTAAACCAGTTTGAAATGATCGGTTTTTCAAAGCACATATTTTGTTGGTGCTTATTTGGACTTAATGTAGCGGATTTTAGGGTTATATTTTTGGCGTCAGCCCAAGACATTATACTTCCATTCAATTTCTTTTTACTGTGTGGTTGTACGCAAATCTTTGGCATTTCGAACATTAGAATGTATGAGTCATTAGCTATGTTGCAGTAAAAAAAATCACACAACACTTTTCTAGGAGTTTATTTTTTTATCATTGATAAAATTTAAATGTATTCTATTCAATTTAAAATTAAATTTGGTTTTAAAACAAAAATAAAATATAGTTGTTTGGCGTACAATTGTTTGAATCTGCAAACGATTCATACACCATAGTAAATTATCAAATAGCAAAGTAAATTATTTATCTGAAATAGCCATAAAAAGAATAGTAGCAAAACTGATTATAACCTTAATGTTTAGACTAATTAACACATAACCCGATCTCAACCAGAAAAAACAGGCCACACTCCGATCGGTAATAGACAAAATTTCCGTGAGTATAAACCCGACCCGGACCTAAAAATTCTGTTTAAAAAAAAACTATGGATTTGATAACTGACCCGAACCAAATCTCAATCCCATAAAAATGTTAAAATGAAGCATAACCCGATCCAAACAAGGAAAAATAATTTTAGTGGGCATGAAACCTGACCCGAACCTAAATATTGTTTTTAAAAAAAACTCAAAATATGACCCGAACAAAATCTGAAACCGATAAAAATATTCCAGAGAACTATAACCCGAACCCAGCAAGACAAAATACTTTCCATGGTCATAAACCCGACTTAAACCTAAAAAATTCCATTTGAAAAATTCTGAAATTTGACCCAAACCACATCTAAATCCGACTAAAATATTCAAAAGAACCATAACCGGATTAGAGTAAGACTAAATTTCCGTGGACATGAACCCGATACGAACCTAAAACTTCCATTCGAAAAAATACCTGAAATTTGAATCGAACCAAATCTGAATCTGATAAAACTATTTCAAAGAACCGCAACCGGATCCGAACAAGACAAAATATTTCCATGGACATGAACCCAATCCGAACCCGAAAAATTTCTTTGAAAAAATTGCGAAATCTGAACTGAACCAAATCTGAACTTGGCAAAAATATCCCAGTAAAGCATCTCCTTATTCGAACAAGACAGAGGAATTTTCGTAAACACGCAAGAAGACCCGAACCCAAAAGTTCCATTTGAAAAAAAACCGAAAACTGAATTGAACCAAATCTGAACCCGATAAAACTATTCCAAAGAACTATAACCCGATCCGAGCAAGACGAAATAACTTCCATGGACATAAACCCGATTCGAACCTAAAAAATTCGATTTGAAAAAACCTGAAATTTGACTCAAACCACATCTGAATCCGATCAAAATATTAGAAAGAATCATAACTGGACTCAAGTATGATAAAACAATTTCCGTGGACATGAACGAGATTCAAAACTAAAAATTCTATTTGAAAAAATACCTGAAATTTGAATCGAACCAAATCTGAACCTGACAAAATATTCCAAAGAACCATAACAGGATCCGAATAAGACAAAATTTCCATGCACATGAACCGAATCTGAACCTAAAAATTTTCTTTGAAAAAATCTCGAAATCTGAAATGAACTTGATAAAAATATTCCAGTGAAGCATGTATTTATTCAAACAAGGCAGAATAATGTCCGTAAACACGCAAGAAAACCCGAATCCAAAAATTTCATTTGAAGAAAAAGCCGAAATCTGAATTAAACCAAGTCTGAACTTGACAAAATTATTCCAGTGAAGCATGTATTTATTCGAATTAGACAGAATAATTTCCGTGGACATGTAGGAAGACCTGAACACAAAAATTCAATTAAACGCCGAAATCTGAATTGAACCAAATCTGTTCCTGACAAAAATATTTCACAGAAACATAACTGGATCCGAGCAAGGCAAAATAATTTCCATAGACATGAATCCGACCCGAACATTTAAATCGAATTTCAAAAAATACCTGAAACCTGAATCGAACCAAATCTGAATCCGTCGAAAATATTCTAATGAATCATAACCAGATCCGAACAAGACAAAATTTCCATGGACATGAACTCAATAAATGGTTCGATAACATTTGGGTTGCAATTACATTACGGTAAGTCTTATTTATTTAATTTCACGTTAAGTTACAGTTAGATCACGATTAATTTAAAGTTAGGTTAAAGTTAAATTGCATTTATGTGATGGTTAGAATAAGAATAGGTTACAATAAATTGACGCCTAGGTTTCATTTATGCTATATTTAAGTTACGGCAGGGTACTGTTAAGTCGCAGTTAGATTACAGACAGATTATGGTTACGGTACAAAAGTTTACGGTTAGGAATTTGTCCACAGAGTCAACATTACGCATGCTTTGATTAAAAATATACACTTTTGTTAAATGGCTCTGAAATTATAATACTATATACCAATCTTTTATCATGGTGTATCGATTTCATTCACGGTTAGTCGGATTTAAGAGTGATATAATTAGTTTGAAATTCAAAATATTTCAATTGGGATTTCTATGCGAAAAAAATAATTAGTTACGTGATTTAACAGTGATTTTTACGGGTAAATATCAACACTTTAACACGAAAATAACGCAATCGTTGGATACATGTTCCCTCCCGCATTTCCCATTGCTCATTTTAAGTATTTTTAGAGCTTAATATTAGTTTTTTGTTTTTAAAACCCATTTTTCACACAGTCAGCTGCGACGTATTTCAGACAATGCATTTCTGTATCCTTCCAATTAATGATAAAATCATACAAATTTCAAGTTCGTTTAATATTGTTAATACGGACCCGGGCAATGCTGGGCGGATCAGCTAGTATTTTAATAAAAAATTTAAAAGGAAGCTTTCTGCATTGAACACCCCATTAGATCACAAAACAAATACTAAATACTTCAAAAAACTGCAAATTATGTCGAAAAAATGGCAAATTTTATCAAAAAAGTGTGGAAAAATGCCAAATTTTATCAAAAGATCGAGGAAAAAAAAAAAAAATCGCCAAAAGGGCAAAAACAACAAAACAATGCCAAGAGGGGATGCCACCCTGAGTCTCTGTTGCAACCTTTCGGTAAATTCAGAAATTTTTTTAAATTAAGAATTGTCCCTTAAAATCCCCTCTTAATTAGAAAAAAAAAAAAAGAAAAAGAATCTACCCATGGTTCCTTTCTGCATAGCAAAACATTATCCAAAGTTTTGATGATCTAACGAGTAAACACCAAATATCCGATTTCACTTAGCCTGGTAAATAAACTTCTTCGCAGCTGCTGTATAGTGGACATTTTTGGCAGGCATTGTAAATTGAAATTTTCTAAAAGCTGGTTATATTTTAACAAAAATTTATTACACAGCCTAACTTACAATTATTTCAACTTGCTGGAAATTTGAAAGAAATTGGTCAACTTACATAAGAGATATGGATTTTTTTTTCCTTTTTAACAGTGATGGGAAAAAAAAAAAAAGAGAGTTTGGTTTTTCCTTTTTGTGTTTGTTTGCAACTCAATCGTTTTTATTTTATTTTATTATTATTATTATTTTCTTTGTTTGCACTTAAGCAACACAAATTAGTTGATATATTCATAGGATTATTTTTATATTTAAAAAGAGGCTTCCAATAATTAATTCTCTAGCAAAATAATAACAATATAGTCTAGAGTCATTATGACAAGCCGCAAGAGCAGTTCGTATAATCATTTTGCCATTAGACTTATGAAATAAAAAAAATATGAATATCTTAGTTTTTTTTTTTTTTTTTTTTTTAATTTTTAAATGAGTGCAGATGTTTTTGAATTGGTTTTAAAAATTCCAAATTTTTATATCATTATATATATATATATATATATTACAACTTTTAAATTCTTTTGCCAAGATTAACCTTTATACTATATTAATTTCCTTTTAACAATATTCCGTACTCGGTTCAACTTATTAAATTAAAATCTTATTCCTAGATCTAATCTATTAATCTTTATGGAAACGATATAAATTCTTAATTTGCCTTAAAAAACATTTATTCCAATATGCGTAAATTTAAAAAGATGGCTCTAAATTAAAAATATTCTTAATTAAACTTATTTCTTAATATTCCAAATAAAACTCATTTTTTCTATGTTTTTATCAACCCTTTTTAAGAAAGTCTTATTAAATTTATTCCAAAACCATACCTTTCAAAAAATATCATTATTTTATTTATTTATTTATTTTCCCTCCTTCAACATTTGATATCCATATCAATAAATTCATTTCTTTTCTTTTTCTCTTAAAATTAATCACTTGTAAAAAATATCATCTGCCTAATATATTTGAAATTTTGAGTTGATTATAAATTAGTTAAATAATATTTTTTAAAAATAAAATTATCATCTGTGGAATAAAAATCTTGACGCTGGACATGAATTATGTTTACATGGAAAAATGATGATTAGAGAGTAGAGAATTTTCTAGAACTTTGTTTTTAGATTTAAGAGGGAGCCTGGAGGTGGTGATATAGATTCTTGGTCTTTTCTTCGATGAGTACAGCTTGCTGAAGTAATGATGGGATATTCTTTTTGATGTTTCGGTTAAAGACGGCTTGCAAAGGGAGCCTTTCCCTCTCTCATGACTACAGTTTAATGAATCTTCTACATTTATTTTGTTTTATTCCTCGCTTGCCACGACTGTGTGATTTTTAAAAAGGGGAACCAGTGAAGATTATTAGAGTTTCTCCCTTAAATCGTCATATATATATATACATACAGGGTGTCTGAAAAGTCTGGAAACGGCAGAATAACTCGAGAAATACATATGAGATTGAAAACGTAAATATATGTGTTAAATATTTTTAAATAAGCTACTCTGTGATACCAAATTTGACCTTCGAAACCGACCCCCTGGGGGTCAGAGGGGGTCCAACTTTGAAATCTTAAATTATAACCCCCATTTTTTATTGCAGATTCAGATTCTACGGACAAAAATACGTAACTTTTGTATTTGGTGTTTATTTCAAATCTTCGTTTATCACGGTGTAATCGAGCATATTAAATCGATACATATTCCCGCTTTTCCAACAGGATTTTCCCTAATCGAAACTGATTGGGCAGAATTTTTGACGTCAAATTCCTCATCTTTTGTAGGAATAGCGTTTCCTGAAAATCACCCGTGGCGATTATTTCAATAGTGCTACACTGTTAAAAATTTGACCCATTTGCTGCAGCGTCACTCCACAGCTATTATAGAATATCTCTTTTGTGACCAATGAGAATGCTCCATAACACAGTAAAGTAATCATTTTCTATAAAAGCGGTGGAGTGACGATGCAGCAAAAGGGTCAATTTTTTTACAGTGTACTTTACTGTGTTATGGAACATTCTCATTGGTCATGAAAGAGATTCTATAAAAGCTGTGGAGTGATGCTACAGCAAATGGATCAAATTTTTAACTGTGTAGCACTAGCGAAATAATCGGCACGGGTGATTTTCAGGAAACGCTATTATTGCAAAAGACGAGGAATTTCATGTCATAAATTCTCCCCAATTAGTTTCGATTAGGGAAAATCCCGTTGGAAAAGCCGAAATATGTATCGATTTAATATGCTCAAATATACCGTGATAAACGAGGATTCGAAATAAACATCAAGTACAAAAGTTATGTATTTTTGTCCATAGAATCCGAATCTGCAATAAAAAATGGGGGTTATAATTTAAGATTTCAAAGTTGGATCCCCTCTGACCCCCAGGGGGTCAGTTACGAAGGTCAAATTTGGTATCACTGAGTAGCTTATTTAAAAATATTTAACACTTATATTTACGTTTTTCAATCTCATATGTATTTTTCGAGTTATTCGACCGTTTCCAGACTTTTCGGACACCCTGTATATATATATATATATATATATATATATATAAATAAAAACACCAGTTAGCAAAATTTCTGGATTTTAAAGAGTTCCGAATTTTGGATGTCCGAATTTGACACTTTTTACTGTAATGCCAGAGTCAAACTTGTAGCGAAGTGTTTTTTCTACAGAAAGAACAACATACTTTACATTCATATTCTAAATGGCAGTGTTATAATTTTGTTATTGATTTTAAATTTTCCCTTTTTTGGGGGTGTGTGTGTGCCTAAATTACAGACGGACCTGAAATCCGGAAAGCCCTCAGTCCTGACGATTCCGGATAATAGGTCCTCTACTGTAGATACTTCTTACCTTAGGTTAAATGGTTTAAATTTATGCTGTTTCTTTCATTCAGTCATATATATATATCAGTTAAATTTCTTTTGTTTGAAAAAAAAAAAAAAAAAAAAAAAAAAAAGATTTGTAGTATTTTTGAAAATTTAAGTAATATTTGCTACTATATATATATATATATATATATATATTGCAATAGTATTAAATGTTAAATCAACTGTCATAGAAATCAATGTCTCTGTAAATTTAGCAAAAGCAAATTGCAACTGAAGCAGAGGAAGCTGGTATTGAATATAAAGAAAGGAAAATCCGACAGAATCCAGGAGAAAACTTGTCTTTTTCACCCCCCCCCCTTCTTTTTTTTGGACATAATCTACCATCATTTTTGTGTTGAAAACTCTTGTATAACATTATTATTGAACATTGAAACAGGATCATGCAGCACAATAGTGGTGTATACTGGAGCTCGGATGCATCTCTAATGTTACAATCCAAAGTTTGCCTCTCAATAATTTTGAATCCAATCATCAGATCGTGACAAAATTAATAAGGCAAAGTGTCTTACTCAAGACCTCAAAGTTTACCAAATATCATCCAGATCCACCGATTAGTTATGGAGATTCAGAACCCCTATTTTATCACTTTTTTACTTCATGAACCAAGATAAAAGGACAAACAACTCAGCTATAGCCTGAACCAGGAAACATTCAGAAACGTGAAATAGCACTATGATATTATAGAGATACAAAATTACATTTAAAAAAAGTTTACTTTTGGACTTTTCCAGTTTTTTAAATTTGAAAATATTTATCAAGTTAATTTTTGCAATATTGACCTGCAGCTTCTCAAATGATAAACAAAACTTTGGTAGGAGAAATTAACTCAATATCATTATTGAGAATTCCAATAAACAATTTGTATTAACTGATATGTTGGGAAACAGGAAGGTATCAACGCCACCGTAGTAGAAGTGACTCTATATCGGCCCATTTTCCACCAAAATCCGATTAACTACTTTGTTTTTAAATAAAGTGTTTTGAATTTTGAAAGGGTTTTGATTTTAAATAATGTGTTTTGTTTTATAATTTGTCGCAAAAATTTTAGGGATAGATTAGAGATACTTAGAAACTGCTAAATCTGTAGCTGCGGTGGTGTTGATGATACGTAAGTACCAATAGGAACAACAAATAAAATCTTGTTTTAAAACTTATTATGCCTAAGTATTATTGACTTTTGGGTATGTTGCAGATCTGCAACATGGTGATAGAGGATTAAAATAGAATTCTTTTTAAATCTAATAAAAAGTAAAATAAAGGAAGATAAAAATAGTAAAAGTAAAATTTATATAAAACTAATTTTCATTCTGAGATGTTGAAAATGTAAAACTTAAGAACCTGCTAAATTTGTTTGTAATTCTAAAGAGAAAAACTCATGTAATATGCAATGATTATGAAAAACGGTACTTACGTATTAACGTCACCACAGCAAAAGTTGCACTAATGCACCAATAAAAAGCAATCTTGTTCACACGCACACACAAAAGAAAAAAAAAATCAACAAACAAGAAGTCTTCTGCAGTGGCGTTAATACGTAAACACCTGAAAAACTTGCCAATGCTACATCAGAATACTGTAATGAAGCTTCCAACTTTTCATTTGATGAAAAAAGATAAATCAATTTTATTACATTAGAAATAGTTTTTTAAAAGTTTATCTCAAACAAATAACAATTTTCTAATTAAAAAAAAAAAAAAAAAAAAAAAAAAAAAAATTGCATTAATAACTAAATTTACATATTACAACAATATACTTACAGCCATAACCAATTCAAAGGGATATTTATATATCCTAATAGGTGACTGATACTTCTGCACCATTCTGATGTTGTAAAGGACGCAATCAGATAATTAAATGCAAATGGAAGCAGTATAACAAATGATAAATTTAAATAAGAAAGTTTAAGTCATCTTAAAGTCCATGCAACTAAAAAAAGTATGTTTCTAGATGGAGACATCACAATTTTCATGTCATCAAACCTAGAAATAGAAAATTAAACTAATACACAATAAGAAAACAGCAAACAAAAAATAAAATTTCTTATATAAATTAAAATGATTCATCATTAAACTGCTGCATTAAGAGGCTATTTTACTCGATAAACAAACCCATTTGATAATGTTAATCCTGTGGAAGAAATTTATTAAGATAGCTCATTTTTATTTCAATATTTAATTTTTAGCATTGAGTAACTGTTGAAATCTATTTATTCAAAGGTTTTCAGTTTTCTTTGCAGGTTTTTTTTTTTTTTTTTTTTTTTATGAGAACAGTTTTCACTCTTGGAATCCTTTCCAAAAGTACCTTCATAAAGAAACTAGTCATTGGGGGCCACCGTAATACTTACCCATCATGGATATGTATATGAAAATAAAACATGTGAAAACTATTTATACAGTGCATTACAATTCATAAACAAAATTTATATATTGTTAATATACATAGTAATGCTATATTAAAGAACTGCTGATGTACCAATTTCGACAAATTATATAAAACGCCAAACTACTCAAGTAGTACCGAACTGTGTAAAAGAAACATCCTTATAACTCCAAAAATAATAATTCTATTAACTAACAATTAACTGCGTTGGATTAAGCGTCTCATTTCCAATTAAAATATATGTCTGAATTGAAATTTGAATGAAATACAGGGTCATGAAAAATCAAAGAATGTGGAAAACAAGATTACAAATATCTCAGCAACTAATAATCCGATCGACTTCGTTCTATATGCAAAATGTGTGTTATTTTATTGCCTTTTATGTCCATTCCTTAGAACAAAAAAATTCGAAAATTTTTATATACCTTTCATCAGAACGAATTTTTCGAGAGTCCGAAAAAAATAGTTCCGGATAATCGAGGTTGCTGATATTAAATAGGGTTTGTCCCATTCTTACATACTAACTACATACAAAATTTCAAGTCTCTATCTCAATTTGTTCGGGAGATAGAGCGTTTACAGACAGACAGACAGACAGACGGACGGCAAAATTTTTTTCTAAAAATATGTTTTTCGGAATCTCCACTATCTAAAATGTGTAAATCCATAAAAAAATTTTTTTCGATTTTCAAAACGATTGCAAGACTTACCCTATACTACGTATGATGGGTAAGTAAAAAACCTATAAATTAAAAAGCTTTTATACAGATCTCAGCTAACCAATGCAAAAAAAAAAAGTTTAAAATATTGCAATGGAAACGAGATCTCAGAAATTTTTTTCTATAGGATTAAGATTAGTGAAGTTGAGCCAGTACTTTCATGTGAACTGTTGAAATATATTTTCTGATCTAATAATCCCCGAATCAAGATACTTAACGAACTCTCCCATCTGGTGCGATAACAACGAAAAACATCATTAAGTTAGAATTCACACTAATGATTATCGAAACTTACTTCTGGGTTTTTTCTGTGCCATATGAAAGTTACAAAAGACATATGCAATATTTCCAGTCATCAGAAAGTGTTTCCAGAACTTTATGCATAAACTATATTACGAACTGATACATTTTCTAGTATGCTTTATTCTTTGACTTTAAAAAATAACCCATTAAAATTAATTAGCTGATTGCACCATAATGTGTAAGTGTGCTTGTTGTTAATGTTTTGTAATGTAATTAAGCATATGTCACTTACTCTATATTTGACTCTCGCACCGAGAGGTCATAAGTGTTTGCTGCTCCTTTAAAATTGGCTATATTAAATATTCTTTATTTCTTTCTTAAAATTAGTAATAATTACTTCGACTGCTTCTTCATGAGTGTACACTGAATTAGTCCCCACCCGGGGCACATAACATCATTTATTCAACGTCAATAAATAGATATACACTGTTAAATAAAAATGCACATATTACAGATCGTGCACCACATCCCTGGATTAGCCGGCATACCTGAACTGGATATCTATAAAAGGTAAGAGAATATTTATTTATTCTTTTTGCTTACCTGAATTAAATGTTGAGACAGATAAAGCTATAATTTAATGATGAGGTTTAGAACTCGCGCCAATTAAATGTTAGGAATATTTTCCAACATGAAGAAAATAGCTTCTTAAAATAAAAAATATAAAAACAGTAAAAAGATTTTCACAAACTGGATACTTATGTATTATCTAGGTCAGTTAAGGGTGTTCTTAAATCAAAAAGGGCAACTTTGTGACACATGCTTTAATTTATTTTTGTTCGGAAATGCATGAAAATAGCAGGTATTATTCAGAAACTGTCTAATTGCACTCAATTTGTTGTTTTTTATAAAACGCAATAGATTTTTCATGACAAGCCTTCAAAATTGACACTTTTGAGCATATTTCCCGACGAAAGCAGAAAAAATGCTCGAAAAGCAGGAGAAAAATGGGTCATCCTTTGATCGAAATAGCTTAGAACTGGATAGGTAATTTAACTATCATAAAATGGAAAATTAAGTTCGATTCAAAATTGCTTCCATAGTCAGGCCTTCCAATTTTATATCTTTCTGTTAAAAAATGAATTTGTAAATGTGTCAAAATGTTTTTCGCTTGTTGAGCAGAGCAGTTAAGAACACCCTTAAGGGTGTTCTTAAATCAAAAAGGGCAACTTTGTGACACATGCTTTAATTTATTTTTGTTCGGAAATGCATGAAAATAGCAGGTGTTATTATTCAGAAACTGTCCAATTGCACTCATTTTTCTGTTTTTTAAAAAACACAATAGATTTTTCATAACAAGCCTTCAAAGTTGACACTTTTGAGCACATTTCCCAATGAAAGCAGAAAAACCGGTCGAAAAGCAGGGGAAAAATGGGTGATCGAAATAGCTTAGAACTGGAGAAGTAATTTAAATATCATAAAATGGAAAAATAGGTTCGAATCAAAACCGCTTCCATAGCCAGGCATTCCAATTTTATATGGTTCTGCTAAAAAATGAATTTGTAAATGTGTCAAAATGTTTTTCGCTTGTTGAGCAGAGCAGTTAAGAACACCCTTAAGGGTGTTCTTAAATCAAAAAGGGCAACTTTGTGACACATGCTTTAATTTATTTTTGTTCGGAAATGCATGAAAATAGCAGGTGTTATTATTCAGAAACTGTCCAATTGCACTCATTTTTCTGTTTTTTAAAAAACACAATAGATTTTTCATAACAAGCCTTCAAAGTTGACACTTTTGAGCACATTTCCCAATGAAAGCAGAAAAACCGGTCGAAAAGCAGGGGAAAAATGGGTGATCGAAATAGCTTAGAACTGGAGAAGTAATTTAAATATCATAAAATGGAAAAATAGGTTCGAATCAAAACCGCTTCCATAGCCAGGCATTCCAATTTTATATGGTTCTGCTAAAAAATGAATTTGTAAATGTGTCAAAATGTTTTTCGCTTGTTGAGCAGAGCAGTTAAGAACACCCTTAAGGGTGTTCTTAAATCAAAAAGGGCAACTTTGTGACACATGCTTTAATTTATTTTTGTTCGGAAATGCATGAAAATAGCAGGTGTTATTATTCAGAAACTGTCCAATTGCACTCATTTTTCTGTTTTTTAAAAAACACAATAGATTTTTCATAACAAGCCTTCAAAGTTGACACTTTTGAGCACATTTCCCAATGAAAGCAGAAAAACCGGTCGAAAAGCAGGGGAAAAATGGGTGATCGAAATAGCTTAGAACTGGAGAAGTAATTTAAATATCATAAAATGGAAAAATAGGTTCGAATCAAAACCGCTTCCATAGCCAGGCATTCCAATTTTATATGGTTCTGCTAAAAAATGAATTTGTAAATGTGTCAAAATGTTTTTCGCTTGTTGAGCAGAGCAGTTAAGAACACCCTTAAGGGTGTTCTTAAATCAAAAAGGGCAACTTTGTGACACATGCTTTAATTTATTTTTGTTCGGAAATGCATGAAAATAGCAGGTGTTATTATTCAGAAACTGTCCAATTGCACTCATTTTTCTGTTTTTTAAAAAACACAATAGATTTTTCATAACAAGCCTTCAAAGTTGACACTTTTGAGCACATTTCCCAATGAAAGCAGAAAAACCGGTCGAAAAGCAGGGGAAAAATGGGTGATCGAAATAGCTTAGAACTGGAGAAGTAATTTAAATATCATAAAATGGAAAAATAGGTTCGAATCAAAACCGCTTCCATAGCCAGGCATTCCAATTTTATATGGTTCTGCTAAAAAATGAATTTGTAAATGTGTCTAAACATTTTTCGCTTGTTGAGCAGAGCAGTTAAGAACACCCTTAAGATACTGCTTATACAATTTCTTAAAGAAATTGCCTTTATTGAATTCTAATAAGTAAAATTTAAGGATTAAATTTGATTATTTAGCTTTCAGTTAAATCAAAGTATTTTATGCACTACTGAAATTACACTTTTAGAATCAAAGCCAAAACTAGCCTTTTTTTGCATCCGGAACAACAATGAATTTTGATGACCCCCCCCCCCCTTTTCTTCCGCAAAGTATATTTATAAAGAGAATTTTATGATTTTTCTAATAACCAACTTGAAAAAATTCTGCTTTATGGAGGATCTTTATGCTATATCATCCTTAGATTCTTCAACAATTTAGGAAACAAGAGACACTACAAATTTAAAAATACCGTGCATAGGCGTAGCCAGCCTCTTGAACGGGGGGGTGCCCAAATTTTTTAACCTGAACATGTTGGGTACAAACAATATCTTATGTAATAAAACCTAATAAAACGGAACCGCATAAAACCTATCAAATTTCTGTTTTAGACAGGTTTTTTTGCGGAAGGTATAATTGTGTAGAACTTCTTTTAAAAAGGACCCAAATGCAATTTTTAATTGCGTGAAGAAGGATGAGAAATTTAGACTAAAAGTTATTTAGACTTAAAACTAAATCTAATGGACAGGGGCGTGCGAAGAGAAAACTGCTCCCGGAGCAAAGTTACAATTTGGCGCCCCCTCCTCCCAACTTTTTCTTGCAACAGCCCAAAATGACGTTGGTAGTATAAATTTGGCGCACCATAAAATTCAACGCCGGGGCAGCTGCCCCCTAGGCTCCCCCTTTCGCACGACGCTGCTAATGGATAAGAAAAAGATATATAAACATAAATAAAACATGATAGATATAAAAAAAAGATATCTGTAAACATAAATCTGTAATTACAGTAGACTCCCTCAAATCCGCACTCCTAAAATCCGCAACTCTCTAAAATCCGCACATATTTTACGGATGTAAACAATGAAACATTCAATTCAGATCTAGGTGCAAAAATTGATTTTTTTCAGTTTTATATCGATTCCATACATTTTTTAATTTATAATTTTTGTTAAGGTTATTGAATTCATGTTTTTTCATGAAGAAAGAATAATTTATTTTTTAAAAACATAAAGATATTGCTAATATCATTGGTAATCACAATCTTACCACATATATTTATGTATTAATCAAGCTTTTTTGGTTATTAAGTCTGGCTAAACCGGAAATAAAGTTTCATTATCCTGATGTGAATTAGATATATACCTTTATGAGGCAAGTTTCATTGAATAGTTTAGGAAAAACACATTTTCTCTTTTATAATGAATATTTAATTGTACATTATTGATTATTAACTTAATCTTTCCTTTTAGTATTTTAATCATTTTTAAAAATATCTAAATTTTTATTATTTTAGTTTATTACTTATTTTAATATTTTAGTATATTGTATGCATTCATTATACTTTTGATTTCATTATGAATTACATTCAATTTTTTTAAATGTAAACAAATCAATGACCAGAAATCCGCAAAATTCTAAAATCCGCAAAACCTCTGGTCCCAAGCTGTGCGGATTTAAGGGAGTCTACTGTATCACAAGTTTTCATTTCAAACAGCAATAAAATACGAAAATAAATAAGCACGACTTTAGTTCCCCCCGTTATTTTGATCAAAGTAGCATTGAAATAACTTGTAGTGCGCAATTTAAAGTGAAAAATAGCTCTTATATTTTCTACTCATGAATAAATAAAATTTTCCCGTTAAAAAAAATGAACCCGTACGAATGTCAAAGTATGATCCCAAAAATCGAAATTTAGCAAACCACCGAACCAACCTTCATATTAATTTGAATTTTGCGTAGCATCATTTCTTATTTTCAGAGGAAGCACAGATTTGTACTAGAGATGAGTTCGGGCTCGATTTTTGAAACCCGCGCCCGAAAGATTTTTAGTACATTGGAGCACGAGACCATCCGAGCCAAGGGTGGATCTGGAGAGTCCTCAAGGGGGGGGGGGGGGGGGGGCGATTTTAAAAATTGGGAGAGGTAATTTAGGCCTGACCCTTGCATCCTATGCGCGGGTCAGGCCTAATATTTTCACTACGGGTCAGGTTTGGGTCTGGTTAACTTCTATATTTTCTGCTAGTTGGGTTTGGGTCCGGTCGACTTTTTTTTCAAGCGAGTCGGGTTTGGGCCCATTTGATTTCTACATTTTTCTGCTGGTCGTGTTAACTAATCAGAGGCGTGTGAACGGAAAACTGCGCCTGAACAAAATTTCAGCTTGCCCCCCCCCCTCCCCCCCCAATCAGCAAGAATCAAAAAACGTTTTCAATTTCCCATAAAAAGTGTACATCTTCAGGGGTGTAGTCGTAAAAAAAACCACAGGTTACATGATCAACGCAGAGGATATATGCTCAAGGCACAGAGTATATTCTAGAGAGTACATCCTATGGGTTTCATGAGAAACAGAGGGTTATATGGTGTTCCTTAAAAAAATCCAGAAGGTATACCCCAGTATGTCCTTCACTACATCCCCTGTACATTTAGCTATAATCGAATTAATTTCTCTTAACAATTCCCCATGACTGACGGGAACCTTAAAATCAACGCAAATTAAAACATTGATACAGTTATCTTAAAGTTCCGTTGTTTTTATGGGAAAAGAAGAAACATTAATCGAATGTTTTCTATAGGAATAACATGTAAAATATGTTTACTTACGAAAGGAAATCAGCATAAGCAAAATTCATGATGACAAATAGAAAAAAAATCACAATGCTGTTGTCATATGAAGAACGATTGTGATTTGTGCACAATCAAATAATTTGCAAACCTCAAGCATCTAGTCTGCATCAAAAACGAAGAAATCATTTTCTAACAAAATAAATAAATAAACGATCGAATTAAAAAATATCTTCTGCCTTAAACGAAAATCCAACCAGAAGCTAATTTATTATTTATGATTATTTTGATAGGCGCCTTATCAATTAATCGTCGACAGAAATGCAGTAGACATAAATCTCCATACAACACAAATTTTCTTTTGAAGCAACAATCAACTATTGAAACATTAAAAAAAAAAAAAAATATTTTTCTTTTGTTTTGATCAAAATAATACTGAAATGACTTGAAAAAGAATAAATAATTGTAAAAGGAAAATAGTAGTTCTTTCAATGTCTTCTACACATAAATGTTTTTTAATTCTCAGAAAGAATGAGCCCGAGCCCCCCCCCCCCCCCTTGGGCCCGAACACTAAAATGAAAATAAAGCCCGTACCCGCTTTGGACCCGGATTTGGGCTCGGGCTTTCGTGCTGGGGCTGAGCCTGTCTCATCTCTAATTTGTATAACCTTCCACCCCCTCCGTTCTCCAGGCTAATCACATGGTGGGATTATCGTTTCACATCTGTATTTCCTTTCAATTTTTTTCTCCTATCTAGACTTTAGATAACAAAAGCAAAGATATAAATAGTAGTTTCTATCCTTGTCGAGAATTTACTCTAATTTTTTATGGAAATATGCATGCAATAGACAGGTGTTTAAAAAAATTCCATAAAGAAACGACATCAAATTGGGATTATAAAACCAATTTTTTTGATTTACTGTGATTAATACAGATTCTAGTAAATATTTTAATTTTAAAAAAGATGAATAAAATAATTTTCTTAAAAAGAAAAAAAAGAAAGAATCAAGGTCTTTTCTTTTATCACATATCAAAACATAGACTATTAGTTTTGATTAACTAATTGAACTAACTTTGCTTACATTTTTCTTCTTTTTTCTTTTCTAAATTTTGATTTAAAAAAAATCAATCTTGGATCTGCGTGAGCGGGGGGGGGGCACCCAGGGCACCCCCCCTGGCTATGCGCATGCCGTGCTAGATACACATGTGAGAAAAATGGACAAACATAACCTTTATTTGGTGCCCTTTCATTCTAGCACCTAGGGCACAGGCCTTCTTAGTTTTAACCCTGTTATTATTGGTCATTTGATGAGTCCATTACTGGTAAAACATGAATTAAGCGTTCCAGTAATGGACAGCTCTCCTAAAATCTTAAAAAATAAATAAAATTTTGTAAGTGACCATTGGTATGTAAAATTACTATTCAAATAAAAACATTTAATTTTTACAAGAAAATAAAGATATAAATTAAGTAAGTAAAGTCAGCTCTTAGCATATTCATTAAGAATTTCAATAAAAAACAGTAAAACTGTGGAACTTTATTTTCTGTTTTTTAATTGCTTTGATGAAAAATGTAAAAAAATAACCCAGTTTATAAAGTATGCAAAGGGGAATCAAGAAACAAATAATAAAAGCTTAACTATTACTTAATATTTTTTTATAAACCAAAAACTGTAGACGGTTAGTCCGTTAGTGGCACATCTATCCTACATTTAATATACATCAAATTATTGTTTTGAATGTGAGTGACTATGACAAACAAGACTGGCAATTATTTGCAATTTATATCCTGGCCTGAATAATATGTAATACTGTAAAATGGTTTACATGATTCCGCTCAGCTGAAACCAGTATCAAATCAATCAAGAATTAATGAATAATGATTGGAGCCAAAACATGTTAGCAGTTTATAAAAACTTTTTTTTATTCTTTTATAATTTTTATGATGGATTGTTATGTTATGCCATTGGGCAATTCCATGGTGTCGGACGTAAAAATCAGACACAAATTTATCACAAAAATTTGGTTTTCGGTACATAAATTTCTACTAAATAATCAGATTTCTATACAAGGTACTTACCACATCACACTTTATCAAAAAGCATACAAACAAACATTTCTGAGTATTTAAAATTCTGGGAAAAATATTTAAATAACCAGTGTCGGACGTAAATCACACAAACCGAAAAACTGTGACATGTCAAATTAATTCTCAAAATTCTGTGAATTGGCTGATTTTATAATTTTTAAACCAACTATAATCAAAAGTACACATATGAAAGTTATATGCTTGACCCTTTTCAATTTATTTAGTTTAATATTAAAGTACGTTTTAAAATTTTTTATTGTGGTGTCGGACGTAAATTTTCGGTGTCGGACGTAAACTGTATGGAAATACGGGTGTCGGACGTAAATAAGTTGATCTTAAAAATGATAAAATCAAAGTTTTAAGTAATTTTATTGTGAAAAATTGTGTTTGTATAAAAATTGCCGAATTTTAATATATTCTCTGAACCAAAATTGTCGTCTGTTACCTGGAGGAATGGGAAATTGGATTTTTTTCACTACATTGTCTACATCATAGTAAATTTTGTCCTTGTGATCAAGCCAAATAAAATTGGATTCAATTGAAGATTGGTGCATCACACTAACATTTATTTCATTAATATTTATTTCAGTTATATATCCAGGGAAGTATTTGACATCATATTTAACAACCCAGTCATTAACATTTAAAGTTGTTCAAATATTTTTTTCTATTGAACTATTTCCTTCAGAGATATCATTATGACTTACTTCTATAGGCACAGATTATGCGTAAATGTTCTTACAAGCTGTTTCATTTGATATGTTGGCAGTTAGTACATAGTTACTTCCTAAGGGTTTAACGCAATGCATACAATATATGTTAAGGATTGGCAGGACTACGCAACTATACTTCCCAGTGACTATGTAAAAATTCTAATTTTTCTGCAATATCATCTGATAATATGCAATATACATGCACCTTAAGATTCAAGCATTCAGCAGCCATGGCAAACTGTTGTGTTGTGGAAACAAACTCCTTTCCTATTTTGGCACGACACCAAACCATTCATTTCACTGTGCCATTCCATTATTTTAAATAATAACTATGCCCAGTGAAATGTCTTTATTAATCCATGCATATACAGTAGACAGTTGCCTGGGAATGTATACAATGAGCAGACTGGATTTCATCTTGGTGAAACATAGTAGCATTTTCAGAAAAAGTAACTGATCAACTATGTTTTTTCTTCATCCACACTTGATTTTATACTTCCAAACATCTTTGATCCTTCTTTACAAATGTATGTACCAGAAAGCACTTTAATTGTTTCACTAATTCTTCAAATGCTTATTTTTCACCTTGTCTAACTTTTCTGTTTCCTGCTACTCCATATATCTAATAGGATCGTTCTCAATGTTAGTCTTAGGTTTAAATATAAGTATCTTATTTCTGCGACAATCGCATTGCTGTGACATGCAAATATTTTATGTCGCTGTACATATACAATTTGATCAATGAAATGTAGAATTCTGTACTAAGATTTGTAGTAAAGTTTAGAGCCAATGGTAAAAGATTCATGTTTTCATTTTAAGAACAAATACAAACACGATCGAGAATGTTATCAAACAATTTGATATACTGAAACCATAACTCACAAAACTTTGATATTCAAAATTTTATTCAAGGGTTACTCTTGTGAAACTGTTCATATGCTTTATGCAAGTACATCAATATATAACATATCTGAATAACTTTTTATTAATTAATTTATTACTAGAAAATTTCTTTTTAATGTGGTGTCGGACGTAAAAAAAAAATCTTTGGTGTCGGACGTAAAGATTTTTTTTACGTCCGACACCAATTTTTTTTATATAAATAATTTTTTTAAAATTTATTTGAATAGGTAATATGATAGAGGTATATAATCATGCTTTAAATTAAAAATTTCATTTTAAATGGTTTTGACTAGATGACTCAGATTAAGTTTTAATATTTTTTGGTGTCGGACGTAAATCAGCTAAAGTGCCTTTTGGAAATTCTTTAATATTTCATAAAATATAATATGTTAGTACAAAGTTTTGTGCTGATTACATTTGTATATGATGTATAATAAAATATTTGTAACATTTAATACATAATAATATTTTTTCAAATGAAAATCTAGGCTCAATTTCAAAGCATATGAAATGGCTTTCAAATACACATTCATGGTTATGCTTACTAAAGAGCCTATATTTCGCTTAAAAATAAATTTATACTTATTCCATTATAAAATTAAGATTCTACAGTGTTTTAGCTTTAAAATGATACCTTAATTGTTAAAAAAAATTAATTTTGAAAAATTGATTATCTGGTTGACCTTTCCGTGGAATTGCCCCATTTATCAATTTAACAAAGTAGCATATTATTTATGGGTGATATGTGATTTGTTATAATTTTTAGATAAAAAAAACTTTTAATATAAAGAAAAATTGTAATTAGGTATGACTAAATATACATTCTTTACATTTACCAGGTGAAGAAAATCCATTTTTTTTATAATCTTAAGATGTAAAAGACAAAATATTTAGAGAAAAATATTTAGCTTTAAATGAATAATCGAATATGCAAAATAGAAAATAAAACATTCATAGTTATGTTATTAATATTTAAAAATCTTAGTTAATACATTCATACATAATCAAACGTTCATTTGGAAAATTTAGTACAACAGTTTGTGTGGTTGAATTAATGTAAGAAAAATATATATCTGCATTCGCAATAAACTTTTATTATAATTATAAAGTTAATATTTAAAAATTCTATAAAATATCCAACTAATGCCATAATCAACAGAAGAGAATTTGCTGAAAAATTAAAGTAGAGAAATTTTAAAGAACACAAAAACATGTCATTTTACTCCAGTAACAAACAAACTAAGGAAGATTCAAAACAATGTACATTTTGTTGAAAATTGAGAATTTAATATTCTGAAACACAGAAAAGAATTAACAATACATTATTAAGATACATACGGAAATTCAGAAGACGTATGGTTATTACTATACACAGTAATTAGAGGATTAAATGCGTCAATTTTTAACAATCGTTGATGTTTTCTACTTTTAGAATAAACGTAGCAGAACGTTCAAGGAAACGTCACATTAAATAAAAATCCAAAAATAAATAAACTACGCACCTTTCCTCCTTCTGACACCGATAGATTCCAATCCAATCAAATAGAAAAATTGGTCTTTAAACAACCTTCTACAACAGCTGTCTCCTAAAACGAAAACCTGAACATGAATAATGAACACTTGTTTTGGCAACGTAAAATTCTTTTATAACCAAGCATTTCGTATTCATGTGCAACTTGGAAGTTAAGAAATTATGATCGTTCCGAAGTGACCTTTCGGCATCTAAAAAACTAATACAGCTCAGCTCAACGTCTTTCTGTTTTTCACCACCGCAAGATACTTCAGTTCGGAATTCACTTTCCTTTTCTTCATTTTTCAAAATTAAAAAAAGTTTTCAAAAAATAGTATGTGTCAGATTTGTAAATTTATAAATCTGATTAGCATTCTTATAAATTTGTTTTATTATAGTAGTTTTCTCTTGGTCCTTTAAGTTAATTTCTGTTGCAATTTTATTTTGATGCGATGTTTATGTTATGAATAAGCCGATCTCCTAATATTGCTTCTTTTTTTCCTTATTATTAATTTTGTTGTCGAAAATCTGTTTCTTCAAAAGTGCGATGCATTTCGTTTAATTTTATTTCCTTATTGTTTCTTTTTTATGCTATTCATAACCTTTAACGTATTAAAATATATAAACAAATTTGTATAGAGATACCTTTACAGATGCATATTTTTTCAGTGTCCATTTCTACAACCCATATACGACTAATTCAAAATAAATAGAAACAAATATGAACACAGTCAATTTTTAATAATACATAATTAATAAAAATGTAGTTGACACGGATATTAGCTGTTATGGTTAAAACTGGTAGTTGAGATGTAGGGTAGATGCTCCAGTTTTGGCCACATTTAGAGAAAAGTTGAAATAGAAATTTTATAGTTTTTGACTGAATGGAGTATATTAAATCATAATAACAGTGTTCTTTAGTAAATTTAATTGTCTTTCAGTTAAAATTATAGTAACTTTCTATAGAATTTTTTAAATTAAGAGTAATAACTTGTTAAGTATTTTCTTTCAATTTGTACCAGTTTTGGCCACCCCTGCACCAATTTTGGCCATCTCAATGCACCAGTTTTGGCCACCCTAGTATCATGTAGTTTAAAAAACATTTTAATTGATGATAAGTAAAGGTAAAGCATTTTTATGTAACATCTATTTTACCACATATATATTAGTTTGCTATATAAAAGAATTTTACGATTTTTTAAAAATGAAATCATAAAACATCAAATGAAATATACGTAAGTTGATTTTAACTGAAAATTTAATTTTGAAAACAAAAAATATATTTGATTCTTAAATAAGACAAGAGTGCCTATAGAATATAAAAAGCTTACTTTAACACTTTCCATATTTATAATTATACATATCATATATCAATATTTATAATTATATGGTTAGTGTCTTAAAATTTTTCCATTTTTATAGGAAATAGTATTCTGACAATATCTATAACCCACTTTTTCAATTGATTTTTAATTTTAATTCCTAGTATTTAGCTACCCGTTGCCTTAATCACTCTGAGTTTTCAGAGGTTTTCTTCAAACTTTAGATTTCCTTGTGTTAATATAGGTAGGGTCTTGGTCTTAGAAAGACCATCACAGAGATCATCCCTTTTCTTTTCGGACCAATATCCCCATTAGATAATTGGCGACCATAAACAGCACAACCATATTACTCAGACTTCTACTTGAGATTCAACATTAGAAGAAAGGGGTCTGCATTCTTGTAAACTTGTGATGTAAGGTAGAACGATGTATCCAAAACTTAGCTATCTTGTAGTACTGACAATCATTTTGAAAGGCCTTAATTTTATTTCCTATCTTAGAACAACGTTCAATCTAGACCATTTTTCAAGAGTACAGAATTGTCTTTTTAAAACTTGCTAAAATGAATCCCGTTTGTAGTGTAAAGATTTTCACATTATTTGTTATTTCTAAATTTGTGTTCTTAAAATGTTTCAAAAATTATGCAACTTCATTTCTTTTGAAAGAATTCCAGAAACCACTAAATCATGCTATAATTTTAATGAACTTTTAAATTTATAATTTATAAAATATTTTAAAATGTATTGCTAAAATTTTCACTATAATTAGTTTTGTGGCCAAAAGTAGAATATAATGTTGTACCCTTTTTGGCCACCCCATGGCCATAACTGGTGCGCATAACAAATTTAAAGCACCAGTTTTGGCCACACCCCTTTAAGCTGTAAAAATAATTAATTTAAATGTGAAATTGTAATAGAGATAAAGCTTACATCATAAAACTTTATAGCAATTTGTTCCAGAACAAATAAAGTTCGATAAATGCTTAGTATTGAAAGATTATGAAAACTTGTTAGCTTAACAAAAACCTTAGTACATGTGAGCACAGACTATAGTTTCATACATTTATTTTTTTTTGCAAGTCTCATTCTATCAAAAAATAAATAAATGGGATGAGAAATGATAAAAAAGTGTTTGATTAAGGAGTAAGAATGCATATAATTTGTTAAAATCAATTTATAGTCTAAATATGGGGCAAACTAATCCAATGTGGCCCAAACTGGAGCATCCACCTTAAATCTTATTTTTGTTACAGTTTTGTAAAAATAAAATTTTAGCAGCAGCCCTGGTCAATCACATAGCTTGCAACCCCTTAAGCACATCTCCATTTGTAGACAATCTATTTTATTTTTCTATTGGTGATTTTCTTTGTTTTTAGATTTGGGGTGAAATATATTTACATATAATTTATTATAGTTTATTTTTTTCTTATTTGTGGCTTTTTTTTAAATTTCTTGTAAAATGATTATAACTTTTAAATAGCTATACTTATATAGGTATCTTTCAAAGCATTTGTGCGAACTCGTATAGAAAAACAAAAGTATAGTATTTATTTTTTTAAGTTAATATACCCTTATCGTGGAGCCTAAATCAAGGATTAAAAATTTCAAAAAACTTTGATAGTATTTTTTTGCAGCTAATTTTTAATTATGCCATAAATGGTTTTTCTAAAAATTAGTACTTCATGGAAAATTTCAGAACATTTTTATTTCTATGTTTTGAAAAAATATTTCTTTGATGAGATCTTATTTGATTTTAGTAAAAACATCATTCTTCTCCATTACTAGATTTAATCATTTAAGAATGTTTTTGAAAATATAATATATTGACTGTATTATAAATATCTTGACTTGCTGATGTAAATATATTTAAACATGTAGATACATTTTATGAATAAGTTTTATTTTTAATATTTTCATAGCATAAAAATGTCGACAACAGAAGACATGCACAATTCTTTGAATGACATGAGGGAAACTTTTGAAGCTCTTTTGCAAAGTGTATTTGGTCCAAAGATCTATGGTGACGCTAAAAGTTTTGCTGTGAAACATCCGTTCATATCTATGGCAATTTTCTCTATTTGTGTGTTTTCATCTGTACCTTTGCTGTTTTTCTTGGGATTTGCAGTTATCACTTTATTTATTGCCTTGATCTGCTTCTTGTGTATTGAAGGTATGTTTTAGCACAAATATTTCTTTTTAAATCATTTGTGAATTTCTTTTGCTACTGCTTTTTTTTTTTTTTTAATGGTAGTAATAAATATTCTTTTATTAGTTAATTTAAAAATGAAGAAATATGAATAATGTTTTAATTAAAAAAGTTATTTAAATTTGTTCATTGAAATGTTACAAGAGTAACCAAAAAATATAAAAGTTTATCTTAAAGAGAAAAAAAAAAAAAAAATCATTATTATTCATATAGTTGTATTGTTTACTTGTTCTTATACAATCTTCGGCAGTATGAAATTAATAATGGAAATTGTACATCTTTTATTTTAAATTTAATATTAGCAAATGTTTCAGCTCCAACACCAGTCAATCCCAGGGGATTTTATAAATTTTAAATATTTTTTATAATTTATTTTGTAATTCCTATAACATAATATACCAATGTTATATCATATTGCAATTTCCAAGTTGTGATAAAAAGTAAAGAAAGTAATATTTAAGGGGAAAAAAAGTACTTAAATTCATAGAAAATTGTACATGTGTCAGTTCTATCACAAAACTTTGTCATATCTGTCACGCTGATAAATGTTTTATGCATACAATCAATCTCATCCAAATCAGCTTATACAAGCTTGCTGTAAATACAAAATTTTAATTTGTTTTTCAAATGGCCACCATTTTAAAACAAGGGTGCCAGATTTAGCTGGCCAACGAACTCTGTTATGACATTGGTATGTACTATGCCTACAATTAATCTCATCTAAATCGGTTAATAAGTAAGGGAGTTATCGCATGAGAAATATCAGACATATATGAAGTCAACATTTGGACAGAGTGGTTTTGGGGTCTGGGGGTCATGATCAGAGAAAATACATCAACATTTTCTAGAAGTGCTTTCCTCCAGATGGCTGCAATAGGTAGCTTTTGTAATGAAAGCTACCTAAAATGTAGATAATTGATAGAATCAAACCAATAATCATGTAAGAATGTGCAATTAAAATCTTGTACTTATCATTTGTATCTTTCAGGGTTGATTGTGTACCCCGGATTTCCGTTTTTTTCGATTGATCCTCCCAGGTTTATGATATCATTACATTTAGTGGAAAATTCAGACATTAAAAAATATCACAAATTTTTAAAAATTGCAGGAAAACTTAATAAATGAATAAACATGAGTTTCTTTAAAGAATTGCAGGAAAATGCACGAATTTCATTTTTTTTAAGGCAAATTTTATCAAAAGTATTGTGAAAAAATGACCAATTTTGTTACGTGTGAAAAAAAAAAAAAAATCAGATTTCATGAAAAGATTGTGAAAAAAATGGCAAAGGGTATAGCGAGGTAAGAATGGCGAAATGGCCCCAATGATCAATGACTGAATTATTATTTGTACTAGTATCAGCACTCTAAAAGAGTACGAAATGCAAGTTCATTGACCCCCGATCTTGACCTGTCTTTAAGATATTCGATAAAGTTCGTACGCGCACCGTTATTTTTTAAATGTATTTTTCTGAAAAACTATAAAAGTTAGAAAGATGGGACTAATTGCGTATATTGAGAGATACTTTGAAAAATATTTAGAATTTTTTTCAGAGTTTTCGTGAAATGACAACTGTGCAAAATAATGAAACAAAGTATAAATCTTTTATTTTTGTACTGTTCTGTTATGTCTACCGCGCCAAAAAAATTATACAATATTCTTTAATTTATATACTTATACCACATAAAAAATGATCAAAATTAAAGAGGCGCTTTTTGAGTAATAATCTAAGAAGAAAATAGAAAAGGTTAAAATAAAAATTCTAAATAGAAAAGGAAGAAAAAGAGAAAAATTGATACCGGACAAATTTAAAAGAAAAAGTAATACTGATATACGGTTAAAGAGACACAGACATACAGCTACTGAGTGGGTGAAGTAGTGAAGTGGGTGAAGTAGCGATCGCCTCAACTTACACGCGAATTATAGTCTTCGTAGGGAGATTTTTGCTGTTTTTTTGGGAGAGTTTCTGTCAGTTAGTCGATAGTTATTATATAATACGATCTTGCGTACCTTTTTTTAGTCTTGCTGTGTCAAGCCAACAATACGTAAACAATTACAGAATTTGCCCGCGACGGAAAGGGTTAATGAATATTATATATATTTTTGGTGCGGTAGACATAACAGGAAAGTACTAAAAAAAGATTTATAATTTGTTTAATTATTTTGCACAGTTGTAATTTCACGAAAACTCGAAAAAAAAAATACAAAACATTTTTTAAAGTATCTCTCAATATACGCGATTGGTCTCATCTTTCTAGCTTTTATTGTTTTTCAGAAAAATACATTTAAAAAATAACGGCCCGCGTACGAACTTTTTCGAATATCTTAAAGACAGGTCAAGATCAGAGGTTGATAACCTTGCATTTCGTACTCTTTTAGAGTGCTGATACTAGTACAAATAATAAATCAGTTTATGACCATGGGGGCCATTTCATCATTCTTACCTCGCTATACCCTTTTTTAAATGATGAAGTCAATATTGTAATAAATGAAAATAATGATGTTTGAAATCATATTTATGATGTAATTATTAGGATGAGCGAAGCGAATCCTCTACTAGGCCACTCAAATTACATTTTGTCGTATGCTTTACAAAAAAACTATTCAATATTTTAACTTCAAATTAAACACAAAAATAAATTATGATCTGTAGATTTGCAGAATATAATTTTTTTACTGTAAAACGTTAAAAAATTTATTATTTTAATTAATTTATTTTACATGCATTTCCAATACGGATGCATTTTAGCAAATAAATAAAAAATGAAACGCGTATATTTTCAGAAAAAAATATAAATCATGGAGTAAGTTATAATAGATAGTATCATGATTAATTTAATAAATAAAATGTTTTCATTATTCAGCAAAATCGTTTGCACAGATGACACTTAAACATTAAAAAAAATTGTACTGTGGAATTTTTTTTTTTTTTTTGTAAAGTGGCAACAAAATAATTGTAAACAAATAAAATTAATTGTTAAATTTGTTATATACATGAAAAATTAAAAGAACTGAAGCATGAATTGTTGCCTCGATTCAAACTCTTTATAAATGTACTAAAGCAAAGTTCGCCGATTCAGAAACGACAAATTGACTTTAACCATTTCTTACTTTATCATTTGGATCTAAAGTAATGTTACGTTCCTATTTGTGGACCGAAAAAGATTTAGTGAACGGGACTTTAGACTTTGTTGCACGTAATAAAGAAAATCACAAGCCACCAGACCAGATATCGCGAATAATCATGGATAAATTTGAATACTACAATAATTTAACTTATAAGAATTGGTGCGTACCAATTTCTCCAATAATTAAATTCTAGAAAAATGGAAGCATAAATTGCTCAAAGAAAGAATTTCTTCTGCAGTTAGCTTTTGCTGTTACAATTCATAAATCCCAAGGTTTAACATTAGATGAACCAGTTATAGATATTGAGGATATATAGATACCAGTTGGCTTAAAAACGTACGTAACGTTGTCGAGAGTAAAAATCCTTCAAAATTAAGCATTCAATAGGAGATTTTCCTTATGAAACATTCTGTCAAAAATTCTGATACGCTAACATGTATAAAAACGAAGAAATAAGAAAAAAAAAAGTTTTACAGTTAAAAATTCATAGTATCAATGAGAGCAGATTTCAAATGTTTTTCCAGAAAAGGATTTTGACGAAGTAACTTTCTTCAAGCTCTCTTCAAATATATTATTCTAAAATAGCTATCAAAGATTATTTGATGTTAATTACAAAGATTGGAAACATGCATATTTCAAACAACTTTAAAAAACACCAGTGGCTACTGGAAAATGTAAAAACATCTTTAAAAGAGCTTTTAGTTGAAAATTTAAAAATATTTTGTAAAAGTTTGCTTCAAAATTATTTTATTACGCCAGTCTTACATCATAAATAAAAAATTAAAATGCGCCAAAACATAAAACAACGTTTTTGTTTAATAAAGATGCAAAAATAATATTAAAAAATATTTTTACATCCAAATATCTGTTTTATAAAATAATGCTTCGCGAATCCAAACAAAGCATGGCTTTTGCTAGTAATAAATAATTCTAAAAAAGACCGCTTTAATTAATTCCTACCATTCGTGATCTTACTTATTAAATTCATAATTACTCAAAGAAGCACCTCTTTGATTTTGATAGGTTTTGCGTGGTATAAATATATAAATGAGACTATTATGCATATATATATATATTTCGTGCGGTAGACATGATAATAATAGATATAACTTTAATTATCAACATCTATACTTACATTAATTACAACATTGCACACCGCTTAAGAAAATTTTTAGACAGAATTTCAAGAGGAAAAGTATATTACGGGTGCAGGTCTGTGCGATTGCTAGTTTCATCGCTCCACCCACTCTTTGGCTGTATTTCAGTGTCTTACTAGCCGTGTTTACGAGTCACACTAGCCGTATATCAGTGTTACTTTTTCTTTTAAATTTGTCCGGTATCAATTTTTCTCTTTTTCTTCCTTTTCTATTTAGAATTTTTATTTTAACCTTTTCTATTTTCTTCTTAGATTATTACTCAAAAAGCGCCTCTTTGATTTTGATGATTTTTTGTGTGCTATAAGTATATAAATTAAAGAATATTATGTATTTTTTTTTTGGCACGGTAGACATAACAGAACAGTACTAAAATAAAAAAATTATACTTTGTTTCATTATTTTGCACAGTTGTCATTTCACGAAAACTCTGAAAAAAATATAAAATATTTTTCAAAGTATCTCTCAATATACGCAATTGGCCCAATCTTTCTAGCTTTTATAGTTTTTCAGAAAAATACATTTAAAAAATAAAGGCGCGCGTACGAACTTTATCGAATATCTTAAAGACAGGTCAAGATCAGGGGTCAATGACCTTGTATTTCGTACTCTTTTAGAGTGCTGATACTAGTACAAATAATAATTCAGTCATTGACCATGGGGGCCATTTCGCCATTCTTACCTCGCTATACCCTTTCATATAAAGATCGCAAAAAAATGATAATTTCTGGAAAAAATCATGAAAAAAGGCACGCTTCATGAAATAATCGTGCAAAAATGGCAAATTTCATCAAAAAATCGCGATAAAACTGAAAATTTTGTCAAAGGATTGTGAAAAAAAAAAAGTTTCTGCTGATGTGGAACTTTTTGTATCAAAAACTGATTTTGTTGATACAATTTTTTTTTAATCCTTTGCTTTTCCCCAAAACTGTTTTTCTGTTTTAAAATTGTTTTTTTGCTGTTCCAAATCTTTTTTAATGAATGTGACCTTTGCAATTAGTATATTTTGCATGAATAATTTTCAGAGTTTTCTACTTTGTATCAATTATGGTTTCAGGGGTTTACACTTTGAGTCACAATCACCCCTGATCTTTATTATTATCTTTATTATATTATCAATTTTTATCTTTATTATAATTATTTTTATTATATTTTCTTTATTTGTATCTTAGCAATAAAATTGAATCAACAATGCTCAATTGGATTTAATTTTGAGTTCAAAATAATTTTAATTTAAATTTTGAGTTATGTTTTAAATAATTTTTGATTCTTGAATTTCAATATAAATACATATAAATATTAATATGACAAAATTAAAGTTGTTTAAATTAAATCTATTTAAACAAGCTCAACATCAGGGTTGGCGAGTTTTTGCCGAAGGTGGAAAAAACCTGGTAAAAACCATCCCGGCAAACATAGGTTTTTGCCAAAAAGGTGGCAAAAATAGACTGTCCATTTAATTTTTTCCCCAGAAAGAGAGAAAATATTTCACGAAAGAAAAAATAAACTGCATACTTAAAGAATCAATATTATTCTAAATTTATTTTAACTTTAAAGTTAAATAAGTATAATTATGCACTTTATGAAAGAATACTAACTTTTATAACAAGATTATAAATGAAAGAAATTCCAATTTTATATAAATGAATAGAAACTTCTTCATTCATGTTTATACAATTATTAATAATTTACTTAATAGAACTGTTAAAGACTGAGTAAAGCACTTATGTTTATAGTTTATATATGTTAGAAATTCGAAGAAACAGTTGTAGTAACCTAAATTTAATTTAATATAAAACTATATTTAAAGCAGAAAACTATTAAATTTCAAATTTTTCAGCAATATCTTCCTCACAACCTAAATTTTGTTGTTTTAGCATGGCATAGGAGTAAACAAGTTTTGAAAGAGCATCTGTTGATAGCTTATTTTGAATCTTAGTTTGCACAAATGAAAAATTTGAAAACAATCTTTCAATAGCAGCACTACTTGCTGGCATATTTGAAGGTGTGCTACTAATGAACAGAAGTTTTTTGAAATTGCACAAGATTATTCAATACTTCTCCACCAATTACATGCACCGACACTATTAATCACTTCTGCAAAATATGAGCTAGGGAAGGGTTTTTCTTTGAGCTTAAAATTAATAATATAAGATATAAAATCAGGATTGATTTTAGATAACCATGCTTTACAGCTTTCTTTTTGTTCATAATTTAGAAATTCATCTCTGTACTTTCGATGTAACAAATACGCTACAAGATGACATGGCAAAATCGCTTGTTCAAATATCTTTTTTAGTTTTAAAAAATGTGGTTTTAACTCTTCATTTTTCAAAAGATTTAGCCATGCATGACAAGCATCTGCTATGGTGGGGGAAGGGGGAATATAATACAAAAAGATAAAGAGACAACAGGCTACTTACTGAAAGTAAATCTAAATAATTTAACATTTTGTTCCTTTCTTGGAGAGTAAAAGTGACAGAAAAAAAAATCTAGTTTCCTAATAAGGCATAAGTTTTTTCAATATATAATTTTCAATTTAATTTACTTATTTTATCTTTAACAAACTAGTTTCATCAGATAAATAGCTTTAAAATAGTACCAAAGACTTAGATATTTACATTCCTTAAGTCTCATGACATAAAACAAAAATAACAAAATTGTATAAAATCTTTTGATAATTAAAAAAAATATATACATATTAATGACTGATAAAGTACTTTACTTACAGGGGTCTGTCTAGACTTTTCTCACAGGGTCCTGCTTTTGTTAAATAGGGAAGTTTTTCTTGTCTTTGTGAAAATTCTAGACATAGTTTTGTGAATTTTAAACTATTAGTGTGTTCAGGTTCTAACCTTCACATATAAAGAAACTAAGTAATATATTTTTTGGTGAGTTCAATTGTTTATTAACAGGGCAGATCTTATTTTTAAATGATTAAATTTGTGAAAAGTTCAATTTGAAGGTGAAACGTCTATTTCAGAGACAAATAATTTTATGAAGGGTCCTGTTTGAGGTTAAAGAATTTTGTTAAAGGATCCTATTTTAAAATAAATTATTTTATGAAGGGTCCTTTAAATAACCTAAAATTTTCTTAAACATATCCCTGACTTAAGAAAAAAAATTAGGTATGTAATTTTTTATTTTGTTCTTAAATTCTTAAGTAAGAGTGAATCCCACCTATTTTTTAAAGATTTAAATTATTTAATATTTATTAGCACATTAAATTAAAATATTAAATAGTACACTGTTAAATTTAATTGTTTATACCATTATTATTCTTATTAGCATGCAGATTTTATTACACATTAAAGACAAATAGGTTTTTTCCATTTTTGCTGGTTTTTTCCATTTTTCCCCTGGTTTTTCCAGTTTTTGCCACTGTCCTGGCAAAAATACCTTTTTGCCAGCAAAAATACAAACCCTGCTCAACATAAAACATTTTTTCCTTAACCTTTTCCGACACGGGCAAATTTTCTTTGTAAAATGAGAAATTATTGATTGACACCAGAATTTACAAACGACTCTTTTAGAAATTAAAAAGGCCTTGATTCGAGTTTCATTGTAAAAGCAAAATTTTATTAGAATATTCTTGGTGCCATTTGCAAGTTTGGAATTAAAATTAGGTGTACCTGGAAAGGGTTAAAGTGTATGACATAAAATATATTTTTTTAAATTGTATTCCATCGCTAGTGGAGGAAAAATCACCAAATAATTAAATTTTCATTATTTTACATTCGCTCTATCAAGATTCTGCTGACATTTTTTTTTTTTAATAAACATGTATATTTTTATAAGAAGAATGTTCTATAATTTTTTTCAAAATTTTCCAAGTACTCTATATGGAGACCTTCCTTGAAAGAATATTTTAAAGAGAATCATTTTTATATGAGCAAAACTTACTGAATTATAACAACTTTAATTTTATAAAATTTCAGTTATTTTGGCACTAAAGACTAAATGTAACATTTTTCTGTTTTGAATGAAAAATAACCCACTGAAAATCAATAAAAATTAAAGTATAACTCTAAGTTTTGCTTGTAAGAGAATGGATTTTTTTAAATGTACATTCTTTTGATGCAGGACAACATTTCATGTAATGATTTTTTCCTTCCAAATCTTTACACAATGCATATCTAGTACTTTTTTGTTAGCCAGACACAAGTGATAAATTATCAAATATTGTTCTCATCACCATCATTCATACTGCACTCATTTAATTTAAAATACAGTCTAAATATGGCACAGATGTCATATACGCACCACATTTGCACGTTTTTTTTTTTCCTTGTCAATTTGGCAAAAATTTTGTTTTTGAATATAAGTTACAAATTACATGCAATAATAGCAATTAATTTTTATTGCAATATAAAAATAAAATAACGTGAAAAAATGTAACAGATTCTAGTATTTTAAAAAAAGGAATAAAAATTTAAAAAAATGACAGCTTGAATAAAATAATTATTCATATAGTATATAATAAAAACAACTTAGAGTTAAAATAAAAAATAACAGTAAATAAACATGAATTCAACCAAAAAAGAAAACAATAAATAAGTAGTTATAAATAATAAACTTAGTAAGTAACAAGACAGTTAATATAATTTTCACAAAAAATTGTAAGCATTAATATTTATAGCCATATTGAATGCATGCTGTTTTATCATTTAATCACCACATTTCACTTTAATTTTTCCCATTTTATTTCCCTAAACTGTTATAAACCTAGTAAACAGATCTTCTCCTTGGCGCAGATGTGCAATGCTGAATTGGTGGGGGGAAAACACGTGCAAATGTGGTGCGTATATGACATCTGTGCCTTAAATACATGCTATTCACTCATTTTATAAAAATCCAAAAGAAAATTTCAAAAATGAGAAATAATACCTAAACTAAAATGCTTAATTTCATCATCACAATATTGTTTCTTATTTACATACAAAATAAATAAAAGCTACAATTGACCAAAAAAAAAGTTATTGAAATTTGCATCTAGCCAACATAAAAATATCCATAAAGATTATTTTTCTTAAAAAAAATATATGTATGCCTGTCTTTTATAATTTTTTTTTAGTACTTTGGAAGCTTGATTTATCAAATTGTATTTTATTTAATTGAGAATATTGCATTAAGAAGTTGATTTTATTTATTGCAGGTTCGGTTATTGCTGTTGGTGTCATTATTGGAGGTGTATGTTTCGTATCTATTATACTTATTTTGTTCCTTTCAATAACGAATATGTTTTTATTTCAGGTTCAATTATTGCTATTGGCGGAATAGTCTTTGTGGGAGTCGTATGTTTCATATCGATTATAGTGGTAGCTTTAATATCTGCCATTGCTGTAGCTTACAAGATTATACAAATCATTCAAAACTTTCTGACATCAAATCAATTGTTATGTATAAACACTAATGTGAAAAACAGTGCTAAAACAGAAAATTCAACTGAATAGTTGTCATTTCTTTCAGGAGTTATATTTCAGTATTTTTTATGTTGTATCTGATGCATTCTTGTTACAAATATTTATTTTTGTATATTTAACCATTAATCTTTTTAAGAGTTACTGGGGATTAAATATTTATGAACAAGTTTTTATAATGTTAGTTTTTTTTTTAATTCTATGCTTTCTATTCTAATATTTGATTTTCTTTTAAGAAAAGTTTTGATTAACTAATATTTATCATTATACTATTTATGTTCAATATGCAACATTAAGCAAACACGAGTTTTTGAGAATCTCACGAAAGTGTTAAAGTGGTATGCAAAGTTCATGATTATTTAAAATCCATTTCTGTTTTTTCAACTGCATCTCTTGTATTATATTAATAACATAAGGTATTAATAACATAAGTATTAATCTCCGTAAATTTTCAAATGATATCAGGGAAACATGGCTTTTACAAGTTAAGTGTTTTTAATGATCTTGCTAAGAAAAGAAATATAATCCAACCTTCATTTTTAACAATTTAAAGGACTACCTGCCTGTTTTCATTGCAAAATTCCTGGCAAAATCTGTATTCAGAAACAGGAGTGTGAGGGTCATAGTTTAGATATTTTATACATCAAAATTTTGAGGCAAAAAAATCAAACCAAACTGATGTTTAAATTTTTTTCTAAATAAGTCTGTTTGTACCATCCTACATTAGTCTATAGATAAACGAAAGGGAGAAAACTTAATAGTTCTTCTAAGTAAAAAAAAAAATATATTTAACGTATTTTAAAATCATGAAAATTATTGTTATATAAAGGACAAGTATCATTCCTTAAAATGAAGATAATTATCAACACATATATAGAGATGAATCCAACTCATTAAAATTTATCATCAAATGGAAAAATTTGTTAATACTGTATTTTTGTCGCATACTTTCTGCCAATTGCCAATCTATTCATTTTTACATGGCCACATGCAATTTGTTTGAAACTTATACAGTTTATTTAATATAGACATTGAGATACATAAGTTATTTATCTATTATCATATACAAACTGAAGTAATGTATCCAAAACATGTAATCAGGCACAATTTAAATGACTATTATAATAAAATATAATAGCTCACCAGTTTTGTTTTTATATATTTTTATATAATTTGACAACAAATCTCTTTCCCTTTTAAAAAGGAATTGTGCAATTATGCAAAAAAAGTTTTGAAACTTGTATCTAATTAATATGATCTAAAGCTGTTTTCTGTCGAGATATTTAGTTGTTTGAAAACAATTTAATTTTTTGTCAAAACAATAACTTGGCAAATTTTATTGCTAAGAAATTGTTTATTTTTTACTTTAATGTCAGGTTGAAAGTCATCCACAGTAATTATAAAAAGAAAATTTTAAAATGATGATGAAAAAATGTTCTTAAGGTTTGCTTCATCAACAGTATAATGGATTCAAATGGATAAGAATTCCTTATTCTTTTTGCATTTATATGTATTGAACATTGGAAGGAACAATGGGCCATATGTTTTATTTATATTTTAAATTGTAATTATGTCATGTACAATCTTTTAAAAAGCATGAATGTAAATATACTCATATGTATGTATATATGGTTTTAAAAGTATGTTGATAGAGATTAGAGATAAAGAATACCAAATCATTTTCCTGTAACAGCTATGTTACGTAAATTTAAAAAAGTAATAATTTAGGAAATATCATTCCATTTTAGAAAGATCAGGTTGTTATAATTATTCTGTGATAGAATTTGCTATGAATTCAACATTCTGTACTGTGCTTATTTGTAGACTTATCTATTTTTAAAATGTATTTGTTCATTTTTGTCATGTTTGTTTGAAAAATAAATATTGCTAATAAATATTTTTTTCAAAAATCTCTTGTTTTGATATATCTTGTATCTTAACAGCACATTTTATAAATTAGCCTTTTCGATACATTCTGTTTAAAGGGCCGTTTCACTTACTCTTTGATTGTGAAATCCCATGTTAACCTGTAAGAAAATTTAAAAGTGTCATTACACACAACCTAATATATTTATTAAAATATGATTTTCATCATCTGAAAGTAAACAGTGGATGCTGATATTCTGTGTTTTCAAAAATTGTCTTTAATTTTAATTATTTATAAGAGAATAATAAAATTTCAAGTTAAAATTGTTTTTAGATAGCTCATAACATTTCCATCTGATGCTTACTTTCTGGTGGTGAAAACCATATTTTAGTAAATATATTAGGTAGTGAGTAATTGCACCTGTAAGTTATCTCATAGGTTAACACGAGATTTTGTGATCGGGAATTTCAGTTCTTTTAACTCTCTCACATATTAATTACAGTCGATTCTCATTAATCCGAAATTGGATAATTCGAATCTTTGCTTAATTCGAACTAAACATGAAGTCCCGAAATTTTCAATGGCAGAATAACATTAAACTTTTTCATTAATTCAAATTAATTTTCTCTTGACATTGTTTAATTCGAACTAACGAGAATTCTGATTTTTCATTTTTCCTTTCTTTCTCATGGATTTCGATCATTTGAATAGCTTTCTTTCTTTGATTTTTGTGAAAATTGTTCCGAAGGAGTATACATATAATCCCATGCATTTGATATCCACTTTCTAAGTACCCTGTCTTCCCATCAGTGACACTTCAGATTTTTCTTCCAATGTGCTTGTTTCTAATCTTCTATTTATTTATACATTCTAATTTAATGTTAAGTCATATTCTGATGATAACAGACATAATAAATTTAGAAAACACTGTAACATTAATTTCTTTGTAATGGTACCATATTAAGCAAGTTCTCATTTCATACTTTCCATAATTCGAACTTCGGATAATTCGAACATTTCTTGCGGTCCCAACGACTTCGAATTAACGAGAGCCAACTGTATTTGTAAATAGATGAAAACATGTTTTAAACTTGACAGATTATTAGACATGAATTATGTTGAATTTTGAAAAACCTTGCATAAATTATAAAACTGGAAAATAAGTCATGCAATGTTAACAAGCAATTAAAAAAATATTAATAGCTAATAAATAGTTTTTTTTTTAAATATTTTTAACTTTGGACTCATTAACACAAAGTTAAAGATTGAGTTCTTGTTTAGATCCAAGAGCAGAAATTAAAATTTTTCTAATTGAATATTTGATAAAAAAAATGGTTCTGTAACCTATTGCTGTATTTCACAAGCATTATTGAGTTTTGTATGGAGTTTATATGTGATAAAGGGGAAGAAATATATATAAACAGCCATCAGATTTTCTTTGTCTTCCTTTTTTTTTCTTTTTTTTTTTTTTTAAATACAATTTTATATGTGGTTATTATGCATAAGAAAGTTCAATTAATTATTGAAATTAATTCAATTTTTGAGTGATTAAATGTTGAGAATTTGAACCATTGTAATTCTTTATTTTGTATTGTAAGATTTCCAACAATACTTTTTAAAATATTTTTTATGGCTATATATGATATCAGTTTGCTAATATTTATAGATGCAATCCATATTAGTATATTCATGGGCCTCAGAGTCAATTTTGCAAGGCATTTTAATTTTCATCTCATTTCACATTCTGATGTAATAAAATCTGTAATTTAATAATGTTAGATTATGTATGTATTTGTAAATATATGGAATTTCACAAAGATTCCTAAAATCCATTTTTTCAGAAATTTTATCCTTCAACTATTTATTGTTTGAATTCTATAAAATATAAATACAGATCTTGATATCTATTTTATGTTAAACTTTTCCTCACAAATTCTTTTGTAATCAGAAAAATGTCAATGGATGAATTATTTTAATAATTTTTCTGACACATTCTGAAATATTTACTAGTCAACTAATAAAGTAAAAGACAAAAAATAATTACTTAATATAAAAAAACAATGAAACAAATATAAAATTGAAAAGTCAATGTTTTATATTTCTTGAATCTTTTATATTTCTTTTATATTTCTTTCTCTTATATTTCTTTTCACAATTCAATTAAAATAAATAATTTAGAATGTGCAATATATGTGTATTGAACAAAATTTAAACTAATTGGAATAATTTAACATCCCCATAATGGAATTTTAGTATCCATAATTTAACTTTTAAATTAATTATCTAAATTTGACAAAAACTGACTGTTAACTCTGGATACATAGCAATCACCTAATTACAAATTAATTTGATTATTTTATGGTAGTTACCGCAAAACAGACACAAACACATTAATTTTTTTGGTCTGCACAGCTTATTCGATATTTTGGCATTTATGACTATATTTAAGATTGTTTTAGTGCATAATATGGATGAAATGTTTTTTTTTTCCCTATACTTTGCTACCAGTTAAATTCCAAGTTTACTCATTTTTACATATTAAAGAACATCTAAGAGAGAGTTCATGTTGTTTCTAGATATTTGGTTCAGAATGAATTTGAATTCAAAGTTCAAATATATAAATCTGAGTAAATTATCAAAATTTAAAAATTAAATAGAGCTTGACTATGTGTTCCTTCTTGCATTACAAATGTTTACTTTAGATGTTTTGCATTGCAGTTTTTAATTTGCTCAAGTCTTACAAATTTCTACTAGCTGAGGAGTAATTTTCTTAATGCCATCAATAAATATAATCAAATTTTAAGTTTCTTAACAGTTAACTATTTTTTTTAAATTTCCTTTTATATTTAAAAATTGCCTTTCTATCATACATTACTTTGTTATGGAAAAGAAAGTGGCTAAAACGAAATACAGGGAAGTCGTAAAGAGAATTCGTTATTTAAAAGAAAACTAGATTCTATCCATTTTTTAGTTTTGGTTGTCACTATAATTAATGAACAAATTGCTCTACAGTTGAATTAATTCAGATGCCAATTTATTGTGGTCAAATACTATATTTTCCTTGACTTTCCAAGTCATTGCATTTATTATACTTAGTGGCAACATATATACAGCTACTTACTTAAATCCTGGAGCGTTATTTATATCCCATCATTTGTTTTGGATATATATTTTTTTAGATAGTGTTTCTTACTTTATTGTGAAACAAACATAAGACATAAAAAATTTTCCCCTCCTATTCTTTTTTTACATTAGTGTACCAGAAACTTTAATAAAAATAAGTGTTATTCCAAGTTTAGGCTCTCAGAAGATTTACACATGTGAATGCCTGTAATCAAACCAATTCTTTTTTGGTAACTTGATGTTGAAAGAAAGACATTAACATTTGGAATACCACAAGAATCCAAAAGGGAGAAAAAATTGCTATTGCTAGAGTTTTTATTAATAAGATACAGAACATGAAAAGAATTTTTATTGCTTTCTTTAATTTCTAAATAGAAATCAAAGGAAAATGTGTGTTTCATATAGTCATTTCTAACATGCATATTTTTTAACACAGATTCTAAATTATTCGATCCAATAAATATAATTAATGAAATACTAGTAATAATTTTAAATTGGGCATTAATTTTATCATTTATTATACTTTATAAAATATTGAATATCAATCAAAAAGTAGAATTCATCACATCCTTTGACTCTATTAATAGACTGAATTTTTGGGCATTTATATTTCAAATGAATTTTAAAGTTTCTGTTTACTATAAGTGATTCAGAAATGTTTTCTTCTAAGATAAAAACTAAACTTTTTGTTTCGATACACAAAAATACTTTTATGTCAATAAACAAAAGACATTTTTCAAAGCATTCTTCTCTAATCACTTTCAAGTGCAATTCATATCAGTAAAACAGACATGACTCATAAGTGTATTTTAAAGTTAAATGTTATCAAAAGTACAATTACATCTTCAGATAGGTTGTAGTTGATTCAGTATGTCAGCTTTCTTTTTTCTTTTCCAGAGGTGATCATGCTGTATTATTATTCTTTTTATAATGATTTAGATGTCAAATTGTTGGTGCATATGACTGTATCAATTTTCATTAGTCTATTCTTTGAAATTTTAATAAGGGAAAAAGTAATGAATGTTTTAATTGAACATTCAATTATCTTACCTGAATTCATTTTATTAATACACAAAAAAAAAAAAAAAAAAAAAAAAAAAAAATACAATGGATGTTACTTTTTAAAATTTTAAATAGTTTAAATAACAAACAAAACTATAGAAACTTTTAGAGTAAAATTTTAATTTTATATAAAAATCTATGGAAATTATTTTGCTTATCTACACTGACCTCTAAAAGTTAAGGTACAATTGGTTTTTTGCATCTAATTTGCAAATGAATGAATATAGAAACAACAAATTTGGAGGAAATGTGTGCTAAACTGTTATTTATTAAATGCGAGAGAGATTTACTTAAGTTAAACATATAGATGAAATTACAACAAAAAAGCACACATGGTGGAAAATTCCATTTTTAGAGAAATCAATACGTTGCAGTATTATGTAGTAAAATGGGACAAAAACATTTAAAAACTGTTTCTAATATGGAATATGTCCACCCCAGACTTGAATGCATTGGCGGCTTTGACTTTCCATGCTGTCAATTAAATTGTCAGACACCGAAATAGGTAGTGCTGACCAGACATGGAGTAAGCCTTGTTTCAGCTCTTTTAATGACATTGTAGGAGGACTTAAAGCCGCAACCTGTCTTCCAAGATAGTTCCAAAAAATCAGATTCAAATCTGGAGAGTTAGCTGGCCATTCCATTCTCTTCAAACCATGATCCTCAAGATAATCCTCAACAACCACAGCTCTGTGTGGTCTCACATTATCATGATCCATTAGAATGAAACCACTGCCAATAGCACCGGCATATGGGTGCACATATGAATCAAGGATCTCATCCTGATATCTCGCATCAGTCAGGTTCCTCCATGGAACACATGCAGGTCAGTATGGCCTCCGAGTGAGATCCCTGCCCAAACCATGATTCCACTGTTTCTGTACCTGTGTTTTTCAACAGTGTTTGATTGATGGTATCATCGAGTGCATTGTTCTCTCCAGATCAGAAGATGTCCTGAATCACTTGTCTGTGAAGAGTACAGAAGCCCAATGTTGTCTGGTCTAGGAAACATGTTCTCTTGCCCAACATAAGCAGGCCCTTCTCTGTCGTCTGTTGAGGGGACACACACAATTAGTCGCCTTGCATAGAGACCTGCATTGTGAAGATGTCTTTGCACCGTTGTAGCAGAGATTCTTCTCCCTGATGCTGCAAAGTTGTCTGCAATGAGTTTCAGCACAGTAGTGTGTCTTCTCCTTCAGGCCGAAAGAGCTAGAAACTGGTCTTCTGTAACATGTAGGCAGCCTGGAACAAGTTTCTGGACACAGAATCTTCGGATACATATTGATCCCAGAGTCGTTGGACTACACTGGAAGACACATTCAGGGACGTAGCTTTAGGGGGGGGGAGGGGGGGAGCCTCCCCCCCCAATATGTTCATACAATAGGGCGCCAAAGAAGGTTTAAGGGCGCCGCTAGGCGCCCGTAAAAAAGACTTTGTTAGTGGTTAAAAGTAATTATAAAATAACTTAATTTTAAATGTAAAATTACAAAGTAAGTTATTTTTCACTTACAAAACATAAATAAGGCATTTAATTTTAGACTTGTTACTACATTTATCTCCCACTCCTATCCCGAAGAAAATTTATGCATCTGAAATAAAAATTTCGAAAACAGACTTGTAATCTATTCCGGGATAGATATACACTTCAGAGCCGAAACCAGAGGGAGGCAGAGGGGGCACGTGCCCCGGGCGCCAACAGAACAGAAGGTGAAGAGGGCACCAAATTAAGATTTTCTTTGGTGTGTTAGTTATTAAGAATGCATATATGTGAGGGGTGGGGGTGGGGGGTCGCCAAAATCCATGTTTGCCCCGGGCGCAAAAAAGGCTAGTTTCGGCACTGATACAGTTATTTTTTTCTTATAGTAGTTGTTGGTCACTCTTAGAAATAGATAGAAAGGGAAAATAAGCGTGGAAGCGACTGTAGTGTGTTTGAATGATTGTATAATATGTTTTAGTAGTAGGGCGCCTCAGTAGGTTAGGGAGGCAGAGGGGGCACGTCCCACGGGCGCCAACAGAACAGAAGGTGAAGAGGGCGCCAAATTAAGATTTTCTTTGGTGTGTTAGTTATTAAGAATGCATATATGTGAGGGGTGGGGGGGGGGTCGCCAAAATCCATGTTTGCCCCGGGCGCAAAAAAGGCTAGTTTCGGCACTGATACAGTTATTTTTTTCTTATAGTAGTTGTTGGTCACTCTTAGAAATAGATAGAAAGGGAAAATAAGCGTGGAAGCGACTGTAGTGTGTTTGAATGATTGTATAATATGTTTTAGTAGTAGGGCGCCTCAGTAGGTTAGGGAGGCAGAGGGGGCACGTTCCACGGGCGCCAACAGAACAGAAGGTGAAGAGGGCGCCAAATTAAGATTTTCTTTGGTGTGTTAGTTATTAAGAATGCATATATGTGAGGGGTGGGGTGGGGTCGCCAAAATCCATGTTTGCCCCGGGCGCAAAAAAGGCTAGTTTCGGCACTGATACAGTTATTTTTTTCTTATAGTAGTTGTTGGTCACTCTTAGAAATAGATAGAAAGGGAAAATAAGCGTGGAAGCGACTGTAGTGTGTTTGAATGATTGTATAATATGTTTTAGTAGTAGGGCGCCTCAGTAGGTTAGGGAGGCAGAGGGGGCACGTTCCACGGGCGCCAACAGAACAGAAGGTGAAGAGGGCGCCAAATTAAGATTTTCTTTGGTGTGTTAGTTATTAAGAATGCATATATGTGAGGGGTGGGGGGGGGGGTCGCCAAAATCCATGTTTGCCCCGGGCGCAAAAAAGGCTAGTTTCGGCACTGATACAGTTATTTTTTTCTTATAGTAGTTGTTGGTCACTCTTAGAAATAGATAGAAAGGGAAAATAAGCGTGGAAGCGACTGTAGTGTGTTTGAATGATTGTATAATATGTTTTAGTAGTAGGGCGCCTCAGTAGGTTAGGGAGGCAGAGGGGGCACGTCCCACGGGCGCCAACAGAACAGAAGGTGAAGAGGGCGCCAAATTAAGATTTTCTTTGGTGTGTTAGTTATTAAGAATGCATATATGTGAGGGGGGGGGGTCGCCAAAATCCATGTTTGCCCCGGGCGCAAAAAAGGCTAGTTTCGGCACTGATACAGTTATTTTTTTCTTATAGTAGTTGTTGGTCACTCTTAGAAATAGATAGAAAGGGAAAATAAGCGTGGAAGCGACTGTAGTGCGTTTGAATGATTGTATAATATGTTTTAGTAGTAGGGCGCCTCAGTAGGTTAGGGAGGCAGAGGGGGCACGTCCCACGGGCGCCAACAGAACAGAAGATGAAGAGGGCGCCAAATTAAGATTTTCTTTGGTGTGTTAGTTATTAAGAATGCATATATGTGAGGGGTGGGGGGGGGTCGCCAAAATCCATGTTTGCCCCGGGCGCAAAAAAGGCTAGTTTCGGCACTGATACAGTTATTTTTTTCTTATAGTAGTTGTTGGTCACTCTTAGAAATAGATAGAAAGGGAAAATAAGCGTGGAAGCGACTGTAGTGTGTTTGAATGATTGTATAATATGTTTTAGTAGTAGGGCGCCTCAGTAGGTTAGGGAGGCAGAGGGGGCACGTTCCACGGGCGCCAACAGAACAGAAGGTGAAGAGGGCGCCAAATTAAGATTTTCTTTGGTGTGTTAGTAATTAAGAATGCATATATGTGAGGGGTGGGGGGGGGGGTCGCCAAAATCCATGTTTGCCCCGGGAGCAAAAAAGGCTAGTTTCGGCACTGATACAGTTATTTTTTTCTTATAGTAGTTGTTGGTCACTCTTAGAAATAGATAGAAAGGGAAAATAAGCGTGGAAGCGACTGTAGTGCGTTTGAATGATTGTATAATATGTTTTAGTAGTAGGGCGCCTCAGTAGGTTAGGGGCGCAGTCAGGCACCTAAAATAAGGGGTTTCAAAAAGGGCGCGATGGAATGTTAAAGGACACCGTTAGGCACCTAAAATTTTTATTATTAATTTGACATTCTTATTTACACACACACACACACACACAAAAAAAAAAAAAAAAAGAAAAAAAAATTAGATAACAGAAACATGATTTGGAACTAATATTACAGTAAATTTATAAGAAAATACATTATGGTTTCAAAAAATGTATAGGAGATCCATTACATTTGAGACATTTTAAGATTACTACCAGGCAGTGCGAAAACAAGAACACATTCCGGAAATGGGCATTGTTCGATCCCTACATGTAACTTGATCTTTCGGAGAAAAGCTCTCCCCTCCAATCCAAGGTTGGTGGTCCTCGAGAGGTCATCTGACCTTTAGACTGTTTTAACTCCCTTCTTATGCCCTTCCGTGTGTAGGTTAGATAATTTCAGGGCGTCATCTACACACATCTTGGTTGTCCAGCATCCTGTATTGTCAGATTGTCATACTGAAGCTGATTGTGCGACTTTTTAAAACTAGAGATTTATTTCGTTGACTGAAATAAAACATAAAAACAAAAAGCCAGGATCTTACTACAGACAATAAAACAGAAAAAGGAGTTATAAAGCGGATAAAGGATGGAAATTTATGAAAAAGTGGATGAAAAATGATGATGCAGTGGAAGGTAAAAAATGTACATATTTTCCTTTAGTTAAGTATGTTCTTAAAGTACAATGTTTATATTTCTGACTCAGTTGTGAGTTCATTTATTATCATTTCTATTATTAATGGAAAAAATCGAATAGCATTCTCAGTTTTCCGTTAAATTTAATTTTGGCACAGATGTCATATACGCACCACATTTGCGTGAGTGCAACAAAATGGCGATTTTTTTTCCTCATATGGTAACCTGGCCATTGTTGCTTATTTATTAATAAACTGTTTATTTACTTTACATTTTCTTTTATAAATCGATATAAATTATTTTGCATTATAATTATTATTTAAACTTTTGTAGTTTATTAGTACTTCCTTTTTAAAATAATTGAAAATAATAAAAAATATGTATGTAGCTGATATTTGAAAACGAAGTTTTTTCCAAACTGGCGTTAGAAAAAAAATCGCGCCGATGTGGTGCGTATATGACATCTGTGCTTTAATTTTTAATGGTTTTTATTATTTATTTCCTAAACAGATCGCTATTTTTTGATAAATGGGGATTTTTGAAACTTTTACATTATTAATACATACATTTTACCGAAAAGAATTCAAATGCGTTCTGGATACTTTAATTATACAATTAAAGTGTAATATAACAGCAGTTGTTGATTCCGCCACACCCATATTCGATATTTTTAACTTTCCACTCTCAAAAACAAATTTATAAATTTCTAATGTCGAAGCTCTGATTTCCATGATGCCTCCATCTGTTTTAAAACCAGATAAATGTACCTTACAGGTTGAAATGGAAATTTTATTTGACCGATGTAGAATTTCCAATACATTAAATGAAGTTATTGAGGAATCTAAAAAATTACGTTTAATACTCAAAGAAAATTTTCGCATAATAAAATTTATAATAACAGCTGGTTCAAATGAACGTTCTTTCAGTCAACTTAAGCTCATTAAACATTCCTTACGAACAACAATGACAGATGAACGGTTGAATAATTTAATGATACTAAAATGTGAAAAATCATTGGCAGAAACAATGGACCTAACCTCAGCTGTGACGAAATGGAATACTTTAAAAAATAGAAAAATTAAAACAATCTGCGACAATTAGCATTTTGTAATATTATTATATATTCATTTTAAATTGTATTTTTTCTTACTTTTGTTATATTAAATTTAATTGCAAAAAAAATATCTTAAAAATCTATATTTTGATGGAATAAGAAATGAGTATGACATAAATGCTTAATCCAAATTTCACATTCAGTGATTTGTTGTATGTTTTATTTACAGGGGCGGATCCAGAGAATCGTTTTGGGAGGGCGATTCCGAGATTTTCGTTTGACGAAATCCCTGCTGATCGTTTGACGAAATTCGCTCTTTTTTCGGGATACTTTGACAAAATTAGCGCTTCTTTTGCAGCCCTTTGACAAAAATCACGCTTTTTCAGCAATCGTATGTCGAAATACGTGCTTTTCAGCGATTCTACGTCAGAATTCGCGTTTTTTTCTCAACCCTTTGACGAAATTCGTGCTTTTTCCATGATCATTTGACGAAATTCACGCTTTTTCGCGATACTTTAACAAAATTAGCGCTTTTTCAGCAATCCTATGGCGAAGTTCACGGTTTTTCAGCGATTCTATGTCGAAATTCGCACTTTTTCCGAGTTCCTTTGCTTTCTCTTTTCGCAAGCTTTTGAAAAAAGTAGTTCTCTTTCCGCGATATTTTGACGAAATTCGAGCTTTTTACATGACACTTTGACAAAAATCGCGCCTTTTCAGCAATCCTATGTCGAAGTTCGCTCTTTTTACGCGATCCTCTCTCAAAATTCGCATTTTTTCCGCGATCCATTGACGAAATTCGCCCTTTTCCGAGGTACTTTGACAAAATTAGCAGTTTTTTGCAAGCCTTTGAAAAAGTAGCGCTCTTTCCTCGACCTTTTGACGAAATTCAAACTTTTTGCGCAACACTTTGACAAAAGTCGCGCTTTTTCAGCGATCCTATGAAAAATTTCGCGTTTTTACGCGTTCCACTGTCAAAACTCACGTTTTTCCGCGACCCTGTCATGAAATTCATGCTTCTTCAGTGATCATTTGACGAAATTCGCGCTTTTTCACGATACTTTGACAAAATTACTGCTTTTTCAGCGATCCTATGTCAAAGTCTGTGTTTTTTACGCGAATTTCTGTTGAAATTCGCATTTTTTCTGCGACCATATGGTGAAATTCGCGCTTTTTCCGTATTAATTTCACGAAATTGGCGCTTTTTCGCGGTACTTTGCCAAAATTAGCTCTTTTTCAGCAATCCTATGTCGAAGTTCGCGCTTTTTCAGCGATCCTATGTCAAAATTAGTACTTTTTCCGCTATACTTTGCCTTCCTTTTTTCCAACCCTTTGACAAAATTAGCACTTTTTCCACGACCTTTTGGCGAAATTTTCTCGTTTTCCGCGATACTTTGAATTAACGTTTTTTTGCAAACATTTGACAAAATTCGTGCTTTTCCTCGACCTATTCACGAAATTCGAGCTTTTTCCTCGACACTTTGACAAAACTCGCGCTGCCAGCGATCTTGTGTCAAAATTCGCGTTTTTCAGCGATCCTTTGTCAAAATTCTTTTTTTTTTTTTTTTTTTGCGCAATCTTCGACAAAATTCATGCTTTATCCGCGATCTTTGGCAAAATTCGCTCTTTTTTTGCGACACTTTGACAAAATTAGCTCTTTTTAGCGACATTTTAATAAAATTCGCGTTTTTTCCGGAACAAAAGACTGTCTCTGACGGAGTCGCAGAAATCCCTTCCGGGAAAAAGTCTGAATTCAACACTGGTTTGGGGGGCGATCGCCCCCCCCCCCCCCCGTGGATCCGCGCCTGTTTATTTATTTAAATCATAAATAAACAATTTATAATTGCATTATGCTGCCCTTTAATTGTTTAAATGGGTAATACATGAAATGTCTATTAGGTTAAGAATAAAAGAATGATTGAAAAGAAATGTGAGCAAGTAATGCAATATCCTTTAGACATGGGGTTCCAAGTGGGTACAATAAAATTAGAAGAAGGGTCAAGAAAGTGATGTTTTGATAGCATTTTTTTTCTTAAGCCGGATAAATTTAAAAAACAAAATTTTATAGCATTTATCTTTTTTTGCTATACATATAAAAATCCTTCCAATAATTTCCGAGAAAAAAAAAATACATCTTTATCAGGCCATAGAGCCTTAAAACTACATTTGAAAGTAGTAAAATATTTTATTTCTTCTTTACATCTGAGGAACTAAGATAATAAATGGAAAAATATGTCATTTCATTTTACAGAAACTGGAATATTCATTATATATGGTATACATATCACCGTTACATCCTTGAAAAGAGTGAATGTTCATCGAGAGGTTTAACATTCCTTTTTTACATTGATAGAAGTGATAGTAGTGGGCCCGATATCGGAGGATCTCATCACAAACAAGTTAGAAATTGCACGTGAAGCGTAGCAAATGAGGTGCGTTCGTACGATAATGAAGTTTTAAAAATATCACTTTCATATAGTATCATTTTCATAAAATCGTAAATAGTTAATTACAATTAAAATGCGCACCAAACAATGTTCTCTCTATACTCATTATGTAATGGAATAATTTTGTGTGTCGTTGTAAATCAATAACAAATGTTCTTTTCACAACAGATTATGCAAAATCTATATTATAATATGTACTTTATGATGCATATCAATATTATTATGTTCGAATGAGTGTAATGTTATTAAAATGCATTTGAAACTTTTTTTTTCCATTGACTGTAATGTAACGGAGTACTTTTGATTGTCCCTGTATTTGATCTATGCATCCTATTTTCAAAAAATATGAAATGACTTGACAAAATTATGTAATAAGTATGTAATTTAAATTTTAAACGATTAAAATGCATTTGAAACATTTTTCCCCATTGACCGTAATGTAACGGAATACTTTTGATCGTCCCAGTAATTAATCTAGCCATCCGATTCTTATAAAATTTGAAATGACTCGACAAAATTATGTAATAATTATATATTTTAAATTTCAAAAGATTCGGTTGGGTAGTTTTTGCGTTGTTACATGCGGACAGACAGACAGACGGACGGACTGAACGACAATTATAGGTGCTACGTATTTTCATAATTACGAACCCACCTAAAAATTGAAGGCTAAATTCATTATATTGACCAGCAAGTTTCGGGCGGGAGGTGCAGCTTTGAAACCCCTATAACTCTATTGTAATTAACTTTGAGTTCTATATTTTTATTTCTCTTCCAAATACAATTGTTCTTATCATGTCAGGAAAATGGATTTAAGGATCCAGTATTCGATTTCTCTATAAACATTCCACATTGCCTTTTTAGCTTTGAAAAAATAAGAGCTGGGAGAAATATTTTATCAGCACAGTTGCAAGCACTCTTAATGTCGAAATCCAACCATGGCTGCATCACTTACATCACCTAAATAAATGTCATTACCATGAATAAGTAACTAAAGATAAAAAGTAGTATAACTACCCCCTCCTCTCCTAAAAAGTTTACAAATAATTCAAGGGCGGCAAAACATTAAAAGGCGCCAAATTTTGGTCTCCCCCCCCAATAAAAATTTCAAGCTACGCCCCTGGACACATTGAGCCATCTAGTAGTATCAGCCTATAACAACCCCATTCCCATCCATCCTACCGCCTGCCACCTTAATGAATCGGGCAAACGATTTCTTCTAGACATTTCTAGACTCTATTGGTTAATGTGAACAAAATTGACAACAATAGTTCAAATACAATAAAACTTACACGTGAAATTGCAAAAGCTTTGTAATTGCATATTTTTCTCTCCTTCACAAATACCTATTCTTTTCTATACAATGAAAGTGGTAACTGTAATTTTCACATAGGTTTTTTTAAAGCTTATTATTATTATTCATATAAACTATGAAGTTTAATCTGCCATTTTTTTTTCTGGTGAGTTTCGAAAAACATGTTGTACCTTGATTTTTGGAGGCCAGTGTATATAGATCATAGACTGTCATAATTTTGATACATTAATTTTTTTTAAATGAATGCAACTTATAGCTTTTGGATATTAAAAACAGCAATCCTTGCATTATAAGTCATATTGACTCGTTAATCATAAAACTGTCAGTAAATGGAAAAAAATCATGTCAATTTAGAAAAAATTAAATAAAAATCTGTATATTTATTAAAACACCACACTACACACACATTAATGAGTGCTGTAAGTGGACACTTTTACTTGTAGCTACTGTAAATAAATTACAAAAAAATGTGATTTAGAAAAAAAAAAGTTTTGACTTTTTTTTTCAAAATTATTAAAGCTTTATTGCTATTTTAAAGCAAGATGATAGATCAAGAATTTTGCGAAGATTTTGATCATATCTATAAGCATATTTGTTTTATTAAGATTGACTAATAAATATGGAAACTATCACCCCCCTCCTCTCAAAAAAAAAAAAAAAAAAAAAAAAATTAATGGAAGTATATGTAAATATAAATAAACATTTGGACAGAGTGATTTTGAAGAGGGGGAGGAAGATCCTCAAAACCACTAATGTAAAAAAGGACCATGATGAGCAAAAACGCATAAATTTTTTTTTTAGAATTTCTTTCTGCTAGGTGGCTACAACAAGTAGCTTCATATTTTTTAAAATACCAACAATATTTTACTTGATCTGATTAGCAAAATTTGCCACTTAAATAAATATTAAAATTTGTAGCTGGATTATGAAAGTCGCATTGTAAATACACTGTGTACAAAAATCGAGGACAAAGCAGATAAATTAAAATCCTAACAAGACAACAGAATAGGTTGTTTAAATAATTTTGATCATTTGTTTCATATTTTCACATCTTGGCGATATTATGGTGATGGTATGATTTTGGTCAATGTAGAAAACTTCTGCATAAGACATAAAGAAGAAAGAAAAAAAACAAGTTCAATGTAGATTCTGCCATTGCAGAATTCAGTTTCGCCACCGATTAGGAGAAAAAAAAATTGATAGAGGTTTTTTAGAAGGGGGACCCCGTTTAGAATGAACTAACTTCATTTTGGTTGTGTTTATCAATATAATAGCAAACAGAATGGCGTGAAATACCCAACTGATTAGCAATTTCTCTGTGAGACATTGGAATTGCGGAATAATAAAGAGACGTGCTACTTCTTCATTGACTAGATTCATCAAAAACGGATTTTTTCTTTAATTTAAACGCTTTTTTATAGACTCTGAGAAAAGGGAAATGCATTTTAACAATAAAACAAATGGAAATGACTGCGAATTCGACGAATGAAATGTTTAAAAGACCCGATCGATTTGGTTTAAAAAAAAAGCAAATTAATTACATTGTTGAATCAATATATAATAAATATATTTCCAAACTTAATGTCAAGTTTGTCAGTTACAATATTCGCTCATCTTCAGTTAAAATTGTAATCTGAGTGCCGGCGAAATCCAGAAATTTTATTTCATATGTACTCACAGAAAAATAGTTTTATTAAAAAAAAAAAAAAAAAAAAAAAAAAAAAAAAAAAAACTAATTTCATTTTTACTGTGACATTATTTTCACTAACTGAAGTCATCTGAAAGTAAAATCTCAATCTCAGTGTTCATAATGAAAAGAAATATTGAAATGTAATATCGTTATGAGTAAAAATGTGAAGTTTTAAATAGTGTCATCATTTTCTCTTCAAATGTTTTTTAAAAGTTACTGTTATTAGTAATATGAAAAAGGCATCCGTAATAATATTGTAATTCCCATTTATCTGGTTGCTGAATGACATCATTTTCCTCTTTTGGAATTTTTCTTATTTTGCTTTAAACATTAATTTTTATCATAAATTATTTTTACTTTCTTCTGTCTTCAATAGAAGAAAGTATTGTAATCGAAATTTTTTTCGACTTCCGGTTTTCGACGGATTTACACGTTTTAGGGGTCAGAGATTCTAAAAAACATGTTTTTACAAAATGTCTGTCTGTCTGTGTGTGTGTCTGCATGTCGCCATTCTACCATCAAAAAGTGTATGAAGTTATGCATAGAATTGAACCAAATTTTTTGGCTGTAGCAAGCAGGTCCTCCTTCAGTTTTGAAATATTCTGCCGGAAGGGGGCGCTGCAATCGCGATTTTTGTGCCATTTTCAATATTGTACCGACCAAAAGTATATGAAGTTATGCATCGAATTGAACCAAATTTTTTGTGTATGACTATGGCTAGTTGGTCCTCCCTGAATTTGAAAAAAATCCGCTGGAAGGGGGCGCTGCAATCGCCATTTTTGTGCCATTTTCAATATTGTACCGACCAAAAGTATATGAAGTTATGCATCGAATTGAACCAAATTTTTTGTGTATGTGTATGACTATAACTAGTTGGTCCTCCTTGAATTTGAAAAAAATTCGCTGGAAGGGGGCGCTGCAATCACCCTTTTTGTGCCACTTTCAATATTGTACCGACCAAAAGCATATGAAGTTATGCATCGAATTGAACTAAATTCTTTGTGTATGACTATGGCTAGTTGGTCCTCCCTGAATTTGAAAAAAATCCGCCGGAAGGGGGCGCCGCAATCACGATTTTTGTGCCATTTTCAATATTGTACCGACCAGAAGTATATGAAGTTATGAATCGAATTGAACCAAATTTTTTGTGTATGTGTATGACTATGGCTAGTTAGTCCTCCCTGAATTTGAAAAAAATCTGCCGGAAGGGGGCGCCGCAATCGCGATTTTTGTGCCATTTTCAATATTGTACCGACCAGAAGTATATGAAGTTATGAATCGAATTGAACCAAATTTTTTGTGTATGTGTATGACTATGGTTAGTTAGTCCTCTCTGAATTTGAAAAAAATCCGCCGGAAGGGGGCGCTGCAATCGCGATTTATGTGCTATTTTCAATATTGCGCGCACCGACCAAAAGTATATGAAGTTATGTATCGAATTGAACCAAATTTTTTTTGTATCTGTATGACTATGGCTAGTTGGTCCTCCCTGAATTTGAAAAAAATCCGCCAGAAGGGGGCGCTGCAATCGCGATTTTTGTGCCATTTTCAATATTGTACCGACCAAAAGTACATGAATTTATGCATCGAATTGAACGAAATTTTTTGTGTAAGTGTATGGCTATGGCTAGTTGAATCGCCCTGAATCTGAAAAAAATCTGCTGGAAGGGGGCGCTGCAATACCGAATTTTATGCTATTTTCAATATTGCACCACATAAAAGTGTATGAAGTTAGTTCTAGAACTGAACTAAACATTTTGTATATGATTATTTGTTGGTAAGGCAAATAGGTCCTCCCTGAATTTGAAAAAAAAAATCTGCTTATCATTCTATTGTCCATCGGCTCGTGCAGAGACGGAAATTCGTTTTTACTCCGATTAATTGATTGAAGCAGAAATTTAAGATGAAAATGACAGTTGGTAAGGTATTGAATTAAAATTATTAAAGCATTAAAATGAGTAACTATTTTTTTTTAATATTAAAATGTATGTATGAGATAGAAGAAAGTTTTGGGATTGGCACATCCAACTAGTTTGTTATTTTATTTACATTATTAATGTTATTTCTCAGTAAATATATTTTTTTTACCTCAATTCTCTTTAAAGTTCATAATTATACACAATCATTTTGTAAAAAAAAAATTACTATCGAGAGCAAAGCTAAACTGCGTTGCCACCATTTTGAAGAAATATCGTAAAAAGCATTTAAAATTAAATATAAAAATGGAAATTAATTAAAAAATAGCTAAAATGGGCACAACTACAAATAAATAGCTTTCATTAAAAAAAAATAATTATCAAAATCGGTTGAGTAGAAAATTCAGGGCCGATGACACGACATTTTTTAGCTTGTCTGAAAGAAATAGCATCGGAGGCTAAAAAAAATATTGTCCTTAATTTTTGCATATCAGTGTATGTTGGTAGCTTTTAATCTATAAAACTCATGTGAGTATGAGGAATATATTAAACAAAAATTATTTTTGATAGTTTCTTTCAAATTTAAAATTCATCAATTAAATAATGAGCTTATTAATTCTCTACATCCAAGAAAACTATAATAAGATAAACTACTGAAAGAACTTTAAACAACTTTTATTTAAAAAAAAAAAAAAATAATAATAGATACACAAAAAAATCATATATTCATCAACGTTTACGTTCCTTTTTCCATTTATATATAGGTGCAGAAGTTTTCGTACCTTCTTTAACTAATACAGCTGGAGGGTCATTCTTATTCTGAAAAACAAAATAAAATAGTGTTTTTTTATGCAAATAATTTAAATTAGACAAAAACATTACAAAACACTTGTATTTCTAATTTATTCCTTTCTTTTTTTCACTTTGCCAGAAAAAAATAAATTACTAAAAATATTTAATTCCTCTTTAAAATATTAACAATTGGAAATAGTAATTCATTTGTTATGATCCTGTGAAAAATTTGAGCACATTCATAAAATTAAATGGTAGTTAACCCATTTTCTAGGAAATTCCATGCAATGTTGCTCATTTGTACCAAATATTATACAAAATAATTTTTACAAAAATTTCTAGATATAAGAAATCTTTGTTCCAATCACCATCTTTCAAAAGAATAGTTTTATTTATATTAACTCTCCTTTCCTCCTCCCCTCCCCATCATTTATTTCAAAATATAAAAGAACATGATATTGGAAATCATAAAGAAAATAGTGCACATAAGGTTTTATTTTATTTTATTTTAAATTTAAAGATTTGATTATAAAGAACTTGTGTCCGGTAATATAGTTGTAAAAAAAAAAAAAAAAAAAAAAAAAAAAATATATATACACTTAGCTTTATTTAACAAGGATATACAGAGTTCTTTAAAAAAGTTTCAAACAGTATACCATTGTATACTCTCCACTAAATCTCTTAAACAATGTTTCACTTTTTTTTTTTTTTTTAAATTTTAACACATTTTTAAACAGAAAACCTTCACAAATTATATCTTAAAGTTGCTAGTCATTCAGCTTCTAAAAATCCCCCCCCCCCCCCAATAATGTTAACTATCTACTTGATGCATTCCTATATGATTAAAAATATTAACTTCCCGAGGAGACATTCTAAACTTGTTCTTTCAATGTTCTGCCTAGTTCTCAAAATATTTTTTAAATCTATGCTTAATTTGATATTTTAAAAAGACAAACTGTGGGTAAAATTCTAACGTGTCATATAAAATTAAACATAGATTTTAGAAATATTTTGAAAACTAAGGTAAAAAGAGACATACATTAAGAATAGTACACTGAAAGAAGTTTAAAATATTAATTTTCTGTTTAGATATTTTAAAAATATAAATGCATCAAATGAGTTTGCATTAACAAGAATTCAGAAGCTGAATGACAAGCAGCTTTAAAATAAAATTAGATCTGTCACAAAACAGCTGAAGTCACAAAATAATTTATTATCTTAATCTAGCTACACATATAAAGTCTATATATAAATTTATGAAAATGTGTATACTTGAATTAATTTTTAAAAGGACCTTGTTAAAAAGATTTAAAAAGAAACCTAAATATAACACTAACTTACAATTTATTATTTTTTTTAAAGAATAAGATCCCATGAGAAAAGTCTGGAGATTACAGATTCTTGGAACATAAAAATAAACTGATTACATGATAACTTCAAATATTATTAAAAAAATCTAAGATATGACTATATTAAACCAAATACTCTTTCCCAAATAAAATCCATCGAAAAATCAAAATAGTTTTGTAGAAAAAGAAAAATAAATAAAAATAAATTATTCCATTAGTTTCATTTAATTTTTTAGCTATAAAACACATCTTGTAATAATAGCAAGTGCTTATTAGATATCAATACTTTTATTACTTCTCAAGAAACCAATAGATGGGCTTAAATTTGCCACTGACATTTTTTTCAAAAATTTCAAAGTTAAAAAAAAAAAAAAAAAAAAAGATATTCATACAAAAGAGTGCATTGAGAACTGTAGGGTTAACAGAATTTATGAGGTGTTATCTTCATATAGGAAGAAATTAATTTGCTTTAATCTCTAGTAAGTTTAGATAAGTGGTTCCCAACCTTTTATTAGCATGCTCCACCAAATCATATGTAAAACCATGATCCCCCCCCCCCCCCCATCCCTCCTGCTCGCACACACATTTTGTAACTTATATCTCTTAATATTTAAAAGTGAACTCTATTCACCTAAAATATGCCTATCAGAGCCTAAGTAGTACTTATTTTGCATTTTTTGAACTTGTCAAAGAGTGACTGTGATGTAGTATCAGATCTAAATTTTATATTGTGTATTGTATTTACAATTTTGTATTTATTCACTGTGTAAGCAGCCTGCATTTACAGCCATAAATATTTACTATTTAATCATTTTCTTTTCTAATACTATTTAAGATTTATAAGTTTTTTTGGTACTTCTCTGTTATCCCGTTGACCAAAATAATATTGCCAAATTATAAGATTAAATGCCAAGAATGCATGATCTTGAATGTCAATTCAATGACATTAAATACAATACACGTGTTTAAAATGTCATTATATGATTTTTATTTCGACTTTTTATTTGTATTTTTATAAATATTCTACTAATTATTTGTTTTTTTATTATTTAAAATAAAAATTACGTCAATATGTATAATTTGGCTGTTAGTTTGGTGATTTGTATAATTTGGCGAAATTGGTCGACGGGATAACAGAATAGTACTTTTTTTTTTTTTTTTTTTTTTTTTTAAATAAAGTTGGTAGTACTATGTTTAGATATTTCCATTATTTTTAAATTTAAATATATTGAAGATGGTAAGATTAAATAGTTGCACTTGTTCAAGTTTTATCACATTACATACAGCAAGGTAATTTCATTCAAAATACATACAGCAAAGCTCATTCAATAAATATTTGAAAATATGAGAAAAACTGTAAAATACATTCATAACCCGAAAAATAATAAAGATAACTTTTTAATAATAATAATAATAAAGTAAGGGGAGGGCTGTCAAAATGTTTTCAAAGATTGTTCATGTAATTATTCTGGTTATGATTCCATTTTAAACTTTCATTCAGAACATTTAAATTCAATAAAAACTTCATTTATTTTATATTTTGTTGTTTTTAAATTTTACATTTATTGCTTCTAACTTTTGTCAAAAACACCATTTTTCTTAAAAACTAACAGTAAATGGATGAATTACCAATTTGAAATTGCCCCCTGGTGGGGTGTATAATATTTTTAATGAACTCTTTTTTTTTTTTTTCATACATTAAAATTTTAAATATTTTTGTATGTTTTTTTAAAATAGTAAATTTAACTCACATATTTAAGCAAATAAGAACATCATAATATCTTATGAAGTTTATGGCTATATATTTTAATATTTTACAAAACAAATATGAAAATTTCAACAAAGTCTGATTCAACAGGAATTTCACAAAATTATAATGTAAATGAATGAATACATGACTGATAGGTCATGCGATTGTAATAAAATTTACACAGAACTATTTATAGTAACTTCAAAAAAATTGAAACATTGAATTGCTTATTAACATAGAGTCATTGTTATTATTAAACAAATATGAGATAAAATCATCAGTTTTCAAACAGCAATATAGAGATATTTTACAGGAATAGGAGGGAAATTTACTTGTAATTTCTTTTTGATTTCCAGTTTTTGCTTTAACACAGACAGTTCTTGAGCTCTGTGTATCCTTTTTGATAGTTCATTATATTGTTGGTTGATATGCTCCTTAGCTTTCTGAAAATATAAAATATATCTATGTTATTCAACTGTATATGAAATAAGATGATAATTTTAAATTTGACAAGAAAGGAAAACTTTACATCCGATATTTTAAAAAGTGAGAAAAATAAATAAATGAATTGGTTTGATATCCAGCACAACTAACTGAAATTTTAATTATTAGATGAATTATTATTGTAACAATTTCTCAGTTTATAATGTATAAATTATTGCATATAAAAACATTTAAAATCGCAGTTTTATAGAAAAATGTATGGCAGACAGATTGTATTAAAGTAGACAGTTTTCAAATCAAAAGATTAGATTTTAAGTGCTATTTAATGTTGAAATCAATCAGGATAGTTTAGCTACATAAATTTTATAGGATCAAAAGCTATACATGCCATTTAACCATCTTTTAGAGGCATTTACTTGACTAGATTGCAGTGTACAATGACCAATCATGAATCATTTTTAAATTTGTCTAATTTTTTTTAAGGTTTTTCAAATTGTTTATTCAAAATTTCATTCAGGGTTCTCAGCAAAATATTTTACTCCTTGATTTTACCTGACCAAATCTTGAAAAAATCCCTGCATTTCCCTGACCAAACCAAATCCGCCCCCCCCCCCCCCCAAAAAAAAAAAAAAAATTCTTTGACTACACAGGCATACAACAAAATTTTTTACCTTTTTCACAATTCTTCTTCTGATTTTTTTCTGCAATCGTTCTGAAAATTTCTTGAAAAACATATATTTTTTCAATCATTTGCTGAATTTCATTTTTCCCTGAGATTTTTTTATGAATTCTGCGTCAGTTTTTATTTTTTTTCGAAGACTTTTCCATGATTTTTCAGAAAATATTTGTAAATTCTCTGACTTTTCCTATATATTTTGAAATTTTCCTGACTTTCCATAACTATTTTGAATTCCATGACTTTCCATGATGAAGGGAACCTTGTCATCATTGAAAAGAGAGGCTTATTTATTTTTAAAATAACAATTTTCACCTACTGTTGACAGATATGAAAAAGCTCAATTTAATATTTACAAACACTTTTCAAATGAAAAATATGTTTGCAAAATATATGTACGGTGGAACTTTCCTTTACCAAAGTCTCTATTTAACAAAATTTAAGTATGGATTTTTAGTTTTATAAGCTATTACAAATTCAGTCTCTTCAACATTTATTTGCAATTTTGAAAATGACATCATTCTAAGTAGAAAATGCATATTTTTTTCATATAGAAAAAAAAAAAAAAAAAAAAAAAAAAAAAAAAAATTATAAATGCATTGAAAATACATAAAACCTTCATTTAAATATATTTGAAGCTAAACCATCAACAATAATATAGGATTTCTGTTTAAAGAAAAAAAGACCAGAAAAGCAAATTACTAAATGTCAAGTTAATTTCAATAAATACAACATCAAAAATCAAATTGATTCTAGACAAACAGTTGCTACAATTTATTTCCTATTTTATTAGTATGCTAATTTATTCAAAACATGACTTTTTTTTACATGCAATAAAAATTAAAACATTCTCTCTGGTTTGTTTTGACGATGAAACCTGGATGTATTCCTTTTACTATACTAAATATTTTTATTGCATTCATTATTTACTGTTATTAAAAACAACTAGAAAGCAATTGATAATTTATGGGAAGAAAAATGGTACTAAGCAAATGTTTTGTAAAGAGTAAAAAAATACATATTTTAAGATTAAAAGCAAAAACAATATTTGAATGAAGAAAATGTTACACATTAAATGTAAAAGTTAACAAATATGATAAAGATTATTTATTGATTATTTCCAGTCATATTATTTTTATGCCAAAAAAGTTCCTTATTCACATTCACAGATATAGTATACTACATCGCAGTATAATAAGAAAATATTTCATTGAAAATATCTCATAAAGGTAATGACAAACATCACTACCAACAATCAATAAAAATCTTAAATCACAAATGTAGTAAAAAGAAAGAAAATAACAAATTTCTGAGTATTATAAAAAATAAAATGATTAAAATATTATTTCATAGAAAAAGAATTAACATTTACATAAATAATTTATCTTTAAAAATACAAAATTTTTTAGAACACTCTTCTATAAAAGGTTTTGAACAAAATAGTTTCTGCTTATAAACTACATGTTTTAACTTGCAAATTTACATACCTTCAGTTTTTCATCATCTATGTAATCTGCAAAATCAACTTTCTTTAAAGTTTCTAATGTTGGCCTATTATATGCTCTATCTAACAACTCAGGATGGGTTTGCAGTTTCTGGGCAAAATCAAATTTCTTAGCTGAAAATAAGTAAAATAAATATATTCGAATAAGACAGAAAATAGGAAAATTACAACATAACCATAAAAATTTATTATTTTTTTTTTTAATTTCAATATTAACATAAATAAACTATTCTTGTGTTGTGTATTTTCTCAATGTCAATTTTTGATAAGCAAAACCTTTCACCAAATTTTGTGATTTAACAGCAAAAATGGATAAGTGTGATGTCACTTTACCAAATTACTTCTTATTTGGTTATATAAGGTAAAATTTACGAAAAAAATCCAAATATGATATTAGAACTAAGCAGACACAGAATTAGTAGAGGTTATTTTTTTTCTTTCCAAGACTACATATTTTATTCCATACATACTTACCATAAAACGATATGTTTAAAATGATGTAATGATAATGATGCCTCGATTTAATTTTTATTTAGTCTGTGAATAAGACAATTTAGATTCTGCAATGAAGAATATAAGTTAAGAGTCTTACTTTAATGCTTGTTTTGTTGAAAACACTTATATATATTCCTCTATGTCATAATATTTTTGATTTCATAAAAACATGGTGCTTGTCTATATTCCTCCAAAACAAGTTTTGGAGGTTTTTTTTTTTTTTTTTTTTTTTTTTTTTTTTTTTTTTTTTTGGACAGTAATAGTACCCTTCTCCCCCCCCCCCCCTCCTAAAAAACCCTACATTGTCTTGATGAAAGAAGAAACCATTCAAGTAATGTTTCTTGCATAACAAATAAATATTTCAGGAAAATAAACAAAGGTACACAGAACATTATTTCTGAAGCTTTTTGCACTAATCAAAACATTTAACAAATAAGTTAAAAATAAAAAAAAGACATGCTTCTTTTTTTAAATGTTTTGTCAATTATAGGCAGGATTTTTTGAATAAAGTGATTGAATTAAATAAATATCAAATAAATTTATAATAACTTGATATTAAATATAAAAAATAAACAACAGTAGTAATAAAAAATATATATTTCATGCGTCATATATATGTAAATTACCAGCTTTTTTGGAATCAACATAAAATACATGCGTTGTTGTAGGTCTTTCATCTACATCCAATAATGCTAGTGATGTTTTTAACTTCTCAACTTTCTACAAATATAGGAAAAATATGTTTTAAAATTTCAACTTTAAAAAATTTACTTTTATACTAATAAGAAAATTACATAAAGATTTTTTTTTTAAAACTTACTTTACGTTCAGTACTGAGCTTGAGGTTAACATAATTTGCATCCTGTGTTTGCATCAATTTTAACTGTGCTTCAGTATATTCTTCTGGTTTCTCTTTTTCATAATGCAAGCCATCCTACAGTAAATGAAAATGCTAAAATTTCAGTAAAGCACACATTGAAATAAATTTCAGTATAATGCAAATATATATATGTATACATACATATAAAACCAATAATTGTATTACAATATATGAACCATTGAATTTAATAACTTATACCACATTGAACATGCAGGGGAAAAAAAATAAATAAATATAACGAATACAAATGGAATTTATATATTTCACAATTAGTAAAACTGGCATCGCTAACCAAAATAAAATAACAGAATTAATTGCTTTTCCAAAGTTTATATCTTCACACAACATTACTGAAGAAATGCTAGTAAGTTTACACAAAATTAAAAATATATGCAACTTAATCCACTAAGCATACATCTACATCCCAAATACAAATATATGTGAAAATTTATGATAAAAAAATTAATTTTGGCTAAGTATTTTGATGAACTTTTTCTGGTGCAGCTAAAAATTATTTAAGATTTTTTTTTTTTTCAATATACAAAAAAGGATTAGAAAAGCTAAATTTAATAATTGAAGAAGAATCCATTCATGACTCATAGTAATCACCTTTTTGTGACATACTTTAAATACTCCACAACCTTTAGAGAAAATAAAATATTCTCTGTGTATAAGTAAGGATGCACCAAATATTCAATATTTGGCCTACTCGGCCATGCTACCAATTATTTGGTTGGATCAAATATCAATCTGTTTTACTAAATATGAAAGTATTCAGCCCGTTGAATATCAAAATATTCGGCCAAACCAAATACTTCATAAATCTTTTTAAAAACCTCAAAGCAACTTTTACTTTTAACTGTCAATACATAACAATATTCAGAATTATTAGAAATAGAATTATATTTAAATAAAAGACAATGCTTTTACATTACTTATTTGCTATTTGAAAAAAAGCACTTAAAAAAATTAATGACAGTTTTCATAGGAGCTAGTAATGTATAAATGCCTGAATATTGCCTGTAAATAAGCTGTTTCTTCTTTTTCACAAACAGGATGTTACCAGTAACCTGAGTTCAGGGGAGGGTAAACCCAATTTTTCAAAAGTTAGTTCATTCACATTGTGACTTTTTGACGAAATTATGCTTTTTAACAATCTTTAAAAGAAAATTTGCATTATTTTTCTTTGACGAAACTTGCACATTTTTGGGGATTGTTTGACGAAATTTGCATGTTTTTCATGATTTTTTGATGAAATTTGAGTGTTTCCATACTCTTTTGATGAAATTTGAATGTTTTTTAGATCTTTTGATGAAATTGGCAAGTGTCACTTGATCTTTCAATTGAATTTGTGCTTTTCTCATGATTTTTTGACTTAAGTTTTGTTTTTACAAGAACGTTTGTCAAAATTTGCAGTTTTTACACAAACTTTGGATGAAATTAGTGTTTTCTTCTGTGATCATTGAACTAATTTCATGTTTTTCTGAGATTTTTTGGTGAAATTTTGTATTTTTTCTTCCATTCTATGTGGAAATTTGAATTTTTTCAAACGATCTTTTGATGAAATTTGTGATTTTTTTCCACCATAATTTTTATCAACGGCATAACTTTTGTTGCATATCTGTAATAATTACAGATAAATCATAATACTTGGCATCTCTGATTCAGTCAGAAATACAGTGTATTTCACTGCAGGTCAAATTTGCATTTTGTTTGTTGCTAAGAATAGTAAAATACTGTAAATATATTTTTAACAGAGCTGCTTTTGTTTCTAGGAAATATGGTAACATTGTGAGAAGTGTTGAGAGTTTCCACTATTCATATCTGAAAAACACTGAGATAGACATTGTTTAGATTGTTGAGATAGACATTGACGCAGTAATTATACTGTGTCACTAGCCAAAATTTCAATGATATTATACCATTATATGCAATCTAGATTATTATAATGCATTCATGGATGGGGAATTATAAAAAAAAAAATTACCAGTCAGCAAGATGTACAGTTGAAAACTGTTATGACAAAATTATTGCCAAAATGGTCTAATAAGATATGAATATTTCTATGTATAAAATTAAAAGACACATGTAACAGAGAAAAGTTGAGTATAGGATAGAACTTAGTACCATGTTTACATTGTGGTAATTTGGAAAGTTGCAAAATATAGATAATTGGTAAAAAAATTGAAGTTTTTGGCATATTTCTATACCTGTAGTTTTACAGATTACCTAAACATTCATACACCTGTTAGAAAATCCACTCACTGGTGGCTAGTAAAATGATGTATTTCCCTACTCTTGGATACAAGCCTCACTAAAATATCTGTATTACTATTAAAGTTGAGAAAAAAAAAAAAAAAAAAAAAAAAAAAAAAACCTTCATTATAGCTTATAGTGATGTACTCCGTATTTTTGTCAAAAAGGGTAGATTGGGATGTTTCTTGTTCAAAAAATGTTTATCTCAACCACATTACGAGTCCTGAATATTTTTTCCAAGGTTTTAAAAACACCTTATATGTTTCATAGTTCAAAAAATGATCACCCAAAATTAAAATTGTGCATTTAAGACTTTATTGCTAAATCAAAAGGAACAAGAATGTTATTAGTTCTAGCTGAGGTGCCAACCCTTGAACAGATAGAAACATTTGTTTATCTTTTACGAGAGTGTCTTTCTGACAAATAAACAGTATATGACTATAAAAATTTTCTCCCAGTTCCTTCAAAATTTCCTTTAATTTTAAAATATTTGTTTTGGAACAAAAGAAAAAAATCATTAATTTGTTTTAATTCACAGAGGAATCCATGAATTAAAATTTTTATAAATTAAAAAAGCTTTCAAACTATCCTATTCTTAAATAACAATTCAAAGATAGATTTCTTTTTCTTTTAGCGTAAAGTTTACTTTTGAAAAGATCTTGTTTATCAATATGAAAGTATGCGTGGTAAATTTTTTGTAAAATCATTTGAAAATTTTTTTAATACTTCTAAAGTCAGAAATTTAAAAGTATTCAAACTGATAAACACGGTTTGGCTAGCTGAATATTCAGTATATGGCCAAAATCACTATTTGAGACATCTCAAGTACTTACCGATCATAATTTTTCACATGTCACAAATACTGAAAGAAAAATAGTTGTAAGAAGAAAATATTTTAAAGAGCGCTTGCCCTAAGCAAAATACAAAAGTCAAATTTGATAGTGTTATAATCAGCAATACAATAATGGTGGTGTGAATGGTACTCCCATATCAGACACCAAGCGCTTCATTTGCACTTTTAGATGCTATTATTGTTATAAGGATCAATAGGGGAAAAAAGTCACTTTTACTATATCACAATTAGAAATTGCTATTTTTCAAATAGTATCAACAGACTGTTCTTTTTCCACTCATAAAACCAGCTGGAACATATGTGGCACTATCAAAGAATTTTTTCTTTTTCTTTTTTGAAAGCAAAAAATATTTTTAATGCATACAGGATGTTATCAGAAATCAAACTTCCTTCACTTTAAAATATTTCATGATCATCTTATTTGACTGGAATTATGATTTAATGGAAGAAAAATTCTAATATCTATCCCTTTTCAAGCCTAAACAATGTAATTTTTTATTTTTATTTTTTTTCTGCAAACTATGTTTTTTTTTAAATAAAATATTTAATCATCTCTGAAATAAAATGCATTAAGGTAAATATAAACACAGGAAAACAAATATTTATTAACTTACCTTTGTTTCAGAGTTGATCATATGAAAACAAAATTCATCAGGATTTCTATTCAAAGCTTTCTTTCGTAACTTTTTTAATTTATTCTCTTTTAGATGAAAGACCCTATAAACACATAATAAATATTAAGTTGTAGTTATGTAACAATGTATTTAAAAAAAAAGATGGCAACTGAAAAATATGAAACATTTTGCATTATTCAATGGATCATTGCAACAATCAATTACCAATTCGGACAGTATTTTCAAATATTGGAATGAATGCTGGGTAAAAGAATCAGGTTAAATTTTCACATTGGTTAATTGTACATTTTATGTATCAATTAACATATAAATGCAAGAAGTGCACAGTGTCTTGTTAAAATGAAAAACCTCAAATTGGGATCTTTGTATTAACTAATTTAAACGTTGAAATGCAGAGCCCTGTGATTACTATAGATCAGCGGTTCCCAAACTTTCTTGGTACGCGACCCACCCTTTAGTGAAAAAAACTTTTCGCGACCCACCTTTCAGTAAAAGAAAAAAAAAATAAATAAATAAAAAAAAGCGACCCACCCAAGAAAAAGTTTTATATGAGTATAGCAATTTTTGTTTGATCTGTATATGCTCGGGTATCCTATCCTAAGAAAAGTGATTATTAAAACATAATTTTATAATCAATGAGATTTCTATGGTAATGGGGTTTACCAATATGGGAATATTTATTAACACACAATTTGTCTCAGTACTTGTCTTTCAAAAACAGCAAAGTAGAAAAAGCATGTTCTCATAAGTACAAAGTGTTGAAGTTCATCAAGGGCCGCAAAACTGATTTAAATATTTCTGGATATTCTATCTGCATCTGGAAAGAAATTAAGTATTTTTCCTTGAAATATTATTTCCTATTGAAATTGTCATATCTTTTTAAACCGATTAAATAAAAGATTATTTTGATGACAAACCTCAATTTTTCCGTGACCTACCAAAAAAAAACTGCCACGGCCCACCAGTGGGTCGCGACCCATAGATTGGGAACCGCTGCTATAGATTTATTTGCCTTTTATTTTTTCTTTTCATTTTTTGATGAATAGTTTTGGTTGCAGGTTTTAACTAGGCTTATAATCTCTGGTTTGTAAGCACATTAGCTTTATAAAAAAGAAGAAGTTAATTTTTGTTTTTAGAATCTGTGATGTGTTAATCACATTTTTTTTCTTTTATTTTTGCATCCCTTTTTTTAAGTACCTGCAATGCTAATTTCTGTACAATGTATCTGCTGTAAGACAGAAGTTTTTACTGTGCCTGCTCTTCTTTTTTTTTTTTTTTTTTTTTGTAATATGCTTGCGTCAGCAGACATCACACCACACTCATATTTCTGTTCAGTGACCCTCATCATAAAAGGGTTGTACTTTGCTAGACAAAAATACAACACAAGAACTTTATTTTCAACACTATAGTTATTTTATTAAGTAATTTCATCACACAGAGCAAGGATCAACATCCAGAGTTGCCAAGTTCCAGAAGGCAAAAATCAAGAGACTTTTCAGTAAAGTGTCTTTCATTTTTTCAATGTAAACATAAAATAATAATGCAGCTATACATATTTAATAAATTAAAAAGGCTTTTAATCAAGAACCTCAAAAAGCTTTTAATCAAGCAAATTACAAAGGTTCTAAAACAATTTAAAATTCATCATTGATTATGGAAACAGGAATGGATTTTGTCTTCGCATACAAATAAATAATTATAAAACTTATGAATGATAAATCTTCATTAATAAAATGATACACAATAATAATAATATTAAAAAAAACTGTTTGCAACATAAAGTCACAATTTATTTATTATAGAAAATAAAATTAATAATATCAGATTTTTTGCATTTAAGAATGAAAAATAAAAATTCCCTCATAGTTAGAGTGGCAAAATTTTAAAGAGACATTCTATCAGGGTTGGCAAGTTTCTTCCGCAGTGGAAAAAACCACGGAAAAAACCATGGAAAAAACCGGCCGGAAGAAATAGGTTTCTTCCAAGTGGAAGAAATGGAAGAAACTGTTTTTCTTCTAGAATTTATCATATACTTTCAATTTTGTAAGATATACTAAATAGCTTCTTCCTATAATCTCATATGAATTAATTCCATTGGACCAAAACAAATTTAAATAAATATATATGCTAAATTAATAATTACATCAGTTTTTTTCAGGGATGCCACTCAGAAAATAGCCAAAAAGAGGAAATTATGCGTGAAGTAAAATTTACGACATTTTTCACAACATTTATGCATGAATTTTGTAAACTATATTGTTTATAATAAATTAAAAAAGAATTGCAGCTGTTTCTTTTTTTTTTTAACTTTTAATTTATAAGAGTAAATAAAAATGATTTTTCTTTAGTTTACAGTATTTTACATGAATTAATATAATCCAGCAACAAATTCAGTCAGGAATTTTATGTATCACATCATTTTAAATCAATTTAAGTAACCCAGCAATAGATTCGATGATTATTCCAGGAGTAAATAACAAAAATTTGCAAGTTTTCTTTTCTTTCTTTCTTTTTTTTTTTTTTTTTTTTTTTTTGTTTGTTTGTTTTACATGGCGATTGTTTGACAAAATCGCCGTTTTATTTCGCGATCGTTTGACGAAAATCGACGTTTTACATGGTGATTGTTTGGCGAAACTCGCCGTTTTATTTCGCGATCGTTTGACGAAAATCGACGTTTTACAACGCGATCGTTTGACAAAAATCGCCGTTTTATATCGCGATCGTTTGATGCATATCGCCGTTTTACATCACAATCGTTTGACGCAAATCGCCATTTTACATCGCGATCGTTTGTCGAAAATTGCCGGTTTACATCATGATCGTTCGACGAAAATCGTCGTTTTACATCGCGATCGTTTGATGAAAATCACCGTTTCACACTGCGATCGTTTCACGAAAATCACAGTTTCGTTTCGAGATTGTTTGATGAAAATTGCTGTTTTATATCGCGACCGTTTGATGAAAAAAGCCGTTTTATTTTGCTATCTTTTAACAAAAATCATCGTCATATTTCGCGATCGTTTAACGAAAATCGCCGTTATATTTCACGATCTTTTAACGAAAATTGCTACTATATTTCGCGATCACTTGACGAAAAAAAGCTGTTGTATTTTGCGATCGTTTGATAAAAATAACAATTTTATTTTGCGATCTTTTGACAAAAAACACCGTTATATTTAGCGATCTTTTAACGAAAATTGCTGTCATATTTCACGATCTTTTAACGAAAATCGCTGCTATATTTCGCAATCGTTTGACGAAAATTCACGTTTTATTTCGCGATCGTTCGACGAAAATCGCTATTTTTTCGCGATCGTTGGACGAAAATCGCCATTTGTTTTTCGTGATCGCTTAACGAAAATCGACAATTCTTAAAAATTAAAAAAAGCGGAAATCCGCCTTTCGGCGGAAAAGTGGCATCCCTGTTTTTTTTAGCCAAGATCACACACAACGCCTGTCTAAAGATCTCCAACCATTGGCTAAATGTAAAGAAATTATATCCAAAATTAAAATACACAAAATTAATTAAATGTTATTCGTTTCAATTAACTAACATATATTTTTTTTTATTATTTAAATTTCTGAAACTAGTAGTAAATAGTAGGGATTCTTTACCAATGATAAAATGAAACCCATTTTAAAAAAAAAAGCTTTTAATTTACATCAGTTTTATTAATGTAAGTAATATACAATAATTACTGTAATATTAAAGGCTTAATGTTAAATTTTTAATATTACTGTATTAAACAGAGATTGATCAAAAATATGGTTTCATTTTTGGCCCAAAATCCAAGTTTTGTCAAAAACATGGCTGAAAATTCAGCTTTACTAAAACTATCAGTATTCTGAAATTCTTGTTTCTTCCTTCAGAAAATTTCAACATTAGTGTCATTGATTTGAACTGTATCAGCTCCAATGAGTGCATTGCAACAAACTTCATTCTTTATAATTATCAGTCATGAATTAGCAATCATCTTATAGAAAATTTTTAGTTTAAACTGCACTAGTGTTTCAAATATTCTTTGCGAAAGTTTTAGAATAATAAATGATCATTTACAAAAATCATTAGAGAAGAAAAAATGAAGATGTGTATACTTAAAACTAAAATATTTTTTAATTAAATGAAATTCCTATAATTAGAAAATGGTCCTGTGTCATTGATGAATTAATTATGTTTCATTGTATATGAAAATAGTTTTTGGATAATTAACAATTGTGCATAATTAATAAATACTATACATATAATTAATTTACATTTATGTATGCATTAATTACTTTAAAACATACAATTTAACTTTTTTTTTTTTTTTTTTTTTTTTTTTTTTCACTTTTGGCTGAAACTTTGAATTTTCTGAAAATTGGTTTTGGCCTTAGAAAGCTGTATCGGTCAATCCTAGTATTTAAAAAACAAAAAAAACAAAAACATTTTTTTTTTTAGTACAATGCAGCATAGTATAGCAAAAAAGTTTTTTAGCAGTAGGATGCTGCAATTAGTTTCTCAACTTAAATTTGATGAATGCAAAAAGATTTTTTTCCCCCCAAGTCCTACACTTCGAGATAGTTTAAAAGCATTTTGACATACCCATAGATATTTTTAGAACACTACAGCATTGAGATATTTATATGCTAGATCTTAGTATAAATAATTACAAATTTATTTATTTATTGTATTGCACAGTTTAAAATAAAACATTTTTATATAAAAATAATACATTTTTATATGAAAAATAAACAATTTGCAGGGTTTTTTTTCTCTCTTTTTACATAAATAGTGTAATTAATAATAATAACAATAATAAAAAAATCCCTCTACCTCTAGAGTAGTAAAAATCCATCACCTGAAAATGTCTGCTGAACATGAAGTTTGTTATTAAAAAAATAACTTATCTTTGCAAAAAAAAAAAAATTAATTAAATTTTTCAATTTAGAATTCATGAAATTATACTTTAATTCTTTTATATAATTAATGTACTTTAACTTTGAGCTTTTGTTTTGGTTTCTGGTAGTTTCTTCCATTTCTTCCAGTTTTTTCCATTTCTTCCAGTTTCTTCCGGTTTTTTCCAGTTTCTTCCACTGTCCTGGAAGAAATAGGTTTCTTCCGGAAGAAACTCAACCCTGCATTCTATATTTTTGTTCTGAACTTTTATCACATAAAATAGCACTAATCAAACATAGAAAATATAAACATTCAAGATTTTTCCAGCATATTTAAGTGTAATATAAGAATGAGAAAAAATGTGTGAGAAAATCATGAGAAATATATTAAAAATCAGGAGTATGGAAAAAACAAGCTAAAATCAGGACACTTGGTAAGTCACAAAATGAAAATATTGTAGTTTAAACAGATTTCATATTTTTATAGGAAATCAGTTTTATTTTGCTTTAAAACTATTACTACAGAGATAAAGGATTTAAAATGTACAATGTTTCTTTTGCATTGTTAATACATAAAAATAGAAACAATATTACTGTAAACATGGTTGCAAAAAAGAAAATATGATACAATTTAAAATTGCAACCATGAAATGCAGTTGGCACCTAGAAACAAATTGCAGATGTCATTCGAGGCCTTACTTAGAGTTCCTAATTTCTAAGCCTGTTAATACGGATAAAATTTTTAACAAAAGTTTATTTTTTAGGAATTTTAAATGAAGCAGTGGCCACTTATAAAACTGGTATTATTAGATTACAATAATTTACTAGCATTAACAAAATTTCCCAGTTTTGCTCTTTATTGACAATGGTGTTGATAGTTGATATAGTGGAAAAGTACTGACATAATAAAACAATAAAGATTAAAATATAGTGAATGCAAATGCATTATACACTAAAAGGAACAATTCAACAACAAAAATCAAACAGAAGCTGAATAAGATTTTAAGAGAAGAATGAAAACCATCAATATAATATTAAGTAGTACACATATCTAATTAAATATTTTACCGTGAACGTAGTTTGTAGTCCTTTTTCTTTTCCAACAGCCCAAGATGTTTACGAGCTTCAGGCTGTACAGGAAACAAATTTCAATGAATAAAAAATAAGTATTCAATAAGTATAAATTAATACAAACAGAAAAGAGTAATACATGAATTTGTTAATAAAAATAAAATCAGAAAATGATTTCAAGAAAGATAACTGTTTGGTGAAGATTAAAGTATTTTAATTTTAAACAGTCCACAACCCAGGTATAATTATAAAACTGATTAAATATGCAAAATGTTAAAATATGATTTTATGTCCTATAGGCACTCTCTTACCTTTTATGAATTAAATATATTTTTGTTTTTCAATTTGAATTTTAAGTTAAAATCAATCTAAGTATACTTTGATTTTTTATCAATTTATAAAGAAATCTGCAAAATTTTCTTAAAACAGTAAACAAATATATGTGTCGTAAAATAGATGTTGCATAAAAAGGCTTTACTTTTATTTATTATCAATTAAAATGTTTGTTAAACTACATGTTATTGAGGTGGCCAAAACGAGTGTCTGGGTAACCAAAACTGGTACAAAATAAAAGAAAATACTTTCTTAATGAGTTATTACTCAAAATCTAAAATATTCTATAGAAAGCTATAATTAACAGAAAGACAATTAAATTTTCTAAAGAATACTGTTATTATGATTTAATATGTTTCAATCGGTCGATAGTTATTCCAATAAATATTTTAATATTTTCTCTAAATATGGGCAAAATTGGAATATCTACCTTAGTAAAACGCTGTTTTTCCAGAAAAGAAATAAAAATATATTGCACAATATTTTCAAAATATATACTTGTACTATAAATAAAAAATAATTTTCTTCGAAAAAGCAATTTATAATAAAAAGAGGAAGAAAAACATAATGGAAAAAAAAGACTACATCTGAAGCAAAATACAAAAACCTTATTGAAAATTTTTCAGATACAAAAAAATGTATCAACCTGATGCCTCTCCCGATGCTCTTTCTGGCCACTTTTTGCTGCTTTCGACCAGGATGACATGGCTAATCTTTAATTAAGTAAATTTAGTAATTATGGAACGGAGCAAATAAAGTTCAACAATGATGACCAATGTTTATTTTGCTTTCCGGGGAAACACGATGCCGGAAACGGAAATAGCCGTAACAGTTATGGTTATCTGATTTCAGAAGATCAAAATTTTAAAACCATAGAGTTGAAAGAAAATAACTGTCAGAATGTTTGCTTTTGAAAATAGGGGATTCCAACAAATGGCAACGGTCACGTGATTTTCATGTTTTTTAAGATAAGTGACGTCGTCCTCTAGCGGAGAAGAGTTTAGGCTACTGGCTGTCGGAAAAGCTCCTGAAAAGTGCTACGCTACATTAGCTATGGACATACCTTGTTTGTTATATCTGAATGCGTAATTCTTTAAGATCTTTATAGAAGTTTTCGTTTTGACAAACTTACGACGAAAATAAAGTGAATCTTACCGCACGTCCGAAGTCGAAGTGAAAACTTCTATGAGAGAATTACATTCAAATTAAGGGGAGAAGGGACCTTCAAACTTATTATTATTATAAGAAAACTAGTTGGATGTGTCAATCCTGAAACTTTCTTCTATCTCATAAGTACATTTTAATATATATAAAAAAAAACATGGTGACCCCAAAGTTACCCACTATCGAATTTCCTCGAACATTTGACCTAGCCTAATGAGATTCTGGTATCCGAAAAGCCTAAAATGCAAAATTTAATTAATATTCTGAGAAAATGAGTTTAGTAGTGCCTCATGTTGGGTAATTTATACTAAAACCTATTGATGTCATCACATCTATTGATGTCAAGGCCTAACAGAATCTAAAATTTGATGGAATTTCGTCCATTAGTTCTTGAGATATAGTTATAACAAAAAAATTGCAAAACGTAGCACAGCAACACCATATCTTGGACAATTTATGCCAAAACGTAAAAAAGCGTTTAATTATGTTATGGTGCAAAAGAATTTGAAGTTTGATGAAATTCTGTGCATTAGTTCTTGAGATATAGCTAGTTTAAAAAAACCGTGTAAAATATAGCACAGCAGCACCATCAGTTGAAGGATTTATAACAAAACGTAATCATCGTGTAATTATGTTATATGTCATTTTGTAACAAAATCTGAAGTTTGATGAAATTCTGTGCGTTGGTTGTTGAGATATAGCTATTGGAAAAATCGTACAAAATGCAGCATAGCTGCACCACCTGTTGCAAGGTTAATACCAAAATGTAATCAGCGTCTAATTATGTCATATATTCTAGTGTAAAAGAAACTAAAATTTGATGAAGTTCTCTGCATTAGTTCTTGAGATATAGCTATCGCAAAAATCGTGCAAAATGTAGCATAGCAGCGCCACCTATAAGGCAGTTCACACCAAAACCTTATCAGCGGCTATGTATCTCAAGGTATCGCGGAATCTGAAGTTTGGTGAAATTCTGTGCATTAGTTCTTGAGATATAGCTATCATGAAAAACGTGGCATAGCAGCGCCACCTGCTGGCCAATTTACACCAAAACTTAATCAGCGTCTATGTATATCAAGGGGTCACAGAATCTGAAGTTTGGTGAAATTTTGCGCATTAGTTCTTGAGATATAGCAATCTTGAAAATCATGAAAAACGTAGTATAGCAGCGCCACCTGCAGGCCAATTTTCACCAAAAACCAATAGGCACTAATTCATATCAAGGTCTAACTGAATATAAAATTTTATTAAATTTCGAGCACTAGTTCTTGATATAGAGTGGCCACAAATTTTTTGTCACATACAGACAGACAGACGGATAGACTCACAGACAGACAGACGGACAGACTCACAGACAGACATTTTCTAAAAATAGTCAAAACGTGTTCAGGACCTTTTAAAACGTATAAATCCGTCGAAAACCTGAAGTCGAAAATTTTCATGAATCCAATACTTTCTTCTTGTAAAGATAGAAGAAAGTAAAAATGTATTACGGCATATATTTAACATACAAGAAATAATAATAATAATAATAATAAAAAAATCGGGTATAAATAAGAAATTTTCTTGAATAATTTAAGTGTTATGAACAACTTTTAAAAATGCCCGATGTGCATTGCATGTCAATTAAATTCCCCCAAATTTTTTTTATGTAAGTTTGATTTATGTATACAAATAAAACTATGCGTCGAATTTTTTATGTTTGAATATAAAGATAATTAAAAAAAAATCTGAATTTTATGAAAATTTCAGTATTTTTGCATAATTTTTCCAATTTTATTTAGTTTTAAAAAAACTATGCACAGTTTTGTTTGTATATATAAATCAAACTTATATAAAAGGATTTGAGAATTTTAAATGATAAGGAATGCGCATGGGATACTTTGAAATGTGTTGCATAATACATAAAGTATTCAGAAAAAATCCTTATTTTTATCCAGGGTTTCGTTCATGTAACGAAATTCTATTGGTCTATTTAACTTTTTTTTTTTTTTTTTTTTTAATAACGACATTTTCGTTGATTTATTAAGTTAAATCAAATAAGTAACAAAAAAATGGTGCCAAATGAATAAATTTTTTGTGAAAGACGCTAGTCCTGAACTGCTTAAAGTGAAAATTTGTAAACACAAAAATATGATTTTGAAGGCCCCTTGTCCCCTTAATATGAATATTATATGAATGATATTAATCCGTAAATGCATACTCTGACTCAGAAATTACATGATTTTTTAATGCAGTTTCGCGCTTTCTGTAGGTCTTCTCCCGTAAGACATGGTGACGTCACTGAAAGGTCGTTGTGAAGTCACATCGTGACTTTGTGACCATCGATTGTCGATGTGACGTCACGTGTCGTCGATGTGAAGTCACAGTGACTAAAATGTGAAGTCGCTATGGCCGTTTTAGAGCTTTTTTGTGACTCACAATGTGACCAATTTGTGAAAGGTGTGTCATTTGTGACTACTTTGACATTAACATTGTGACGATTTTCTAAAAATTTTTAAGAAAGTCACATCTCAGTCACAATGTGACGTCACTGAGTGGTGGCATTGTGACTTAGATGCGAACATCTTAGAAAATTTAAAATAATTACAAAAAGTCTCTAAAACATGACATTTAACGTAAAATTGTGTTTTTGTTTTGGTAATATAAAAAAAATACTTCACTGGGATGTCACTTCATGTAACGTTCGTCACAAATATGTGACATAATACCACCACATTTTAAAATCGCAACGTGACAAAAACATGAACTTAAAAAACTTTTGAATCAAATCTTGAAAAAATTTTTAGCTGATATATCAAATAAAAATTGAGTTTAAAAGAATTATTGTGGCGTTGACTTGGTGAAAATGATTCCAGTCTGTATCACAATAATTAATATTGAACTTAACTTGTACGGCAAAATTCTTCTTGCAATTTTTGTTTTAGTATGTTGCTAAGTATGTTTTTTAAAAAGTTATTTTACAAGATTTTTTTTCCTACAGAAAATTAATATGAAAAAAATTAAAGATTGACAAAGAAAAACTTTTCATTCTTTACTAGCGGACCCGACAGACGTTGTCCTTCCTGGAACCGACATCAGAAAATCAAATAAATGTACTTAAATATAGTAATACGCACGATAAACACTACCCTCTTAATTTAATTTCTTATTACAATTATGTAAGGAAATTATTTTTCACTCTTCAGTATTTTTTGAAGTCGGTTCAATTTTTGATAGAAAAGTTTATTTTTCTCTTTTTTGTTAAAAGTTAACGATTTTCTGAAGTCAGTTAATCAAAATTATAATACAGGCTATATTACTGTAAAGCATACACGTTTGACAGGAGCGGGGTTCGAACACGCGATCTCTTTCTTCGAGAAGTAGAGCTTATATCTGGCGCCTTAGACCGCTCGGGCATTCCGTCCGCACTCTATTCATCGAACTTATTCATCCCTTTTAATTAGCGAAAAATCACTAACTATTAGTTTTTACCTAGTTACTAAAAAAGTACTGAATCAATTTCGATGAAATGTGAATCTAAACCATTCTCCAATCCACTGGAACACACACACAAAATTCCATTAAAATTGGTGCAGTCGTTTAGGAGGAGTTCAGTGACATACACACGCACAGAAGATTTATATATATAAAGATAAGGATTCAAAATTTCAGGTTTTTGCGCCGAAGACATTGCCAAATTAGGAAAATGTGAATTATCTCACGAACTACTGGATTTAAACGAATTTGCTTAGTACCATTCGATTCAGAATGAAAAAAGGCACTAAAATATGTTATCAGTTGAAAAATAACTACAAAAGTCGATTTTAAAGGAATTTTTTAAAAGTTTGTTCTTTTTTTTACCCTCCTTAGGGGGGGGGGGGATTTTCGAAAATCCCTTTTTAGCGGCACTCGATGTTATAAGAAGTATTTTTACCCCTATTTTCAAGATTTTTGGTTCGGTAGATTTTTTTTGTACTGTGATTAATACGAAATCCTGACTTTCTTTTATATATATAGATAAGCTTTGGAAATTTCATGTTTTTCGCCGAAGACATCGCCAAATTAGGAAAATGTGAATTGTCTCCCGAACTACTGGATTTAAACGAATTTGCTTAGTACCATTCAATTCAGAATGAAAAAATGCACTAAAATATGTTATCAGTTGAAAAATATCTACAAAAGCCGATTTTAAAGGAATTTTTTAAAAGTTCGTTCTTTTTTCTACTCATCTTAGGGGTGGAATTTTCGAAAATCCCTTTTTAGCGGCACTCGATGTTATAAGAAGTATTTTTACTCCAATTTTCAAGTTTTTTGGTTCGGTAGATTTTTTTTGTGCTGTGATAATTACGAAATCCAGACTTTTTTTTTTTAAATATTTATAGCACTTTTAATTAGCGAAAAATCACTAACTATTAGTTTTTGCCTAATTACTAAAAAAGTACTGAATCAATTTTGATGAAATGTGAATCTAAACCATTCTCAAATCCACTGGAACGCACACACAAAATTTCATTAAAATCGGTCCAGTCGTTTAGGAGGAGTTCAGTTACATACACACGCACAGAAGATTTTTATATATAAAGATAACACATTTTTTATTTTTTAAGAAGATGTGTATTTACTACGTTTGATAACTTTACTTAAAAAATATATTATCACCATTAAATCTACCTTTATACATTTTAAAAATTTAAACTATGTTTTATCTAATAAACTCTAATTGTTAATACTATTTACAAGAAAAAAAAAAGTTTATGAATAATTTTTTACTTTGTTTTGAAACTGACAAAAGTAAAAGATAAATTTAAATTCATTAATTAAATAATAAATAAAAAAGTTTAGCTAGACACACTCTTGTTAAATTATTGTGTATTTAACTTCCAAATCTGTTATTTACAAAATGAAATAAACGGTCATGCGCATTAAAAAATTCATCATCGTCTGCAGACGACTTTTTACCGGAGAATAAAATAAAGTTCTAAGGTGCCAGAAATAAGTTTGCTGGAGAGCATATGGCAGTTATGTGCGCGTATTAAAACGGATTTAAAAATTTAAACAAGAAAATCCTCAAGAGCAATTTTTAGCTGTTATATCAAGTAAATTAGTTCAAGAGAATTATTGTGGCGCTGGCTTGGTGAAAATGATTCCAGTCTGTGTCAGAATAATTAATATTGAACTTAACAAGATCGGCAAAAAGCAATTTGAATAGAAAACGTCAACAAAACATAGGTATGATTTTTTTTTTCTTTTTGCTGTTTACTTTATCATTATTGTTATTATTAGAACGATTTTAGTCAGCTTTTCAAAAACATTATTTATTTTGTTTATATAGAAAACTTCAGCATCAATAATTTGGATCAGGTTATTAAAATTAGTGATTTTAATTGCATTTTAATCTAATTTGTTTCTTTATTTAGAATATCTGGTTAAAACAAAATGTTTCCATAAATATAGCAGCATATGGAAGAGTATTATAATCAATCGTTTATACAATTACTAAACATTTTATGCTAATTAAAATATTTAATATCGAAATCCTTTTTTTAAATAAAATTATTTGCAAACATACTTTTAAAATTTTAGTATATCAAGGAATGTTATGAAACATGGCATAGTTTTATTTTTATTTTTTTTTAAATTTCATCTGCTCTGAAGAGAAATTTATAAGAAATAGGGTAACAAAAAGAACTATTGAAAGAGATCGTGAATATGCAATAATAATAATAATAATTGTTTAATGTATTTTTCAACCTAACAAATATTATAAAATTTATAAAAGAAGTAATAATAGTGGATGAAAACGTCTCAGTTGATAAACATTCTTATTGGAATATTTTCAAAGTATAACAACTATAAGTCTGAATGAAAATTTAGAAGTTATTCAATCAATAAGCGTTAAAATATGACTGTGCTTTAGAAATAACACTAAATTTTAAAATATGTATTATATGCACTATTAATATACATCATGATTAAAATGGCTTTCTTATTTATAATTACCATCTAATCTTGTAAATAAATATTAATTAAACAAAAACATAATTTGCAGAACAAATTAAAAAAAAACAAAATTTATTTCCTGCTCTATTTAAGCCCGAGAAGGGACATATATTAAGATATTTGATTTATTTATTTCTACATTTAGTATTAAATTTTTGTATCAAATAATTTAAATTATGTGAACATTAAATAAATAAAAATGAAATTCAAACAATATGATACTTAAAAACCCTAAATCTTAGATACCGTTCAAATGAAATCGAAATAAATCTTAGACTTTTTCTGAACATTTGCTTTTTAGATGTGTCTATTCTTTTTATCTATACCTACCGTAAACATTATACAAAATCTGCAAAACAAATATTTGCAAGTTAAGTTTGGAAAAAAGGTCTAAGATTTATTTCAATTTCGTTTGAACAGCATCTAATATTTAGGGTTTTTAAGTATCATATTGTTTGAATTTCATTTTTTTTTTTTTTTTATGTTCACATAATTTAAATTATTTGATACAAAAATTTAATACTAAATGTAGAAATAAATAAATCAAATATCTTAATATCTGTCCCTTCTCGGGCTTAAATAGAGCAGGAAATAATTTTTTTTTTTTTTTTTTTTTTAATTTGTTCTGCAAATTATGTTTTTGTTTAATATCTCAAGTTTTTTAATAACTATTGCATTCAGATGAGCTCATTTCAAAAGGAACGCAGGGTACCATCATCAGGACTTCCTTTATGTGGTATCGTATCACAATTACTGATGTAATTTACCCAGGGACATAGCTAGAAGTGAATTATGGGGGGGAGGGTAAGCTCAAGAGAACGTCTGAGGTGCTCATATTTCTCTCTCTCTTCCTCTGACGCAAAAAAATATATTAGTGCATATTCACATTGTAAGTTCCATGTTTCTTATTAAATTGTTGCAATAGCTCCATTTTATGCTAAAAAAGAATAAGGTGATGAAAAATTTGAGTGTATAACTAATTCAAGGTTAAACATCATGTTGGCTTCATATGTGCAAGCAGGATGAGCGAGTGTTGAAGCACTTTAGTTACAATTTAGCAATTCTGCAAAACTGTGAAAGGGCCTCAAAGTTAAATTAGATTTTTGAACAAATTTTATTTAATGAAATACTAACTATTACGTTTTCCCCTACGTAGGAATTTCTGATTTATTATTCCAGATCGATACCGATCATGATACCTAGACTCCAAAACCACCCCCAATTAAAAACTCTATCTATCTCCGTGGTATCTACGTTAGATTTTCATTTCTCCATTGGGTTTTGCACAGATTTTTATTGATCCATTTCCAAATCGTTAACTTTTTTTTACATCTAGAACTGAATTCTGTACATGCTTCCTGTCTTGATACCAAATATTTCAAAATCTCTGTTTCATTTCCAATATGACGTCATAAATGTCTAGTATAATTCTAGACATTCACCTCTAGACAATATAATATTCCTCCAACAATACCTCAAGACATAGTATCAATAAAATGTATTTATTTTTTTAATTTTTGTATTACGTCATGTTTATTTATTTTCTGTATTTCTTCACTTAGAAGCTTCTTGATAAATAAATCAATGTTAGAATTGAAATTCTGCCCAAAATTAAAATTTAACATCGACAGAACTTCAAACCGCTATCGGAGCTCTGGGCAGGGTTCAGCGTAGAAAAGTTAGGGATAGATGTCATATATGCAATACATTGGCGCGATTGGAACAAAATGGCTATTATATGCCTCACATGCTAACCTGGCTATCGTTATTTATTTTACTAATAAATTGTTTATTTTCTATTACTTTTATTTAAAAAAATTATGTAGATCGTTTGTTTTATAGTTATTAATAAACTTTTTTTTTATTTATTTTTATTTTAACTTTTTAAATATTAGAAAATAATTAAAAAATATATATGTGATATGTATTTGAAAACGAAATTTTCGCCAAATTGACGTCAGAAAAAACTGCACCAACATGGTAAGTATTAGACATCTGTGTATAAAGGTGACGCATTATGAATATTCCAAATGTGCTTAAATTTTATTAACTCATAGAGATAGTGAATCAAAAGTTTTATAAAAATGGTACTACTCTATTATCCCGTTGACCAATTTCGCCAAATTCTACAAATCGCCAAACTAATAGCCAAATTATACATGTTGACACAATTTGTATTTTAAATAACGAAAAACCAAATAATTAGTAGACTATTAATAAAAATACAAATAAAAAGTCGAAATAAAAATCACTTAATGACATTTTAAACACGTGAATCGTATTTAATGTTATTGAATGTGACATTAACGATCATCCATTATTGGCATTTAATCTTATAGTTTGGCGATAATTTTTTGGTCGACGGGATAACCTAGTAGTCCCATAAAAATATTAACCCTTTCGTGGTTATAAGCGCGTATACGCGCCAAGAATACCACTTAATTTGAATTGCGAAATGCCATACTGACACCGGAATTTTTAGGTGAAAATTTTAATTTTACAAAGAACGTAAAAAAAAAAAAAAAAACATTTATATATTATGAAATAAATTTGTTTTTAAATTCTGGCGTCATTCAATCATTTTAGTATTTTATGAATAGAAGTGCTTTAACTGTCAAAGGGTTAACTTAAAGTATAAAAAACAGCTATTTTTCAACAGAAACTCTTTGCGATATTTTAAAAATTAAATCGTGTAGTGTTTTATCACATTAAAATCATCGGAATAATGAATTTAATACAAGTTAATTCGGTACTTGGTTATCCCTTCAACCAATTCCGCCAAATTATATAAGTCGCCAAACTAATAGCCAAATTATACATATTGGCATTTTTTTTTATAATAAAAGAACAAATAAATGGGTAAAACACTAGTAAAAAGTGGAAATAAAATCATTTGATGACATCTCTAAATACGTATAGGTATTTAATGTCATTAAATGTGACATTCACGATCATCCATTACTGTCATTTTATCTTATAGTTTGGCAATAGTTTTTTGGTCGACGGGATAACCAAGTAGTACCGTTGATTTAAAATTGATTTTATCCAATGATTAATTATTTGTAACATTATAAATTTAGACACGATTTAAAAAAATCACCAAATCGGGAATTAAAAAAATATATTTGTAAACATTGTTTATACTTTGTTTACATTGGATTCGAATATTTAGGTTGATAGAATTGGCGAATTTATTGCAGTGCCGAAAAGTTTTATACCAAGTAGTTGACGATTCTGCGGTTTAGCCTTAAAAAATTGCGATGTTTGAAGACCCAATCCTGCAGATTTACTAGTTTCATTACATACCAAGGATGAAATACTATTATTCTCAAACACTATTATTTTTGAAAAATTTTATTCACCTAAATTTATTTTGATTTTCTTCGAACATATAAGACGAAGAAATTTTTTCAAATGTGGTGTAAGTACGAAATCTCGGCGCAAATGTCATATATGCACTGGGTTTGGTGCAATTTTTTTTTTTTTTTTTTTTTTTTTTTTTTTTTTTTTTTTTATGCCAACCTGTCAAAAAACTCGCTTTCAAATACCAGTTACATATATATACTTAAGTTATTTTCTATTATTTTGCAGAGACAATAGGTAGAAAAAAGTTTAATTTACTTATTTTCTATATTTCTCCTGTTAGAAGCTTCTTGATCAATGTTTGAAAATGTCCTTTTATTTTTAAAATCATACTTCATTTTGCTTTCTGTTGACGATTCTTGTATTTGTACGAAATGTTTGCAAATCTCCGTTTCATTTCTAATATGACGTCGTAAATATGCCATTTTTAATTCTTACAAAAGAAAATCAATTTTATTTTTTATTCATCACGTAAAAATGATTAATTGCTACAGGAAATATGTCCATTGACCTCTGTATATTTTTTTGATTGGAGGGAATTATTTTTTAAACAATTAGATCCTTTGAAGAAAATTTGTGGAAGCGCGTACAAAATGTGGGAAAATGTCTAGTAAATAACTCGCTCAATGTTAAATTCCGTATTAAAATAACATTACGGAGTCACACTGGAAATAAATAAAGCATAGCACTGCCGTGCTATGCTTTAATAATTTTATTTAACGTGTATATGGTTTTATTTTAAATTTATGGTCGGAAGTTTCATAGGGTAGGTATGCTAGCAATAGACAACCTTCTAGAAATGGAAGGTCCCCTTTCATGTTTTTTTGGTTCATAAAACAATAATTAATAAATATTTTGCTTTAATTATTTTTTCATAATTTCCATTAGCATGTATTACAGTCCGGGCTATTTTTGACAACTTTTAATTAAACCAATCAGGAAGCAGAAAATAATGTTTCAAAGTTCCATTGTTTTTCAGTGAAAATCTTAATGAATATGCTAGGAGTTCAACTTTATTTAATAAATTTTGGTTTTCTTTATTTTCTTACAAAATTTGAATGTTTTCGTTTGAATAGTAATAGCAAATTTTGAATTTTATATACTAATGACCATTTAAAAATGTCCTTTATTTTTAAGGTTTTAAGAGAGGTGTTCATTATCGGGATAGTTAATTAGTCGTTTTTCAATAATGAACACCCATTGTAGACAGTTTCAGTAATGTTTATGGTGCATGAAATATTTTTACATAACTTAAAACCTAAATAATCAAATTTTGTATTTAAATTTTACATGCCAAAATGGACACAAAAACAAAATTATTATTTAATTATGTTATTATTTAATGTGTATATTTTCATAAATAAAGATGTAATTTTGGCAATCAATTATTAAAGTTATTTTAATCAATAAGCTTTTTTTAAATATGTTTTTTACTGCAGGCAAACTTTAATGTAAAATTACCCCTTCTAAATATCTGCAACATGCCCAAAAGTCAATTACTTTTACAGTGAGCTGAAAAATAAAATTTTATTTATTGTTTCTATCTTCCAAAATAGCAATTGTTTCCAAAATATAATTTTAGAATTCTCAACATACTTGTATTACTGGTACGAGTTATATTTGTTTTCATACTAAAGTTACGTTTATCAATGGACTAGTTTCAGATCGTTGTTAGTAAAATGTAAATTTAAGCTTTATAAATTTTGTAAAATTAAAAAGCTAGAGATAGCTAGGAATAGATAGTTGCAAAAGTAAGTTTGTATATTTTATAATTTTTTTATTTGTATATTGACAATATTGATGAGAAGTGTGTCATTTTCTGCTTTTCAAAAGTATAACAAATATCCATAATTTATTATTTTTATGTTTGAATTTATTTTTTTACGTATCTAAAACAACATTCGAGCATTTGCAGTTTCAAAATTAAATTGCCTTTAAAATAGTTGTTTGATTTAAAAACTGTGTCAACACATTTATCATATATGTTTCTACACCCTTTAAGTGCCCTGACTGTGTTTTTCAGTCACATAATTATAGAATTTAAGGCGCAACACTAGTCACAGAAAAATACCCGGATGATAATGTAAAGTCTATGGGAGCACTCTTTTCAAATATGTCGCTCAAATTTTAATACTTTTACATGAATTTTTTTTTATAGGATAGCTGAGGACGATCCACAACCAGTCTAATTTTTACTTTTTCAATTTTAATTTCGGATTAAAAAAAAAAAAAAAACTTTAAATTTCAAAACCGGTTTAAACCGGTTCTGAAATTGAAACCATCATAATATAAAAAATATATAAGCAAAATCGAAAAAGTAAAAACTAGGCCGGATGCAGATCGTCCTCAGCTACCCTATGAAGAAAAAAAAATATAAAAATATTAAAATTTGAGCGAGATATTTAAAAAGAACATACCCATAGACTTAACATTATCATCCGGGTCTTTTTAGTGACTATTGTGGAGCCTTATGGGCTGATTTAATAGAAAATTTATATCAATGTCTTTTTTTTTTTTGCTGTGAATAAAATAAACACATTTGCAGTGAATAAAATAATCTGTGACGATAGTGACAAGATTGTGAAGACACTTTGTGATGTTTTTGTGAATATTTTGTAATCTGTGACAATTTTGTTACTAATTTTGTGATGGTGGCTACATTGCCATTGTTATAATGTTACACTGAGACACAATTATACAGTTATGAACATTGATATATAGTGTAAAATCATTTACATCTTTTACAAAACTTTATTATATTTTGACGATATATCTCAATTAAAACTTGAGAGCTGCTATAAAAAGAAAGTTTCTGCATCAAACTGCAATGCTATACAGACTTTATCAAAGCAAAATATGTTTTGATTGCTTATATTTAATGAATCATTAAATATTCACGAAAAAATCTGAAGGCCGCTTAAAAGGTTAAACAGAAATGTTTCTTTCAGAATTTTAATGCTTTTTAAAAAACAAATAGCTAAATTTCAAATAATTGTGATATATCGAATATTCAATTGTCTTAAATATTTCCATTTATTGCAACAGAAAAAAAAAATGTAACAAAGATTGAAATCTGCATGGCATTGCAGTTTGATTCAGTAACTTTCTTTTGGTGTTTTCTTTTCATAGCAGCTTTCAAGTTTGAATTGAGATATATTGCCAAATTATAATAAAGTTTTGTAAAAAATGTAAATGATTTTACACTATATATCAATGTTCATAACTGTATAATTGTGTCCCAGTGTAACATTACAGCACTGGCAATGTAGCCACCGTCATAAAGTTAGTAACAAAATCGTCACAGGTCACAAAATATTCACAAAAATGTCACAAAGTGTCTTCACAATCTTGTCACTATCGTCACAGAATAGTCACAGTTTCAAAAACAATTTTGTCACAAATGAAACATTTTTCACATTTTGGTCACACCATGACTTCACAGAGTGGTAACAATGTGACGTCACAAACGAGCTCTAAAACGGCCATAACTACTTCACATTTTAGTCACTGTGACTTCACATCGACGTCACGCGACGTCACATCGACGGTCACAAAGTCACAATGTGACTTCACAACGACGTCACTGTGACGTCACCATGTCTTGCGGGAGGGCTGGTAAACTATTATGTGTTACATGCGTGTGACCAGAGGCGTGCCGAAGGCTGTTTTAGTGGGGCGGGGTGTGAACTGAATTTTGCCGACTGCAAGATCGGGGGTGAAAAATGCTTTGCGATAGCCCCCCCCCCCCTCAGCGACGGAGTCAATTGTTCTACAATACTGTGAATTTATAAAAAATCACTAAAAGTCTTAAGTAGTCACCTGCATTCTCCTTAACCACAGTCGAAATTAAATGCTGTTATTCAGTATGTGTATTTTTTTTAAATTATTTTACTATATAAGTCAAGTTGAGAATCCTGTTATTAATTAGGATTCTGCTTACGATTTAAAAGGAAATGTGTACGGATGTACCGTACATTAATCATTTCTCAAAAGTAACAATTTAAGAATGTTAGCGTACTTCGGAATTCATGTTTCTATAAATAAAACCGCATGCTGTTGTGTAATGTAAGTGTATAAATTTTAAAATACATAAAAAAGACAAACCTTGTTTGCTAAAAATAAGATATATATTAGTATAATAAACTAAAAATTATCCTTCTACATTTTTAAATTATCACTGGTCTATCCTTCAGAATAACCCATTTTTCAGCTACACTGTCTAAATCCAACATGTCAGTTATGCCTGCTTCACAGGTTAATAGTATTAGTTCGTTCAGTCGCTCTTCAGACATGGTAATACGCAACTAACTTTAACCTGCTGAAATTTCTTTCATTACTTGCCACAGTTACTGGAATAATTAAGGCCAACTTGTAGGCCGAAGAAAGGTTAGGATACAAATGAGCCTTCCCCACAAGTTTTTGCGTTGCTGCGCCAATTGTATTCGATTCAGAACTAGCTATTTCTGAGGACATGAGATCAACTTCACAGTCCAAGTTATCTACATCTTTCAGATGATCAGGGAACAATTGAGAAATGTCTTCGGTAGAGCTATACTTGATCCTAGATGGAAGGAGACAGGCCAGTGGTTAACGTTCTCAAATACCAACTTATGAATGTCTACAAATGCAATTGTAAGCCGATCTACCATTTTCAAATTTTCTGCTTTAAAATCATTCTCTCGTGTAAATAGAGCTGCAATTTTAGGATTTTTGTCGATCTTCAATGGAGGCCTCCGTCGCCTGTACCGCAAATTGAACTCATAATCTTTATTTATTTCATGTGTTTCACAGATGATGTCAGCTTCCTTAAGGATGTTCATTATTGCCGCTGCGTCATCTTTCCGGAGTGTCTGAATGCTTTCATAAGTTCTCTGCATTATGTCGGTTCCCTCTAAAATGTTCAGGTTTTCACGTTACAATTTCTCTGTTGCTAACTTGGTCTTAAACATAATTGTTTTCATTGCAAGTAAAGAAACAATGAAATTGTATGACATCATTTTGCTTCTTAACCCTGCCGCCTTATCTCGAGCATCCTTGTCAACCTTAATGGTTCAGAAATAATTTGCAGAGTATGGATGAGGGCATCATAGGACGATAAAATAGCTCTGACTATTTTATCTGACGCAGGACTATGCTCCACTAGCATTGTCTATCTTGCCTTCGACAAAGATTTCAAGGTAAGACTCTTCTAAAGAACTTCCATTTTCTCTCTCAGTATGCCGAATCGCTTTGTACTGAATGAAAAGAAGTTATAGAGATCCTGAATACTGTCGTAGTCCTGGTTACTATCGTCAAATATTATCATATTGTTTTCTTTGCGAGCATGTTCATCACATAAATTCACTTTATGTGCAAGGCAGGGTATGTATAAAATAGATTTGCCGACTATTTCTGAAAGTTTTGATTGACAGCCTAAAATGCGGCCGGACATAGATGACGTGGTGTCGTAAGATTGTGCACGAGCTTGGGAAAGCGATATACCAACTGACTGTAGAATTTCAGAAACAAGCTTAGCCATTCCTTCGTGTGTTTTATCCAGATAATCTTTTAGTTTCAACAACCTTTCATCTGGATGGAACTTTTAGGAGTCACGTATCGGATTACAATTGATAGCTGGTCAAGATGAGAGATATCGGGTGTGCTATCAGCCATAACGCTAAAAAATCCACAATTTTTGACATCTGCAAGTATTTTTTCACGGACACATGATCCAAAACCCCCAATAAAGTCATTTTGCGACTTATTACTAAGATAGTTGGCATGGTTTGGGCGAAGATGATTATCATCAATCCAGTTTTTAAAAAATTGGAATCCACATAATAAAATTTTCTCTGAATTATCCGCCATTATGCGATAAAAACAAATTTTTGCAAATCGCGCTTTTTCTGTGTCTGTGACTTCATCTTTTAAATGCAGCAACTTAAAATAACTATCGCCAAATACAGAGTGAAGAGGTCACCAAATTCTAAGAATCAGTCCATAGCAGAAGGGGGCAATTAACCTCTTCAGTCCCTGAGTACCCATTTGGGTACATTAAAACAAAAGCCAAAATTACACCCAAAATTTTTTAATAAATGCATAGATTTCTGCTAGTGTTATTCAGATGCATCACAGTATCCTATATTACCAATAGATGGCGCTACAAGTTTAAAGGAGAACCACGTGACTTTGAAAATGAAGAATTTCTAAGATGGATGACAGAAGCAATTTACCGACGACTTCACGTCAAAGTAAGTGAATAATACAAATTTGTGAGTGAATTAAAAAAAAAATATTGTATGTTTTATAAATTATATTGTTTCAAGAATGATTTGGAGTTGTTTATGAATGTTGTTCATATGTGAAAGGATGTTAAAAACATCAGTAAATATGATGTACCCATATGGGTACAATGGGTCATTACTACACATTTTCAGCTAAAGAGACTAATCTTCTGTGTAACTATTGTGCACACACGTTTGTTTCCAATATTTTTTTAGGAATGACTAATTTATTTAATTTAAGCTTAAAAACAATTTCACAGAGCATTTTATTATTATTATTTTTAAATAATATGAGGTAATATACTGAATTTACTGCTAAAATATGTTATACTTTTAGTGACTTTAAAAATTTCTAACATATTTGAAATAAATTTATAAGTTCTCAAATATATAAAAAATAATAATAGTATCTGCTAAAAAATATAAATATTTATTTAAATTTTTAAATTATTATTTATTGAACTTTTTATGACTTTAATAATTTCTAACATATGTGAAATAAAAATATATATAATAAGTTTTAAAATATATAAAAAAATGATAATAATAGCTGTTTGAAAATATAAATATACATTTAAATTTTTATATCTTAATTGTTGATTTATTTTTACAGGATGTAAATTATTGACTAATGAGGAATTACAAAAGTTACTATTAGAAAGTGATGTAGATGAAAGTGATGAATCAGAAGAGGAATTTCAAATATCATTGTCTGAAGATAGTGATAGTGATGGAAGTGACGAAATACCTCCAATTCAAGATATAGGTGCTGAAGAAAATTCATCTTCGCAACAACAAAAGAAGCATAGAAAAATATGGCAAAGAAATGTTTTCCTAGTAAGCTAGACTGTGAGACAGAAGATCAAGTAGGTCTTTCACCTTTACAGCCTTTATCTCCATTTTCATACTTTTCACACTTTTCACAAATGATTTCTGGAAATTGACATCTGAACAAACTAACTTGTACTCAGTACAGAAAAGAGGAAGATCTATAAAAACAAATGAGAAAGAGATAAAAAGTTCCGTTGGCATACATCTCGTGATGGGAGTGTTTAGTATTCCTCAAGCCCGCATGTATTGGTCACAAAAGTCTTCAGTCATACCACTAGTGACAAATGCAATGCAAAGAAATAGGTTTTTTCTTTTGCGATCAAATTTACACTTTGCTGATTCTGTAATACATTCTTCTGATACCGAAGATCGCCTATGGAGAGTACGTCCTTTACTAAATGTAGTCAGAAATGCCTGCCTTAAAATTCCTAGGCCAAAATTTTGCTCAATTGATGAACAAATGATCCCATTTGTTGGGAAATGTGGCTTCCGACAATATCTTCCTTCGAAGCCTAACCATTGAAGTATAAAAAATTTTGTTCTTGCCTCAAGTGGCGGTGTAGTATTGGATTTTCTCTTGTACACAGGAAAAAATACCGTTCCTGTACACTGATAAAAATCTGCTGCATTTTGCTGCAACGCACTGCCCTGCTTGTATAGAAAACGGTTACTTGGCCGTGAAATGGAGCTTTCTTATTGGTTGGAATCGAGATATTATATACAAGCGGTGGAGTGCGTTGCAGCAAAATGCAGCAGATTTTTATCAGTGTGAAAGACATGAAAGACTTGGGGCTTGGTGGAGCAGTTGTCAAAAAATTAACTGAGAGTGTGCCCGTAAATGAAAGTAGAGTTATATTCACTGACAGATATTTCACAGGAGTGAAAATAGCTGAATATCTTCTTTCAAAGGGAATTCTGTGTGCTGGTACAGTCATGACTAATAGAATAGGTGACGTTGAGAACAAAATGCATGCTGTGAAAGACAGTGAAATGAAACGTGGTGAGTGGACTGAGTTTACTAGATCAGATAATAAAATTGTGGTGTTGAAATGGAAGGACAAGAAATGTGTACATATGATGTCCACCGCATGTGGAAGTAAGCCCAGCGATACTTGTGAGCGCTGGTGTAAAGATAAAAATGCCAAGGTTCCTGTAACCAGACCAACTATAATAAGAATATATAATGTACATATGGGTGGAATCGATCTAAACGATAGGTTCATTGCTTGTTATCGTACTTCTATAAAAACGCGTAAATGGCCAGTTCGGGTTTTTGCTCATTTTCTCGACTTAGTTGTTGTAAATAGTTGGGTTTTGTACATAAGGGATTGCAAATCCTCTGATGTTTCGAAAAGAGATCAAATGAGTTTACTCGAATTTCGCTTGTACATTGTTGAGATCATTATAAAATGTGAAAATTAAAAGGACCACGGAAGACTGTTGGAAGACCACGAAAATCAGAGCAATCATCCAATGAATCTACATCTAAAAAAAGGAGAATAACCGTGTCTCTTCCCAAAAATGAGGTTCGCTATGATGGGTTAGGACATTGGCCCGAATCTGTTACCGGCGTACATCAATCTCGATGCCGCATGGAAGGATGCAATGGAAAACTAGTCGTTGGGGGCCACCGTAATACTTACCCATCATGGATATGTATATGAAAATAAAACATGTGAAAACTATTTATACAATGCATTGCAATTCCAAAACAAAATTTAAATATTGTTAATATACATAGTAATGCTATATTAAAGAACTGCTGATGTACAAATTTCGACAAATTATATAAAACGCCAAACTATTCAAGTAGTACCGAACTGCGTAAAAGAAATATCCTTATAACTCCAAAAATAATAATTCTATTAACTAACAATTAACTGCGTCGGATTAAGCGTCTCATTTCCAATTAAAATATACCTCTGAATTGAAATTTGAATGAAATACAGGGTCATGAAAAATCGAAGAATGTGGAAAACAGGATTACAAATATCTCGGCAACTCATAATCCGATCGACTTCGTTCTATATGCAAAATGTGTGTTATTTTATTGCCTTTTACGTCCATTCCTTAGAACAAAAAAATTCGAAAATTTTTATATACCTTTCATCAGAACGAATTTTTCGAGGGTCCGAAAAAAATAGTTCCGGATAATCGAGGTTGCTGATATTAAATAGGGTTCGTCCCATTCTTACATACTAACTACATACAAAATTTTAAGTCTCTATCTCAATTTGTTCGGGAGATAGAGCGTTTACAGACAGACAAACAGACATACAGACAGACAGACAGACAGACAGACGGACGGCAAATTTTTTTTTCTAAAAATATGTTTTTCGGAATCTCCACTATCTAAAACGTGTAAATCCGTCAAAAAAAATTTTCGATTTTCAAAACGATTGCAAGACTTACCCTATACTACGTATGATGGGCAAGTAATAAAACATGTGAAACTATTTATACAATGCATTGCAATTCATAAACAAAATTTAAATATTGTCAATATACATAGTAATGCTATATTAAAGAACTGCTGATGTACCAATTTCGACAAATTATATAAAACGCCAAACTACTCAAGTAGTACCGAACTGCGTAAAAGAAACATCCTTATAACTCCAAAAATAATAATTCTATTAACTAAAAATTAACTGCGTCGTATTAAGCGTCTCATTTCTAATTAAAATATACTTCTGAATTGAAATTTGAATGAAATACAGGGTCATGAAAAATCGAAGAATATGGAAAACAAGATTACAAATATCTCGGCAACTAATTATCCGATCGACTTCGTTCTATATGCAAAATGTGTGTTATTTTATTGTCTTTTACGTCCATTCCTTAGAACAAAAAAATTCGAAAATTTTTATATACCTTTCATCAGAACGAATTTTTCGAGAGTCCGAAAAAAATAGTTCCGGATAATCGAGGTTGCTGATATTAAATAGGGTTCGTCCCATTCTTACATACTAACTACATACAAAATTTCAAGTCTCTATCTCAATTTGTTCGGGAGATAGAGCGTTTACAGACAGACAGACAGGCAGACGGACGGCAAAAATTTTTTTTCTAAAAATATGTTTTTCGGAATCTCCACTATCTAAAACGTGTAAAACCGTCAAAAATTTTTTTCGATTTTCAAAACGATTGCAAGACTTACCCTATACTACGTATGATGGGTAAGTAACAAGAGTAAAATGCGTCAAATGTAATCTATCTCTTTGTCTTCAGAATAATACCTGTTTCAAAAAATTCCATACAAAATGATATTTTATTTGAAAATTATTATTACAAGGTATGTATAGTATTACAAGATATGTATATTATTTGTATAATATTACATGTATGGTATTTGTATAGTAGCAAGATATGAATTATAATTGTTACAAGATATGTATTATAATTGTTACAAGATATGTATTACAATTATTACAAGATATGTACAGTATTTTTACACAATACATAAGTTTATGTAAAAAAAACATTTATTTTGTTTACATTCATATAATTTTCAAACAATAAATAGACCTATTTATTGTAAAGCAAAAGTGGTATTATTTATTTAATGAATGACATTTTTACTCAGTTGAGACCTGATGTACCCATATGGGGCATAAGTTTTAACTATTTAAAAATCAAAAAAAAAAATAAAAATAAAAAACTAATTCTCTTTTCTCTTTTCTAAGCCTAAAAGCACCATAATTCGCTAATAAAATAATTTTTCTATGCAGCACATTTTTCTCCGGACTGGAGAGGTTAAAGATGCTATATGGGAAAACTTACAATAGAGATTTCAACACTTCCCCCTTCTTTTCATGAAAGTCTCAAATTCTCAGAAACGCTATTCTCTCTCTCTATCACCTCCGTTCTCTGGCAATCCCTCCCTCCCACACAGACTTCTCATATAAGTAGACGCCACATTCCATTGTTCTCTCGGCTAAGTTTCAAATCCAGCATCTTTGGCGAAAAGATGCCGTTTTTTGGCGGTGATCTTTTTATTGGTAACTTTCAGATTTCACAAAGAGAAAAGCAGAAGTGCGGTCAACTCAGGACAAACATAAGAATATGAATTTCGGAGAGAGAAAAACCGGTTTAAAGCGCTAAATCTGCCCCAGTGTTGAATCCAGGGGGTATCCCGGGGGGACATTCTCCCCCGGAGCAATGAAATTTCCTCCCCCGAAAAAATTGAAATTTTGGGTATTCAATGATCAAAAAGTGCTATTAAGAAGTCTATTAAGAAGTTTTAACCCTGATATAGATACTTTCATTGGTAAACACCAGTGCCAGAAAACGCACTGAATATAAAGTTATGGATTGGTAGTAATTAAATGCATTTTAAACTATCTTTCTAGTTTGTATGTTGTGTTAATTATTATTTCATTTACACATATTGAAATTGCCAATTGTTGTGTTTGTTGATAGCGTATCCTTCGTACGAAAATTTACCTTTTTCGTAGAATAGGATACAACAATTTCAGGTCTACACTAGATACCGGGCTTGCTCATTCCTTATCACGACGTCACAAAAGGTGGCTGGCCTCTATCTGCTATTGATACAAACAGGGCTCAAAGTGACGCACACATCGTTTTGTACCAATCGCTGGATGTCATTCAGCCACCTTTTGTGACGTCATGAAAGGAATGAGCAAGTCCGGTATCTAGTGTTGCCTTGACAATTTGCATACTAATATACACCATTACATTCGGTGGGTCGCGAAGAAATTTTCTTACTTACAGGTGGGTAGACGTCTGCACGGGCCGGAATTTCCAGGCCCGGCCCGTAGGAAAAATTTTTCGGCCCGACCCGGCCCGTTGTAAAACTTAAAAGTTCGGCCCGGGCCCGGCCCGTTTAAATTTTTATATTTTAGGCCCGGCCCGGCCCGTGCAGAAATCAGTGAAAACAGGCCCGGCCCGGCCCGGCCCGTTTTGGCCCGTTACAATTTCTTCGATTTCTAAAAAATTCAGATTTTTTTCATATAAGTAAGATTTCTTTAAAGAATACTGCATACATATCTATGTCAGCTAAAAAAATATTAAAACGGGTTACAATTTAACTGTCCGATGCCAATCTCACACTGTACAAGTTACATTTTTATATTGATGCTGTCAAACTAGAATGGCTCGTGACGCACATTTATATTTATTCTCGTTAAAACCATTTGCGTTGAAAATAGATCATATTTTATCGTTTCCGCTTAAATCTTCAAAACGGGCCGGCAGGCCCGAAAATTTTTTTATCGGCCCGGCCCGGCCCGTATGGCCCGTTCAATTTTTTTGCCGGCCCGGCCCAGCCCGTTTATTTTGTTTGTCGGCCCGGCCCGGCCCGTTGAGAAGACTATTCTGATTCTGCCGGCCCGGCCCGGCCCGTTAGAAAATTTGAAACGATTCCGCCGGCCCGGCCCGCGGGCCGGGCCGGGTACGGGCCACGGGCCAGGCCCGGGCCCGTGCAGACCTCTACAGGTGGATCGCGTCCAGTAAAATCTGGGAACCGCTGTTCTACGTATATGTATATACAACTTCTGACAATAAAGTTCGGTGAATAGTCCTGTAACATTAACATAGATGAAATATTAACGAAAATTACCATACTCTCTTTTGAAATAGTCCTTTTTCATAACTATTCACCACTGAGAACTGCTATACATCTCCTGGAATCCTTGCAAAAAGTCTTCCTTTGAGATGCAGTTCAAAAGCTTCGTCACGTTTCGTTGGATGTCAGGAATATCGCCAAATCTCTTTCCTTTCAGTATGAGTTATGGAAATAGGAAAAAATCTGGAGGATTGTGATCTGGTGAGTATGGTGCATCTTCAATTTGCACCAAACCTCAGGAGGTCCTTTTGGTGTCTTGCGAAACTCAAAACAAAGCTTTAAACTGATCTTTTCTTCGTTCATTTTCCTGTACTCAGTTAAGAACCAACACACTAAACAAGCACTTACAAGGAAGGTCTCCATACGGGCATACTCAGAAAAATCTGAAAAAATTACAGAATGTTCTTCTCACATAGTTATATATGTTTATAAAAAAATTTCGGCGGAACCTCCTTATAACAACCGTAAAAAAATAATAAAAATTTCGTTTATTTGGCGATTTATCTCCGGTTGGCGAAAAAACGAAATTTTGAAAAATACGCTTTTACGCTTCGAATACTTTTTAAAGAAAAAACTTTCTATGTTCAATTTATTTAAGTAAGTTTAGTTTAAGTAATTTTAGTTTTGCATTTTTACTTTACTTTAAGTGTAATTTTGTCATATACGTTTATATGTACTTATAACAAAATGAAATTAATATATTTTATCATTTAAAACACAATTTAAATTAATTAAAATTGTTCCAAGTTGAAAAATATACTGTTAAAAATCTGCTGCATTTTGTTGCAACGCACTCACATGCTTGTATAGAAAACGGTTACTTGGCCGTGAAATGGAGCTTTCTCATTGGTTGGAATAGAGATATTATATACAAGCGGTGGAGTGCGTTGCAACAAAATGCAGCAGATTTTTAACAGTGTATGACACGGTCAATTCACCGTGCTATGGAGCATTCTCATTGGTCAGAAGAGAGACATTCTATAAAAGTAGTGGAGTGACGTTGCAGTAAATGCTGCAGATTTTTAACAGTGAAGTCAATTAAAATCAATTTTCAGATTCGTTAAAATCGTCTGCTTTTGGCGAGGAAATGCACTGCTCGCCAAATCCCGCGTCGCTTTCAGCTTTTCACGCCAATTATTCCAAACTATTTTATTTTTTTTACACATCTAATAATGTAATTCCGCCGCTAATTTTCACTGATCCTTTATTACCTACATGAGTAGTTTAATTCGTATTTTTTTTTCAAAAAATTCTGATTGTGCCCCCAATGGAGACCTTCCTTGTAAGACTTTTAAACGAACATCTCTGTCAGCTTGACATCCTGAAGTGGTAACTGTGCCTCAACAATTTTCTTACACATTTTGAGCTAAACCGCGCAATCCAAGAGGGAGAGGGAGTCTGAAAATAAGCTTCTTCTGGCATCTCTGGACAGAGGTGTGTATGAAAGTCAAACAATATAATGAGACGCGAAAGGTACATCACAACTTTATTTGTCAATATAGGTACCAAGCACGTTGAGACATTTGTCATACCGCTTGATATAAGCTCCAAAGAGCCCCCCCCCCCCCCAGTAAAACATCAGGGCTTTGCATACGGACAAGCCGTTAGACGCTTCTTCCGTATGCAAAGTCCCGAGTTTTTCTGGTCGACTACATGAAGCTTATCAAGTAGCATGACAAATGTCTCAATGTACTTGGTAATTATGTGGAAAAATAAAGATATATCTTATCTTTAACCCGGGAGGACTCGTGCCGGTCCTGATAGACCCAGAGTCCAAATGTTTTATATAATTGCCACCAATATTTTTAAAAATTAATGTTCAACTTATTTTATACCAGAATTTGTAACAGTTGCCTTCGACAAAATAAAGTGACAATTATTAATTGTACTTATTGGTGATAAAGTAAGAACCATTCATAGCGTGAGTATATGCACGTTCTCCCGGGTTAATGTCTCATTCTATTTTTAGACTTTCATACACAACTCTGACCATAGTCACCAGGGGAAACTTATTTTTAGACCCCCCCCTCGCATGAATTAATTAAAATTTAACTTTAAAAAATAAATTCAGAAACATTTAAGTAAAAATATTCTTATATTGTTTCAGAAGTCCATTAAATACGGTGAAAAATCTCTCATTAAAATCTCTGGTATCTAACCCTAAATATTAGCATAAAATAACTTATTTCCAAAAGAAATTTTTGCGCATTCTAGGATTAAACTTATATACTGAACGTCCTTAAAATTTTATAGTGATTGAGCAATGTGTTTATTTAGAGAAAAATTCAGTTTTAACTTTTAACCGGAAAAAATTAGTTTGAATATAGTTGTAGATAACAATATGTAAAACTTAGTTATTGTAATATTCCTTTGTGGAAATATTTCAATTTTCTATCTTTAGAAAAATGTTGTAAATTTCAAGCATTTTTTTGATTAAATAATATAATTTTTTTTCTGAAATTGAAGACTGTTAGTTTGCTACTCGTATTTTTATATACCTCGTGTACCAGCAGAAAATTTTTAGACAAATTTGTATGGTAATTATTATATACGTTTTTTAACTATAGTATAATGATCGCAGTTAAAAATAATTAAATAAATTTTTGAAAATTGGAAAATGTTACACTGAATAATAATAATAAAAGAAAATCTGTAGTTTTACAGATGTACAGTTACACAAATCAGTATGTTCAGTAAAATGTTATCTGTACAGTACACTGTACACAAAAAGATGTAAATCTCCAAAACTACTTTTTGTAAAGCTACATAAATTTATAGCTCTGCTAAATAATCTATTAAAATTACATTAACGTTAGTGAAATTCTATCTGTAATCCAACTTGCAGTGACATAAAAAGTTCTAGGCATCTCCATGGAGGAAAAAGATAGATGGAGGTGCAGTATGCCTTAAAAAAAAAGTTTGCAATATGAAACCATTTATCGCTCAAATTTTAATGTCCACATTAGGCCCAAACAAAACAAACATGTGGAACAGGATCGAAGTCTTTGACATCAGCTGCGCATTCTTTCTCTAAATGAAAATAAGTTGCTTATATTTACGCATTCTAAAGTAGCACTTCATTGTATTATAAATTAAAATTGTATTACTAAACGTTTTCTTCTTTTTTAGGTGCGTTCGTAATTATGTAAATACGTAGCACCTATTGTTGTCGTTCAGTCCGTCCGTCGGTCCGTCCGTCTGTCTGTCCGTCTGTCTGTCCGTCCGCATATAACAACGCAAAAACTACCCAACCGAATCGTTTGAAATATAAAATATAATATTATTATATAATTTTGTCGAGTCATTTCAAGTTTTAAGAAAATCGGATGCATAGATCAATTACAGGGACAATCAAAAGGATTCCGTTACATTACGGTCAATGGGGAAAAAAGTTTCAAATGCATTTTAATCGTTTGAAATTTGTAATACATAATTATTACATAATTTTGCCGAGTTTTTTCAAATTTTATCAAAATCGGATGCATAGTTCAATTACAGGGACAATCAAAAGGATTCCGTTACATTACGGTTAATGGAAAAAATGTTTCAAATGCATTTTAATGGTGTTACACTCATTCGAACGTAATGAAATTGATATGCATCTATAAAGTAGATATAATAATAAACATTTTGCATAATCTGTGGTGCAAAGAATATTTGTTATTGATTTACAAGGCCACACAAAAGTATTCCATTGCATAATGGTATAGGAAGAACATTGTTTGGTGCGCATTTCAATTGTAATTATTTACAGTTTTATGAGATTGATATATGAGAGTGATATTTTTAAAACTTCGTTATCGTACGAACGCACCTCATTTGCTACGCTTCACATGCAATTTCCAACTTGTTTGTGAAGGCAAGTGGTTGTGTTTGGGATTATTGTAGTTGATTTTTGTGTTAATTTTTTTGCGTCACCTCCAGTCACAATACTTTCTTCCTATTCTTTCTTTTTACTCTACGAGGAATCCCAGTTTCCTAAAACATTCTTAGCAACCTTACAGATTTTTTGATTTACAAGGAAAACGTGTATCTGCTACATGAATTTTTGCTGTTGCAGTTGGATAAAAAGTTCTAGAAATCCCAATTTCCTGGAAAAACTTTAGTAATTTTACAGATTGTTTTTAACAGTGTGCAAAGTTAATAATTTTTTATAAGCGAAATGAGTTAGAAAAGACAATAAACAAGTTGTTTCGTCAGATCCAACTGTTGTAGATTTCATATCAACAACTTCTGATCAAGGAAAAAATGTGAAGGAAGAATCAAACTGACGGACAAGTTTTTGAAACGTAACGAAAATTTTCATCCTATTACCCCACTGCTTTTCGTCTGCTGTCAAAATTTGATTTTCATCTTTTCGGCTGTGAGAGAAATTCATTTCGTCAAATCTGGCAATGCTAAGGCCTTTGTAAGTTAGCGCCCTCTGTGGGCGGAACTCAGTGAGTGCTTCCACAGTCAATATCTATAAAGGGATAACTCCGGAACAGTATGCGGGGAAGGTTAGAATGAAGGTAAACACAGGAGCTGGTGAAATATTTTGCTAGGGGAAAAGGTGGGAAATATGGAAATGAACCTCTTGACGTTTCTCTACGGGAGGAAATTAAAATGTAAGAAAGTGGAAACACTATTCAAAATAAGGTCTTGAACTTGTCTGCATCCCACGGTTCGAAAAGCGAGGAACGTTTTAGAGTAGCACGTTCGAATAAGGGTATATAGTTCTTGGATATCTTTCTTTGTTATTAAAGAGTTTGAGGTTTTGTAGATTGAAAATAAAGTGCAGGAAATTGAAGAGTTTTTAAAATCCCGCACAGAAAAACACGAAAGATGCGAAACTTCCATTTTGAGTAGCACGAAATCATGTGGTATGGAAAAGATTGTGATTTGATTTCATATAGTTTATTTCTAAATCAAAACATCTATTACATCTATTACAACAGACAGATTACAATGCTTAACCACATCTAAGATGTGGTTAAGCATTGTAATCTGTCGATATATGCAAGCAATTTATTTTCTGATTCCTTGTTAGGTACGTCTGTAATGATATAAGTACGCAGACTTATAATAGTCTTCTGGTCCGTCCGTCTGTCTGTCTGCATGAAACAGTCCCAAAACTACTCAATCGAATGGTTTGAAATTTAATATAAATAATCGTTGCAGAATTTTGTCCACTCACTTCAAATTTTATGGATACGGAATCAAAATTTAAAAAGATATCTCTTTATTCTAAAAAAAGTAACTGATGCTGTCACCGCCGCTGATAATGAATTTTTTATAAACTAGAATATTTTTTCGCTACTATTGAGAAAACTACTGCACATAAATGTGAAAATTGGTAGTAAAAAGAGAAATTTTTTATAATCACGCTTATGTAGACAGTTTTTAAATCGAATAATTATTTTAAGTGTTATTTAATGTTAAATTTAATCAAAATCGTTTCATTAAAAAAGTTTTATACTATCAACAGTTATACATAAGAATTTAAACATTTTTAGATAATTTAATACATTATAAGTTCCGGTGAGCAGATTGTATTTATTTATTTTTTAATTTGACTAATTTTTTGAGAATCTGTTTCCATTTTAAATTCAAATTTTCAGCATTTTGTGAGACATTTTTTACATATTTTAGAAAATGTTATTATTTTAATTTACTATCAAATGATTAAAGGATAATATTTACCTCAAATTTTAAAAATATTTATATGCGACTATTACAAACAGAAAAAAAACTTTCAAATGACAAATATATATATATATAATATATGTATGTGTGTGTGTGTGTGTGTGTGTGTGTGTGTGTAAGATTAGAACTTAAAATATTTCGAATACTGCCGACAAGTGCTGATATACTGTCTTTTCAAGATTTTCACAATAGCTATATCTCAAGAAATAATGGACTGATTTTTATAAAGTTTCAGATTCTATTAGTACTTGATGTAATATGATTCTGATTATGTTTTGGTGTAAATCGACCAACAGGGGCATTGCTATGTGGCATTATTCATGATTACCGCAGTAAATCTATCTAAGAAACTAATGCACGAATTTTCATCAGTCTTCAAATTCAGTTAGTCCTCAATATAAATTAGTATTCTTTAGGTTTTGGTGTATATCACTCAACAGGTGGCACTCCTATGCGACATTATTCTTGATTATCGTAATAGTTTTATCTCAGGATCTAATGCACGAATTTTCATTAAACTTCAAATTCAGTTAGTCCCTGATATAAATTTGTATTCTTTAGTTTTTAGAGTAAATATCTCAACAGGTGGTGCTTCTAATCAGTTTTGTTACAATTTCTGAGATGATTCTATCTCAAATACTAATATTCAAATTTTTATCAAATTTCCGATTCAGATTTGTAATATTATTAACCTTTTGCTAATTTATTTGTTATTATATTGTTTAAAATAAAATTATGCAAATTTGTATAATTTAAGAATAGTTTAAAGATTTATATTATTTGTCGAAATTGGTTGACGGGATAATCAAGTAGAACCCGCAATTCCATAATAGAGCATTAGTACTATGTATTAATAATATTTAAATATATCTTTAAATTACATTTTGGAGTGGCGATGCATTTCATAAATAGTTTACAAGTGTTTTATTTTCATATTTTATAATATGCATATCCATGATGAGTAAGTACTACGATGGCTCTTAACGACTAGTTTCCTTTGCTTTAGTTCTTTTTGTATAATCACCAGAATGAACCTATTCCCTGATTAAAGACGTATCAAAATACAGTCGACTCTCGTTAATTCGAAATCGGATAAATTGAATTTTCGTTTAATTCGAACTAAATATGAAGTCCCGAAATTTTCTATGGCAGAATAATGTTAAAAACTCATTTATTCCAACTCATTTTCTCTTGACTTCGTTTAATTCAAACTAACAAGAATTTCGATTTTTCATTTTACCTTTTTCCTTTGTACTTCAGATCCTTTGGAATAATTTTCTGTCTTTGATTTTTGGGAGAATTGTTCCGAACGAGCATACATATAATACCATGCATTTGATATCCACTTTCTAGTGTCCCATATGTCAATGAATAACACCTCAAATTTTTCTTCCATTGTGCTTGTTTTTAATCCCATAATTAGTTTATGTATTTATATGTTTTAATTTAATATTAAATCATATTCTAATGATAACAGACGAAATAAATAAAAAAACTCTATAACATTAATTTCTTTGTAATAGTACCATTTTAAGCAAGTCTCCTTTCTCAGTATCCCGTCTGTCTATATGTGACACCTCAATTTTTTTTCCCATTGTGCTTGTTTCTAATCCCTTAATTCGTTTATGTATTTATATATTTTGATTTAATATTAAGTCATATTCTAATGATAACAGACGCAATGAATTTAAAAAACACAATAACATTAATTCATTTGTAATAGTACCATTTTAAGCATGTTTTCATCTGGTATTTTCCATAATTCGAACTTCGGATAATTCGAGCATTTCTTGTGGTCCCGGCGAGTTCGAATTAACGAGAGCTGACTGTAGTAGCGTTTCTTCAAATCTACTCATTGAGAAAAACGAAAGAAAAACACTGAACTTAAAAAAATCAAAAAGTTGAAGTTTTAATATGAAATAACATTTTAAAAGCAATATAGTTACCTTAAAATCCTCGAAAGTTTTAAATGACTCAAAAAGTACTCGAATTGATTCCTCTTTCTAAGAATAATCATTCAAAGTCAGTCAGAAATACAAATATTAAAAAGCTAGAAAAGCGAAAGAAAAATATTGAAATTTTATATTGATTATAAAACGTAAATTTGAAATTTTGACTGACATTTTAAAATTTACATATACCTTAAACGTTCCTGAAAGTTTTAAATGCCTTAAAAACACTCGAATTATTCTCCCTTTTTAAAAATAATCATTCAAAGTCAGCAAGAAAAATAAAAGTTTAAAAAGCTCGAAAATTGAAAGAAAAACATTGACATTTTATATTAATTAAAGAACAGAAAGTTGAAATTTTGATCGAAATTGAAGTTTTAAAATCATAGCTAAGTTATCTTAAACGTCAACGAAAATTTTAAAAGACTCAAAAAATATTCGAACTGATCCCTCTTTCTAAAAATTGTTATTCAAAGTCATCAAGAAGTAAAAATCTGTAAAAAACTCGAAAATCGAAAGATAAACATTAACATTTAATAATAACCCAACAACAACAACAACAATAATAATAATAATAAACCCAGAAATTTCAATCTTTGATCAAAGTTGAACTTTTAAAAGCATACATCAGTTATCTTAAACGTCCATGAAAATTTTAAATGACTCAAAAAATATTCGAATTATTCTCTCTGCCTAAAAATTATCACTCAAAGTCAGCAAGAGATATAAATGTCTAAAAAGCTCGAAAAACGAAAGAAAATTATTAAAATTTTCTATTAATTAAAAAAACAGAAAATTGAATTTTTGGTGAAATTGAAATTTTAAAAGTATACCTTAGATGTCTTAAACATCTTCGAAAATTTTAAATGACTGAAAAAAATATTTTCGAATTGTTCTCTCTTTATAAAAATTATCATTCAAAGTCAGCAAGAAATATAAATATCTAAAATCCTCGATAAGCGAAAAAAAATATATCGAAATTTTCTACTAAGTAATAATAATAATAATAATAATAAAGAATTTGAAATTCTGATCAAAATTGAAGTTTTTAAAGCATATTTTAGTTATTTTAAACGTTTTCTAAAATTTTAATTGACTCAAAAAATATTCGAATTATTCTCTCTTCCTAAAGATTATCATTCAAAGTCAGAAAGAAATATACATGTCAAAATGCTCAAAAATTGAAAGAAAAATGTTTAAATTTTATATTAATTAAAAAACAAAGCTGAAATTTATATGAAAATTGAAGTATTAAAAGCATAGTTTTAAAAACATAAAACCATTTTGATGGAAAATGAAGTTTTAAAAACTTTGATATCTTAAACGTCCTCTAAAATTTTAAATCACTCAAAAAATAATCGAATTGATGCCGAATTTTTTAAAATTTATCATTCAAATTCAGCAAGAAATATAAATGTCTAATAAGCTCGAAAAGGGAAAGAAAAATATTGAAATTTTATAATAATAATAATAATAATAATAATAATAATAATAAAAGAAAAAGGAATTTGAAATTTTGATTAAAATTGATTTTAAAGCATACTCATCTTAAACGTCTCCGAAAATTTTAAATGACTCAAAAAATACACGAATTGATCCCTCTTTCTAAAAATTATCATTCAAAGTCAGAAAAAATAATAAATATTTAAAAAAAAAAAAAAAAAAAAAAAAAAAATTGAAATTTTATATCAACTAAAAAAAAAAAAAAAAAAAAAAAAAAATTAATTTTGATTAAAACTGACATTTTAAAAAGCATAAATGTCCCTGAAAATTTTAAATGATTCAAAAAATACTCGAAATGATCCCTCTTTCTAAAAATTATCATTCAAAATCAGCAAAAATCATAAATATTTCAAAAGATCAAAAAGTAAAAGAAAAATATTGAATTTTTATATCAATAATAATAATAATAAAATAATAATAAATTTTGATCAAAACTGACGTTTTAAAAGCATAATTGTCCCCGAAAATTTTAAATGACTCAAAAAATACTCGAATCGTTCCTTCTTTATGAAAATTATCATAAATATTTAAAAAAGCTCAAAAAAGCAATATAATTACGTGTAACATTCTCTTAGGGTGTAATGATTGGAGATAAAAATTGGTCTCGGGAACCTCTTGGAGATCGAACTCATTTATTTAGCGGTTGTATCTTACAACTGGATCCGCGAGTCCAGTTGCCCGAGCCATCTACGTTGATTTAAAATAATTACATGGTCGTAGATTCTACACGCATCTCAAATGTGCAAAATCTATCTTTTTTTTTTGTGCGTGTTCTTGCTAATATTGTGGGACTTGTCATATTTTCCAGCAGAGGACACAGTTGTAAATTTGGAAGGAACATTTCTTTAATTGGTTGATTAGCTTTTGATTGATATGTGATCAAATCCGCCCAATTCCCCGGTCGGAGACGTATGAGGTCCCAACCACAAATGTCTGCAAAAAGCACTTAGATCATCAATTTAATCTTAAAAAGCGTCCAAAAATGATATCTGAAAGTAATAAATTTGAGACTGGGAAAAAAGTTACCAGGGGCAAAATATCTTCAAGCTACAGAATTAAAGTTAAAAAATATTAATTGAGACTTTAAAATTTTGAACTATTGAATTTAAATTTTAAATTAAATTTTTAAAAAAGGTTTAGTTTTTATCTTTTCATATATATGTATATAGAACCAATGCTGACATTTTATAGCAATAAAAAACAAAAATTCTAAATTTTGATCAAAACTGGCGTTTTAAAAGCATACCCCCCCCCCCACCCTTCCGAAAATTTTAAATGACTCAAAAAATACTCGAATCGTTCCCTCTTTCTGAAAATAATGATTCAAAGTCAGCGGAAAGTGACGCAGATAAGAGTTTCCGTCACTGTCTATATAGGCATTGTTTTTATCTCTTGGCGCGATTTTATTATGGGAGTTGCGGGGTGCATAAATCATATTTCCGCGCAGATAAAACGTAACGAAGAAGACAGGACGATCTTAATGGGGGGTTTTCAAACGATTTTTCTGTTCGTTCAAGGGATTTATAGAAGTTATAGGATGTGTCACGTGAATCACAGTTCTCATTTATTAAAGCTTATGTATGATGTATCGATGTTTGTATAAGATAGTCACTGCGCATATCTCGTTCATATATTTTTTTATTTTTTATTATTTGTTCAATGATAAAGCAAAAGTGTACAAGTAAATGCGAGATATAGTACATTTTCGATTACAGAACTGCCAGTTTCTCATGCAGTAAGTAACTAGTAATTTTTATTTTTCAGAGATGCTGAAAAAGCACACAGCATTGAGAAGTAGTTAACACCATCCTATTATTAATTCAAATGACTAGGGAGCCCTGTCCCTAGGAGCTTCTCTCATCAACCCTCGTTGATTCACCAAAAAATCTATAAATCAACTTTTAAAAGATTGCGAAACATTGATCTTTTTTCTTTCTTTAAGTGATTTCTTTAAGTTTTCTGCAAACAAATTTCCATCCATTTCCCTTTTATTGGAGAATTTTAAGATCTAATCAGCTGCTGTTAAACATCTACTGACAAAATACGTTTATTTTGACTGTTTACATATTTTAACTCTACCCAAGTAATTTTCAAGTGCTGAACAGTGCTGAACAGTAGAGCAGCATCAAGGGGTTGCCTAGATGCTAGCAACTTTACACCCAGTCTTGAAAAAATATGATATCTTAATGTTTTTGTAAAGAGTCATTAAAACAGAGAAATGTTGTAAATACTACTTAAGCGGGAGGAAAAAGTAATGAATCTAAGTAAAATAATTAATAAAGAGAAAAAATAAGTAAAATTAAGAATTAAACTTAAGATACAATTTTCATGATATATTTAAGAATAAGATCTAACAGTAGTCATGTGTAGCGAATAATTTTCAACTGAATGCTGTCTTTATTTTGTATAATTTTACTGTGAAATTTGTCCGGTGTCTACAATTTGATTATTTTTCCTTATTTCCACTAGAGAGTTGGAATAAGAGAGGAAAAGCAAAAGGACCGTGAGTTGAAACCGCGCATTGCGATCCGCGAATTCTGCAGCGGTCGACTTTTGGAAAATGAGTCGGGTACAGTTGAAAAATGTAAACTTTCAAAATAAACGTATTTTTACTGGTTTTTAAAGCGTTATTTTAAACCTTTCAGCAATTGAAATTAATATTATATTACCAGGAGCAAATGTGTTATGTATTTATATTACGGTGTATTTTCTTGGTGATCCAAAGTGAATTTAGTGTTAATATTTAGTCTTGTATGAGATTCCATACTGGAATGTTTGTCATTTTCGTGGAAAATTTTATTAGCTTTTGATACAATTTCTTAAACATGTTGGTACAATGGAAATTTCCAATAAAACTTATTTAAATACAGGAGTCGCAGCGTCCCTAAAATTTTCGCACTTTCTTATCACAATTTTAAAACGACAATATTATCATAAAATTTTATTGTAGGTGTTAAAGGTATCTTAAATGAAGATTTTTGATTTAAAATACTGGTAGAAAATTTTAGGTACGAAAAGGTACGAAAATTTTAGGGATGTTGCGACTTCTGTAAATAAGAAATCAAAACAGAAACAGAAAAAAAGACTATCTGTCTGAGACTAGAATTAAAAGCTTTATTTCAACTTATATTTTTACAAAAAATTATTTAGCGAGATAAAAATAAATCAGTTTATCCGAAGGTATAAAAATATACTTCGTATCATAATTTTCATTATGTCATTGCAGAAATTTTATTTTGCAATAAAATGATTGTTTACTTTTTTTCTTCATATGAATATAAAAATAAAAATTTCAATCTCTCTAAACTTCATTACAACTACAAATTTCATTTGTGTTAGAGAACACTTTCTTCAACCATTCAGACGTCTGTTTTCTGGAATACTCAGAACTCCATGCAGATCTTGATTCCCATTATTTCAAGTTTCAATCTGTAAATGAAAAAATAATTATAAATAAATTTTTATAGAAATTAAGAAACACAAAATATTTTTTTATCAGATTTTTTTTTTTTTTTTTTTTTACTATTTGATAATCCCGTCGACGAATTTTCCGAAATTATGCAAATCGCCAAACTATTTGCCAAATTACAGAAATTCACACTTTTTTTAATTTTAAATAATGGAAAAACACTTATATTAGTAAAACATTAACACTATTTCTAACATGATTCTGTGTATACCCATTTTTACTAAAAGGCGTCTTTTGAAACCTTTGCGTTTGAATGTAAATAATTTCTAAAACTGTTGGGATTTCAAACTATATCATTTAAATATAGATAGTTTGAGCGACATATTTATTCATTGAAACGTGTTTATTAGAGATTATTTAATAATTATTTAATTTAAAACTAAAACAGGTTATAAAATCTCGCTTAATTCAAAAAGCTACAAAATATAAATGTACGTAAATTTAATGAAACATGTTTTATATTAACAGGAGCAAACATTAAAAAATATTATTTTCTTAATTTTTTAAATTGTTTACTGGACAATCTAAAATTTTAATATTACTAATTTAACTAACTATCAATCACATGTATAAAAGTTTAATCTTTGTAACAACAACAGCAACCGTAATTATAAAAACAGTAGTATAATAAAATTCACTCCTTATTCAATATCACAATTTTTACATAGACCGGTAAGCGGGAGCGTAGACAATCCCCTCATCGAGTTCATGGGTGAAAATCTAGGATTAACTAAATTTTGATTCGTATATTAAAACGCAATCGGTCTGCCAAATCATATCATGGTGGAAAATACCTAAAAACTCGATTTTAGCGGTTGAGTCATAGTCTTACCATTACATTTTTTTGCTTCCAATACTTTCCATACTTTTGGGTGCAAAAAAGCAAATGGTAAACCTACGAGTCAACTACTAAAATAGGGTTTTTGGGTGTTTTCCTTCAAGATATGATTTGGCAGACCGATATGCATTTTAATATGCGAATCGAGATTTAACTAATCCTACATATTCATCTGTGAACTCGATGAAGTGATTGCCTGTGCTGCCACCTCCCGGTCTATTAATGATGAATATCATTTGAGCGATCCACTGAGATTTCCTGGGTTGAGGTTGATGGCGAATACGAGCATAAAACATAAAAGAAGAGAAAATAATAGCATTGACTTTATTTGATCAACTAATGGTTGGGTAATTGACTTATGTTGTACAGTTGCAAAAAAAAAAAAAAAAAAAAAAGCTTGTTAAAAATAAAATAAGCCATGTCAGCGTGATTTATTGGTTTTAACCGACTTTTTTTGGTCAAAATTAACTTTTACACAGTGGAATATTTTAATTATAAACTTCACATTTTAAAGTTCTTTTCAATTTGCTTTAAAGACATTTAATTTAGTTAGAATTTAATAAATAAAATTCTTTTTTCAGTAGTGAAGATAGTAATATTACAATAATGTATCATAGAGCCGCTAGCGATTAGTTATCAGAATTGCAAATACGTCAGCTTAATTTGAAATAGATGTAGAATTAATTAAAAAAATATTATGTAAATTTTCATAGAAATAGTAATTAAAAAATGTTTCAGAAGATTTTCATTTATTATTCCCACACTTTTAAATTTCGTTTCTCAAGAAGCCATTCTTAGCGAGTATTTGTAATTTTATATGTAACCGCATGCCAAATTTAAAGCTTCACTGTTAAAACTAATGGTGACACATTGCACCTTTTAGGGGTGAAAGGCTTGTCTCACTGGTGACACCCCTAAAGGAGCCAGAATGGCACCTTTAATTAGGGTGAAAAGATGGCACCCTTAATCCAGAGTGTCCAATAATAAAAAATTAAGAAATACACAAACCGACTTTTGACCGTCGAAGGATTCGAACTCACAACGTCTGATACAAGCTCAGCGTTCTAACCGCTCGGCCATCAAGCTCACCTTCATTCTCTCATAGCCATAGATTTTACTTGCCGTCACAGAAAACAGAAAGACACACGTCACAGCGCATGCGCATGGTTCCAGTCACAGCGCATGCGCATGGTTGCAGTCACCCGATGAATTGCCACATTGCTGCCAATACGAAGTGCATGTCACCTTATTTAGCTCCAATCACCCAGTAAGAGACCTGTCGGCACTACAACCACATATCTAAGCCCCTATGGCACCCAAGGGTTCCAAATGCCCCGGGTTCCAATGGACCCTAGGGCCTTTTCACCTCCGGGTCCCAAATGGCACCGGTTTGTCACCTTCACTTTTAACAGTGTTCTAGCATTTTCAATATAAAAAATATCGTAATTTAGAGCTTTTTGTTTTCTGCACCGTTTTAAATTTTTAATTCTTGAAAAACTGTTCTACAAGCAGCACATTTGCATCTTAAAAGTAGCAGTCACGTCAAATTTCAAGCTTCTATCCTTAATAATTCCATAGGAATCGTAATTTAGAGTCTTTTAAGAATTCTTTTCATTCGTTTTACTTTTTTAAATTTTACTTTTTTTAGAAACTGTTGTTAGAGAGCATTTGCATCTTATAAGAAACTACCAAGCCAATTTTCAAAATTCTAGCCCCTTCAGTATTAAAAAAAGTCTCAGTTTTAGAATTTTTATTGCTATTGCCCCCCTCCCCCCGGGAGTAGAGGCAACGACATAAAATATTAGAGTAGGGATATCACCATCAATTTACTACCTTTACGTTTGAAATTGGTTCGACAGTTTTGGAGATTATCCCCTATAAACGCAAACATACGTTATTTCTTGGCAATATTAGTATATTAAATTATAAACAGAAGTCCTCTTATACGTCCATTAAAAACATTTCAAAAATATATATTTTCTAATACATACCCAAAGTATATATTAAAATATTTAATTGCTAAAAAGGACGTCAAATGTTAATGAAATACATTAAAAGATCTTAATAATTTGACATGTTTCGATTGAATTTACTTAATCATCATCAGAAAAACAAAATATACAAATAAACACAAAGATGGAAAATTACAATAAAGTATTAAAAACAAAAACAAAGATGGAAAATGACAATGAACTTTTACAAATATTTGTAATAGTTTATTGTAATTTTCCATCTTTGTGTTTATTTGTATATTTTGTTTTTCTGATGATGATTGAGTAAATTCAATCGAAACATGTCAAATTATTAAGATCTTTTAATGTATTTTATTAACATTTGACGTCCTTTTTAGCAATTAAATATTTTAATATATATTTTGGATGTGTTTTAGAAAAAATATATTTTTGAAATATTAGTATATTTTTCAAAAAACTGAAAGATTATAATATTATTGATTCGTATGAAGTAATATTTTCCAAATTTGTTGAAAATTTTGTGGGCGGTGATACAACATTGAATTTTGAGCAAGGAGTCTGAACATGGAGATCATCAGAGCCACTGCCATCGAAATACTCAAAGCCAGAAGACACGAATTGTGACGTCATTACTAATCGGCCAACTTCTTACTAGTATTGGAATTCACTTCGGAAATTTTTGAATAGCAATTTTTTTAATTGTTATTTGTGGAATATCTATCATTTTATAAAACAATAATAATTATTTAAACTTGCTGGTGAAATTCGGAATTCCAAAATGAAAATTCAACCAAATTCGGAATGCCGCAATGTTGCCGCATCTGGCAGATTTTTTTTTTTTTATTGGGGATTCCAAATTCTCATGAGTAAGTTTAAATAATTATTAATGTTTTACAAGATGATAGATATTTCACAAATAAATTTACAAATAATGTAATTTTCGTAATTTACCACTGATTTATATTGTAAACAAGATTTCCAATTTATAAGAAATTTTGTCAAATTAATATTATAAATCTTTTCTTAATTTCTAATTAAAGTATATTCCTCCCCTGCTTCTTAGAAAAAAGAAAAAAGAAAAAAGAACTAAAAATCTGATAAAAACAGCATATAGGGTTGCTATACCAGTTAATATGTATTTAAAATTCTGTAACAATTTTTTCCTGACTTCATATCATTGTTTAAGAAGATTCCACATCATGTAGCACATAACAAGATACAATTGGTTGATTTATTACAATAGTACCGTATGATTTTAATTTACAAAAAATATATTTATGTTAACAATGCCTTTTAAAGTTATTTGTGACTTTTTCTTTCGTGAAAATTTTTAAAACACAATTTGCTAACTTTTGAGTAATAACAAAAATAATAATAAAATCAACGAGAAGACAATCTTATGTTAAAAATTTCTTAAACAAAGCTTGTATATTTTCTATAGCTTTAAGTCGGAGGCATCATTAGCACTGTTTTTTAAAGGCTATAAAACATAACATAAAGCATTTGATAACTGAAATTTAAATGAAGAAAATGTTATTTTATCAAAAACACTAAATCCTTAGAGCTCTAATGTACAAATTGATAAAATACTTACTAACATTTACAGAAAAAATACGTTTTCTAAATTGTTGTTTGTAGTATTAGGCCTAATCTGCCTTTAAAAACACCAGATAAATTTAAATTCCTTTTTCATCCAGGGAGAAAAAAGTAAGTAATTTCATAAGAAGGTTTTAAGAATTTAAAATTTCTCTCTTTTATTCTTATAACACTAATGTCTGTTTTCAGAAACAATTTTCAAAGATACATTTCAGAAAAAAAAATACAACTAATCCCATCTCGTTTGTTCCTCAAAGAAATCATCCCCAGTTGTCATCATTGCAAGACAAACCATTAGTAAATCCAACTTCTAAACACATAACACGTAAAATTTAAAGTTACGCTATTTTTTTTTTTTTTTTTTGACAAAAAATACATCCTTTTCAACTGAGTTAAAATGAAGAAATATAAAATATAATCCCATCCATTCATCAGACATCGCCAAAAGGATTTTTCGGAGCCAACTTTTCCGGCAAGACGCATCGTCCAGACGAATGGAATAGATTTTTGCTCTCCATTTACCATTTTTTTTTCTCCCTGGTTTCATGTCCGGTTTCCTTGATCCCTGGTTTTTGGTAATCAGTCCCCTTTCTTATGTCCCCCGAAGTCATCACCTATTACATGTGTGACGTTTCATTCGGCTGTTTTCTGGCTCCTTCAAGTACCATATCTATGAACCAATCAGAAAAGATGGATATATATATATATTTTTTCATTTTTTGAAAGGCTATCTTACATGGCAATTTATCGCTTTTTCGAGACTTTCTCTGATATAAGTTGGAAAACTATACATTAAATAGGATGTCTCAAAAACATGTAACGACTTTATAAGCCTGTAATGTTTTACTTTTTTTCTGTAGTATTTTAGTTTTAGAGTTATAGTTAACTGCGTGTTCTCAAATTTTTAATTTTCCTTATTTCGTAATTGAGCTCTTTCTGAAATTGATTACTTTTTCGAGATTTTTTCTATGTAAGTTGAAGAAGAAAACGGTATACACTGTGTCTTAAAGTAATACACGACTTTTACAGCAAAAAATATAGCAATGTTTTAATTTTTGTTTCCAGGAAAAGTTTTGTTTTAGAATCATAACTAACTCTGTATTCTCAAATTTATAATTTTCTTTACTCTGTAATTGAGATCTTTCTAAAATTTATCTCTTTTCCCTACTTGGGATTTTCCCTATATGAGATAAAGGAATGTACAATAAACAAAGGATTAAACAGTTTGTCAGTCAATAACATAACTACAGGGTGTCCAGCAAATAACACCCTGATTTCAAAATTAAATTTCTCAAAAACAAAGATCGATAGTAATATGCGGTAAACGGTTTTTTCATTAGGTAAGCTGTAAAAATCTTATACAGAAATTTCAAACAGTGAATATTTTGAAAAAATTGCGTTCTGATTGCATAGAATGCTTTGATTTGACATTTTTCTTGTTTTAGATTGCCTGCAGAGAAATATTTTTTCAGCTTACAGTGCAATATTTTAAAGATTTTTCGAAGTAAATTTTTAGAATTTCGAAATTTCAAAAATTTAATTTTAAAAAACTATGAAATATGGCACTTTAAGCCGAAAAACACATTCTCTGGCAACAATCTAAAGCAATAAAAATGTCAAATCAAAGCATTCTTTGCAATCAGAACGCAATTTTTTCAAAATATTCACTGTTTGAAATTTCCGTATAAGATTTTTACAGCTTACCTAATGAAAAAACCGTTTACCGCATATTACTATCGATCTTTGTTTTTGAGAAATTTAATTTTGAAATCAGTGTGTTATTTGGTGGACACCCTGTATATGCTTGCTATTTTCAGGATGAGTTTATCCTTATAGTTAACTTTGTATTCTCAAATTTTCAATTTTCCACAATCCAACAAGGGGATGTTTCTAAAATGTTTCACTTTTTTTTAGGTTTTACCGTATAAGTTAAAGAAGTAGTAAAGATCATACAGCATGTCTTAAGCATATTCACACAATTTAGAAATTAATAACACAATAAAGTTTTTATTTTTTTTGTAAAAATTTATATTGTATGTTCGGAAATACGAAAATAATAGGACTTCATCTTAAATAGGATGTAATCAACATGCCAAACTTAGAATCATTAGCTATTATGGGATATCGTAAAAATGCGTTAACTCATTCGAAAACGATTTTGAGCTATTTTCATTCATACTTTGTAATTATTACAGATTCTGTTGTGTGATCCTATATAAGATCTATAGCATTTATACACACAATGTAATATGCAAAAATGTAATTAAACATAAAAACTCATATCACAACTCAAAATGCACTTCCAACAAAATATGTAACATACAGTATTTCTGGTACAGTATAGTATCCGAAATCTTTTGTGAGTCCCTATATATACTATTAACACTTTCTATTACACTGTTAAAAAAAATTCTGAAATTCACGAATATTTTTTTCTTGAACTTCACAGAAAACGTTTCTTTTTCACATCAAAAGGGCATTTTCCGTTAAAAATCAGAAAACTCCACTATATTTCCAGAAAATAACGAAACGGATGGAAATAAAAACAAAAAACGGAAACACTCCGCTACGTGGGGGGCTCCGTGGCCGAGTGGTCAAGGCACCATACCGCCAATAGCCTGCGAGTGCAGGTTGTGGGTTCGAATCCCACATGCACCATAAAATAACGAAAACATAAAAAATCCCTTTTAAATTACATTTTTTCTGTTTATTTTTCTCTTATTTCTTATTAAAAAATCTTTTAGCTAATTAGCCAAAATATAAATAAATAAATAGTGTACGACAATTTTAAAAAATTGTCTATAACATTATTTTTGTTAAAAATGAATATTTTTTTTTTCATTCATAAAAAAAACAGCGATTTTTTGTAAAATTTAAACTACTTAAAAATTAAAATTGATCTTAAAAAATAATAAGTATTATGCATCAGTCTAAAATAAAATAGAATAAACCGTTTACAAATATTTCTAACGAGTATATTTAAAGGAAATCTTTAAAAAGCAGAACAGATTTTCCCACTAACTCATAAAAGACACACTTTGTAGAAGGTGGCATCAGCAATTTTGGTTCAGACAGTAAGGATTTGTTCCGCTATCGAAAGGTCTCGAGATCGATCCTCAGGACGGCTTGAGGTAAATTATACAAAATAATAATAATAATAATTAAATAAAATAATATAGCTGCTTAACATCACTCGGGAATTTCGAATTCTTTGACGATTAATAGGTTCATTAATTTTAAATATTAAATTAAATTATTATCATTAAAGATCAAACATTGTAGAAGAAAACTACTGCTTCTTCAAACGGAGTTTTCCTTTCTTTTATTTCCAAAACGGAAAATGTACTAACGGAAAGGTAAAAGTTCGGCTACTTTGCTGCCGGTAGTTTCACCTGGAATTTGGTGATTTATTTCTAACAGTGTATGCAGGAAGTAACTTGTAGTAAATTTCATCAATGTATATCAATTTCATTATGTATGAAATAACTTAATCTGATTGAAATACACCAAAACAAAGTTTTCCCATACATCAATCATCATGTAACAGAATTCTTTTGTGTAGCTCTGTAAATGAATATTAAGCATTTTTTGCACCACTTATTGCACAGAATGTTTTAGTACACTTCAGTAAATGCACATCGATTTTATCCTGTTTGAAGAGATCTAACATTGTTAAAATGAACTTGAAATATTTTTTTCCATTGAACCTAATGTAACGGAATATTTTGATTGCCCCTGTAATCAAACTATGCATCCCATTTTCATAAAATTTGAAATGACTCGACAAAATTACGCAACAATTATATATTTTAAATTTCAAACGATTCGGTTGGATCGTTTTTGCTCTGTTATATGTGGACAGACGGACAAACGGACGTGAACGACGACTATAAGTGCTACGTATTTACATAATTACGAACGCACCTAATAAGAAGAAAAGGACCCAGTTAAACCGATGGCATTGAGTTCACAGGCTATTCACACTAATTGTATATTATCCCGTAAGGCATGGTGACGTCACTGCGACGTCGTTGTGAAGCCACATTGTGACCTTGTGACCATCGATTGTCGATGTGACGTCACGTGACGTCGATGTGAAGTCACAGTGACTAAAATGTGAAGTCGTTATGGCCGTTTTAGAGCTCTTTTGTGACGTTTCACAAAGTGGTCACAATGTGACAAATTTGTGAAAAATGTGTCATTTGTGACTAATTTGACATTAACATTGTGACGAAATTGTGACAAAAGCAACGATATTTAAATTGCCAGAAACATGTTTTTTTAAGTAAATAACATGTTTTGAAGAATTTTTATAATTTTCTAAAGATTTTTAAAAAAGTTACATCTCAGTCACAATGTGACGTCACTGAGTGGTGACATTTTGGTCACAGATGTGATGTGACCAAAGTGACTCATAGTGACGTCACTGTGACGATGCATGCTATGAGGGTATACTCATTTTTCAAAGATTAATACTTCTGGAAAAATAAAGTAATCGGCAAAACTAAGGGATGGGGGTTAAATTCCGAAAGGGTTGGCTCCTCACCCTACCCACCCCTCCTTTACATTAACCATTATAAATGAAGCTCCAAATTTAACAATTGAAGTTCCTCATCAGAATAAACCGATACACCAAATTTGTAACAAATAAGATAATTCTGCTAGGAAAACCCATTTATGTACATTAAGGAGGGATTAACCTCCATTCACTCCCTTCATACTTAAGGGGGTTGGCCATTCAGCTTCCGAATTCCCCTCACTAATGCAAAGTGTATGGGCGTTTGATGCATTCGTATTGTTGCGTATATAGGGTTCTTTTGATCTTATGGTTAGACAACTTCAAACTCTTGTCTCTTAGAAAAGTAGAAAATAATTTATTTACAGATCTTCAGAACAACAGAGTCTTCGAAACTCACAAATATTACTAGATATTTCAAAATAACTGCTCAAATCTATCGAACAAGTACAGATATAGGTCCCAGAGACTCTTTATACAATGTCTCAACGTTAAATCACATTCAAAACAACGTAGAGAAAACTCAAGCAAACTTGCTTAAACAATCGCAGCTCACTCAATGACTGACTGATAAATAATAACAACAGCAGCTCGTATTGCTCTCCTTATATAGGCTCGCAGCATGCGCTAGAAATTTCCACAGGCTTCTCGAATATTCCAGAAAACCACGGAATAACATTCAATGTATCAGCATACCTAAAGGGGGTTACCATAGAGAGGGGAGGGATACCATCGCCAACAATCGCCAAGTTTGTCGCCAACTTGGCGATATATCGCCAAATTTGGCGACCAAAATTAGTCGTCAAAAGTGACGCCAACTTGGCGATATCTCTAATATTTCGCCAATCTGCCATAGACATTCACTGGAAAATAATAGACAAGTTTGCTTGATAACAGTGACAATGTAACAAAAATTAATGTTAGTAAAGGAAAGGAGCTTAATAAGATTATTTACATTATTTTACAGTACAAACACTAACTATTTACAAAATTCGTAACAGTATATTTCAAATATCTACTCGAGAAATTAATATTTGTAACTTCTATTTTTTGTATACACATCTTAAAAGATGTCTCTGTTTTTCTTAGTTTTCAAAAATTTTTCTAAAGTATGTACTTAATTTTATATGAAGTGTTAAAATTTTACTCTCAGTTCGTCAGCTTTTAACAGATAATATATTAAATTAAGCATAGATTTTAGAAATATTTTGAGGCTAAGAAAAAAATGAAATATCCTTTGTCGTAAAGAAATGTCACGACATCGCTTAGAATAAAATAAAAGAAAAGAAAAGAAAAAAAAAAAAAAGAGAGAGAAAGAATAATAATAAATAAATAAATAAATAAATAAATAAATAAATAATCTAGAAAGAGATAGAAAATGAAATAATATTAATGTACATAAAAGTATTAAAATAAATTTTTATTTTAGCTTTTGTAAACAAGAAATAATAACAATAATATGTGTTGTTTGTTCGGAAATTTTATTACACTATAAGCTCTTTTTAGCCAAAGCCTGGGAATGGCAAAATCACATGAACGAAGGGATTTTCTCACCATTAGTTTAAAAAGGAACAAATGTTTACGAGAAGCAATAAAACCTAGAGTCGCCATTTGTGACACTAACGTACACAAGCAACAATGAGAGATTTACAATCAAATTTATTACTCTCGTGTGTGGTCTACGTGGGGTCGCCGGCTCGGAATCGTAGCTCAGGCAATAAATAATGGAGGAACAACGGCTGAAAATCCAACCCCGCATCTTTTACTTGACCAATGGACAGTGAAACATATTCAAAGCCAATTGGAGTCCAAATTTTATACCCAATGGGGTCAAAGGGGGCGTACAGGACCTGAAAAAGGAAACCCCACATGAGTCAGTGCATTTTTGGAATTGAAGGTGTAAAGGTGGAAAAAAGATTTTCCTCTCTGCTCCGAGTCTCCCGCTAAGATGATAGGGAAAAGAAGAAATCGAAATAATCTGTGTCATCGGGAGATGCGACCTTATGCCTCCCGAACGAAGTGATGAAAATTGACTGATAATGCTCTGCGAATCGTCGACTGATGTCCAATTCAAAAGGAACACCTGAGTGCGCAAAGCTGACTAATTTTTCATCAGATGATTCATAAGGATTGCTGAGCTGACTATTTTTCATCAGATGATTCCTAAGTTTTGAAAAGTTGCTACTATTTGTGTTAATTAGAAAAAATTGACTGATAACTCTGCGAATCGTCGACTGATTTCCAATTCAAAAAGGAACACCTGAGTGCGCAAAGCTGACTATTTTTCATCAGATGATTCCTAAGTTTTGAAAAGTTGCTACTATTTGTGTTAATTAGAAAAAAATGACTGATAACTCGGCGCGAATCGTCGACTGATTTCCAATTCAAAACGGAACACCTGAGTGCGCAAAGCTGACTATTTTTCATCAGATGATTCCTAAGTTTAGAAAAGTTGCTACTATTTGTGTTAATTAGAAAAAAATGACTGATAACTCGGCGCGAATCGTCGACTGATTTCCAATTCAAAACGGAACACCTGAGTGCGCAAAGCTGACTATTTTTCATCAGATGATTCCTAAGTTTAGAAAAGTTGCTACTATTTGTGTTAATTAAAAAAAAAATGACTGATAACTCGGCATTTGGATATAAGTGTGTTGGTGTACTAATGAACTGTACGGACAGCTATAAGCCAAGGGCGACCAATACCAGCAACATACTTGTAAGGTGAGAAAATTTCATTGTTCATGTGACTGGCCAATTTATTTTAGTGATATAATGTTGTGTTAAAATTTTGGTTTTAAAATTTGATTTTTTAAAATTCGATCACTTAAAATTTGATTATTTTAAAATTTTTAAAATTATTATTATCTTTGTGACTCAAAATTATCAGAATTTAATGCTCAAACTTAATAGTAAAATGAATAAATAAATAAATTAATAATACCAGTAAGATAAGAGGAATAATAAGAAAGAAGGACTCGAGTTTATAAAATACGAAATTTTGGGGCTTTGCCTATAAGTTGTGTCGTGAACTCAAGCGTAATGAGCTGCGAGGATAAATGAAATAAAATATTTTGTATATTTCGCTATGACCATATTTCAGTAGTTATTGCCTTGCATATTATATTTTTATAGTGTTTGCATGATGCTAATTTATGTGTTTTAATAAAATTTTGTATATATGTACCTATTCTTGTCTTTATTCCAGTTTTCTCCCTTTATGTATTTTAAGGTAATTTCTAGATGCAGATTAGGGAATGTTAACATTTAAATTTGTAGATTAATGTCTCAAGTATTTTATTGACTCATCAATCCCAATTTTCACAAATTCATACGTTAAATAAGGCGATCCTAATGTTATTGCAAATGTTAATTTTATGTATGATATTAAGGAATTAATTTCAGTAATTAATAATATCCGATCTTCGTTCACAACGCCGAAGGGATATTATTTTCATTTGTCTTCGTACTAACCACGTCAAGATTGCGTACCTAGTAGGAGGTGTTTATTTTCGTCACCACACTACTAAAAGTTTAATGGTGCTCATACCAGGTGTATGAATTTGTATTTGGGATTCAAAATTGAAAATTTTCTGCATTTAAATATAAATAAAGATAGCCAGTATTATGATTTTATTCTTAATTACCTATCTCCTCTATCTTCTCTTAGCTTTTTCTCCTTCTACTAACAAACATTATTTATCCATATTGTGTTTATAAATATTGTGTGTATATCTAAAAATTTACGAAATTGAAATATAATAGTTGAGAAGATGAAACAAAAATATATAGAAGAGTTGGTTTAGTTCACGACACATTAGCTTGTAAGATTGTAAAGAATTTCGTTACTATATATATCCGTATTTCGGAAAATTTACTTTGTCATTATATTTATGTATATTTATAAAAATATTTAGGGCTATTTCATAATTTCTATGATATATTATTCTTGAATGAGTATAAATTATAATAATTCATTACAAAACTCATATCTTGAGAGTTTATGATAGCATAATTTGAGGTGTGAAAGAGTTAAAAAAAAATAAAAATAAAGGAAAAAGTATTAAACATCAGTCTGTGTGAGATTTTCCAAATAAGTAAATAAATATGACAGGTAGAAATAAGGCAAGGCAGTCTTCTCCTGAAAGGGACACATTTAAAATTGGAATAGACACTCTATTGAACTCTTTACAAAATTTTGAGGACAAACCAGACCAAAATATATCATATTTTTTCGAAGAGTTCGAAGAATTAGCCGCAGCGGCACAATTTCCTGATGATTTAAAATTGGTGTTGGCAAAGTCAAAATTTAAAGGCCAAGCGAGAGAGATTCTAAAAAACACAGCTGAATTGCATAAAGCACAAAACTATAACACATTCAAAGAAAATGCGATAACACAATTTAAAAAAGAAAGATCGTTTGCTGACGCTCAGGCGCAATTCATAAATGCAAAACAAACACCCAACCAAACTATTGAAGAATTTACTAAACAATTCAACATTGAGGCACAAAAATACCTTGTCTCGTCAGGACATGAACAAAAGAACGGAGCTAAAGAATTATTAGAAACGATTAAATTAACTAAATACCTTGAAGCACTAAGACCGGACATCTCTTTTGAATTAAAAAAATACCCACCCACAAAGTTTGATGAAGCAGTAAAAAAAGCTAAAAATATCGAAAGTGCTTTGAACAGTAAATGTGCAGGAGAAGTAAACAATTTAACTGAAAATAGCGAAAATAAATTATTCGAGGCACTTCTTAGCATGTCGCAAGAACAAAAATCGGAAATACACCAATTAAAAGAACAAATAAAAGATTTAAAAATTCAAAAAAATGAAAGCGAACATAACAACGCCGAAGTAAATCAGATAACACATAAATTTTGTCATATCTGTAATAAATCCAACCACCAGACACAAAATTGTTATTTCAATCAAAAAAGTGCGAATTTTTTTCAACCAAGGGGAGCGCAAAACAATGTTCGGCCACGATTTCAAAAAAATTATTATCAAAATAATAATTATAGAGGCTTTCAAAGATTTCCACAAAATTATGCACAACATTTTCAAGCGCCACAAACATTGGATTTTACAAGACCTTATTACAATCAAACTAGAGTTAATGATATGCAAATTCAAATGCCAAATTGGCAAAATTTGACCCAATCACAAATAGGACAGAATCAAATGTATCCTGGAAATTACAATATGCATAATATGATTCCAACGCAAAACTTTGATCCAACACAAGGAAACAACACACAAATTGCATATACAGGGCAGCATCAGGGTTTCGCAAATATGCAAAATAGCCTAAATCCTTTGCCGCAAAATAATGAGGGAAATAGGGAACATCAGCCCACAATTACTTTTCCTAACGAAAACAGAGACAGGCGAGGCAGACACAATAATAATAATAGGAACAGGGGGCAAAGTCATTTAAACCGGTAAGCGGGCCTACAAAATTGAGAGAAATACAAGCCCGTAGGTCCCGTAACATTGAGAAAAAACAGGGTTATAATATAAAAAATAAATCAAACAAGGAATTAAAAATATTGAAACAAAAGCAAACGAAAAAGACAATGATAAAAAAAAATGAGGAAGAAAAAAAAGATATAACACAAAAATTGATCGCAAGTTGTAACTCGGAAAAAAACAATGAATTACCAATATGGGACTTAAAAATAAAGAAAGATTTAATTATACCCAGCCTTATTGACAGTGGGGCGAGTATAAGTTTAATATCTCCAGGGGTCTTTGAAAAAATAAAAGAGACGGATATAAAGATTAAATATTTAGCTAACGCTATAAAAATTACAACTTTATCAAACAAATCCATTCCTTTTAAACACTGTGTAAAATTTAAGTTTAGATTTAACAACACTTTCTTAAATGGCACATTTTATGTAACTAAAGATGAATTTGACCGTAATTACAAAATTATTTTAGGATATGATTTCTTAAAAAGTAATAAAATAATCATGGATTTTGAAAATAATACTTTTAAACTCAATAATTCAATTATACAATTAAACCCCAATGAAAATCAAATTACGGAGGTGAATAAAATTAAGCCCGTACAACAAAATGATGACTTTCAAACAATACCAAAACAAATCAAATCCTATCAACACAATAACATTCCGAAAATTAATACACGAGTATTTGTAAAGAAAACCATTACTTTGAGACCTAGAGAATCGAAATTAGTAAATTTAATTTTTGATGGGAAATTAACAAACAAGCAACAATTTTTTTTCCAACCAAAATATAACAACAGGAAATTAGTAATCCAAAATTCATTTCATGAAAACAAGGAAACAGAAAATAATTCATTCACAATATTAGTACAAAATAAATCGAAAACGTATTTGAGACTTCATAAGGATCAGGAAATGGGAAAAATTACCACTGATTTTTTTATAAAAAAACAAAATAAACCAAATACTGATAATATTTACGAAGTAAATAACTTAAATATTACACAAATTAGAGAATTACGAAAAAAAGAACTTTCAGAGAAGGATTTTAAAATAGATCACTTAACACCGAAGGTACAAAAAGAAGTATTGAAAATTTTAATGAGACATGCTACCGCTTTCAGCAAATCATACAAAACTCTAGGAGAAACGGACGTAATAAAACCGAATTTTAAATTAATGCACGACTTTCCTATACAAACGAAACCATTCAAATTAGCGCATGATGTAAAAAAATTCGCGGAGAAAGAAATTCAAGATTTATTGGATGCAGGTATCATAGAGCCTACGAACTCAAGTTATGCTTTCCCAGTAATTTTCGTAAAAAAAAATTCTACGTCAAAAACCAGTGATCAAAACTTAATAAAACTTAGAATGGCTATAGATTTTAGAGCTCTTAACGATATATTAGAAAGCGATCCGTATCCAGTCCCTAACACAAAAAGTATTTTACAAAGCATTGCTGGAAAAAAAATATTTACAGTTCTAGATTTACATTCTGCATTTTTTCAAATCAAATTACAAGAGCAGGACAAGCATAAACTAGCATTTATCACGGAGGATAACCATTTTCAAATAACACGAATGCCATTCGGAACTAAAATCTCAACAAATATATTTGCTCGTCTAATCGATATAGTTTTAGGTGATTTAAAAAAGAAATACAACATTCAATACTTTATTGATGACATTTTACTTGCTGCTGATAATATACAACAAATGCACACATTACTAGAAGAAGTACTAACACAATTAGAAAAATTTAATCTCACAATTGAACCAGCTAAAATAAAACTATACATGCAAGAAATAGACTTTCTGGGATATAAAATTAGTGAAAAAGGATATGCACCCTCAGAAAAAAATATAAAAAAAATAACAAGCTTTGCAGTCCCTACATCTCAGAAAACAGTGCGAGCATTCATTGGATTATGCACGTATTTTAAATCAACTATAAACAATTATGCAGAAATTATAGCGCCACTGACAGATCTCACTAAAGCGAATACAAAATTCAAATGGAATGACAAAGCACAGGAATCATTTGAAAAAATACAAAAAATTATCATGGAACAACCTACCATACATCCCCCAGATTTTAATAAAGATTTCTATATAATTACAGACGGATCAAAAATTGCAACATCAGGTATACTCGCGCAAAAACAAGGAGATAAAATGATACCAATTGAATTTACAGGCAGAAAATTAAAAGAATCGGAAAAGAGATATCCAAGCATGCAGATAGAGCTTTTGGCAATATATGAAACTATAACTTATTTTAGAAATATTTTATTAGGAAGAAAATTTTTTCTCCTAACAGATTCAAAAGCATTAACATACCACTTACACTTGGAAAAACAGCCGGAAATCGTAGCACGATGGTTACTTAAGCTACAGGATTATGATTTTGAAGTATCTCACATTGAAGGTATTCATAACCCAGCAGATTTCTGTAGTAGAGAAACAAATGCCTTAACTATAGCGGACGATTTAAACAAACATCTTTTTGCGGTAAATAAAAATTTGAATGCAGACAATATAAAAAAGAACAATTAAAAGACCCTAAATTAAACGAAATTATTCAAGCTTTACAACAACAGAAAAAAGCAAAAAAATATGAAAAATACAATTTAAATAAAGAAGGAATATTAATTCTAAGAAAATCACGAAATTCAAATAATAATGATTTATATATTGCGCCACAGAATTTAAAAGAAGATATTATAAAAAGCGCACATGTCCCACACTTCGCTTTTCTAAAAACCTATGGCATAATAAAAGAAAGATTTTTTTGGTATAGAATGTATCAAGATATAAAACAATTCTGTGCGAAATGTATAACATGCAATACATTTAAACAGCATAAAACGATAAAAATTCCACTGAAAACTATGGATAAAAATTATATACCTGGTCATAGATTAACTATTGACGTAGTAGGAAGTTTGGTTACATCTCTAAATAGGAATAAATATGTTTTAACTATTGTCGATACAGCATCACGCTTCCTACAAGCATTTCCACTTAGATCGACAGATACTAAGGTTATAATCAACGCATTAAATGGTTATTTCAGTACTTTTGGATTAGCGAAATATATCTCTACAGACAACGGAGCTTATTTTAAATCGAAGGATTTCAAAGATTATATGAAAAATTTAAATATTGAACTAATACCTTCGTCGGTGTACCACCCGGAATCGCAATCTGTACTTGAACGAATACACCGGGATTTAAAAGCTTCCATAGCCTCTATGTGTAATAAAACTTACGAATGGGATATAAAACTTCCATATTTCGTACTTATGCATAATTCAACTGTACATAGAATAACAAAATTTTCTCCAAGCATGTTATTTTTCGGTAGAGAGATAAAAACGCCATTCACGAATTTTGAAGCGCATAATATGGATTCTTACAGTACATATGTACAGAATAAGCTCAAACATATGCACGATATAAGATATGAAGTTATGAAGAATCAAGAAAAGGCGGATTTGGAACTGAATAAGAATTCGAAGTTAAAACACAAAGAATTAAAATTGGGTGACGAGGTCTACATGAAAATGCTCAGAAAACCTAAGGCCTTACATCAGAAATTTTCAGGCCCATATTATATTGAGAGAATTTTCAGAAATGATAACTACCTCATAAAGAACAAACATAGGCCAGACCTGAGACCTATTAGAATTCATATTTCTAAATTATTTGCGCCCAATGTGGCAAACAGAACAGAAAACAAATAATCATTCCTTAGAAAATATAAGTGTAAAAAAAAAAAAAAAAAAAAAAAAAAAAAAAAAAAAAAAAAAAAAAATTTTAGACTTCAAGAATTTATTAAAATTGTTTTAAGCGTCTACTGAAACCGTCAAAATCTTTTAAATATACCGTATTTAACATATCAGCCAAACTTAAAAAAAAATTTTTTACACTTAAACACAGAAAATTCTAAAAAAATGTTCGAATCTTGCAAATTACATACAAAATTAACGTAAAAAAAAAAAAAAAAAAAAAAAAAAAAAAAAAAATATATATATATATATAAAATAAAATTAAAAAAAAAAAATAAAATAAAACGGAGCTATATTATGGTCTCATACGAAATATGTTTCGTACTTCCCGGGATGTGAGTACTTATTGCTGGTCGATAACTTGCATGGTATGGAAAATATTTTTTAGGAGACTATACATAGACAAAATATATGTAACAGAGACAAATAAATATTAAAAATAGGCATTACATGAATAGTCGTTATATATTACCTAATATAAAAAAAATAAACTAGATTCAAACAAAAAAAAATATATACATATATATAAAAATTATATTTACGAATTTTTCATAACACGGTATGTTATACAAAAAGGAAAATGAAGATAGAAAAGGTTTCAGAAAAATAATACAATAGGATCGTGAAATAACGTATGATAACAATAAAAACGGGAAGGAAAATGAAGTCATAAACAGTAGCATGAACAGTAGTGAATTCTAGTGAGTATGCGTCTCAGTAGGAAATTCGAGCGAATAATATAGGTATCGCGAAGGTGAATATGTTTATTATATTTGGTAGTTTTCAAAGGCCTACACATTGCAATGATCATTTTCTCATATTTAATGTATTTGTGTATGTTATTTCAATTTTTGTATTACTATGTCCATTTGTCATTACATGTATATATTTATAATAATGGTATGGTATTCTTGCACATCTTTTAATTTTAAGTGATTAGATTATAAATCTGTATATATATTATAGCTTATTTTTGGATAGAATAATTTTTTTTCTTAAAGTAAGAGGGGATAAGCTTGTCGTAAAGAAATGTCACGACATCGCTTAGAATAAAATAAAAGAAAAGAAAAGAAAAAAAAAAAAAGAGAGAGAGAAAGAATAATAATAAATAAATAAATAAATAAATAAATAAATAAATAATCTAGAAAGAGATAGAAAATGAAATAATATTAATGTACATAAAAGTATTAAAATAAATTTTTATTTTAGCTTTTGTAAACAAGAAATAATAACAATAATATGTGTTGTTTGTTCGGAAATTTTATTACACTATAAGCTCTTTTTAGCCAAAGCCTGGGAATGGCAAAATCACATGAACGAAGGGATTTTCTCACCATTAGTTTAAAAAGGAACAAATGTTTACGAGAAGCAATAAAACCTAGAGTCGCCATTTGTGACACTAACGTACACAAGCAACAATGAGAGATTTACAATCAAATTTATTACTCTCGTGTGTGGTCTACGTGGGGTCGCCGGCTCGGAATCGTAGCTCAGGCAATAAATAATGGAGGAACAACGGCTGAAAATCCAACCCCGCATCTTTTACTTGACCAATGGACAGTGAAACATATTCAAAGCCAATTGGAGTCCAAATTTTATACCCAATGGGGTCAAAGGGGGCGTACAGGACCTGAAAAAGGAAACCCCACATGAGTCAGTGCATTTTTGGAATTGAAGGTGTAAAGGTGGAAAAAAGATTTTCCTCTCTGCTCCGAGTCTCCCGCTAAGATGATAGGGAAAAGAAGAAATCGAAATAATCTGTGTCATCGGGAGATGCGACCTTATGCCTCCCGAACGAAGTGATGAAAATTGACTGATAATGCTCTGCGAATCGTCGACTGATGTCCAATTCAAAAGGAACACCTGAGTGCGCAAAGCTGACTAATTTTTCATCAGATGATTCATAAGGATTGCTGAGCTGACTATTTTTCATCAGATGATTCCTAAGTTTTGAAAAGTTGCTACTATTTGTGTTAATTAGAAAAAATTGACTGATAACTCTGCGAATCGTCGACTGATTTCCAATTCAAAAAGGAACACCTGAGTGCGCAAAGCTGACTATTTTTCATCAGATGATTCCTAAGTTTTGAAAAGTTGCTACTATTTGTGTTAATTAGAAAAAAATGACTGATAACTCGGCGCGAATCGTCGACTGATTTCCAATTCAAAACGGAACACCTGAGTGCGCAAAGCTGACTATTTTTCATCAGATGATTCCTAAGTTTAGAAAAGTTGCTACTATTTGTGTTAATTAGAAAAAAATGACTGATAACTCGGCGCGAATCGTCGACTGATTTCCAATTCAAAACGGAACACCTGAGTGCGCAAAGCTGACTATTTTTCATCAGATGATTCCTAAGTTTAGAAAAGTTGCTACTATTTGTGTTAATTAAAAAAAAAATGACTGATAACTCGGCATTTGGATATAAGTGTGTTGGTGTACTAATGAACTGTACGGACAGCTATAAGCCAAGGGCGACCAATACCAGCAACATACTTGTAAGGTGAGAAAATTTCATTGTTCATGTGACTGGCCAATTTATTTTAGTGATATAATGTTGTGTTAAAATTTTGGTTTTAAAATTTGATTTTTTAAAATTCGATCACTTAAAATTTGATTATTTTAAAATTTTTAAAATTATTATTATCTTTGTGACTCAAAATTATCAGAATTTAATGCTCAAACTTAATAGTAAAATGAATAAATAAATAAATTAATAATACCAGTAAGATAAGAGGAATAATAAGAAAGAAGGACTCGAGTTTATAAAATACGAAATTTTGGGGCTTTGCCTATAAGTTGTGTCGTGAACTCAAGCGTAATGAGCTGCGAGGATAAATGAAATAAAATATTTTGTATATTTCGCTATGACCATATTTCAGTAGTTATTGCCTTGCATATTATATTTTTATAGTGTTTGCATGATGCTAATTTATGTGTTTTAATAAAATTTTGTATATATGTACCTATTCTTGTCTTTATTCCAGTTTTCTCCCTTTATGTATTTTAAGGTAATTTCTAGATGCAGATTAGGGAATGTTAACATTTAAATTTGTAGATTAATGTCTCAAGTATTTTATTGACTCATCAATCCCAATTTTCACAAATTCATACGTTAAATAAGGCGATCCTAATGTTATTGCAAATGTTAATTTTATGTATGATATTAAGGAATTAATTTCAGTAATTAATAATATCCGATCTTCGTTCACAACGCCGAAGGGATATTATTTTCATTTGTCTTCGTACTAACCACGTCAAGATTGCGTACCTAGTAGGAGGTGTTTATTTTCGTCACCACACTACTAAAAGTTTAATGGTGCTCATACCAGGTGTATGAATTTGTATTTGGGATTCAAAATTGAAAATTTTCTGCATTTAAATATAAATAAAGATAGCCAGTATTATGATTTTATTCTTAATTACCTATCTCCTCTATCTTCTCTTAGCTTTTTCTCCTTCTACTAACAAACATTATTTATCCATATTGTGTTTATAAATATTGTGTGTATATCTAAAAATTTACGAAATTGAAATATAATAGTTGAGAAGATGAAACAAAAATATATAGAAGAGTTGGTTTAGTTCACGACACATTAGCTTGTAAGATTGTAAAGAATTTCGTTACTATATATATCCGTATTTCGGAAAATTTACTTTGTCATTATATTTATGTATATTTATAAAAATATTTAGGGCTATTTCATAATTTCTATGATATATTATTCTTGAATGAGTATAAATTATAATAATTCATTACAAAACTCATATCTTGAGAGTTTATGATAGCATAATTTGAGGTGTGAAAGAGTTAAAAAAAAATAAAAATAAAGGAAAAAGTATTAAACATCAGTCTGTGTGAGATTTTCCAAATAAGTAAATAAATATGACAGGTAGAAATAAGGCAAGGCAGTCTTCTCCTGAAAGGGACACATTTAAAATTGGAATAGACACTCTATTGAACTCTTTACAAAATTTTGAGGACAAACCAGACCAAAATATATCATATTTTTTCGAAGAGTTCGAAGAATTAGCCGCAGCGGCACTATTTCCTGATGATTTAAAATTGGTGTTGGCAAAGTCAAAATTTAAAGGCCAAGCGAGAGAGATTCTAAAAAACACAGCTGAATTGCATAAAGCACAAAACTATAACACATTCAAAGAAAATGCGATAACACAATTTAAAAAAGAAAGATCGTTTGCTGACGCTCAGGCGCAATTCATAAATGCAAAACAAACACCCAACCAAACTATTGAAGAATTTACTAAACAATTCAACATTGAGGCACAAAAATACCTTGTCTCGTCAGGACATGAACAAAAGAACGGAGCTAAAGAATTATTAGAAACGATTAAATTAACTAAATACCTTGAAGCACTAAGACCGGACATCTCTTTTGAATTAAAAAAATACCCACCCACAAAGTTTGATGAAGCAGTAAAAAAAGCTAAAAATATCGAAAGTGCTTTGAACAGTAAATGTGCAGGAGAAGTAAACAATTTAACTGAAAATAGCGAAAATAAATTATTCGAGGCACTTCTTAGCATGTCGCAAGAACAAAAATCGGAAATACACCAATTAAAAGAACAAATAAAAGATTTAAAAATTCAAAAAAATGAAAGCGAACATAACAACGCCGAAGTAAATCAGATAACACATAAATTTTGTCATATCTGTAATAAATCCAACCACCAGACACAAAATTGTTATTTCAATCAAAAAAGTGCGAATTTTTTTCAACCAAGGGGAGCGCAAAACAATGTTCGGCCACGATTTCAAAAAAATTATTATCAAAATAATAATTATAGAGGCTTTCAAAGATTTCCACAAAATTATGCACAACATTTTCAAGCGCCACAAACATTGGATTTTACAAGACCTTATTACAATCAAACTAGAGTTAATGATATGCAAATTCAAATGCCAAATTGGCAAAATTTGACCCAATCACAAATAGGACAGAATCAAATGTATCCTGGAAATTACAATATGCATAATATGATTCCAACGCAAAACTTTGATCCAACACAAGGAAACAACACACAAATTGCATATACAGGGCAGCATCAGGGTTTCGCAAATATGCAAAATAGCCTAAATCCTTTGCCGCAAAATAATGAGGGAAATAGGGAACATCAGCCCACAATTACTTTTCCTAACGAAAACAGAGACAGGCGAGGCAGACACAATAATAATAATAGGAACAGGGGGCAAAGTCATTTAAACCGGTAAGCGGGCCTACAAAATTGAGAGAAATACAAGCCCGTAGGTCCCGTAACATTGAGAAAAAACAGGGTTATAATATAAAAAATAAATCAAACAAGGAATTAAAAATATTGAAACAAAAGCAAACGAAAAAGACAATGATAAAAAAAAATGAGGAAGAAAAAAAAGATATAACACAAAAATTGATCGCAAGTTGTAACTCGGAAAAAAACAATGAATTACCAATATGGGACTTAAAAATAAAGAAAGATTTAATTATACCCAGCCTTATTGACAGTGGGGCGAGTATAAGTTTAATATCTCCAGGGGTCTTTGAAAAAATAAAAGAGACGGATATAAAGATTAAATATTTAGCTAACGCTATAAAAATTACAACTTTATCAAACAAATCCATTCCTTTTAAACACTGTGTAAAATTTAAGTTTAGATTTAACAACACTTTCTTAAATGGCACATTTTATGTAACTAAAGATGAATTTGACCGTAATTACAAAATTATTTTAGGATATGATTTCTTAAAAAGTAATAAAATAATCATGGATTTTGAAAATAATACTTTTAAACTCAATAATTCAATTATACAATTAAACCCCAATGAAAATCAAATTACGGAGGTGAATAAAATTAAGCCCGTACAACAAAATGATGACTTTCAAACAATACCAAAACAAATCAAATCCTATCAACACAATAACATTCCGAAAATTAATACACGAGTATTTGTAAAGAAAACCATTACTTTGAGACCTAGAGAATCGAAATTAGTAAATTTAATTTTTGATGGGAAATTAACAAACAAGCAACAATTTTTTTTTCCAACCAAAATATAACAACAGGAAATTAGTAATCCAAAATTCATTTCATGAAAACAAGGAAACAGAAAATAATTCATTCACAATATTAGTACAAAATAAATCGAAAACGTATTTGAGACTTCATAAGGATCAGGAAATGGGAAAAATTACCACTGATTTTTTTATAAAAAAACAAAATAAACCAAATACTGATAATATTTACGAAGTAAATAACTTAAATATTACACAAATTAGAGAATTACGAAAAAAAGAACTTTCAGAGAAGGATTTTAAAATAGATCACTTAACACCGAAGGTACAAAAAGAAGTATTGAAAATTTTAATGAGACATGCTACCGCTTTCAGCAAATCATACAAAACTCTAGGAGAAACGGACGTAATAAAACCGAATTTTAAATTAATGCACGACTTTCCTATACAAACGAAACCATTCAAATTAGCGCATGATGTAAAAAAATTCGCGGAGAAAGAAATTCAAGATTTATTGGATGCAGGTATCATAGAGCCTACGAACTCAAGTTATGCTTTCCCAGTAATTTTCGTAAAAAAAAATTCTACGTCAAAAACCAGTGATCAAAACTTAATAAAACTTAGAATGGCTATAGATTTTAGAGCTCTTAACGATATATTAGAAAGCGATCCGTATCCAGTCCCTAACACAAAAAGTATTTTACAAAGCATTGCTGGAAAAAAAATATTTACAGTTCTAGATTTACATTCTGCATTTTTTCAAATCAAATTACAAGAGCAGGACAAGCATAAACTAGCATTTATCACGGAGGATAACCATTTTCAAATAACACGAATGCCATTCGGAACTAAAATCTCAACAAATATATTTGCTCGTCTAATCGATATAGTTTTAGGTGATTTAAAAAAGAAATACAACATTCAATACTTTATTGATGACATTTTACTTGCTGCTGATAATATACAACAAATGCACACATTACTAGAAGAAGTACTAACACAATTAGAAAAATTTAATCTCACAATTGAACCAGCTAAAATAAAACTATACATGCAAGAAATAGACTTTCTGGGATATAAAATTAGTGAAAAAGGATATGCACCCTCAGAAAAAAATATAAAAAAAATAACAAGCTTTGCAGTCCCTACATCTCAGAAAACAGTGCGAGCATTCATTGGATTATGCACGTATTTTAAATCAACTATAAACAATTATGCAGAAATTATAGCGCCACTGACAGATCTCACTAAAGCGAATACAAAATTCAAATGGAATGACAAAGCACAGGAATCATTTGAAAAAATACAAAAAATTATCATGGAACAACCTACCATACATCCCCCAGATTTTAATAAAGATTTCTATATAATTACAGACGGATCAAAAATTGCAACATCAGGTATACTCGCGCAAAAACAAGGAGATAAAATGATACCAATTGAATTTACAGGCAGAAAATTAAAAGAATCGGAAAAGAGATATCCAAGCATGCAGATAGAGCTTTTGGCAATATATGAAACTATAACTTATTTTAGAAATATTTTATTAGGAAGAAAATTTTTTCTCCTAACAGATTCAAAAGCATTAACATACCACTTACACTTGGAAAAACAGCCGGAAATCGTAGCACGATGGTTACTTAAGCTACAGGATTATGATTTTGAAGTATCTCACATTGAAGGTATTCATAACCCAGCAGATTTCTGTAGTAGAGAAACAAATGCCTTAACTATAGCGGACGATTTAAACAAACATCTTTTTGCGGTAAATAAAAATTTGAATGCAGACAATATAAAAAAGAACAATTAAAAGACCCTAAATTAAACGAAATTATTCAAGCTTTACAACAACAGAAAAAAGCAAAAAAATATGAAAAATACAATTTAAATAAAGAAGGAATATTAATTCTAAGAAAATCACGAAATTCAAATAATAATGATTTATATATTGCGCCACAGAATTTAAAAGAAGATATTATAAAAAGCGCACATGTCCCACACTTCGCTTTTCTAAAAACCTATGGCATAATAAAAGAAAGATTTTTTTGGTATAGAATGTATCAAGATATAAAACAATTCTGTGCGAAATGTATAACATGCAATACATTTAAACAGCATAAAACGATAAAAATTCCACTGAAAACTATGGATAAAAATTATATACCTGGTCATAGATTAACTATTGACGTAGTAGGAAGTTTGGTTACATCTCTAAATAGGAATAAATATGTTTTAACTATTGTCGATACAGCATCACGCTTCCTACAAGCATTTCCACTTAGATCGACAGATACTAAGGTTATAATCAACGCATTAAATGGTTATTTCAGTACTTTTGGATTAGCGAAATATATCTCTACAGACAACGGAGCTTATTTTAAATCGAAGGATTTCAAAGATTATATGAAAAATTTAAATATTGAACTAATACCTTCGTCGGTGTACCACCCGGAATCGCAATCTGTACTTGAACGAATACACCGGGATTTAAAAGCTTCCATAGCCTCTATGTGTAATAAAACTTACGAATGGGATATAAAACTTCCATATTTCGTACTTATGCATAATTCAACTGTACATAGAATAACAAAATTTTCTCCAAGCATGTTATTTTTCGGTAGAGAGATAAAAACGCCATTCACGAATTTTGAAGCGCATAATATGGATTCTTACAGTACATATGTACAGAATAAGCTCAAACATATGCACGATATAAGATATGAAGTTATGAAGAATCAAGAAAAGGCGGATTTGGAACTGAATAAGAATTCGAAGTTAAAACACAAAGAATTAAAATTGGGTGACGAGGTCTACATGAAAATGCTCAGAAAACCTAAGGCCTTACATCAGAAATTTTCAGGCCCATATTATATTGAGAGAATTTTCAGAAATGATAACTACCTCATAAAGAACAAACATAGGCCAGACCTGAGACCTATTAGAATTCATATTTCTAAATTATTTGCGCCCAATGTGGCAAACAGAACAGAAAACAAATAATCATTCCTTAGAAAATATAAGTGTAAAAAAAAAAAAAAAAAAAAAAAAAAAAAAAAATTTAGACTTCAAGAATTTATTAAAATTGTTTTAAGCGTCTACTGAAACCGTCAAAATCTTTTAAATATACCGTATTTAACATATCAGCCAAACTTAAAAAAAATTTTTTTACACTTAAACACAGAAAATTCTAAAAAAATGTTCGAATCTTGCAAATTACATACAAAATTAACGTAAAAAAAAAAAAAAAAAAAAAAAAAAAAATATATATATATATATAAAATAAAATAAAAAAAAATAAAATAAAATAAAACGGAGCTATATTATGGTCTCATACGAAATATGTTTCGTACTTCCCGGGATGTGAGTACTTATTGCTGGTCGATAACTTGCATGGTATGGAAAATATTTTTTAGGAGACTATACATAGACAAAATATATGTAACAGAGACAAATAAATATTAAAAATAGGCATTACATGAATAGTCGTTATATATTACCTAATATAAAAAAAATAAACTAGATTCAAACAAAAAAAAATATATACATATATATAAAAATTATATTTACGAATTTTTCATAACACGGTATGTTATACAAAAAGGAAAATGAAGATAGAAAAGGTTTCAGAAAAATAATACAATAGGATCGTGAAATAACGTATGATAACAATAAAAACGGGAAGGAAAATGAAGTCATAAACAGTAGCATGAACAGTAGTGAATTCTAGTGAGTATGCGTCTCAGTAGGAAATTCGAGCGAATAATATAGGTATCGCGAAGGTGAATATGTTTATTATATTTGGTAGTTTTCAAAGGCCTACACATTGCAATGATCATTTTCTCATATTTAATGTATTTGTGTATGTTATTTCAATTTTTGTATTACTATGTCCATTTGTCATTACATGTATATATTTATAATAATGGTATGGTATTCTTGCACATCTTTTAATTTTAAGTGATTAGATTATAAATCTGTATATATATTATAGCTTATTTTTGGATAGAATAATTTTTTTTCTTAAAGTAAGAGGGGATAAGCTTGTCGTAAAGAAATGTCACGACATCGCTTAGAATAAAATAAAAGAAAAGAAAAGAAAAAAAAAAAAAGAGAGAGAAAGAATAATAATAAATAAATAAATAAATAAATAAATAAATAAATAATCTAGAAAGAGATAGAAAATGAAATAATATTAATGTACATAAAAGTATTAAAATAAATTTTTATTTTAGCTTTTGTAAACAAGAAATAATAACAATAATATGTGTTGTTTGTTCGGAAATTTTATTACACTATAAGCTCTTTTTAGCCAAAGCCTGGGAATGGCAAAATCACATGAACGAAGGGATTTTCTCACCATTAGTTTAAAAAGGAACAAATGTTTACGAGAAGCAATAAAACCTAGAGTCGCCATTTGTGACACTAACGTACACAAGCAACAATGAGAGATTTACAATCAAATTTATTACTCTCGTGTGTGGTCTACGTGGGGTCGCCGGCTCGGAATCGTAGCTCAGGCAATAAATAATGGAGGAACAACGGCTGAAAATCCAACCCCGCATCTTTTACTTGACCAATGGACAGTGAAACATATTCAAAGCCAATTGGAGTCCAAATTTTATACCCAATGGGGTCAAAGGGGGCGTACAGGACCTGAAAAAGGAAACCCCACATGAGTCAGTGCATTTTTGGAATTGAAGGTGTAAAGGTGGAAAAAAGATTTTCCTCTCTGCTCCGAGTCTCCCGCTAAGATGATAGGGAAAAGAAGAAATCGAAATAATCTGTGTCATCGGGAGATGCGACCTTATGCCTCCCGAACGAAGTGATGAAAATTGACTGATAATGCTCTGCGAATCGTCGACTGATGTCCAATTCAAAAGGAACACCTGAGTGCGCAAAGCTGACTAATTTTTCATCAGATGATTCATAAGGATTGCTGAGCTGACTATTTTTCATCAGATGATTCCTAAGTTTTGAAAAGTTGCTACTATTTGTGTTAATTAGAAAAAATTGACTGATAACTCTGCGAATCGTCGACTGATTTCCAATTCAAAAAGGAACACCTGAGTGCGCAAAGCTGACTATTTTTCATCAGATGATTCCTAAGTTTTGAAAAGTTGCTACTATTTGTGTTAATTAGAAAAAAATGACTGATAACTCGGCGCGAATCGTCGACTGATTTCCAATTCAAAACGGAACACCTGAGTGCGCAAAGCTGACTATTTTTCATCAGATGATTCCTAAGTTTAGAAAAGTTGCTACTATTTGTGTTAATTAGAAAAAAATGACTGATAACTCGGCGCGAATCGTCGACTGATTTCCAATTCAAAACGGAACACCTGAGTGCGCAAAGCTGACTATTTTTCATCAGATGATTCCTAAGTTTAGAAAAGTTGCTACTATTTGTGTTAATTAAAAAAAAATGACTGATAACTCGGCATTTGGATATAAGTGTGTTGGTGTACTAATGAACTGTACGGACAGCTATAAGCCAAGGGCGACCAATACCAGCAACATACTTGTAAGGTGAGAAAATTTCATTGTTCATGTGACTGGCCAATTTATTTTAGTGATATAATGTTGTGTTAAAATTTTGGTTTTAAAATTTGATTTTTTAAAATTCGATCACTTAAAATTTGATTATTTTAAAATTTTTAAAATTATTATTATCTTTGTGACTCAAAATTATCAGAATTTAATGCTCAAACTTAATAGTAAAATGAATAAATAAATAAATTAATAATACCAGTAAGATAAGAGGAATAATAAGAAAGAAGGACTCGAGTTTATAAAATACGAAATTTTGGGGCTTTGCCTATAAGTTGTGTCGTGAACTCAAGCGTAATGAGCTGCGAGGATAAATGAAATAAAATATTTTGTATATTTCGCTATGACCATATTTCAGTAGTTATTGCCTTGCATATTATATTTTTATAGTGTTTGCATGATGCTAATTTATGTGTTTTAATAAAATTTTGTATATATGTACCTATTCTTGTCTTTATTCCAGTTTTCTCCCTTTATGTATTTTAAGGTAATTTCTAGATGCAGATTAGGGAATGTTAACATTTAAATTTGTAGATTAATGTCTCAAGTATTTTATTGACTCATCAATCCCAATTTTCACAAATTCATACGTTAAATAAGGCGATCCTAATGTTATTGCAAATGTTAATTTTATGTATGATATTAAGGAATTAATTTCAGTAATTAATAATATCCGATCTTCGTTCACAACGCCGAAGGGATATTATTTTCATTTGTCTTCGTACTAACCACGTCAAGATTGCGTACCTAGTAGGAGGTGTTTATTTTCGTCACCACATCCTTTACACAGAAAAAGAAAGAAAATATTAATTACTCCAAGAGATATTTTAAATATGCGAACGCCATCACAGATTTAACATTAACATCACAGACTTAACATGTCCATAGACTTAACATTACGGAGGATAATTCCGAATCTGAATGACCAGGACCCCTTAACCAACGAATCTCAAAATCTTATTAGGTAATCGCCTTATCTGTAAAAACCGGTATATCAAATGAAGCAAATCGGATAATTCGACTTGAAAAACTCATTTTTCTGCTCTAAGAGGGGAATTAACCCCGTTTCCCCCTTTATACTTAACCAGCGAGCCCCCAAAACTATCAGTAAAGCACTTTATTAGAATGAAGCTATATCCAAAATTAAAAGCAAATCGGATATTTCTATCAAGCGTTAACGTGCAATGTACAGACATACGTAAATTTAGAACTAAAAACAATTTGTGAAACTGCAAATTTTACATAACCCTAATATTTTTAATCAGCCATAGAGGTATAAAACAGATGAATATGTGACTCATTCCAATAGTTGAATCTATTTTATTTGGAACATCAACTGTTTCTGTAATTTCTTTTTTTATTTTACTGTTTGTAATGATTCAAACACAGTTTCATTGCATGAATTTTAAAAAGCTGTAGGGAAAGAGATCGAGTGAATATGTGGGACAAAATTCATTCCAATAGTTATCCACTCTATCCTGGAACATAGTAACTGCTCGCAAAGTTTCTGTTCAGTATTAACATCAACGAAATATTAACCACTAAACATTAGTAATTCCAATTACCGTATTTACTCGTATATAGCGCGCACGCGTGTATAACGCGCACCCCTACTTTACAAGTAAAAATGGCGATTTCTTAAAATCTCGTATATAGGGCGCACCATAAATTTGATAGCTAATGAAGAATGATCAAATGAATTTATGTAAAAAAATGGCGAAACAAACATTACATCAGACCAGAAAACAAGACGAAAATGCATTTTTAGACTTCGGGTTGTATGAGAATGACGGGAAATAGGAATGAGTGACGGTAAAGAGAATTGCTAATTAGCGTTTAGATAATGCCATTAGCTCTGTTGTATAAAAAACTGCAAGGAATGAAATAAATATGCAGTAATACTTCAATTAAGTAACATTTTCCGAGTTTTAATATCTTCTTTGAATAATTTCTTGTTTCATATGTATATCGTTCGACTGCATCCAACAGTAAAAAATTATTCCGTGTATAAGGCGCACCTAGGAGTTTTGCCCTAATTTTTTGAAAAAAAAAAGTGCGCCTTATACACGAGTAAATACGGCATATTGCATGTAATTTTGATTGTCATAACATTGTCTATAATATAATATCAGAATGTTAGTGGTAGAGCATATTAACATACTAAACATGTTCAAAAACTGAATTATCAATCAGGTAGACCATTAGAACCTCATTTAGAGTTAACCCCTTCGCAACGGGAGTTTTTTTACGAAATTTTTAATGTTTTGTCACCGGTTTTTAAAAACAGGAATTTGTTCCTTTTTAAATCTGTAAAATGCTCCGATTGAATAAATCAAATTTTGCAGTATAATTTTACCGGTGGGGATAAACAAGGATTCTTAAGCCTTTTTGCGGCACGTATACGTGTCGCTCGTCCCCAAGGGGTTAAAAAAGACTGATAGACAGGGAAAGTGGCAGCACAGACAATCACCTCATTGAGTTCACGGATGAAAATTTAGGATTAGCGAAACCTCGATTCGCATATTAAAACGCAGTCGGTCTGCCAATTCCTATCTTGGTGGAAAATATCTGAAAACTCGATTTTAAAAGTTAACTCGTAGGTTTGCCATTGTGCTTTCCTGCACCAAAAAATATGAAACCATGGAGGAATACATAATGGTAAAGTCAACCATTAAAATCAGATTTTTAAGTTTTTTTCCACCAAGATAGAAGTTGGCAGACCGATTCATTTTTAATATGCTTATAGAGATTTCACTAATCCTAGATTTTCATCTGTGAATTCGATGAAGATGATTGTCCGTGCTGCCGCCTCCCGGTCTATGATATAGTTTTACTTCATATCTTTTAAATGCGTATCACATTTCTTAGCAAGTTGGCAATTGCACGTGAAATGTAGCAAATGAGGTGCGTTCGTACGATAAGGCAGTTTTAAAAATATTCAGATATTGCTATTATAGTAGATAGTACTTCGGATACAGAATACCCAAAATCTTTTGTGTGTCCCTGAACATACTATCTGCTTTCTTTTATACAGGAAATATCTTGTAGTATTCCTCAGCAATGTATATCAATCTCATAAAATGTTAAATAAGTTTAATACAATTAAAACGCGCACCAAACAATATTTTCCCTATACCATCATTATGTAATGGAATACTTTTGAGTGGCCTTGTAAATCAAAAATAAATGTCCTTTGCATCACAAATTGTGCAAAATGTACATTATAATACATATTTCCTAGATGCATATTGATTTTATGTTCGAATGAGTGTAACACCATTGAAATGCATTTGAAACCTTCTTCCCCATTGAGCGTAATGTAAAGGAATACTTTTGATTGTCCCTGTAATTGATCTATGCTGCCAATTTTCATAAAATCTGAAATGACACGACAAAATTATGTAATAATTATATATTTTAAATTTTAAACGATTAAAATGCATTTGAAACACTTTTTTTCCCACTGACCGTAATGTAACGGAATACTTTTGATTGTCCCTGTAATTGATCTATGCATCCGATTTTTATAAAATTTGAAATGACTCTACAAAATTATGTAATAATTATATATTTTAAATTTCAAACGATTCAGTTGGGTAGTTTTTGCGTTGTTATATGCGGACAGACAGACGGACATACAGACGGTCAGACAGACGGACAGACTGAACTACAACTATAGGTGCTACGTATTTACATAATTACGAACGCACCTAAAAAGCCCTTCGTTCAATGCTTTCCCTGGCTCAGCTGATGGACATAATACCATCAACCCACTAATTAAATAGTCTGCATTTTTCATGTGATTTTCAGATAAACACCTATTTCGAAGTTCATTCGACTATTTAGACGACGTATTACTGAAAATTATTAACGTATAAAAAACATTTCATATTTATTTACTTAGAACAGGTGTCACAAATAAAAAATTAAAAAGTTGACATGTTTCGGTTCATTCATAAGAACCGTATTCATAACATATAAATTCAGTAGAAAACTAAATGACACTGGATTATCCAGTGTCATTTAGTTTTCTACTGATTTTATATGTTATGAATACGGTTCTTATTAATGAACCGAAACATGTCAACTTTTTAATTTTTTATTTGTGACACCTGTTCTAAGTAAATAAATATGAAATGTCTTTTATACGTAAATGAAAAAGGTGAAGTGATTTTGTTTTAGTTTTTAGTTTTGAAAAAACGAAAGCTAACAACAGTTTTAACATTGAAAATTATTAATTAAATTTTTTGTCTGTTTGTTTGTCCGGAAAAAGGTTTAGAAAGAGTTTCATAACAAACACTAAACGGTTATCAGCGGCAGATAAAAACTGTTTCGGACTACAATGTGTAGTTAGCTAATTCTGTTATCTAAAATAGTTTATGAGAAAACAAATAAGTAAACGAGGTAATCAATCAAAAGAACAATCTATCAATACTCAATTATCCGGGAACTAATTGATCAGCGAGAGATTATCTTACGACGGTTGAAAGGTTTAATTGATCAGTTTTAGCGAATCTTAAAGAGATTGAAATTTATAATTGATCGATTTTAGCGAATTTTATGGAGATGGAAAGGTATAATAGATAGATTAGCGAATCTTACAGCGATTGAAAAAGTCTAATTAAAATTCATAAATGATAATAATAACTTTTTTTTATGACTTAACAATTTAATTTAAAAATTAAATTGATAAGTATTTTTCTTTAAGCACGAGAAAGATCTAACTGAAAGATCTAAACTGATTAATTTCAACGAAACTTATGGTGATTGAAAGATCTGACTAATCAATTTTATCGAATCTTACGTAGATTAAAGGTTCGAATTGATCAAATTTAGTGAATTTTAAGGTGATTGAAAAGTGTCAGTGAACAATTTGAGAAAATTTTACGGCGATTGGAAAATGTAATTAAGATTTATAAATTACAACAATTACATTTTTATCTTACGACTTATACATTTTAATTTAAAAACTGGATTAGTAAGTATATTTCTTCAAACACTCGAAAGTTCTAATTGATCAGTTGAAAAGTATAACTGATCAATTTCAGCAAAACTTACTCTGATTAAAAGGTCTGACTGATAAATTTCAGAAAATTTTACGGTTCTTGAGCAGTGTAATCGATTAATTTTAAAGAATCTTACGGCAATTGAAAATTCTAGTTTGGGACCGTTCAAGTATTACGTAAGCACTAAAGGGGGAGGAGGGGGTCCAGAGTCTGCTTATTTTTTCTGACAAGGGGGGGAGGGGGTCACGACAATTCTTACGTAAGCATTAAACAACCAAGCAACTGCAGTTCAAATTCAACAAGCAAACAAAGTATGATGAGGAAAGAGCATTCTACAGTCCGTTCGAAATTCGCCGTTTATTTTCGATTTTATCCTTTGTTTATCCATCGGCAGTCGCGTGACTCCGCATCACCCACTCGTCCTTTGTCTTCATTGTTGTCTGTTACGTTGTGTGCCAAGTCAAGTACATTGATAGACTATAAAAACACAGGAACCGGTGTGGTTGGATTCTGTTGCCAGGGTAACTGGTCAGTTGACTTTATTTTAGGTAAGTCCGACATTTTCTTTTCTCCCGTTCGATCGGTCATGGAAATCTGAGAATTTTTGCAGAATTTCTGGAAATTTTTGTCTTTCCGCTTCTATTGTCGAATTTCCTTCTCTACAGGCTTTGGAACTTTAGAAAGCAGAAAACCTATTTGAGGTTTTTCTTGTCTCGGATACATAGCACAGATATTTATTATTTTAGTTCAGTTGCATAGTGAATTTTTAGTGAAAGAGTATTGCTTTTAGTTGCATAGGGAATTTAGTCGGATTTAATTGTGGATACTAACATTGACAAAAAACAACGACCGTAAACCTGCAATACCCCAGGCCAGTTCCAGTGAAAATTTTATAATAGACAATGTTGAAACATGGGTTCAAGGATCCTGGACATCGGATTAAAATATGAACACCAAACTGAACTCCAACATTTATATGATTCATGTCAAAATTTTTAGTTATGATGCCTAAGTAAGTTAAGATTTCTTGTATATCTTGTTTTATTGTTCAATGTGATAAATAACAATATATTTAAACCATTTTGTATTCTGTAGTTTGTTTAATGCAATAAGCAACAATATATTAAAACCACTTTATATATTTTGATATCACAATCCCTATATGCCTATATAAATTTGTAGGACTAATAATGTAATTGATTGGTAATTTTTATAAGTCAAGAAGTATTGATTGTATAAACTGTCATATAATCTTACGTAAGCAAAGGGGGGGGGGGGTCTAGCATTTGCTTATATTTTCTTACAAGGGGGAGGAGGGGGTACAAAATGACTAAAAATATGCTTACGTAATACTTGAACGGTCCCTTTATCAATTTTAGCGAATCTTACGGCGATTTAAAGGTCTAGTTGATCAGTTTTAAAGACTCTTACAAAAGTTAAAAATATCATTGATTGATTTTAGTGTATTTTTATGAGATGAAAAGGTGTAATAGTTAGATTTTCGAGAACCTTACGCTGGTTTAGAAGTCTAATTAAAATTTATAAATGTAAACAATTATTTTTTATTTTATAACTTATTTATTTCAATTAAAAACTGGATTGGTAAGTATTTTTCTTTAAGAGCGCGAAAGTTCTAATTGATCAATTAAAAGCTCTAAATTGATCAATTTCAACGAAACTTACTGTGATTGAAAGGTCTGATTGATTCATTTTAAAGAATCTTACGGAGATTGAAGGTTGTAATGGATGAAATTTAGTGATTAAAATACCAAATAAAGCCTTTGTGCAAAAATTTTTAAAGATAAAGATTATAAATGAAAGAAAAAGACCAACGATTATAAATGTACAAATAAAGTATGAAAAGGGGAGCTTTTCATACTTTATTTGTGCATTTATAATCGTTGGTTTTCTGTCTTTAGAAATTTAGTGAGAGTTTTTGAGACTGAAAGGTGTAAATGATCAATTTTAGAGAATTTTACGACGACTGAAAAATTTACTTAAGATTTATAAATTATAATCATTACATTTTAATAACGATTTCTCTAAATATTTTATTTACAGGGTTTATTAAAAACATTTAATTTTTTATCTCTTAGAAGTTAATGTAAATTTCAAAAGTTTTTAAAATCAGTTAGGAATTAAGATTTCGTTTATGAAACTGCCTTTCCATTAAATTTCAAAAAGTTACACTTTTCAAATTTTTATAGGGTACCTGGTTCTTATACGACTTGGCGGTTATAAACCGGGAGGCGGTAGCACTGATAAAAACTTCATCCAGTTCGCGTCTGAAATTATAGAACTAGTTAAAACTCGATTTGCGTATTAAAAAAGCAAGCGGTCTGCCAAGTCATAGCTTGACAGAAAATACTTGAAAACCCGATTTTCACGGTTGACCATTGTCCTGCTCCCAGCTTTCCATTTTTTCATACATTTAAGTGCAGGAAAACGCAATGATAAATCTACGGGTAAACTGTTAAAATTATCGGGTTTTCATGTGTTTTCCATCAAGATATGATCTTTCAGACCGATTGCGTTTTCATATGTGATTCGAGATTTAACCCATTCGTGCCCAGCATCTTTTGCGTAAATTTTATTTGGTTGGCACCACTATTTTTAGAAGATTTAAGTTTAGTTCATTAATCACGAAAATGCATCATTTAAATAAAATAATTATTGCTTTTCTTTTTTACCGGTGTCAAAAACAGTGCTGAATGCACCTTTTGAAGCGTCCCTAAAAAGGGACGCTAGGCACTAATGGGTTAACTAGTTCTAGAATTTCATCCGTGAACCTTATGAGGTGATTGTCTGTGCTGCCGCTTCCCGGTCTATGATCAAAAAGTGAATCTTATGGCAATTGAAAAACCCAGTTATAAATGAGAATTATTACAATTTTAGCTTATGGCTTATACATTTCCATTTAAAAACTGGCTTGGTAAATTATATTTAGAATTTTTTCCCCATACTCTGATAAATACACCAGTAATAATTCCATTATTATACAACCAAATACCAACGAGTTATGATACTTTGAATTTTATTAAATTTTGGAGGTTTCAGGCACTAAAAAAATCGCCTGTCTGTTTTTAGTGCAGGATATCTCCGAAATTTCATAAAATTCAAAGTATCATTATTCACTGAATTTTGGCGCAGAAAAATAAGATTTTTACTGTTGTACTTGTCGCAGCATGGCGTCAATATTTCTAATTTGAAAGACCCAGGCAACGTATAATAATTTAAAAAGTGTAAGTTTTCGAAATTTAATGACAACACAATTTCATCGACATAATCTCAATTCCGAACTCTTTTTCATTTGCCTCCATATCTCTTCTCAATCAGCTAAATGAAAATAAATAAACAAATAAATAAATAAAATAAAGCGCATTTCAATCTTTTCGGAACATCCTGTATATAAGAATCTAAAGGACCGTATAACAATTTAAAATGTTTTACGTTTTACCTCTTTGTCTCAATAAGCTAAAATAAAAATAAATAAATAAAATAAAAAAGCACTTTTCAATCTTTTGGGGACGTCCTGTATACAAGAACATATTTCGGTCTAGATGAATTCTAGTTTCTTGATAAAGCTCGCCGCTCAATGAATTTTCCCCTCTCGGCCCGTGTCTGGAATGTAGACTTCCCTCAAACCAACCAACCAACCAAACATTCTGTATTTTCATATAAAATTTATCGCAATTGCGTATAAGTAAATAACATGATTGTTCCGAACACTTTAACTACACATAAGGACATATTTGATATAGATGAATTCTAATTTCATGGTTGGCGAGAAAAATTACAAGCAAATGGCAAAATTCTGGCAACCCTGAAAAAAAAATTGTAAGCGGAACGGCCTAACGCCGTTACAGGGCTGGGATGAGTGTGTGTGGGTGATCTCAGATCGGAAGAAACTACGGCATTTGAAATTCTAGCAGTTCACATCTGAATTTAATATGTCTCCCTGCCAGCCAAGCGGTAACTTTGGATCATTATTATATTATTTATCTGAACATCAATCAAAAATATACTGGGAAAGAGGAGGGATGGAAACGGAAAAAGGGGGCAGAGAAAACTCTTTTAGCTACACTCAGCTGTTTTCTGATGAGGCAAGTTGGAAGGAAGAAATTCCAGAAGAACTTCGAATGAAAAAAAAAAAAAAAAAAAAAAAGATAAGTAAAAATGTTATATGAGATGATATCTAAACTGCCTGCGGAGTGGGGTGATTTTTCGGTAGACCACTGGTCAGTAATGATTCCCATTCTTTTTTTTTTTACTTGTTTTTATATTTACAGGGTGAGACCTAAAATGGGTTAGACTTTTTAAAAATTTGATAACAAGGTAACCTGCGACACACAAAGCCGTAGCCAATGGGTAGGGATGAATTTTAGGTAGACCACTGGCCAGTAATGATCTAGATTCTTTTTTTATTTACTTTTATAGCTACAGGATGACCTAAGATGTGTTGAACGTCTTTAAAAATTAATAAGAAAGTAAACTGTGACATCCAAGGCCGTAGTCAATGCCTGAAGGTGATTATTCAGTAGATCCTTGGTGAGTAATAATTTCCATTATTACTGACCAGGTACAGGCTCCACACTGTATGCTTTCGCATTCGACACTAAAGACTTGCTTCTTTTACTTACCCATCATACGTAGTATAGGGTAAATCTTGCAATCGTTTTGAAAATCGAAAATTTTTTTGACGGATTTACACGTTTTAGATAGTGGAGATTCCGAAAAACATATTTTTAGAAAAAAAAATTTGCCGTCCGTCTGTTTGTCAGTCTGTCTGTCTGTAAACGCTCTATCTCCCGAACAAATTGAGATAGAGACTTGACATTTTGTATGTAGTTAGTATGTAAGAATGGGACGAACCCTATTTAATATCAGCAACCTCGATTATCCGGAACTATTTTTTTCGGACTCTCGAAAAATTCGTTCTGATGAAAGGTATATAAAAATTTTCGAATTTTTTTGTTCTAAGGAATGGACATAAAAGGCAATAAAATAACACACATTTTGCTTATAGAACAAAGTCGATCGGATTATTAGTTGCCGAGATAGTTGTAATCCTGTTTTCCACATTCTTCGATTTTTCATGATCCTGTATTTCATTCAAATTTTAATTCTGAGATGTATTTTAATTGGAAATGAGACGCTTAATCCGACGCAGTAATTGTTAGTTAATAGAATTATTATTTTTGGAGTTATAATGATGTTTCTTTTACGCAGTTCGGTACTACTTAAGTAGTTTGGCGTTTTATATAATTTGTCGAAATTGGTACATCAGCAGTTCTTTAATATAGCATTACTATGTATATTAACAATATTTAAATTTTGTTTATGAATTGCAATGCATTGTATAAATAGTTTTCACATGTTTTAATTTCATATACATATCCATGATGGGTAAGTATTACGGTGGCCCCCAACGACTAGTTTTTCGAAGCATTAGTTTTATCGTTTGTTCAGTACTTTTTATAAATAAGAACGAAATATGCAAATTCTCTCATTTTTGTACACGAGTGTACTATGCAGAGTTTGAAGTGATTTTTTATAGAGTGGCCTGGAACTTTTTGTATTCAACATAGTACCTTAACCTTATTCAAGCGGCAATGATTTTGCATATTTTGTAGGCAAAGTGCGCAAGGATGATTCAATGTATAAATAAACAACAACAACAACAAAAATACTTAAAAGCTGATTACATAATATGATGATAATCATTAGCCAATATTTGATTGAATAAATCCATTACAGTGGAAATATCTCCTTACAGTCCAAGATCCGACTGCACAAAAACCTAATAGGTATCAAACACAAGGGAAAAAATATATTTTATTGAAGAATATAAATAAGGGGAATATAATGATGCATGTATGCCGGAAGTGAAGTGGTACATAAGCCAAAAATTAATGCCACCAGTGGTTGACTCGTAGATTTATCATTGTGTTTTCTTGTTCGCAGTTCTTCATGTTTTCATATCCTTGATTGTAGGAAAACAAAATGACTAGTCGTTGGGAGCCACCGTAATACTTACCCATCACGGAAACAAAACGTGTGTAAACTATTTATAAAATGCATTGCAATTCCAAAATAAAATATAAACGTATATATATATATATAAGTATTTTTAACTCATAATCATGCTCTATTAATGAATTGCTCATGAAACAATTTCGACAACTTGTATAAAACGCCAAACTATTCAAGTAGCACTGAATTGCATAAAAGAAACATCCTTATAACTCCAAAAATAATAATCATATTAACTAACGGTTTATTGCATCGAATTAAGTGTCTCATTTCCAATTAAAATGTATCTTTGAATTGAAATTTCAGTAAAATACAGGGTCATGAAAAATCAAAAGATGTGGAAAACAGGATTAGAAATATCTCAACAACTAATAATCCGATCGACTTCGTTTTAAATGCAAAATTTGTGCTATTTTATTGCCTTTTACGTCCATTCCTTAAAATAAAAAAGTTCGAAAATTTTTATGTACCTTTCATCAGAACGAATTTTTCGAGAGTCCGAAAAAAATAGTTCCGGATAAACGAGGTTATTGATATTTAATAGACTTCGTCCCATTCTTACATACTAAACACATACAAAATTTCAAGTCTCTATTTCAATTTGTTCGGGAGATAGAGCAGTTACAAACAGACAGACAGACAGACGGACGGCAAATTTCTTTTCTAAAAATATGTTTTTCGGAATCTCCAGTGTCCGAAACGTGTAAATCCGTCAAAAATATTTTTTCGATTTTCAAAACGATTGCAAGACACCCTATACTACGTATGATGGGTAAGTAATAAAGCTACGAGTCAATCACTAGTGGTATTAACTTTTGGCTTATGCAAAACTTCGCTTCCGGTAGACAAGATCATTAGATTCCCCGATTTCTACTCTTTCCTAAAATAAAATTTTTTTCTCGTTTTTGATAGCTTGGGGTTTTGTACTGCTCGGTTCTTGGATTATAATTTTTCTAAAATAAGGGATTTCTACCTGCTGTTTCCATGAGGGTGCAACTTTTTGGAACATTGTAGTCAGGAACTCAATTCCAGGCATTAGAGGTATTTTCATTCGTTGAAGCTTTCAGTTTTTTTTATTGCACAGTCAGAATCGGAATCTTCTGAAGACATATACGTCTAATTGATTTTTTCGTTTTGGAATAAAATCAGTTCATCACTGTCTCTATCAGTACAAATTTTCAAATTAATTTTGTGTTTTGCCATCTTCAATTACAAAAGATTTTGTATCAAACTTATATAACATCAAATTATTTCTTAACTATGTAGAATAATTATTATTTGAAATCATCCAGAACTCATTAAACTTGCTCCAAACTAATTAACTTGCACAAAAAGTGGTTGCAAATGAATGTAGGAATCTGAATCATACCTTCATCGTCCTATCATCTTACAAAACGATGGAACTATAAAACAAATTGTTCTGTGTGAGAACTGTACAGTGTTACCTGAAATGTATAGTGTTACCGGGTGTCCCAAGGCCTGATTTATGCGAGATGTCCCGATTTTCAGTTGCTCCAGACCCGCCCCGCGTAACCACAACTGTCCCAATTTTTCATGATGCTCAAAAATTTTTTTTAATTCCTTTTAGTACCATACTATTTGTTAGTTTATACTGAGTGAAACTTAATACAGTAAAAACCTTTGAAAACAAAACCTATCTATAAAGGAACATTTTTATGATTCCACCAGATGAAATACGGCACAAATCTACCTGCTAAAACTGAATACTTTCCCGCTTCTTAGCTATTTTGTTTTTTAGGTGTAAAATCTATGTTTTTTGATTAATAAAATTTGTGAAAACGATATCTGCGTAAAACGGAATCTTTCCTAAAACCTAAAAATTCCATAGCCTATCCTTAATCAATACCGTACATTTATAACTGCTCAATCTGAAGCCTCCCCAAAACTGAATTTTTCCCGGTCCCTAGCAATTCAGCTTTCACACATTTTACTATACATATGATTATTGTGTTTATTTAATACAAAATGTTATAAGACGGAAATTCAAATGACCCGAGAAAGATCACGTTTTAGACAAGTTTTCTCCTTAGCAGGCAAATTTGTATAATATTACTTCTGTAAGTAACAAGAATAATTTTCTGTTATAGACAGGTAGAGTTTTCATAGGATCTTCTGTATTGTTATGTTCCGTTTTAACGGTTACTATCCGCTTTTACTCTCTCACTGCCCCGTTTTTTGCAACTTGTACTATTACCTGCATGTAACTTTTTATTGCAAATATAATTCATTTATCTTAACAATAAACAAATATAAAAGAAATAAGAAATCAAATAAAAAGTGATGTTTATTTTCAAGCCACATTATAAAAATAACAATTATTTGTAAAGAAAAAAAAGTAATAACAAATAATAAGAATTTGAATGCTGTGAATATGTTTTTTCGAAATCAAAAACATGTTTTAATTTACCACTAGAAATTTAATTTACTTCTCTTTTATTGAAAAACATCCGAAACTAGCATATAGATTACGATTTAGAAAATAAAAGAAACCTGATCTAATACGATTGATAACATAAAGCCTACAAGAGACTTCCAATTAGGTTCTTTTACTAATTGCGAAATAAAGTTTATTGGTCTTTTACAAAAACCTTCTAAGAAAAACAAAGAAAAAAATTCGAAAGCTTGTTAAGAAAGTAAAAACATCTAAATTGAAATAAGAAAAACAATAACAGTCTGTGTTCACAAAAGTTTGTTCATCAAACAGAACACAAAAGAAGCAAATATTTCAAATCAGACAACATTCGAATTTAAATACAATTCTAAAACGGTAGTAAGGGATAATTTCGTTAAAAACGATTTCTCTCATAAAAAAGAGAGCCTAATTCTAAAAAACAAGCTCAGGTAAGATAATGATTAAATTACGGCTTGCCTGAAGATAAGAAGAGTAGTTTTCTGCTAATAACACAATCAAACTCAGAAAATAACGTTCTACAAATTCCCGGTTTTCCAAATCACTTAAAACAACGAGCGTTCTTTTTCTTTTTTTTATGTATATTATTCATTAAATTTCTGAAGCTTTATTGGCAACATCAAAGGCCAAGCTCCATGAGTGGCGCGACCTGCCGGATATCTTTAAACCGACTTTGTTGTGATTAATTTGCGATGATCACCTTGCGGTTGTAATCGTTATGGTTGCAGTGTCTGGAGAACTAACGAAGCTTTTCTACTGCTGATGATTGGATGGAGGGATATCGTCTGCTCTCCGCTTGATTTGCATTCAATTACGTATGCACCCAAAACAACTCATTTACATAGTACGATGGCTTGGTAAAAATTTTCTCGTGTATCAAAACACAAAATTAGAAGAAAGAGAGAGAGAGCAAAAAATAACAACAAAAAACTTTCGATCGCTACCCATCGAGTAATGTTTTTTTAAGCATTGTTTTAGTACTTTACTTTTAAGTTCGGAGTTTTGTGTCTCATTTTATATCGAAGAAAAAGAAGATGCCTACTGTTTTTTGTTTTTGGTTGCACTTTCCAAGCGTAAAAATAAGATCGCTTCTGCATAATAGCTAAACCAATTTAGAATGTTCTTTTCCTTCGCCGTTATTCTATATAAAAATCCTCTTAGAAAATTCAATGTGACTTAAAGTTGTTTCTTTGAAATCCAGGTTTTATTCAAATTGATAAAAAAATTGTTGAAGTTTCGGGTAGAGAAATTGCTCGGAGATATATCTTAAAGCGAATTGTAGGTAAATTGATAGGAAAAGTTTTTTATAGAAAAGAATTACTATTAAGGCTTCTTTTTTTAAATAGATTCTTCCCCAAAAAAATTTAGCAGAGAATGATTCTTTAGAGTAAACAAGTAAAAGTTTCATTTATAAAAAGGATTTAGAATTCAGAAACGATCTATTGTTATTTACAACACATAAATGAGACTCCGTTTAAATACTAACTTGATTCAATCGATGGAAACAACGAAACAAATTTTATTAAAAAGTTTAAATCAGAACAAAATTTAAGTGGTCGGGATGCAAACTGTTTTTTTATTTTCTGTAATTGATTAAAATCAAAATAAATTATAGTTTTTTCTTACTTAAAATTCGAATTTATCGTTTAGAATACCAAGATTTTCTTTCAGAGCAATATAAGATCGGGAAGACATCTAAGACAATTATATTGGAAGTTTACATTCTAAAATTACTTTATATTTTTAAATTTTCCTTTACACTAAAAATTTTTTATAATGAAAATTGTTAAAAATCAAAACCAAATAAATTTCTATTTTATACAAAATTGCTAATAAATTGATGATTAATATGAGAGAGGTGTTTGTCTGTGTGTCTGTCTGTTTGCTGGAGATGATTAAAGAAATCTACTTAAAGGCGCAAGTTAAAAACTTACAAATTTGGATAAGGAAATACAAAGACAGGCCAATGCACCTGAGGCCAAAGACAGGCCAATGCACCTGATTTTTCATCTTCTGGTAATTAGCCGCGATATTAATTAACCCCCCCCCCCCAAAGAACTCTAACGGACGAACATCCATTGTTCCGGCACAAAGGGGAATGAACACCTTAAAAACCAGGACATTAATGAAAATTAGATTAAAACTAAATTATTACTATTGAAGGGTGTTCTTAAGCACATAACCTACCCCAGAAACACCATGAGTTTATTAGAAGTTTCCCCTTGCATTTTCTTCCCAATGGAATGATGGTAGATTTTGGTTTTTAGCTTTTTTTTACATCAGAAAAAAAAAAAAAGAAAATAACATAATCGTAACAAACATTTTCAGTTTTCTAATATGAAATTGTAGCTAATATTAATCCAAGAGCCGACAGCAGAAAAACCTAAAGTATCGAGCACAAGAAAAAAACTTTTTTTTTATGTAAGAGTAATAAGAGGGGAATGCATTTTTATTACTTGCCCATCATACGTAGTATAGGGTAAGTCTTGCAATCGTTTTGAAAATCGAAATTTTTTTTGACGGATTTACACGTTTCAGATACTGGAAATTCCGAAAAACATATTTTTTTGAAATTTTTTTTGCCGTCTGTCTGTCTGTCTGTAAACACTCTATCTCCCGAACAAATTGAGATAGAGACTTGAAATTTTGTATGTACTTAGTATGTAAGAATGGGGAGAAGTTTATTTAATATCAGTAACCTCGATTATCCGGAACTATTTTTTTCGGACTCTCGAAAAATTCATTCTGATGAAAGATATATAAAAATTTTCGAATTTTTTTATTTTAAAGAGTGGATGTAAAAAGCAATAAAATAACACAAATTTTGCATAAAAAACGAAGTCGATCGAATTATTAGTTACCGAGATATGTGTAATCCTGTTTTCCGCATTCTTTGATTTTTCATGACCCTGTATTTCAATCAAATTTCAATTCAAAGATATATTTTAATTGGAAATGAGACGTTTCATCCAACGCAGTAAATTTTTAGTTAATATGATTATTATTTTTAGAGTTATAAGGATGTTTCTTTTACGCAATCCGGTATTACTTGAGTATTTTGGCGTTTTATATAATTTGTCGAATTTGGCTCATCAGCAATTCATATAAAGCATGACTATGTATATTAAAGCTATTTAAATTTGCGTTTAAATTTTATTTTGGAATTGCAGTGCATTTTATAAATATTTTACTCATGTTTTATTTTCATATTTTATATTATGCATATCCAGGATGGGTAAGTATTACGGTGGCCCTCAACGACTAGTTTTACAAGGCATTAGCTAATTTCTTTTTAGAAATTACAATCTGAAATCATTTTGATCTTAAAAATAGAACAATTTACTAATGATCAAATGATATTAAATTGTTTTAGACTGTACCAAGGAAGGAGGAGTTATTTTCTAAGTTCATAATCTGAATGCATATCTAGAAAACTATTGAATATTTGAATTTTCATTAAACTCCTGTAATTAAGCTTCATACTGCAATGAGTCTAATTGGTTGATTATTTAAATCAAGACCTACCTACAATTGATTTATTGACAGATAATATTAAAAGTTTAATTGTGTAATTTTCTATAGATTCCATAGCAGGCTCTTGGAAGATGCAAATTCATTCCATTTTACCAATTTGGTTCATTCAGATAATTACACGTGATGATGAAATTCGTATGTCATTCTGATATGGTCAATTTATATCGGACTATTCCAAACTGAAAATTATTTTAAAAACGCAATTAATATGTGCAATTTTATGTGATTTCTTCAAAACTTTGCATACATTTCCCATTTCTGAGGATCATTTCTGACCTCTCGAACCATTTATAACGTTCCCCATATGACCAAATCCCTCGATCTAGAATCGAACAAACACTGTTTCCAATCACTCCCACTAAATCCTGAGATTAATGAACAAAGTTCTGAGATTCTTCAATGGCAACGACGCGCGAATTCCCGCGAGATCTCGCGTGATTTCCGGCACTGGTGACCATCGAATTTGCATGATGGCGGCCAGATCTGAGCTCACCGAACATCTTTGGAATTTCAATAAGTTTTAATCTCGACCCCTCCTACACTTAAACGGCAGTGCTTCATCATTCCTTCTCCCCCCACCTTTCCCCCAACCAACCACTTCTGAGAATGATAGCCCCACTTTCAATGGGCACCATTCGTTAATTTGAATTTTATTCAATTATAGTTCTGTTTGAATGTGGAAGTTAGTTTGGTCCGAATATCATTTCAGTTTATTGAACTTTTGAATAAATATGTCTTAGAAGTGGACATTATTGATTAAGAAAACTACTTGCCTTAAAACAAAGTGTGGAGGAAGAGAAAATTTTCTCTTCGAGAGCAAAGAATTAATGACCCAAGACAATAGAGTTTAGAATGGCGCCATTGCTGAACATGGGCAAGTGACCTTTGATTAAACATTTTGCATTTGAAGTTTGTCGGAAATTTATATTTGCATTATATTACTTCAGAGTCTATAGACAAGTGGCTCCCAAGTCAATATATAGTGTTAAAACTAACGCTTTGCTTTTCGAAAATATTTGTCTTTCTCTTCCTTGTTTTAAACCCCCGATGATTCAATATTTAGCAATTTACTTTGGCAACATTTGGAATTAATATAGATGCGAATATAAGTAATTTTCCATATACAAATGCTATGGATCTAATATAATAAATTACAACGTGTGATTAATCTCAGGGAATATACTTCATTAAAATGTTATCATGGCAATATAACAATAATCAAATACAATTAAGTTTAGAATGGTGTTACGGCTGAGCACGGAAAAATGACTTTTGATTAAGCATTTTGCATCTGAAGTTTGTCGGAAATTTATATTTGCATTATACTAGTCTAGAATCTATAGACAAGTGGCCTTCTAAGTCAATAATACAGTGTTAAAAGTATAGCTTTACTTTTCAAAATTATAGGGATGAGATTTCGGCGTTTTCACTCTCCAGTATTTTGTTAGAGGTAATGCTATTACATTTAATCAAAATATTTTTGCGATTTAAGAGAACAACATATTCTCTAACATAATACTGGTGTTCAAAAACTCGGAAATCTCATCCTTGAAATTATTTATCTTTCTCTCCCCATTTATAAATCTCCAAGTACACATATTTAGGAATTCATTCTGGCAACATTTCGAATTGATATATATACTAATATAAAGTAATTTACTATATACGAGTGCAATGGATGTTATATAATAAGTTATAATGTGCGATTAACCTCATGGAATATACTTTATTAAAATGTTACTCTCGGAATAAGACACTACCCAGATACAATAGATTAATAACAGGTTGTAACATACTACAGATATTGCAGCATAATCGGTACGTTGAAATATAATTTATAAAAACTTTCTTGTTGAAGTACTAATAGTTTAATATATTTGAATACAGGGTGTCTATGAAAGATCTGACACATTTTGATATTTAATTATTCATAAAATAATGAAGATAGATTTAAATTAATAATAAGGTATCTGTACCCTATATGGACAGGGCTCTCAATATGAACACCCCTAATATTTTTAAAGGTAATAATTTTAATCGAGAGATGGCTCAACATTTTCGCGAAGAAAAGCAGTTGAAAAGATAATTAAGGCTGGAAAGTGTAAAAAAGCGCGCTATTCGCTATTTACGAGGAAACCTATTGTTTCGAGATGTGCTGATCTTAATTACTTGTAAGCTTAAATTCTTATTAGATATGGTAAAATTACATTAAATGTTGAAAAGTGGAGTATTTTAGAAAGCTAATAAAACATATTTTCGATTGCTATTGCATATTTTGCTTAAAAATATTTTCTTTATTCATTTGTTACTAGATTTAGTAAAACTACGCCCGGTTCCCAATATGGACAGCTTATGTCCCCATCGACTACAACTGTAAGAAAGAAGAAAATTCAACGTTGCCAAACAATAAATTGAAAAGGCATCAAAGTGGTAAAATCTTTGTTCAACAAGATGCCATTTGAACAATCCCCCCAAAACCTTCCTCCAAAAAACCCTTGCAGAAAAATAAAAAAAGCCCCCCCCCCCCCCGCCAGTAGGATATCTGTTGGCGAAATCATAGGCACCAATGGTATGACTTCCTCAACAAAAGAGAGCTGGTATTGCTTCTTTTGCAGTATTGATGCTTTTTCAAACATGCGGACATGCATCACATGTGGCAGATATGTTCATGAGGATTATATGGGACTTACTGCCCATGGTGAAAAAGTTTCTATTTGTCTATGCTGTGAGGACTGGATAGTAACAGATGTAAATTCGCAGACAGATGCTATAAAGCTAAGTAACACCAACAATATTATTTCATAATATTAGTAACTAAGGGGCTTTGCATGGGTCTTCGAGGGGTAAAAGCCGAAAATGATCCTCCCCTTTCGAAAATGCATGTTCTAAAGATATTTACTGTCCCCCCTCCTCCGAATACTTTAAGATACATTTTTTTATTCCCTCTCCTCTAAAATTCCTTGAAAAAGTGGCTCTTCCATACACACTGTGTAGAAAGTCAATAAGGAAACACCTGTCCATAATAGGGACAGGTAGTTCCTTATATGGACACTTGTAAACATTTTTTGTTTTTATCATATAAATTAAACCAGAATAATTAGAAGGTCGCTAATTTTAATAATGATAGTCAATAGTCCAAGGATAGTGGACACACATTTTTGGAGTCCTCTGACTTGTACATGGGGGTGAAAAAAATACATTTTCCTTAAGGTGTCCATATAGGGTACAGGTACTATATTAATGGTTTGATAGATTCAAAAAGATTTATGGTCCTTGATGAAAGCAAGCTTCGTCGGAGAACAATATACGTTTAAGAAATTCAGCATCATCCTTAAACCTCCTTTTTATGTCTGTATACTGCTGTAAATGGAAAAAAAATATTTGTTTGAACTCACTTTTTCATAGTTTATGTTGGTGTGACTGGGTTTTTGCTAAGCAAAACGCAAATTTAAAACATTTAGCCCCAAATCAACTTTTTTGCGTTAACAGTTTTGGTTATTATACTCTAGTTTTTAGGTATTGTATTTGTGTAGCATTCTCTAAATGAATTTTACAAATCGCGCTGAAACATTTTCAATCATGAAACAAAATGTAATTGAAATAACAGAAGTTTTCATAAAAAACAATAATGAGAGGGTTTTTTTTTCCTTCTTTTTGATTTACTCTTGCCAATCTTCTTTCTAATGACAAACAAGATTAATGACCATATATGATTCAGGACAAAATTCTTTTAAGGAAGATCCTACACAGCTTATAAGTGAACTGGCTTTTTTAAAATAAAGATTTAAATTTTCGCATCGGTCATTATGTTATTCATGCAGCTGAATTACTCTATCGCTTACCGATGTTGAACTGGATACAGTTTTCATACACTCTAGAAGATGACTTAGCTCTCTGACTCATTTTCAGTATCAATAAACTTGATAACTATTGTTATAATACATAACAATCATTATCATTCCGATTGATTTGAAAAAAAATGTATTTGTGCGCGATACTTAATTTTATTTATTTATTTATTTTTACTGTAACAAATCAAATATTTCTGGGAACGGCGTTCTCACCCAATCACAGCACTGTGTCTGTAGCAATGTTTATCCTCCCAGGCCTATCGTCCGGTTTTAGAGTTTGGATAATTTGAACTTTGTAAGCATAAAGGCTTAAGGAGCTACTTCACTCAAATGAAAAGACCCATTCACTAAGACTAATCCTATGGAAGAAATTTATACAGATATCTCGGTTGCATTTCAAAATTTTTAAACGATTTTTTGGCTTTGGATATCTGAGATCGATCTGTATGCATGACGTTAGTTACTTTTTTCATTTTGTTTACAGTTATTTTTTACAAGGACGCTTTCATTTTTGGAACCAATTTGGAAAGCGAAAGTAACCCCATAAAAAATATCTGCGACCAAAATCGAAAAACTAAAAAACGACCTTCATTCAGATCGATCTGAGTTATCCAATGCAAAAATAATCATTTAAAAATATTGAAATGCAACCAAGATATTTTTATAAGTTTCTCCCATAGGATTAGTATTAGCGAACGGGTCTTTTCATTTGAGTGAAGTAGCCTCTTAATTGTTTTCCAGAACTTTGTGCGCAGTCGAAACTGACATATCCACTTTTTTACTGCTGATGTCACAAATCACCTATGATTGTGAAAGAATGTCTTTCTTACACGCTCAAGATCACTTGTGCAGGGACGGCCGAGAATCTTCACATTTAACCCTTTAGGGTCTGGTGTACTATTAATAGTACATGTCCTTTAATTGAGAATTATTTCTTTTTGCAAATACTTTTGTTATTGCTTACATGTAGTAATGTTAATATGTGCCAAATCATTTACTATATGATTTCATTAATCCTTTGTAGCTCAATAACTCCGAATTGAAAATATTGACTCAGATGTCAGAATGCATAATTTCAAACAGCACTTACGTATTAACGCTACCGCAGCGTTATGATTTGGCGGTTTTTAAGTACCGCCAATCTACACCTAAAATTTTTGCGACAAATAATAAAATAAAACATTTTATTTAAAATCAAAACACTTTCAAAATTCAAAACAATTTATTTAAAAACAAAGTAGTCAATCAGATTTCGGTGGTAAATGGGCCGATATACAGTAAAACATAGATTCAAAACAGTCTCTATTTTCTTTAACCTGATGCTGTCTGCATATGAACTCTGATAAATAGGATTCGAAATGGTGTCTCACTGTCCCCCTATGTCTGTTGTTCTTCCATTTAGCACTGCCCCACATTCTATCAACTGTTTGTGTACGAACTCCTGTATCATCGCTCCTGAAAAAATAAAATTGCATCTTGCCCTGTTTTTGGCAAATCCCATATACGCATTTTCGTAGCACTAAAAAATGGCGTCAAAAATCAGCAAATAACAAAGCAACAAGGAATCCAAAAGATAACTACGTGCGCGTGCGAACAACGAAATTGTTCTTTATTGGCGCACTAGCACAAGTTCTGCTGCGGTTAATACGTAAGTACCTTTTAAACACATAAAAAAATAATAAAATTTAGAGTGTAAAATTAAAATAATTATTGACTAAAAGGTACTTTTTCCACAGCTAAAATGAATAAAAATTGATATACTTCTCATAAATATTGTGGATTTTCTAATACAAAAATTTTTAATATACAAAATTACTTTAAAAAAAATCTAAATTCCGACTTCTTCAGCTTCTTTAATTTGACAAATTTTACTATCAGTTAAGTTTTGCAATATCGACCGGAAGCTTCTCAAACGACTAATAAAACTTTAGTATGAGAAATTAACTCAATATTATCACCTGTTGAGGATTCCAAGGATCAATTTGTATTAACTTGTGTATTGAGAAATAGGAATAACAAATAAAATCGTGTTTTAAAGTTTACTGTATAAGTACTATTGACTTTTGGGTATGTTGTAAGATCGTCAACACAGTGATACAAAGTAATGCTTAAGCATTTAGTAATAATAATAATAATAATAAATATTTTCTAAATTCTTTTTGCACCATTTGCCATTCTTTTATTTTAAACATGTATTTCACTCCTTAAATTAAAATTGAACATTACTATCCTGAAAGAATCATGAGTAATACAGCGCAAAAAGTATTAAAAAGTTGAAATATCAGTTAAATCTTGTTGTAATATAATATTTTCTAAACATCTAGAAAAACTCTTCTTTAACCTATTGTCTTATGGATATGAATTGAATAGTATTTAACACAACAGTAACACAATAGTAATTAACACAAAACAACAACATTTGTTATGTTTCACACAATGAAATATTTGTTAAACTCTAATTAATCTATTTCGATAGCTACACTGTTAAAAAAAAAATCTGTGAATTTACAGTAAAACTATTGGCAGCAAAGTTGCCAGATATTTACCGTTCCGTTAATAGATTTTCCGTTTTGGGAAATATAAGAAAGGAAAACTCCATTTGAAGAAGCGGTATCTTTTCGTTTCAAGATTTAATTTTTAATGATTAATTTGTTTTGTATAATTTACTTCAAGCCTTCCTGAGGATTGAAAACGAGATCTTTCGACAGCGGAATAAGTCCTTACCGACTGAGCCAAAGCTGCTGATGCCAATTTACACAAAGTGTGTCTTTTATGATTTAGTGGGAAAATCTGTTGCGCTTTTCAAAGATTTCCTTTCAAATATATTCGTTAGAATATTCGTAAACAGTTTATTTTATTTTATTTTAGACCGACGCATAATACTTATTATTATTTAAAATCAATTTTAATTTTTTAATTAGCTTAAATAAAAAAAAAAAAAATCATTATTTAAAATCACTTTTTTTTTCTTTTTGAATGACTGAATGAAAATATTTTTTTATTTCCCCCCACATAACGGACCCCCCAGATATGACCCCCAGGTAACGGAGTGTCTCCGTTTCTTCTTTCTATTTCCATCCGTTTCGTTATTTTCAGGAAGTATGGTGGAGTTTTCGGATTTTTAACGGAAAATGGCTTTTGTTGTGAAAAGGGACTTTTTCTGTGAAATTCAGGAAAAATATATCCGTGAATTTCAGATTTTTTTAAAACAGTATAGTGTTAATTGCCAAAACGTCAGTGAAGGCTTACTTTGGAGACACGAAATTTTTTTGTGTCTGTCTGTCAGTCAGTCTGTCAGTCAGTCAGTCTGTCAGTCAGTCTGTCAGTCTGTCTGTTCCGCGATAACTTCCGTAAAAAGCATCCGATTGGCTTGAAATTAAGTGGGTATGTTAGTGAGGCACTGGGGTTAAGCTGTATAGTTTTTTGTAAGATTTGGTTCATTCGTTCGAAAAATATAGAATATTTTATTTTGCGCAATAATGCTTTTCTATGGCAAATCCAATGATTTCCGTTTTTTTTCTTGAGAGAAAATGTCACATTATGATAAATGGATGCTGAAATTTACTGGTTAAATTATTCGTATTGTTTTGAAATTTTTTCTATTCATTTGTCAGATTTTTAAAATTATTACTGTAAATTTTGGAGATTTTTTATAAATGTATTCCAATAATATAAACTAATTTGTTTTAGAGACTTACTTAATTCAAAAGTATTTATTTCATTTTCTTTATTTTCTTTTAATGGTTGCTAAGCAACCACTCATCCTAATCCTTATTTTTATAATGTTATAAATTTGAATGCGTGTAATTATTGAAAGCGAAAATTTAAATTAAGTCAACGTCAAAACTGATGAATTAATGTCTTTGTATCTTTGTGTATAACTATAACATAGCCCAGAAAAGAACATAGGCTATGTTTTATTGATTTTGACGTGACAACGTCTTGTAAATTGGTTTGCCGGGAGACACTTCAAGAAACTGCGTTACGTTACGTTACGCTCCGCTCACGATACGCGCTCACTTTTCTCTTAACTTTTTCCGGTCACTTGTGGGACCATTTTCTGAACGTGAATGTGAATTCGCTGCAAGGAAGGGACGGTGCTTAATAGGAATTTTAGATAGTATCAAACTAAGACGAAATACGTTATGTATTAGTCATTAGTATAAAGTACAAAGAAAATAAGTGTAGTTTATTTCGTAATTCGGTGGTATATTATGGAAAACTAATGATATGTGATTAGTGAAAGCCATTTTACTTTAGTTATATTCTGCTCATTGAAAAATTCTTTAATATGCTGTTTACAAAATTCAACATTTGACATCAATAAACATGAAGTAAAATGTGTTTAACAAACACAGTGTATTGCAAGTTATTGTATGTATATTTGTATATAAATACGTTTGTATGTGTAAAGGTAAAAATAAAATTTTGTTAATATGAAATTCAGTGCGAGATTCTTTGTATAAATTAATGTTTTAAATATAATTCTTTGTATAAATAAATGTTTTAAATTGTTACTATTATTTCATCCTTCTTCCTACTATACGAATGAATATTCACATTAAAATTATTTTACAACTCAAAGTCGTTGTCACGTAAAACTTTCGCCCGTATACCGACTTTACAGGCAACCAATTTTTTTTTTAAATAATAGAAAATAATTTAAATATATATATATGTAACTAATATTGATTGAGAACGAAATTTTTTTCAAACTGGATTCAGAAAAAAAAATAGTTTCTATGTGGTGTGTATATGACATCTGTGCCTATGTTTTTAAAACTCTCCATAAGTAAATATTTTAATCAAAGTTAAAACTTTCATTTATAAAAATCTTGCATTGAACTGTATCAGAAATAAGCATGTGCAAAAAGACCCCCCCCCCTCCCAAAACTTGTGACATGCCAAAAAATGATATTGGTAGTATACAATTTTTTGCAGCTGGGCAAGTGCCCCCCCCCCACCCCACCCCACCCCCTTGCATGACACTATTTCACAATTTATAAAGACATCTCGGTTGCACTTCAATATTTTTATTTTATTTATTTTGTCTTTTATTGAATAACTGACAGGTTTGTTTACATATACATTTTTTGAGACGCTTTCATTTTCGGAACTCATTTGGAGCCCGAAAGCACCCTCTAATAAAAACACAAAAATATCTCCAATCAAAATTGAAAAAGTAAAAAAAAAAGTCTGCATTCGGAACATCCAGTGCCCCCCCCCCCCCCCAAAATAATAATAATAATAATAATAATAATAATAAAAAAAAAAAAAAAAAATATTGAAATGCAACTGAAACAGTCTTTATAAATTTCTTCCACAGGATTAACATCAGTGAATGGATCTTAAATACTTATGTCAGATGTGAATACTTCTGTATCATTACTACATTGATTAAATTACTGCTTAAATTTCAACATTAATCACTGGTTTCAGCTGTATAAATTCAAATATTGCACTTTCTTTATTATTCACATATTTTCCTTAATAATTCAAAATTTCCTTCTTTTTCATGCAGAATCAATAGCGATCTTTTAGATAAAATTTAATCAATTTCCTTTATTGTTGCCAAAAAAAAAAAAAAAAAAAAAAAAAAAAAATCAAAATAATGAATAATTTGTCAATGGCAATAAGTTTCAATTGAGCAAGTTCCATTCGTAAAATTAAACTAAGAAAAAATAAATATGACGTCAGAATTAAAATAAAAATAAATATAGTACTTTGTTAAATATTAAACACGGAATTTGTTTGGTTAATAAGAATTTTTCTGACAAAAATGGGGGCATAATTAGAAGTAAAAGAAATAAAAAATAATTATATTTTTAACAAATATTTCACCTGATAAAATTTGACGTCATAATTGAAATAAAACAGGTATTTTATAGTAGTCGTTAAAAATATAAAAAACATGGATAGCAATAACTCATGAATAATGACGTCATTGCCGAAACTTCAGTGAAGGCTTATTTTGGCGACACAAAATTTATTGTTTTCCGCCTGTCAGTCTGTTCTGTCTGTCTGTCTGTCTGGCCGCGATATCTGCCACAAAATGCAATCAAAATTTCTTTTTTTCGGAAACAAATTGTAAAACCCTAGATTACTGAGTTTACACTTTCAAAAGTTCCTGATATATCAGATTTAGGTGTGAACAGATATGTAGAAGTATGAGGATAATGAAAAATGCTTATTAAAACTGTTACTTATCCTTATAAATCAAAATGTATAAAGAAATACAAGATATACGATAACCATTAGCAAATAGATAGAAAGTTACAAACTGAAGTTTAATGAGACTACGGGGAGTTCAGGGGGGCGGAGCCCCCCTGAAGAAATCTACTATGTTATATTCAGAATATCCTAACATAACTAAACCTTTAATTTAACGCTTTTGTTGGCTGAAAACTTCTTATTCTTATTTTATTCTTATAAATAATTACGTAATTTGAAAATTTTAAATTACAGTTTCTAGGAAATTGAATATTACCCAAAGTGTGTTTTAAAAAAGAAATGATGTGCAAAGCTGACGTTGAGGCTCTTGATCTGCAGATTTACTAGTATTATTTATTTTAAAGTAATTTTTTTCTAAAAATTGAAAGAAAAATGGAGCCAAAAGGCTTAAGACGATAACAATAATTTTTTTACATAATTTAATAGTCAATTTTATGCAGCAACTCATAAAAAAAAAAAAAAAAAAAAAAAAAAAAAATTAGTCAAATATTGTTAAAATTCAGAAAGATATAGGCGACAGGAGTGAGCTTATTTTATAACTCTCTCTAAAAGCAATTGAATGATAAGGGGTTTCCCCCAAATTGTCAATTTTCAGAAACTGGGTTTTGCGAAAAATTTAGTATTTAATGAATATCAATGAGAAGGTTTGGAACAAATGCTTCGATTTTGATGCTTCTTTTTATTGTGGAATGGGTTAATTCTAGTAGTTATCAAAGAAGAATTAAAGCATCAAATAATAATAAAAAAAAAACATTAAAATTAACAATTTATGGAAAATCACTAATCATTCAACTGGTTTTAGAGAGAACTAAGAATCAGCTCACTCCTATCGCCAATATCTTTCTGAATTTTCACGATATTTGACTGGATATTTTGTATGAGTTGCTTCATAGACTATTAAATTAGGTAAAAAGATCATTGTTATTGTTCGCGCATGCGCAGATAAAAATTATTTTATACAATAACTCATTTTTAATAAAATATTGAATATAGTTATTTTCGAATATACACTATATTATTTCTACTACATTTTGTCCTTTTTTCTGAAATTGGTGTTAAAATTGGGTTGAAAACCCTGCATGATATAAGTTATAAAATGCCAGAATTTTTTGAACTTAAAAACAATCGCTATATCTCCATGAATATAAGTGCTATCTTTACAAAAACCAGTGGACATGTTTTACAATATCCACATTTCTGTATTCGGCAGCGATAGATTATTTCCTTTATTTTACTGAACAGGGTTATCCAAATATTATTATTATTATTTGATTTTTTTCTCTCACGAAGACTGGAGGACTATTTCACATTGAGGTTAATTGGGTGAAATAGTCCTCCAGTCTTCGTGTCCGGGATAGCTCAGTTGGTATAGCATTGGCGGCTTCAGACATTCCTGGTTCGAATCCTGGCCCGGACTTCAGACCAGATAAAGTGATCGTTGAGGTTAATTGGGTGAAATAGTCCTCCAGTTTTCGTGTCCGGGATAGCTCAGTTGGTAGAGCATTGGCGGCTTCAGCCAATACATCCCTGGTTCGAATCCTGTCCCGGATTTTTTTCACCTAATATTGAAAACTGGAATAAATTACTTCTGTTATAACCTTTATAGTTCTGAAGTTCCTGAATAATCTGCTAAATATATTTTTAAATATTAAAAAAAATGTCTAAAATTGAAAGTGTCTGATCATTAATGGTAATATAGTGTATATTCCAGCGTAGATAATTTTATTGCAACAATGTTTTAAAATAAAAAACGTTAAAAAATAATAAATGGAATATGATATGACTGTGAATAATCATTGTGTCAGTCTGTGTGTGTAGTCTGTGAGTATCATTGAATAAAATTATAATTATTTTATTACGAAAAAAAATATTATTATTAAAAGCATTCCAATAGCACAATATTATTTCTATTGCATTTTGTCATTTTTTTAAAAATTGGCGTTAAATTTGGTTGAAAACCCCTAATAATATAAGCTAAAAAATGCCAGATTTTTTTTTTTTTTTTACTTAAAAAATTCGTTAAATCTCTTATAAATATACGTGCTTTTTTTCACAAAAACCAGTGTACATTTTTAAAAATATCCACATATTTGTAGAAAATTTCGTGAATTTTAATGTACAAGGTGATACCAAATATTATTTTTCTTTAATTTTTTGTCGCCCCCCCTTAATAATTCTCCTTATCAAATGAACGTTGATAAATATGAGGTGAAACATAATCTTTATAGTCCTGAAGTTCCAGAAAATTCGAAAAATGTATTTTTAAATATTTGACAAAAATTTTAAATTGAAAGTGTCCAATTATTAATGGTTATATAGTGTTTTTTCAGCATGCATAATTTTTCTGCAGCAATGTTGGAAGATAAAAAACGATAAAAAATAATAAACAGAATATATTCTGTCTGTGAATATTAATATCACTGCGTAAAATTGTAATTTATTACGAAAAAAAAAAAAGATGATTATTTAAATTAGTAAGTAAGAAATGTTTCAAATTCTAATTCTCCTTGCACCTTTTTTTCTCCTATAAAACAAATAAAGTTAATTAATAAATTTGGTATTGCTGTAAAACTAATTTTATGCCTGTAACACATGTTGAAAAATAAATAAATAAAACCACGAAACATTGACATCAGATGAAATTATAATTCCTTCACCACTGAATAACCGAATCATTGTAGAATAATTCCACATTTTGCTTAGAAATATGTTCCTGTAAAACTGGTTTTGCAACAATGGTATAGCCGTTGTTAGAAAGGTTATAAAATACATAGGCAATTCTCCAATAAATAGATGGATAATTTCACTTTGCCTAAGTACCATGAGTTTTTGTAGTTTAAATTGCATAACTGATAATTGTTATTATTGTTAGCCACCGTTATTTTGGAAAAGTTTGTTTGGCCTTATTCAGTTAAAAGGGTAGAATACCTTTAAACACATCGAAAAAGCGAAAAATATCACTATATTCCAAGCTTCAAAACTGGTGTAATAAGTCAAAAATAAAAATCAAACTTCATTTAAATATAAAGCTCATATTAATATTTATATTAAAAATATATATACTTATACATTCATAAATGAATGTTTAAATGATAAGTTTTAAAATACATAGAATAATGAGAGAGAAAAAATAACACGTCTTGCGTGCATGATAAAATCTGAATATAAAGAAGAAATTTTGGTAAAAATATATGTATAGTAATGTTATCTTTATACTAAAAAAAGAATATTTGTAAAAAATAGTGACTAAATTAAAAAATTAATTTAATAGTTTAAAATTTTTTAAAAAATTAATTTTTTAAAGAATATTTTCAAAGTATAAAACAAAAAATAAAATAAAACTTACCTTTTTCTGGTTTTAAGTTGTAGATAACACAGAAATAAATATGTGGTAAAAATTTCTTTTGATTGCCATGCATAGTTTTTTAGTAATCCTGCGCGCAGTATCAAAATTCATCAGTTTGAATAAACGCGACTCAAACTTTTATTATCACATTTCACATCACACATATACACTATATTGCCATTGATTATGGGACACTTGCGATTTTAGACATTTTACTAAATATCTAGAAAAATAAATGAGGAATCATCTCGAAACTCTTAGTGTATAAATATAATAGTATAAGTCATACATCTCCGTGAAGATTTTTTTCCCGAAACTCCAAAGGGGACCGTCAACAAATTAAAAAAGAATGAATATTTTTTGAATAACCCTGTCAAAACTAATGTAGCAAAAGCGCTCACACTCTAGATTGTGATTGAATGCCTTATTGTAATAAGCCTTGTTCATTTTTATGCAAATAGCATGCATACTCGCAGACTAATTAAGGTTTTTATAAAAATGATCCCAAATTTTTCCAAGTTTTTTCCTTATAATTTTCAGAGTTCTTAATATAAAATATTATTTTTTTCAGAAAATATGACAAATAACAGTGCACACAGTACCCTGTAATCAGAATTAAAAAATAATGAAAATTGTATAAAAAATGAGTTGGTTTACTAAATAATTTTTTACTGCGCATGCGTCAACGATATCAAAATTTCATTTGCATATTATGTTAGCTAAATGTATAGAGCAACTTTTGTAAAAGTCACAAAATCATAATTTGAAAATTCTGACAATAATCGTCAATTGAATAAGTCGAAAATCCGTTATTCTCAAAATGAAGCAAAAACAAGAGGGGTTGTATCCATATATTCATTGATTAGTGTCAATATAGAATACACAATATGGGATGTACTACTGCATTTGGATAAAATCCCTCATTTTTTTGCTTCATTTTGGAAACAACGGATTTTGTCCTTTTTCTATAGACGATTACTTTCAGAATTTTCAAGCTATGATTTTGAGACTTTTACAAAAGTTGCTCTATACATTTAGCTAACATAATATGCAAATGAAATTTTGATATCTTTGACGCATGCGCAGTAAAAAATTATATAGTAAACCTACTTATTTTTCATACAATTTTTATTATTTTTTAATTCTGATTACAGGGTACTGTGTGCAATGTTGTTTGTCATATTTTCTGAAAAAAATATTAATTTATATTAAGAACTCTGAAAATTATGATGGAAAAACTTGGAAAAATTTGGGACCATTTTTATAAAAACCTTAATTACTCTGCGAGTGTGCATGCTATTAGCATAAAAATGAACACAGTGTATTAGAATAAGGCATTCAATCATAATCTAGAGTTTGAGCGCTTTTGCTACATTAGTTTTGACAGGGTTATTCAAAAGATATTCATTCTTTTTTAATTTGTTGACGGTTCCCTATGGCGTTTCGGTAAAAAATCTTCACGGAGATGTATGACGTATACTATTATATTTATACACTAAGAGTTTCGAGATGATTCCTCATGTATTTTTCTAGATATTTAGTAAAATGTCTAAAATCGCAAGTGTCCCATAATCAATGGCAATATAGTGTATATATAGTCTTAATAAAACTGTCATAATTAGTAAACTAATGGGGATTTTTTAGTGCAGATTTTTGCATATTGTTCAGAAATCAAAATATGGAGGGGCGTGCGAAGAGAAAACTACGCCTGGCGAAAAGTCTCAATTTGGTGCCCCCCCCCCCTCGCACACACACAACTTTTTCTAATGACAGGCCAAAAATAACGTTGATTGTATAAATTTGACGCCCCCTAAATTTCCACGCCCGGGGCGACCCTTCGCCCCCCCCTTTCTCACAGCCCTGGAAATATATATATATATATATATATATATATATATATATATATATATATATATTTTTTTTTTTTTTTGAAAATGACGGTTTAAAGGTAACCTACCCCTTAAGGCACAAGGGACATAAAATGGTTCAATTTTTCAAGTTTTTGATTATCGGCTTAAAAATAGATAAATGTTGGTAAATATCGTGCTAAATGATTATGAACTTGAAGGATTATGTGCTGGAAGGTTTTAAATTTATATATTTTAAGCACTGCGGATGTGTATATATATATATATATATATATATATATTAGACCATTCATAGTAAACAATATTAACTATTTGAAATTAACCATTGAATTTAATAACTTATAGCACAGTGAATATGGAAGGAAAGAGGAACAATATGAATACAAATGGAATTTGTAGAACTAAACCAGAATCATCAGGTCCCAAATACTTTGGAACTACAAATGGAGCGTGTGGTTTCATCTTCGTATTTGCCATGAAAAAGCAAAACAATACAAATTTGGGACTACCAACACACATAAAACCAAAATAAATTAAAGAAAAACCAAGTAATCTATAGTGGATATGGAGAAAATAAAACAGTTATGAGCTATAAAGTAGAATGAATCGCAATATATATATATATATATATATATATATATATATATATATATACAGGGTGATTCCGAATTTTTTTTACAATAAAAGAGGGGTGATAGTACACATCAAGACAAACAATATTAAATAGAAGATCAAGGGTCCAAAACGTTTTCCTAAGGAAATAGCCGCCATTAAAGTTTAGGGACCAAAATTTCAAATAAACATAAAAAACGGAAAAATCGGTCGATTGATTTGCGGTTTTCACTAAAATTATTCTTTATGTCGGCATTTTCTTGAAATTAAATTATAAAGATAAATTTCAAAAAATGCCGATAGAGGGCGCTTTAGACTTTGGAGTAACGAACAACTATTTTTTGCCGGTATTTTTTGCATCTCATTAAATGTTTTCGTAAGCTTAGACTCAAACTTAAATTTTGAGCTCAAAATCTGTAGTTGGGAGTGGTTAAGTAACACAAACTGAGCTGTGTTCAGAGGGTTCAAATTTCAAATGATTATAAAAAACGGAAAAATTGGGCGATTGATTTAAGGTTTTCACTAAAACTATTCTTTAATTAGGTATTTTCGTGAAAATAAATTATAAAGATAAATTTCAAAAAATGCCGATAGAGGGCGCTTTAGACTTTGGAGTAACGAAACACTCTTTTTTGGCGTTATTTTTTGCATCTTATTAAATGCTTTCGTAAGCTTAGACTTGAACTTAAATTTTGAGCTCAAAATCTGAATAGCTGGGAGTGGTTAAGTAGACAAACTTAGCTGTGTTCAGAGGGTTCAAATTTCAAATAATTGTAAAAAACGGAAAAATTGGTCGATTCGTTTGCGGTTTTTGCTAAAACTAATTTTTAAATCAGCAGTTTTCTTGATCAATCAGTGTTTTCTTGAACATAGTTTTTAAAGATAAATTTCAAAAAATGCCGATAGAGGACGCCTTAGACATTGGAGTAGCGTACAACTATTTTTAACTGTTATTTTTTTAATCTCATTAAATGCTTTCAAATGCATAGACTTAAATTTTGGGCTGAAATTCTGAATCGTTGGGAGTGTTTAAGTAGCGAAAAAATGAATTGTGCTCGAGGAGGAAAGAGGGTTAAATTTTAACTCCTGAACACACTTCAGTTTGCGCTGCTTAACTCCTCATAACGATTCAGGATTTGAGCTTAAAATTTAAGTTTAAATCTAATCTTCCGAGAACATTTAAAATGCTTTTGCGAGCATTTAATTAGAACCAAAAAATAATGGTTAAAATGAATTGTTGGTTACTCTGAAGTTTAAGGCGCCCTCTGACGGAATTTTTTTAGATTTATCTTTAAAAATTATTTTCAAGAAGATACTGACTTAAAGAATAGTTTTATTTTAAACCGCAAACGAATCGACCTATTTTTCCATTTTCTATAAATATTTTAAATTTGAACCTCTCCCACCCCCTTGAACACAGTTCAGTTTGTGCTACTTAACCACTCTCTACTATTCAGATTTTAAGCTCAAAATTTAAGTTTAAGTCTAACCTTCCTAAATCATTTAAAGAGATGCAAACAATAACGGAAAAAATAGTTGTTCGTTACTCCATAGTCTAAAGCGCCCTCTATCGGCATTTTTTGAAATTTATCTTTATAATTTATTTTCACGAAAATACCTAAATAAAGAATAGTTTTAGTGAAAACCGCAAATTAATCGACCAATTTTTCAGTTTTTTTTTAATCATTTGAAATTTCAACCCTCTGAACACAGCTCAGTTTGTGTTACTTAACCACTCCCAACTACAGATTTTGAGCTCAAATTTTAAGTTTGAGTGTAAACTTACGAAAACATTTAATGAGATGCAAAACATACCGGCAAAAAATAGTTGTTCGTTACTCCAAAGTCTAAAGCGCCCTCTATCGGCAATTTTTGAATTTTATCTTTATAATTTAATTTCAACAAAATGCCGACATAAAGAATAATTTTAGTGAAAACCGCAAACCAATCGACCGATTTTTCCGTTTTCTATGTTTATTTGAAATTTTGGTCCCTAAACTTTAATGGCGGCTATTTCCTTAGGAAAACGTTTTGGACCCTTGGTCTCCTATTTAGTATTGTTTGTCTTGATGTGTACTATCACCCCTCTTTTATTGTAAAAAAAATTTGGAATCACCCTGTATATATATATATATATATATTTCGAAATGTGTTTTTTTGTACACTTTTCTAAAATTTTATTTTAGGTAAACAGTTTAAAACTTTCATAAAATTTTCAGAGTTTTTTTAATAAAATATTTTCAATTTTATTCCTTTTAAGCCAAAATGAAAGTTGTTTCTTATTATTCTCAAATAATATGTTTTTTGACATCACAACAAATTTAAATGTGATATATTCAATAGTTTTTTTAATTGTAGAAAAAACCTATTGTTAAAAAACACGTAAAAAGTTAGTTAGTTCTTGAAAGCTGCACGAAATTAATTTCTTTTGATTATATATGAGTTGTAATGTGTATATTTACTGCAATAAAAAACTAGTCTTAAGGGGCAACGTAATACTTACCCATGATGATATTATAAAATAAGAAAATAGCATGTGTTACCTGTGTTGACAGTGTTAAGCATGTGTTAACTGTTTATAAAATGCATTGCAATTCTAGACTAAAATTAAGCGTATATTTAAATATTTTTAATACACAGTAATTTAAAATACTTTTTTATTATCTCGGCAACTAATTATCATTCTTTAAGAAACGATTTTTTATTTTTTATGTAAAATTTTAATTTTTTACTGTCCTTTGCGTTTAGTCCTTAAAATAAAAAAAAAAAAATCGAAAGATTTTATATACCTTTCATCTAACGAATATTTCGAGAGACCGAAACAAATAGTTCCGTATAATCGACGTTACTGATATTCAACAGGCTTCTTTCGATTATTATATATAAAGTACACACCAATTTTCAATCCTCTGTCTCAATTTGTTCAGGACATAGAGCACGGCGATTTTTTTTCTCTAAAGATATGTTTTTCGTAATCTCCATTGTCTGAAAAGTGTAAATTCGTTAATTTTTTTTTTCGATTTTCAAAGAGACTGTAAGATTTACCTTATACTTCGTATGATAAATAAATAAATAATAATAAAAAAAAATACTTTTTTTATTTTTAAGTGTATTTACATGATGTTAATTATTTCCCATGTGCTCTGCACAGAAGGGTTTTGAGTCATATAAATCGCAAAAAACAGCTTCAAGTTAATTTCTTTCATTTTTAGGTCTTATTGTTTTTACAAGCAACTAAAATTAACGCTTGATCTAAAATTTGCGAGATACGTTTTGTGATGTGAAGACTATTTTTTTTTTTTTTTTTTTTTTTTAATCCGGAAATACTTTGTTAATTACATAAATTTGTAGTACATTTCATGGACTTTCAAAATGTTGTTGAAGATTTTGGATATCTTCTCGAGATAATTGGTAATTTAAAATGTACAGCGCAATAACTATAACGGGGTAATAACGCCAATCCTTGGCATTAATACTCCGGTTGGTTCCCTACAGTGGCCGAGCTACATCCTAAATACTGATTCAAATAAACACAGTTAAAACTGTGCAATGTTTCTAATAATTCTATTTAAGCAGTCCTTTTTAAGCAAAAAGAAGCTCACGGTCTGATATTCTTTTGCCTCATCCCCCCCCCCCCCCACACACACAAAACAAAACTTTTATTTTTCTTACACTTTCACAAAAAATTGAAAATTTTCAATAGCTTAGAATTTAATTTGTCAATTTCTAAGTTTGTAGAGTTTATATTTTTTAGAATTGGGCAATCTACATGCAATTATTCCATCTTATTTCATAGTTTTGTTTGCATGGCGTTATTACCCATATAGGTGGGCTAAATAGCATTGGTCAAGAATTCACGCCATTACATTTTATGAATACATATCTGTTAATTTTTTTTTTTTTTTTTTTTTTTTTATAGATAGTCAATGAGTTGCTGCATCAAATCATATATTTGTTTGAAAAATACAATCTAAAATTGAGCCGTGAAAATTGGTAGAACTTTAACGTGGCGTTATTACCCCAGGGTACCTTAGTTCTGCTCCAATCTCTTCTAAACTGGTACATAAAATCAAGGGGTATAAAATCTCGGCTAAGTTCGTTAATGAGCAAAATCGGTCCAAGGGGGTGGAAATAAGGAGGGATTTTGTGCAAACCGAAAAAATGCCATAACTTCTTAATTAAAATAGATATAGAAAGTTTATATAACTTCTTAAAAATGGGCCGAAAATTTATGCATGACCGATTTTTGATAAATTTAGAAATGGGCTCAAAGGGCGAAAAAAAAAAAAAAAAAAAAAAAAAAAAAAAAAAAAAAAAAAACAGGATTTTTGGGAGAAAAAGATTCACAACTTCGTCAATTCTCAAGATATCAAATCCAACTAAATTTTGTATAAATGTTCTCAACATTATCTAAAACTTTTGTATTTACAAGTTTTTGATAGGACTATTTCTTACCGATGAAAAAAAAAATTAAAAACGAAAACAAAAATGGGGATAAAAAAGACAAAAATCCATAACTTCGTCAATTCTTAAGCTACCAAATATAATTAATTTTATTTTACATCTTCTCAATAATATCTACAACTTTTATATTGACAAGTTTTTCATAGGACCAATTCGCATAGCAAAAATAAATTAAACAAAAATAGGAGTTGTAGAAAAAAACTCAAATCCAAACTGCTTACATTCCGACTCATTTTTAAGTTCATTTTTTTTTTCAAACGCATCTAAATGACAGATCCTCTTATTTAGGAACTGTATAATGTGACACATTGGTCAGTTTTTTGATAAAGACAGAATAAATTTCAAAAAAGTCTGCCAAAAAGGGTATTTTTCACAGAATTTCCCGAAGTAATTGTGATTGAAAATTTGAGGAAGTATTCAAATAACAAATTGCGTTTTTTCCTGACTCACTTTTAAACCCATTTTTGCTATCAAAACGCATTCAATTAACAGGTCCTCTTATATAGAAACTATATAATGTGACGGATTGGCCAGTTTTTTGATAAAGGCAGAATATATTTTTAAAAAGGCTGCCAAAATGGGCACTTCGCACAAAATATCCCAAAGCGATCATGATTAAAGAATTGAGGATGTATTCATATAACACATTGGTTATTTTAAAATTCATTTTTAAATCCAATTTTGCTTTCAAACGCATTCATTTGACAGTTTTTTGTTATTTAGGAACTGTAAAATGTGCCCTATTGGTCACAGTTTTTCGGTAAGGACTAAATATATATTTAAAAAAATCTGTAAAAGTGGGCACTTCGCACAAAATTTCCCAAAGCGATCTTAGTTAAAGAATTGAGGATGTATTCAAACATTAATTGGTTATTTTACGACTCATTTTTAAATCCAATTTTGCTCTCAAAAGCATTCAATTGACAGTTATTTGTTATTTAGGAACTGTGTAATGTACCGTTTCGGTCAGTTTTTTGATAAAGGCTAAATATATATTTTTAAAAAGCTGTCAAAGTGGGCACTTCGCACAAAATTTCCCGAAGCGATCTTGATTAAAAAATTGTGGATGCATTCAAATAACTCATTGATTATTTTATGACTCATTTTGAAATTCAATTTTGCTCTCAAACGCATTCAATTGACAGTTTTTTGTTATTTAGGAACTATATAATGTGCTTATTGGTCGATATTTTAATAAAGTCGGAATATATTTCAAAATATGTTGTCAAAATGGGCATTTGAGCCGAATTTCGCTTAAGATGATTTTGATAAAACCAGTTCTTAAAGAAAAATGAAATTAAAAATTTTTCGAAAGCGGCCAATAAAGTTGTTAAACTGGGTTTAACTCTAATCATATTTTATTTTTTGTTGTTGAATTGCAAACTCTTCGAAATCTACCTCCGCCTATAAGCCATGCCGACAGGGATTTTTTTAAGTTATCTTTCTTATGCTATTCTGTATATAAAAGATGTTTAGAATTTAATAAGAAATCTATTTCTATATTCATATAATAGATATGAAGTTCAGATTTAGTCACTTGAGCACAATTCATGAAAAATTTAAAAAGATAGGTCTCCTCCCTCCCCCGAATATCCCCCCCTGTTTATCCCAGTCCCCCCCATTGTCTAAATTGGGCCTTGATCATACAAGTAAAAATTTCAGCTATTTTCTTCAAAATTCTTTTCGAAATTGCAGAAAGGCATCAGAATACATTTTATGCTAGCGAAAATTATATAAAGGATAAAATATAACACTGTTATACAAATTACCTGCTTATTGGAAAATCGACCTTTTTACTGGCACTATTGTGAGCCGTCATTTTGACGACTACGGTATAATTTTGTTTCGCTTCAAACCAGAAATTTGATCATGAAGTGAGTTAAATAGATACAAAAAAAAAAATTAAATAATAAATAATAAATATAAACTGTTTTAAATAAAAAATTCTGGTGTAAAATATTTTTATAAAACTTGACTAAAATTTCCAGTAGTTCTAGTGTTAATTTAAAGGATGGGGAATAATTAATAAAAAAAACTTATTTTTTCTTTAGATGGCCTGCTCATATTCACGAGAAGACAGAATTTACTTTGGTACTTAACTAGTCACGTAATAAATATAACAATTTTCAGAAAAAATTAAAAAAAAAAAAAAAAAATCTACTGAAATCTGAATTATCAGATTGAAATCATACTCGAGAGATGGCGTTACTGTCCCTACTTTGGACTAGTATAAAATTTGTAAAAGAAAATATGGAAATAAAAGTATTTTTCATAAAGTGAAGTAAAAAATAAATGGTCAAAGAAAGGGGACAGTTGTCATTCTGTGGTTTTGATTTTATTATTTCCTTTTATAAAACCATTTTTTCTAAAAGTTTATTTGTTTATTTTCAATTACATCGTTGATTGGCAGCATATTTAAACGTAAATGTAACAAGTAGAATTAATTATTAAACAAAACGTTTGATTTCATAATTTCATTTGATAAAATCATAATTTTTTCGAAAAGTTTATCTGTTTTTTTTTTCAGTTAATAATTTCGTCATATCGTTGATTGATAACCTATTTAAACGTAAATGAGACAAGTAAAATTAATTATCAAACAAAGCGTTTAATTTTATAATTTTCTTTTATAAAATCATTTTTTTTTTCGAAAAATTTATTTGTTTATTTTCTGTTAATAATTTTGTCATATCGTTGATTCACAGCATATTTAAAGGTAAACGTAACAAGTAGAATTAATTATTATACAAAATGTTTGATTTTATAATGTCCTTTATAAAATAATTTTTGTTTCGAAAATTTCATTTGTTCATTTTAAATTAATAATTTCATCATTTCGTTGATTGACAGCTTACTTTTAAACGTAAATGTAGGAAGGAGAAATTAATTATCAAGCGAAACGAAAATTGTGCGTCAAATGTGGCAAATGAGGTGCGTTCGTACAATACCTATTCGTAAAATACTTAATGAAATCTAACATATTGTTGAATTGCATCACCAGGTAAAAAGGAAAATTTCTAAGATCGCTTAACTGCTTCGTGACGAGCCTTTTACGAAATTTTTAATGTTTTGTCACCAGTTTTTAAAAATAGAAAATTGAGTGTTATAAAATCGAGAAAATGCTTGGATTAAATAAGGCAAATTTTACAATAAAATTTTAATGGTGAGGATAAACAAGGGTTCTTAAACCTTTTTGCGGCACGTATACGTGTCGCTCGTCCGCAAGGGCTTAAGTGTGAATTTATCGAATATAATTGTAATAAATTTTGTATTCATGCATTTTAGAATAGGAGTGCAACAGCTATTGCTTTGAGATCTGAATATTTATATACGCACCACATTTGCCACGTTTCACGGACAATTTCCAACTTTTTAATGAGTTATAAGGTATTTTCCTAACACGGCCATGGACTATTTTTAATTATGTTTTACAGTAGAGCGCGTGGTTTTGTTTACATCTCATTGTCCCGTGTCATTTGCATTGACCATGAGACGATTTGTACTTTTATTATTTATCCGTCATATGTAGTATAGGGTATAGTATAATATAGTATAATCTTGCAATCGTTTTGAAAATCGAAATTTTTTTTTGACCTTTTCAAACTTTCTGAAAATCATATTTTTAGAAAAGAAAAATGTCATTCGTCTGTTTGTCTGTAAAGGCTGTATCTCCCGAAAAAATTGAGACAGAGACTTAAAATTTGGTGTGTACTTAGTATGTAATAATGAGAAGAAGCCTATTGAATATCAGTAACGTCGATTATCCGGAACTATTTTTTTCGGTCTCTTGAAATATTCGTTAGATGAAAGATAACATAAAATTTTTCGAAATTTTTTATTTTAAGGACTAAATGTAAAAGAACATAAAAACACATAAATTTTACACAAAGAATAAAAAATCTTTACATAAAGAATGATAATTAGTTGCCGAGATAATAAATAAGTATTTTAAATTACTATGTATTAAAAATATTTAAGTATACGCTTAAGTATAGTGGCTCTAATATATATATATATATATATATATATATATATATATTGCATAAAGAACGAGATCGATCGGATATTGAGTTGTCGAGATGTTTATAATCCTATTTTCCACAGTCTTTGATTTTTCATGATTCTGTATTTCATTCAAATTTCAATACAAATGTATATCTTAATTGGAAATGAGACACTTTGTCCGAGTCAATAAACTGTTAATTAATAAGTTTATCATTCTTGGAGTTATAAGGATGTTTCTTTTACTGCTTAATTTTTACATCGACTAAAAAACTATCGCCAAAGTTTAAGATTAAATGCCAATAATAGTTTATCGTAAATGTCACACGCACTTGACATTAAGTGCATTACATACTTTTGTATATCATAAATGATTTTTGACATTTCATTTGTATTTTATTAATCTTTTACTAATTCATTTGTTTCTTTCGTTATTTAAAATAAAAATTATGCCAATTTGTATAATTTACGAGTAATTAGGCAATTTATATAATTTGTCGAAATGGGTTGGTGGGATAGTCAAGTAGTGCCCACAATTCCGTAATGGAGCATTACTATTAAAAATACAGTCGAGTCTCTATATAACGAAATCCACCGTTCCAGTAAAAAAATTCGTTATATGGAGAAATTCGATGTATAGAGAATAATGCTAAAAATCGTATTTAATGTGTGAAATTTGAACTAATATTATTTTTGATCTTTTGAATTAAGAATTTGAAATATTTAAAAGTAAATACTAACCTAACATCTTATTTATTAATTATTTAATCTGTTTCAGACATTTATTTGAAAGCTTAATGAAAATCAAATAAGGAAGACTTGCATTAATTTCAGACGAAGAAATCTGTAATTTTTTGTTGTTTTGATTTTAAAATTGTTAAAAATGTTCAAATTTTAGCAAGGAATGAAAAATTGTAGTTAACATTTTCCTCCATTTGAAGGCCCTCTCATTGATTCCTCTCTTACATGTGTATCAATCCAATTGACTCTGTTTTGAGGAGGATGGGGAAATGTGTGTGGGAGGTGGGATGAATTCGTTGGATTTAAAGAACAAGGAGAGAAGTAATATATATATATATATAAACTCAGCATTGACGATAAATAAAAAAAAGTGATGGAAAATTGATTCCATATGATTTCAAAGCTTTTTAAAACTGAATAAATTAAGACCAATTTATGAAAAAATTCGTTGTATGGAGATAGATATTTCGCTATATAGAGAGTGTTTTTAATGTAATCATGCGAAAAGGGGACAGTTCCTACTAAAAATCCGTTATATAGAAAAATTCGATGGATGGAGTTTCGTTATAGAGAGACTAAACTGTATATCAAACTAAAAAAAAGTTTATTAAAAATATTTAAATATACGTTTAATTTTTATTTTGGAATTGCAATGTATTTTATAAATAGTTTACACGAGTTGCATTTTTATGTATTTTTAGTATGCATATTTATGAGGGGTAAGTATAACGGTGCCCCCCAATGACTACTGTAATTTCCGGCGTATAATCCGCGGATCAATCAATTCTTTTTCTACCCAGAAGTTTTATTTAGTAATTGAAGCCAAATATTTATCGCGATCTAAAAAGTTACATTTTATCTCAAAATTTTTCTGGGACGAAAAATGATTATTTGATCCGCGGATTATACGCCGGAAATTACGGTAGTTTTTTTTAATATGATTATGTTTATCATAATTGAGCCGAAACATGTCAAAAGTTATTTGTTTTAATATATTTTGTAATATTTTTTTTAAAGTAATATAATTTGTTTATTAAAAACATAAAATATTTATTTCTATAAATATGTATTCGAATGTTTGTAAACAAAACTCAGTTATTTTATGAATTATTAAAACTCTGCACATTCGTTCACTTTTAACTGACAAGAAAAAAAAAATAAAATAAAATAAACCCATTCAAGCTAATGTTTTTAAGTTTGTAAGAAGTAAAAAGACAAAATTTCACAAATAAATAAATAAATAAATAAATAAACTCAACCTAATGTTTTTAAGTTTGTAAGAAGTAAAACGACAAAATTTCACACAAAAAAAGTTGAAATTTTATATTTATTTAAGAAACAGAAGATTGAAATTTTGATTGAAATTGATGTTTTAAAAGCATTCATCACAGTTGATACCTTGAGTGCAAAAGAGTTATATTCGAATAGAACCGCACCAATAATTTTTAAAACTCCACTTGCATGCTTCAAAATTACGCGATATAACATGGTTTAATCCCAATCTAAAAGGAATCAGTTTTCGAAAAAATATGAATCATTCTATATTAGATAAAATTTCATGCGTATTATAAAGCTGCGTATTTCCCAAAGGTGGTTTGTTAGGGAGAGTGGGGGGGGGGATGATAGGTCGTCTGATCGTTTAGCAAAGGTGGCGAAATCACAAGTTATAGCCTGCCGCAAATGAGTTTCATCTGTTTCAGGTGGGGCAACTTCACACTGTGAGTGTTTAAACAGATTTTCGGAAGGGAGTTAAAGCAGAGTAATTTTATACTGGGGAGAGTAAATTGATATAAAGTAGTTTGGGTGAAGCTATCAAAAGATTATATACGAGTTGCATTTTTCAATTTTTTGGTGTGTTTGTAATCATATGAATTGAATACATAGAACCCATAGTTATTGCCTGGTCTGTCCATCTGTCTGTATGTAATAGTGCAAAAACTACCCAAAGTTTATTAAAACTTTATTTCATTCGATTAATTTTTATCATATGACATTAATTCAATGATATCTCGTGACAGGCTTTTGCATAAGGGTGGAACCGCTATTGCACCAAGATTTGAATAGTTAAAAAACTAGTAATAATACGAACGCTACATTTGACACACAGTTTCTGATTTGATGTTTTATTGTAATAGCGTTAATAAAAAACGTTTATTAAAACCCTATAGATGGTTGAAATGTCTATTGAATGAACGGATATGAAATATATTATAACATGAAAGCATAATAGAAAGAAAAAAAAAAAGATATCCTGGGATTTAAAAGCATTCTTATTAAAATACAGAAAAAAATCCCAAACGCCTATAGAGTTAAAACAAAAAAAAAATTATAGAGTTATATTTAAAGCTTGTTAAGAGGTTACTTCACTCACGAGAAAACACCCGATTGCTATAATGTTGATTCCACTGAATAACTTTGTTTTTAAATATCTTGTTTACATTTTTCTTTGAGGGAGGGGGGGGGGATAATTGAGGTCGATTTCTATGAAGACCGTTTTTTACCTTTTTCTCATTTGTTTACTTTTTTCTTTCTTTTTTTCTTTTATAAGGATTTTTTAATTTTTGGTATCAGTTTCGAAAATCAATGTATGCTCATATATATATAACTGCAAACCAAATAAAACAGAGTAAGAAATGGCCGTTGTAGAGATAAACCTCAGTTACCCAATGCAAGGTTAAAAGAAAGATAGAAATACAAACGAGTTTTTTTTTTTTTTTTTTTTTTTTTTTTTTTTTTTTTTTTTTTAAATATTTGCCGATTCGGCCTACAGGCACAGCTAGATTTCGAAACTAACAAGGAAGGTCTCCATTCTGGGCATACTCAGAATTTTATGGAAAAAAATACTAATTGAAGTACTTATGTATGTAATAAAGGACCAGTCAAAATTAGCGGCGGAATCATAGAAGAAAATGTGTAAGAAATAAATTATTTTTGAATGTTTGGCGTGAAAAGATGAAAGAGTCACTCGATTTGGCGATCAGCCCTTTTCCTCGCCAAAAGCAAATGATTATAATGCAACTCAAAACTGTTGGATATTTAGAATGCGTGTAAATAGTATTTAATGAATTTAAACATAAACAATGAGAGACTTTAATATATTATATACATAAATATACATATTGTATTACATATATATCTTACTTGTTGAAATAGTTATTTAATTAATCACTAGAAAAAACGTTTTCATAGATTAACAAAAAATCATATTGAGAAAAATTATTTTCATACATTTAAGCGTATTCAAAAAATAAAAGCCAAGTTGTTTCCATGGCAACAAAATCTAATCGACACTTCTCAATTGGAGTTTGAGTTTGAAACAAATTTAATTAATTTAATTTATGAATTTCGTTTTAAATCTCAAATTTTGATGATTAAATTTGAATATAAATACATATAAATATCGATATAACAAAATTATACTTAAAACAAACTAAAACTTACAAAACTAAAGTTATTTAAATTAAATTTATTAAAACAAGTTCAACATGAAACTTTTTTTTTCTTGAAGTGTATTTGACATAAAGTATTTTTTGAATTTACATTCCAACGCCAACTGGCGATAAATCGCCAAATAACGAAATTTTCATTATTTTTTTACGGTTACTGAATAGAGATTCCGCCGAATTTTTATTTTTATAAGCGTATTTATCCACACGAGAAGAACATTAAGTAATTATTTTCAGATTTTTCGGGGTATGCCCGTATGGAGACCTTCCTTGTAAGAACTAATTTCGCCAGCAAAAACAAAATCAAGATAGAGATACACCCAGTTTCATAGTTTTATCTGGCTACTTTTCATAAGTTTATAACCCTTTCGGGTCCATTTTTTTTTTCAATTTTTAGAAAAAATTACTTTTACGTTTTTAACATTAACACTATTGATGTGATACCTCGCGAATTGGCGAAGTTATGATTTTTTTTCTTGAAGCCCCATTTTTTTTCGCCCTTTTGTGCTTACTTTTAATGATACTAAAAATCCGTCATACATAAGTTTTTCGTCCTATTTCCAGAAGTCATAATAACTTTAAATTAACATGCCCGAAAATTCAAGATAACTTTTGACAAAATTGTTTTAAATCAACAACACGTTTACTAACTTTCTAAAACAAAGCAGTAGTTCGCGTCACATTGCTGTTCGAATTTAACTCTTCTCAAATAACAACTCTGATACAACTTGAAATTGCATGCAATATTTAGAAATTCCAACTGTTCCGAAACTGCTCAAAATACCAAAGTTTGAAGTTTTGACCGCAAAACGTCGAAGGACCTCCTCCCCTCTCTGCTCTGCGCCCATTACATCATTTAAAAGTAGAGGGGGGTGGTCGAGAGGCAAACCCCCACAACACCTTGCACGATTTTACGTGCGGAAAATCTGCCCTCTCTCTCTTGAAATCGGTCCATGTGTCGGTCATTAACAAATGTGGAATCGAATTTCTGATGTTGGAGGAGGAAGGGGGAGGGGGAGGTCCACGCCATCTATAATTCTAAAACACACGAAATCGCACCGTTCGAAAACGATGGGGGTGATAAAGCAAGTAGCGAGTGTGAATTGTTCGAAAAGTGATCTGAGAGCTTTTAAAAGGTGTGTGCGTGTGTTTAAGGGAGAGAGAGGGGGGAGGGGAGGGGTCACAGATTCCGAATAAGCGTGGTCAGGAATGCTATGATGAATGATATTTTCGCACACCAGAGAGCGGGGGTGGTTGGAGAATATTAATAATTTTAGATTGTTGGGAGGGGTTGAAGATATCGTAAAATGATTTATAGCGAGGGGTATTTTGTAATTGGTTTAAATTGCGGAATTTGTGGGAATGATATCAGAGGTATTGAATGGGAAGGGATATTTTTATCCTATTATCAGTTCTGTAAAAAAAAAAAAAAAAAAAAAAAAAAAAAAAAAAAAAAGGTAAAATAATTCTGTAAGGATGAGGCGAAAAGTATGCAGATTTTGATGTCTCTAAAGTTTCAATCATTCGGCAGTTCGAAATAAAATGTTTGTTTACAATTTTACACTTTCCATGTGCCGTGTGAGTTAATTTGTCGTAACTATCATTTATATTGTAAAATCATTCATATTATACATTGGCTGTAAAATAAATTACTTTATTCACTTCCGTACGGTCTTGATTAACTCTGTCGAAATATTTCCGTGAAACTGACCACAGCACAGCGTGGTATTTTGCTTAAAAACCTGGCCAAAATTATTTAAAATATTTTGTGCGTTCTATAGCACATAAAATGATTTAAGAAAAGGTAAAATATATTGTTATGCTAGAAACAAATCATTTTTCGAACAATTTACGTAAATTAAGGTCCTACTTTCCATCATTCTTTCGAACATAATCTTTCATGTCATCCTCTTCAAAATCACTCGAAAACTAGATTCTGGCAATAACTACTACTAAATAAAGATCAAAACAATAAAGTAAGCCATTAAGTACATTTTCATTGCAGTCTATGAGCAAGTCTTTTCTTGAAAAATTTTGACTATATGAACGAAAATGCATGTTGCGGGCTTCAGCCGCCATCTCTGATAGCTGCCGAATTGGGTGGTATGTATGTTCTTTAATAGTAGTTCCACAGGGTGGCGAGTGGTTAGATAAAAATATAGTCAATATAGATGATAAATACCAGCATTTTGTTAAAGATAAATTTAGTTTATGTAATATCTTTATATTATTTGAAGTATTTTCCGTAAGAAAATACTGGTAGCTTTCTCTTATCTTGACGGTGTTTTTCCCGGTTTTTCCTGACCACTCGCCACCCTGTTCCATGATTCACAATTTTGTGTAATGTGTGTGACACTGGGTGCCAACTGTAAAGATTTACATAAAGGTTAGAAGTGTAATTTGCAATTTCTTGATTTTTTTAGTACTATTTTACAACCACTAGACAGCTTTTCTAAAATAGCTTTTAGATACTGCATTAATTTTACCTCAATTCCCGTAATTTAAGCTGATATTTTTCGGTCTGAGAAATTTTTTTTGGGGTATTTCCGAAACCAGCTTTTGCAATGTGTACCAGTATCGCATCTCACTTTAAAACATGCCTTGCATTAGTTTTTTTCTTTTATTGACAATTTTTCTCATTTTTGCTTTTTGCTAACCATTTTTTTATTGGAAGCTTTCTTAATTACAATCAAGATGTAAAATTGACTTAAAAAATCTGATTTTAACATGGAATAGTGAAAAAACACCGTAATCACTGGCGATAAATTGATAAGTAAGCTGAAACACTTTGTAAAATCACCATAAAATGAAAAATTAAGCAGGATGTGTTTCGAGCTACAACAATAACAGCTCGTCATCAGCTAAACCAACACGTGTCTGTAAGGGCACAGAGTCGAGATAAATTGAAAGAAAGAGGGAGGAGATTACAAAGAGTGACAGGTGGTGCTAGCTGAAAGATACAGGTGGAAGGGAAAGGTTTTGCCAAAATAAGAAAAGAAAGAGAAAAAGGTGGAAAAACTATAAAAATAATAACGAAAATTAAATAAATAATTAAGTAAATAATAATAATAATAATAATAATAATAATAATAATAATAATAATAATAATAATAATAATAAATAAAATAAATAAGTAATTAAAAATTAATAAATAAATAAAATAAATAAATAATTAAAAATAAATAAAAAAATAAATAAAAATTAATGAATAAATAAAATAAAACAAGAAAAATTAAAATGGTATATATAAATATATATTAAAAAACTGCAAGAGTAATTTTCACGTTAGGAGAAAGGGAGGGGGGATGATGAGAGATCATTGACAAAAGTATTAGAATTTTTACAAATAAAATAAGCTTCGTGAACATCTAAGTGAGAAGGAGAGGCAGGATTAGAAATAATTCTGGCCATGAAAAAAAATGAAATAATGACTGGAAGACCAACAGTGAGAAGCAATCGAAGACCTGGATAATTCCTGATTTTTAATATAGCTCTGATGCTCGTCCAATCTTTTCTTCAACGTTGTGGAGATCTCTAACAATCCCATTTGCAGAGGAGTTCTAAACTTTTTAATTCTGCTGAACTTGCTGTTGTGAAAACATTTTCTATGTATTTACATAGTCTTTGAGTAAAGTGATTTAAATATTTTAAAATTTTACTTCCGCCATGTTTTCAGTAATGAAGTTATCTCTTTGATAAAACTGTTCTTTAACTCTCTGAAGAAGTATATAGCGAGGCATAGGCGTAACTTGGGCTTTAAAACTAGGGGGGGGGCAAAAGTTTCGAAGTACTTTTCTACAAAATTATGCTGCCCCCCCCACACCCACCTTGCAGTCATCGCGTGCATACATATATACTTTAATATTTCAAAAATTTAATATAAAAAAAAATATATAATAAAAGTTCAACCATAAACGAAAAAAATAAGGAAAAATCCGAAATTAGTAATTTTATGTCTTTTATAAGATTTTTTGAAATATTGAATGCTCAACCGTTACATCTCTTGCATTTGATGCACTGTTCAAAAACTAGGCTTCTAAAACTACGGAAGGGGGGGAGGAGACAAAAGTTTCGAAGAAGTTTTCCAGAAAATTACACCCCCCTCCCTTTTGCAGTCATCACGTGCACACATATGCACTTTAATATTTAAAAAAAATCAATATTAAGGAAAAAATAAATGTTCAACGAAAAAATAATGAAAAGTGCGAAATCGGTAATTTTATGTCTTTAATAAGATAGTTTTAAATATTGATAACACAACCGTTATATCTCTTACATTTGATGCACTGTTCAACCGGAAAAAAAAGTTCAAACAAACTTAATAAAAATTAATCAAAGGCTTCTAGTGATCTGCATGGGCCAAAAACTCTTGCCCCGGCCCGGCCTGAACGAAAGTTATTATGGCCCGGCCCGCTGTGAAAATTAAAAGTTCAGCCCGAGCCCGGAAAGACACGGCTCAATTTCTGTATAATTTGCCTCAATTTTATGTAAAAATTTTAGATTGGATGAATAATTAATTCAAAATTTATCCCATTTACTATAATAATCGCTATTCTGATGCAAAGCAGTGCATCAAAAATTCCTTGACTTTTCCCTGACTTTTTGCCTAAACTTCCGAATTTCCCTGACTCGTAAGACCCTGGAAAGTATTTTGTCCAGAGTCAAATTGAAAAAATTCACAATTTTTTCAATGTGTAATCGACGAAATTCGCAAGGATAATTTTTAGTAAAAAAAAAAAAAAATAATAAATAAGTAATAATAATAATAATAATAATAATAATAAATAAATAAATAAATAAATAAAACTGAAATTCACCACAATTTTGTTTGAAAAGTTACAGCAGAGAGGTGCGGAAAAAATTCTTTTTCCCGATGCTAATTTTGCGATTTTTCCGCAACTTTTTGACGAAATTAATCTTAATTTCCCGACGAAATTAATCTTTTTTTTCCAACTTAATTAATCTTTTTTTTCCGTCGATAAAATGTGTTTTTTTCCCGATGCTTTGACGAGACTTTTTCCGCGATCTTTTATCAGTTTCTTTTTTTTTACAATCCTAGAAAAAAACTCATGTTTTTACCGCGATCTTTTGACAGAAATTTGCATTTTTGCACGATCTTGTCAGAGATTTGTATTTTTCCCGTGATCCTTTGATAAATTAGAGTTTTTTTCGCGGTCATTTGACAAAATTCACGTTTTTTCTGCAATTCTTTGACAAAATCCATTGACGAAATTCGCGTTGTTTCGTGATATTCAACAAAATTTTTTCGAGTTTTTCGCGATCTTGTCACAAAATTTGCGTTTTTTTGCGACTTTTTGACAAAATTCGCGTTTTTCCGCAATCCTTTGACAAAATTTGCGTTTTCTGCGCGATTTTTTGACAAAAACGATTTCAGGTACATTTACAATATTCAACAAAATTTGCATTAGTTTATCAATTCTTTGACGAAATTCGCGTTTTTCTAGTATCTTTTGTCAAAAGTCGCATTTTTTTCTACCATAATTTGGCAAAATTAGAATTGTTCCACGATATTCAACAAAGCTTGCGGTTTCTTCGCGATTCTTTGACGAAATTTGTGTTATTTCTAGTTTGCACTCAAAATAGAGCACATACTTGGAAATAAAAAAGGAGAGAAAATCAAAATATAAAATTGGCCCTTAACCTCAGAATAATGCAAAAAACTGGAGGGGCAAAAAGCAAGTCTTGCCCCTGCTCCTGGAAAACTAGGGGGGCATGTGCCCCCCTCGCCCCCGCCAGATTACGCCCATGTAGCGAGGACATATATATTTATTAAATGTTTGGGTGATATTATATAGATTGTATGTATAAAATCTGCTGGAACAAACATGGCCAAAGCCTCAGTCGGTAATAATATCAATGTACTTAGGTTTGAGGTCTACGCAAAGATTTAAACTGTTTAGGCCTGAATGCAATGTCTTTAATAATTTGTGAAACATCTGCATGCCCTGCAGCTTTTTCTTTAGTTGAACTGCAATTGCTCTTGGCTAATTTCAGATTTTAATTATTCCATTTTATATCTCTTACTTCTGCCAATGCAATTTTTAAACTATTTTGCTGGGTGACCGAGTTTCTCTACTATCCTTATAGAAAAATAAAGCGTTCCTTTCAGTCATTCCTCATTGTTTTCACAAAAACATTGTTCAGTGAATCACAAAGAAGTTCATTTTTTTTAATAATTATATTTGAAAGATTTTATTTTCTGACGTAAGCAAATGTATTTAATTTTATAAACATTTCGCAATTTCGATAAGTTTATCTTTTAGAAACTTTAACTTGTTAATTTTTCTGTGTCACAATACTTGTATTATATCACTGATAATTTTTTTTTACATTTCTTCTGATTTTTTTATTCAATAGAATAAAAAAATAATATATGTATGTCTAGTAAATTTCTTCTTAATTATATAAATCTCTCTTACCTCATTAGTGAGTAAAGAACGCAATTCCTTATGGTTGATTTAAAATATATTATTCAAAAAGATAACAGATGACTCGCATATTACAAACTCTTCGTACAAAACCAAAATGTTACATTATTTACAAAAAATCATTTAGTCCACGTTATGGATGTATACATTCAAAAAATGTTTTACTTAAAAAAAGAGAAACATCCAACTACTTAAAAAGAGGATTTTTCCTCTTCAATTTGCAGATTTATCATCTGCACACCAAAGGGTATCCAGTAGGAATAAAAAACTACAGCATATATTAAATGTAAACAGTTAATAAATTTTAAAAGTTTAATAAAGTAAAAAAACTGCTTTTCAGAAACTTATTTTTGAAATATTGTTTTACTTATTAAAAAAAAATGGGGGCAAATTTTATTTCATATATTTGAAGTAGAAGGTCTATACATTATGAAAATACTAGAGTTCTTACTGAACTCAGTTTAACTCCCTATTAAAATATAATTTTTTCTAAAATATTTAATCCAAAAAAATCCATGATTTCAAACTTGAATATCATAATGAACATGTACTGTATTTACAAAAACATTTATGTAACATAGAGTATATACCTTCGTCTTTATAAACTGTAAAATGTTTCTCAAGTTCAACTTAAAATATTTTTTATGCGCTCGATAAAATGATGCATAGATCAGAAGCATAAAATGAGAAATGCAAAAACTATGACTTCCAAATAAAACACCAGACAATTGGAGAGTCTACAGAAAAAAATGAACTCGTTATCATATGGACAGGATAGTTCTCTTATATACCAACCTGAAAATGATCAACTAAATGCGAAATTTAAAAATTTGACTTTTGGCCAGCTTTTTGAGAGAAATAACACACTGTGCACAGGAGCATGAGTGCTTAATTTTTTTAGAAAAATGGTTAAATTTTACTCTAATAGATGACGGTTCCATACAGGGTTCTCGCAGGCTTTTACGCAACATTAGCGATCTGGTGAATTAGAAATAAAAAGCAATTAAGGGTCTATTCGAAAAAAAGCTTTTCCACCTTCAACAGCTCGAAATTTTCCGATACAATTTCAGACACATTTTCAAAAGTAGAAACATGAAACTTGCTGAGGGGATTATTGAAGGGACGTATGAGATACCGTGTGAAGTCTTTTTACGATCAATTCATTAGAATTTGATTTATGAACAATTACCTGATCAGTGTGACCCTTTTTTTCGTTCACAGATTCGGAAAAATTAGTTCGAAATGCCGTTTTTGATTGCTTTTTTTGCAATATTTTCTGCATTTATCAAAGAATCGGCAATTACGGCACCTTGTGTACTTTCCAAATAAGAGATTTTGAAAGTTTGGTGCATTTGAGAGCAAAAATAAATTAAAAAATAAATCGGAAAATAAGCAATTTGAATTGAAATGCACCCTTAACCAAATGAAAAAAGTTAGGAAAATGGATTTGGTGTGAAATGCTGAAAAATATATCTTTAACCCCTTATTATATCATTTTTTTTTCAATGATTTGTAAAACACCATAATTTATTGTCATTGCTTAGAAAATAGAAATTTTACCATACAATATAAAAATTGTTAAAAATGTGTACATTCTTAATAACGGATGTAAATTTTCCAAGTGGGTGAAAAAAGTCCAGGCCAGGATTCGAACCAAGGATGTATTGGCTGAAGCTGCCAATGCTCTTCCAACTGAGCCATCCCGGACGCATTTTCAGAAAGAATCACGTTTTGAGCACCTTATCACCAGAACAACAATTGGCGCGGAGATAAAGTCAATGCTATGCATCCTTTCTTGTTTGTGACGTCAAACGCCTAGCGAATAGCAACCCTTTCTTCTGCAAAGAGATCGAAACAAAGAGCTTTTTTAGATTAAAATGCTTTAAATTTCACAGAACATCTAAACATAGTTTTTTTTTTCTCAATTCAAAAATATTATTTCCTTAACTCGCTATCTTCGAAGAAATTGAGAACTTAATTAAAAACAGTAGTAAAGATTCTCTTGTAATAAATATAATTCTATTATTCATATGTTTTATGACACATTTGAGCTTAGTTTATTTTGTGTGTGGCGATGCAGCTAGCTGAATGTTCTCGCTTTCGCCAACTCGCTAAGGCTGGTGCTCAAAACGTGACTCTTTCTGAAAATGCATCCCGGACTAACACTGGTGGACTATGTCACCCACCTAACCGTAACGAGGTTGGGTGAAATAGTTCTCCAATATTCGTCCGGGATGCAAATAAACAAACACTCAACGTCCCAGCGCTTCACGCCAACGTCCGTAGCCGAGCGCTTTGGGGGAAAAAAAAACTTCGAGGAGCATACAAGTCCGAAGTTGCTTCGATTTTTCATATTTAATCCATTTGACCGCGTATGTCTTGTTTATGGAATATTTATAAGAATATGAGTGCTAATTTAAAAATGCTTATCTCACCTTTTGAAAAATTATACGTGCATTATGAATGCTCTGTAAGTTGACCTTTCTTTTTCCAAGCTGAAGCATTTATTTGTGAAGTTTTATACATACCAGGTACTACCATTTAGTGTCAGTACACAAATACATTTCAACAATTATCACCTGAATATGAACAATGCATAAGCTGAATATATGCATGCGTATAATATTGTGAGCAAGTGAAATATTTAATCTTATAGATCCACTCTATAACTTTGACATTTCTTTAAATGATCATAATAAATGAATGAAAATTCACTATAATCAAATTAGTTACTGGTTTAGATTATGTTAAAATAAGTGCTTTGTTGCTGACTGATAACAGATTAAAAATATCCAATAATGGACACAATCGCCTCTACTCAAAGTTTTTGGTTCATAAATAACTATAGGAAATAAAAATTTAGCCTTTATTCATTTTCTTTCAGAATCCTCCTTGCACGCTATGATGCTGTTATGCTGATAATCTTGATTAAACCAGTCATGAAGCAGAATTTTTTTTCATAATAATAGAAAACTTTGAATTTTATTTATGCTGTAATTTTCAAAATTGTGTTTATTTTAAAAATTGCAAGACCAGTATACATTAATGAAATGTTCACTTACTTTTCTATTATGAGCTACTACCGAATTTATTTTTAAAAAATTAAAAATTTCACTTTATTATGAGGAATTTGAAAAAGTAAAAATCTAACCAAGCTTATTATTGAATTTGTGGTATTCTTACAACTCTGCATTATTCCTTTAGAATCTACTTTATACAATCAATACTTAACAAACTGTATAAAAATAAATCTATTATTTTCTGAAAATTAAAAAGGAAAGAAAAAAAAGCAAGAACGAAAATTATGCGTCCAACATAGACTATGAAACATTTTCAGAATACTGTAACAAAATTTTGCAATTTATTAAGTTGAAACATGATATCTAAATAAACAATTTGAAAACCCAAATTCTGCAACTACCATCAACAATTTAAAAAATATCAGTTTTTTTCTGAACTTCCTGAATATAGTCTATATGTGTATATTTACTACATAGTATGCTAAAAGTTAATTTAGTTAAACGTAGTTTAGTTAACAAAGTTGAAAACCTCCTTTAAAATTGCCATCAATAAACGAAATTGTGCTTGCGATTTTTTGTACAGCCTTGTATGTATATAATATATAGAATTTCTACATTCTAAGTAATATGAAAAAATAAATAATGAATAAAGTAAAAACGTGCAGCACAAATGAAATTGGACTTCCAGCAATTATTATTCGAGGAGCAATTATTATTAATTTTAAACACGATTATTTAATCGGTAAATTAATTATTGCAGATGTAAATTTTTCAAGTGGGTAAAAAAAAGTCCGGTCCAGGATTCGAACTAGGGATGCATTGACTTTTTTTTCATCCATTTAGAAAATTTGCATCTGTTATAATCAATCTACCGATTGAATAATGATTAAAATTAATCTAATATAATTTCGTATGCAGCAATTTCTGCAGTTCCAAATATTGACCTTCGATTTATTCTGTTGGTCTGATCTATAGTATCAGACTAGATTATGTGATCGTTAAGGGTGTATTCGAAAAAACGCTTTTCCACCTTCAACAGCTCGAAACTTTCCGATATAATTTTAGACATATTTTTAAAAGTAGAAACATGAAACTTGCTGAGGGGATTTTTGAAATGACCTATAAGGTGCCGTGAGATGTCCTTTTACGCTCAATTCATTATAATTTGACTTATAAACAATTATCTTCTCAGTATGACCCTTTTTTTCATCCACAGATCTCCAGCTTCAGAAAAATCGGTTCAAAATGACGTTTTTGATTGCTTTTTTTGCAATATTTTCTGCATTTATCAAAGAATTGGCGATTACGGCACCTTGAGAAGTTTCTAAATAAGAGAATCTGCGAGTTTGATGAGTTTGAGGGTAAAAGTGAATTCAAAAATAAATCGGAAAATAAGCAGTTTGAATCGAATTACACCCTTAAGTTTATTTGGGTGAAATAGTCTTCTAGTGTTCGTGTCCAAGAATGGCTCAGTTGGAAGAGCATTGGCGGCTTCTGCCAATACATTCCTGGTTCGAATCCTGGCCCGGACTTTTTTCATCTACTTCGAAAATTTACATCTGTGTTAATCAAATAGGTACTTTGGTTAGATGTTAGTAACTAGGCCTTTTACGTTAAAGGTTGAAAAAATTTTTGCTAAATAGAGTTATTTGCTATTCGATAGTGTTTGATTTGGAGGTTTTACTGTATTAATTCAAAAGGAAAATAATGATAAAAAAATTTCATCAATATGGACATCCAAAAATTATTTATTAATTATCAAAAATAAGGAACAAATTTTAGTAAAACATAGAAAATTATCAAGCCAAGTAATGAAAAATTAAAATAGATTGAATATATATATATATATATATATATATATATATATATATATATATATATATATATATATATATATATATATATATATATCATTCTGTTTTGAAAAATCTAGAATTGTGTGTGCGTCATTGAGTTTAATTAATGGTGTCGTCATAAGTTCATGTCTCTATTTCAGCAACTAATCCAAATATTGTATCAATTAATAACTAAAATATTAAAAACAAATCTTTTGAAAGCGAGATTACTTTATAAGAGCAAACAGCGGGGGAAAAAAGTACAAAGTTCATAAAGAGGCCACATTTTTTTTTCCTTTTCATATTATCTCCTTTGTCTTCTACTATATTTTAATTTTAGGGCCAAATTTGCATGAAAATGAATTCCAGATGTTTACGAATATAAAGACTATTCTATTGGCCGCAAGGTTCAATAATATGCATTGTTGAATAATGATAATAACATAGAAACACAGTGTTATAGCATGGGAATTATCAGAACTTATAAAATATCTCACCTGAAATTTTTCTTTAAATGCCATGTTTTAGATTGAAAAATACTCGCGAACAAAAGATCAAACATAAAAAGTTATTAAATCTTTTAGATTTTTAAATCATCAGATATTAAGATATACACCTTTTACATATAAACATTTTAATAAATAATTTTATTTTACTTCATAGGTAACGAAAACTTAAAAAACAAATATTGACATGTTTCGGTTCCATCTTATAAGAACCGTAATCATAACAAGTTGGAAATTGCACGTGAACGTAGAAAATGAGGTGCGTTCGTACGATAACGAAGTTTTAAAAATATTCAGATCTTGCTGATATGGTAGAGCGTACTCCGGATACAGTATAGTAGTCGAAATCTTTACGTTTCTGTAAATATGCAGGAAGTAATTTTTATTACACCTCAGCAACGTATATCTTATTCATAAAATGTGAAATAGTTGAATATAATTAAAACACGCCCCAAACAATGTTTCCCCATATAGGATTATGTAGTGGAATACTTTTGGGTGGCCCTGTAATTTAATAATAAAAATTCTTTTCATCACAGATTGTACGGAATGCATATTTTAGTATATATTTCATAGATTCATGCCAATTCTATTATGTTCGAATGAGTGTAACATCATTAAAATGCATTTGAAACTTTTTCCCCATTGACCGTAATGTAACGGAATCCTTTTGATGGTCCCTGTAATTGATCTATGCATCCGATTTTCATAACATTTGAAATGACTCGACAAAATTACTCAATAATTATATGTTTCAAATTTCAAACGATTAAAATGCATTTGAAACTTTTTTCCCTAAGACCGTAATGTAACAGAATCCTTTTGATTGTCCCTGTAATTGATCTATCCATCCGATTTTCATAAAATTTGACATGACTCGACAAAATTATGTTATAATTATGTATTTTAAATTTCAAACGATTCGGTTGGGTAGTTTTTGCGTTGTTATATGCGGACAGACAGACAGACGGACAGACGGACGGACTGAGCAACAACAATAGGTGCTACGTATTTACATAATTACGAACGCACCTAAAAATAGGAATCGTTTCACGGTCAATACAAATAGTTCGCGACAAAGAGATGTAAAGTAAAAACCACGCGCACTATCAATAGCGACGAAACATGTCAATATTTGTTTTTTAAGTTTTCCTTACACCTATGAAGTAAAATAAAATTATTTATCAAAAGATCAAAATATTTGTACAAAAAAAAAAAAAAAAAAAAAAAAAAATCAAGAAACTAAAGAAAATTAAACTTTAAAATTTCTTTAAATGTAATATAAACCTTTATAAGATAATAAAATGTAGGAAGTTCTCTAAAATCTTTCGATGACAATGTTATCTACAAATAATCATTCAAGCATAATAAAACAGCTCAGTGCGCTATTTGGAGGCGTCTGGTATTCGGAGGTAAAAATGTATATACAATCGGCTCTCGTTAATTCGAACTCGTCGGGACCACAAGAAATGTTCGAATTATCCGAAGTTCGAATTATGGAAAGTATGAAATTAAAAAAAAGCTTAATATGGTACTATTACAAAGGAATAAATGTTAGTGTTTTTTTTAAATATATTTCGTCTGTTATCATTAGAATATGACTTAATAATAAATTAGAACGTATAAATACATAAAATAATTAAATGATTAGAAACAAGCACAATGGAAGAAAAATTTGAGATGTCAGTGATGGACAGACGGGACACTAAAAAAGTGGATATCAAATGCATTGGATTATATGTATACTCGTTCAAAACTATTTACACAAAAATCAAAGAAAGAAAGTTATTCAAATGATCTGAAATCCGTGAGAAAGAAGAGAAAAATTAAAAATCGGAATTCTCATTAGTTCGAATTAAACGAAGTCGAGAGAAAATGAGTTCGAATTAATGAATGTTTTTAACGTTATTCTGCCATTGAAAATTTCGGGACTTCATGATTAGTTCGAATTAAGCGAAGATTCGAATTATCCGATTTCGAATTAACGAGAGTCGACTGTATCTATAGCGTGAAACGTCACGTAACCGATACCTTAAGAACTCTTCCTTATGAAAATCAATATTACAAAAAATTAAATTTTATTTTATACTTATAATTGTTTTTGGAGGCATAGTAGAAATGCACTAAAAGATTATTGTTGACAAAACTTAGAAAAATTTACATTTTATTATTAAAAATTAATGTTTTCATAAATGTGATCAATAACTCCAATAACTGAAATCCTTCTTCATTTGAGAAACTATAACAGACACACAAGTTATCACAGTTAAAACACAGAAGTTGCTACGAGACAGAATTATTTAGCAAAATTTTATCAGAAAATGCTTATTTGAGTTGCATTTTTGTGGAATTGTTAGTTTCTAGTTAAGTACAAGAAAACTGGGTTTTCACCCATGATATTGAGGGCTGAAAAAGTATTTCTAAATAAAGTTATTCGCTATTCGAGAGTATTCGATTTGGAGGTTTTAATTTATTAACACTATAGAAAAATAAATAAATATATATATATATATATTTAATGTGGACGTCCAAAAATTTTTTATTCTTTATGAAATGTGAGAAACAAATTTTAATACAAAAGAAAATATATATAAATACTTCTATAAATACATCCAAAGTTATTCAGACAATACCATTAAATAAACCAATGAAACCAGTATTTTTACAATCATATTATTGAAAACAGTTGAAGTTTGAAGTGAAATTGAAGGCAGATTACCAAATTACTAAAAAATATATGGATAAATGGACATTATATAACCAGAGTAATTTATATATTACCAAACAATAAACCAATGAAACCAGTATTTTTACAGTCATCTTATTGAAAATAGTTGAAGTTTGAAGTGAAATAGAAGTCAGATTACCAAAATAATGAAAGGTAAATGGATAAAAGGACAGTAGAAGGCTTTTTTATTAAACTACTCATCAGGGGTGCATAGTTTAACAAAAAAGCAAAAACATCCAACCAGTTTCTGCTATGAGTCGTGCTAAAAGCTAAGAATTTGACTCACAATGCACCCGACTGGCTGGAAGCTATTTACTATTACAAATTAGTAAACAGATACTCATTGAAGAAAATAAAAACAATATGACAAAATAACAATAATATAATATTCTTTTAAAAAAAAGCATATATATACTAAAATATCTACCATACCCAAATCCTAGCATGATTTGTAGTTCAAGTGAATCTACAGTAGATATAAATTACATGTGACTTTGTAACAGTTAAAGTTATGGTCAAGGTATAAGTCATATAGATAATAAAATTAAAATTGTAACAATAATTATAAAAATTAGTAGAACATATATTATACTATAAAATTCATAATACATTTAGAAAAAAATAAATGCTACTGTTAGAAGTATTATATTTTAAAACAATTATTAATATTACTATATTAATTATTTAACTAGAATATGTTACTTAAACTTCTAGTACTGTTGTTATAAGTTCATGTCTCTATTTAAGTAACTAATCCAAATATTGTATCAATTAATAACTAAAACATTAAAAAAAATTTTTTTGAAAGCGAGATTACTTCATAAGAACAAACAGCGAAACTGTAAAGTTTATAAAGTGGCGACATTCATATTTTTTCCCCTTCTCATATTATCTCCTTTGTCTTCGATTATATTTGAGTTTCAGGGCCTAATTTGCATGAAAATGAATTCCAGATGTTTACGAATATAAAAACTATTCTCTCGGTAGCATGGTTCAATAATTTGCATTGATGAAAAATTATAATAACTTAGAGGCACAATGCATGGGAATTATCAGAACTCGCAATATAGCTCATCTGAAAAAATTTTAAATGCCATTTTTTAAAAATAAAAAAACATTCGAAAATAAAAGATCAAAATATTTGTACTTAAATGCAAGAAACTAAAGAAAATTAAACTTTAAAATTTCTTTAAATGTAAAATAAACTTTTGTAAGATAATAAAAAGTAGGAAGTTCTGTAGAATCTTTTAATGGCAATGTTATCTACAAATAATCATTTAAGTACAATAAAATAGTCAGATTAGAAGCGTAATAATTTTTCAAACCTCTATGTGTAACTTATTGACGTTTATATCTTTCTTTCGTCAATTTTTTTAAATGTGGACATTCAAAAATTATTTATTACTTATCAAAAGTAACAAAAAATAATGTTTTAAAAACCAAATCATAAAAAATATTAAAAAAATTAATGCAATTTCTAACTTTTTTGAAAAATCTACGATCGTCTGCGCTAATTGGTAAATTTCAAAAATATTTTTCTTCTTTTTTTTTCTTCTTCCCCCCCCCTTCTATTCTGTTTAATTAATGGTGTTGTCATAAGTTCATGTCTCTATTTCAGTAACTAATCCAAATATTGTATCAATTAATAACTAAAACATTAAAAACAAATCTTTTGAAAGCGAGATTACTTTATAAGAACAGAATTGCAAAGCTCATTAAGAGGCGACATTTTTTCCCCTTCTCTTATTATCTCTTTTGTCTTCGATTATATTTGAGTTTCATGGCCTAATTTGCATGAAAATGAATTTCAGATGTTTACGAATATAAGGACTATTCTTTCGGCAGTAAGTCCCAATAGTATTCATTGTTAAAAAATGATAATAACATTGAGACACTGTGCATGTGAATTATCAGAACTCCGAAAACAGCTCATCCGAGAAAAAATTTAAAAGCCATTTTTTAAATTAAAAAATATTCGTAAACAACAACAACAACAACAACAATAAAAAAAATCAAAATATTTGTACTTAAATGTAAAAAACCAAAGAAAATTAAACTTTAAAATGTCTTTAAAATAAACCTTTATAATATAATAAAAGACAGGAAACTCTGTAAAATCTTTCAATTACAAGGTTATCTACAAACAATCATTTAAGCGCAGTAAAATAGTCAAACATAAAATATAATAATTTCTCAAGCCACTAAGTGTCATTTATTGACGTTTATATCTTTTCATCGTAAAATATTTTAAATGTGGATATTATTTATCTATAAGTAAGAAACAAATTAGAAAAAAAAAATATTTTAAAAGCTATATAATAAACAATATTAAAAAAAGAAAAAAAAAAAAATCTTACTTTTTTGAAAAATCTCGAGTCGTCTGTGCTATTGTAACTTTGGTAACTTTTGGTAACTTTACACAAATAATATTTTTCTTCTTTCTTTCTTTTTTTCCCCCTTCTATCCAGTTTAATTAATGGGGTTGTCTTAAGTTTATTTCTCTATTTTAGTAACTAATCCAAATATTGTATTAATTAATAACTAAAACATTAAAAACAAATCTTTTGGAAACGAGATTATAAGAACAAACAGCGGATGAAAGAATTGTGAATTTCATAAAGAGTTTTACATTTTTTTTCCTTTTCATATTATCTCCTTTGTGTTCTATTATATTTGAGTTTCAAGGCCTAATTTGAATAAAAATGAATTCCAGATGTTAACGAATTTAAAGACTATTCTTTAAGCAGTGCGGTCCGATAATATTTATTGTCGAAAGAAGATGATAGCATAAAGATATGGAAATTTTTCAGAATTTAGAAAATTTCTCATACGAAATTTTTTTTTAAATACCTTTTTTTTTAATTTAAAAATATGCGTAAAAAATGAATCAAAATATTTTTTTAAAAATATAGTAACCAAAGAAAATTAAACTAAAATGTTTTCAAGATAAACCTTTATAAGTTAATAAAAGGTAGGTTGCTCTGTAGAATCTTTCAATGGCAATGTTATCAACAAATAATCATTTAAGCACAATAAAATAGTCAGATTTGAAGTGTAATAATTTCTCAAACCACTAAGTGTGACTTATTGACCTTTATATCTTTTCTTCGTCAATTTTTTTAAATGTGGACATTCAAAAATTGTTTATTTTTTATAAAAAGTAATAAGAAATAATATTTTAAAAACCAAATCATAAAAAAATATTTAAAATAAATAAATAAATAAATAAACGCAATTTCTTACTTTTTTGAAAAATCTAGAATCGTCTGCGCTAATTGGTAATTTTTCATGAGTAATATTTTCTTCTTTCTTTCTTTCTTTCCTTTTCCCTCTTTTATTCAGTTTAATTAATGGTGTTGTCATAACTTCATGCTTCTATTTCTGTAACTAATCCAAATATTGGTTCAATTAATAACTAAAATATTAAAAAACAAAACTTTTGAAAGCGAGATTACTTTACAACAACAAACAGCGGATAAAAGAATTGTGAAGTTTATAAAGAGGGGATATTTTTTCCCCTTTTCATATTATCTCTTTTGTCTTCTATTATATTTGAGTTTTATGGCCTGATTTGCATCAAAATGAATTCCAGATGTTTACGAATATAAGGATTATTCTTTCGGCAGCAAGGCTCAATAGTATTCATTGTTGTAAAATGATAATAACGTAGAGACACGGTGCATAAGAATTATCAGAACTCACAAAATAACTCATCTGAAAACACATTTAAATGCCATTTTTTAAATTAAAAAATATTCGTAAACAAAAAAAAAATCAAAATATTTGTACTTAAATGCAAGAAACCAAAGAAAATTAAACTTTAAAATTTCTTTAAAATAAACCTTTATAAGATAATAAAAGGTACGAAGCCCTATAAAATCTTTCAATGACAGTATTATCTACAATTAATCATTTAAGACGGAACACTAGTCACTGAAAAAGACCCGGATGATTATGTTAAGTCTTTGGAAGCGTTCTTTTCAAATATCTCGGTCAAATTTTACATGATTTTATTTGCATAGAATATCTGAGGACTATCTATAACCGGGCTAGTTTTATTTTTTCGATTTTGGTTTCAGATTAAAAAAAAACCAGTTCTAACTAGTTATGAAATCGAAACTATCCTAATATATATATATATATATATATATATATATATATATATATACATCAAGTACAAACTAGCCCGCTTGTGGATCGTTCTAAGCTATCTTACAAAAAAAGAAATGTAAAAATATTAAAATTTGAGCAAGATATTTCAAAATAACGCCCCCATAGACTTAATATTATCATCCGGGGCTTTATCAGTGATTAGCGTGGCGTCTTAAGCACAATCAAATAGTCAGATTTGAAGTGCAAAAATTTCTCAAACTACTAAGTGTGATTTATTGACGTTTATATCTTTTCTTCGACAAACTTTTTAAATGTGGACATTCAAAAATCATTTATCAAAAGTAAGTAACAAATTTTAATAAAAAATATTTTAAAAACCATATAATAAACAATATTTAAATAAAAGAAAATAAACGAAATTTCCTTTTTTTTTTTTAAAATCTAGAGTCGTCTGCGCTAATTAATAACTTTTTACAAATAATATTTTTCTTCTTTCGTTCGTTCCCCCCCCCTTTTTTTATTCAGTTTAATTATTGGTGTTTTCATAAGTTCATGTCTCTATTTCAGTAACTAATTCAAATATTGTATCAATTAACAAATAAAACATTAAAAACAAATCTTTTGAAAGCAATATTACTTTATAAGAACAAACAGCACATGAAAGAATTGTGAAGTTCACAAAGTGACGACATTTTTTTCCCCTTTTCATATTATTTCCTTTGTCTTCTATTATATTTGAGTTTCTTGGCCTAATTTGCATGAAAATGAATTCCAGATGTTTACGAATATAAAGACTATTCTTTCGCTAGTCCGGTTTGACTAGCACGGTTTGATAATATTTATTGTTGAAAGAAGATGATAACATAAAGGTATAGTGTTGTAGTATGGGAATTTTCAGAATTTAGAAAATTTCTCATCCGAAATTTTTTTAAAAAAATACCGTTAATTTAAAAATATGCGTAAACAACGAAACAAAATATACTTTTTAAAAACGTAGTAAACCAAAGAAATTTAAACTGTAAAAGGTTTTAAGATAAACCTTTATAAGATTATAAAAGGTTTCTTAAACTTTCTTGAGGCTCTATAAAGTATTTCAGTGATAATATTAACTAGAAATAATCATTTAAGCACATTGAAATAGTCAGATTTGAAGTGTAATAATTTCTCAAACCACTATGTGTGATTTATTGACGTTTATGTCTTTTTTTTTTTTTTTTTTTTTTTTTTTTTTTTTTTTTTTTTTTTTTTTTTAAAGTGGACATTCAAAAATTATTTATTACTTATCAAAAGTAAGAAGCAAATTTTAATAAAAAAAATACTTTAAAACCATATAATAAACAATATTTAAATTTAAAAAAATCTTACTTTTTTGAAAAAATTAGAGTCGTCTGCGCTAATTGGTAACTTTTCATAAATAATAGTTTTCTTCTTTCTCGTTTTCTTTTTTCCCCTATATTCTGTTTAATTAATGGTGTTGTCATAAGTTCATGTCTCTATTTCAGTAACTAATCCAAATATTGTATCAATTAATAACTAAAACATTAAAAAAAATTTTTTTGAAAGCGAGATTACTTCATAAGAACAAACAGCGAAACTGTAAAGTTTATAAAGTGGCGACATTCATATTTTTTCCCCTTCTCATATTATCTCCTTTGTCTTCTATTATATTTGAGTTTGATGGCCTAATTTGCATGAAAATGAATTCCAGATGTTTATGAATATAAAGAATATTCTTTAAAGCAGTACGGTTCGATAATATTTATTGTTGAAAGAAGATAACATAAAGATATAGTGTTGTGGCATGGGAATTTTCAAAATTTAGAAAATTTCTCATCCGAATTTTTTTTTAAATCATACCGTTTTTAAATTTAAAAATATGCGTAAACAATGAATCAAAATAGTTTTTAAAAACATAGTAAATCAAAGACATTTAAACGGTAAAATGTTTTTAAGATAAACCTTTATAAGGTAATAAATGTAGTATGCTCTGTAAAACATTTCAGTGACAATATTATCTACAAATAATCTTTTAATCACAATAAAATACTCAGATTTGAAGTGCAATAATTTCTCAAACCACTGTGTGTGATTTATTGACGTTTATATCTTTTTTCGTCAGTTTTTTTAAATGTGGACATTCAAAAATTATTTTTTATCAAAAGTAAGAAACAAATTTTAATAAAAAATATTATTTTAAAAGCCATATAATAAACAAGATTTAAATAAAAAAATCTTACTTTTTTTAAAAATTTAGAGTCGTCTGTGCTAATTGGTAATTTTTCACAAATAATATTTTTCATCTTTTTTTCTTTCTTTTCCCCACCTTCTATTCAGTATAATTAATGTGTTGTCATAAGTTCATGTCTCTATATCAGTAACTAATCCAAATATTGTATCAATTAATAACTAAAACATTAAAAAAACAAAACAAATTTTTTGAAATCGAGATTACTTCATAAGAACAAACAGCGGATAAAAGAATTGTGAAGCTCATAAAGAGGTGACATTTTTTTTTCCTTTTCATATTATCTCCTTTGTCTTCTATTATATTCGAGTTTCAGGGCCTAATTTGCAACAAAATGAATTAGAGATGTTTACGAATATAAGGATTATTTTTTCGGCAGCAAGGTTCAGTAGTTTGTATTACTGAAAAATGATAACCTAGAGGCAGAGTGCATGGGAATTATCCGAACTCACAAAAAAGCTCATCTGAAAAATTGTTTAAATGCCATTTTTTAAAAATAAAAAATATTCGAAAACAAAAGATCAAAATATTTGAACTTAAATGCAAGAAACTAAAGAAAATTAAACTTTAAAATTTCTTTAAGATAAACGTTTATAAGATAATAAAAGGTAGGAAGCTCTGTAGAATCTTTCAATGACAATGGTTATCTACAAATAATCATCTAAGCACAGTAAAATAATCAAATATAAAGTGTAATAATTTATCAAACCACTAAGTGTGCTTTATAGACGTTTATATCTCTTTTTCGTCAGTTTTTTTAAATGTGGACATCCAAAAATTTATTAATTATAAAAAGTAACAAACATATTTTATTTAAAAAATATTTTAAAACCGAAATAATAAACAATATTTAAATTAAAAAAAACGCAATTTTGTACTTTTTTGAAAAATTTAGAGTCGTCTGCCCTAATTGGTAACTTAACACAAACATATTTTTTTCTTCTTTCTTTCTTTCTTTTTTTCCCCCTTCTATTCTGTTTATTTAAAGGTGTTGTCATAAGTTCATGTTTCTATTTCAGTAACTAATCCAAATATTGTATCAATTAATAACTAAAACATTGAAAACAAATCTTTTGAAAGCGAGATTGTAAGAATAAACAACGGATGAAAGAATTGTGAAGTTCATAAAGAGGCGACATTTTTTCCCCTTTTCATATTATCTCCTTTGTCTTCTATTATATTTGAGTTTGAGGGCCTAATTTGCATGAAAATGAATTCCAGATGTTTACGAATATAAAGACTATTCTTTTGGTAGCACGGTTCGATAGTATTTATTGTTGAAGAAGATGATAACATAAAGGTATAGTGTTGTGGTATGGGAATTTTCAAAATGGGAATTTTTTAGAAAATTTCTCATCCGAAATTTCTTTAAAAAATACCGTTTTTAAATTTAAAAATATGCGTAAACAATGAATTCAAATATTTTTCAAAAACGTAGTAAACAAAAGAAAATTAAACTGTGAAATGTTTTTAATATAAACCTTTAGAAGATATTAAAAGGTAGGAGGCTCTTGTAAAATATTTCAATGACAATATTATCTACAAATAATCATTTAAGCACATTAAAATAAACAGATTTGAAGTGCAATAATTTCTTAAACCACTGTGTGTGATTTATTGACGTTTAAATCTTTTCTTCGTCAATTTTTTAAAATGTGGACAGTCAAAAATTATGTATTATTTATCAAAAGTAAAAAACAAATTTTAATAAAAAATAATATAAAAAAAATATTAAACAATATTTAGATGAAAAAAAAAAAAAAAAAAAAAACGCAATTTCTTACTTTTTTGAAAAATCTAGAGTCGTCTGTGATAATTGGTAACTTTTCACAAATAATATTTTTCTTCTTTCGTTCGTTCTCCCCTCTCCCTTTCTATTCAGTTTAATTAATGGTGTTGTCATAAGTTCATGTCTCTATTTCAGTAACTAATCCAAATATTGTGCAATTATTAACTAAAACATTAAAAACAAATCTTTTGAAAGCGAGATTACTTTATAAGAAGAAACAGTGGATAAAGGAATTGAGAAGATCATACAGAAGCGGCATTTTTTCCCTTTCTCATATTACCTCCTTTGTCTTCTATTATATTTGGGTTTCCGGGCCTAATTACCATGAAAATGAATTCTAGATGTTTATGAATATAAAGCCTATTCTTTAAGCAGTACGGTTCAATAATATTTATTGTTGAAAGAAGATGATAGCATAAAGATATAGTGTTGTGTTCTGGGAATTTTCAGAATTTAGAAAGTATCTCATCTGAAATTTTTTAAAACTAACGTTTTTAAATTTAAAACAAGTAAGAAAAATCATGCGTTATTCATAGATTATGAAACACTTTCCAACACTTCCTTTAACAAAATATCGTTATTTTGGAAAATAAGGTGTTGTTCATAGCCAAATATGGATTTCATTACTTTTGAGCAGCCTTGTATTTGATCTGTCGGTTGATATATATATTATATAATGAGGAAATTTAGTTTAACAAGAAAACGTTTTACAGGTTAAAATTTTTTGTTCAGCAATTTATACTAATAGATGTAAACAAACTTGAATATTTTTGTTCAGTCATAGTTTGCCTAGTGCCTATATTACACTCCAGTATTTAGCTAAAATTTTATTAAAATAAAAACACTCTTAAAACTACTGTAATCATATTTCCAGAAACTATTATCCATACGCGACCATATAAAATTTTTTTGCGCGACTCTGTTAATTATTTCATTTATATTCTACAAACATTTCTTAGTAAACTGAATACAGTTCAGTGTAAAAATGCATATCCTATTTAAAAACCTCCTTTAAGTAATTTATGTTCATATTCAATAACCTTTACGACATATTTTGTGTAATGCGTTGCCCTGTGTATCAAATATAGCATTTATACACATCCTATAATATGCATAAATTTTGTAAAACTTAAAACCCCATACTCTAATCTAAAATCCATCCATCAGCCCTCATCGATAACATACAATACTTCGGATACAATACACTATTTGAAATCTGTTCTGCGTTTCTGTAAATGTTATGCGCTTCGTATTCAATTATGTATATAAATAGTAAAAAGTCACACGAACCATATAATCTAGATATATTTATGTTTGACAATCCCAAAAAATATATAAGTAAATTACTTATTATTAAAAATCTGTAATGTTTTACCTCTTTGATGTAATGTATTCGAATGTTTTCTATTTAAAATGGAATATGGCATTTGCGTGTTTTTTTTTCTTTAAATGATTTTTGACAACTTTACACAAATTTAGTTTAAAATTGAATGGGAACATATATATATATATATATATATATATAGTAATCATATTTTTATTAGTTTTAATTAAATTTATGTTTTCATAATTCTATGGTTTAAATTATTATGCTGATTTTTTTATCGGCAAATGTACATTTTTTATCATGTAAAATTAACAATTAAAATAGTTTTTACGAAATATTTTAAATAATTCTGCATTTTTTGAATAAAATTTAAAAAAAAATTAGCATTAAATAGTGGTTTGTTGTGAAATCCGAATTTCTGAATAAGAAAACTCTGCCACATTTGACAACACTCTTTGAGGCCTATATAGTGTTATATATATTTTTTTTTTTATTGAATATAATTTAAAATTAACCCCTAACGATTTTTATGACATTAAATTTTATCTTGAGGTACTTACAAAATGCACTTACACCACTTCTCCTTTTTCCCAGAAGAAAAATACATGTCATTATTTCAAAAATAAGTACTTTATTAAAAATACCACAAAGTTTTAAAATGAAGAAAAAAATGATTCATCTTTCTTTTGTGCTTTTGATGATAATACATTTTCCCTTGTATGAAATAGCGGTTACACTTCTTTTTTAAAAATTACTTTTCATAAAAAAAAATTGAAAAAGACAATGTACAAATGATACAATATGTCAAAACCCACAAAAATAATAAATTGTTTTTTATATCTGATAAAGGGGCAAGAAAAAAAAGTTACACTAATAACATCTTGTGGCAAAATATGAACGCACTTCAACAAGATATTCTTTTTTTTTCCTCGTGGCATCCATATAACACAAATTCTAACGTCAAGAAAAAAATAAATAAAAAACTAACAAATTTATCCATTTCCTAATTAAAAAAAAGCACCGAATATCAGTATGAATTACGAAAGTTCTACATATTTAAATTGTGTAGAGTAAAAAGAAAAAAAAAAGAAACAAAAATTACACAGTTAAAATCACAGGTAATCATCATCTGAATTTTAATATTAAAAAAAAATCCCTTGTCTGTTAAGCTTACACAAAAAAAAAATGTTCCAGTTAAAAAAACGAAAAACAAAAATCGTCTGTTGTGAGAGAGAGTTTGCAATCACAAGCTGAGGGTTGTTACAAAAAACGTTTCAATTAGCGAAACATGCCACTACTGGGAGATTAATTTTTTTTCATGTAGTGTGTTTTTTAATGACATTTTTTGTAACTCCTTGTACAAAGCGGCATATTTTTTTCGAGTATATATGTTTTACATAGCAAATAAAAGTTTTTTTTAGGTCTCTATTTTTTTCCTCCCAAGGCTTGTTAGACAGAATGGCAATTAGGGTTCTATTTTATTCCCCAAAGCTTCGTTTGGAATGATGCAAGTTTTAACAATTGTATATATGTTTTAGAAACTGGCAACAGAAAAAAAAGTAGGAAAAAAAGTTTGATATTTTTCAAATTTAAAGGATTTTTTTTCTATTTCCTTTTGATGATTAACTTGATTAAAATGGGGTTTCGAGACGCTTATATGTAGATGCATAAAATATTGAAATTTCTAGGAAAACATAAGCAAACAACAGTCACTGCTCTTTTATCACTATAAAAGATTAATGATTAGTATGAAGGCGATATTAATAGGATAACAGCTTTTTATTAAGCATTTATTTAGCTTATTTATCTTTCTTTCTTTCTTTTAAAATTGAAATGCAACTTTTTTTCTGTATGTTTGGTTATTTATTCTTTCGTTATTTTCGGCATTAATGTTTAAATAAAACTACTCATTTTAGGTTTAAAAAAAGTTTAGATTAAGTGCTAGAAATATTTTATAACGGACAATTCTGTAATATATTTAAGACTTTTATGCTTCTGCGCAAGTTTAGTTTCACTTGCTGAGTAACATTATTAGTTGCATTTAATATGACAATGAAATTAACTTTAAAAGAAATCTGACTTTTTACGAAGCATGAAAGACTAAACATGAAAGCTAACTGTTCCATCCATCATTAAATATAATCTTCTTGCACTGTAAAAAATGTCAGATGTTTCTGAATATATAAAAATGCACTGTAATCAAAAACGAAAATATACAGTAACCTCTTCTAACTCACCTAAGGTTTCTAAAACCGATCTTTTACCTTTAAAAATCACAGAAAGCTATTTGTTTTCGAAATTTAAAGAAAAAATTATAAAAAGTAATTTTTATTAGCTGCCCGTCCATTTCGAAAACGTTTCTAAGTAGCTTTTACTGTACAATAATCACTTTTCTCAAATCAAAATATCACTTTTTCGGATGCTACCAATTCATACGAAAATATTTTGATATTCAGAGAGCACGTTTAATAGACAAACATACAATATCAACAGTATTAACATTAATATGAAAATTGACATTATTTTGCTACAATTGTATGCACAAAATCAGTTATGCAGCTGCAAATGTTTACTTGAGAATTGATAGAATCCGAAAAAATGATATTTTGATTTGAGAAAAGTGATTATTGTACTGTAAAAGCTACTTAGAAACGTTTCCGAAATGGACGGGCAGCTAATAAAAATTAATTTTTATAAATTCTTATTTAAATTTCGAAAACAAATAACTTTCTGGGATTTTTAGACTTAAAGGGAAGTTTTTCGAAACCTTAGGTGAGTTAGAAGAGGTCACTGTATATTTCCGTTTTTGATTATAGTATATTTTTACATATTCAGAAACATCTGACATTTTTTACAGTGTGTAGCATTCACCAAGAAATAAATTTCTACTAGCAGCTTGAAAAAATTAATAAAAATTTGAAAAATTTGAGAGGTATTATAACATTTTCAGATCCTTACGAATTACTAATTTTTAATTCAGCTTGCAATTCATTATATTCGACAAGTAGTCCAAGAGCCGATTGCACAAAACTCTATGTCATCGAGCACAATAAAAAATCCTTTAATTTGTGGAGATTAATAACAGACTAAACTAATGATCCATGTCTGCTGGAAGTGAAGTGTTGCATAAGCCAAAAATTGATATCACTAGTAATTGACTCGTAGGTTTAGCATTGTGTTTGTCCTACAATCAAAAATATGAAAATATAGAAAACTGGGTGCAGGAAAACACAATGCTAAGCCTAAGAATCAACCACTAGTGGTATTCATTTTTGGCTTATGCACCACTTCGCTTGTGGCAGACATGGATGATTAGATTTCCCTATTACTACTCTTTTATAAAATAAAGGGTTTTTTCTTGTGCTGGATAACATAGGGCTTTATGCTGTCGGCTGTTGGAGTAAAGTAGATGTGAAATACAAACGCAGTCAGTCAAGTAGCACAAAACTGATGGGACAATATTAGCCGATGGGACAACTACTATCGCACATTGGCCAACATAAGAAATAACGTATTTGTTGTGTCATTGGCCAACGAATCAAAGCCCAACAATTAGTTGCTCAGACATCTGTACAATCTGTTCATTGTACAACTGATGTACAATTGTACATATGTTGCATCTGTACAATTCAGTGGTGTAGTCGTAAAAACATCAGAGGTTATACGCTTTAAGCAGAGGGTATACGCTCAAAACAGAGGGTATACCCTGAGTGTATATACTATAGCTTTCTTGAGAAACAGAGGGTATACGGTGTTCCTTAAAAAATCCAGAGGGTATACAGCGTATACCTCCGTATACCCTCCACTACATTCCTGGTGCAATTCGATGTGACATAGCGGAATTATTTTTGGCTATCCGAACAACACTCCAAATTAAAAGAATTTGCCTTGAAATAAACTTTTGGTTTATTGATATATCAATCCTACCATTTCCTAATAATTTTCACAATCTGCCAATAATAAGCCAACTACCTGCGTATACTTGGTTAGATATTAATATACTGGGTGGTTATAAAATAAGTATATGTATTTGGAACCATCTGTAGCTTGAAAGAATGACCAAATGAAACCAAAATCGGCGCACTTACTAATCGAGAAAGGAGAACAACAACGGATAATAAAAATAGTAGCAATAACCCCCAACAGATGACGCTACGGGTCCTGTCGGTCCAAAAGTCTTTGTAATCATTAGCAAAATCAAGAAACGGTCGTTTCTGAAAGTGTCTTTGTACGACATTCGCTCAGTTTGCCTGATAAAGTTTTAGTTTAAAAACTGTTGTACGTAATGAGAATAATGACTAGCAGAAATCAGAACTTCTTGATTTTTTGGAGGATTACAATGACGTTTGCATCGACAAGACACGTAGCGCCATCTGTTGGCAGTAATTGGTACTATTTTTTATTGTTTCACTGTTCTTCCCCTTTCTCGAATAGTAAGTGCGCCGATAATAAATTCATAGTGCGATTGAATCGAGATCCTTTGAGATATAGATTCGACATGGTAATCATAAAACACGTAATTATTAGAAATTTGAGCAGTTATAAGTTTAAGCTCTTTTGTAGTATTTCAATGGAAATTTAAACAAAAGAGTAAAATCATGCATTAAGTGTAGAATATGAAGCACTTTCCACACATTTAAAATATTATAATAAAACTTCACGATTTGAGGGCGTATAAAACATCTCAACAAGTAGTAAAATGAAGCAGTTTTTGCGAAATATTTAACATCATGCATTTTAATTAAACAAGTTGGAAGTTGCACGTCAAACGTAGCAAATAAGGTGCGTTTGTACTACATAACGAAGTTTTAAAAACATTAATATCTTGGTGTAATAGTATACAGTATTTCGGATACTGTATAGAATTCAAAATCTTTTGCGTGTCCCTGTAAATACCTCCTGTCATACAGTTTTATAATAACCTGTACACTGAGAAAAAAATATGGTTCTGGCTTATAGAATCTAAGTATTGGCTCCAGAAAAAATAGTTCCATGTCATCCTTATAAATTTTAGTTCCATTTCTTAGAGAGTTCCAGAGTCTCTTACTAGAACTCAAGTACGTTTTCCGATTTTTTTGTTGTCAAATTTATCTAAAAATATCTTCAAATAGATGCGAACTCAAGAGATTTGATTTAGTAACTATAATTATAGCTTAAGAAATCATTCCTAAAATCAAGCGATAATTTCTTGCTACTGAAACGGTTCAATGTTGTTTCGTCTCCTAGAAAAGAAGAGACTAGAAATGTCAAGTCATTTCGCCTATTCAGCTTAGTTGTTTACCCTACTCGTATAGTTTGGACATCTTTATTTCTAGTTTAGGTATTTAGAAAGTGACTAGTCTGTTCTAGTTGAACGCGGCATATTTTTTTTTTTCAGTGTAGCAACTATAGTAACCTCAAAAAGTATATTAATTTCATTAAATGTGAAATAGTTTAATATAAGCGCCCCAAACAATGTTCTCCCTATACATAATGTAATACTTTGTGAGACCCTATAAATTGACAAAAAGTATTTTTTGCACCACATATTGTCAGAATGTATATTTCAGTATATGCTTATTAGTTGCATATCAATTTTATTATGTTCAAAAGAGTGTAATATCATTAAAATGCACTTGAAACTATTTTTTTTCATTTTCGTAATGTAAAGGAATACTTTTGATTGTCCCTGTAATTGAACTATTTTCATAAAATTTGAACTGACTCGACAAAATTACGCAACAATTATACTTTTACTTACCCATCATACGTAGTATAGGGTAAGTCTTGCAATCGTTTTGAAAATCGAAAATTTTTTTTTGACGGATTTACACGTTTTAGATAGTGGAGATTCCGAAAAACATATTTTTAGAAAATTTTTTTTGCCGTCCGTCCGTCTGTCTGTCTGTCTGTAAACGCTCTATCTCTCGAACAAATTGAGATAGAGACTTGAAATTTTGTATGTAGTTAGTATGTAAGAATGGGACGAACCCTATTTAATATCAGCAACCTCGATTATCCGGAACTATTTTTTTCGGACTCTCGAAAAATTCGTTCTGATGAAAGATGTATAAAAATTTTCGAATTTTTTTGTTCTAAGGAATGGACGTAAAAGGCAATAAAATGACACACATTTTGCATATAGAACGAAGTCGATCGGATTATTAGTTGCCGAGATATTTGTAATCCTGTTTTCCACATTCTTCGATTTTTCATGACCCTGTATTTCATTCAAATTTCAATTCAGAAGTATATTTTAATTGGAAATGAGACGCTTAATCCGACGCAGTTAATTGTTAGTTAATAGAATTATTATTTTTGGAGTTATAAGGATGTTTCTTTTACGCAGTTCGGTACTACTTGAGTAGTTTGGCTTTTTATATAATTTGTCGAAATTAGTACATCAGCAGTTCTTTAATATAGCATTACTATGTATATTAACAATATTTAAATTTTGTTTATGAATTGTAATGCATTGTATAAATAGTTTCACATATTTTATTTTCATATACATATCCATGATGGGTAAGTATTACGGTGGTCCCCAACGACTAGTTTAAATTTCAAACGATTCGGTTGGATAGTTTTTACGTTGTTATTTGCGGACAGACAGACAGACGGAATGAACGACGACTATAGGTGCTATATATTTATGTAATTACGCACGCATGTAAAAATAGATTTTTTTTTTACGGAAAATATACATATTATAGTCCATATATAAATCAAAAGAAATTAATTCCATGCATAAATAAGCTTTCAAGAACTAATTAACATTATACACATTATAAATGTTATAGTCCATATATAAATCAAAAGAAATTAGTTTTTAAGAACTAATTAACTTTTTACATATATTTTGAACAATATGTCTGTTCGGTACACTTTTCTAAAAAAACCTTTAAATTTTTTTATGGTTTCAGAAAATATAGTGTTTGAGAGTAATAAGAAGCGATTTTCATTTTGGCTTAAAAGAAATAAAATTAAAAATGTTTTATTAAAAATCGTTGTAAAGCCTAAATATTTAAGAACATAACTTCCGGAATATTTAATACGCGAATTTTCAAGTTGCTAACTAAGCGTGGAACCAACATAGTTAAAAATCTCCAAACCGGAACTCGAACCCGGAACCCTGGCAATAGCGCTCCAAGTGCTCTACCGTTTAAGCTACGAGGATGATGCCAGCTTACAAGGAAGGCTCCATTGGGGGCATACTCAGAATTTTTTGAAAAAAATACGAATTAAACTACTCATGTAGGTAATAAAGGATCAGTGAAAATTAGCGGGGAATTACATTATTAGATATGTAAAAAAATAAAATAGTTTGGAATAATTGGCGTGAAAAGCTGAAAGCGACGCGGGATTTGGCGAGCAGTGCATTTCCTCGCCAAAAGCAGACGATTTTAACGAATCTGAAAATTGATTTTAATTGACTTCACTGTTAAAAATCTGCAGCATTTACTGCAACGTCACTCTACTACTTTTATAGAATATCTCTCTTCTGACCAATGAGAATGCTCCATAACACGGTGAATACACCGTTTTCTATAAAAGAGGTGGAGTGACGCTGCAGAAAATGGTACAGATTTTTAGCGGTGTTGTAGCTTGTGCAACACTGTTAAAAATCTGCTGCATTTTGCTGCAACGCACTCCACCGCTTGTATATAATATCTCTATTCCAACCAATGAGAAAGCTCCATTTCACGGCCAAGTAACCGTTTTCTATACAAGCAAGGGAGTGCGTTGCAACAAAATGCAGCAGATTTTTAACAGTGTATTTTTCAATTTGGAACAATTTTAATCAATTTAAATTGTGTTTTAAATGATAAAATATATTAATTTCATTTTGTTATAAGTACATATAAACGCATATGACAAAATTACACTTAAAGTAAAGTAAAAATGCAAAACTAAAATTACTTAAACTAAACTTATTTAAATAAATTGAACATAGAAAGTTTTTTCTTTAAAAAGTATTCGAAGCGTAAAAGCGTATTTTTCAAAATTTCGTTTTTTCGCCAACTGGAGATAAATTGCCAAATAAACGAAATTTTTATTATTTTTTTACTGTCGTTATAAGGAGGTTCCGCCGAAATTTTTTATAAACATATATAACTATATGAGAAGCACATTCTGTAATTTTTTCAGATTTTTCTGAGTATGCCCATATGGAGACCTTCCTTGTTAGCATTTATCACTTCATAGGTTGGTTAGGCAGCAAATCGCAGCACGAGATGGAATCATCTTCATGATCAATCATCCACAATCCTGTGGCGTAACAGGAGACACCAAGAAACCCATCATCGGTAAATCACATATTTAACTTTAATTAATTTTACAATTAATTTTCAGCAGTGAGATTACGCTTGAAATTCTTGAACATTTAATACGTGAATTTTCACTTTGCTAACTAAGTGTAGAACAAACTTAGTGAGTTGCAGCCTAACCAACCTATGAACTCTAAATGGTAAGATGGGCATCGTCCTCGTAGCTTAACCCCCTTCGCGACGGGAACATTTTACGAAATTTTTAATGTTTTGTCACCAGTTTAAAATTTCAGAAATTTGTGGCTTCTTAGATCGAGAAAATGCTCCGATTAAATAAGGCAGAATTTATAGTATAATTTTATTGGTGGCGATAAGCACGGATTCTTAGGGGGCCGCTTCACTCAAGTGAAAAGACCCGTTCGCTAATGCTAATCCTATGGAAGAAATTTATAAAAATATCTCGGTTGCATTTTAATATTTTTCAATGATTCTTTTTGTATTGGATAGCTGAGATTGATCTGAATGCAGGCCGTTTTTTCCTTTTTTGATTTTGTTTACACATATTTTTTTACGAGAAAGCTTTCATTTTCAGAACCGGTTTGGAAAGCGAAATCACCCTCGTAAAAAATATCTGTAAACAAAATCTAAAAAGTAAAAAACGGCCTGCATTCAGATCAATCTCAGCTACCCAATGCAAAAAGAATCACTTAAAAATATTAAAATGCAACCGAGATGTTTTTATAAATTTCTTCCATAGGATTAGCATTAGCGAATGGATCTTTTCATTTGAGTGAAGCAGCCCCTTAAGCCTATTTGTGGCACGTATTCGTGTCGCTCGACCCCAAGGGGTTAAATGGTAGAGCACTTGGAGCGCTATTCCAAAGGTTCCTTCGATCCCCGGCTTGAACATTTTTCACTAAGTAGGTTCCACGCTTAGTTAGCAATATGAAAATTCACGTATTAAATATTAAAAAAATTCAACACTGCTGAAAATTGTAAAATTAATTAAAGTTAAGTACAAAATTTCTTTATTTACATTTTTTTTTTTTTTTTTTACTCAGACCTATAGTTTTAGATATTTGTTTAAGAAACATGTTAGTTACACACGATTTTAGAAATTTTCAACTGTTTACCTAAAAGAAAATGTAGAAAAATGGACCAAAGCATAAAAAACAAGAAAAAAATCATGCTTCAAAGATAGATTATGAAGCACTTTTCAACACATTCAGAATTGTGTAACAAAATAGCACCGTTTAAAAAATTAAAATATTACGTCTCATTTTACCATATGATAATGTATGACGACGCATTTCAAAACCGAATTTCCCGTAGATTATTTGTAATTTCATAGAAATTTTTTTAACAGTGTAATATTAATTAAACTATAACTGTACGCCAAGAAAAAAAAAATTAAATAGATATGTTAAACAATGATTTTCTTTCTTAGTGCTATATTTTAAAAGGTAAACGGAGGAAGAATGATAAATAACTAATATTTAAAAATGAAAATTTGTATACAATCACATACAAATCCACAGTCTGAAAGCCAGAATCGTGAATTGTTAAGTACATGTCTATTAAAATATGCCCAAAGCAACTAAAGTAATCCGGAATCCAAAATTTTATAGATGTTTCATTAATTAAAAAAACCATCAATTTAACAGCAATTTCCTATCAAATTAAAAAAAATTTCGTTTTAGCAATTGCCAATTAAAAACCGTAATAAAACTCTTATACCAATTATTTTTCTATTGCAAGATTTCTACGTGAAAAATTAAAATGAAATAAATAATTTGACTAATGGACCATTTTCTTTTGACTCCACAATTGGTAAAATGGCGATTTTTATAGCCTCGAACCGAAAGGAAAAAAAGGCACCATTTCTTTATGGATTTTTAGATATAAACAAATATAAAACTATTATTAATATTTTCTTTTAAGTGTAAACGAAATTTTCTGCGTTTATCTGCGTGCTATGAGTTTAATAGATGATATTCTAATGACGTTACGTAAGGTAAAATGGCGATTTTTATAGTCTTTAACCGAAAAGAAGAATAAGATCCATAAAAGAAGGGTAAATATTACGTCATAACTTTTTTATTGCAAGATTTCCAAGTGAAAAATGAAAATGAAATAAACAGTTTGACGAATTTAAAAAGTGAATATTACGGCATAATATTTCTACTACAAGATTTCCATGTGAAAAATGAATGAAATAAATAGTTTGAAGAATTTTTTTTTAAAGGGAATGTTATGTCATATTGCAAATATAATGAACGCCAGCAGGTGAATATGTAATCTGATATGAGATTATACATCGTGTTTATACATTTTTATATTGGTTTTCCATTTGATTTATCTGTATAACACTTCGACTGCTATTTTGTATTGTTTGTTTTAAATTGTATGTTTAATTTTGAAACTTATTTTTCAAAACAAAACATGCTTTAAATACAGGACAACGCCGTATACTTTAGCCCGTATTTTAACTAAATCGCTATTTCGCGCTTTATACATACCAATGAGTAAATCAAAGAGGTATTTCCCATAATCGGAGTCTACACCAAATTAACGTATTATAACCCAAAATATTTTTAAATAATATTAATTGTAGTCATGAAATTAGGCATGATTTTAAAGATAAACATTGAACGCGTATAAAAAAAGTATTTTTTTTTTTAATGATAATAACAATAATTATTTTTATACTTATCTTGTTGTTGCCTCTTCAAAATAAAATAATAATCGATTATGGATACAACTCCGTTCCACGAAAAATTTTCGAGATAAAATTACAGTTAAGCAACAATTTTTACTTTTTGTTCGAATAGGGGAAAGAAAAAAAATAACATCTCTAGCGCAGCGTAAAAAAGGGAGAACTTAAAGAAAAACTGATTAAAGATCTGCCATTAGAAAAAGTCGCTGTGTGTTAGCAACGCTTTTTCTTCTCAAACAAAGAATACCTTCCATTCTAATTCAATTACTTGAATTTTTCTCTTTCAAGTCTCTTTTCCACCCCTTTATGTTCTAGAAACTGGAGTTGGTGGGTAGGGGAGGGGGTTCAGGAGGTGAAATGGAATGGTAAAACAAAGCGTATAACAATTGAATTCGTTCTGTGCATAATACGATAATCGCATTAAAGCTGCGCTAATGCTTTTCTAAGAGGCGGCTTGGGTGCAAATTTGGCAGGTTTATCATTTTTTTTTTTAGAATGGCTGGGTTTTTGTTTCCTGGTAACGGTAATACGATGGGGATTAATGCTTGAGGTTAGTGATTTGCCAATGTCAATTAAAAATGAGTAGCATGTCAGCTTTAATATACTGTAAAAAATTCATTAATGTATGCAAGTATACTTGAAAGGCTTTGTAAATTTTCTTGCATTTTATGATAAAGATATGATTTCCATACATAAGATTTTTTTTTTCTTCCGTGTATGCAAGTAAACTGGTATTTTATATTATGCGGTCGATTGTTTGTAGTATAAATCAAATATTTAACTACATCTAAAAAATGTATTAAATGTATGGCACTACATTCGGCTTTATTTTGTTATTTTTTTTTAATTATTATTATGATAAACAGGATTCGTATGGGTTCTGGGCCCCACCAGTGGCCTATAGGTTCTGTCCTCGAAACTGGTAGACAGTAGATGCTGGGTTCGGATCCGATCGCGGCCGTAGGCCGAACCATTCGGAATTTTCGGTGGTTTTCTTCGAACCTTTGATTTCCTTGGATTTAAATATGGTTTAGGTTCTCTTAGAAAGACCCCCACGGAGGGCACCCTACCCCTTAAGGCCTGTTTCAGATGTGATAATAGTTCGCCGTCATTTATGACGATGAACTATCCCCGTAAGTTTGGATGGTTGGTTGTCGCCGTCATTTATGACGGCGGCAAACCCTAGAATTTCAAGGAATTTCCCGCGGTTGAACTAGATTTGTTTATTTATTTTTTTTTAATTAAAAAAAATACTGCTATTTTATCTGAAAAACCTTGAAAACTAACGGTACCCGTACGAATTCTGATAAAAATATGACTTTACGTAACTGTCTGTAACTTTCATCTGTGCTTTTTTCGAATATGAAAGTAAAATAGTAATACTTCGATTTGCGTGAATGATTCTTTGTAAAGTAAAGCTAATATTTAACTAGCAAAAGCCATACTTTGTTTGGATTCGCGAAGCATTATTTAATAAGATAAATATTTGAAAGTAACAATACTTTTAATATTATTTTTGCATCTTTATTAAGCAAAAACATTATTTTATGTCTTGGCGCATTTTAATTTTAGAAATGTAAATTCAGCCAAACAGTTAAGAATTTCCTCGGATTTTTTTTATTTATGATATAATACTGGTATAAATAGAAATTATTCTGAAACAAAATTACACAAAATATTTTTAAATTTTCAACTAAAAGCTCCTTTAAAGATGTTTTTAAATCGAATAACATTTCGAATTCGAATAACACTTTATATAACGAATTTAACAATTAATTTTATTTGTTAACAATTCTTTTGTTGCCCCATTCACTCCCCTCCCTCCCCCCCCCCCAAAAAAAAAAAATCATGAAAAATGTTTTTGAGATATTTTGGCGGAATATTGGAAATATATTTTATTTATTTATTTAATCATGATTTTATCTATAGTTATTCCATCTATAGTCTAATTCCACGATTTATTTTTTCTTCTGAAAATATATTTGCTTCATTTTTTATTTGCAAAATTGCATCCGTAAAGGGAAAACATGTAAACCAAATTATAATAAATGTTTTAAGGTTATTCTATAAAATAATAATAATAATAATAATAATAATGTGCAAATCTAGAATCATAATTTATTTTTGAGTTTGATTTCAAGTCAAAATACAGAATAGTTTTCTTGTAAAGTGTACGACAAAACGTAATTTGTGTATTCGAGTAGAGGATGAGCGCCAATTACATATTAAAAAAAAAAAAAAAAAAAAAAAAAAAAAAAAACATATCAATGTATAAAATTGCATTTGGCTTTCTTTTGTAAATTTTCTTCAATTATATGATAAATTTAAGACTTGACTTCACATACTATTTTTTTTTGTTCTTTTATTTTTCTTTCTTTCTTTTCTTTTCTTTTCTTTTCTTTTCTTTTTTTTTTTTTGTATATGAAAGTAAATTAGTACGTCGATTTGCGTGAACGAATCTTTATAACGTAAATATTTAATGCTATCTAAAAATGTATCAATTTATCAATTTATGCAACTACCGCTTTATTTCGTAAATTTTTCTTGAATTTTATGGTAAAGATATGATTTCACATGATAGTTTTTTTTCCGTCTATGTCTTTTTCGTTCGTGAAAGTAAATTAGTATTTCGTATTGTGTGACCTTTAAAAAAAAAAAAAAAAAAAAAAAAAGAGATATTAATATATGTAAATACATTTTATTTTATTTTGTAAATTCTATTAAATTTAATGATAAAGAAAGGATTTCACATGATATATATATATTTATTTCTTCAACTGTGACTTTTTCGTACATGAAAATGAACTAACATTTCATATTGCGTAACCGGCTCATTATAACGTAAAACAAGTATTTAATAATATTTTTAAACGTATCAATGTATGTAACTACACCCCGCATTATTTTGTAAATTTTCTTGAATTATAAAAGCATGGTTGCACAATTCTTTTCCCCTGTTCTTTTTCATAGCTAAAAGGTGAAGCATGCCATGGAGGCAAGAGAAATAAAGAGCGTGCCACTTTGTTGTTTTATATAAATATGAATCGGAGAAATTAAAACTGTTGATGATTGGGAAATTGAAAAATCCAAAATGTTCCATAAGCACAAAATCATTTCCTTTGGTTTAGGAAGCTAACGTTAAAGCTTGAATGACGTCTAACATTTTTTATGTTGGCTTAAAAATTTAAATAAAAATATGAAAACAGAAAAACTGAAAATTGTGCTTTTCACCGATAACTGTTCGGCGTACACAATACCTGAAATGGAAAACGTAAAAGTTGAATTATTCTATCCCCCCCCCCCTCCCGGAAAAAAACCCCACTATCTCATAACTTTAACCACTTGATTAGATTATCATCCAAAGTTTTAATAAGTATCATGTGGTTAAAATTAATTAGTAGAGTTTATCATGTGGTTAAATTTTTTTTGACCGAAATGGACCCCGTTTCACTATTTGATGTTAATGTTCTATAAGTTATGGAAATGGTTGGCAAAGCATGAAACATCCTGTCTTGCTCTATGATAATAAACAGCTTTTTTTTTTTTTTTTTTTTTTTTTTTTTTTTTTTTTTTTTTTTTTTTAAATAAAAGCTGGATTCATTGAAAATCACGAAAGTAGTCAGACAATTAACATTGATAATTCTGATGAAAACTGCACTGAAAATTATTGAAATATATTGACAGAAGTCATATAAGCTCGATAACACGGAATTTAATGATTTTGCCGACGTGGATGAGCAGTACCAGTGTGCAGTCATTGAGACGGCAATGAAACGAAAAAAGATACGACGCTTCTTGTGAAGCAGAAGAAGAAGATGGAGAAATGGCGAATTATCACGAAATGTGGCAAACCAACAAGCACTTTCTGCTGTGAACACTTTGAGGAGATACACAGAGTTCTAGTTTGAACCAAATTTTGGTTCTCGATAGTTACCACTGTAAGAAGGTTAAATCTCGAACCGGAGTTCCTGTTGAAGTATAGTTCAAATAGTTATTGAGTAGATGTTTATTGCCACCCGATACCAGGTATCTAACCCGTTAAGCCGAGATAACTCGGCAGGTAAGGGCCTGGTCATCAGTTAGAAAGAAAGTTCCAATCATTGACTTTCTAATATACGTAGACGCCACATCCCATTGTTCTCTCGGCATGGTTTCGAATCCAACATGTTTGGCGAAAAGATGCCGTTTTTTGGCTGTGATCGTTTTATTGGCATCTTTCAGATTTCACAAAGAGAAAAGCAGAAGTGCGGTCAACTCAAGACAAACATAACAATATGAGTTTCGGCGGTAGAAAAACCGGTTTGGCTCGCTAAATCTGCCCTACGTCACGTGATGGAAGGCAAAGATAGCGGCCTAAGAAAGGGTTGCCGATGTGGTGTCTAGGTATCTTAGGTCATTGGTTCCAATAGTTGAAACGAGGTTTAAACAGGAAGCTCCAAATGTTGGTACGAGATTTCACCATCTGATGGCGACAGCTACTGAGCACCAAAATTTGGTTCAAACTAGAGCAGAATTTTTAACCGTGTATGTTGAACGCCAGCCAAATAGGTCAGAGGACAGATTTTAAACTCATTGTCTACTTTAAATGAGTAATAGATACAATTCCATACTCATCTCTGAAGCAAACAACAATTGAAACTTTGTTCAAATAAAGTTGTTAAAAGTGTTTATTAGAATAAAAATGAATTACTTTTTAAAAAAATAGGGTAACATCCCCAGTAATTGGCACTTTAAGAATTTGTCTTTAAACTTACTTCAATTTTCATCACAAAGAAATAAGATATTTACTTGGAAATATTTGTAAATCAAAGAATGCATATCTGTGCATCTATTTTGCCCACTAAACGCAAAAAAATGTTAAAAAGTATTTTTATAAAAATGTATTTATAAAAAGTTGCTGAAATCACCAGTAATTGGCACCTAGAGCACCAATGAATGACACCTTGTGATCCAGTAATTGGCACATGTTTATATTAAAAAAAAACTTCATATTTTGCGTTTGGTTCAATCGCTTTAAATGAATTTACTGTAGATGAAGATGCCATATTTCAGGTTTTTGAGAGTAAGAAATCAGCATATTAGTCTGAAATGTGAACACTTTAAAACAATACAATATACTTATATTAATACCCAGTAATTGTCATGCTGTCCCCAGTAATTGTCATATGAAGCTTTAATGGATTCCAATTATTGATAATATTTCATATTTTCAAATAAAAACAAATGATAAACAAAATTAGTCTATAACTTTAAAAGTACTTCCAAAATAAGTGGTTTAATCGCAAATTACTTGCGAATTCCTTGTAATTGGAATAGGTGCCAATTACTTGGAACTAGCAAATTTGAAGCACCATTAATTGGCATCTATCATTAATTCAGAAATCCAAATATTTGTGTCGAAAATACTTTTACACAATTAAAGTAACCCTTTTTAACTAAACAAAACTGTTGTCAATTAAAATTTAAAATATATTATAAATCAGATAATAACGAATTGAAAAGCATGCCTCCCTTAAGCCAATGAAGAAGCATTTGCAACAAAAATGGCTAATTTGATACAAGCCATGATTAAAACTGTTGTTAGCTTTCGTTTTTTCAAAAACTAAAACAAAATCACTTCACCTTTTTCATTCACGTATAAAAACATTTCATATTTATTTACTTAGAAGGTGTCACAAATAAAAATTAAATTAAAAAGTTGACATGTTTCGGTTCATTCATAAGAACCGTATTCATAACATACAAAATCAGTAGAAAATTAAATGACACTGGATATAAATATAATTTAAAAATCAAAACAAAACATTCACGATCATAGAGGGCGCAATATTTTGTGTTTTGGGGGTTTTAAATTACCTTTATATCCAGAGTCATTTAGTTTTTCTACTTTTTACTCACCCATCATACGTAGTATAGGGTAAGTCTTGCAATCGTTTTGAAAATCGAAAAAATTTTTTTGACGGATTTACACGTTTTGGACACTGGAGATTCCGAAAAACATATTTTTAGAAAAAAATTTTTGCCGTCCGTCTGTCTGTCTGTCTGTCTGTAAACGCTCTATCTCCCGAACAAATTGAGATAGAGACTTGAAATTTTGTATGTAGTTAGTATGTAAGAATGGGACGAACCCTATTTAATATCAGCAACCTCGATTATCCGGAACTATTTTTTTCGGACTCTCGAAAAATTCGTTCTGATGAAAGGTATATAAAAATTTTCGAATTTTTTTGTTCTAAGGAATGGATGTAAAAGGCAATAAAATAACACACATTTTGCATATAGAACGAAGTCGATCGGATGATTAGTTGCCGAGATATTTGTAATCTTGTTTTCCACATTCTTCGATTTTTCATGACCCTGTATTTCATTCAAATTTCAATTCAAAAGTATATTTAAATTGAAAATGAGACGCTTAATCCGACGCAATTAATTGTTAGTTAATAGAATTATTATTTTTGGAGTTATAAGGATGTTTCTTTTACGCAGTTCGGTACTACTTGAGTAGTTTGGCGTTTTATATAATTTGTCGAAATTGGTACATCAGCAGTTCTTTAATATAGCATTACTATGTATATTAACAATATTTAATTTTTTTATGAATTGCAATGCATTGTATAAATAGTTTCACATGTTTTATTTTCATATACATATCCATGATGGGTAAGTATTACGGTGGCCCCCAACGACTAGTTTAATTTTAATTTTATACATATTAAATTTATATATGGTCAAAATTTATTATATTTATATGCCGCGGTGGCAATGGCTATATTCACGATCATAGGGGGCGCAATGTTTTGTTTTGATTTTTAAATTATATTTATATCCAGTGTCATTTAATTTTCTACTGATTTTATATGTTATGAATACGGTTCTTATGAATGAACCGAAACATGTCAACTTTTTAATTTAATTTTTATTTGTGACACCTTCTAAGTAAATAAATATGAAATGTTTTTATACAAGCCATAATTGTTTCTCTTTCTTAGGCACTATTATCATCTAGTAGCATAAATTAAAGTTATAATCTTTAACGTAAATGAGCATATAACTGGTATATGGTCTTGCATTTTTAAAAGACCGGATATAAATCTTATTTTAGGACATGTTGTAGGATGTGCCAATCACTGGTGCAGGCCAATTACTGGGGATGTTACCCTATGTGTAAAAAAGTTTTTATATTTATTCTAGTATTGATAGCATGTGATTTTCGATAATTCGAATTGTCAGTATTTGAATTTTTTTTTTTTTTTTTTTTTTTTTTTGTCTTTTTCTTCAACCTTTTTTGCTTTTTAAAAAGGTTTGGCTGAATGGATTTCAGTGGAACTTGCGCTGTTAGTTAAATATTTTTTGAGGAAAGGTTTAGCATCTAACATATTACACCCTTGCAACAAAAGTGACACAACTAAAAAATTAGGCTTTATTAGTTATGGCTGCCATTCTACGTTTTCATTCTTCTATCAATCTCCAAAGTAGAATATAGTGCGCATAAAATCTAGCAACCAGGTAGTAATTGTGTTTGCAAACAAGCCCATGGGGTTGTTTGCACGTTGTTGTCAAGCCACAGCTTGAAACGAACGCAACTAAAAGAACGTATTTAAAAGGAAACTCAGCGAAATGCAGTAGTGGATAAACTGCAACTGCTTCTAGTTCTTCTCGTCCGCCAACGAACTTTTTAAATTGAATCCTCGAGTATTTGCGCTGTTACATGCGGAGAGACTGACGAACAGATCAGGCGACGACTATAGGTGCTACGTATTTATATAATTAAGAACGCACCTAAAACTAATATTAAAAAAGAAGTTCACTGTAATGCAAGTAGTAGTAGTGGTTAAACTGTAACTGCATCTGTAGCTCATCTCATAAGCCAACGAACTTTTTAAATTGAATCCTAGAGTATTTGCGCTGTTACATGCGGAGAGACTGACGAACAGATCAGGCGACGACTATAGGTGCTACGTATTTATATAATTAAGAACGCACCTAAAACTAATATTAAAAAAGAAGTTCACTGTAATGCAAGTAGTAGTAGTGGTTAAACTGTAACTGTATCTGTAGCTCATCTCATAAGCCAACGAACTTTTTAAATTGAATCCTAGAGTATTTGCGCTGTTACATGCGGAGAGACTGACGGACAGATCAGGCGACGACTATAGGTGCTACGTATTTATATAATTAGGAACGCACCTAAAATTGATATTCAAAAAGAAGTTCACCGTAATGCAGTAGTGGATAAACTGTAACTGTGTTTCTAGTTCATCTCGTTTGCCAGCGAACTCTTTAAATTGAATCCTAGAGTATTTTCGTACTGCGTGAGCGATTCTGTGAGAGAATCTTTAGAACACAAAAGCAAATGTTACGAAATTGTTTTCTCGTTGTGAGAAATAGGGAGTTGAATAGTGTGTGGATTTTAATATTCGTTGGTAAATGTGCATGGGGGGGGGGGGGGGGGACGTTGCCACTTACGTCTTTTCTACCCTAGTAATTGGCACTTTTCGTGATTTGCGTGCTGGTTTTCAGTTTCGTTTCCAGTTTAGCGTGTGTTTCCACCCGTCTGCCTATGACGCATGCGCAGTCATATTTTATTCCGCTTATTATAATATTTTTTTCTTTTATTATTTCATGTGTGTGAAGAGATTTTGTTAAACAGGGGATGAGGGGGAGGGGGGAGTATTAGAAAATGAAATCTACTTTTGTTCTTTGCATGATGTAGAAACATTTCACTTAAAACGGAGATGGAATTTTAGAGCGAGAAAATGTGTTTTAAAAAAGAAAAATAAGAAGGAAAAATCACGTGAATGAAAAATGGTGGAATCAAAAGTTTGATTTCGGTTTTAATTGAATGATAGAAAAAAAAATCCATCTTATTCCAGCGCATTTAAATTCATGAATGTTGGAGATGGAATGCAAACGATGAGAATTTTAAAAATTTCTTGAACTGTTAGAGGTTATTTATTTTGCGCTGCGAAGGGGTTAAAGTTATGAACGAAAATGTGAGAGAAGATCAACAATTTACAGGGATTAAAAAATTGTTTTTCGGAAAAGTTTTTCCAATTTAAAACTAAAAAATAACAACCGTCTATCATAACAATATTGTCTCTTAAGGAAATATTTTTGGTGCGAATGTTCTTATTTAATAAAATTGTTTTACAGATTGAATTCTTTTACATACGTACATTATGTATAAGAAAAATGCTAGTCCGTTGTTTTAATTTAGCAAAGTGTTATATTTTCACAAAAGGTTCTTCGAATTTGTTAATCACGTTTGTTTTCCTTTTCAGGGTTCTACACTTAAAAAATAAAAACGGAACCATTATAACATGACTTGTGTTAGACGTTGTACCAGGCGATGCGGAATGATTCCGAATTTTCTAATGGGCCGGGCCGGCAAAAAAATTAAATGAGCCATACGGGCCGGGGCGATAAAAAAAATTAGCGGCTCTACCGGCCAGTTATAAAGGTTTACGCAAAAATGATAAATTATGAACTATTTTCAATGAATATGGCTTTAACGAGTACAAGCATAAATTTGCGTCACGAGTCGATACTAGTTTGACAATATCAATACAGAAATGTAACTTGTACAATATAGAGATCGGCATTGGACAGTTTCTTTGTGCTAACTTGGGCTTAAAATTTTTTTAGAAGACTCGTGCCGGGCCGACATCATGCTTGCATTGTTTTTCTACATATATAGTCGAGCCGAGCCGGAATTTGACTTAATTGTTCTCAAGTTGTGTAGGGCAGAGAACATGATTTGTGAATGTATTAAGAGATAAAGAACTTATATTAACGTAATCTTTGGAAATATACTCTTCATGGTTCTTAAATTCACTTCTCAACAACGCGAAACTTCAAAACATTTTCTGACTAATTTTTAACTGTAAAGGTATAAAATTGACAAGCCTAGCTATTGAAGGAATTTGGAATCGAATAGCATTTTCCATATTTGATAACTTAGTTACTTGTACATACTTCTTAAGGTACACGAGATTCTTGTCATGTGGTTGCATATTTTTCTCTCTTCCCATGCTGTCACTTCTGGAAATTCGATTCAAAACGCTAATTTTTATAGTATTTTTTTAAATTGCTTGTATGAAAAAATGAGTAACGCCATTTGATTACATAGCGAATAAAAACACCTGTTAATCTTATGCGTTTTCCAAAAGAAATGAATTAAAAAATGTTTCAGAAAGTAATTCCTTTGGATTTGAGAAAATCTTTAATAAAATGATATAAAAATGTTTTCATAAATTTACTTTTTATTATACTGCTTCAAAAGTTATGATGTTTTTAACTTTCTTTTTATATCTTTTATTCTAAATCATATTAATTTTTTAATGAATTTTTATTTTAATGTTGAACGTATAAAAATCTAAGTAATCATTGACGTTACTATTGTATATTTTCTGTAAAATCATTTATTAATATGTATGCAGTATTCTTTAAAGGAATCTTAATTATAGGGTAACACCCCCAGTAATTGGCAAATTTTACAAACATGTTCTAAAAAAAGATTTATATCCAGTCTTTTAAAAATTCAAGGCCATATATCAGTTATATGCTCATTTACGTTAAAGATTATAACTTTAATTTATTTTACAAGATGATAATAGAGCCGTGGAAAGAGAAACAAATCTGGCTTGTATCAAGTTAGCCATTTTGTTGCAAATTCTTGTTCTTTGGCTTAAGGAAGGCATGCTTTTCAATTCATTATCATCTGATTTATAATATATTTTAAATTTTAAATGACAACAGCTTTGTTTAGTTAAAAGGGTTACTTTAATTGTGTAAAAGTATTTTCGACACAAATATTTGGATTTCTGAATTAATGGTAGTTGCCAATTAATGGTGCTTCAATTTTGCTAGTTCCGAGTAATTGGCACCTATTCCAATTACAAGGAATTCGCAAGGAATTTGAGATTAAACCATTTATTTTGGAAGTACTTTTAAAATTATAGACTAATTTTGTTTATCATTTGTTTTTATTTGAAAATATAAATTTTATCAGTAATTGGAATCCATTAAAGCTTCATATGACAATTACTGGGGACAGCATGACAATTACTGGGTATTAATTTAAGTATATTGTATTGTTTTAAAGTGTTTACATTTCAGATTAATTTGCTGATTTCTTACTCTCAAAAACCTGAAATATGGCATCTTCATCTACAGTAAATTAATTTAAAGCGATTAAACCCAATGCAAAATGTAAAGTTTTTTTTAATATAAACATATGCCAATTACTGGATCACAAGGTGTCATACATTGGTGCTCTAGGTGCCAATTACTGGTGATTTCAGCAACTTTTTATAAATATATTTTTATAAAAATACTTTTTCATTTTTTTTTTGCTTTTAGTGGGCAAAATAGATGCACAGATATGCATTCTTTCATTTAAAAATATTTCCAAGTAAATAGCTTATTTCTTTGTAATGAAAATTTAAGTAAGTTTAACGACAAATTCTTAATGTGCCAATTACTGGGGATGTTACCCTATGATAAAAATCTGAATATTCCCGAAATAGTAAAAATTGTGTCGGGCCAGATCGAACCGAGCCTGTTCTCACTGATTTCTGTACGGGTCGGACCTGTTTTCACTGATTTCTGTACGAGCCGGACCTAGAAATGTAAAAATATAAACGGGTCGGTCTTTGAGTTTTACACCGGGCTGGACCGGGCCTGGAAATTCTGACTCGTGCAGACCTCTAACTATCATGTTTGTCCGTTTGTTTTACAACCGTTTTACAGGCAAACTATGGAACGTGGAAAGCTCAAATTGGCTGAAATAATAAAGGCTATTAATCCACATAATCATATTTACAGATTATTCAACATTTACAATTATATTTAGAAAAAAGAGAAAGACTATATAAATTGCAAGAAAAAAAAAGTTTTCTTTGTGTATCGTGTGAAGCTTTCGTAAGGCCGAACTCAAAAATACATTTCTTTTAATTTTAGGTATTATGTATGTAGAGATATAATCGAAAATGTAATGCAAAAGTGTCTTCTCCTCCCTTTTTACTTTCATATTTACTGAAACTAAAATTATGACTAAAACTAGTAGTAGTAGAAATTAATTGAAATCTTCTAGGAAAACTATAGTGATTACCTTAGGTCACATAGTTTTTCATAAATCAGCAATTTTTCATCACACAGAAATTTCGATTTGCGGGCGATTAGCAAAGAAGTTCAGGAAGCGCTAAAGCTACCTATCGTCACAGAAGTATAAAAGGATTCTTATTAATGATTTTCGAAAAAAAATTCGATAATTAGCCGAGATATTAACTTTTAAAGGCATGGGTATGCTGGATATACATAAAAACACGGGCGGTTTACTTTATGTGGCATCGGATTTTAAAGCCTAGATAACAACTTTTACTGATATATTTGTATAATGCAATGGCGAATTATTCATTCAAATATTTATTGTTTTTGCAGTGTAACTTGAGGTGAAATGCCGTGTTTTACAAGATGCCGTATCACGTAGTTTTCAAATGCGCAGGCGCTATAGAGAAATGCTTTGCAGCTCAGTTGTAAACAAGAGGCTCTTTTTAAATTTTTTTAGTTGAGCTTTTTTATTGTTATTTCGTCTTAACACCTCGGGTAAGTGTGACATGACTTCTGTATTTTCCCACATAAGTCTTAATTTAAGTACCAGAGAAATAATCTGATGTTTTTACAGCAATGGCGGATCCAGCCCTACTTTTAGAGGGGTGTCATGATTTTTTTTTTTTTTTGGGGGGGGGGTCATGTGTCTTAATAAGCAATTTTTATATTAAAGACTGTCCCCACATCCAAAACAGCTGAATTTCTGATACTTCTGGTAAGTTATTTTCATTCGTAACAAAAATAGTTGCATAAATATTCGTAAAAATATAAATATAAATACATTTTATGTAGATGCCAAGAGATCGTTAATATTTCCGTTTTGATATAAAATCAAACGATTATTCAATAAATTGAGAATAATATGTAAATTTTTAGGACTTGACAGTTACAAAAAGCCGTTAGGAGGGAGGAGGGAGCAATTGACTGTAACGGCCTGAAATTCAGTTTAAAACTCCGTAGTTTACGGAGATATCGCGAAAGATTCTTTGCTGTTATTGAAAAATGGAAAACGTTAATCAATCACATTTGCTCTGATTAAATGAATTTTGCATTTAAGATTAAAAAATACTTCATGGATATTCCAGAAATTACCTACTTTGGGTTTTTGTATGGCTTTAAAAGAATAATAAATATTCCGATTCGTAAGCAAGGAATAAATTTGAAAAAATACAATATATATTTCATTTTTTAAATTTCCTTTAAAAATTTTCTTCGCTCAGAGGGGGGTCATGACCCCCATGACCTCCCCTTTGGATCCGTTTCTGTTTTATAGAGTACTGATACCTGCTTTTTCTGCAAAGTATAAATGGACGCCTGATCCAGCTTCTTCGTGTCAGTAGTTAGGGACCCGAGCCTTCCCGTTGGCCATCTTAACCACATATTAAGATAAGATGTCGAAATGCAATGTTTTACAAAAACAAAATTTTCGAAATTTACAAAAACGAAGTTTTCTATGATATCTGAAATATGTTTTTAAATCATACGTAAGAGTGCAAACTTTAACAAGAAATCAATGAAAAACGAATAAAGTCAACAGGTGATTTTTAGAACAATTAAATCAAAAACTAGGGTATCTTCAGCCAGTTTACCCTATTAATGCTTATTCAAATCTTAGAAAGCCCCAAGGAGGCTGAATCATTTTATATATTCTTACTGTGTAAAATTTTGGAAAAAGATGCTCTTCAGAATAATGAAAAATAGCATAAAATAATTACCATTCACAAATATCCATTTTTAACATTGCAGTTTATTTCATTATGAATGAGATTGATTTTTGTTTACCAGTTTTTGATTTTTGTTTACCAGTTTTTCAATTTAAAATTTTTTCGAGAATATATTTACCAGTATAAATCTTGAGAATATCGCCGTCAAAGAGATGTAACATGCCAATCTGAATAAATAAAGGTATTTATTTGGCTTATAAATGTATTTTTATCAATTTTAGCAAACATTAAGTTTTTTTTTCTTTAAAGTTCAAGGATTATCTAGTCTTTTTAAATTACTCTAAATTGTTTCTATGTCTGCAGAAACAAAGGAGACAAACTAAAACTTAACGAAATACAGTGTACTAAATCAAAGGAGAGGTGAAAACCATTTTTCACCGAAATAACCCATCTCCTTCCTTTCTTGATCGTGAATGGTCAGTTGGCCAGGAAATTCAATCAAGTGAACACCATTTATCTGGACACCAGGTGGTCACTTAATGGACATCAGCTCTGGACATCGTAGTGAAAGGAAGTTTGCCTTTCACACCGATACCTTTAATTTCGCTGCGCTGTGGTTGCCACAAACATTATGCCGCCAAAAAAAGACGACAAAAGTACAAATAAAACTGGATAAATCCGAATTATTTTGAAAAAATAGCATAATTGTGTTTTAGAAGGACGGACAAGCTCGTTGCCAGGAAAAATTATCAAGGAGCTGAAACTCCTCTCGAAAATAAATGAAAATTAAAATTCCAGTACTAAATTCATCTAGAGTTAAATAATTAAAATTCATATAAAAATCACAAATAAATATACTAAAATTACTTTCAGGTGCATACATATAATATAAAATAATTTAAAATACATTTTAAAAATCTTAAAATACATAACAACCTATTAAAAAAAAGTTTACAGAAATAAAACGGTCGTCATCAGCGGGGTTTAAATGTTGTTATTATTTTTCTTAGCGCTTTTTCGAGAATTGTTCTAGGACTAATCTTCTTGATTCCTTCCAAACAATTTTGGAATGAGCACAAAGAAAAATAATAATAATATTGAAAGATTCTGGGAGAAAAGTTTCAACTAAGAAATATTTCTGCATTTCTATTGTAGAGCATTATATTTGTACATTTTTTAATTCTATAAAATATTTTTTTATAGATTTGAGTAGAGTTATAAATATTGCACGAAATTCCTCCAAATTCAAATTTAATTAATTCATTTTAATTAGCAAAATCCTTCTGAGAATTATTATATGATTGTGTAAATCTTTTAATATAGTGTCAAAAATTCACGAAAAATGCTTTAGAACAGCGGTTCCCAACTTTTATTCGTACACGATCCACTTTTAAGTAAAAAAATTTTTTGCAACCCTCACCCACATAACATGAGAGTATACTAAGAGAGTACTATGAGAGTGTACTACTTGTAGCTTTATTGATTCTAAAAATTTTACAGAGTTCATAGGCTACCTAAATATTTCGCAACTTATTTGTAGCGTAATTGATTCTGATAATTTTACAGGGTTCGTAGGCTACCTAAATATTTCGCTACTTACTTGTACACTTATTGATTCTGATAATTTTACAGGGTTCGTAGGCTACCTAAATATTTCGCAACTTATTTGTAGCCTAATGGATTCTGATAATTTTACAGGATTCGTAGGCTACCTAAATATTTCGCTACTTACTTGTACACTTATTGATTCTGATAATTTTTCAGGGTTCGTACATTTCAAGGACTTTCCCTCACCTTTTATCAGAATTTTTGTAAAGTAATATTTGCCTTATTTAAAGAAAACAATTTCTAGTGACCAGTTATTTACGAAATTTATGGTATTAACCTTTTCGGGTCCGATTTTTTTTCCCATTTTGAGAACAAAAATATTATTACTTTAATAATGTTCATCGTAGCTTTCAAATTAAACTGCTTAAAAATTATCTCGTTGTCTGAAATACAACGAACGTACTTATTTTGTATACTCTCCAATTCATATTTATATGATAATAAGCTAAGGAAGAGTTTTTAAAGATGTTTGGAAAATAACGTATTACAACAGGATTTGAGAGATTATTACAACTCTTTAATATTTTTTAAATTTTATCATGCATGATTCTTTCAGGAAAGTAATCTATATTTGAAATTTAAAGCGTGATATATATGCATAGAAAAAAGGAATCGCCAACTGCGCAAAGAGAGTTAAGTAAACTTTTATTATTATTGTTATTACTAAATGTCAAAACCTAAATGAAGTCATAATAAGATAAGCATAGTCATTTATTATCATTTCTATCTGTAGAAAGTAACGAAATAATTGTTAGGAAAAAATAATATTCTATGAAAAGATATGCACTATTAATAGTACACCAGACCCGAAAGGATTAAAGCATCTAAATTCCGAGAATCCCTTGAAGCATATATGAACCCTGGTATGGTATCTTTGTCCAACATCTGTAAGATTTCGGCAGTCCTAACCTATGAAAAAGGCCAAATTTTCATAGGAGGGATGCGCTATTAGAAAAGCAAGAATTGTTAATTTCAATGTAAGTTGAATAATATTAAAAACGATCAATATAATGAAAAATACTACGTTTATTTATTATCAAAACACAACTTTACAATCAAAGAGATTTCTGACACTGATGTTTACTGATGAGGGCATTATATCGGTAAACGGAAAAAAGGTGACTGGAAAAAAGTTACCGAATAAAATAGTGACAGAAAAGACAAGAGCGGAAAAAACGTGACACGGAAAAAAAGCGATCGGAAAAAATGTGACAAGGAAAAAAAATAACCGGAAAAAAGTGACAAGGAATTGATAAATATTAAACTTGTCGATAAATAAGTGCTAAAAATTAAAGTGGTAACAAAGAGTGTATTTTTTATGTTCTGATCAGTGGGATTAGTATCTTAAGATATTAATAGAATAAAAAATGGGAATATCAAAGAACAAAATTTTATTATTGATGTTATGATTACATTAAAATAGATATTTCTTTTTAATTATTAACCTTTAGCTGATATTAAATATTAAACCTAGTCTCTATACTAATAAAATCCGTGCGCCTCTCTCTGTCTGTCTGCTTGAAGCCGATTACAGTTCGCAACGCGGGCGAGTTGGAAGTCGCGAGAGGTGTCTTTCGATTGGAAAAATTCCGGGGAAGTCATTTCGGGCATTTTCGAGACCGTGGGACCAAAATTAAAAAAGTTATGAATTAAAACCCCCTTGGGAATCGGAACGAAAAGTGTCTCAATTCCGGAACGGAGCTCCGAAGCAGAACACTGCGCCACCTTGCGGTGAAGGACATGCATTTTTCCCCTTTGGCTAAAAGAAGAAACAGCCGAAAACCACTCTTTCTACCGGCGCTAATTGCGTTTTTTTCCGCATCAATTTTTTTGACTTGCCGTAGAATATTTACCGTAGTTTTCGCTAAAATATTGAACTTAGAAATAAAATAGGACTATCGAAACTTTTTTTTTGCGCGTTTTTTCTTAAACCATCATGCAGACAGTTTTTAAAGTAGAAAAAAACGGATTACATATTCAGAATCTGCGTAAAAATCTGCTTCTGATGAACTAAAAAATACGAAAAAATGTCTTATGGGCGCGTAGTGCCCACCGTGCAAAACCAAATATTTTTAACGGGACTATGGGCGCGAAGCGACCATAGCTCCGATCCACAATCTTTTTTTTTTCAAGTGCACGTGGCCCACAGTGCGAAATCACATATTTTTAACGGGACCATGGCTCTTTAATTTACTTTTTTTTGCGCTTGAGGATTCGAACACCAAGACTTGCTTATTAAATGATTTTTTTTGCTTATTATATACTGCTTAATACCGAGGTTCGTTTGGAAAAAGTGGCCCAGCTAGCGGGCGTAGCTCGCTAGTTTCATTAAGAAGAACTGATTTAAAAAATGATTATATATTTTATTAACAGATAATAAATAAATAAAAATAATTGTAAAAATAAATAAAACCAAATATTAAAAGTTAGTTTCATAAAAATGAATTGATTTTGAAAATGACATTTTATTAACTTGTAGTAAATAAATAAAAATAACTGTATACATTAAATTAAATATTAAAAATTAATTTAAATAACAAGAATCCATTAAAAATGAATATTTTATTAACTGATGGTAATTAATAAAAAAATAATTGTATAAATAAATAAAATTAAATAGTAAAAATTAGTTTCATTGGCAAGAATTGATTTTAAAAAAATGATAATATTTTATTAACTCACAGTAAATCCATAAAAATAAATGTATAATTAAAATTAAATATTAAAAACTATACTCATTAACAAATATTTATTTAAAAAAAAATGATAATATTTTATTAACTCATAGTAAATTAATAAAAACAAATGTATAAATAAATAAAATTAAAATTAAAAATTATATTCATTAACAAATATTTATTTAAAAAATGAAAATATTTTATCTAATACGTAGTAAATAAAAAAATGTATAAATAAATAATAATAAATAAATAAATAATATAATAATTAATATATTAATATAATGTATAATAATTATAAATATAACACATTATAATTGATAAAACGTATTTTTATTCAATAATTTTAAATTTAAATAATTTATGAAAATAGCAATTTCTCGGTAACTTGTTTAGTTTTTTTAAATAAAAATTAAAAAAAAGGTAAACCATTTATTTGTATGTTTATGTCACATTTTTATTAAATTTCTACTAATAATTAGGAATTTCAAACTTTAAATTTTCAAATTTAAAGAAAAAAATATTCGATGACATATAGAAGCGTTACATGAAAAGGCTAGGTTCTGAGCATGGAACAAAGAATATAAACGGGAAGGAAAACCGGTCAACGGAACCGAGCCGAGGCAAGCCGAGAATTCTGGGACAAGTGTGACCCTGAACTGCCGGCAACCTTGGCGATTTTTTTCGATTGGCGATAACTTGGCATGTGTTTTATCATAGAGCACGCGCATGTGACGTCACGCTTCAGTTGCTCGCTTGTTTGGGTGGCAAAAACGATTCCTTTTCCATTGTAATTACCACAGACTTCTCATACAAATATCTTTACTTTGAGATATTAAAAAACCTTATTAGAATTATTAATGCACTTTTTTTGTAGTGTGCTGTGGCAAAACACACGAGGGGGCAGAATTATTATTTTTTGGGTGGGGCGGGGAGAAAGGAGATATTTATAGTTATTAGATATCAACGAATACGCTTTTCATTGAAATTTTGAATATTATATGGAGGATATGAGAAGAAAGGGAAACGGAAATTTCAGTAATGGGGATTATTTATATTACTAATTATTTCTCTATTGTCGTTATAGAACAACAAACAAAAAAAATATTATTAGTATTACTATTTTTTTTTTACATAGAAATAAAAATAACTTAAAGATTTTAACGTTAAAACCTAAGAAATCACAATTTATGCTTCTCACTCTTTCCTACTAGCATACAAATATATTTGTATCAAAGGGGGGGGGGGCAGCGTAAATGATTGTAGGTTAACGATATTTAAGATTATTTTTCATGTATTAATGACACACAGGTCTGGCATTTTTTAAAATAAATATTTTTAAAAATAAATAATTTTTTAAATTAATATTTTTAAATAACTATTTTTAAATATTTGACAATCAGCAAGCTGGGCGGAGGGGGGGGGGGCAAAGAGAAGACTTGATGAGAATTTCAGATGCAGAGTATAAGTTATATGCTTAATTATTTTTGCGACTACGGAACAATAAATTGAAAAGATTTTTTATGTAAAATAAAGATTTAAAAAAAACTCCTTTGTATTCCGGAAGGGGGGGGGGCTACATGGAGAAGCGTAAGTTCGGAATGTTAGGAAGTGATTTTAATCATTATTTATTTATTCTTATTAGTGAGCAACAAATATATCAGTTTTCTTTTCAAATGACGAATTTCAAAGTTTTTTAAAATTCATTCTGCTGGAGGGGGGGGGGGGGGACAGAGGGAAGAAATTTTTTCGGAATAAAAGAGATGATAAAAAAACGATATATTTCTATTGATATATTTGATTATTTTTTGTCACTGGAGAGAGAAAAAAAATAGTAGAATTTTTCTTTTATAGAAAAAAAAAACTTATTTGCATGATGGGAATGGGGGGGGGGGGCTAAGAATGGAAGCATACATATTTCGGATAAGCTGGAGATAATCTAAATTATTATTTATTTATTGTGATAAGTCAGAAATAAATGCGACAAATTTTATTTAAACAAAATAAAGAGTTTTAAAAATATGAAACTGTATATGATCAGAGGAGGGGGGGGGGGGCAAAGGGCGGAAAGTGTGTAATTTTTGACGGAAGAAACCTAATTTGCTTGAATAATGAATATGATAATGAATGTTTATAATAATAATAATGAATACATTATTGATTTATTATCAGTAGAAAGCCGTAAACGGAACAGAATTTTTACATTATATAGATCAACAATAAATGTTTATTTTTTTTTATATCGGGGGGGGGGGGGGCAGAGGGTGAATGAAACATTAGTAAAAGGTTAAGCCTAGCCAGACAGGACTATATTTTTCCAAAAAAATAATCATGATTGGACGAAAAAGTCATGATATCGGGAAGATTGCTATGGATTTAAACGACGACAAACAAGGAACGGCGAAGTTTCTGCCACCCAAACAGCGAAAATGACAGTTTACTTGCAACCGTGCCAGTGCTCTATAAGACGTCGAGGTAAGAAAGGCCAAATAAGCGATAAATGCGCCAAACAGTTTCCATTCCTCAGGGAATGCTGGGATATGGGTGAACCTCACAGAAATCCGGTGGCATCGACGATCACCCTGCTCCTAATGGGAAAGAGGCTTCGTTTCCCTTCCCGTTTATATTCCTTCTTCCATGGTTCTGAGGGAGTCTATTATCTCTCTCAGTGAGTTTCAACTTCCTTCGGCTAGATGTAGACCTTACCACTCACTCTGATTGGCTGTTACATCCGGTTTTACTTTATGCGCATGCACATACTTTACATTTGTTCAAATCTTACGGTTGTTAGACACAATGGCCGTGTTCAAAAGCGGCTTTTTTTGTGCGCGCGCGCTCAGAAGATTCTGCTTGGAGTAGGTGCTATCGAAGAAGAGAATTTTAAACTTATTCAATTATTGTATAATTTTTATGGTTCAGAATTGGTAAATACAAATACCATATCTCTTTATCCTTTCAAAATATGATTTTCGTAACAGAAATACATACCTGTGACCACTCAAATAAAATTAAAAGTATTCCGGAAAAGTATCACGAGACCTATTTCATGTAATTAAGCCCGATTAGCATTTAAAAAATGACAATCAACCCTGCTCAAACCTTGACGCGCGCGACGCAAAAAAAATGATGGGCGATTTGATCACGTGATTGTGCGTTTTGTGCTTATCTCTTATTGGTTGCACGTTGTTTGTTGTCAAAGTTGGTAGGTTGACTGATACAATTTAACAATTGGTGATTTAATTTTTTTAATAATTTTATTTTTATTTATTTAAAAATCATTTATCAGTTGCTTTATACTTTTCGTATTAAATAATAGAATACTGTTGATTCTATTGTTGTAATTAATAGAATGCTGTTGATAAACCAAGGTTGAGATATCCACACGGGGGACTAGCTAAGGGGGGGGGGTACCCTCCCAAAACATTGACAAATGTTGTTACACTTTGCAAATTTAAAACTTTTATGTCAAATTTAATTAAAATTTTAATAAAAACTGCAATACATTTTCTATTTTTGATAGAATTTTCAAAAGTTACAACTCTAATTGGGAATATTATTAATTTTTTTACAAATAAGAATTGTATTACATTTTCAAAGTGCGTTAACTTGGCAAAATTATAAAACGAGTTGGCGAATATAAAAATTTGACTTGACAATATTAAGGTTTTCTCCCCCACCAATAAAAAGTCTTAGCGATGGCCCTGTATCCACATATTACAAGATTGATTTGTAATCTACAATACTGGATTTATTTCAATGGAATTTGCATTGTTAGTTAGATAATTTTTCAGAAGAAGTTTTAGTATGTATATATTTCTTATTTAATGATTGTATATTTTAATACCGTGTGGATAACAGGCCAAAATATGTCATAAAATATGAAAAACAAACGACATCCGAAATTATGTTAGTATAAGCAAAACACTTATTTATACTTTTAATAGAAAAATTATAAACATTCTAATCATACTTTATTCATTATAAAACTAGAAGGCAAACTCCAAATATTTCACTTCTTTAAAATATATGTATGCAGATATTCTTAATTTAAAAAAATTTATATCTTTTACATTTTGCTTTTATAATATTTTCCATTTTGATTTTAACACCGTAAAATATCCACGCATGCATTATATTTGCATCCTAATCTCAATAAAAAATTACTTCTAAAATTTTCAAAAAAAAAAAAAAAAAAAAAAAAAAGAAGAGGAAGAACATTAATAATTATTTTATGCGTATACGGATATTTTCGCAGAAAACTTTTTTTCATTTTCTTAATATATATATAAATCACTTTGGAACGATATTAATATCGTTCTAATTATCCTTTTAATATTCTAAATTTGGAATATTAAAACTTTCTCCGCAAAAATCTCATTTTCTCATATTTAAATAAGTATTTTATTATTATAATAGAAATACATGTGCTTCTGTATTATTAATATAAAATTTACCTTTAATAAAAATGTCTTATTTATTAATAAAAAGCAACCAAAAAAAAAAAAAAAAAAAAAAAACACAAACCAACTTTCTGGCCTGCGCAGGTTTCGAACCCGTATCGTCTGGGTTCAAGCTCAGCACTCTGACCATTCGACCAGCCAGCTCACTTTCATTTGTAACAGATTATCTTTATAATTGGCACTACAAGTAATTACATCCTTGATCTGTTCTCCATCTGTTACTGAGCGAACAGTTACAGTAACTGGTGGCACAGTAGCGAGGACTGAACGCACATCCCACCAAGTATAAGTATCCACTCCATGTCCGTGGCTCCTAGCGTGCGCGTGCAGCGCGCGTAACAGCTGAACACGGCCAATGATGTTCACTGAGTTATCTTAAAGTGCTATTACACGTAACATTTTCAAGCGGCAAAAATCACCTGTGTTGTTTCATTTTCTAAGCCTTTCATTAGCTGTTCGAGAAAAGGCTTTACCATTGTCAGATTTCCAAGCATTTGATTTGCCGTTAAGGGCGACTCATTCATTTCAAGAGTCAAAAATCGACACAAGATCCTGGAGCCATAGGATAACACGGAGACGCCTGGAATTTGAAGCGACTTTGACTCTTCGTGTAATTGCACTTTTAGAAAATTTTTAAGATATGAACAGGTATTCAATTCCGGGAGAATATCGCCTCAAAAATGGCAGACTATCTTAAACATCCGATCTGAATGGAGTATAAGTAGAGTCTTGTGCTTCTCGAGTTATATCAGTCCGGAACTCGGAAATACTATTTAAAATCAATCCGAAAATTGGTCTGGCCCAGGAAAAATAATTTTTTCTCTCACTTAAACTATAACCCAAAGCCAAAGTACTTAAAACCTACAATTTAGCAGGAATTGAAAATGAAATAAAATTAATGCATATTTTAACGATTTATAAAAAAAATAGTCTATATCTCATATTATACCAGTGTGGATTTTTTTCACTTATGCGGTTGTATATGATTCGAAAGAGGAGAATGGGCAGTGGGGTTGTAATTTACACTAAGTGAAGCGGATGATGATGAAAGTGTTTTGTTTAATTATAGTTTAATGAATTCTTCCGACATTAAAAATAAGTAAATAGCTAAATAATTTGTGCCATATTAGTCAAGTTTTTTATAAAGAGTTTACAGTTATAAATAATAGGGAAACATCAAAAAATACTGTGCGATTTTTAAAATTTTTTTAAAAGGAAAGTAATTGTACTAAATCGCACATTCGGTACGTCGAACGCACTATCGGAAAGTGAAATGAATCGGTATCCCGTATAATGATGATTACTAACATAAAGTGGGAAGCATCCGAAGTAGGAGTACCATTTATTTAGCTTTGCAACAGTGTGGCCGACGTTTCTAAGTGTATTTTTAAACAGCTATCATTTAGCCAGGCTTAGGCAGATTTCTTCTCCAGCTATCGGTCTGTAACATCAGTCGCTTCAACTTCTATTCGACCAACGGAATTCTTCAAAGTAATCGTCTTATCACAACTATATAATTTGATACAAATACATTGTCATTGAATATTTAAATTATTACTTGCTATCTAAGCGCAGAACCAACATTGTGAAAAATGTCTAAGCCAGGGATCAAACCCGGAGCCTTTGGAATAGCGTTCCAGGTGCTCTACCATTTAAGCTACGAGGACGATGTCCAGCCTAGCATTTTTCAATCCTATATGTTGGTAAGGCTGCACTGCTGCACAAGATGAATTAGTCTTCATAAGCACACAATCTTCAGGCGTAACATGATGCACAAACAAATCCAGCATCGGTGAATTTTAATTAATTATCAGCAGTACAATTACGCTTGAAATTGTTAAATATGTAAATTATCACTTGCTATCTAAGTGTAGAACCAATATTGTGAAAAGTGTCCAAGCCGGGGATCGAACCCGGAACTTGGAATTTAAGCTACGAGGACGATGTCCTACTTGGAATTTCTCATTCTCATTTCCAAGGGTTCCGGGTTCGATTCCTGTCTTGGACATTTTTCACAATGTTGGTTCTACATTTAGATGGTAAGTGATAATTTAAATATTCAATAATTTCAAGCGTAATTACACTGCTGATAATTAATTACATAGTCATTTCTAATTTTTTTGTGATTTCCGCCATTGCCGATATCATTTTCACGTATCCCTCAGCAGGGCGCTATATACCCCCAGAGATACGTGTTACCTGGTGTTGGGAACCGCTAATACAGAAAAATGTTTTGAAATTAAGAAAAATTGATCTACAATCGATAAACAATATTATAAAACGGATACGTACTAAAGGTACTTTATTGTATGCGGAATTTTCGCGAATACGTTACGCAAAGAGATTAATCGCCAAAAATGCATCCCATGCCTCCAACATTCCCATATACCTTTCTTCCGATTTAATAAGCACACGAGTGAGTGACAAATTCGAACATGTCCATTCACAGCTTATGAGCCATATCAAAACTACGACCGTGATAAGCAAACTCGTTACTGGACTTGTAAGGAGAGAAAATAATTCATTTCCTGCAGCATCGTTAGAGATAAAATTGATGTAGGAGGGAAGATTTTCGAGGAAAAGTCCTTCTGAGGAAATAATGTCTGGAGAATTTGCGGCGCTTTCTGCATCTTGATAAAAGTTTCATCAATTTATGCAATTGTATAGAAGTAAACTGAGTGTATAGAAATAGTTATCCTGGAATATTCTATATAGTCTTCTTATAATTTTTTACGTTGCACAGAAAAGTTTAAATAAGCTTAGAAAATATTAAATACTGTTTAATTAAATTATACGGATGAAAAATAGATATATATTCAGCCTAATTCCCAGCATGTAATTAGCAGTGTTTTTTGCATCTTGATAAAAGTTTCATGAATTAATGCGATTATATACATTCGAAAAAAAATCTGTAAAGTTAGTAAATTTTTTTCGGAAACTGGAATGCCTAAAATTTTTTGTGTAATAGAAAAACAAAAATTCATGCAATAAATACACGTTTGCACTGTAAATCAAAAAAAATTGTAAGGTTACTAAGAATTTTTTAGGAAACTGAGGTGTCTAGAACTTTTTATGTAAAGGCAACAACAGAAATCCATTTAACAGATACACTTTTGCACTATAAATCAAAAAATGTAAGGTTATTACTTTTTTTTACAGTGCAGATTCAAACTGCGTGTTTAGCAATAATACTGTTGGCATATCTCATGCAGACTTACTGAAATTCTTTTTTCTTTCACAGAAAAGTTTAAAAAACTTAAAAATAGCTAAATGCCGTTTAATTAAAGTATTTCATATGAAAAATGAGTATCAACTCAGCCTAATACACTGAAAATCTGTTACATGAATTTTAGCTGTCACTTTTACGTGAAAAGTTCTAAGAATCCCAGTTTCCTAGAAAAAACTTAATAACTTTACTGTTTCTTTTACAGTGTGGTTAGTATGTAATTTGCATGCTTTCTGCATATTGGTAAAAGTTTCATTAGTTTATACAATTGTGTAGAAGTGAACTTAGTATATAGGAATAATTCTGTTGATTTATCCATGCAATTTTCCTGACTTTTTCTATAAGTTTAGAAAAGGTTATAAATTATTAAATACCATTCAATTAAAATATTTTTGATAAAAATGAGTATCTACTCAATTTAATAGTCAGTGTATAATTTCCAGCGCTTTGTGAATCTTAGTAACAGTTTCATAAATTTATGAATGTGCACAGAAGTAAATTGAGTTTATAGGAGTTTACATATTCATAATCTTTACACATATTACATATTCATAATCTTTACACTTACATATCTTTAACGGCTATTTCCATGAGTACTTGTAGTGTAAGTCACAGGCTACGATTTTTAGTTACCAGTATTTTAGTACGAAAAAATGTAATTTATTTTATCGGCACATTCTCATTAACTGAATAAGGTCAAGCAGACTTTTCGAAAATAACGGTGGCAAACAAGCATATCAATTATAAGGTAATGTGACTTACACTACAAAACCCATGGAACTAGCCTAACACAAGTTATATAGTTTAAAAAGGGAAAATTTGCATCGCTTTTTAAATGATGAGATATCATTGTCAATCACTAAATCATTTTCGTACTATTTTCATTTAATTTCTACAGTCGAAAATTCTTTTCTTTTGACATTTTTATTCTTATTTGACTCAGAGGTAACATCATGCTTTTTAAGAGAAATTAAATCTTTAAATTTAATACGAAATTTTTAATTTATCTTTAATACGAGTTAATTTTATATAATCATGTTCTTTAAGAGTAATTAAATTTTTATAACGAAATTTTTAATTTATCTTTATTACAAGTTACACAAAAAAAACGGAAAAATTCAATGCTTTTTAAATAGAGATATCATTTTTAATCAATAAATCATTTCGTTGTCAATCAATAAATCATTTTTGGAATATTTTCAATTAATTTATCCAATCAAAACTCTTTTATTTTTGCCAATCTTATTCTTATTATAACCCAGAATTAACATCATACTCCTTAAAGAAAATTAAATATTTAATACGAAATTTTAAATTTATCTTTAATATAAGTAATAGTACCCAACAAGAGAAATTTTCATAGCGTTCTAAATGAAGATATCATTGGAAATCAATAAACCATTTTCATAACATTTTTATTTAATTACTACAATTCTTTTACTTTAGACTCCTCTATTCTTATTTACTCCGCAGCTAACATCATATTTTTAAAAATAACTTTAATCTTTAATACGAAATTTTTCATTTATCTTTAACACTAATTGTAATGTTACACAAGTAATAATTTTCATGGCGTTCTAAATGAAGTACCATTGGCAATCCATAAATCATTTTTTTAAATTTTATCATTTAATTTCTACAATCAAAGTACTTTTCTTTTAGACAATCCACCATGTTATTTAAAATAAATTTAATCTTTAATACGAAATCATTAATTTATCTTTAATACGAGTTAAAATGTTAAACAAGTGAAACTTTTCGTGGATTGTTAAATTGGAGATATAACTGGCAATTAATAAATCATTTTTGTGATACTTTCATTTAATTTTTCCAATCAAAATTTTTTTTTCTTAGGCTATCTTACTCTTATTTGCACAGAGTCAACGCCACATTTCTTAAGGCCCCACACTAGATACAGAAAAAGACCCGGATGATAATGTAAAGTCTATGGGAACGTTCTTTTCAAATATCTCGTTCAAATTTTAATATTTTTAGCTGATTTTTTTTTGCAGAGAATAGCTGAGGATGATTCACAACCGGCCTAGTTTTTACTTTTTCGATTTTAGTTATATTACTTTAATATTAGGACAGTTTCAGTTTCACAACCGGTTCAAACCGGTTATGAAAATTAAAGTATTAAAAAAAAAAAAAAAAAAAAAAAAAAAAAAGAATCTGAAACCAAAATGAAAAAAGAAAAATTTAGGCCAGTTGTAGATCATTCTCAGCTATCCTACGAAAAAAAAAAATCATGTAAAAATATTAAAATTTGAGCGAGATATTCGAAAAGAATGCTCCCATAGACGTTACATTATCATCCGGGTCATTTTCTGTGCCTAGTGTTGCGTCTTAAAAGAAGTTTAATGATTAATACAGAGGCTTTAATTGATATTTAATACAAGTTCTACAAATAAAAAACTGAAAATTTTCATGGCTTTTTAAATAGAGATATCAGTGTGAAATATTGAAACATTTTCTTAATATTTTCATTTAATTTCTACCCAACCAAAGTTTTTCTATGTAAACATTCTTATTTTTATTTCACTCAGAGATAACATCATGTTCCTTAAAAGAAATTACATTTTTAATGACGAGATTTTTTATTTATCTTTAATACGAGTTATAGTGTTAAACAAATGAAAATTTTTATAGCATTCTAAATGGATATATCATTGTCAATCAATGTATCATTTGCGTAATATTTTCATTTAATTTCTACAACCGCACCAAACTGGCAAATTCTCTTATTTAGAAAGTAACAAATGGGCCGTGCTTGTCGATTTTTACATAAATGCAGCAGACATTGCAAAAAAAAAATGCTGTTAAAATTAGCATTTTGGACCGAATTTTCCGAAGAGGGAGATCTGTGAACGAAAAAAAAGGGTCATACTGAGAAAATAATTGTTTATAAATGAAATTCTTATCAATTGAGCGGAAAATGAAATCACATGGCATCTTATACATCTCTTAAAAAATCACACAGCAAGTTTCATGTTTTTTACTTTAAAAATTAGTCTGAAAATGTGTCAGAAAATTTCGAGCTTTTGAGGGTGGAAAAATATTTTTTCGAATATACCCTTAATGAAATTTTCCGCTGAATCTTGACTTTGAATACCATTAACATGCAAATTAATTACAATATTACGAAAATTATATTCCATATAACGAAATTTATTCCACATTTGTGCGTGTACGACATTTAAACGGAAAAGTTCCTATTGCAATGAATGTATGAATTTATTTCAGCAGAATGTACAGAAATGGAATTATTTGTTTATTTAATCATTTCAATTCAAAAACAGAAATGCTAAAAGACTTCGATAAGGTAAAAAAGTTATTCTAGCTTCTCGAAGACGTAAATTTTTCTGAACAATGTATTATTATAAGAAAACTGTACAAAGTAATATTACAGACTTTTTTAAAGTTAAGGAATTGTAATATACTAAAAAAAAAAAAAAAAAAAAAAAAAAAAACAGTTTTTGTTTATTTTTTTTATTGTGTATATTTTTAGACATTAGTCTAATTAAATGTTTCTCGTGTGTCTGCATTGCATAAAAAAGTTACTGTTTAAATTCAAATACATTTTCCTAATATTTCCATTTCATGTGCATTTTTCATTTTATGTGCATGTTTTTTATTATATAAATTTCATATTTAAGTTCATCTCTATTTAACGAATTTTCTTCTTAATGAAGTGTTTAAGTGTAACAACGAGACTTCATTACCGTAATTTCTTGCGTATAATCCGCGGATCAAACAATTATTTTTCTACCCAGAATTTGTTTAAATAGAAATGTAACTTATTAGATCGCCGTAAATACTTGTCTTGAATCACAAAATAAGATTTCTGGGTCCAAAAAGAATTGTTTGATCTGCGGATTATACGCAGGAAATTAAGGTAGATGGAAGTTTCTTTGTATTTTGGAAAATGTTTAAAGATCGTTATAATTGATTTCTTTCTATGGACATTTATCATGTAAAAATCAATAACGAAAACGTTACTCATATAGCATCGCTAACTGGTTCAGGTATACACTTTCTGGGCGAGTGAAAACAAAGAATATGAGTGGGTAAATATGACTCTGGCGATGACTGTTAACTTCTTCGGTCAACATCAGTGAACAGTTGAGTGCATTGAACAGCAAAAGGCTTTTCTGGGCGAAAAAGAATTGCTGGAATCCTCAGATAAAAAGACAAAGTATGTGCTGCCCCTAAAAAAAGAAAGAATCTAGTGTGTCAATACAATTCCTTTTCATTATATTAGCAGAAAGTGAATGGGAGGTTAAAGATCCTTTGTTTTTTCTTTGTTTGTTTGCTCTTTTAGGATATAACTTCTTTTAAGGTACATGCTGTTAACTCTGGAGTAAATAAGAAAAGGAGTGTCTAAAATAAAAGAACTCTGATTGTTGTAACAAAATGAAAACATTATGAAAATTATGTATTGATTACCAGTAATATCTTCATTTAGAACGCCAGGAAAATTTCCACTTGCTTAATTCTATAACTTGTATTAAAGATAAATTAAGGATTTCGTTTAAAAAATTAAAAATACTTTAAGAATCATGATGTTAATTCTGGATTAAACAAGAATAAGATTGTCTAAAATAAGATTACTTTGATTGAAATAATTAACTGCAATTATTATGAAAATGATTTATTGATTGTCAATGATATCTCCATTTAAAAAGACCATGGAATTTTTCATTTGTTTAACACTATAACTCATATTAAGGAGAAATTAAAAAATTTATATTAAATATTTAATTTCTTTTAAAAACATAATGTTAACTTTGGGTCAAATAAGAATAAGATTGTCTAACAACGAGAGAGTCAACCTTGATAATCACAGATTTTGATCATTTTAAAATATGCTGTAGGGCAGGGACTTCTTAGCCTCAGATTCAATGGATTTTATACAACTCTCCTTAGTTCTTGCGAAACAAGGCGGTCTAATAATATGACACAATTTAAATATTTACTTTGTAAGAAACCTGCGTGCTTGACCGTAGCTCAGTTGGATAAACATTCAGCAGATGTTTATACACGTTTATCCATTTATTTAATGTCTGAAAACTTCGTATATTTTATTCTTATAAATAATAACATAATTCGAAAACTTTTAATTGCGGTTTACAGGAAGAAGAACGCTGTTTAAAATGTGTTTAAATACAATGACTTGCAGAGCTGACACAGAGGCTCTTGATCTGCAGATTTACTAGTATATCATGAAAGCTCTCATAACGCCAAACTCAAAAATACATTTTTTTTTTTTTTTTTTAATTTTAAGGTATTATATTTTTAGAGATATCGCCGAGAATGTAATGCAAAAATATATCCTCCTTTTCCTTTCTATTTCCTAATCAACCGAAACTAAAATTATGAAAAAATTAGAATTAGAGGTAGTAGACGTTAATTTAAACCTTGCAAGAAAACTATTTAGCAGTTACTTTACGTTACAAAATTTTTGAGAAAAACGCATTTTACAGTTACACTTAAACTTCGATTTGCGGCCATTAAACAAAAGTATAGAGGAGAGCTGGAGGTACCTACCGTATCAGAAGTATAAAAATATTGTTGATAATGGTTTTCGAAAAAAAAAAAATAGTCTTTAATTAATCGTGTTGTTAACCTTAAATACAAGGGCGGTTTGGATATACACAATGACAAGGGCAGCGTATTCGTATGTATCATCGGTTTTTAAAGCCTAGATGACAATTTTATTGATATATTTGTATAATGTAATGCCCAGTAGCATTATAAAAGGAATAAACGTCAAATTGTTAAAAACTGATTAATTTAATTAGAATTAATCACATACGTATTTGCGAATAGTTTTTATTGACTTGATCTCTCAAAACGTCTCCCGTGTTTTTTTAAAATGAATTAAGAATCTATCTAGAAAAACACAACACGGACCATGGCGGAATTGCAACTTTACGACCTCCTTTCAAGCCACAGTTCCATGTTTAAATTTTGATTAAGTGAATTTTTTTTTAAGTTGCTGTAAAAGAAAAATATTATTATTAAGCTTTATTTAGTTTTATGAATTGCCCAATGAAGTTTAAATAAATATGCATTAATTTCATTGTCAGTACCTAATTAAATTTATTAAAAAAAAACCCCCATTAGGATAAGATTAAATAAAGAATACTGCCCAGTTAAACTGATGGCATTGAGCTCACAGGCTGCAAATACTAATTGTACATTAAAGCCTTATATTTTCAAGGGTTAATTCCGTTCGAAAAAAAATTAAGAAGGGGAAACAGCTCTCCCCTTTCCTCTTTTTTTATACTTAATCATTGAACCTCCTATACTATCAAACACATGCTTTATCATATAAAAAATCTATATCCAAAATTCAGAGCAAATGAGATAATTCTTAATAAAAACCCATTTAGCATTTATATAACTTAAAAGGAGTTATCCCCCTCTTTTATATTTAACCATTAAACTTCCAAAACTATTCAGAGATTTGAATGAAATCTGAAAATTCTGCTTGAAAAACTCATTTATATAAATTAAGGGGGGGACATTATAACCCCTGTTCCCCCTATTTATACTTATTCAATGAACACCTAATAACAGTCATGGAATCGCCTCATCAGAATGATCCTAATCTAAATTTTGAACGAAAACTTAATTCTGCATGAAAATCCCATTTATATCAACTAAGGGGAGGGGCATGAGCCCCCCGTTCTCCCTCTTATACATATCGAATGAACTCCAAAAACTAATCAGGGAAGCGCCTTGTCATGATATACCTACATACAAAATTTCAAGTGGATCGGATATTTTTATCATGAGTAATCGCGTTACGCACGAACGTACGAACGAACGTACATACAGAACGGACGGGCACATAAGCTCTCAGGCTATGATAGCCTGTGAGCTAAAAAAGAGTTATACAGAATAGCGATATTTGGTATTGTTTAGGTTTCATATCTCTTTAAACTCTTATGGTATACTGTGGTTCATATTTTTCAAGCATATACAGCTATATTAATCTTCACGTTGAATATTTTTTAGCTCACAGGCTATCATAGCCTGAGAGCTTATGTGCCCGTCCGTTCTGTATGTATGTGCGTATGTGCGTAACGCGATAACTCATGATAAAAATATCGGATCCACTTGAAATTTTGTATATAGGTATATCCTGATAAGGCGCTTCCCTGATTAGTTTTTGGAGTTCATTCGATATGTATAAGAGGGGGAACGGGGGGCTCATGCCCCCCGTTAGTTGATATAAATGGGATTTTCATGCAGAATTAAGTTTTCAAAATTTAGATTAGGATCATTCTGATGAGGCGATTCCGTGACTGTTATTAGGTGTTCATTGAATAAGTATAAATAGGGGGAACAGGGGTTCTAATCCCCCCCCCCGTTAGTTGATATAAATGGGATTTTCATGCAGAATTAAGTTTTCGTTCAAAATTTAGATTAGGATCATTCTGATGAGGCGATTCCGTGGCTGTTATTAGGTGTTCATTGAATAAGTATAAATAGGGGGAACAGGGGTTCTAATGCCCCCCCCCCGTTAGTTGATATAAATGGGATTTTCATGCAGAATTAAGTTTTCGTTCAAAATTTAGATTAGGATCATTCTGATGAGGCGATTCCGTGACTGCTATTAGGTGTTCATTGAATAAGTATAAATAGGGGCAACAGGGGTTCTAATGCCTCCCCCCCCTCTTAATTTATATAAATAGGTTTTTCAAGCAGAATTTTCAGATTTCGTTCAAATCTCTGAATCGTTTTGGAAGTTTAATGGTTAAGTATAAAAGAAGGGGATAACTCCTTTTAAATTATATAAATGCTAAATGGATTTTTATTAAGAATTATCTCATTTCCTCTGAATTTTGGATATAGATTTTTTATATGATAAAGCATGTCTTTGATAGTATAGGAGGTTCAATGATTAAGTATAAAAAAAGAGGAAAGGGGAGAGCTGTTTCCTTTTCTTAATTTTTTTTTCGAACGGAATTAACCCTTGAAAATATAAGGCTTTAATGTACAATTAGTATTTGTAGCCTGTGAGCTCAATGCCATCAGTTTAACTGGGCAGTATTCTTTATTTACAAAGTTTTTTCATTCTTTTAGCTACAATATTTTTTGATAATACAGTTAATAATTCTTATTTGTATTGTTTGGAACCCTCTGAGCACAAGTAATACTCGCACTTTATTGTTTATTAAATACGAATAACTTCGTTGACGTCACAGTGGAAAATAAACAATTTTCAAAATTGTTAAAATAACAATATTTTGATGAGAAAAGCTAACTGCAACTAATAGTCACTCATCGAAAGCTCAATAGAGGGCGCTATGAGTACTGTAAATGAATAAAAATTGAATCCAAACAAATATTTCAGGGGTGAAAATGTAATGCGATATGCGAAAATATTATATAAAATAAAAAACAATTAAATTAAGCTTATTAATCTTTTCATACTTACGTAAAGAAAAAGTTCTTTATTTTATTTCAATTATTTTCATTTTTTTTGTCTTAAAAATTAGAAGGCAAAAAGATTAATTATAGCTATTGAATAAAAAGTTTCTTCTTTCGTGAAAATTAAAATAAAATTTAATATTTTAAAGAACTGTTTAAAAGAAAGATTCTAAAATATCTTAAAACTCAATTTATTTAAAGTTAAACATAATATGATTATTGATGGGGGAAAATATAATAATACTAATTTACTAGTCGATAAATTACTATTATTATTATTATTATTATTATTATTATTTTTTTTTTTTATCCTCTAGCTTTTTTTGAAGGAGAAGTAATTATAGAGGTAACAATATTAAAGTAAAGTTTTGTGTAAATTTTAATAAAAATAATTTTTTTTGATAAGTTAAAAACGTTATACGTTCATGTTTAATAAATGATAAAAAATAACATTTTCAATGGCGATAAAATTAACTTTGATTTATTATTTAATAAAATTAAGAAAAAATGAATTTGAATTAAGGATTGCCCGCCACCTGTACAAAATAATTTAATGGTGGTAAAATAATAATATTTAATAATTGAATTGTAAAGATATAATAATATTATAATTTATTATTTCAAAATATTTTTGTGTACAAAATAGATTTTCCTAGCAAAATATAAATAGACAATACTGAATAAATTTCAATCTCATATAAAAAAAAAAGCGAAAAATATCCGAGTTTGCGGGGAAAAAATGTAAAATATATTAAAAAAGAATTATTTTTTAATTAAAAAATCAATTAATTATGTTAAGGTTTATGTCAATATGTTATTTTATATATTTTGAAGCTAATTATTTTGTTTGTTTTGTTTACATATGAATTTATTAGTATTGTTGTTAGTAAAAAAAATAATTTGCCATTTATTATTATCAACATCGACACCACCATCATCATTATCCCCATTTTCAATATTCAGAGTTCATACAGCTCTACCCAAATATTTGAATGGAATTTTTCGCCTTATTTAATAAGAGAAATGTATTCTAAATTCTATAATTAGACGAAGATATTACAAGTTCTATTTAAATATTAAATAGAAATTTTGCAGTTTTAAATAGTAGTACAGTAGACTCCCTCAAATCCGCAATCCTAAAATCCGCACATAATTTATGGATGTAAACACTGAAATATTCAGTTCAAATATAGGGACAAAATTTGGCTTTTTTGCTTTATATCAATTCCATATTTATTTCAGTTTGTAATTTTTGTTAATATTACTGTATTCATGTTTTTTCATGAAGGAAGAATAAATTTATTTTGGAAAAAAAAAAAAAGAAATAATTCAAAATTTTGCTGATATTACTGGTCATCACAGTCTTCTTATCAAATATATGTATGTATTTATCAAGCTTTTTTGCTCATTAAGGGTGTATTCGAAAAAACGGTTTTCCACCTTCAACAGCTCGAAATTTTCCGATACAATTTCAGACACATTTTTAAAAGTACAAACATGAAACTTGCTGAAGGGATTTTTGAAAAGACGTACGAGGTGCCGTGTGATGTCTTTTTACGCTTAATTCATTAGAATTCGATTTATAAACAACTACCTTCTCAGCATGACCCTTTTTTTTCGCTCGCAGATCTCCCGCTTCGGAAAATTCGGTTCAAAATGCTGTCTTTGATTGCTTTTCTTGGAATATTTTCTGCATTTATCAGAGAATCGATAATTACGGTACCTTGTGTACTTTCCAAATAAGAGAATTTGAAAGTTTGGTGCATTTGAGTGCAAAAATGAATTTAAAAATAAATCGGAAAATAAGCAGTTTGAATCGAAATACACCCTTAAGTCTGGCTAAATCTAAAATAAAACTTTCATATTTTATGATTTTGATGTCAATTAGTAATGTATCTTTATGAAGCAAGTTATATTGACTAATTTAGGAAAAATACATTTCATTTTTAAAATGAATATTTACACCTATATTATTGACTATTAACCAGACCTTTGCTTTTATTTTAGTCATTTTAAAAATCATCTAAATTTTTGTTATTTTAGTTTATTTTTTATTTAAATATTTTATAATATTTTAAGCATTCATAATTGTTTTGATTGCATTTTTAATTACATTGAAATTTACTGTTAAAAAAATGTGAACAAATCAATGACCAGAAATCCGCAAAATTCTAAAATCCGCACAACCTCTGGTCCCAAGCTGTGCGGATTTGAGGGAGTCTACTCTATCAGACTAATTGGAAATTCCAATGGGGGATCAAAACTTGACTATTATTATTTATTCATTATCAGTAGTAGTACAGGTAATAGAAATTCTGTGAAGAATTGGGGAATCCAGCAAAAAACTGTTTTGCTGTAAACACAGTCTTCATTTTTTTTCTTTTAATTAGAAATGTATTTTAAGGGTGTTCTTAAATTAAATAGGATAACTTTGTGACACATGCTTTAATTTATTTTTGTTCGGAAATGCATTAAAATAGCAGGTGTTATTTATTATTCAGAAACTGTCTAATTGCACTCATTTTTCTGCTTTTTAAAAAACACAATAAATTTTTCATAACAAGCCTCCAAAGTCGACAATTTTGAGCACATTTCCCGACGAAAGCAGAAAAACCGGTCGAAAACCAGGGGCGAAACGGGTGATCGCGTGGTCGAAATAGCTTAGAACTGGAGAAGTAGTTTAAATATCATAAAATAGAAAAATAGGTTCGATTCGAAATCGCTTTCATAGCCAGGCATTCCAGTTTTATACGGTTCTGTTAAAAAAAAATGAATTTGTAAATGTGTCAAAACGTTTTGCGCTTGTTGAGCGGAGCAGTTAAGAACACCCTTAAGATTTTTTCCCAGAATTATCATTATAAATTTATAAGATCAGTTGTTAAATTCCATCTGGATCTTGTGTGCAAATATGTATTTTCAAAAGTTGGATACAACATGGGTTTTTGACAGCAGTAAAAAATAATAAAACAAGTCATGAAATTGTGCATCAAGCGCATGGCAAATGAGGTGCGTTCGTACTATAACTAGCTTTAGAAATAGCCAAATCTCTGTACAATAGCTGTTGCACTCTTATGCAAAAACGCATGAATATAAAATTTATCACGATTATATACAGAGTGGTTATATAATTAAAGTTCCACTCTAAAATGGTCATAAAAGGAAAACTATTGGACCAAATGTTGTAAAACTTGGTAATAACTTAACCCTTTCGGGTCCGGTTTTTTTTCCAGTTTTTAGAAAAAATTTCTGTTACGTTAATAACATTAACACTAGCTGTCCAAATAGATTAATTCGTGTTTAAGGAATATTTCAGTGTCAAATAAGATAACGAATGCTGTTGTTTTGCGTACTATTCAATTCATATTCATTATGATAATAGGCTAAGGGAGAGTTTTTGGAGATGTTTAGAAGATATCGTATTACTATAAGATTTTATTGATATTTTAACTGTCTAATACTTTTTTTGCTTTATGACACATGATTCTTTCAGGAAAGTAGCTTTTATTTCAAATTTAATTCGTGAAATATATGCTGAAAATAAAAGAATCGCAAACGGCGCAAAGAGAATTAAGCGAATAATAATAATTATTATTAATACTAAATGCTTAAACATAAATGAAGTCAGATAGTAAATGCACAGACATGTACTAACATTATAACTAAATAAATAAACAACGTTAAAGAGCACAAATATTATAAAATAAAAGATGTTAAAAGCATACAGCTGTTTCGGGACTTCTAAAGTCCCATCATCAGTGCTAAAAAGTGTAAAACGTAAAAGAAAGTCACATCGTTAAATAAAATAAAATAAACCGTGCATCTGAGCTCGCCGCTAAGGTGAACTGACCATGAAACATCGCAAAGCAACAGTAAAATTAAACTGGCACGCGCACCCAGAGGAGACCAATCATATGTCACTTCTCACTGGACGAGTCCAAATCAAAGAGAACAGGAGGGGGGGAGGGGGAGTGATATTACAGGAATGGAAACCAGACATCAGAAAATCTGTGAGTACTGGACATGTCATTAACTAAATTACTAGAGTTTTTCCATATATGAAAAGCTTCCCAAAAGTCCAAATCATAAACAGATGAACAATATTGTATTATTGTATAATGTATAAGTACAATCCTTCCCCCCTTCTTATGTACTAACATTCCTACATCTAAATAATAGCAAAAGTATTTCGTAAAACAATATTATACTCCATTAAAAGACATGTACTATTAATAGTACACCAGACCCGAAAGGGTTAAAAGAGGTCATAGGAATTTATTTCCCACCAAGAAAAAAAAAAGTTCAAATATTCTCCGACAGGAGTGGGTATTGGCACTGTAATATGCAATACTATTATTAAACGAAATAAGGGTTGGAATCTAACTTAAATCTTTTGTTACACGGGCTTAACATTTATTGTAACCTTAAGAAACATTGGCCTAAACAAAATTACGATTTAAGGGTGTTCTTAAATCAAAAATGGCAACTTTGTGACATAAGTTTTAATTTGTTTTTGTTCAGAAATGCACGAAACTAGCAGGTGTTATCATTCAGAAACTGTCTAATTGCACTAAGTTTTCTGTTTTCTTACAAGCACAATAGATCTTTCATAACAAGCCTTCAAAGCCGACGTTTTTGGACACATTTTCCCGACGAAAGCAGAAAAACCGGCCGAAAAGCAGGAGAAAAGCGGGTGATCACGTGATCGAAATAGCTTAGAACTGGATAGGTAATTTAACTATCATAAAATGGAAAACTACTCTTTTAAAAAGTCAGTCACAAAATAGTTCAAGTTGAGCTGAAATCCACTCATCTCAATGTTGAAAGGCAGCTTCTCAAAAAAGAGTTGAAATAACTCGAGTTTTAACCAATTTAAATGAAGTTGAGCTATTTAAATAACCAATTTAGATCAAGAAGAATTAATCGTTGAAAAACAACTCTTTTATGATCGAAAAAATTACAGCTCTTTCATGAGAAGCCAAATCAGCTCTTTCGTTTTAAGAGTGTACGTTAGATTCGAAATCGCTTCCATAGTCAGGCCATCCAATTTCATATGTTTCTGTTGAAAAATGAATTTGTAAATGTGTGAAAACGTTTTGCGCTTGTTGAGCGGAGCAGACCTTAAAGGAGACAAAAGTCGAGAGTGCCATACGTGTAATATCCGTTCGTGTTCTTCAAATTTCAAACTACAAATTTGCGATTAAAAATCACTATGGTGGTCGCCTCATTGAAAATGCTTTGTAACACATTTTAGAAACGGTTAAACATATTTTAAACAGATGTCTTCATGTCTTATTTCGTTTAACAATATTACATACAGCGTCATTTCCTCCCCTAGTAGTGAGTATTTTATTTTATTAGCGTCCGATGCTATTTCTTTCAGACAAGCTAAAAAGTGTCGTGTCATCAGCCCTGAATTTCCTACTCAACCGATTTTGATAATTATTTTTTTTAATGAAAGCTATTTATTTGTAGTTGTGCCCATTTTAACTATTTTTTAATTTATTTCCATTTTTATATTTTGTTTTTAATTTTAAATGCTTTTTACGATATTTCTTCAAAATGGTGGCAACTCAGTTTAGCTTTTCTCTCGATATTAAAAATTTATTTTCCAAAATGATTGCGTATAATTATGCACTAATTGAGGTAAAAAATATATTTACTGAGAAATAATATTAATAATGTAAATGAAATATCAGAAAATGATTTATGATAAAAATTAATGTCTAAAGCCAAATAAGAAAAATTTCAAATGAGGAAAATGATGTCATTCAGCAACCAGATAAATGGGAATAACAATATTATTACCGATGCCTTTTTCATATTACTAATAACAGTAACTTTAAAAAAACATTTGAAGAGAAAATGACGTCACTATTTAAAACATCGCATTTTTACTCATAACGATATTACATTTCAATATTTCTTTTCACTATGGACACTGAGTTTGAGATTTTATTTTCAGATGACTTCAGTTAGTGAAAATAATGTCATTTTTTTAATAAAACTATTTTTCTGTGAATGCATATAAAATAAAATTTCTGGATTTCGCCGGCACTCAGATTACAATTTTAACTCAAGATGTTCGAATATTTGCAATTGTAACTGGCAAACTTGACATTAAGTTTGAAAATACATTTATTATATTTTGATTCAATAATGTAATTACTTTTGCTTTTTTTAAAAAACCAAATCGATCGGGTCTTTTAAACATTTCATTCGTCGAATTCGACAGGATTCCACTCGTTTTATTGTTAAAATGCATTTCCTTTTTCTCAGAGTCTATAAAAAAGCGTTTAAACTAAAGAAAAAATCCGTTTTTGATGAATCTAGTCAATGAAGAAGTAGCACGTCAAATTGTATCTCTTTATTATTTCGCAATTCCAATGTCTCAGAGAGAAATTGCTAATCAATTGGGTATTTCACGCCGTTCTGTTTGCTATTATATTGATAAACACAAGAAAAATGAAGTTAGTTCATTGCATTCTAAACGGGGTCGCCCTTCTAAAAGATCTCTATCGATTTTTTTTTTCTATTCGGAGGCGAAACTGAATTCTGCAATGGCAGAATCTCTTGTTTTTTTTTTTTTTTTTTTTTTTTTTTCGCTAAAAATAAATTCACGTGATCTTCTAAATAAATTCACGTGATCTTCTTTAAGCTCTTACCAAGTAATAATATTTGGTTATGCAGTTTTCTTTTTCTGACCATTTCAAAGTTGAACTTTATGTATAACCACCCAGTACATTAAATTTAGTAAAAGGGAAATTACATGACTATATCTTAAATGTTCGTCATCACTATGGCAACTTCGAATTATTACATAACATGAGATATCATTGAATTAATTGCACATGATAGGATTCGATAGAATGAAGGAAACTTTTCCTAATATCTTTTAAATGTGATTCAATTTTCTTAAAAATTGAAATGATTCGGCAAATATCTGCAACGATTCTATATATTAGATTTCTAACCATTTGATTGCTTAGTTTTTACACTATTATATGCGGCAGACGGACAGACCAGACGAAGAATCAAACGATGATTGCAGGTGCTACGTATCTATCTATATTATAAAGGCCAGACGTATCTGTGCTTAACGCATACGTCCTTTTGCGAATGACAACACTTTCAAATTTTAAATGAAATTTTGATTTTGCAATTTTTGCTACTGTAAATTTTTAAACTTCTAAACATCCTACATTTTCAATTTTTACACCATCGTATAGGAAAAAAAATATTTTTTTAAATTCAATTTGTTTGAAAACTGTATCATAATTTATTTTTGAGACATTAATTTTTTTGTAATGTTTAATACTATACTATTATTTTAACACAATCTAACTGATTGGTAACGTTATCATACGAATTGAATATTTCCAAACTGAGCGAAAAATTGCCCAGGCCGGGAATCGAATCCGGATACTTGGCTTACAAGGCCAATGCTTTACCTGTTAAGCTAACCGGGCTTAACAGTAGCTTGAAGCCAAGTATCCGGGTTCGATTCCCGGCCTGGGCAATTTTTCGCTCAGTTTGGAAATATTCAATTCGTTTAATACTATGTTTCATGTTCTAATCCGATAAGAATCATAATCTAATCATAATAAAAATACAAATACAAATCGTTCCACTATATCAATGCAAAATGCACGCGACAATGAGATGTAAACAAAAACTACACGCTCGATTGTAAAAATAAATAAATAAATAAATAAATAAAATTTTAATGAAATGTTAAATTATTAAATGTTTAATGAAACCAAATTATGTTTCGTATCAAATTGTTGTCGTAAGTCCATTATAAGAGAGTCCATTAAAATGTATACGCGAAAAAGTTTTCTTTGCAATAATACTGTTATTATTATTATTATTATTATTCCTAAATTATGGTTAGAGTTTGTATATAAATTCCTTGTGAAAGCTTGATTGGGACGAATCAAGTTGCCAAATAATTTTTGATCATGGTCTATTTTTAATTTATTTCTTTTACAATAGAGCTCATGGTTTTTGTTTACATCTCATTGAATTGCCCATTTGTATTGATTGTGAGACGATTTGCTTTTTAGGTGCGTTCGTAATTATGTAAATACGTAGCTTGTTGTCGCTCAGTCCGTCCGTCTGTCTGTCCGGCTGTCCGTCCGCATATAACAACGCAAAAACTACCCAACCGAATCGTATGAAATTTAAAATACATAATTATTACATAATTTTGTCGAGTCATTTCAAATTTTATGAAAAACGGATGGATAGATCAATTACAGGGACAATCGAAAGAATTCCGTTACATTACGGTCAATGGGGAAAAAAGTTTCAAATGCATTTTAATCGTTTGAAATTTAAAACGTATATTTATTACGTAATTTTGTCGAGTCATTTCAAATTTTATGAAAATCGTATAGATAGATCAATTACAGGGACAATCAAAAGTATTCTGTTAGATTACGGTCAATGGGGAAAAAGTTTCAAATGCATTTTAATGATGTTACACTCATTCGAACATAATAGAATTGGCATGAATCTATGAAATATATACTAAAATATGCATTCTGTACAATCTGTGATGCAAAGAATTTTTATTATTAAATTACAGGGCCACACAAAAGTATTCCACTATAATGCTATACGGGGAAACATGGTTTGGTACGTGTTTTAATTATATTCCACTATTTCACATTTTATGAATAAGATATACGTTGCTGAGGTGTAATAAAAATTACTTCCTCCATATTTACAGAAACGTAAAGATTTCGACTACTATACTGTATCCGGAGTACGCTCTACTATATCAGCAAGATCTGAATATTTTTAAAACTTCGTTATCGTACGAACGCACCTCATTTGCTACGTTCACGTGCAATTTCCAACTTGTTTATTTTTATTATGATTATGGTTCTTATCAGATTAGGACCGAAACATGTGACCAAAACATGTGTTATTTGTTTTTAATTTTTTGTAATATGTATCTCAAGTAATACAAATTATTTATTCAAATGAATTACTCTAATTCGGCATACATTCTTTGTGTAAAAATTTAGAAAAATTTCACTTTATCAATGGTATTCAGAAGAGAATACTCTTAGTATTTGTGCAGACATTTTTGTTTGTTTTCATTTTATGTAAAAAAATAGCTTATATTTTGTTTTTTGAATTAATGACAATGATTTGCAATAAATTTATTGCGTAAGATTAAAAAAAAAACCCATCCCTATTAATAATATTCAGAAACGAACACTCATAGTATTTGTGAAGACATTTTTGTTTGTTTTCATTTTATGTAAAAAATAGCTTATATTTTGTTTTTTGAATTAATGACAATGATTTGCAATAAATTTATTGCGTAAGATTAAAAAAAAAAATTCATCCCTATTAATAATATTCAGAAGCGAATACTCTTAGTATTTGTGAAGACATTTTTGTTTGTTTGTTTTTATTTTATGCGAAAAATAACCTACTGTTTGTCGACCCAGTGGCGTGATCACTAGCGGTAGCTACTGCCAGGTTGAGGGGTTCGGGTTTGAGTCCTGTTAAGATATGGATGTTGTGCTGTCCCTTTGTGGTGATATATATATACAGTCGAGTCTCTCTATAACGAAACTCCATACATCGAATTTCTCTATATAACGAATTTTTAGTAGGAACGGTCCCCTTTTCGCATAATTACATTAAAAACATTCTCTATATAGCGAATTATCTATCTCCATATAACGAATTTTTTCATAAATTGGTCTTAATTTATTCAGTTTTAAAAAATCTTCGAAATCATATGGAATCAATTTTCCATCACTTATTTTTGATTTATCATCAGTGCTGAGTTTTTTTTTTAAATATATATATAACTTCTCTCCTTGTTCTTTAAATCCAACGAATTCATCCCACCTCCCACACACCTTTCCACATCCTTCTCAAAACAGAGTCAATTGGATTGATACACATGTAAGAGAGGAATCAATGGGAGGCACATAAGAGAGGCCTTCAAATAGCGGAAAATGTTAACTACAATTTTTCATTCCTTGCTAAAATTTAAGCTTTTTTTTTTTTTTTTTTTTTTTTTTTTTTTTTTTTTTTTTTTTTTTTTAAAGAGCGTAACAATTTTAAAATCAAAACAACAAAAAATTACAGATTTCTTCGTCTGAAATTAATGCAAGTTTTACTTATTTGATTTTCATTAAGCTTTCAAATAAATGTATGTTCTCTTTTTTGAAACAGCTTAAATAATTAAGAAATAAAATGTTAGGTTAATAATTACTTTTAAACATTTCAAATTGTTAATTCAAAAGATCAAAAATAATATTTGTTCAAATTTTACACATTAAATACGATTTTTAACATCATTCTCTATACATCGAATTTCTCTATATAACGATTTTTTTACTGGAACGGTAGATTTCGTTATATAGAGACTCGACTGTATATGTATATATATATTTATATTGGATACAAGGAATAAATTTGTTCGGACATGTTGTTTCTCTGTGTATTATGGATCATTCGAAGTGAAAGCTGTAGTTGCTATAAGCCCCAAAGCTACATGTCAAACCTATTATTTGGACCGAAAAATGTCAATGTTATTTGTTTTTAACATCCCTCTCAAGTAATATCAAATGCTTATTCAAATTATTATATAAAAGGTGAAGTTCTTAAAATCATGTAATTTAAAAATCTAATAGATTTAATAAACTTTTTATGATAGTGTAATTCGTTCGAAAAATAAAGCATAATCTATTTCATCTAATTCTGATGCTTAACTTTCTGAAATCACGTGGCAACAGTTCATGCAGTCCTTTCTCACCCACCTACAAAAAAAAACACGCATAAAAATGAAAAAAAAAAAAAAAAACTGCACAAATACTAAGAGTTTTTGCTTCTAAATACAATTGATAGGGTGAAAATTTTCTAAAATTTTAATTTTACACAAGGACTGCATTACAAATTATTGTAATTCATTCGAAAAATAAAGCATAATCTATTTCATCTAATTCTGATGCATAACTTTCCCAAATAACGTGGCAACAGTTCATGCAGTCCTTTCTCAACCACCCACAAAGAAACACCCATAAAAACGAAAACGAAAAAAATAATAAAATAAAATAAAAATAAAAATGTCTGCACAAATACTAAGAGTTTCCGCTTCTAAATACAATTGATAGGGTGAAAATTTTCTAAAATTTTAATTTTACACAAAGACTATATTAGAAATTATTGAAATTCATTCGAAAATAAAGCATAATCTATTTCATCTAATTCTGATCCATAACTTTCCCAAATCACTGGCAACAGTTCATGCAGTCCTTTCTCACCCACCTACAAAGAAACCTTGACGAAAACGAAAAATAAAATAAAATAAATAAATAAATAGTACAAAAAAATAAATAATAAATAAATAAAAATAAAAATGTCTGTACAAATACTAAGAGGATTCGTTTCTGAATACCATTGAAAGGAAAGAAAATTATCTAAACTTTTACACAAAGAATGCATCTCAAATTAGTGCGAAAAATGAAGCATAATCTATTTCATCTGATTCTGATCCATAACTTTCCCAAATCACGTGGCAACAGTTTATGCAATCCTTTCTCAACCACCGAACCACCTACAAAGAAACGCCCATAAAAACGAAAACGAAAAAAATAATAAAATAAAATAAAAATAAAAATGTCTGCACAAATACTAAGAGCATTCGCTTCTGAATACATTTGATATGAAGAAAATCATCTAAACTTTTACACAAAGAATGCATCTCAAATTAGTGTAATTCATTCGAAAAATGAAGAATAATCTATTTCATCTAATTCTGATGCATAACTTTCCCAAATCACGTGGCAACAGTTCATGCAGTCCTTTCTCACCCACCTACAAAGAAACACGCATAAAAACGAAAAAACGAAAATAAAAATAAAAAACTCTGCACAATACTAAGAGTCATACGCCATCTTTTTCATTCGAAAGCGTTTCCGCTTCAAAAACCCTCTTATCAAAGGGCCCTACGACACCTTATTTGCTCCCTTTATACACGAGGGTCCCTTCGATGTTTTTCAACACCCCTGAACACAAAAAAATAAACTGCCTACCCATGTTTTGCTGAAGTCATGTAGAGCACCAATTTCGGCCAAATTGTGGACGACGTGCGGCGATACAATCTTTTTTTTTTCTACTTTTTTCCAACCAAGGTACATGGAGGAAAGAAAAAGAGATGGGAGATGTTTAGGTTTTCTCACAGCGGGAGGAGGGTTTGTACGTTATTCTTGGAAATTATTTTCCGGTTGTACGATTCCATTCGGGATTTGACACTTTCTGAACCTACTTTAAAAAAAAAAGAAAAAGTTCGAGCCCCCTTTTCATTGATGGTTCGTTAATTTTCCTGAATGAAGTTACTGCGGTTGCAGTTACGTGGGCAAGCGTTGATTTATTGCTCGCGCTTGCATCGAAAATAGATTAATAACTTTTTTAGTGACGCCAAACATGGAAAAACGTGTTAGAGTTTCAAAGCCAACACAGACAAGCGAGTATAAAAATGAACAGGGGGCAAACGCGTTGTTTGCATGCTCCAGTGGTTAACCACAGAATTCTTTACTTTGTGGAAAAGGTGTTAAAAATATATTCCACGAGGGAAATCTCTTAATATTGTTAAGTGAAACTAGTTGCCGCTGTTGTGCATAGGCTCAGATTATAATATTTTACCTGTACACTTTTTTTACAAGAGAAAACTAGTTTAGGCACAATAACATTTATTACTAATTTATGAGATTACTGCCTTGCTAATTTGTTATTCGTCTTATTAAGGAAGAACTCGAAATAACCATCATAAGGTAGATTCATGTTGAATATTTTTCTATGTCTTGATGCATACCAAATGATTATTTGCCGTAAGTAATGCAATAATGAAAAACGCATTTTTATTTCCACCTGTAACGAATGACATTTTTGATAGAACCGATTGATTACCTGAAATTATCATGAAATATTCATTGTTATTGCAAAAAATAAGTCTTTCATAAGATTTTTACTCTATGTATAAGGCGTTCCGAACCAAAGTAGATCAAGCTCATTTTTTTTTCCCTTGAAATCAATATTGAGAAGAATTCTTGCTCTA